>JAZKJV010001031.1:426373-1761688 GCA_037367405.1 Ottelia alismoides | reverse complement strand
TTGCTATCCCATAATCCAAGGTGAATTTTACTCCATTTTATTTTTTTCGACTTGCATTAATCGTTCTTTATGCTTTACGTTATCACTAAATTATTGTGAGCAAAGATTAAGCATTCATCGTCTAACAACCATTCCCAATTCCATTTATATCCTTAAACGATAAATCAAGAGGAAGATCAAGAAATGATGATGCATACGAGAAAACGTGATGCATGCTTGAGAGAAAAATTTATCGTGCCTCCAGCATTCTCCATGCACATGCAAGACTGAATTTAGATTTTACGCTACATGCATGCAAGTCGAGTGAAACCGCACCTAAACATGCCACTATTAGCGACGAGAATTGAATTTAAATTTGGCTAAATAGATTGATGTTTAAGTGTGTCTCAATGAATCATAGGAGATGAAGTGAATCTCCTCAATTCTTATTAATGTGTCCTACCCTATCCTGGACTAGGGTGAAACATGCTCCACACACCAAATGCAATGTCCAAATCCATGTACACACATTATCCCACAAACGAGGGCAACTAGAAATGCAGTTATTACAATAATATATAAAATGGAATTCATAAATTGTTAATCGAAATCCTTGATGTCTTCATAATTTCTTCTGTGGCTCCTCGTAGCGGGAGCTCCCAACTCTCTCCTCCATGTTGACCGAGCATCCTCAATCTCCATGGGCCATGCAAAAAAAAGAGAATCATTAGAAATTTATCTAGAAATTTAATTGACAATAATAATGCAAAAACAAAGACAGCAAGGATACTTAAGTGTCGAAAATAATCAACTCAAAATAATATATTAAAACCCAAAAATTCAACAAGGATGAGTCGTGTACCCCACAACGATGTTGCCTGCTAAACCACAAAGTCACCGCTTTAATATCATCGTATTATCGTAGCACGGGAGAAGAAAATGGATCTATACAGAATTACCACACTTTTGAATATGTGATGAAATTTTTAAGTAAAGTATACCAAGGTCAAACTCAGGGACTCGAGCCTCTTCGATGATTTTTCAGAAATCAATGTTTAAAATGAGTGATTGATTTTCTTGATCTAGGTCTCCAAGCAGACAGATGCACACAAGATAGGCAATGCAAATAATACATAAGGCAAATATTGATGCAAAAATAATCATGCAAGACAATTTTGTACTGAAATGAAATGCATGAGGTGAATTAGTAATATGCATTTTTCTAATTTTGTGTCCGTTGAAACGCAGGATGTCATGATATTCTATGAAACAAGATGATGCGAGCAAAAATACTCCTAAATAATCTAATCATTGAGTATTAAGAGAGTGAATCAGTTCCGGTGTAATTTATGCATAAAAATGATTCACGGTTCAATTAATGGTATTTAAATGAAGAGTTATTGACACATTATATATCTAAAATTTAACATACTACATTATGCATCAAATCAGTGAATAAAAGATGCCACCATGTAGATGATAATATTGACAATAAAATGAAATTGAAATCATTCAAATCGGAGTTTGGATTATTAAAGATATAACTAAAAGACTCCAGAGGCATAATTACAAGAAAAATATGAAAAATAAATAGATAAAATAATGCATTTTGATCTTGATAGGGGCATTTATGTAATTTGTGAAACCTGACAGGGCCCTTTTATAATTTACCCAGGCACGACACATGAGGCACACATGCATGGATGAGACTTTTTGCAATTTTGGTAACTAGCAAGGGTGAACTTCAAATTACCCAGCCGCACACACATGGCACACGCGCAGGCTAGGCTTGGATGGAGGTCTGGTGCCGTTGCAAGTGCCTTGGGTCACGTGGTGGCCTGTGGTGCTTCGGGCGGGGCTCGGTCCCATCGAGCCTCCATGCTTTGGCAGGGGCGACGTGGTTGCATCAAAGCCATTGAATGGACTTCGGATGGGTGCCATCCAATTACACATGTACGTTCTAGCCTCCTTCTTCTGCCGCATTGGTGGCGACACGATTGGAGCTTTGGCCAGGCTACCATACCTCCATTGTTCTCCTCCTTACTCCCTGAAGCTCCCAGAAGTTTGTTGGAGGGAACACGATAAAGGTCGGAGGGCAGGTGAGATGAGGGGACCTCTGGAGGAGGCCGACGACGAAGCCACACAGGAGGTGGGGCTCTAGAACGGAGCTCCGCTCGAAGCCCAGCTAATGAAGAAGGGACCTACAAAAAGGGTTATAGGGGATATACCTGAAGCGTGAGTGGCTGGAGTGGCGCGCTGTGGGATGAAGAGGGTAGAGCCCATGGTATGATCTCCTCCGCCTCCAACAAAGGAGAAGGCTTGGAGTGGAGGGGGTCATGAGGGAAGAGGAGGTGATCTGGACCTCCTACAAAGATGAGGAAGGTCCGATGAAGCTCAGAAGATGGTCGAATGTCGGTGAGAATGGATATGTGGACATGATTAAAATAGAGAAATCAAGCAAAAAACGAGGGGGAGGGGGTACCTGATCGAGGACGGATTTGCGATGAAGGGAATGGTTCGAGCTGAGCGGCAGAGGCTGCTCGGATCGTCGCTCGTCGAAGGAATCCTACTCACGAAATTCAAACGACCGTGGAGCGGTTGTGACTTGGAAGGACGGCCAAGGGTCTACACCGTGGCTCGGAGAGGGGTCTTCGACTCTCGATCCTACTCTCCTCTATCATAAGAGGGAAGAAAGGATCTCACCCTTTGCTAGCAAATGGTCGACGAGTTGTGAAGCAGTCAGAGGTGAAGGTTTTAAAGGGGGTGCTCGACCGTTGCAGAATGAGGGCGGCAAGTTGTAAAGGTCGTGAATTGGTCGTTGGGATAGGATTGAGGTGAGATGATGGTTGCAAGAAGAGTGGGGAAGATGGGGCTGCATGGGGATGGCCTTGATGAGTGGAGATGGTGAGGGTAATGGATGGGAGAAATGGGTGACAGGCGAAGGGATACGAGGTAATCGTAGGAAGAGGGAGGTTGTTGGTGGTGGAATATGAGTCGATGATTATCGGATTGTACAATATAATGGTCACGAAGAGGGCACGAGGGAGCGGTGCGGATCACAATAGGGGATTTTGAGCCAAGGATAGAGAGCACGATGCAGAAGAACAATCCAAATCAGATCAGGGGATCTGATCCATGTGCAGGGAAGAGGAGTGGGTGGCACAAGGGGAGCGAGCCGTATGGCGGCTCTAGAGAATGCTGCACGGCCCAATGGAGTTATATAAAAATAGGAAAATAAAGATAAAATTATAAAAGAAATAAAAGGAAGCAAAATTTAAAAAGTCAAAACATGAAAGTTGTAGATCTTGATGACATCTATAAGTTTCATGTTGGACAAAAAACCAAAATAAATAGAATAAAGAAAGTAAAAATTTTAAAAGCATTTTGAATAAATAAAACACCTTTTTTACTTCTTTTACACTTTTTTATTTTTAGTTTCTTTTAAAATAAAAATAAGTAAATACAATAATTAATCTATTTTTTAAAAAATAGGAAATTTCGTAAATATTTGTTACAAATATTTGACATACATTTACTAATCTACGTTCATTTATTATATATGTGTAGTAGAGATACAACTATACAACTACTGATATTGTTTTGCTGATATTGTGCTCCTGATCTATTTTATTTGTGTTACCAGTATTGTGTTATTTCTCTTTGTTATTATCATATATATATATATATATATGTTACTAATCTCTTTTTTATTATTACAACTACAACATGTTTACTAATCAATGTTCTTTGATTTACATTTATTTATTAATACGTTACTTCGTAATTATGTATTAAAATCTTTTATTATATTTACTACGTCATATCCAAGTGTTACATATGTGTGCATCAATCTTATAATCAGATTCTAAGGTAAATGAGTGGTTGAAAGGTGATGAACATGGATATTATATGAATATGAGGGGGAGTATGTAACTCACATGCATATAACATCCATGTTCATCACCTCAACCACTCATTTGTTTTGAAATCTGAAACCACATAAGCTCCATGGCAGAGCTGCTTGCACTCACTCATCTCGAGGTAAAATCAAGGGTGGATTGGAGGTGATGAACACATAATTTCTTATAACTCTTAAACATGCTCCATTTTTCCACATATATGGAGCTTTTCCATGAGTTCTGAGGTCATTAGGATTGTAATGAGCATACTCATTTTTACAAATGTTTATATCATTTTGAGTATAATATTTATTGTTTACTAATGTTATATCATAGTCTTACTATTAGCAATCATTTTCACAAAAATTCAACTTAAAATAAAGTGAATTAATTATATCTTTATTTGTACTATTAATGTTTTTTAATATTTATAAATGACATTTTCGTATTAATTTAATGTTTACTTTTTATGAAATGAATACTAATAGTAAGAGTAATAAAATTTGTAAATCAATAGGTATTATGCTCAAAATGATAAAAAACATTTTATAAAAATGATTGTTCTCATTACAATCATAATGAGCTCAAAGCTCACTGAAAAATTCCCCATGTATGTAGTATGTACGTATATGGACTAATGAAACAAATGAAGTATTGGAAACTTAGTTAGGATGCTCATACCTCAAATGCATGCCAACATAGGCAACCCAACCCTAGGATACTAAGTACCTTGGAGTCATAGAGTGAGATCCTACATGAGTCAAGACAACAGACTAACCGTGAAACTAAAATCAACTAATTAAATGGACGTACTCTGAGCGGACCAACTGATTAGGCTACACATGGCCCTAAAAAGGGTAGTTTAACTTGAGAAACAAGTCTTGGACTATACAAGAAATGGCTAATATTGTTATTTTGAGAATCTCACGAAAACACATGGATAATCAATGGAATAAATATAAATCAAGCAACAGTGATTTGATTATAAAAAGTATCATTGTCCCATGGGTGAGATTTCAAGGTGACTTATCAGTATGACAGTATCGAAATCCCATGGGTGAGATTTAATAGTGACTTATCATTATCTCTTGTCCCACGAGTGAGATTTCACTACAATCCGAAATATGAAAGAATTATGAACTGACGATGAATGGTTAAATGAAATTAAGGTCAAAAAAACATACTATCAATCTTTGTTTTCATGAGTTAAGCTTAGAGAAGTTAGTATCACCTAGAGTGGGGTGCAACTCTCATTGTCTCAGTGAGTCCTAGATAGAATGTTAGTTCAGAGTTCCGCTGGTATTCTCAATGAGTCCACAGCCTTATTGGTAAAACGTTATGGTTACTCTTAGTCTATTCTACGTCCCTATAATGACACTTATTGAAAGTCTTGTACAAGTCATAAAGGTGTACATGGTGTGGCCCTGTTTGATAATGATGTACTTGTTTCCAGCCTCCTAGGTATTCCTCTTGTAACGGAATGGGTTGAAGTTGAAGTTGGTGTTTTACTTGCTTTTGGTTTCTCTAGTATATAGTTTATGACTCTAGAGACTATGTTATTATGATTTGAGCTTATCAATTACATTATATTAAATGCCTCGGTATAGTTACATGTATCTATGTATATGATTAACCCCTACCAAACACATGGATAAATGTACAAATGATGAGATCTTGATATGCTTAATAATAATCACTTAGAATACAAGCGATGAATATTATTCCATGTTAAATCAGATAGAAATTAAATAATCAAGCATGAACTTCTCTTTCTTATATTTCTTTTACACTTCTGGTTACAATGTAGTGTTCACTTGTTTTAGTTGTACTCAACTTTCTGCTCATACGTATTGATGAATCTGTGATTCATCACTTTAAAAGTTGAAAATAGAGCTTTGTTCCTGAGTAATAAGCTGTATTTATTCATTTATTTTGTATTATTCTCATTCAAGCATTTAGAATTAGTATATGCATTTTAGCATTCATATTTCATTAAATAAGAAGCCCAATTCACTTTGTAAATATCACATGTATATTCACCATATTTTCATTATTTTTATCTAATTTTTCTTTAACTCATAATTGAATAAAATCAACTTTAGAGTGTACATATTACTAACACTAATAAAGGAAAAATATCAAAAAGATATTAACCTGTAAAATTGATCAATAAAATCCAAATCCTAGTTTGAGGTTAAGAACCTTAAAACTTGAATATATCTCTTATACAGTCTCCTATGGACCCATACTCACTTTTAAATTAATGTACATTCAAATACCTTGAAAATAAGATCAAATTCACAAGAATCTGAATTCGTATACGAAACTTGAGTTTTGAGCCCTTTGTATATTATACACATGTCCCCTTTATTTATTTATTTTATCTTTTATTTTCTTAATTATTATAAACCCAAAAAATTAGATTAAGTTGTAAATATTTATTTTGTATTTTCTCTGATTTTTATTTTGATTTTTTATCTTATTAGTAAATGACAAAAAATGTGCAAAAGACAAAAAATACGGTATTATATATATAATATCACCCAAAAATAAATTTTGTACAGTTGATTTATTTTGATTTTGAATCCCCCGTGAAGGTTATATATCTCATCGAGATGAGCAACTTTCATATTGACTGCTTTTTGATTTGGCCTCTTTGTTATTTCTTTTTTATTTTTATTTGGATTTATTTGTGATTTTTCTGGAAGCAATATGTGGCGGCTCCTGGAGACATCACGTGTCACCTCATTTTATTTTACTTTCATAATTTCATTTTATTTATTATTTATTGTTTTAATTAATGATTTATTTATTATTATTTATCTTATTTATTTATTTTCTTATTATTTTAATTATTATTTATTTTAGTTAATTAATTATTTATTTTCTTTTATTGTTATTATTTATTGGGTTTTTATCAGTTGTTCCCCTCTAAGATATTACAATTTCAGTTATGCCTCTCCCTTTTTGGGAATATCAGTTGCTCCCCGACTTCTTGTCATTTTATCACTTATGCCCCTCAGGTTACTTGTCGTCAATCTCCAGTGCAAACATGCGTTAATCTTGAGGACATAACAAGAATTAAATTTAAAAAAAGATTGAAAAGATCATTTTACTATCCTATTCCTCCTCCTCCATCCTTTTCATCTTCCTCCTCCCCAGCCAGCCCCTATACCTCCTCCTCCCTCCTCGCCAACCCGCCCCTACACCTCCTTCTCCCCCCTCCTCGCCAGCCCGCCCCCTCCTCCCTAACCAGAGCCCCTCCAGCCTCTCCTTCCGCCCCGAGATCCTCCTCCTCTGCCCTTCCTCCCCAGCATGCCCCTCCTCCCTAACCCATCCACCTTCAGCCTCGAGCTCTGCCTCCAGCTCCTCCCCCACCCTCCTCCTCATCCCGCCCCCTCCTCCTCCTCCCGCCCCCTCCTCCCTAGCTCGACACCCTCCAGCCTTGAGCTCTTCCATGAGCTCCTCTACCGCATCTTCTCCTTTGCCCCTCCTCCCTAGCTCGCCACCTCCTCTCCATCTTCGCACCTCCCCTCCGCCCCAAGCTCATCCACCCGTGCCTCTCCTCCGCCCCCGCACCTCCCTCTCCGCCTCACACCTCCCCTCCATCGCAAGCACCTCCCCTCTGCTCCTGCACCTCCTTCTCTTCCCATGTCTCCTCCTGCCGCCCCCGCACCTCCCACTCCACTGCGAGCTCCTCCCCCCCCCCCCACATCGGCTCTGCTCCCGTACCTCCCCTCTGTACCCAGCTCCTCCCGTTGCCCATGCACATCCCCCCTCCTCCTAGAGCTCCTCCACCCACACCTCACCTCCCCTCCACCCCACACCTCCCTCTCCGCCCCCATCTCTTCCCCACATCGTGTCATGCCTTGAAGCCTCCTCCTCTACTAAGGGGCATCTTGCCGTCGCAGTTGCAAGGAGGCGACCACTGCTTCAAATGATCACAAGGGATGGGCTATTGGAGGAGGAGGATGAAGGAGAGGGGAGGAGGAGTTTAACACGTTGAAACATGAGAACTTTCAAATTTGTTTAGTTAAGATAAATTTTTGATTAATTGATTCATAAAAACTATCGAAAAATTCAATGAAATTCACCATTTGATCTGCAGTGAGTGATATATCCTTGAAAACATAAAAATTTTAGCGATTTAATGGATGCGTGAAGGTGTAATTAAGAGAGAGAAATTATGAAGAGAAAGAAAGAAGAACAAATAGACGAAGAAGATGAAGAAGAAGTGTTGACTATTATGCCCCTCTTAACTGTACCATGGTTTGAAAAAATCATGGTCAAGTTCAACTCATTGACGGTTAGACTAACAAGGGCACGAATGATAGAAAGATAAGAAGTTGGGGCACAACTGATATTCCCAAAAAGGAGGGCATAACTGATATTGGAATATCTCGGAGGGGCACAACTGATAAAAACCTCTATTTATTTTATTATTTACCATTTATTATTTTAATTATTATTATTATTATTTTATATTTGTTTTATATTTATTTATTTGTTACTTCTATTTTAATTTTTAATTAATAATAATTATTATTTAATTTGATTAAATTTATTTTTTACATGCCACGTGGTCGCGTCCTCGCATGCCACGTGCCCCCCCTTCCTTTAACCTCCACTGCCCATGGGTGGCGCCCGTGCCCCCTGACATGCCACCCACTCTCCCATCTCTTCCACCTCCTCTGCATGACCCTCTCCTGTACAGGATTCGCGTCTCCCCCGTGCGACGGTTGTACAACCGCTCGCGACTCCCTCTTCCTCTTCTCTCCTTGCAACCACCCTTGCAGGATCCAGCCCTCGTGCACCTGCAACAAGCACTCCCTATGAAGGTGCTGCGTCTGCTTCTTTCTCTCCGTCGATCTCCCTATGACCTGCTCACCCCTTCCACAACCCTCTCGCCATCTTTGTCGGAGAAGCCCCAACCTCCCATAAGTACCCATGGACCTACACCAGGATGACCCATCCACCATTGTCAAGAGAAGTTGGACGAGTTTCGATCACCTTTATGTGACAACTGAGGATTTCACCGTCGAGCGACGAACCCCACCTTCTCGACGAAGGGATCCAAACTACTTACCGCAGCTCCTCCACGAGCTGCTCAAGCTCGGTCATCCGCCGCAACCTAGAGCGAGGACCATGACCAAGCTACGCCTTCGATCGATTCCCAGGAGAATTCCTTCATCTCCGCCCTTCCTTAGGTAATTTCTTCTTCCTTCACCTTTTTCCTCTTCTTACAATTTTTTGGAATTTTTCAAAACATTTTGTATTTTTTTTATAAATTTTTAAATGCTAAACAAGGAATATGTATTTTTTTATAAATAGGGAAATAATTTAAATTACATTGCAAAAAAAATATATGTGATAACTATAGTTCCAAGCAGTTAAGATAATTTTTCTATAATTTTTAGATGCAAAATGATAATTTTTGATAATTATAATACAAGTACAAAATTGATTTAACAATACAAGGACCTATTTGTATGAAGTTTCAGAGCATTTAATAACCATTTAGAAAAGTCCAGCGGCATTCATGCATGTTTCATACAATAAAAATATAATACCCTACTGGAAATGGTACAAATGCAAATAAATGAAATAATAGAACCAATCATGCAAATTCTCTAAAATATTTTGTACTTAGATTCCGAGTTTTTGGATCAAATAATAACACCAAACTTGGAGGCGTATGAAGTGACGTGGCACATGATGAAAGTGCAATGTAAAGAAGTCCAGGTTCCAATATACAAATATTACAGCTTCTATAAGTACAAATATTTAAATACTAACTATAAATACAAAATGGTAAGGGATTAAGTTGAAAAATACCCCCACATGCATTCTGGAGGAGATGCAGATGACTTCACTTAACCATATGGTGCCTCCTCAACAGCCTTTGATGCTTTCACGATGGAGGGAGGAGATTAGATCATGTCCTTTGATCTGATGGTTTTGTGGCACATGATGGGACGACTACTATGCACTTGGAGCTTGCACTTTGATCCAACGGTTCTAAGATGGTCAAGAAGAGCAGCTCAAGAACAACAAGGGGAGTGAACTTCGATCGAGCCTCTTGGGTGACGTTGTTGATTTCTGGAGTTGCTTAGTTGCTCAAAATGTTCCTGGAGTGATTCCATAGTGAGGAGATGCTTCAAAAAGGTTCAAACCTCATAAGAAGAGGTTTGGAGGTCGAAGATTTCAAGCTTATGGGGTTGTTTGGTCGAGCAATTCGATACTAAAGTGGAGTCTCTTGCTACACGAACAACTTTAGAGCTCGAGGGTGAAGTGATAACAGGGAGGAAAATAAAAGGGTCGCACGGTCTCACAAGACGAGACCGTGGTCGATGAGTTGACCACTCAATGGTTCCATGTTAATCAGCAATTAACCAACAATATAAATGAAGGCAATGCATAGAACAAGTGAGGTTAAAATTTATTTTCTCTACTATAAAATACATAGTGAATAAGCATGTAGAGGTCGAACTACAAAGAGCAAAACAGGTAGCCTAAGGTTATTTATAAACAACCAAGTCATTCATCATGTATATACATTTATTCTTTTTGTGGGGTTTTTTATTTTATGTATTATTTTATTTTAGGTTTTATATTTTGTATTTTATTTTTATATTTTTCAGTTTTTATATTTATTTTTCATTTAAATATAATATATAAACAATATAACATATATAAAGATATATATAATATAAAGTGGTTATAATTATAAATACTAATAAATATAGATAAAATTCAGAAAATAATTGTTTTGGGATTTTCAAAATTTCCTAATGTTTTTGTAATTTTCTAGAGATTTTTCTATTTTTTATGTATTTTTAAAGTTAAAAATAACCCAAATAAAGGATTAATAAAATACCCATAATTTATTTGGAAGTTAAAAATAGTAAATAGGTCCTAAAATTACCCAAATCAATTTTAATATAGAAACATTTATATAAATAAAATTATATAAGAGAAAAATATATTTTGGATTTTTAAGGATTTTTTAGATTTTTATAAAATATTTTGGGATTTTTAGATTTTTATGCTTTTCAATTTTCAATTTATAGGGGTTTTTGTATTCTGGACTCAATATATAAATATATAAACTTTATATAATTTTTTTGTATTTTTCAAAAATGTTTTGATATTTTTTGGTATTTTCTTAGTTAAATAGGGAATAAATAAGTTTCTTTTCATTTTTAATAAATATATTAAACACAAAAAATGCCAATGAAAAATATGGAGTGAATGTAAAAGGCATGAGTCATCTAACCCTATTTTTGTGGATTTTTAGGAGCATGTTAGGTATATTTAATAAATAGATAAAACACACAAAAATACAAGTCCTAGCAAGGGCATTTGCACAAATATAATATAAGACATGGGCTACAATGCAAAAGTGCCATAAATATACAATGTTAATTCCATTTTATTGAACGGTTTCGTAAATACAAAATTTCTAGGGCTAAACATGCGAAATACCCATCACGTGGGACAACACGTGATTGAGCCTGGGAAGGACCAAAGTGCAGATATAATAAAGTCCAGGGCGCTTCCAGAAATTTTCAAAAATATACAACGTGCATTTCATTTTATTGGACTATATATAGATACAAAAACTCACAGTAGTATCCCTGCAATTTCGCCACCTCACGTGGGACGACACATGAGGTGACGTGGACTGGACCCAAAATGTAATTACAATAAATACAGGGTCCTATTTGCAAAATCTCTATTTATTTTTAAATACTAACTTTTATTTACAGAGCTAAATATTAATTAGAAGAATGAGGGGGTGAATATGGAATTTACGCCTTTATTGCGCGATCCGATGGTGCTGACTATCTAGCTTATCCACGTGGCGTGCATCCAATGGTCGGTATCGCTTCACTGATGAATGCTCAAGATTAGATCGCGGGTCATGATCTGACGGTAAGGGCGAGACACATCCAACATCTGCTATTTCATCTGGCATGAGGCGATGATCAGACGACTGAGGAAGGGGCTGGAAGAACAAGGAAGAAGGTCGCCCAGGGCGAGCTTCAATCGGATCTTGCGGGCTCCTCTGGCCACCATTCCCTTCATCGAGGGGCTCTACACGTTCCTGGTGACCTTCCACGCCAGTTGGTACCTTCATTGGGGCACCTCGAGCTCCATCATGGTCGCACAAGCTCGAAGAAGAAGGTCAGCCCCAAGTGCCTCCTCTCTTCAAAAATCGTCTCCTATTGGAGTCTTTTGGGTCCTCAGCACATGCAGAAAGCTCAATCACAACAAAACAAGGGGCCTGGAGGTATTATTTATCGGAATGGACGGGATATGGATCGGGGAGAGCTCCTCCGGCGAGCGACGGAGTTGGAGGAGCGTTTCTCCAGATCTAGCATCGATTTGGTTGGATGGAGGGGCTCGAGGCGTATGGAATCAAAAGGGAAGAGAGATGAGGGTGACATGGAGTCGGGAGAGTTGATTATAATACGCGGAGGAGCTCGTTGGAGCTCGACTTTGGTGAACTACGAGCAACTCAGATTACACTAATTTAATTGACTAAATCCAAAGCTAATGGCTGGAAATTAAAGCTACGAATAACATGAGCAAAATAAATAAGGAAGGAACAACTCTTATATCTGGGATTGCTCAAGGAGAAGGGTCACCAGCGACGAGCAGTCGTGGGTGCACCCCTCGCTCCTGGAGCTTGGCTTGGCATTGAAGACACCCCCTGTCAGGAGAACTCCTCCTAAACACTAAACCAGGGCTCCTAGATGCTTAACGGTGACCAAAGAACATATGGAAGATGGTGGTGGTTATTTACAAAACATAGTGTCAACCTTATTTAATCGGCTAATCGCGACGATTCGAGGGTATATACAAGAGATTAAAGGATATGGCGAGTATGTACAATGATTAATGATCATTTCTTATGAAGGGAGCGAAGGCAATTGAGCGATGAGACGCCTAGGAAAAATGCACGAAGTCGCAAGATTGGACATGCGCATCATGTCTAGAAGCGGGGGAGACAATTGACTCGGAGTCAACGCAGGCTGAATGCTGATTGGTCCACGCCAACGCAAAACGACAAAACAAGCCAACCAATTATTGATTTATTAATTGAACATACTAAATGCTTATATTAACTTTTAATGATAAAATAAAAAATGTTTATTATTTAATGTAGTTTTTTTTATGATTTTTATTTATTTTTTAGGTGTATTTTATTAGTAGTTAGTTTTTAATAGTGTATTTATAGGTATATTTGTCTATATTTTGTACTTTTTTATTTTATGTTGTATATTTTATTTTATTATCTTATTATTTTATTTTAAATATTTATAACTTATTTTTGTGAGTATAAATATATTTTATTATATTTTTATGATATTATTTGTATACTTAAATAAATAGATATTTATATTTGAGAGGTATATTTATAGGTATTTTACCTATATTTTATGTACATCTTTTTATTTTAATGTACTTTATTTGGTTTTATTTTGGTTTTGTATTTTTAATAGAATATAGATACTATTTACAATATTAGTAAAGAATAAAGAATAAAAGAATATGATCCATTTTTATTTATATACATGTATAACATAGGCATTTTATCTATGTTTTTATGGACTTGTTTTATTTTACATTTTCTTTTTGATTTTATTTCAGTTTTAATATGTATATATGTTTTGAATAATATTTAAAAAACTACAAAAATATGAATTTGTAAAAATAATAAGAAATGAATAAATTGAATATTTTAATCGATATAATGTATAACGAGGGTCAAAAACCTAACTTTCACACAGTAACTCTAAAAAATTTAAAACCACCACCATTAAATAGCTCGTGAAAAGTTATATACAATTAGAGGTGATTTGATATATTCTGAGTTTTTATTTGAAAGATATGGGTATGTGAATTTGGATTTTTGGTTATTATTTTGTGTATAAAATGTACAATGTGTATTATTTTTGTACAAACTCAATTTTGTATTTTTATTTACAATATTATCTACAACTTTTACGAACAAAATATATTCATTTGATGAATAAATAATAAAAAATAAAATAGGTGTAAAAATGCATAAATAATTAATAAAAGAATGGGGGTTTTTATTCTATTTTGGCCCTTATCTCCCCCTACTTTATAGTTTGTCAGCCAACTCAATTCTTGACTTGGTCGCGGGGTTTAGGGTCATAAAATATATCAATATTTTATTCCTTTTTCTTTTCTTCTCTTTATTCTATAACTTTGGTATTAAAACCTTATTTTATGTACAAATAATACAATAAATAATGAATGCTATTATGCAAAAATTGATGTTATTTACATGCATTAGCTAGAGTTTTTAAGGCCAAAATGATAGAATAAAGGTGATGAAATGGAGATTCATCATGAAGTACGGTGAATGGTAGAGGAGAAGATTGGGCAAACCTGATCTGAGTGAGATGATGTTGTAATGATCGGATGAAAGATGTAGAAGCGCAAGGAGAAGAAGATGATATGGTTGGATGGTCGGTTAATGGTCGGAACAGGAGGAATAGAGGCCAGAGCTTAGAGATCCGGTGGATTACCATCTTTGATTTAGGATAATATAAACATAATTTAATGAAATAAAATGCAAGTCTAAGCTACTGCTACTCCTAAGAATTGAAAAGATAGAGAAAATAGCGCTCATCATACAAAGGTTGGTTGGGAACAAAAACCATTAGGAGGAGACCTCCAGCGATGGTGAATTCGCTTCCTTCGTTCCTCCTGCATGTCTCCAATCAAGAGGCTCCGCTTCTTATCATTAAGGGAAAGCTACGACGAATGATTTTTTTGGGGATCAAGTATAAAGGATTAAATTTCAAAAATAGATGGAGGATACATTATATACTAGGTTGCTCAAGAGAGGGTCTTCGATTAGGGTTTTCACATGAATCAAAGTTGACTTGGCTCGTTGTTTAATTCACGTGAAGGCTGAAGACTCTGTGAAGGGTTTTCTTGAAGGAATCTAACAATGATCATGATTGATTCAATCCCCAAAATGTGGAAAAAAGGGAAAACACAACAGTGACCAGTCCATAGAGGGGGCAGGCTAGGTGACCCAGGTCAACAAATATAGCCTCGTCATTGGTCTACGTCAACTGCAAAAAGGATAAAATAGATTTGAGAATTAGAAAGAAAAGTAAAATAAAATAGAAAATGTTTTTTTTAAAATAAGACTTAAAACATGAAAGTTGTTTCTTATTTTATGTACTATTTTTAGGATTTTTATTTATTTATATCAATTTATTTATTATAAGTTAATTTTACAAGTGTAATTATATGTATTTATACCTATCTATTGTGTATTTTATTTGTATATTAAATATTATTATTATGTGTATATTATTTACATATTTATGATTTATTTAAATACATATTTCCATATTTTTATTTCATTTTTCTGATTGTATGTATAAACTTAAATAAATAGATGTATGTATATTATAGGTATACATAGGTAAAGTATATCTATCTATTTTATTCTATTATTTATTTAGAATATTTTAATGTCTTTATTTTTATGTTTATAATTTTAATATGTTTTAAATGATATTTATAAGTATTTTAAAAATATGAAAAGAGTAAAAATATAAAGAATGAATAAAATGTGTAAAATGCATATGTATATAGTACAATGGAACCCAAAAAGGAATTAAAATCATATTTATTAAATAAATAATTTAATTTTAACAATAAAGTGAGTTTTGTGAATTCTTAGTTCATATGAATGAGATATTGATCATTGAAGTTCAATTTGCGACTTTTTCATCTGTGTGTCACAATCACACTGTACATTTTTTATATGAAATAATTTTTTACATTTTTACAATTATTTTTATGTACAAGTTCATGTTGATTATTTATTTATTTGAGGTGTATAAAATAGTGTAAGAATGATTTTATATGTAGTGTAGTGAGCACCTAGTCAATGTTGACTTAGTCTCGGGGTTTAGGGTCAGTCCTTATGTCCAATACTTCCTTTATTTTTTCCTTTCTTTATTCATTTATTTTGTGTTTAAATACTATATCTGTGTACTATTTATATTCAACAGTTAATGTATTAAATTGTACAAGTTCTCTATATTTAAATGTATTTATCTAGGGAAAGAAAGACACAATAAATGAATAAAGGTGAATAAATGGGTATTCATCAGGGAGTGATGAAATGGGTTTGAATTTTAGTGACTCTGCTCAATGAAGTAGTTATCAAATAATGTTGGATATTGTTCCAGATTCAAGTTCAATGAGAAGATAGGATAATTTGTCTGATATGATTTAAATACAATAAGAGGTCTTTTTGATCTAGATATGAGATTGAATATCAATATCCAAGTCACTATATATGAATAATACAATAACACTGACCTTATCTCCAAGTATCCATGGATAAAGTACACTATCCATGAAAGAGTTCATGGATTGTTCTGAGAGAAACAAAATCCAATTATTAAGAAAAGGGAGAAGATTGGGATAATTAATTATCCAGGATAATATTAATGTGTATAGTGATATCTAGAGTAACTTTGGGAATAGTGTGGACATGATTCACATTATTATTTGGAGACTTATTTGTGAATAGGATTCACAAATTATATTACATATATGAATTAGATTCACATTCCAATATAAATGCAAATACTATTTACATTATATTATGGACCAATAAACATGATTCATTTTAATCAAATGGCCTATTTGTAAATGTTACAAATATTTAAATAAATGGATAATTTGTTGGAGTCAATAAGCCAACATTAAGATAAATAAAAAGGAAGGGAATATTAGGAGTGGGAATATCTATGTCTTTTATTTTATCACTTGTCTATTTTTTAGTTCTTTGTTCTGGATAAGATTATTAATTAAATTGATCATTAATTGTCAATCCAAATCCAGTTAGAGGTTGGTTGCCTCCTTTATTCCTTGTCCTTGATTAATTGATTGAGATTCCAATCATAACAATCATTTTTTGTATAAAAGAAGGGTTGCCCCTTACATTTTTATACAACAGTTGTAAACACAGAAAACATCTCTCTCTCTCTCTCTCTACACACACACACACATACCGTCCCCTCTGTCTCCCCTTGCTTGAGGTCGTCCCCTACCCCAAGGTTGACAAGGAAGGAGGATGGATCATTTCTCTAGATTGTGGGAGCAATTTGATTCATCTTCGTGCCACAAGTGTTATCTCTATTGGATCAAACTTCAGACAACATGCCTCTTATTTTAGAGGCTAGAGGGTCACAAAGACACTTCAAGTGATAATTCTATATTCTTGTGAACTTGATGAAATGATTTGGGTAAGATTCCTAATTTATGTGGTTTCATCGTTTAGAAAATGTAAATCCATTACTATCTCGATTCATATGACGAATCTCTTTCTTTAATCGGATGTGATTCGATCTTCACGCTACTGTGATGCATTATGCTTAAAAATCTCCCTCTAACATACTCGACAAGATATCTTTTTACATGTGAGGTATTAGTAATTAATAATATATTAGTTGTAATAGCAGACACTTAGGCATATTAGATAAAATTTTCTATATGAACTGCTAACCAAAATGTAATATTCAAAATAAAAGAATCCACATCCTTATAGATTATTTTCTTCAGTATAAAAATGAATGTGTTTAAATATATAACTTATGTTCACTACTTAATACACATTGAATTATTACACGTGTCTCATGCATTATGGATGTGATGGTTTCTCCGCATAATGGTTGGGATGGAGATGAACACTGGTCGCATCGAGACAATAATCCTTGCTCGATGGAGATGACGCCACACATGGATCCTCTGCACAATAGAGATGATGGCAGGCATGGAACTTCCATTTGATAGAGTTGATGGTCATCACTAAAAGGGCAATCTAAGATGGTCCTCGATTATTTAAAATTCACATAATCAATAAGTTCAAATTCATTCACAGTGAATTCGGTTGTTACATCAGCAATATATATACTTCCATTTATAAGAGCAAATCACGTGTGAGGTAAATATAAAATGAGTAACTTTGTATTTACATCTGTAACTATGAAGAAACTAATGCAACTTATAATATTATTCAACATATTATATGATTGCAACTTACAACTAAAGCAAACACTGCAAATAAATATTGAAAAGAGAGGGGTGTAATTTTGATAAATGATGCAGTAAATAATAACATAACATATGTAACACAAACATTTGTAAAAATATAAAATAGAGATGTGATTTTGATCAATGGAGTAATAAATAATTACATAACATTTGTAACTTTTGTACTTTTCACTCATGCAGTATTAATGCAGAAAATAGTAATCATAAAGAAAAGAGCAGTAACTTTGATTTGTTCAGTAGTAATTAGTTGCACAACATATGAAAGATTTAAGGAATGAGCTGTAAGAATTATATACAAATTAATATGATTAAAATTGTAATTTTTTTTAAAGTAGTAAAAAAATCAAGCGTAATAGTTAGCAAAATAAGTAAAAAATTTGGAAAATTTATTATAAAGTAAATATGCATGGTAAGAATAAACAAAACTATAATAACAAGATCTAATAGATAGAAATGAAATAAATAAACTGGCCTATAAAAATATTACAGAGAACGAACCTACATGTTTTTCCCACTAGAATCAGAGAATTGTTCTCCTCCACACGTTGTTGCTTGAAATGCAAAACTAGGGATGAGCATGGGTCGGGTTGGGCCGGGTCTTGAAGGGCCTAGGTCCAATCTCATTTAAAAACTTCAGACCTTGGGTCGGGCCTAGGTCCGCAATTTTTTTTCTGGTTCGACCCAAGCCCAGACCCGGCCCAATTCTTATGGGCCGGGCTTGGGCCGGGCAGGCCCATCTCCATCCATTATAAATTATTAACTTTGATTTTTTTATTTAAAGTCAATCTCAATTCAATTTAGATGAGTTAAAATTATTTAAAACATATGCCTTAATACTTGTGAAACAACTAAAAATAAATTATACCGGAGATGATTTCTCATTTTATACAAGTGCACTCAATGTTAGATATCATAAATATATCTCATTATATAAATTGAAAGAGTGAACCGAATTTACACAATTAATAACAACATGTGCACCGGGCACTACATGTTAAAAAATGGACATAATGCCCATATTGGGTAAATGTTCGATAATAAAAAATATTCTGATGAAAAAAAAATAAACACTAAGAAATTTAAGAATAACCACCGAAATCTAAACCATAGACTAATTAAGGAAAATTAATTCCAAAATGAAATACAATGATCATGTCATATGTCCCACACCTGACTTTCTTGATTTATTAACATTGTATGAAGAATGGATACATGAACAGAGTGTGCATGCAACAAGTGAGAGTTTCCAGGCATGTATGATACGAGAATGGTTCGAACCCTCTTCGGGTCGAGCCCTTGGGCCGGGTCGAGCCAAGCCCGAGCCCGGCCCAAAAATATTTTGGGCCTAAAAATTGGGCCCAGGACATGCCCAATGTTTGTTTGAGCTTGGGCCGGATCGGGCTTTTTGGACTGGGCTTCAGGTTGGGTCGAGCTGACCCAGCCCAATGCTCATCCCTATGCAAAACCGTTCGAAATGGGAATTTTTTTCTTTCTCAAACCACCTCCATGTAATCTAGGAAAGCTTTTATTTTGAGATGATTTGCATGATGAAAAAGTATAACTCCATTTTCGTCTTACCAAAGCCATCATCTTACAAACAATAAAACCTCCCTTTGGTATTTTGATCATGATTATGATCACATAAAATCAACGTCCTATAAAAAGTGTTTACTAGAGCCTCATGAGCTCAAGGCTCATTGGAAATCCATCCACATGTGTGTGCGCGCGCACGCACACACACATACATACTCAAACACTTATACACATACACATACATGTGTGTACATGTATGAGAAAGAGAAAGAGAGACCAAGGCTAGACTCAATTTGAAGGCTTGGAGTACTTGAACTTGTATTCTTACAAACATTGTACATGTGAATAAAGAAAAAAAGATGATCTAAACGATGGACTCATATGAATACATCACGAGATAGTTGATTAAATAAAAAACGTTTGAATCCCATTTGTCTTGTTAAGGTACTAGGTTGATAAATATTGTTGTAATTTAATATGTAAAACTATCTAAGAAATATTACAGGTATCTTCGAGATGCCATCGTTGTCATTTCTGACATCTCATGGGCCCTAGGTAAAAGGAAAAAAGGGACTTTATAAAAAAATCGGTAAACAATAAACTCTTAAAGAATTCCATTAAAATTTCTGCTTTGGCATTAGATGTTCACCGAAAATTCGATTATATAAAGATTCGTTTCCCGGTGAGCTGTTTCACCAAAAGTTTGATTCTATAAATGATTTTGAGTTTTAACGGACTATCACATTGGTGTTGACTCTGATTTATTGATTTTGTCATCAATCCTCGGTAACGTAGTTTCTTATTCATATTTAATTAGTCACATCAACACTGTCAGCCAAACCACCCGGCAGCTGCCAGCTATTACAAAATTGGATGTCAACTAGACAGTATTATCTGCCATATTCATCCTCCATCAGCGCACTTAGATTCTCTTCGTCAACATATCAACCACTCCACTCGCACCAACCAGAGAAGCGCATCCCCACCACTGCCATTGTGGGTATCAAATGCCATCAACCAAGTACACACATTTATAATATTTTATTTCCATTATCTTCTATAAAACTACAAGCACAAGGTCACCCATCCGTTTACTCCACACGGAAAACGATAGAAATATGCTTAATAAAAAAAGACCCGATAGCCTTTTTCTCGTGATCAGATCCAACAACACATTCAAACATAACTACATACATGTATAAGGAAAAAAATGACGAGCAAGTCAGTAAACTCATGTCAAGAAGTTGGTCTCCTAAGGCCTACAGATTCCTTCGTCTTCCGTTGTCTGCAGACTTTGATGTCAACTCTGACGATGTGATGATCCGAAGTCCCTTTGGAAGATACAACCATGTACGACCCAGGAACAAAATGATACGGTGAATTAGGAGATGCTAGGATGTAATCCACCCTTGTCCCGTATTTACATGTCCCCTGCACATCTGCCGTCCCCAACACATGAATTAAGAAGAAGAAGAAGAAGAAGCCAAGTGGGTATCAATGGGTGTTCTCTCACCTTGCCCTTTGGCGACTATGACGACAGGTTCGCATTCGCCGGCGAAGTTCTTGGCATCGAGATACTGACTTTCCCTGAGGAACTTCATCACCTCCGCTTTTGGAGTGGGCTTCCCGATCTCCTCGTAGTACTGTTACAACGAATTTCAAAGGCCCCTGAAGGTGTAAACCAAGAAGTATACATGGAAGGGAGACATTACCTTAACAATGTCGGTCCATCTCTCAGGGGAATAGTCGGTGTCATCAAGGGAGTTGAGCCCGCCGGCCAATATATGGGGTCCATCAGCTGATTGCAGTATCTTGTTGATTTGCTTCATCCTCCACTTCTCGTCGAGGTGGTCGAGGTGCGTGCAGTGGAAGTTGATCTCCCCGGCAGCTGGCACCTCTATCGTCGCCTTGAGCACGTTCCTGGACGCACAAGCTATGATTGTTTTCGTGGTCTTTAGAGGATAACTTTCAATCCCACAGTGGCGGCTGTTTACAGAAAAGTTTACCGGAAATCGGAGTCGTCGAAGATTCGCTGTACTCTGCAGCGCTTGACGGGCCATCTGGACAGTATGGCATTGCCGTACTCCGGGGCCCAGCTCTCTGCGAATACGTACTTCATGCCAAGCCCCTCCGCGAGCTCCGAGAGCGGTCGCATGCCTTTCTCCTCGTCAGCCTTCACGTTCTGCAGAGCCACCACGTCTGCCCCGATCTCGCGCAGCACGTCCATCACGCTCTGCTTGCTGGGCACCTCCTCGCTTTCCACTTCAGTCCACCGCCCGCTGGCGGACATTGGAGCCTTACCGCGGTCTATCCGTGCGGAATTCAACGAGATCTCATTGTCGGGGAGGTTGATTGAGACCCTGCGCTTTGACTTCCCTTGATTCCTCTGCTTGAGGATGCCCTTGGGGCGGGGCTTGGCTATCACGTCAAGGTCGACCGATAAAGGGTGACGGAAGTCGCAAGGCACGGCAGGGGCCATGGAGAACATTCCGGCGTTGAAGGTAGCGAGGCGGATGGCAGGGGTTGAATCGGAGACATCTTGGTGTGCATTGCTCTGTCCAACAGTGTCGGAGACATCGTGTCGTGGATCGGCTTGGCGGAGAGATATGCGGGAGAAGACGCGGCGGAGCTGGCGCATGGTGGTGTCGAGCATTGCCGCGAGGCCGATTTCGGAGGTGGTTGATGTTGAAGTGTGTGATGAGGAGCTGTGACAGGCTGCATCTGCTGCTTTGGGACTAGTAGTTTTGGTTGTGCGGGGTGACGTAACATAAGGTGGAGGAAAGGGGAGGGAAAGAGGTGGTGTGTGTGTGTACAAGTGGGGAAATTAAATGAGAGTCGTAGCGTTGAATGGGAGAGAAAAAGGGAGCTAAAAGTAGAAGTTGGGAAAAATCCCAAAGGGATGGTGACTTCAGCACCAGTGATGTTTCCGTATGCTTTTCTTTGGGGAACTTGCTCAAATATTCTCATTGTTTATCCATTACAGTACATTACATGTGTTTGTTATGGCTCCATGAGTTTGTATTGTTGACAACAGAAAGAAAATATAGTTTCCATTTATGGGCTGGCAGGCTCTTGCCCTCCCTAAATTGTTAAAGACCTTTCATCCATCTCACACCATGCCCACCACCTCCTTCGCCATATCCATATGTGCACGTGCCCTCCCAGTTATAACTACTCTCGTTGAATGTGTGCCCTTCACGAGCCTGTCGGCTCCCTCCTCATGCATCAATCACCCAGCTTCGCCTTAGATATGATATGCTTCACCTCCCTTGCAGACCCACCATGCCCCCACCTCCCCCTTGGACCTACTTCTCCTCTTTCTTGCATGTTGTCTCCGGTCTCCATCCAACTGTGCAATGATCCTAACGCCATCACGATATATATGAGGTGCTATCCCATCACACCCCTACCTCCTTGACTACCCACCACTATGTCTCCATCTCATGTTGGCTCTCTACTGTTGTCGTCTTCATCACATGTGTCCAGCTCCAAGTGCAAGTGACATGCTATAATATAATCCTAGTACATATATTTAAAGGACATACTTTGGTTATGCATATCTTAGTAGAAGCATTGCTTCCCATGAGAATCAATGGGAGAACCACAATGGATTTTTTCCCTTATTGTAAATGATAGAATTGGAATTATTTACTGAAAGCCATAGTGATGATGAAGTTTGATAAAGATGATGTTTCCTTCTCCTTCTCAAATTTTGCTCAATATGCTTGAGTAATGGATCCTTTTGCATTCATTAGTTGAAGGAGAGGGGCCCCCAATTCATATATACACGTGTGATGTGTATATCTCTATTAAGGCAACAACCACTTAAAGCAACTGACCAATATATGAACAATTTCATAATTAATTATGATCCACAAAATTTAAAAAATGTTGACAACCATCATGTATGGAAATTCCGTACATGAAAATCCTTACATTCTCCCACTTGGCTCATGAGATAAATTTGTTGCCTTTCATTTGTTAAGTTAATTTTTGATATCGACAGTAGACACCTTTTAAGCAGATATATCCTTCCCAGCATAACAATAATTATAGTGTACTTGACATAACAAATCTTTATGTGTAAATATCCAAATATTAACACAAGTTATCACATCATGTTTGTTTATTAAATTCATGCTACTGTAACAGACAACAAAATAAAATAAATCATCATAATAACACTTAAAGTATAAATACATGGATGTACTGATATTATTACAAGGTACTAGATAGGCATATTTCTGTTACATGATTGAGAAATACACTAGGAGGCAATCCCTTTGTCATAGGATATGTAATAATGTATTTAATACTTATATGTTGAATCAATACGATATGATCTCTAATTTTTTCTTTAACAACAAGATATTTAATGTTGACTCTCATTCCAACATGTGTATACTTATTGTTCTTAGCAAAAAATACGAATGGAATTATCATAATTAATCTTTAATGATATAGAGATTGAATCCTCTATCTTAAGACCGTTAATGAAATTTTATAACTAAAGTGTTTGTATAGTAGCTTCATGGCATGCCACGAACTCGGCTTCCATGGTACATGATATAACAAGTGATTTCTTCAAACTTCTTCATGAAATGGAACCTTCAACAAGTAGAAAAATGTACCCAAAGACAATTTTTCCATCCTCCTTATTGCCCGAGTAATCCTAATTCGAATAGCCAATGACTTATAAGGAATTTTATTATTGGTAAATTAGCACAAAATCCTTACTTTCTTGCAAATAACGCAAGACCTTCTTTGTTGCTATCCAACAACCCATGCTTGGATTGCTTTGATATCTATCCAGCATTTCAATTGCAAAACATATATATGTTGTAGTGTATGTTTGTGCATATATTAGACTATCAATGATAGATGTATATGAAATGTTATTCATCTGTTCTTTTTCCAAATTACTTTGGAGGAAATTTGAATGAAAATTTTCTATCTCCTGTTACCATAGGTGTTGGGGGTAGGAGAATAATATTTTTACCATGAGTCTTTCTAATAATATTTCAATATATGCACTTGAGACAATCCTAGTACTCTTGGAGATCTATTTTTTTAAAATTTAATGCCAATGATATATTTAGCATTGTCCATATCTTTCATTCAAAATTATTATAAAGAAACATCTTTGTATCATGCAACATCCCAAAGTCATTACAAGCAAGTAAAATATCATCTGCATATAGGAATAGAAAAGTATATTTACGCATACTCATCTTAAGATATGTATAAGTATAAACAATGTTTTCAACAAAACTATGTGAAATTACTGCATTATTGAACTTAATGTACCATTGTTGAGATGTATATTTTTATTCATATATAGACTTCCTTAATTTGCAAATCAAATGCTTGCCTTTATTTGAATAAATCCCCCAGGTTGTCACATGTAAACATACTTATCCAAGTCTTCGTTAAGAAAGGTCAGTTGCATGTCCATTTGGTGCAACTCTAAATCAAAATTAACTAATAATGATATGATAATCCATAATGAGTCCTTTGGGTATACCATTTCATAATCTAGAGGAATAATACATAATTAAGTTTTGAATAAATAAGGTCTCTTTGTATGATTAGGTTTATGTATCAAGACTATCTTGATATCATACAACTACTGATCTAAAGAGTTAGATCATAGAGACTGATGTGGGATTGTAGATCTAAAGACTTAGGTCGATAACACTACCAACATCGTCAAGTGATTATGAAAATAGAATCTTCAATCTAAGAAAGAGATGGTAATCGTTATCCAAATGTTGCATCCGATTTCCCTCTTGATGCATGTCCTCTATGTAAGAATATAGATTCTGAAGTATTGGATAAGTCAGGTCAAGTTGTTGATTAAAAGTCAAAATGTTGACCAAAGATCAAATGTTGAGCAAAAGTCAAAGTGTTGACTTTAAGTCAAGTGTTGATCTAATGATACTGAGATACTAAAGACATGTATCATATAATGCCTCTAGTAGGTACACATCTTTTGATCGGGGATAGATATACATATACATATACAAGTATAAACATTTGATAGACCATTAGGTTGGTGACCTAACAAGATCTATATATTGAAGAGGTGGTGTACATATAAGGAAATATGAGATTTATAATTGCTCAAAGGAGTCATACATGTTCATATTTTCTGAACCAAGAAACAAAGCTCACATATGAGGTGTTAGGGTTGCAATAAATCCTTGTGTGATTGCCTTCTTTATGAAATAAGAATTATAGATTATTAATATACGCTTTTTGAAAAGCATATGATTAATATTGTTAACCAATGAATGATTGAGAAATCTTTTGATAAACCTTAAAAGGAGACAACCAAAATGGATTTGAACTTCAACTTTAATCAAAGTCTACCAATATTTAGGGATGTTAATTGAATTGGATCTTTTGAATTTAATAAGTACTCATTTGAAGAAATTTTGAAAAAAGTTTGATTCGAAACGAAATGAACTGAATTTGAATTTAACTTGTTCATTCGATTGTCAAATGAATTGAATCTTAATTAACCTAATTCGTTTGATAA
Source organism: Ottelia alismoides (assembly GCA_037367405.1). Taxonomy (NCBI): domain Eukaryota; kingdom Viridiplantae; phylum Streptophyta; class Magnoliopsida; order Alismatales; family Hydrocharitaceae; genus Ottelia; species Ottelia alismoides. The sequence goes on along the minus strand of JAZKJV010001031.1, from coordinate 1,735,609 downwards.
TAATTTTATTTCATTCAATATTTATATGGATATATGTATGTATGTATCCATATATTTATATTCATATGCATAGTACATACATATATACATGCATATAATGCATACATATTTGCATACACACATATAACAATCCCACCTTGGGTCAATTATGATCCTTTCATAATAGTCTCATTCAAGGCGGTATAGCATAGTTGCACCAAAGGGTTCACATAAATTTATTCCAATTCATTTATAAGTACTAGCAAATGTTATGACATTTAGTTCACATTATAATATTTAGCATTAGCATTGTACCACATATAGGTCAAAGTATGGTAACAAATATAAGCAATGTCTTATTTCTAGTTTGATTTCGTCATTCATAAAGTTATTGATCATACTTTATTTGATAAGTACGAGTGATGAATAGCCATTCATCTACATTTATTCTTCCATTTTATCCTTAATTCTCTAGTAAAACACCTATAAATACTACTACATTTTATCTTTAATATTCTAGTAAAACACCTATAAATACTACTAATTTGTGCAAACTAACAATTAACATTCATCTATAATTAGTATGTAAATAGAATGTAATTATCAATATTTAAATCTAAAATTAAAGAATAAAAAGGGAAAAATAAATGAAGTATCAAAAACATGGAATGACCCTAAAACCCGAAACTAAGTCAATATTGACTTGGTCGACCATAAATAAAGTAGAGAGAGATAAGGGTTCAATAATGTGCAAAACCCTAACTTTATACTATGTAAATTTCTATTTTTACATTATTTTACTATTCATTATATACACCTCAAATAACAAAGTTTTTAACATGAAATTGTACATAATAATACATAGAAAATTACAAGAATAATAGCCACAATAAATCATGCATAATGCAATTGGTACACACAGATGAAAAAACAACAAACAAAACTTCACATATCAATATTTACTCCATACATACTCAAATTTAACCAAACTCACATCCATTGTATTTAAAATTAAATTATCTATCTAATTTGGGGTACTATTGTTCCGAGCATCTGTATATAAAATTAATATAATTTATTCTTTACATTTTTTACTTTATTTATATATTAAGATAATTGTATATATTATACAAAAAATATTCAAAACATAAACATAATTAAAACATTTATATTACTTAAAATAAATAATAAATTGCAGTACATATGTATACTATGCCTATAATGTATATATATACAATTATTTATACACATAAATAAAATCATAAAAATACAACAAAAATATGTAAATATGTATTTAATAATTTAATAAATATATAAATAATGTAAATATAATATTATGCATATTAAATAAAAAATAAAAATAAACGTGTAAAATATATGTATATATACCTATAATATACATGTAAATATTAACATCTCACAAATAATATCGTAAAAATAAATAAAAATCATAGTAAATTAGTTCATAAAATAATAAACATATTTTATAACTAATAAACATATTTTGTGTTTAACTTTTATTTAATAAAATCATTTTCTAATGTATTTTCCATTTCCTTTTATTTTCAACGTTATTTGTCTGCTAGTGGGCTGACATGGTCCCTTGTGGACCAATTAACGCGTGACTTTCGTTGACTCAGGTCAATTGTACCTAGCTAGGGAGATGACCTGTCATACCCACCTACTCCCTAACTTCATCGATTTTTCACAAACGATGCATTGCTCCATACCCGATCGATTTCTTCATGAAATCTCTTCCTTTAATCAATGTCCATCACACTTTATCCCTAGATTAATTATACACTCCTTGATGCAATCACAGACCCTAATTCCAAGCCTCTTTGTGCTTCTATAAAATGAAACCTCCTACCTTCAATCCAGACCTAATCCCTATCAATTCACTGCAACCCCTTGGAATCGATACCTGGAGTAAAAATCCTTCTATTAGGGAGGTGTTCCATGTGATTCAAGGTGAGGAGAAGGTTGTTTGGAGGTGGTTCAACATCACTGGATCTTGCTCTAGGTGGTCTTCGCTCCCGGTCATTCCAAGTAGGTGAGCTTCATATTTATCTAGCCAATTAGTATCGTCTTTAACTCCGTAGTGTAGATGCATCTTTAGTTTTATTTAATTTCATTTTGATTAGCTAAAAGATCAAAAAATTAAGTACGTTAGAGCACTAGGCATCAACCTCCATCCCATTATTCAACCATTATGCCAACTCATCTACCACAACATCACCTTACCCACCATCTTCTTCTCCTCCAGATCACCCAAATCTCCTCAATTATGCAAAAATCAAGTCACTCATATCTTCCTTTATCGCCATCGTCAGAGATCATCTGCCTCACTCCATCTTTTTCCTATTACACTTAATAAGTGGTTGAGGATAATCGCCTACAATCCATCATTCATTTCGTACAGGATCGAGCCCCAAAGGGACCCATCTAGGGCCAAACAAACTCAGGAGCCTGATGAATCCAGAAGTCATCATCTTTACTTTTTCAAATTCATTAGCAAAACTATAAAGCCTTGAACTTGGTCCCTGTCGAATCCTATATCATAAGATCTGGCTCGTCAAGAGGAAACCAACGGAATTTGTTTCGTATGAATCGTACTTTGTTTGGAATTGTTATGATTTTCGGAAGAAAGAGAAGTAAAGAGGTTTAAGACATCATTAACCCGTAATGATTGTCATTAAGACTAATTAAACATGATTAAAGAAACTAATGACCATTAGTGAATACTAATCAATAGTTAGCAAAAGATAAAACTAAGTTGCGAAAATTAAATCGTGATTAGCGAAAGTTAATCATGATTAATATTAATTAAGCGTCATTAGCAAATCTAGAATCCTCTGGAACGTTCTAACTTAAGACCTAAGTTTCGGATAAGTTTTGACCAAAATCATGGGTCAAAAGCATGAGCCGTTAACTACGGTTAAGGGCTAAACCATGGTTTACTAAGCATGGTTAGCAGTTTTCTGGAGCCTATAAATACCCCCACCTACCCATTCATTCTCTACGATTTCCACTACTACCACCACACCAAGGGATAGGGTTGAGAGGTCGGGAGGAGGAGTGAGAGGCGGGGAAAGAGCGCTAGCAAAGCATTACCGGGAGAACGAGGAGGAGAAAGGTATGATCCTATCTTAGTTTGCTTCCTAATCTAAGCTTTCAATTCATTCTCTTTTCTTCCAAGATTTGTTCTTGGTTTATCTTTCTTTCCGATTTATTTTCTGTTGTGGTTCAAGTAGAAATATGTGTAACATCCTACTTAGGTGCAGGCGACTATGCACTTTAGTGAACTCTATGATTCGTCACACATTCGCACACCTAAGATGCACGGTGTCTATCGATTCTCCATCGCTTATGTTTTTGTTCTTTCAATACTACTTTTATAGTTATTTTGATGGAAAAAACTGTGTAATACCCTACTTAGGTGCGGGCGGCTATGCACGTCAGTGAAACATGTGATTTGTCACACATTCACTCACCTAAGATCCGTGGTGTCTACCGATTCTTCATCTCTTGCTGTTTGAGTATATTCTTTGATTTTCGTCATTGTTTTCCTCTCAATGATTTTATAGAGGAAACTCTTTCCATTTTTTATAGAAATATGTCCCGATATAAGGGAAACTCTGCCAAATTTTTTATAGAAATATGTCTTGATATAAAGGGAAACTCTGCCAAAATTTTTATAGAAATATGTCCCAATACAGGGGAAACTCTAGTGAAATTTTCCTAGAAATATCACCCTATGTAAGGGGAAGTTCTGCGAAGTTTTAAGAGAAAATATGTTCTTCGCGTTCTTCGTGTGTTTTTTGTGTTCTTGGCATGTTCTTAGTGTTTTTGATATGAAAATGAAATTTGATTATTTAGGAGCTATAAATCTTTCTTTTTGAAAAAGAATCACAATAAAGCACTCTATACGTACGAGAGAGCTCGATTAGGTAACGAAATACGTCCTTTTGCTGTTGGGTGTTCATGTGAGATCATTGAAATTTCTGATTTTATGTTCTTTGCTATTAAGAATCCTATTTTTTGCTATTTTTGAGAAAGTATAAAAAGTTGCTTTGTAATTCCCACTAAAATAAGGTTTAAGCATCGAATTGATGCAGAGGCTTGGAAAGTTAGGGTTTGGAAGTTAAAATAAGCATAAATACGAGTATATATGCATATGAATAATATATATGTAAGTCTATACTAAGTGTTGATGTTTATGCAAATCGAATACTTAACGAAAGAATTACATAATGGGAATTGATGTGGTTTGAGTTGGATCCTGAAAAGGATTGTGTGTCACGTTAAGGATGATTGGGAGTAGAACTACAGGTCGGGCATGCAACCTGTAGGTTTGTCGGAAGGAATCCATATTGGTGTTTTCCTACCTAGATGGTACACAGTTGCCCTGTTATGATAAGTGCGCACGAAATAATTGATTTGCAATGTGTGGTAACATGAGCCAATATATCCGGGTTGAACGACGGAAGATGTAGTCTTGCCATGTGGGGGCACGGGTGGTTCAAAAGCGGCTGGGTCACGATAACATGTATTTAATGCTGCTAGGTTATATGATTAAATGTTAGCCTGAGGTTTAAGCAACCGAATCCTCGAGGATGGTATGCTCCTTTGTTTTCAGGCTGAGGGTTTGAGATCCTGATTATTAAAAGAAAAGGAAATTGTCAGGTTAGTATTGGAGGATCAGTTGAGGCGACGTGCGACAGCATAAGCTCATCAGATCGACGCAATCTCCAATCCCGAAATGTTCACAGCTTCGGAGTCCAAGAATGGTGGGGTTCCCCTATACTAATCCCTGACATGGAATAGAAAGGAATATGACTTAAATTAATGAGAAGGAATGAAACTTTTTGTGATAACAACTTTTTGAAAAATTACACAATTTGTTTGCTTTTTTCTTCTTCGTTACTTAGCATTCGCTAATTGTTATTCTATGATTTATGGAAAACCCAACAGGTGTCGGTGAGCCATCGCAAGAACCTTAGTAGACATCCAGCCAGTCACAGTAGCTTTATTTTATAAGGTAGTAAGTAATCTTTTTGTGTATTTTCCTTTCAAGTTAATGTACATGTAAATGGTTATAGTGGGACAATATATAATCTGAACTTTATTTTGTGAATGGAAAACTGTTGAAATACTTCCTTCTGAGTATTTTTTATTTGCAATCTGTTTCTGAATGTTATTTGTAATTGCTGAATAAATTATTGTTGAGTAGCCAGATCCAGTTATGGGAGGATCCGACGGCCCAGGAATCGGGGTCGTGAAAGTTTGGTATCATAGCATGGTTACTCCAGTAATTTATTTAGTAATTGACAACTATGAGCGGTATTCAGAAACTAAGGTTGTATTGAGATCCTTTGATCTTAATAAACTGACTGTAGTACCATTCACAAATCATTGTCCCTTATGTACATCATGATAAGACATATAGGATCTGACCTTTGATCTTGACTTATCCCAGGATCATGGCAGACCAAGATGTGTCTAGGCAATTAGCGGCTATGATGACAATCCTGCAAGAAATGAGGTAAAAGCAGCAAGCGTTAGAGGAGAGGCTCAATGCACAAACTAATAGACCTGAGGCATCCATACCTGTGGATGTTAGGATTGAAGGTTATGTCAATCTTTCCGAGGAAGAATCTAGTTACCATCCTTCAACTGAGTCTGCCCCTACCCCAGCTGAAGGAGCAATGGAGAAGGCCCTTCTTAGACACCAAACATTACTAGATAATTACCGAAAGGGAAAGATTTATCGATTTAAAGGCATAGAGACACCTGTTGAGGCTGAATTATGGCTTGATGACGTTAGTAAGATGTTGAGGATAATCCATGCACCAGTTGACACATGGGTGCACTTTGTTGATTACTCCCTAGTAGATTATGCACGACATTGGTGGAGAGCAATTTTCAAGAAATTAGTAGATCATGTTCCATGGGATATCTTTGAAGAGAGGTTCCAAGCTCACATCTGTCCATCTCATTGGGAAGAATTAAAGAGGAGAGAGTTGGCTTCTCTGAACCAAGGTTCTAAGACTGTATGAGATTATCATATCCACTTTACTGGGCTACTACGTTACTCACCATCTCTAGAAGCTTCACCACAAGAGTGTCTTACCAATTTTTTTAGCGGTCTTCAGGGAGATTTGCAAGAAAAGCTTGCTGGTTTTATAGCTACAACCATAGATAAAGTAATGGACATTGCCTCTCGTATTGAGATAGGGAGGGATGAAAACTGCCAAAGCAAAAGTTTTCATTTTAATGGTGGACCATCCAAACGCAAGGCACATTATAATCGTAGAGATCGTTGCTATCATCCAGCATGTTCCAGTATAAGCTCACCACAGACCTTGGATCAGGAATTATTAAGAATAGGGGGTTTCTCTAGACCTTCACTATACCCCCATAACTCAGCAATAGGAACTAGTACCTTTGTGGTTGGGTCTTCAGCTCAGACAGGAACACGTGCATATTATCACTGTCATCAATAAGGTCACATTAGGAAGGACTGTCCGCAGTTGAGAGGTTCCGGGTTTAAACCAACTCCAATTAACAGTATAATATCCACCCCGAGCAATGGAGCAACACACGGAGGAAGACATGGTAGAGGTCGTGGCTCACAAGGAGCATCTCCTACACAACAACCACAACAAAGTGTTGCAGTTTCTAATTTGCATATTCCTAATGGTCAGCTCAATGCAATCACTAAGAACAAGACTACAATTAAGGTACGGTTGTACGAGGTACCATTACTATTCATAGCTTTTCAGTACATGCCGTGTTTGATTCGGGTGCTTCACATTCATTTATTACTCGACATATAGTACTTACTTTGGGTAAGGTACCACCGGAAGCACAACAATCCTATCTGATCAAGGGACCAGGAGGACAATTATTTATAATCCGAGAAATCCTAGATGATTGTGTAGTACTGATAGCAGGACATCAGTTACTTGTTTCCCTATTACTTATCGAAATGGATGACTTTGATCTCATTCTTGAGATGGATTGGCTAGAAAGGCATCATGCATGCCTTAATTATTTCCATAAGACAGTAACTTTTCATGTTCCTAACTCGATAGGGTTCCAATTCATTGGAAAGATATCCAGTGATGATGTCAAATACATATCTACTCTAAAGGCTCAACAACTGTTAGAACAAGAGTGCCAAGGCAATTTAGCTTATGTATCCACTACATCAGGGTCAGATAGAATGTAGAAGATGCGCCTATAGTGTTTGAGTTTCCTGATGTATTTTCAGAGGAACTACTTGGATTACCACCCGAGTGAGAGATTGAATTTGAAATCTCTCTTATACATGATACTCAATTTATCTCTATCCCTCCATATAGGATGTCACCAGCTGAGTTACGAGAGTTAAAGGTACAGTTGCAAGAACTGTTAGATAAAGGATTCATTCGTCCTAATACTTCACCATGGGGTGCACCTATCTTATTTGTCAGGAAAAAGGATGGGTCAATGCGGTTATGCATTGACTATAGACAGTTAAACAAGATGACTATAGACAGTTAAACAAGAGGACACGAATAAGTATCCTCTACCAAGAATTGATGATCTCTTTGACCAGTTACAGGGTTCGACTGTATATTCCAAGATTGACTTAAGATCTGGATATCATCAGTTGAAGATAAAAGATGTGGATATCCCAAGACAACCTTTCGAACTAGCTATGGACATTATGAATTCTTAGTTATGCCTTTTCGACTGACAAATGCCCCAACAGCCTTCATGGATCTCATGAATAGAGTATTCAAGGAGTTCTTAGATCACTTTGTAGTAGTCTTTATTGATGGTGTGCTTATTTACTCCAAAGATAAGTATCTGCATGTATACATCTCTGGCGGGCACTTGAAACTCTAAGGAAGAACAAACTGTATGCTAAATATAACAAATATGACTTTTGCCTATCTGAAGTATCTTTCTTATGCCATGTTATTTCTGGAGAAGGTATATCAGTTGATCCTACAAAGGTTAGTGCGGTGATGAGTTGGGAACATCCGAAGACTGTCACAGAAATACGATCTTTTTTGAGTTTAGCTGGATATAATAGAAGATTCGTTAAGGAATTTTCACAAATAACATTGCCAATGACTAGGCTAACTCAGAAGGAAGTCCCATTTATATCGTCTGACACATGTGAAGTTAGTTTTCAGACACTGAAAGAATGCCTAACATCTGCACCTATCCTTACTCTACCCTCTGGGAGTGAAGGGTTTACAGTATACACTGATGCGTCTAAAGAAGGACTTGGGGTAGTCTTATGCAACATGGTAAGGTAGTTGTGTATACATTGCGATAACTTAGGACACATGAGAAGAACTACCCGGCGCAAGACATGGAATTAGCTGTTGTAGTTTTCACTTTAAAGATATGGAGGCATTAACTCTATGGTATTACGTTTGAAATCTTTACTAATCATAAAAGCTTGAAATATCTATTTGATCAGAAGGAACTCAATATGAGACAAAGATGGTGGCTAGAGTTGTTGAAAGACTATGATTGCACTATCTTCTAGCACCCTGGTAAGGGGAACGTCGTAGCAGATACCCTTAGCAGAAGAACTTATTCACCTAGGTTGGTGAGTGCTATCCACTTCTGTGGTTTACTATCAAAATTAAGTGAATGGAAAAACCATTTGATAGTAGTGCCGATACTATAACTATTCCTCACCGATACAAACCAGAGATCTGGGATAGAATAAAGAAAGGACAGGAGGATGATTGATGAAACTCCATTTCATCAACTTTATTCTATTGTTTTGGCCTCAAAAACCCTAGCAAATACATGTAAATACCTTTAATTCACGCATTTTAGCATTCATGCATGTGCATGTAAATAGTGTACAAAATGCGGGTTTTAAAGCCAAAATTATAGAATAAAGAAAAGAAAAGAAAAAGAATAAAATATTGTAAATACTTTATGACTTGAGATCAGAAAATAAATACATATTTGATATTCTTGTTGTGAAATAAATACGTTTAATATATTTAAGACATCCACTACATACATTATACATACTCCATCTTATCCACAAATTGTTTCAATCTGATATATATATAATATTCATTTAAAAGGATTTGATATCACACTTTTTATAATATTTACATCCCTCATCATTGTATAGGCTTATCCAACGAGAAGAATCTCAACCTCGCCTATACACCTAAGCTCTCTTTCAATAGCATTAAATCAACAATAGTTCTTGCCTATTGAGGGTGGTCGATTGTTTTTGCTTGATGTCCAACACTTTATATTATTAAGTCTTCTTGTGTGAAGACTAATCGGTGATATATATGCGTGAATCAATCTCATCTATAACCCTAATCTCCATGATGTGAATGTTGAATGTAAACACATTGTCAAACTACTAATCAATCCTTATGTTGTGTTTTTGTGCATGATTTCTTTCGTGGTGATTATTTTTCTATTTGTGTTTTGTTAATCGGGTCTACTATAAACATTTACAGCCAGTGTAAATGTCTCTTTAGGTGCGGTTATTCCATTATTCGATAATATTTGTATCTACAATGTAAGACTAACAAAAAATATAACACGTGTATCTTTATCCTAAAGCACATGAACTACTCATCAAATCCAAATCCAAGATAAGATGCAAATGATATTGGATTTTTTTCAGAAAAAAAGAGTAGCATCATCAATAGCTTACCAATTCAAAAATCACAGCCGTTGACTAGACTATCTTATGGACCAATCAGAGCTCTCGTCTTACGTGTCACTCACCTCGGATCAAAAAAACTCCTTCACGAAAGTTGTTCGTCTCGATGAGATCTACAACTTTTATGAAAGAATTGGAAGCAAAAGAGGTCATTTGTACAAAGTGGTATTTTTGCTGGTTCTCCATGTGTAGAAAACCGACTTTTTTTGGATTTTGCAATTTTTTGGAGGTTTTAAAATAGGATAAAAGATATAGATAAAGATGATAAGGTACAAAAAACTAATTACACACTAATCTATTTTTTTATTTTTAGTAAATAAGAAAGTAGGAAAATAAAATAGGAGAATGAAATACGAGACTTTTGTACAGACTCACAGAGGACACTCGGATACAATCAGTTTCTTTTATTTCAGTTTTAATCAAGATTTAAATTTTTATGGTGTTTGATAAAACTTACATCAAAGAACACAAATAAAGGAGAAATAAAATTAAAGGGTTAATTGTATGCATAAGAACTCAGGTCAAAAATCGTAAAAAGTTAAAATGTACAAAAGAGGCCCAAAACCCAACTTTCACATATGAGCTCCGAATTTTATGAAATTGGTCTTTTTTGAATGTATTTAAAAATGGAGTACTTTAAAATGAGTAGACCAAAATCAGATATTATATGAGGGAGATAAGCGTGTTTTAGTCTGCTAGATGTGAAATTTGACTTTGGGAGTATTTGACATTTATTTGAGTTAGCAATTTTTTGTATTTTTATTTATTCTTGTTATTAATATATACACAATGAAGGTGGTTTTAGTTCAATTGAAGTTAGGATTAATTAATTAAAAATATGGAAAGTTAGCATCTTTTTAGGTCAATTTACACAGTATGCAATTATGCATGTGATGAAATGCAGACACTATTAACACATGTATGAATGCTAAGATGCTCTATTAATTATAAAATGCATATGAATTTTGGGAAACAAAGCCTAATTGACCAATTTTGGCTTGATGAACACGAGATTCATCATACCCCTATACTTAAACCATGCTTGTCCCCGAGCATCAATGAATAAATGACAGTTGGATAAATCACTGACTGTGCATGTGTATTTTCAAGGCTCAATTCATCGAAGACCCTTAATTTCAGAGATCCTAAAATTCTGGGCTCAACCATGTTTTAATCAAAAGGAATCCAACTTCTCTATTTATTAGACGCTCTGTTTGTACATACAATATAAGGATATGACATTTAGTGTACCGCATTCATGAGAGTCGAGTCGAGACATCACCCGAAGTTCCAGTCCACGAGGCTCTCTTCTAGACCTAATCCTCAACACTAGGGAATAAGTCAATTATTGCTTCAATCAACCATCTCATTAATTCATCAGACTTGAAAATATAGATGGATAGCCAGATGATGGAGGGTATAGGATTGTGTCTATTTTTCTCTCCCTCACATTGGAACAAGGGGCCTCTTGAGTTCCTTATTACTCAATAAAAGTATATTTTTATTTTATTGATCATTTTTTTGTTCAAGAGAAATCAGAGCCATTTGTACATGTTTTTCTGGGAGTACTCCGGGGTGTGTCTCTTTTGAGTATCTAAGATGCCTTCGACACCCAGACTTGTATCACTATACGATGTAGAGATCTTTTATGGTGTTAGACCGACTCCTTGGTCTTAATAGTGTTTGGTCTAAGTGGACACTCTGAAAATGGTTGGGAGTGCTCGCCATTGGTGGAAGCTCTTTGTAATTTGACTTTGAAGGATAGAGCTTTTCTTTGAATATATTTCTTTTCTTTTCATTTCTTTTTGGCTAGCTCCACTGCTTTTACCAAAAGTTGGTGCACGATGATCAATAATTTCATCACACCCTAACACATAGGTAAATATCAAACGATAACATATGAACTTGTTCACATATAGGATAGGGTTTGCTGATACTCAGGTTTCTTGAAGCATTTATTAACTTTAACTCATCCTCAAACATCATTAGATCAGGTCTAGACTTAAATCTCCCATCTCAGTTCCTCAAATGATAACTTAACTCTTCTCATCAATCATGCAGTTGTGAAAGTGATGTGTTGATCATATTCTTTAGAGGGTAGAGATGAAAAGTGCAATATAGCGCTCAAATATTTCAAACTAGGGAAGTGTGGATTATTAAGTTCAAAACCCCAATGACTAAGGCTGGCTAACTCATACTCCTAAGATCTCAGAAATCCAGTGTCGTCAAATCTTCAAGCCTTGAGTGATGAATGTGTCAGGACTATACCAACCAAGGAATGCATGGATGTATGAGATGCTTAATGCAAGATCGTGAGTGATTTTTTATGCAAAAAGTTTTTTTGGTTTTTTTGTTTCGTTTTGTTTTGTTGTTTTTTAAAACATGTATTATTTATAGAAAGAATTTAGTGTAATATACATAATATACACTACGTGTACCCATCCTCGATGTTAGATGAAAGCAATTAAAGTAAGAGCTTAGGATAAAGTATGTGAAAAATATACAAACATACCCCCTATACTTAGCTTATGTTATGTCCGCATGGCACAAAGAGAAATATAGACATAATTTGTACTAAGTAAAGATGAGTGAAAAATAATAGAAGTCGACATGCCCCTATACACAGACTTTTGAGGGACTAAGCATGGCAAAAAAGCATGAAATGAGGCAGTTGAGGGTGAGAGGAAAGAATAGAAGTGATATATACACAATGGTATCGGTCCCCCTATACTTAGGCTCAGGTCAACCTAAGTATGATCAAATAATTACATATGGATAACCGAGTAGATTTACGAATTGATGGATATACAGAAGAGTGATGGAATTTTAATGAAAGAGGTGTTTCATCCGGGCCGCTTGAGTCTTTCGTCTAATATAGTGTCCTAAGTGAAGGAGATCTACTCTACTTGCACTAACTGGTCGCTTGCTTCAACAAATGTTTAAGTAGCTGACCGTTGACTATAGAAATTTACGTGTTGTCCGCAGTTTCTAAGATCTCAACACTTCCGTTATTGTGCACCTCTCTTACGATGGAAGGTCCCGTCCATTTGGATTTCAATTTACCATGTGCTTTACAGATCCGGTGCTTTACTATCTATGTTTATTTTCTTCGCATTTTCATCGCATTTTCTCTTTATTTTATCACATAGAAATTAATATAATAATTAATTAATTATTTTAATAATTTAAAACCATGGAATTAAAAACCACTGTTCCTTATGTTCGACCATTGTACACTTAACAAGAAAAATACTCCACAACATTCAAAGATTGTGGTTTTTGATTGATCAAATCTCGTCTCCTATACTAAAAATTTAGGCTATCAAAGAAACGAATTTGACGTTCATCAAATGGCATTGATGCCAGGGACCTGAGAGGTAGAGAGGAAATGACGAGGGGGAGAGGTGACAGTGATGGTGTCAAATCGGAGGAGGGGGTCACCTAGGGGTGTCTATTGAGTTCAACGAGCCGAGTTGGTCTCAACTCGGACTCGAACTCGATAAGAAACCTAAGTCTCGAACTCATATTCGATAGGGGTCGAGTCCTGTGTCATCAACTTGAACTCATCGAGTTGGAGCTGACTCACGAGCCTCTTATCGAGCCACGAGTTTTTGTGCTGGCTCATGAGCCTCAAAATGAGATGGCTCACGATCCTCTTATCAAGTCATGAGTTTCTGAGCTGGCTCACAAGCCTCAGAATGAGAAATCTCATAAACTTCTTAATGAGTCATTGTTCCATTTTATACATTAAATTATGCAAATGCCATTTGTAACTTTGATTTTTTATATTCTTTTCTGTAGATTTTTGAGAAAGTAAAATGTTAACCTCTATTTTATATAAAACTCAATGTGGAAGTTTAGGTATATATGTTTTCAACTTTATATTAAGAGGGGAAACGAGTTATCGAGTCGAGTTTCCAAGTTGAACAACGCCCAACTCGGACTTGACTCGATAAGCTAACGAGCCATAAAACCCAACTCGAGTTCGGGATCATTAAGGTTTTGAGTTAGACTCGTGAGCCCTTAACGAGCCGACCTCGAGTTGAACTCATCGATCTCGAGCTTTCCTAACATCCCTAGGCTCACCTGAGAGAGAGAGAGAGAGAAGCTTCTCAACGACTGACGTCAGAGCGAGCAGGCGTGAGGAGGCGCTACAAGGGTCGAGGGTGAGGGACCGGATCTCGCCTAGCATGGAGGAGGTCTTATCGAGCTTGGGTGCTATCACCACCTCGAAGATGGAGGTCTCGCTCTTCATCTATCGCATGGAGGATGGGGCAGAACACCGGTGAGGGGAGGGATTTTACAGAACGGTGAGATGGGTAACGACGAGTGCCAATGGTGGCTGTAACAGCCAGTGAGAAGCGTGGTCGTTACATGAGAGGGAGGAGGCAAGAGCGGATAACGGCTGGAGGAAGGGGTTGCATCGGCAATGGTTACTAGTGGGAGGAGGAGACGCAACGGCTGGGCGTAGAAGTGAGGTGTTAAGAAGGGGAGGGGGACGGGTCACGTACTGCATACATGCGCATTGAGGAGGATGGCAGCACATGCGAGCACGTGCAGTGGGGGAGATGAGCTTTGCAGGGGGTCATGTGCTAAGCATGTGACCAAGATGGGGAAGAAAATAGAGAGGAAGGGGTGCCACGTGTCACCCCAAAAATTTTCAAATAAAAAAAGGAAAAAATGGAAAAGAAATAAAAGGAGACTCTGATCGAAAAATTTTCTCACAAAAGTTGTTCGTTTCGACGAGATATACAACTTTCATGAAGGAATCGGAAGCAAAAGATGTCATATGTACAAAGTCGTATTTTTGGTGGTTCTCCATGTGTATAGAAAATCGACTTTTTGGGATTTTGCGATTTTTTGTAGGTTTTAAAAGAGGATAAAAAATCTAGAAAAATATGATAAAGTATAAGAAAATTAATTACACACAATCTATTTTTTTTGTATTTTCAAAAAATAAGTAAATATGAAAATAAAATAGGAGTATGAAATACGAGACTTTTGTACAGACTCACAGAGGACACTCAGACACAGTTAGTTTCTTTGATTTCAGTTTTAATCTACATTTGAAATTTTATGTCGTTTGATAAAGCTTCCATCAAAGAACACAAATAAAGAAGAAATAAATTAAAAGGTTCAATTATGTACATAAAAACTAAAGCTAAAATGCGCAAAAGAGGCCAAAAACCCAACTTTCATATATGAGCTCCAAATGTTATGAAATTGATCTTGTTTTGAAGGTATTTGAAAATGGAGTACTTTAGAAGTGAGTAGACCAAAATCGGATATTGTATGAGGGAGATATGCGTGTTTTAGTAGTCTGATGTGAAATTAGACTTTGGGATTATTTAACACTTATTTGAGTTAGCATTTTTTATATTTTCATTTATTCTTGTTAGTAATATCTGCACAATGAAGTGATTTTATGTTGATTGGAATAAGGATGAATTAATTAAAAATATGGGAAGTTAACAACTTTTTAGGTCAATTTACACATTATGCAATTATGCATGATAAAATGTGAACATTATTAACACAAGTATGAATGCTAATGATGATCTATTAATTATAAAATGCATATGAATTTTAAAAAAAATAGAGTATAATTGATCAATTTTAGATGATGAACACAAGATTCATCACCTAGCCCTACTTACCTACGCACCGATAAAAGTGCCAATACCTTACAAGCCTAGGTGATACATAATGTGAAACCCCGAAATTTCTTTTACTAAAATCTGGAGTATTTTTGGCATTTAAAAAATTTAAATAATCACACCATTACATGATCTCGTCGAGATCTTTCCAACGAGCTCAAGAACACCCAATTCCGACATTCCTAGCTCAAGTTATCGTTGTTTTACCTATCATAGTCGGGAGCCTTATATGGATCCGAACCGGATCCGAATCAAGATACAAATTCACCTCTCCTTCTATAAATAGGAGATGGTAGGCTGCTCTCTCAAAGCCCTAGCCACCACCATCCTTCCCTCTCTTTGGAGCACCACCACCTTGGTCGATTTTATCGTCGGAGGGCCGTCGTCGGCGTCGGATTAGGAGCTCCGATCGAAGATCCGCGACTACCATCACGTAGGAAAGCTCGAGGTCACCTTCACACATGCATTCGTGCTACAATCGAGAGACGGAAATATCATTTCCGTGTGAGAGGAGATCCCGAGGGAACATCCTCGGAGGTAACGATGTTATACCCTCTCTTGCTGTTGGTTTCCACATATTTTTATCCCTATATCCTTGAACATCTCTGGAGTCTTATGTGTTCTTGTAGCATGATTTGTATATTGTTGTCGGTGCCACATTTCACGAATCATATTTCATCAATAATATTATCTTGATCCTTTTTAGTGCCTTGCTACATGTACCTGTAAAACACGATTTTCATAACGATGTCCTATCCAATCTTGTTGTTGATTTTTGCACGATTATTTGCACCATAAAAAAACATCAGTTTGAGCCTAATGTAAATACCAATATAGATGTTTCTCACGCTATTTCATGCGAGCAGTAAATCAAGCACACAGTCCCATAAACACATATATGGACTTTTATTCTTTGATTCATCAACGGAAAGAAAAAGAGTAAAAAGGCAAAACATTGCTAAATTACTATTTCAGGGAGGGGATGTAAAAAGGCAAAACATTGCTAAATTACTATTTCAGGGAGGGGATGTAACGTATTCCCTCTACTTTTATTATTTGATAAAGGTCACATATAAAATTTTGTTGTGCTAGAAATCGTAACCACAAGTCTTTATTTTACAACAACGATTAATTTATAAACTTAAAGGCCTCATATTATGGGTTATTAATTAATTCAATAATGTCATCTCATATAACCTCACATGACGTGAATTAATAGAAAGGTTATTATATAAGTAACTGATTTAGCCTTGATATATTATGGGTTCTATACTTCACGTGCAGTTCTCGTCAATTATAGAATTATATAAATGATTTAATTGCATATCATCTCCGAACAAATTTTGGAAATTCTCATCCATATGTTACAGTAACATCTTCGAGAAATGTGAGTATGGATTATATTATGATGCTTGGGTCATTGCACTGCATAGACTATATACATATGTGTTCTTTAGTGAAAATGGTAGGAGAAAGATTGCCATAAGCTTGAAGCCGATCTCTTATATAACATAAAATTTAGAGAGCTAAAATTATTTCATGAGGTTTATAATTTAAGCATTTACAAAAATTTATGTTAGAAACCCTTTTCGGTTTCCAATCGATTATGCTTAGTTGGGGTAATGATACCTATCTTTCAGCCATATGTAGTATCTATAGCTTTTGAGTACCAAATGTATATAATACGCCACTTAGTTTTAAATCAATCTAAACAAAATCCATACTCGTATGAGAGAATTTACTATTCTCAACCATGAGTAACGCCATTGTCACGTGACACTATATAAGTGTAGCAGGTGCAGTAAAAAATATTGGTGAAATACCAGTCAAAGTTATGCATTATCATATAAAGAGATATCAGTTTACTTTCACATAATTGCGCATGTGCCTTAGATCAAGGTTAACAGATTATAGTTTGAGTCATAAAGCGCTCGCACAATCTCTCTGACAATAATATTTATGCAAACGGTTTGAATTCTCAACCATAGCATTTTGAATTATTCATGATGGTAGTATCATTTCATGATTTGGAAATTTTCACGGCGATGGGGTAGATGGAGCTAAGTACCTCAAGGGATTGGGCATGCACCCCTGGGTCCCGAAAAGATACCTTGAAGGTCGCGATCCCAACGGACGAGTTGGATGACGCGTGCACCTAACAGCCCGGTAGTATCCGGAGTCGCTCGACGGACTTGGCAGGTGGCGCGGTTGGCATTCTTGGTTTCTCACTTATACATGATTATAAGACTCGATTTAAAATTTTATGTGGCCACATCTAATTTTACTTTGAGTATTATTATTGTGAGAGGTGTTCCGGGAGGTGGTTTGAAGTTGGGGTTTTGGGGATGTAAATATTTTCATATCTGATCAAGAAGAGATCGTTGAGAGTTACTCAAGAGAAATATTAAGTTCCCGCGTAGCGGAGGCTTGCGAGTCGCGTATTTGCATGCGCTAGAATATTACGAGAAATGATTAATGATCGGATGTCGGTAATTGTAATTAGTTATCATTGTGGACCCTAATCAACCTGTAGAAATATCAAGATTATGGTGGGGATACTTAAATGATTATTATAAAATAAAATGAAGAATGAAATTATTATGTGATCCAATGTAAATCAGAATAACTTGATGCTTTTATCAGTTCCTACAATATATACACGTGTCACTAAATGAGTTGAGTACACATTCTCTTCTACCCCTACACTAGTCATTATAATGTTTGTCTCGTTACTGAGTGATTGCTCATAATGTTACCCTTGTGTGAAACCAACAGGTGTAGCCGAGCAGTAGCCGCAATCGTAGTGGCTTTTGAGAAGATCAGACTTCCTATGTCATACTTGCACCAGACAGGGTGCGTCCTACATAGAGTATTTATTTTTCCTGCATTACTTCATATTATATTTGAGAGACCATGTAATGAGATAATTGGAGAACTTCTTCTACAGATTTATAGTTATATATCGTATCTCATTTTGTACGGACATGGACTTGATGATTATTATCAATGAAAATGGATGTTGCATTTTCTTTCCATTTTATACTATTCTCCTGTTTTTATTTATATTTCAAATGTTGATCTATTGTGCATAAGATAGTTTGCTGAGTATCACAGATCATGCGCGAATTTGGACCTTAGGTCCGTTGCTCCTGTCTCGTCGGTTTAGGTAGCCGGAGGCGCGAGGCCTCACACATAAGATAGAGCCGGGCCAGGTTTTTGGTTCTAATCCTTATGCATCATGCCTCACTTAGTCTGGATGGTACGTGATAATAATGAGGACTTTATGCACCTAATAGAATGAAGTTTAATTAATCGGTTTTAATTAGGTCAAGGTTTTCTTAGCAACCCCTTTTTAATTTTTCCAATTTTCAATTTTTAAGTATTTTTCATGCAAGAAGCCTAATGGTTTTATTAATTTTCTGCTTGGCCTATGCGAGCAAACTCAGAGAGAGAAGATGGAAAAACAATGCAAGTTAAAAAATGATGATGCGATGCTTATTCAAAAGACTTACAGTGCTTTCCAGCTCTCTCCATGTGGAATGTTAGACAGAATTTTTAAACCTATACTATATGCAATGCAATGAAGAAATCATCCTAGAACACGAGCTTCTATTAACATGAAGAACCTATTCAATTTCTCTAAGTCCAAGAGTGATACTATATATACTAGAATGATATTAGGGCTTTGGACTTAATTAAGAGAACATCCACTCTTAGAGTCTAAGGGCTCATTCCACAAGACAAAAAATGAAAATAAGGAGAAAAACTCAAAACTGGAGAAAATAAATGAAAACAAGAGAAAATTTGGGAGAAATAAATATAGAAGTGATAAAAACACAAGAAAACCGATCAACTCTCCCTTGTGAACAATCACCAGATGGAATGGACTTGTGAATCATTTAAGTGTTCAAATTTGGGTCATGTATTATTACAAATTAATTGAATAAATCTCTCTCTCACACACACATAAAACTAAACTAAATCTACACTAAGGTGAATCTGCTCAATTTTTTACATCCTCTGTTTCTCTCTCCAATCGGTGGGCAAAGAACCACCAGTCTTCGTGGCTCTTTGGTGCGTAGAATCTCCAAAAAAATCCTCCCTCGATAAATGGACCCTCACAACAAATTCAAATAAGAAGTTGGCCAGAATAGTCTTATATAGATATAATATAGAGAATAGTAGACAATGAAGTGAATAATTCAAAAATTAGCTAAATAGACTACTCTATTCTCTACAAACCGATGCTCTCCGGCAGTGGCACCTTTTTGATGAAATGCTTTCATCGAGGTACCTAACATCCAGTCTTGGAGGGAATGCGGTGTTCGATAAGTCGGATCCGACAATCACTGTGTCGGTCTCTCTCTCGGTACTCGGTATCTGACCTAAACTTCTTAATCTACAATTAACCCACAATGATAATTAAACTATACAAAGAAGTGAGCTAAAATTTATTATTCCCTACAAAATACGTATACTAGACAATTAGTAGGGGTTGAACCATAGAGAGCACACGGGGTAGAGAAATGAATGGGTAGACTATTTATAGATTTTCTGTTTCTTTCAATTTTTGAAGTATTTTTCTAAGTGTCAGTTTTTTATGTTTTTATTATTTTATTTTTTGCAAATGTTACTTTATTTTTTATTAAAGAAAATAATATATATTAAATAAGATAGGTAAATAATTATTATATATAAGTATATAGGTAATATATAGACAAGAGATGTTTTTGGATTTTTAAAATATAACAAATAAAGCCAAAATTGACATAATAAAATATTTGCGGTTTTATATTTTTTTCTCTGTTTTTTTATCTTTTTAGGTAATTTTTTAGATTTTTTATGGATTTTTAAATAAGGAAATACAACAAATAACACAAGTAGAAAATCCAGAAACTTGAAATGAGTTTAATAAATATCTATCAAATTAGATTGAGTCCAAACTCAATTTCCTAGATAGTAGATAATAGAAAGAAAATTCAGAAACTGAAAACCTATTTTTTTGATTTTCCTGTGATTTTCTAGAATTTTTTAAAGTTTTTCTATGTCTTTCCAATTTAGGAGTTTTTTTAATAGTTTATATAAAACTTATACATAAGATCAAATATAACACAATAAGCCTATAGATTTTTTTTGGATTTATCGAAATATTTTATAAACTATTATGAATTTTTGAATTCTAAACAAGAGAAAACACAATGTTTTTTTTGAGATTTTATAATATGAAAATAATTTTAATTACTTTGCAAAATATTTGATAAGATATGGTTCTATGCACTTAAGATAATTTTCCTATATATTTTTGAGGCAAATAGTATTCTTTATAATAAAAATACATGTATAAAATTAAATCAAACATGTATGGGACTAGTTACAATTTTTAAGAAAGTTTAGAGCATTTTCATAACATGTTAACAAAGTCCAGGGGCATGCATGTTATTTCCACGTAATAAAATATAATGCATGTTTAGGATGGGTATAAATGCAAATAAAGTAACAATAGGACCACATATGCAATTCAAAATATTTTATATTAATGTTTAAACTTTTAAGAACAAATACAAATATGCACAACCTAGAGGGGTCCATGGAAAAATGCCTAAGTACCTCACGCGCACATGCACGTGAGATGACATGGAACTGGACTAAAGTGCAAATAACTGAAGTTTGAGGTCCAATATGCAAATATTACAGATAATATTATGATACAGAGGAATGTTCAAATTAAAATGAAATACAAAAATGCAAAGGGGGATGTGTAATATACCCCTCCAATCGTGTGTTGAAGAATGGTCGAAGGAGTACCATGTGGTTTACTTAACGGATGGATACTCCAGATGAGCCAATGGAGTTTCACAGATAGAAGGCAAAGATTAGATCTCGCCTTCTGATTTGATGGCTGCAATGCACTAGATCGAACAATAGTTGATTCATCTAGGCTTCGTTCTTGATCCGACGATCAGGAGGTGACTTGGAAGAAATGGAAACAAGCTTCACATGGATGAGCTTCAATCCGAGATATCTCCTGATTCCTTAAATCTTTATAGATGTCGGTGTGCTCAAGACGATCTTGGAAGGGTTCCACAATGTTCTGAGGTCTCAAATGGGTCCAAACCTCAATAGTGGAGGTTTGAAAGCTCGAGGAAGCTCTAAGACTTGGAGGGCATGTTCTGGGCACGGTCACCCCAAGAAGGGGTCTCGTTGGTTCTTTCCTGCGTTGACGTACTCAAGGGGAGAGGCGATACTCCTTGACCTGTCAGATGCTCAAAAAGTGGGGGAAATGGATGTGGTGAAGGTCACCGATGCATGATAGAGGAAGGCGACATGATTCCCATATCTATGCAAGATCTGGGTTGGTTGATGGCTCGAGATGAGAGAAGATGATGAGACAAAGACCTAAGAGTGATCAGTGCGGTGTGAAATGGTCGAGAGATAGTGTAACAATAGAGTCTAGAGATTTGACTAACTTCAATATTTGGATTTTTAGCAAATAAAAATGAAATCAAATGAAATTAACTGCATGACTACACCACTGCTACTTTTAGTAATCGAAGGAGATAAGATACAAAACTCACCCGATCAGAGGACTTGGGAGCAGATGAACCACCAGAGGTACTCCTGCGATGATAGAATCTCCTCCGTTGTTATTCTCTGCACCACAAATCAATTCGCTCAGCTTCCTGTCACAAAGGGCATGCTCAGGCGAAGATTTGTTGGGTAAATGGTCGACTAAGTGGGATTAAAAATAAACAAATGGCGAAAGAGGAGAAATATATACAGGTTGCTCGATAGAGGGTCTTCGATTAGGGTTTTCACACAAACCAAAGGTTGACCTGGGTCGATCTTTGATCCATGTGAAGGCTAATGACCTTGCGAAGTTTCTACATGAAGGAATCAAGAAGAAATGGGGGTTGCTCCGAGCCAAATATTTTTGAAAAGAGGTAAGGACACAACACAAACTTGTCCAAGAGGGGGGCATGCGTATTGACTCAAGTCAACTAGCAGCACCTTCTGATTGGTCCATGTCGACTGCCACCCAACAAAATACGAAAGAAATAAAAAGAAACTTCAAAATAAAATAGCACATGATTTTATTTAATAAATCTTAAAACATGAAATTTGTTTCTTATTTTATGTACTACTTTTAGGTGATTTTTGTTCTTTATCGGCTTATTTCTTACATGTGACTATTTAAAAGTGTAATTATATGTATTTATAGCAATGTTTTTTGTATTTGGTTTTTATTTTGTATTTTAATATTTATTATACTATTCACCTATTTTATTTATTTATAGAATAAATAAATACAGATTTATAGAATTTTATTTTATTTTTATGATTTTATTTGTATACTTAAATAAATATGGGTATATACATTAGAGGTATAATATACCTAGGGCTGTCAGGAAAGCTCGAGATCAATGAGCTGAACTCGAGCTCGGCTCATTAAGGGATCGCGAGCTGGACTCGAAACCTAAACGAGCCCGAGCTCGAGTTGGGTTTTATGGCTCGTTAGCTTATCGAGTCGAGTCCGAGTTGGACATTGTGCAACTCGAAAACTCGACTCGATAACTCGTTTTCTCTCTTAATAAAAAATAAAAACGTATATACCGAAACTTCCAAATTGAGTTTGATATAAAATAGAGTTTAACATTTTTCTTGTCCAAAAATCTACAGATCAGAGTATAAAAATCAAAATTACAAATATCATTTGCATAATTTGATGTATAAAATGGAACAATGACTCATTAAGAGGTTCATGAGCCTGCTCATTTTGAGGCTCATGAGCCAACTCAGAAACTCATGACTCGATAAGAGGCTCATGAGCCAGTTCATTTTGAGGCTCGTGAGCCAGCTCAGAAACTCGTGGCTCGATAAGAGGCTCGCGAGTCAACTTGAACTCGATGAGATTGAGTTCGAGTTGGTGATCTAGAGATCGATCTTTATCGAGCCCGAGTTCGAGCCTTAGTTTCTTATCGAGTTCGAGTTCGAGTTGAAGCTAACTCAGCTCGTTGAACTCGATAGACACCCCTAAATATACCTATATATTTTATTCTATTATTTGTTTTAGTTATTTTTTATGGTTTTATTTAATGTTTATTTTTTATTTGTTTCAAACGTTATTTACAAGTATTTAAAAATATAAAAGAGTAAAAATATAAAGAATAAATAAAATGTACATGTATATAGTACAATGGGACACTAAAAAGCCGGCTTTTGTATCTTAACTCTAATGAAACCACCCTCATCAGATAGATAATTTAAGTTATAATACAATGGAGGTGAGCTTGGTCACTTTTGAGTTATATGGAGGTGATATTATTCCAAGAAGTCCAGTTTACTACTTTTTCATCTGTGTGTCCCAGTTGTACAATGCATTATTTTTATCTGCATTTATTTTTGTATTTTCTATACATTTATGTGTACATATTTTGTGTTGAAAATATCTTTATTTGAGGTGTATAAGAGTATATAAATTAATGAAAGTTTTGCCTATATGTAGTGGGTTAAGCACCTAGGGTTCCTAAGTGTTCAAAGTGTCTTTGCCAATATCTACCGTACTTTATTCATGGCGACCAAGTCAATATTGACTTAGTCTCGGGGTTTAGAGTCGGTTAGTATTTACAATAGTTCCTTTATTTTTCTTTTCTTTATTCATTTATTTTGTACTTAAATACATGCATCATATACTAATTTCCATGCAATAGTTCGTGTGCCAATTTGTACAAGTTAGATGTATTTACATGTACTTAGCCAAGGATTTAAAGACAAAATAAAGGAGTAAATGTGAATGAATGGATATTCCACAAGTACGCATTCCTATCTCTTACATTTGCACTCATCATTTCTGTTGCATTTTTCTTTCTTATTTCCCTTGTTTCTTGAATTTGTGAATACAAGGATATCGGAAAATTCGTTAGGCGATTGCATGAAAAATACCTACAAAAAGTGAAAATCAGATAATTAAAAAAGAGACTTCTAAAAAACTTTGACCTAATTAAAATCAATCAATGGAATTCATTGTATTGGATTTATAAAGCCAACCTTATTTTCAAGTACCTTCCATGCCGAGCGAGGCACGTCCATAGGAATTAGAGCCCAAATACTAGCTTGGGTATTGTTAGCAATGTGAGCCTGAGGCGAACCATTCCTACAATAAATGTTATTGTAATGTTTGATATATCAATAAAAGTAATCGGTTTATTTTCACTCCATGTCTAAGATTAAATGAATGAATGCTATATAAGAACTCTTAGTACAATTAGGGTTATGTACCATGGCCATCTTTATGATCATAAGTTGTTTATTCAATTGTTGAATCATAGGGGATGGTGCTTGGATGAATATCTAAAGAGTAAGATTGAGGACTCATCAAGCACCGTCAAATTATTGTTGAGAGATGATCTCTAGCCTGAGTAGAAGATGTAAATCCTTTGTCATTAGTTTGTTATCTGACCAACCTCTTGATACATATCCTTTGCATAGGAATAGAGATTCAGAGGTGTCAGACAAGTTAGGTTAAAGAGTTAACTTAATGAGATCGAGATAACAAAGTCCTATATCGTATACTATCATGATATAGGCATGCATCTTCTGACTGGAGACAGATATATTGTTATATGTATAAGTATGTACATTTGACAGACCTATAGGTTGATAGCCTAATCAAGGTCTACACACCGGCGAGCTGGTGTGCATATAAGGGCATATGAGTAATACGATCTCTCAAAGGGATCATACATGTTCACTTGTTAACTAGAAGACATGAGATTACTCATGAGATGTTGGGACCAATCAAATTCCATGCATGGTCATCTTGTTGGATAACAATGGAGAGAAAATCAAGGAGATATGCAATCTCATGGAAATCCATGAGATTGCCCTCCCCACTTGGAAGGAGGTGGCGGCACCCAATTCCCTTGTGGAATTGGTGGCCGTCCACTCCATTCCATGGGGATGGATGATCTCCTTTGAATTATACTCCTTATTTGATTGATTTAATTTTGGTATTAATATATATTTGATTTATCAAATATATTTAATTTAAATTAAATCACAAGTTGTTGGTTTTTACCAACAACAATCTTGACCATTGGATTGACATAAATCAATCTCATCCATTGATTTTATATGTCCCATAGATTGAGATCCATGGATCCCAAAACCCTATAAATAGAGAGGCATATCATGCTCTCTCTTTACATGCATTATTGGAGCTCTCTCTCTCTCTCTCTCTCTCTCTTTCTTCATACACAACAGCCCTCTCTCCCTCTAATATTGGTGGTCGTCCACCATACCCTAGAGGAGAGAATCGTCGACGCCCTCGCCACCGCGCCGCCACTTCGACGTTCTTCGGTTCTCCGTCTTCTTGGTGTGCTACGCCCACGAAGGAGACGTTCGATCTCGTGCGACGAGATCAGGAGCAACCATGCTTGGATCAACTTCTTGGATTGTGAGGACAACACGATTCATCTCCGCGCTCGCAAGCAGTCTCGACGACGATCAGACTTGAGACAGGAGGTCTCTTCTCTTAGAGACTCGATCAACCACGCTTCAAGAGGTATTGTATTATAATTGTTGTGTCTATAGATGAAACGATCTGAGAATGGTTCTCGGATCATGTGGTTTCATCGAACAAAAAACTTTAAATTCCGCTGCACCGAACAACTACTACGACTAGTCGTTCTTCGTAGTATCCGATACGATGATCACGCTTCCGTGATGCGCTTGAGGATAATTCCATATCCTTCAAGTGGCATCAGAGCCTTAGGTTGACGGTTTCGAATGTGATTCGAAAACCGAGGACGACTTGGGTTCGTTAATGTCACGAAAGTTTTTGTCGCATTTGATTTTGCAGATCTGTTTAATAAATAATTTAGGCCATGTTTAAATTGTTTAAGCACGAATTATTTACTTGGATTTTGTTTCCCATTAAATAAGTAAACCATAGTATCTGAGTTTGCATAAATCAGATTTCGTATGCTCAAGATATGGTTGTTTTAATGAACATTTATGCACTGTTGCGGGCACAGTAGATTTTAACATGATTAAAGAGTTAATTACTGTTATCATCTGCATCGAAATGCGTGAAACATCACTTGGATTCTGTCCTAAATCAAGTTAGCAATCTTTGAAAATCGAGTTTGTCTAATTTGGATTTAAATTGATTGAGATATGTTAATTTTATTGAGTAGGGGTCACTAGTGAAATTACAGTCCTAATCTAGAACCAAGTGATTGTCAATTAATGAAATTAATTGTTAATTTCGTGAAATAATCATGAAAAATATTTGTGAAATATTGGAATATGATTATTTGCCTAATTGACTTGGCCTCAACCAATTAATTGATTAGATTTGATCTAAATCTTAATTGGAAACACAATCTTCAAACTTGACGCTCGAATAGGATTTGGGAATTTGTGTAGCAAATTTCCTTATAATCAAAAATGTTTTGATTATTACTATATGGCACAATTTCGGTTGAAAAACCGATGATCATCTCAAGTACAAATTGATATATCTGGCATTATGCTTTCCCGAGGCGGATATGGTGACTAGTCGGAGAGCATTGGGGTAGCGGGTTGCAACGTATGTGGTCTGTCCCACTCTCGTCGGTACTGGCCATGACGGCGGTAGGGACTGTATAATACTGGAGAAAATCAAGGTGTATTTTCTAATTATTAAAATTCGAATTAACACGTATTTTGAGATATTACCATATATATTCAAGTAAAATAATCAAGTTTGATTGATTGAATTGGATTGATAATTAATTTAATATGATTAAATTGATTATGTCCAATTGAGACACTCTATTATGAATAGAGTTATTTCCCTCGGAAGAATTAATTATATGAATGTGATTCATGATAATTAATTAAAAATTTTTGAATATGAGATGGAGGATCACATAAGTGACATCCATGGTCTCCCGTCAAGGCGAAGGGTTCCGTCGCCAGGGATTGCATGTGGGAGACGCCTGTCCGAAGTGACAGCTCCCGTATGCAAGCGCATCTGGATCGAGCTCTTTGCTTCTCAAAAGAGTAAGGCCGTATGCGTAGTGACCCCAATATCGGATCTTCATATTATTAGGGCGATATTGGATTGCGCATAGCGAGTACTATTCCTGTTGACGGTTGGTTCAATTAATGACGGGTCAACATCGCCTTAGGGGTGGTGGGCCCGGGTGTTAAAGACCGAATTGGGAAATGCAAGTTGGACTTGCAAGGCGGAATGCATTCCCGCTTCTCTTTATTGGAGTCGCAGATTCTCATATTATTGGGATGTGACAAAGATAAAGAGGAGATCCCAATCTTGCTAGAGATATAGCGGTAAGTATATCTCTTGCTTTGAAAGTGATAAAGGAAATGAACTTTCAAAGTCGACAATGCAAGAATAATTTGATTTAAAATACCTTAATCAAATGTTATAAATTTGAATATATATTTTTATATTCTAATATAGTGCATTCTTAATTTCCGAAAATGAAGTCTTTGAACCTACTTAGTAGGCTTCTTGAGGTCAACCAATTGACCGGCCCAAATTACTCGGATTGGATCCATAATTTGGAGCTTATTCTCTCTGCTGAGTGCATAAGTTATGTGCTCTCCGAGGACAAGCATGAGAGCCCTAAATCCAAGGAAGAAAAGGCATTCAATGACAAGTATGATGAAGATCATGTCTTGGCTAGGTGCTATATCCTAGGTTCTCTCTCCAATGTTCTGCAGAAGCAACATGTGGAGATGAGTACTTGCCAGGAGATAATGCAGAATCTTAAGGATATGTTTGGTGACATTAACCGCACCCAGCGGTACAATGTTATGAAAGACCTCATTTTCTGCAGGATGCAGGAAGGGACTTCGGTCCGTGAACATGTACTCAAAATGTTTGGGTACTTGTCGGAGCTGGAGACTCTTGGGGAAACAATGGATGCAGACATGCAAGCTGACTTCATTCTGTTGTCGTTGCCCAAATCTTTCAATAACTTTGTAGTGTCATTCCACATGAACAAGCAGGAATTGACAAGCGCTGCTCTTCTTGCCGCATTGAAATCTGCGGAAGATGTAATGAAGAAGGATGGTCCCGCTGGCAGTACAATGGTTGCACAGGTCAGAGGGAAGTGCAGTCGGAAGCATGGTTCTCGGAAGGACCCGACCCAGAAGAGAAATAAGAAGGGACAAAGTGTTGGCTCTTCTTCCAATGCATCCACTCTTATGGCGTCGAAGAAAACCGACGTCTGTCACCATTGCAAAAAGCCGGGGCACTGGAGGCGTAACTGCCCAGAATACCTAAAGTCCTCAAACAAAGGTAAAGCCCCAGCAGGTATGAAATCTACTTTCATCATTGAAACTAGCTTTCTCATCGGACGAGAAGGAAGTTGGGTTGTAGATTCTGGTGCTTCTGTTCATGTATGCAATTTGTTGCATTTGTTTCAGGAAACTAGAAGTCTTGAGGAAGGGGAGATAGTCATCTAGATGGGATCTGATGCAAGTGTTGCAGCAGTGGCCGTCGGGACTTGTAGACTATCATTATCTAGTGGTAGAGTCCTTATACTTAAAGAATGTCATTATGTACCCGAAGTCAGAAGGAACTTGATATCAGTATCTAAACTTGTTAGAAGCGGATATTCATTCCTTTTCTGTAATAAATTAGTCATAAATCGTTATGATAAATATATTGCGGATGGTGTTTTGACTTATGGTGGACTCTATGAGTTGTGCATTGATAAATGTATCATGAATGTGACAACCACTAATAAAAACCCTAAAAGATCCACATAAGATAAAAACATCTTAAATGAGATTTGGCATCAAAGGCTTGGTCATTTATCTGTTGATAGGATCAATAGATTGATAAAGGATGGACCTCTAGATTTTCTACAGATTCAACCTTTGCCCACTTGCAAACATTGAATTCAGGGTAAAATGACTAGGATGCCTTTCCGTAACAAGGTTACGAGATGCGAAGGTATTATTGACCTAATACATACCGATGTATGTGGTCCCTTCAGTATCGCGACTAGAAATGGATATCGATATTATTTGATGTTTATTGATGACCATTCGCGATACGGGTTTGTCTTCCTGTTACGTCATAAGTCTGAAACCTTTGAAAAGTTCAAAGAATTCAAGGCTTTGGATGAGAACCAAACCGATAGGAAGACTAAACGGATTTGATCTGATCGAGGCAGCGAGTACCTATCAGATGAATTTAAGGAATACCTTAAGGAGAATGGAATTGTTTCCAATCTCACTCCTCCTGGAACTCCCCAACTTAATGGTGTTGCTGAAAGACGCAACAGGACCATCATGGACATGGTCCGTTCAATGATGAGCAAAGCACATTTACCTCTTAGTTTCTGAGGATATGCAGTAGAGACTGCAATATATATCCTGAATAAGATTCCTAGCAAATCTGTGCCTAAGACTCCTCATGAGCTATGGTATGGAACCAAACCTAGTGTTAATCACTTGAGGGTTTGGGGTTGCTTGGTCCATGCGAAGAACGTGGACGCAAGTAAGCTAGAATCTCGCTCTCGTGAGTGTTACTTCATTGAGTATGTTAAAGATGGTATTGGATACCAGCTTTATGACCCTGAGACCCAAAAGGTTTTTGTTTCTAGAGATGTGAAGTTTCTGGAGAATGATTTCCTTAAAGGTCAAGACAATAATGAAGTAGAGGAACTCATTGAATCCCCTGAGAATTCTGAGCTTCCTAGACCAGAAACTAAGGAGATAAATGAAGATGAAACACCCATACCTCTTCGAAGGAGTTCGAGGGTGGTTGCACCACCTGAAAGGTATGGATTCCATGTGTCAGGTGAGACTGACATTGATCCTACTTCATTCGATGAAGCACTCGCGGATCAAGACATGGATAGATGGATGCTAGCAATGAAGTCAGAAATTGACTCCATGCATAAGAATGGTGTATGGACCCTAGAGGATCCACCTAAAGGGGTACAACCCATTGGGTGTAAATGGATCTTCAAGAGAAAGAGGGGACCTGACGGGAAAGTAGAGACTTCAAAGGCACGGCTCGTAGCCAAGGGCTACACTCAGAGAGAAGCCATCGATTACGATGAGACATTCTCTCATGTGGCTATGCTTAAATCCATCAGGACACTGCTAGCTATAGCTGCATATCTTGACTACGACATCTGGCAGATGGACGTCAAGACGGCTTTCCTCAATGGATACCTCGAGGAGGATATCTACATGGATCAGCCCCAAGGCTTCATGATAGAGGATGGCAAAGTGTGCAAGCTGAAGAAATCCATCTATGGGCTCAAGCAAGCTTCTCGTAGCTAGAACATCAGATTTGATGAAACCATAAAGAGTTATGATTTTGTGCAGAATCCTGATGAACCTTGTGTATACAAGAAGACTAGTGGGAGCGCCATTGTGTTCATCGTGCTTTACGTAGATGACATCCTTATCATTGGGAATGATACAGGGATGATGACCAGTGTAAAGATTTGGCTATCCCATACCTTTGAGATGAAAGATCTTGGAGAAGCCTCTTACATCTTAGACCTGAAGTTGTTCAAAAACCGAGAAAAGAGGATTTTGGTATTGTCACAACATGGATACATTAAGAAGATTCTTGAACGATTCCGTATGGATAGTTCTAAGAAAGGATTCCTACCCTTAAGACATGGTATCCACCTGTCTAAAGGAATGGCTCCTCAAACTGTTGAGGAAAAGAAGGCCATGGCTGGTTGTCCTTATGCATCAGCCGTAGGAAGCTTAATATAT
Organism: Ottelia alismoides; assembly: GCA_037367405.1. NCBI lineage: Eukaryota > Viridiplantae > Streptophyta > Magnoliopsida > Alismatales > Hydrocharitaceae > Ottelia > Ottelia alismoides. The sequence continues at coordinate 1,704,502 of JAZKJV010001031.1, read as the reverse complement.
GCAATGATGTGTACTAGGTCAGATATCTGCCCTGCAGTGGGAGTGGTAAGTCGTTACCAATCCTGCTATGGAGAACAACATCGGAATGCAGTAAAGAACATATTCAAATATCTAATACGGATGCAAGATTACATCTTGGTCTATGGAGATGGTAATCTCCAAGTCTTGGAATATGCAGATTCTGACTTCCAATCGGATGTAGATGATCAAAATTCGACATCAGGGTTCGTGTCCTTGTTGAATGGTGGTGTTGTGAGCTGGAGAAGCAAGAAACAGGACACTATTGCAGATTCGACAACAGAAGCCAAATACATTGCCACATCGGATGCTGCAAAGGAGGCGCTGTGGTTGCGCAAGTTCGTGCTGAAGCTTGGCGTAGTTTCCTCTGATACTCCCATCTCGTTACTCTGCGATAACACGGGAGCCATTGCCCAGGCAAAGGAACCCAGATGGCATCAAAAGAACAAGCACGTGGAAAGGAAATACCACATCATTCGGGAGATACAAAAGCGTGGTGATATCATCATCACCAAGGTGGCCTCTGCCGACATGTAATGAGTATGGGTTTAAAGATTGTACCTGAATGGTTCTGAGGGCTAGTGGGAGATTGTTAGCAATGTGAGCCACGGGCGAACCATTTCTACAATAAATGTTATTGTAATGAAAAAATTATCAATGAAAGTTATTTATTATTTTTCACTCCCTTTCTGAGATTAATGAATGAATGCACTATAGGGTCCCTCTATACAATAAGGGTTATGTACCATGGCCAACTGGATGATCATACAGCTGTTGATTCATTGGATGAATCATAGAGGCTGATGCTTGGATGAATATCTAAGGAGTTAGATAGAGGACTCATCAAGCATCATTAAATGATTATTAAGTGATGATCTCCAGCCTGAGTAGGAGATGGCAATCCTATCTCATATGGCTGATATCTGACTGACCTCTTAATGCAGGTCCTCTGCATGGGAATAGTGATTCGGAGGTGTTAGGTTAGTTGAGTCAATGGGTTGACTTAACGAGATCGAGATAACCAAATACCTACGTTGAATACTGTCACAACATAGGCATGCATCCTATGACCGGAGATAGATGTATTGCTATATATCTGAGTGTGTACATTTGGCAGACCAATAGGTTGATGACCTATCCATGGTCTATACACCGGCGAGCTGGTGTGCATGTAAGCACATATGAGTAATACGATCTCTCAAAGGGATCATACAGGTTCACTTGTGAACCGGGAGACATGAGCTCACTCATGAGATATTGGGACTAAACAAATTCCATGCATGGTCGTCATGCTTTGGAAGCATGACATGAATTTGAAGGTAAGATATATGCTTTGTGAAAGCATATGATCTATACAAAATCCCAATGACCAATATTGAGAAACTTAAATGATCTAACCCTGAAGATGACAGTGCAAAAGTGATCTTTATCTTCAGAATGATCATAAGTCTTCCAGAATGCAGGATGTACATGTATTGAGAATACCTGAGGGTGATTTGATCATATACGATTTTATAACCATGATGCTTCCATTTTGAGGGAGTGATGAAACAGGTTTGGATTTTAGTGACTCCTCTCATTAGAGAAGTAACCTAATCTTAGTCCATGAACTGGACATTGATCTGAATGAGATTCAGATGCAATGAGAAGATTAGGTCTACGGTCTTGATTTGATCAAGCATCAGTGGGAGGTCCATGGGATCTGGATTTGAGATATGATCTCAACATCCAAGTCACTATACGTGGAACAATACAATCGCCATGTCCTTATCTCCAAGTATCTGCGGAGAGATTGCATTATTCTTGAAGGGTTCAAGAATAATTCCATAAGATCTAAGCAATGAAGAAATGATGATTAAATGTGATTTAATCATCTTGAAGTATGAAGAAATTATCCAATATAATTAAATGTGATTTAATTATTATGGATAAGAATAACGTGGATAGAAATATCCAATTATTCATAATATATTATAAATGTGATTTATAATGTATTAGAGAGAGCTAATTATAATTATATGTGTTGATTAATTATTATGTGTATTGGATACACATTGTGTAATTAATTGACAATGTAAATTATATGTTGTTTTGGGTTGTGAATATGATTCACAATTTTTTCATGGCAAGATTGCAATATTCTCAAATATAATAGTGAATTATTTTTGATAAATAAAATCCCAATAAAAGTTGTTGGATAATAATGGAGAGAAAATCAAGGAGATATGCAATCTCATGGAAATCCATGAGATTGCCCTCCCCACTTGGAAGGAGGTGGCAGCACCCAATTCCCTTGTGGAATTGGTGGCCGTCCACTCCATTCCATGGGGATGGATGATCTCCTTTGAATTATACTCCTTATTTGATTGATTTAATTTTGGTATTAATATATATTTGATTTATCAAACATATTTAATCTAAATTAAATCACAAGTTGTTGGTCTTTACCAACAACAATCATGACAATTGGATTGACATAAATCAGTCTCATCCACTGATTTTATATGTCCCATGGATTGAGATCCATGGATCCCAAAATCCTATAAATAGAGAGGCATACCATGCTCTCTCTTAACATGCATTATTGGAGCTCTCTCTCTCTTTTTCTTCATACACGACAGCCCTCTCTCCCTCTAATATTGATAGACGTCCACCATATACCCTAGAGGAGAGAATCGTCGATGCCCTCGCCACCGCGCCGCCGCTTCGACGTTCTTCGGTTCTCCGTCTTCTTGGTGTGCTACGCCCACGAAGAAGACATTCGATCTAGTGCGATGAGATCAGGAGCAACCACGCTTGGATTGCGAGGACAACGTGGTTCATCCCCGCGCTCGCAAGCAGTCTCGACGACGATCGGACTTGAGACAGGAGGTCTCTTCTCTTAGAGACTCGATCAACCACGCTTCAAGAGGTATTGCATTATACTTGTTGTGGTTATAGATGAAACGATCTGAGAATGGTTCTCGGATCATCTGGTTTCATCGAATAAAAAATTTTAAATTCCGCTGCACCGAACAACTAGTACGACTAGTCGTTCTTTGTCGTATCCGATACGACGATCACGCTTCCGTGATGCGCTTGAGGATAATTCCATATCTTTCACATCTTGCTTTGGAAGAATGACAAGAATTATAGGTATGATATATTCTTTTGGAAAGCATATGATTGATACCAACTCCCAATGACCGAATGAGAAACCTAATGATAAAATCCTAAAGATGACAGTGTAAATTGATCTATATCTTTAAGTTTATTCTAGGTCTTCTAGTATGCAGGATGTACATCTACTAGGAATCATGAGGGTGATGTAATTATTAACGATTGTATAACCATGATGCTTCAATTCTGAGAGAGTGATGAAACATGTCTGGATTTTAGTGACTCCTCTTATTAGATAAGTGATCTGATCTTAGTCCAAGTGTTGGACAATGATCTGAATGTAATTCAAATGCAATGAGAAGATTAGATTTACAACCATGATTTAATCAAGAATCTATTAGAGGTCCTTGGGCTCTGGATTTGAGATGTGATCTCACTATACAAGTCACTATACATAGAACATATAATCGTCATGTCCTTATTATCCGCAAAGAAAGTGTATTGTTCTTAAAAGAGTTCAAGAATAATTCCATTGTTGAATTAAGTATCTGAGCATTGAGATGTTGATAATTAATGTAATTTAATTATCATGAACAATACGAATGTGATTCATATTATTTATATACATGAGAATGATGATTCAAAATAATTAAATGTGATTTAATAATCAAGGATGTGTATAATGTGGATAGTCCATATTATTTGTATATATTATAAATGGGATTTATAATATATTAGAGAGAGAGCTTGTTGTAGATAGTATCTTCAAGTTAATTGCTGATGTGAATTGGATTCACATTGGAAATGAATTGGAAATACAACTTAAATTTTATTTTGTGTTGTGAATATGATTCACAATTATAATTTAGAATTATTTTTTGTGAATTAATTTACAATAAAAGTTGTTGTAAGGGTGGTCATCCCCCTTTTATGAGAGGTGGGTGGACTCCCTCTTAATCCTTTTATGAAAGTTAGTTTAATTAAAATTAAATCATGTTAATTATTAAATATATATATATAATTTAATGTAATTTAATTATTTTTAAAACATAATCATTGGCATTGAATAGAAAAACAAATCAATCTCAACCATTGATTTTGTGTTTCACATGGATTGGAATCTAAACTCCCAAAATACTATAAAAGAAGAGGCAACCCTAGATCTTCTTTTACAACACTTTGCAAGTCTATCTCTCTTACATTCTCATTCTACACGCCTGATCAAATTAAAGGAAAAATATTTACTTTTATTGCATTTAAGTCTCTAGAATTTAATTTGAGCATATCTTGTTAAACGAACTCCGATTTTTACGCACAATATATCCTTTTGAAGCTATTTCCATGCCCTTTCATAATATATATCTTGATGATAGATCTGAAGCTGCCTATTGATGATTATTTGATCCTCTTCATCTGTGCAGGCTGATCTTTGACCTATTGGTGCTATTTTAAATTGAAGAAATTAATAATTTATTTTGCAGGGATCTAGTGAGGATTTTAAATTAATAATCCTCTTGTGATTATGTTGAGCCGGATTTTTTAGGGGATTGGTGATTAATTGATAAATGATGTAGGTCGTTGTTTTATCCCCAAAATCCCGCGTCAACAAAAGATTATTTTTTTTTATTTTTTTGCTACTTATTAACCTGTATAGCGGACAGGGTCGAACTCAGGGAGGCTACAATTCCCGAGGGTTATTCAATTAATCAGAAACTAATTAAAAGAAAACAGGAATCTCAAAGGACAACTATCCTTGGTTTTTGTGATTTTTTTATCTTTTCTATTATTATTTTTTATTTTTTTTATTTCTAATTTTTTTATATTTTTTTGATTTTCAAATTTTTAGTAATTTTGATTTTGCAATTTTTTTATTTTTCAAAAATAACACGAGGCAATATTCACAAGATTAAAAACACGCACACCGACTTTTTTTGTAATTTTTCAATTAGTAAAAAAAATGCTCAGAAAAATTCAAAGAAAATATTTTTGTGTTTTAAAAGTTTTAAAATGTTTTTGAGAATTTTTGTAGATTTTTCAGATGTTTTTGTATTTTTCTAAAAATTAAACAGTGAGAAAATAAGAAAATGTGCACAACCTGGAGTAATTTGCAAGTTAAAAATCTTTTAGATGCCCAAAACTCCTGGCAATTATTTTTCAAACAAACTAGAAACCATTATCTACAAACAGGAACTGAAATCACAATTTTTCGATTTTTGTAGAATTTTTTATGATTTTTATAAGATTTTTGATGTTTTTCAATTTTTTTGGGTTTTATAAATAATTAATGCATGAAAATTGGTCTGAAACTAAAAGATAATGAAATACAACTAATCTAATTTTTTTAGAATTTTTGGAGCTATTTTCGAATTTTTATGAATTTTTGAATTTCAAACAATGAAAAAGACACTGTTTTTGATTTTTTAATAATAATAAATAAAAACAAAATGCAATGAAAAATTTGCGCTAGATGAATATGAACATCAGAAACATAGCAAAATTTTTGCAAAATTTTTGGATCACATCTAACATTTATTCCAATGAAAAGACAACGCAAGTTCAAGTTCTGCAGTTCAGGGACTAAACTGTAAATAAATAAAAGTTTGGACAGAATTGTAATTTGTTCAATGTTTTCGTCCCAAATAAATAATATAAATAAATAACAGTGAGAATGTGCAATTTTATCACTATGTCATGTGCTCTGGAGGGATGTTCTTATAAATATGAGATCTTCTGAAGGCTGATATGCAAATTTCCCAATAAAATAATCCAAGCCCCAGGGGGCTTTCGTATCTTGCAAGAGGGGTCAAGAGGGGGGTCGGCCGCCTCTTCTCTTCGTCTTCACGAGTGCGCCAGGGGCGGTGGAGGAGGGCACAGGCGGCGCGCGGCGCCTCGCACGGGCGGAGGTGCTGTGGAGCGGAGGTGGCGAGGCGGAACGGGCGCGGGAGCGGCGCTCGCGGCTGGCGGCGTGGGCTCAAGTCATGGAGGACGCGGCGGACTGGAGGAAGGTGCTGGCAGGAGGCGGCGCGCTGCCGCCTGGGCTGCGGGAGATCGGTGGCGTGCGGAGAGGCGCTCGCGCGGCGGCGCGGCGCGGGCGGAGGGACGGTGGAGGAGGCCGCCGCGGATGGGAGGTGCGGCCCAGAGGCGGAGGGGGCTATGCGGCCGCGGGCGGTGCGGCGTCTTCGGATGTCGAGGGAGGGGGGCCGCGGGACCTGCAACAGAGGAAGGGCGGCGAGGGTGACGGCCCGCCGCCTGCTGCGTTTTTTTTTAAATTTTTTTTATTTTTTGTATGTAAACAAGAAATGAATACAGAAGATTTTTTTAAATTTTTTTTATAAATCCGAAAATAAGAAAAGGGAAATGAATTTTTTTAATTTTTTATTGTTATCCTGCAAAACAAATGTTAGGCAAAATAGAGAATTTTTTTTTGTAAATTTTTTTTACTTATCTACAAGATTGGAATGTGAACGAGGATTCGGCGATAGTGAGGGATTCGAATCCGTCTCTCCGACCACCGTGCGTGGTCGGAGTTGAGAGATCGTGGGAGATAGAAAACGAAGACGGAGAGATTGCGAGGATGAGATGAAAATTCGGAATCGGTGGCGGATCAAAATCGTGGTGAAATTTTTTTTTTAGATCTAGAAAGAAAAATGACAATGGGAAAAATGCGAAAAATAGAAAACGATTAAACTACGATAAAAATGAGAAGAAAAATTTGGATCTCACCTTAGGAGCGGAAAATGGACCGTGATCGCCTCGACAAGGCCGACTCGCTGTCACCGGGCGACTCGGAGGCTAGGCACAATTCTCGACAAAATTTCTCTCGGAGATCGGGCTCCTCTCTTTAAAGATTGATCCGGTTGGAATGAGGGAGATGGAGCCATATAAATAGAAAAAAGAGACATTTCAATTTTTGAAGAAGATAAGAGAGATTTTTGAATTTTTTGGTGGGAGAGATAACATGAGAGATAGAATAGAAAGATAAAATTATTTACAAAATTATCTAATTTTTTTGAATTTTCGTCACTTTATTTATTGGAATTTGAAAATGTTATTTTTTTATTTTTTTATGATGGTTGGTTAAAAATTGCAACTATATACATATACTATACACATATATGGTATTAAATACAAGTATAAATGGGGAAATTAGCCTCTTTTTTTGTTTTAAGAATTTTATTAATTTTTTTATTTTTATTTTTGTTTTAAGTAATTAGTAAAAATATTTACAAATATATATACAAATACAATATACACAAAATACAAGGAAAAAGTGCACAAACCACCCCAGAAAACCGACTTTTCAACCGTAACTCCAAAAATTATAAAATCACAGTCATTTTGAAGATAATTTGATTTAGAACTCAATGGAAGTGATATTTGTTCAATTTAAGATCATATGGAGCCGGAATTGATTTTTCAATTAGTGCTTAGTGACTTTTTCCAAGTGTGGCTACTTTTATTCTGTACATGATTTAATTGTGCAATCAGTTTTATTAATTAGGACCCATTTTTATTTACAACTTTGATTTTGAATGTTATTTGATTTTGGGTCAATTAAGGTACAAATAAATTAGTGTTAGTTTTATACAGATATACATAAAATAAGTGAGCAACACATTTTTTTGGATTTTCTGGTTGAGGACCCTATCTCCCCCTACTTTATTCCTGGTCGATCAGGTCAAGTCTTGACCTTCTCTCGGGGTTAGGGTCAGCCTGTATACAGTCTTCCTTTTTTTTATTTTCTTTTCTTTATTTTTCCTTTCTTTCTTTATTTATTTATTTTAGGTTAAAATTAGTAAGAAATGTACAATATTTACACACAAATGCAAGTTAGTAAGAATATGGAGTTAGCGTTATATGCAGGTGTTTTATAAGGGATTTTAAGCTAAAATAAATGAATAAAGATGACGAATCACAGATTCATCATCCCCCTATGCTTTACCTTTGCTAGTCCCTTAGCAAACACTTATTTGAAAGAATAAGTGAAGAAGAAAAAGAAAGGGAAAATAAAGAAAGTAGGACAATATTGAGTTATTAAACTTATCTTCATAAAATTGTAGTTTGGAGCTCTGTCGAACCTTTGGATTATTTGTGTGTCGGAACTTCTGTGAGACTTAGAATCTTAAAACCAACAGCCTTCAAGTTCTACACATCATTGTCACAGTTTTGGCCCAGAAGTCATCTTAGATTGATCCTCTTCCCAAAGCATACCCTATGAACATTGAATAATCGACTCATGTGTGTGAAAAATTTTAGCTCTTCCCATCCAGAATGCCGGACTACCATGCAAATCTCCTCTCCAATAACTCGTCCTCGGGGAGTCAGGTATTTCCTTCTAAGGTCTGTCGTGCTGTGTTCACAATCGAATTGGGGGAGAAGTTAGAAGAATGAGAAAAGAACTGGAGGGTGGTTTGGTGTGGTCACCTCTCCTTGTGAAGCTGGCCAGTGTAGCCGAGTCTCCACCAAGATCTGCAGGTTTTCTTGAAGCTTGGACCTTTTTGGTCAGATTTTTATTTGGTAGTAGCTTCTTTGTATTTGGAGTTTTGGTGGTTCTGCTTGGATCTTGTTTTGCCCCTACGGATATAGCATCTTTTTATTCCGTACATTTTTTGGGGTCTTAGAAAAAATTGTGCCCAGCCGTCCATCCCTTTTCCGAAGCTTTATTTCAACCCGTACTCCGGTCTTTAGATTTCCACGCTACCAGAAAAGAAACTCACACAGTCTTCCAACATCCCGTCTGAGTTGAGCTAAGTGCATAGTGCGAGAGTACAAATTGATTCGCTATTCCAGAGTTGTACCCAGAATGAAGAGACCAGGTTAGACACTAAGAGTCAAATGCTGCACATTGTCATGTGGAACTCAAAGAATTAAGTCAAAGACCTGAAGCTTCTAAAATCCTATTTCTCGGTGAAGTTCCTCTAAGAATTAGGTGGATTAAGGTCCAACTAAGCTCCATTCTTCAATTTTATTCCAGACATAGTTTAAATATCAACACTATCCAGAAAAATGCACATGCAAATGCAGACTATGAACAATGCAGAGAGTTTTTTTTAAGGAATGATGCACATGTGAAAAGAACCATTTTTTTAAACAATTTTCTAATTTTGAACTTTTTATGTATTTTTGGAGAAAAATGCAGAATGCAGATGTGAACAAAAATATTTTTTTATGCAAATTTTTATGATTTTTGGTTTTGTAGTTTTTTTTAAGGAGAAAAGGTTAGTAATATATATACAAGTATATACAAGAGACTTTTTTTATGTGTTTTTTTTGTTTTTTTCTCTCTCTCTCTCTCTTCCCATTTTTTTGTTTTTTTGTGTTTTTTCTTTTTTGTGTTTTTTTTTGTTTTCTTTTTTTTGTTTTTGTTTTGTTTTGTTTTTTTGTTTTTTTGTTTTTTTTCTTTTCTTTTGTTTTGTTTTTTTTATTTATTTGTTTTTTTGTTGTTTTTTTTGTTATTTTTGTGGATTTTATAAAATATACACATAACCCTCCAAATAAATATATTTAAAAGTACGAGTTATGTCTAAAGTATATATACAATATATACGACACCCCCCTATACTTAGCTCGAACTATGTCCTCATAGTGACCAGAGAGCGACTAAGGAAGACATAACTCGTGCTAAGCAAATAAAGGTGAAAAGACTCCTATGCTACAACGACTCAAAGAAAAGATAAAAATGAAGAGAAGTTGGTGATCCCCCCTATACTTAGGATCAAGTAATCCTAAGTATAGTGGAATGTACAAAGGGGAAAACCGATGAAGAGAATGTACAGACTCACAGAGACACGATATGAACAACATCACCCCCCCTATACTTAGGGTAGAGTATCCCTAAGTATAGGCAACAACAACAAGGGTGATAAACAGGACGAATATGAACAACACAAATCCTTCACCCCCCTATACTTAGGATAAAGCACATCCTAAGTATAGCATATATACACACACACACACACGGAAAAGGGGTGAATGATAAAACGGGAGAAGACAGAGTGAAACGAAAGGATATATAAGAGGATTGGATGTACAAAGGTTAAGAAGGTCGAAAGCGAACCTTCTTGCGGGACCGCTGAGGTATGGATTTGACAAGATGTAGGTCGATATTGGGATTATCATTAGATATGAACTGAGTAGAATCGACCAAGAATGTATGCTCAGCGGTTTCAGATTGTGCAGGCCTAAACCGGTTATTGGAAGTAGTGTGATCATGTCCTGCCTTGGAAGTCTCGCAAACATCAAAGTAGAATGGCTCGAAATCATTATCAGAAAAAGTAGGATCAATTTCAGCCTGGCGAGCCTCTACTGGATCATCATCTTTATCAAAAGGCCTAAATTCCTTTATAAAAGCAATCAAATCAAATTTGGCCTGATCGGTCTCATCTGAATCAAGGTGAATAGGAATGGACTCATCAGTGAAAGTAGTCAAATCATGTCCTTCCTGTCTAGTCTCAGGGTCTGCCTTCCGCTCTAGGGTGTCTATCGTGTAAATTCCGCGGATGTCATCAATGCATCGCCACGTACCAGAAGAGGGAACTCCAAGGTCTATGCTTTCCGAGTCCTCCTCCTTGAAGAGGAATTCTCGGGTCTCAGTATCATCCATCATATAGCAAAAATCTCTGGTATTATCATCATGATCAAAGTCCTTGGGGTTGTCTAACACGGGTGGGCTCTCATGGGATACGGGTTTCTGGACGGTAGTGGGTGTAGTGATTAACACATCGCTCCCTACATCAGAACGGAAGCGAATCTCTCCTGAACCATAATCAATAACGGCTCCCGCAGAGGCAAGGAAAGGCCGTCCCAGGATGATTGGAGGGTGCTCCACAGGGGTGGAGGTCTCCATGGGCATTACAACAAAATCCGAAGTAAAATCCATGCCCTGAATGATAATGACAGCATTTTCTAAAATACCCTTCGGCCTCTTGATAGATCCATCAGCAAATTGAACTATCATCCTGGTTTTCTTGAGAGGCCCAAGATGAAGAGACTGTACCATAGAGAAGGGTATTATGTTAATTGACGAACCACCGTCAAGGAGAGCGTTATCACAAGAATAGTCAGATATGGAGCAACTCACAAGAGGTGTGGTCGTGTTCCCTTTCTTAAAATATGGACGGTGAGAGATGGCGTAGGCAGTGGCCATGGTCAAGATGTGATGCTCAGATCTTCTCCTTCTCTTTCTCTTCTTATGTTGAGGAGTAGATAAATCTGTCATGGCCTGTTGAAGTGGGGCTTTAATGATCTCATGAAGGGTGGCCACCACTTCGGGTTTGGTCAACATTTTTTTGAATTTTTGGACCTCATCCATACAAGGGAGGAGGTCGGAATCAGCATTTACATGAGGATTGCCAAGAGCAGTCTGTACAGTGGCATCCTCGGGATCTAGGTTGGGACATGGCTGTGTGGGTAAATGATCGGGCATTTGGGTTCTTTTCTCACAAAATGAATCAATAATATGTCTCCCAGAATCTTTTTGTATTTTCAAAATTTTCTCATTTTTTTGTGTTTTGGATGATTTCAAGCTCTCATGATTATCCTCAAGTGAATCAATATCCTCAAATATTGGAGCAGCGTTCTGTCTCTCATTTATGTTAATAAAATTGGAAATCTTCGAATTCATATGCTCCACCATTTGATTCAATGTGTTAAGTGTGGAAATCATGAAAGGTGACTCCAAAATCCCAGGATCGGGTGGGTTGAATGAGGGTGGGTGAAAATCAAAGTCCTTCGTCTCCTGAAATAACGGGTTAGGCGGATATGCACAAACATCAGGAGGAAGATCCTCCTGGAAAAGTGAAGGTGGATCGTCTGGAGAGTACAAGGTATCTGCGAAGATCGGATTAGAATAACTCCAGTCGGCCATCTTCGAAACAAAAGATGGGAGAGCACGAGGGTCAAGCCAAAAGATATGGAGAAAAAGGCGCAAATGCACAGAAAAGATCTGGTATGCACACAAACAATCAAACGCAATACAGACCCCCAATTCACCAACTCAACGCAATGTGAAGACCGTGAAGGTTCGGTCTCTTAATCTTGTATGTTTTAGAGTTAGGTGATAATCACAAAGTTGTACAAACACTTAGGTTGAATTATGGGATTTGGGCACTAACCTTAGTGTGTACGTGAGCAAGTTAAAACGAATACAATGAGGGGGTTACTCTCCCCAAAACAATGATTTTTCCTTGTATTTTTTAGGGTCGAGTTTCCTTTAGCAGTCCCAAATTTTAGGCAGTTATCACTTGGTTAAGACATTTTCAAAGAATCGCCTACCGAGTGTCCAATTTTCTTTTTAACTTATGTGAGTGAAAACAAGGGAGGAGATCGGAAATGCCAATGCGCGATTAAAAACGATGATGCATGCAGGGGTTAGAGATGCGTACCTTGTCGCCAGCACTCTACATGCAAGTGATCCGCGCAGAATTTAAATACAGAAAATAAACTAACCTATATGCAATGCAAGTGAACCGTCCTAGATGATAACTTCTATTAACGGGCAAGAACAAGTTAATTTGACTAAGTCCAAGTTACGATCTACTCTATAGGCACAGAAATTCTTGTTTAGGGTGTTTGGACCTAATTAATTACCTGGCTCAAGCAAATTAATTAAAGAAATCAATAGGTAGCTTTCGAAATCCGCGGAAAACAAAGAAAATAAAGGCGATGAAAACAAAACCGGTGAGGTCCCCCAAGTGCACCGGCACTTGGCGAAACAGACCCCGCAACAAATGAATGTCCGTTTACAAAGTTCAAATGATAAAAAAACTCTCTTCTTTTTTTTCTTTTTCTCTCTCTTTTTTTTTCGGCTCTTTCAATTTTCTTCTCCTCTTCTCATGCTATCCTGCGGCTTGGTGAAGAATCAAGCCGCCTCCACGTCGCTTGGGTGCTTCGGCTCTCCTAGGATCGCCTCCTTCGCTCCGCGGGCCCTCGCAAGAAAAAGAAAAGAGAATGTGTAAGAAACACAATTTTCAAATATGAGAAAATGATAAAATGAATGCAATGGATATGAACAATGGAATAATGTGGCAAACAGATATTTACAACTAAGAATAGCAGGTCAAAAGAGAAACCTAACTACCCTCGCCGTGCCTCCCCGGCAACGACGCCATTTTGTTGAGCCGGATTTTTTAGGGGATTGGTGATTAATTGATAAATGATGTAGGTCGTTGTTTTATCCCCAAAATCCCGCGTCAACAAAAGATTATTTTTTTTATTTTTTTGCTACTTATTAACCTGTATAGCGGATAGGGTCGAACTCAGGGAGGCTACAATTCCCGAGGGTTATTCAATTAATCAGAAACTAATTAAAAGAAAACAGGAATCTCAAAGGACAACTATCCTTGGTTTTTGTGATTTTTTTATCTTTTCTATTATTATTATTTTTATTTTTTTTATTTCTAATTTTTTTTATATTTTTTTGATTTTCAAATTTTTAGTGATTTTGATTTTGCATTTTTTTATTTTTCAAAAATAACACGAGGCAATATTCACAAGATTAAAAACACGCACACCGACTTTTTTTTGTAATTTTTCAATTAGTAAAAAAAATGCTCAGAAAAATTCAAAGAAAATATTTTTGTGTTTTAAAAGTTTTAAAATGTTTTTGAGAATTTTTGTAGATTTTTCGGATGTTTTTGTATTTTTCTAAAAATTAAACAGTGAGAAAATAAGAAAATGTGCACAGCCTGGAGTAATTTGCAAGTTAAAAATCTTTTAGATGCCCAAAACTCCTGGCAATTATTTTTAAAACAAACTAGAAACCATTATCTACAAACAGGAACTGAAATCACAATTTTTCGATTTTTGTAGAATTTTTTATGATTTTTATACGATTTTTGATGTTTTTCAATTTTTTTGGGTTTTATAAATAATTAATGCATGAAAATTGGTCTGAAAGTAAAAGATAATGAAATACAACTAATCTAATTTTTTTTAGAATTTTTGGAGCTATTTTCGAATTTTTACGAATTTTTGAATTTCAAACAATGAAAAAGACACTGTTTTTGATTTTTTAATAATAATAAATAAAAACAAAATGCAATGAAAAATTTGCGCTAGATGAATATGAACATCAGAAACATAGCAAAATTTTTGCAAAATTTTTGGATCACATCTAACATTTATTCCAACGAAAAGACAACGCAAGTTCAAGTTCTGCAGTTCAGGGACTAAACTGTAAATAAATAAAAGTTTGGACAGAATTGTAATTTGTTCAATGTTTTCGTCCCAAATAAATAATATAAATAAATAACAGAGAGAATGTGCAATTTTACCACTATGTCATGTGCTCTGGAGGGATGTTCTTATAAATATGAGATCTTCTGAAGGCTGATATGCAAATTTCCCAATAAAATAATCCAAGCCCCAGGGGGCTTTCGTATCTTGCAAGAGGGGTCAAGAGGGGGGTCGGCCGCCTCTTCTCTTCGTCTTCACGAGTGCGCCAGGGGCGGTGGAGGAGGGCACAGGCGGCGCGCGGCGCCTCGCGCGGGCGGAGGTGCTGTGGAGCGGAGGTGGCGAGGCAGAACGGGCGCGGGAGCGGCGCTCGCGGCTGGCGGCGTGGGCTCAAGTCATGGAGGATGCGGCGGACTGGAGGAAGGTGCTGGCAGGAGGCGGCGCGCTGCCGCCTGGGCTGCGGGAGATCGGTGGCGTGCGGAGAGGCGCTCGCGCGGCGGCGCGGCGCGGGCGGAGGGACGGTGGAGGAGGCCGCCGCGGATGGGAGGTGCGGCCCAGAGGCGGAGGGGGCTACGCGGCCGCGGGCGGTGCGGCGTCTTCGGATGTCGAGGGAGGGGGGCCGCGGGACCTGCAACAGAGGAAGGGCGGCGGGGGTGACGGCCCGCCGCCTGCTGCGTTTTTTTTTAATTTTTTTAATTTTTTGTATGTAAACAAGAAATGAATACAGAACATTTTTTTTAAATTTTTTTTTATAAATCCGAAAATAAGAAAAGGGAAATGAATTTTTTTTAATTTTTTATTGTTATCCTGCAAAACAAATGTTAGGCAAAATAGAGAATTTTTTTTTGTAAATTTTTTTTATTTATCTACAAGATTGGAATGTGAACGAGGATTCGGCGATAGTGAGGGATTCGAATCCGTCTCTCCGACCACCGTGCGTGGTCGGAGTTGAGAGATCGTGGGAGATAGAAAATGAAGACGGAGAGATTGCGAGGATGAGATGAAAATTCGGAATCGGTGGCGGATCAAAATCGTGGTGAAAATTTTTTTTAGATCTAGAAAGAAAAATGACAATGGGAAAAATGAGAAAAATAGAAAACGATTAAATTACGATAAAAATGCGAAGAAAAATTTGGATCTCACCTTAGGAGCGGAAAATGGACCGTGATCGCCTCGACAAGGCCGACTCGCTGTCACCGGGCGGCTCGGAGGCTAGGCACAATTCTCGACGAAATTTCTCTTGGAGATCGGGCTCCTCTCTCTAAAGATTGATCCGGTTGGAATTAGGGAGATGGAGCCATATAAATAGAAAAAAGAGACATTTCAATTTTTGAAGAAGATAAGAGAGATTTTTGAATTTTTTGGTGGGAGAGATAACATGAGAGATAGAATAGAAAGATAAAATTATTTACAAAATTATCTAATTTTTTTGAATTTTCGTCACTTTATTTATTGGAATTTGAAAATGTTGTTTTTTTATTTTTTTATGATGGTTGGTTAAAAATTGCAACTATATACATATACTATACACATATATGGTATTAAATACAAGTATAAATGGGGAAATTAGCCTCTTTTTTTGTTTTAAGAATTTTATTAATTTTTTTATTTTTATTTTTGTTTTAAGTAATTAGTAAAAATATTTACAAATATATATACAAATACAGTATACACAAAATACAAGGAAAAAGTGCACAAACCACCCCAGAAAACCGACTTTTCAACCGTAACTCCAAAAATTATAAAATCACAGTCATTTTGAAGATAATTTGATTTAGTACTCAATGGAAGTGATATTTGTTCAATTTAAGATCATATGGAGCCGGAATTGATCTTTCAATTAGTGCTTAGTGACTTTTTCCAAGTGTGGCTACTTTTATTCTGTACATGATTTAATTGTGCAATCAGTTTTATTAATTAGGACCCATTTTTATTTACAACTTTGATTTTGAATGTTATTTGATTTGGGGTCAATTAAGGTACAAATAAATTAGTGTTAGTTTTATACAGATATACATAAAATAAGTGAGCAATACATTTTTTTGGATTTTCTGGTTGAGGACCCTATCTCCCCCTACTTTATTCCTGGTCGATCAGGTCAAGTCTTGGCCTTCTCTCGGGGTTAGGGTCAGCCTGTATACAGTCTTCCTTTTTTTTATTTTCTTTTCTTTATTTTTCCTTTCTTTCTTTATTTATTTATTTTAGGTTAAAATTAGTAAGAAATGTACAATATTTACACACAAATGCAAGTTAGTAAGAATATGGAGTTAGCGTTATATGCAGGTGTTTTATAAGGGATTTTAAGCTAAAATAAATGAATAAAGATGACGAATCGCAGATTCATCAGATTATTGACGATAATTTTTTGAGGATTTAATTTCCACAGGGGACTTGATTGAGGAGATTTTATTTGAATAATTATCTTCGACAATTGATCTTACCATTTGAGAATTAATCTTTGTAGGGGTGTAGTCAAGGAGAATATAGCGAGATTTTATCTGATCAAACTCTATTATAAGAGTATTAAACTAAGAGAATTTTTAAGATCAGCATGTCTATTTGAGGATTAATTTTTATCTCCTTATTGGTGTGATTATTTACTGATTTATCTCCTTGCCTTTACTTGAATTTTATTATAAACTCATCTCCTGAATCTCGTTCGATCTGTGATAATTTTTTAGGATTAATTGATCGATTTCATTGAGGATTTAAATCATATATCATCACAGATCATGCGCTTATCCTCTCTGTTAGTTTATTCGCATTACATCTCTTGCATCTCATTTTATTGCATTTCATTTTCATTATATATTCTCGACACAGAAATTAATAGTGCAAATAATTAACTATTTAAGATAATTTGAGACCAAGCAACTAAAAATCAGTGCTCCATGTGTTCGACCTTAGTATACTTGCCAAGTTAAAATATAGCACAACCATCAAAGATTGTGGTTTTTGATCGATCGAATTTCGTCTCCTATATTACAATTATCAATAATTAAAGAGGTGATCTTCGCATTCATCATAATGATATAATTGATGTGAATTCAATGCTTCATTCAAAGGTCGGGTCGAATGACGTAGGGACGAGTGATGATATCTATGAATAGGTAGAATTCGAATTGGCACCAACTAGTGATCAAGTAATCAATCGTACTACTTTTAGTCAGGTTAATTTTTATAGCAAAAGTTAAGAAACTAGAGGAGAGACCTTGAAACATTATTGTTGATCAACTTCGAAGAGAGGTCCAACCACCTCAAAGATATGGTTTCGAGGATATTCTTGCATTTGCACTACAAGTTATTGAGATGGTAGTTTGGAGAGTTGTCCACTAATAATGAGACTATTGTATGCGTAGAATTTGTATAGTGGATTGATGTTATGAGTAAGGAAATGTAGTCTCTTTACAAGGATAAAAAATACAAGCTTGTCGAGTTGCCAAAACAAAGGAAAGAGGAAATGGATCTTCACATAATTAAGGCACTTGATATAAGGCACGTCTAGTTACGATAGAATAAAGTTATAAGGCACGTCTAGTTACGAAAGAATATAGTCAAATGAAAGTTGTGGGATATAATGAGATATTCTTTGAGGCTTGTATCCATTAGATTGTTACTATCTCTTGTAGCACAACTTAAATATTAAGATGGAGAAGTTAGATGCAATGACGGCTTTTCTATACGGTGAGCTTGAGGAAGACATTCTAATGAGTCAACTAGCAGGATTCACATTTCTATGGAAGGTTGATCGCATGCGCATATTAAGAAGTTATTATATGGACTCAAGGAACCTCTCAAGAAGTGGTACCAAAGGTTTGATAATTTCATGGGTGTTCTTCGATTCAATAGGAGCCCATATAATTGTTTCATATACCTTAACAAAGGGTAAGATTGGTCCTTCGTCTATATGTTGGTGTTTTGTTAATTATTGGTAAATAGAAAAGTATCATGTGGTTTAAAGAAACTCTTTAGTTTAAAGTTCAACATGAAAGACCTCGAAAGAAGACTTTGGGGGCGAAAATCATAAGGGATTGTGCAACAGGACAACTCCTTATTTTAAAAGATTTGTATTTTAGATATATTGGCATACTTTTAGATGCCAACAGCAAAGATCATGAATGCCCCATCTCTTGTAGATATCCATATGTCAATCTCTTTACATCTTAATCAAATAAAGAGAAAGATAGCATGTCACAAATTCCCTATGCTAGTATAGTTAGGAATCTTGAGTATGACATGGTATGCACACGATGATATTTCTCATGTTGTGACTATTGTTTGCAAACTCATCTGGAATCTTGAGGAGCATTGGCATGAAGTCAAATGGATTTTCGAGATTTACAAGGAACATCGGATGTTAGCCCACATCGATGGAACTTATTCAAAATATTTGAATGCCAGATATACGTATTTAGACTATATTGCATATGTTGATGGGAGAGGATCAATGTCATGCTACATCTTTATTTCAGGAACTTTTATCACTTTGCAGGCTACTCAACAACTTTCAGTTACTTTGTCTTTCACAAGGGCCTATTATAGAATAGGACTAGACTTGCTAGATGCCGATTGTTGACGGTAACCCCATGAAGGGGAAGGCACCATGGAATCCAGCAATTGCCATTCTACTTAGGTGCAATGATTCAAGATGGAGATTGTTGAGATGCCTTGAATTCTATCACGTCTACCCAACATGTTATATTGCAAAGCTCATTATATGACCTTCCTAATATTGTTGGCATGCAAAATGATTATCAAGGGAGGAGCAAGTGAAACCCTTGTGAGGGCTCGAGGGCAACATTCTTAAAAAAGCATTCTAATTATAGGCACTATTGATGATAAGACATGGATCCATTTATGGGAATTAGTTACAAGGGGGACGATACAAACCTCCTTAGGCTGGGGCTAATACGCATCCTACGTACTAACTTACATACTACCACCATATTAAAGAGAGATTCATTACCATTACCGAGGACATAACCGAATAAATTAATGTCGAACATCGTAAATCATGTGTAGTTTCATATTTGCTTTGTTGATTATTTGAATCGCGCTCTACTTGCGCTACGTGCAACGTATTGCAGTAGAATGCAATCTAATCATATTGCTTTCGTTATCTCTTAAATCTTTGAAATGAACTGAGGCCCCGTTTGTTTGATTGGAAAGGAATTACAATGGAATGGAATCAAGACAAGAATGAAACTAACAATGGAATGGAAATGAAAAAGTTTTTCCATTCCATTGTTTGGATCATATTAGAAATTGAAAATTTTATTATGAGACATGTTCCTTTCTTATATTTAGAAAAGGAAAAGAATAAAAAGAAAATAGCATTCCTATGATATATTTTGTTAAGTAGAAAAAATAATCGATATTCCTAAACTTATTTTTTCATATAATCGATATATTTCATATAAAGAATCAATAATCAAATTTAAATGGAAACTACTTTGATTTTTTCATACAATTGATATATTTGATATATCCATATCCCTATCCGCTACAATGTTCTATTACCATATTTATATCCATATTGTAAATAAATTAAATATGGGTATCTGTATTTAGAAAAAAATAATAAAAACACATCCATGTATATATACGTAGTCACTAAAATATAACCCGTGTCCATATCCTAAAAAACTGAATATGGTATCTGTATCAATATTTATAACTATAAAAAATAAAATCATTTCCATGTCCATATCCGCTTCCGTAAAAAAATACCATCCTTGTCCATATATGTATCCGTAGAAAAATTAAAATTCATATCCATATCCATATATATATATATATATCTACTAGAATATAATCAATATCCATATCTTACAAAAAATTGAACATTGCATCTGTTTCCATATCCATATTAGAGAAAAATCAAATATCCATATCCATATCTGGAAAAAACAAAAAAAACACATATCAGTATTTGTATCCGTATCCGTGAACTAATCATATCTGATATATTTTATCCTTTTAATAGATATATTTAATGTACGTGTATTCGTATCCGCTTGAATATTTTGTAACCATATTTGTATCCATATCCAAAAAAATTAAATTGTATCTATACATGTATCTGTAAAAAATACCACATATCCATGTCAGTATCCATATATGCATATATTTGTAACTTATCCAACCTTTTGCATCCATATATTTGTATCCATGTCAATATCCACATATCCATGTCCAAAAAAAACCATATCCATGTCGGTGTTCAAAAAATATCCAAAAAAAGGACATATCCATGTCGATAATCATATATTTGTAACAATGACATATCAATATAAAATATTGAAAAAGAATACATTAATTAGCATTAGTAAAGGAATGGAATCCCAATTCCTAGGGGGTACCTAGGAATGGCGATTCCCATAAATGAGGGAATCAGGTTTCCTTTGTAATCGTTATTCCTGCATAAAGTTGATCTAACAAAGGAATGAAATCGAGAAAGGAATGTAATCGTTATTCCTGCGTAACAAACGGGGCCTGAAGGACTATCTGTTAAAAAATCCAAGCATCCAGTTATATTTTCATGAGCATATTTCCCCGATTTCGGATCTAACATCACAGTCACTCAAATGTATTCAATCATATCACATTAATATATCTGTAGTTTCACAATAAGCTCACAGTTATGGTTCATTCCAGGATGCGTCATACAACTTCAGAGCAATTCACGAGCAGCATCAAGCCACGCCTGGTATATAGCATCTGCAAACAGCACAAAATGTACCTGCAAATAGAAATCAAATGCGTCAACGTTTGTTTGGTGTTACTGAGTTTGGTATCTGGGTTCGCCCCAAGCTCTACATCAAATAAAAGGCACTAGTCTAATAACACCTACCTGTTAAGAGTAGGTGTGAAGAGCAAGGATGGCTATATCGATATCGGTACCATGTCGATACGATATATCGATAATATATCGATGCCATATCGCCGATATCGATCCGAGATTGTGAATAAATTGGTCTTGGAAAGCCGAATATCGACCATATCGGCGATATATCGTGACCTGTCGATAACAGATATATCGCCGATATATCGCGATATAGCCTTCCATGGTAAAGAGGGCCCGCAAACTCCTGTACTACTTGTTTCAAGAACACTGGAAGCACTAGATTAATAGGCTGATTCTCCCGATTATAAAAAAGATGACACGATATTGTTCTTTCAGTAATCTTGCTTCTGCCGTTGCACATTTTAGCATCAGGCAAATTTCCGTGGATTGTTTATTGAACTCATGCCATTGTTCTGCTACATAAAAAGGTGGTTTTTTTAATTAATCTTCCCAAAATTAAGTAGGGTCGGCTACATGGATTCTTTGCTTCTACTCAGATCTATCTTGGGTTAATCTCGGGCTTACATCCAAAAAACTAAGATCCCTTCATATAGTCGCATCCCAACATTTCTTGTATCGTCCTCACCCTCTCTTAGCCGGCTCAACATTCCAAAACTCACATTTCCTAACTGGTGCATCAGCTGACATTTGCAAATGATCAAACCATCTTCGGCGGTTTCATCGCATCTTATTCTCGATCGGAGCTACACCAACTTTCTTTCTGATTGCATCATTCCGAATCCATCTATACGTGTGCCCACACATCCACCTTTACAAATGATCAACTTTCTTTGTGTGCTTCTCGCTAAATGATTATCAAAATCCTGGACAGGGAACTGATCTGTGCTTACTACTCTAGAAAATTTATAGCATCTCCACCAGCTTGGACTCGCCGAGGATGATGAGATCTCCGTCTACTTTTTGAAGGGGCATCAGTTATTTCTCTTAGTGGTTTCACGTTCCTTGAGACCTGTTCAGTGGGACGAGAATGGGTTCTACTGGACAATCTTGGGATCCGTGTTTCTAGTAATTGGACAAATTAGACTTGGTCAACACTCCGTGCTTTTTCAGGCGAAAGGTTGGAGGGATTTATCTTGTTTACAGACTTTCTAGCATGTAATGAGGGTCCTTTGGGGACTTGTGACCTTAGGGTTGAAGGAAGTAAATAATGTTATTATTAAACGCATAAAAATTGCAAATTATTTGTTCGAAACATTGTATGTTCATCATGTGAACAAGAAACTTCAACACAACTTTTGTACTTTGCGAAGCTTTTAATTTAGAGAAATAATTTTCCTAACAAGGCTTCTAATATTCTAATGAATATTGAGATGAGATCGGAATTACCTCTTGAAGTGTGAGTCTCTAAACCAAGAGACCTCCCGAATCAAGACGGATCTACGCTTGTCTCTTGTGGACATGATGATGAGTCGCGTAGGTACCCACGAACTTCGATGTCTTCTTCTTCGTGACGTTGTGCACCCAAGGATGAGACCAACAAGATCTCAAGCTCCTGATTTCATCTCATGAAATCAAGTTCTCTTACACGTACGCAAAGCACGATGAAGAAGACGATCTTCTCTCTCACAGGACCACGCCTATGAAAAAGAAGCTTGAAAGTGGGCGTGTAGGGCTGCAGAAGGAGATGGCAGGACGTTATTAGATAGCATTGTACTCTAAACTTCTCTCTCAATGATCAAGGTAACTTCAAATTATTAGGAGGAACAAGCAAACAATGAAAGAGAGGCATTGCCTTCTCTTTTAGTCATGGGGAATGTCTGTGAGGAGTCTTCTCCTCATAGTAGACGTCCTCCATGGTGTCCCTTGGATCATGGATGAAAGGCTATGATTTATTCCTTATTCAACAAGGATTAGGACTAGAAAACTTAGCCCAATTAACTCTCAAATCATTAGGCTAAGAAATTGACCTATTAAAATCCATCAGGTTTCATCATTCCTTCATAATGGAAGTGTCATGGTAGATGATCTATTATAATAGATTTAACCACGAGTATTCTCAATACTCGTCCATCCTTCATATCGAAAGACTTTGATATATCTGAATCTCAAACCCTAATTTGATTATCTTCTTCGGAACACATCAATAGATTTCTCATTCGATAATTAGATTAATCATATACTTTCCAAAAGCATATATTAATATCTCGAATTCGTATCTTATTTCATAAACAAGACGACCATGTATGAATTCATCATGACCCCAAATTATGAGTAAGTTGTCTTCCAATTCATCAACTATGAACATGTATGATTCCTTTGAGAGATCATCATTCTCATGTCTTAATTTGCACATCAAATCGTCGGTATATGGACCTTGGTTACGTCACCAACCTATTGGTCTGTCAAATATGCATGCTCAAACATATAGATGTATATTTGTCTTCGGTCAAAGGATGTGATCCTGATCATGACAGTTACGATTCAGGTCTTAGTCTATCTCGACCTCATCAAGTCAACTCTTTGACTTGATTATTCCAACTTCTCTGGATCTCTATTCCGATGCAGAGGAACTGCATCAAGAAGTCGGTCAGAAATCAATCTTTAGATAAAGATTGTCATCTCTTCCTCAAATTGGAGATCTTTATTGAATATCACATGTTAATGTCATTTGTGTCCTCCCAGGTGCATGGTATTCAATATGGCAACGGTATATAACCCTAATTGTATAAAAAGATGTTAATATTAAGTGTATTCACAATCATTCATTTCAGATGGACGTGATAAAATAATAACTTTTATTGCATTAATGGGTTGTCAAGGGTTTACAAGTCCAACAATCTCACACTATCCCTTAGAGCCATTTATGTACAACTCTCAATCCCATATTAGTTACATGTTAGTCGCAGACCTTTTGGGTCAACGGCTTGTTTAGCATATCATCAATGTTGTCGGTAGAGGCAACCATGGTGATTGCGATATCACCACACTTCCGGATCTCCCGAATGATGTGATATTTCCTTTCCATGTGCTTACTTCTTTGGTGCCATTGAGATTCCTTCGCTTGCATTATGGCACCCGTATTATCACAGAGAAATGGGATGGGAGTTCTGATGAGGAAAGTACACCAAGCTCCAAGATGAACTTGCACAACCACATAGCCTCTTTAGCAACATCTGATGTGGGTATGAATTCGACTTCAGTTGTTCAGTCAACCATGGTGTCCTGCTTCTTGCTTCTCCAGCTTACAACACTATTGTTCTACATGAATAAGAACCATGAGGTTGACTTTCTATCATCCACATTCGATTGGAAGTCTAAATAAGTGTATCATCCTAAGACTTGGAGACCATTACTCCATAGATCAAGACATAGTCTTGAGTTCTTCTTAGGTACTTGAAGATGCTCTTCACTACAGTCCAGTAATTCTCTCTATAGCAGGATTGGTAACGGCTTATCACTCCCATTGCATGGCAGATGTCTGGTCTTGTACACATCATAGCATACATCAACCTTCCTACAACCGATGCATAAGGGCATCCTGCCATGGAGCAATCCCTTTAGATAGTTGAATACCATGTCTTAAGGAATGATGTCTTTCATGGAATTATCCATATTGAATCTTTCCAAGATCTTCTTGATATATCCTCGTTGTGATAGTCTCAATATCCTCTTCTATTTCTGAACAGCTTCAGACCCAAGATATAAGAGGCTTATCCGAGATCTTTCATCTCAAAGGTATTAGACAACTAGATCTTAACACTATTCATCATCCATGTATCATTCCTAGTGATCAGGATGTCATCTACATAAGGCACAATTAACACGATGGCACTCCCACTAACCTTCTTGTACACGTATGATTCATCCGGATTCTGCACAAAATCACAACTCTCTATAGTTTCATCGAATCAGATGTTTTATCTACGAGAAGCTTATTTGATCCCATGGATGGATTTCTTTACCATGCATGTTTTACCTTCCTCGGTTATGAAGACATGGGGTTGCTCCATATAGACATCCTCTTCGACCATTGAGGAAATTTGTCTTGACATCCATCTGTCGGATGTGTCATAGTCAATGTGTGCAGCTATAGCAAGCAATGCCTTGACGGATTTAAGCATGGATACAGGAGAGAATGTCTCATCGTAACCAATCCTTCTCTCTGTGTGTAGTCATTGGCTACAAGCCAAGTTCTAAAGGTTTCTACCTTCCCAACGGCCCCCTCTTTCTCTTGAAAATTCATTTGCGCTCAATGTGTTTGACCCCCTTTGGTTGATCTTCGAGGATCCATACACCATTCTTTTGCATGAATGCTATTCAGACTTCATAGTGTGCATCCAACTATTCGTCTCGGTCACTCAAAGCTTTATCAAATGTAGTTGGATCATCGTCAAACTCTTCTGATACATGGAATATGTACCTTCCATGTTATCTTACAACCCTTGAACTCTTTCTAAGAGGTACGATCGTGTCATTTTCAATTATCTCTTCAGTTTTTGGTTTAGGAACTTCATCCATCTCACTAGATTCGATTACTTCCTTAACTTCATTATTTACTTGACTTCAAAGGAATTCATCTTCCAGAAATTTGATGCCTTTAGAAGCAAATGCTTTTTGAGTCTCAAGATAATAAAGGTATCCGATATTACGTATCCAATGAAATAGCACTTTATGGTACGAGACTACAACTTGCTTGCATCCCCATTTTTAGCATAGACCAAACAACCCGAGATCCTCAAGTGTCGTACACAATTTGATACCATATCAAAGCACATGAGGAGTTTTAGGTACATATTTAAATGGAATCTTATCCATGACATAGGTTGCAGTCTCTATTGCATGTCCTCAGAAACTAAAAATTAAGTTTGCTTTATTCATCCTTGATCTCATCATGTCCAACATGGTTATGTTGTGTCTCTCTGCAACTTCCTTGAGTTGTAGAGTACCTTGAGTAGTGAGATCAGAAATAATTCCTCTCTCTTTAAGGTATTCTTTGGATTCATCTGAGCAAGGCCCTAAATGTCGATTTCGGTCACCATTTTGGTATCGACCAAAATAGAATTTCGGTGGAATTTCGACCGGAATTTCGATCATTTCGATTATTTTTTGTACTAGGAAACCCATATTTCGGTCATTTCGATCGAATTTCGATTTCGACTGGATATCGATATTCGACCGAATGCATCTGAGAGATATTCACTACCTCGTTCAGATTGAATTTGTTTTATCTTCTTGTCGGTTCGGTTCTCAACCAAAACCATGAATTCTTTGAAATTTTCAAATATTTCGTGTTTATGACGTAATAAGAAGACAAAACCATACCACGAATGATCATTGTAAACATATATTATTCACTTATGTATCTTTTTGTTATTTTTCTTTCCCGTCGGACTCTTTATGTAATTTACCCATAGGCTACTCTCCTATATAAGAGAGCCTAAGGCTGATGGAATAAACAAGTGATCTTATTTTCCCAACATGGTATCAGAGCGACAGTCCTAGACCGGAGTTCTCGAGCCAAAACCCTAACCCTAGCCCCACCTTCAAGCCCTCCGCCTCTGCGCACCCTCCGCCTCCGTGCGCCCTCCGCCTCCGCGCGCCCTCTGCCTCCGCGTGCTTGCACACGATGCGCCTTCGCCTCTGCGCATCCGCACACGGTGTGCTTCCGCCTCTGCGCACGGTGCACGGCTGACCCTTGCGCACTCCCCGTATGCGTGCTCTGCGCACTGTGCGCCTCCGTGTGCTAGGGCACAGTGCTCTTCGCCTACGTGCGCACTATACACGTTGTGTCCCTGCACGTGACCTTCTAAAGCTCTCGACTCCGGTGCACACAAAAGCTCGCACTTCTCCAAAGTAATAGGTTTGATTGCTTGAGTCTACACATGTAACTAAACCTGTCTATGTCCGTGTAGACGATCTTATCTTCAGTCTACCACTCTAGTCTTCTGTTATCAGTATGTCAGAAAGCAAGGCAGAGATTCCATCTATAGGCGCCTTTTGAGGTCCAACGCCGATTGTGAAGATGGATGGTTCGAACTATGAACTGTAGGCTATGCAGTTCATGAGTATGATGAAGTCAACCAGTAAGAAACACATTCTTACTGAAGAAGAGCCTGCTGAGAAGACTGGAGTTAATGCCTCATGAGAGACAGATGATGCATATGCCAAAGTATGGCTATCTAGAACTCTGGCAATCGAGATTGCCAATGATATTCTTCATCAGCCCACAACCAAAGCAATGTGAGATATTCTGGCTGCCACATATTCTCAAGCGAAGAATGAGACAAAGATTCTACAACTCCAGCATGACATATTCACTATCAAGCAGAATGGACGTCCTCTACACTCATTGGACACATCTCTACGAGGAATGTTCGAGAAGCTTTATAGCTTCATGCCCCTGACAGCCACACCAGAGCAACAGAAGACCTACCGGAATGCTACTATGGTAGGAGTTTTCCTCGCTGCCCTTGATCCTGAGTATGAGACAACACGGTCCCAGATCTTGGCAGATTCTACTATTCCTCCTATGGAGGAAGCCTTTCACAGACTGAGCCGCATCACTGTTCCTTCTGCGACTACGAATGAGACTGCTTCAGCCATGGCTGCCAATTGAGGTCGTGGAGGTCACCATCATCAGGCCCGCGGTCGTGGCCCTCGTGGCAGAGGAGGCCGTGTTCGGCCAACGTGTACCTAGTGCCATCGCACTGGACATACCGAAGACACATGCTACTCTAAGCATCGATTTCTTGCATCTGCACGAGTCGCTGAGAAGATAGAGCCTCCATCTGCTGCCTCTCTGGATCAACGCTTTGATGATCTTGTTGCCCGTCTAAGGGGCATTATTCCTCCATCTGGCCCAACACCCACTACTGAGAACCAGTCTGATGCTGCCGCATCCGCTTCTGCATCTACCAGTGCATCAGGTAGCACATATGCATTTACTAGTAGTGGATCAGGTACTTTAGCATGGATTATGGACTCTGGCGCCACACATCATCTATGTGGCGATCAAAGTCTACTTACAGGGTACAGACAGATCTCTCCAGGTCGAACAGTGGTCATTGCTAATGGTACACATTCCCCGATTACTGGTTAGGGGGAGATTAGATTAACGTCATCTATGCAGCTCAAGAATGTGTTACACGCACCTGACTTCTCAATGAATTTGTTGTCTATCAGTCAAATTACAGAGGATTTACAGTGTCGGGCGATTTTTTATCCATCTTCTCTTGTTTTTCAGGACATCCTTACGGGCAACGTGATTGGGCGTGGCTATGAGCAAGGAGACCTCTATCGCCTCAGTCAGACTCCCTTTGCTGGAACCTCATCTCTACCTCCTGGACTCGTCTCTCCTCTGCTATGGCACCTGCGCTTTGGACATCTACCGCTTCAGAAACTGCGTCATGTGTTACCCCAAGTTTCGCCTCACACGTCTATTCAATGTGAGGCTTGTCAGTTGGGAAAGCATCATCGGTCTACCTTTCCAGTCGTCAGTGTCGGAGTAGTACCTCCAAGTTTGAGTTGTTTCACATCGATATCCGGGGTCCGAGTCGTGTTCCTGATCATCAGAGACACAAGTTTTATATAGTTATTGTGGACGATTTCTCTCATGTGTCATGGGTATTTTTGTTAAAGAATAAATCTGAAGCAGGGAATATTATCATCAATTTTCTTAATGAGATTCGTAATCTTTTTCCTGCATCTGTTAAAAATGTGAGAAGTGATAATAACCTGGAATTGTGTACTCATGTTCTATCCAGTTATTTCTCATCCCAAGGGATCATCCACCAGACATCATGTGCCTATACCTCCCAACAAAATGGGGTCGCTGAAAGGAAACATCGCCATTTACTAGATGTAACCAGGTCGCTTCTTATACAGAGTCATGCTCCTCATTCTTTCTGGGGTGACGTTCTTACAGCATGTTACCTAATCAATCGTATGTTGTAATCTCTTCTAGGTGAGAAGATCCCTTTCTCTCTTATCTTCCCTGGAAAAGAATTATTCTCCTTTACTCCTCGTGTGTTCGGTTCGGTTGCTTGTGTCCACCAGTTGTCTCCCGGGACTGACAAGCTCTCTCCTAGGATTGTCAACTGTCTTCGTTGGGTACTCCAGAACTCAGAAGGGGTACAAGTGTTATGATCCTTTGCGCAGGCGGTGCCTTGTCAGTGCGGATGTTACATTTTTTGAATCTATTATGTATTTCTCAACCTTTGGTGATCAGTTGATACCCCCTGCTAATATTGATGCCATCTACATGTCACCACCAACACCACCACCATAACCGTTACCATCTTCTACACCTCATGTCACTATACTTGTTTCACCATTACCATTTCATTATACCCGCAAGTCTACTTCAGCTCACGGTCATTGCTCATCACCTAGCTCGCCTAAGGTATGTTCTGAAGATATTACTAATGATGGATCTGATGATTTTTCTGAGCAGGATGTGTTACAGAGGCCAGACGAGGACGCAAATGATTTAGATGTTCCTATTGCTATGCGAAAGTCGAAGCGAAGTTGCGCATCATATCATTTAGCAGCTTCTGTGTCATTTGATCGACTAACTGGAGATTTCAAGAATTTCGTCGTCGCATTGTCAGCAGTAACTATTCCACGGAATTACCAAGATGCATTGAAGGATAGTAGATGGCGTCTAGCCATGGAGGAAGAAATGGCAACTCTTCAGTCTTGAGGAACTTGGAGTCTGGTTCATGTACCTTCTGATGTGTCACCAGTGAGCTGCAAGTGGGTATTTACAGTCAAGCAGAATGCAGATGGTAGTATTGACAGGTACAAGGCTCGTCTTGTTGCTCGTGGTTTTATACAGACATATGGGGTGGATTATCTTGATGCATTCTCGCCAGTGGCCCGCCATTCCACTCTACGGATCTTGCTGTCTGTTGCGGTCGCTCGTCAGTGGTCGTTATACCAGTTGGATGTGAAGAATGCATTCTTATATGGTGACTTACAGGAGGAAGTCTACATGCAACAGCTACCAGGTTTTGCTGTTGAAGAGGAGTATCCTACGGTGTGCAGACTTCATAAGGCTATCTATGGCCTTAAGCAGAGCCCCAGAGCGTGGTTCCAGAAGCTCTCAGATCTCTTTGAGAAACGGGGATACAAACGTTCTAATGATGATCATTCCTTGTTTGTACAAAAGACTTTCAGAGGTATTATTGCAATTATGGTCTATGTAGACGACATTCTGATTACAGGTGATGATGAACAGGGAATAAAGGAGGCGAAAGAAATGTTGGGTCATGAATTTGTTACCAAGGACCTTGGAGTTCTTAGATATTTTTTAGGACTGGAGTTCGCCAGAAATCCTTATGGGTTGGTAATGTCTTAGAGGAAATATGTCACTAACATGTTGAGTGAAACAGGAATGCTTGGTTGCCGACCTGCTACCACACCTATGGACCCTAGTATGAAGCTATATGATGGTGATACAGAGGAGGTGGATAGGAGAAGATACAGAGAACTGGTGGGCAAACTTCTTTATGCCACTATTACTAGGCCCGATATAGCCTTTGCTGTGAGTCGAGTGAGCCAGTTCATGGAGCAACCACGACAGGTACATATGGATGCCATGCATATGATACTCAGGTATCTCAAGTCATCTTCAGGTGCGGGTTTGTTGTTCAAGAAAGGCAAGGTGATTAATATCTCAACATGTGCAGATGCAGATTATGCAGGATGTCCCAAGGACAGGAAGTCCACCTCTGGGTTTGTTGTATATGTTGGAGATTCTCTAGTCTCATGGAGGAGCAAGAAACAAACTGTGGTGGCAAGGTCTAGTGCTGAATCTGAATATAGGGCTATGGCCCAGGTTAGCACAGAAATGATGTGGGTAAAGGCTGTACTTACATATTTGCATATAGAAGTCACACTTCCTATGGCTTTGGAATGTGACAATCAGGCGGCTTTGTTCATTGCAAATAATCCAGCATTCCATGAACGAACCAAGCACATTGAAGTTGACTGTGACTTTATATGCGACATGATTCAGAAGGGGTTCATTGCTACATCCCATGTTAGTTCAGAGAATCAAATGGCAGATATTTTTACCAAGGCATTACTGCGAGGCCCCTTTCAGAAGTGTGTGTCCAAGTTGAGCATGATTGATATCTACGCTCCATCTTGAGGGGGAGTGTAAACATATATTATTCACTTATGTATCCTTTTGTTATTTTTCTTTCCCGTCGGACTCTTTATGTAATTTACCCATAGGCTACTCTCATATATAAGAGAGTCTAGGGCTGATGGAATAAACAAGTGCTCTTATTTTCCCAACAATCATCAATAAAGGTCGCGTAATATTAATGTCCATTTCAAGTTGCAGTACAAAAGAGACCGCAGACATTAGTATGTATTAGGTCTAGTATACCTTGACATCGTTCACCTTTCTTAGAGAATGGTGTCATGGATATTTTTCCACGAATACAATGCTTGCAAGTTGGTAAAGCGTGGACTTCTAAGAAGTCTAGAGGTTCGTCCTTTACCAGTCTATTGGTCCAATCAGCACACGCGTGTCTAAGTTTTTGATGTCAAATCATAGTTAAATGATCTCCATCATCTCTTGATCGTTTAGGGATTTCATTATTCACAGTGGTATTAACAATTCATGACACATTCAAGCATGCCCAATTCATAGAGTCCACCTACTGTTAGAAAACCATCTGCTATAAAATTACCATAACATGGTATGATAAGTTTACTACAGAAAAGAAAAGTATATCCATGTCTAACCATCTTAGATACGGATAGTAAGTTCCTTCTAACATCCGATACATAGAGTCAATCTCTAATATGTATGACTCTTCCACTGGATAATGATAGTCTACATATTCCAATGGCAATCACTGCAACAGGTTTATCAGATCCTATCTGAATGACGATGTCCCCATCATCAAGATTTCTAGTGTCCTGAAACATGTGCAATTGATTGCATACATGAACAGAAGCATCAAAATCAACAACCCAACATCCTTCTGTCCTACGAGTAAGTTGGTTTCAATAATGAATGTAGATTTCTTATTTGCCAGAGTTATACCATTGTCCTTTTCTAAGGACTTTAGGTATTCTGGATTGTTACTCTTCCAGAATCATGACTTAAAACAGTGATGGTAGACATACATCTCCATGGATGTTAGATGTGTCAAAGCATTAGAAGATTGATCAATAGTTTGATCTTTCTTCTCTTGGATTGAACCCTTCCGAGATCCACGCTTCATGTTGCGCTTCCCTTTAACCTGCCAGAGGGATATTTTTTCTTCATAATATCCTCATTGGACCTTAATGTAGAAAGAGCATGGTTCACATTTTCATACATCTCCTTCAAATTCAGAAGGATTTCATGAGCGGATTCAATGTCTATAAGTTGCTTCAAAAGCACAGTGGACAATGATCCAAGAATGTAGCAACGAGCGATCGAATGATCTGCATCCCACATCTTGTTGAACTCACGAGCATCCTCTATCTGAGAGTTACGAGAACACAAAAGCTATGCACTCTATTTCAAGTACGAGTTCCAAATTACGGATCCAATCCCAACAGTTTGGATTGATCAACTGATTGACCTTAAGCAGATTGCTGAGTGGGTTGCGAGATTTCATCAGAAACTAAAAAATACACTTTTATTGAACTTGATTAAGGAGATTAAATATTTTAATATTTTTAAATCAAGATGTTCTCGTATTTTTCGTACTTGGAAAGTTTATCCCTTGTAAGTTTCCAAAGCATGAGGCAGGCTAAACAACCGCATTACTACGAGATCTGAGTCTCCTTTCCATTTTTATTGCACCCCAATAATATGAGAAAATGCAACTACGATGAAAGAAGGAACTATTTCCTCCTTAAAACACCTACTTGTATTCTCGATTTGGTCTTCAACACTCACACCCCCTACATACAAGTTGCAGAAATCGGTAGTCGGTACTCGATCGGCGAGATCACTGACTAAGGATTAATCAGCAATCGGGAGACTAATCGAATTTAGTCGGTCTTTAGTCGTTTTTGATTTTTTTTAATTATTTTAAATATATAAATTATTTTTTATACATATATTCTTATCTATTTGCAATAAATCATTTTTATACATATATTTTTTATATATTTGACTTTAAATACAACATTAACCATATTGGAATAAGTTTGATTTTAAAAAAAGCAAAAGATAAAAAAAATAAAAAACTTCTATGTAAAAGTCGGCCGACTAGTCGGCCTGATTAATCGGGATGACCGACTAGTTGTCGACTAGGCCTAGTCGAGTCGGCTACCCCCCCCCCCCCCAACTCGACTAGTCGGACCGACTAGTCGGCCTAGTTGGTCGACTTTTACAACAGTGCCTACATATATGGAGGTAGCATGTTGTCGATTAAACCAATCGTCAATGAGTGAAATATAATTTACACTATGCACAATCCAATGTTGCCTCAATAATATGGGAAACAACATTGGGGTCACTACGTATACGGCCCATCTCTTTTAAGAAACGAAGACTCTGATCCATATGAATTTGTATTCCGGAGTCATGACTACGCATGAGCATCTCCAAAATTACAAACCATGGAGACAGAGTTCCCCACAATGACGGAAAACCATAGATGTCATCATATGACTTAGTACATATTTTCTTTAAATTAATGATTAATCATTTCAAATCATATTCTCATAATTAATCTAATAAGGGATATAGCTAAGGTGCATGCTTATTATCATAGTTTAATCAATTAAAAACAATGATAATCAAATAATCCAAGCATTTCAATCTTTATGCACATGATGTTATCATATAGTATACTCCCTCACTTAATACAATTCATTATTCCAATTTTAGTTGTTAAAGTATGCCATAACTTCTCATGCTACCTTCTTGAAATGGACCCAGCAAAGTCATGATGACAATGCTAACAAGGAGCACTTCCATTGCAAGTGTTGTACATGGTGTCAATTAGTTAACCTATTACCATGTCCAAGACTAGGCACATTCACCGTTCCAATTCGAGACAATAGAATTGGTATATGTTGTACTAAGAAGGTATACCGATCTTTCGACGATGTGTTATACTATATAGTAGCACTCGGAGATTTAGGAATTTAAAACTATTTTGATTCCCATAATGGCTAATGCACCAATGAAGGCAGTTCACGAAATCAATCCAATCGACTTCACAATTTCTAATTACATTTCAAGCATTCAAGTGCATAAATAATCAGAGCAAATATGAAATAAAAAAGACTTTCTAAACTATTGCATTCGGATTCGAATTTGCAAGTTGTGACTATCGCACTTCCAATTCAAAAACATCATACAAGTTGGACTTAAAATTCGTTTTGACCTCAAATATTTCTAAAATATTAGGTATGATTCCTGATGTAAAAATATCAAATATATTTCCATCAATTTTAAGATCCAAAATATGAGAAACAAGTCAATAAAACAATCGAGTCCTCTTCGAACTCCGCCTATGGAGAAATCTAATTTCTCGAGACCGCATAGTCAACATCACGTGGAACTTTTTCCACTGATTAGAGACTTGATTTATGACCCAAAAACAGTAGCTAAAAATTTATAATTATAATGCTACTATATTTTACCGAATTCGGAGTCTGTGAATCTTCTCCCAAATTTCACCAACTATTAGCGCATCTTTTTCAGCATGAGTCCAGACATTCTATACCTCATATATATCTCAAAAATATGTTTAAAATAGGAGAGAATATCAATAACTTCGAAAGTTGCATTTGAATCGTTAAAATTGTCGCAAGACAATATACCCGATGATCGAGATAATCTAGCTGATTGTTTATCGGATTTATATGCAATACAAATCCTTTAAACTAAGGCTTTGATACAAATTGAAGGAAGTAAACTATTATTTACTTCGCATTACGGAAACAAGAAAAAATCGCAAACTATTTGCTTGAAACATAATATGTTCATCGTATGAACAAGAAATTTCAGCACAACTTTTGAACTTTGAGAAACCATTAATTTAGGGAAACAATTTTCCTAACATGATTTCTAATATTTTAATGAGTATTGAGATGAGATCAGGGTTACCTCTAGAAGCGTGAAACTCTAAAACAACAGACCTATCGAATCAAGTCCATCGACGCTTGTCTCTCTCGTGGGCATGATGAATGATGATGAGTTGTGTAGCTTCCCACGAACTTCGATGTCTTCTTGAAGTTGTCCACCCGAGGATGAAACCAATATCTCAATCTCATGATTTCATCTCATGAAATTAAGTCCTGTTATATGTATGTGAAGAACGATGAAGACGATGATCCTCTCTCTCATAAGGTCATGCTTATGACGAGAAGATAGAAGCTTAAAGGTGGATGTTTAGAGAGAGATGGGAGGACTAGAGAGTCTTCTACTATCTAAACTTTTCTCTCAATGATCAAGGTAACTTGAAATTATTAGGAGGAAAAGGCATACAATGAAAGAGAGACATTACATTCTCTATTATAACCATGTGGAATGTCTGTGAGGAGTCTTCTCCTCATAGTAGAGTCCTCCATGGTGCCCCTTGGATCATGGATCAAGTGCTATAATTTAGTCCTTATTCAACAAGGGTTACGATTAGAACTATCTCCTTTTAATCAACAATTAATTAATAAATTAAGCAACAAATTGAGAGCTTAATCCAATTAAGACTTTCATAGAGGGTGCCATATGTCCTCACAATACACACACCCCTTCCATATATAAATTGGAATTGTTGCTTTATTAATTAAATTGATAACTAATTATCAAAACTGATTATTTTAAGTGAATCAACTTCATAGTTTATTAATCACATTCATAAATGAAAATAAAAATGTAAATCTAATTCACATTTATTAATTCAATGTGAATCATATTCACATATGTATCTTGTAATAATTATATGAATCATATTCACATAAATTTTTAATTATTATGAATCATTATTCATATTAAATAATGAATTATATTTGTGAATCATATTCACAGAAACACCCTTATAAAGGACAACAACTATTGTCCCAATATTGACATCAAAAAGTATGAGTCCTAATCAAATTAAGACTCATAAGATATAAATGCAGATATTGTTGAACATGTGAGCCCTCGGCGAACCATTATGCAATAAATGTTATCGAAATTGCCTCCTTATTCTGAAATGAATGTTAACTAAATTGCATAATAGGTCCCTTAGTACAATTAGGATTATGTATCATCGCCATCTCGACATCATATAGTTGTTGATCCAAATTTTGGATCATAGAGGATGGTGCAGGGTTGAATATCTAAAGAGTTAGACTGATGATGCAACCACACTGCCAAGTGATTATCAAGAAGGGATCTCCAGCTTGAGAAAGAGATGGCAATCCTTACTCCAAAGGCTGGCATCTGACTGACCTCTTAAAGCAGGTCATATGCATGTGAATAGAGATTCGGAAGTGTTCGGTGAGTTAGGTCAAAGAGTTAACTTAACGAGATCGAGATAACTAAGACTTATATAGTATAATGTTACATATAGGCACACGTCCTCTGACCGGAGACATGTATTACTATATGTCTAAGTATATACATTAGGCAGACCATTAGGTTGATGACCTATTCAGGGTCTATACACCGACGAGTTGGTGTGCATACAAGGGCATATGAGTAATACGATCTCTCAAAGGGATTGTACAGGTTTACTACTGAACCGGAAGACATGAGCTCACTCATGAGATATTGGGATAAACCAAATTCCAAAGTTGGGCACCTTGTTCTACAACAAGACAGGATTTGAAGGTATGATATATGCTTTTAAAAAGTATATGATCGATACCCAGTGATCAAATGAGAAACTTAATGATAAAACCCTAAAGGAGATTATTCAAATAAGATCAGAATTTCGAGTTTATGGTATGCAGGATATACGAGTATTAAGAATACTCGAGGATGAGGTGATCCTAAACAGTTGTATACCATGACACTTCCATTCCGAGGGAATGATTAAAAATAGGTTTGGATTTTAGTGACTCCACTAAGTAGACTAGTTATCCAATCTAAGTCCAAATGTTGGACATTGGTTTGAATATGATTAGTATGCAATGAGAAGACTGGATATTATATCTGACATGATCAGACACCTCTGAGCGGTCTTCTAGATCTGGATGTGAGATTAGATCTCATTATCCAAGGATCTGAGGAGAAGGCACACAATACTGAAAGAGTTCGAGAATCGTTCCATAAGCAATATTATCTGAGTATTGAAATAATTAAAGAATATGATTTACATTATTAAGACATCTTGAATAATTAAATTGGATTTTATCATAGATATGATTAATGTGGATAACATTATCCACAATAATTATGGATAATGTGGATATGATCCATAGGTATAGAGAGATTTAATGTGAATGAGATTCATTATTAATATGTTAATGTGAATTAAATTCACATTACACAATTTAATATAAATTTGATTTACATTTAGTATTGGATGGATGAATATGATTCATAATTAATCAATGGCTCATCTGCAATTGTCACAAATAATTTACAAATTATTCGATGATATATTGTTGACAAATAATCCTTGAATAAAGAGATAATGTAATAGGATTACATTTATGGGGATTGGAGAGAGAAAATCTCTCCAAATCCCACTTGCGGCGCCAACCATGGCAAAAGGAGGAGACTATCTCCTTTCCCCTGTCATGGAAGATGATCTTTCTCTTTTTATTCATGAATTAAATTGATTTTAATTGAAATCAATTTGTTGAAGAATGTCTTCAACTTATTTATTTCTTTGAGATCAATTATTTATTATTGGAAATTTTTGCAACAAAATCTAAACCATTGATTGAGAAAGCACAAATTAATATACAACATTGATTATGTGTGCACATGGATTGGGATCCATGGACATTCAATTGTTATAGAAGAAAGGCTAACCCTAGACCTATTTAAGAAAATGCAATTATTACATAATTAATCTCTCTCTCTCATTCTCTACATCACACATCTACACCATCATCTCCACCATTGGACATCCCATGTTTCGATTGTAGAGACTGCAATTTTCACCCCGATGTTGTCGTGTTGCCGGACCAATTGTTTGAGGAACTTCATTTCCTACAGTGCCTCGTGCTCGTGAAGATGTCAAATTTTGTGAGACAAAACCAGAAGATTCCTTACTTGGATCATTGCTCGGGATTGCAGGAAGCACATGTCTCATTAACGCGTCCGCAAATTCACTCTCGTCAGATCAAACTTGAGTCAAGAGAGCCTTTCGTTTAGAGGCTATTGAGATCACAACAATGTTTCAAGAGGTAAGCCTAAACTCATGTGATCAAGATGAAATGATATTGGAATGGTTCCCATGTCATGTGCTTTTATTGAAAAAAAATTATTCTGCTACCCCGTCAACTAGTACGACTAGTTGACCTAGATCGCATATGATGCGATCTCCACGCTTCTGTAATGCATGAGTCGATTTATTTAAATCATTTCCCTTCAAATGATATGTTAAAGGTCTTGGATGTGATCCAAACCCTAAGGGAATAAGGTTTTGGATATCGGATGTGCGAAGACTTGTTGTTTTTGCGTAGAGGCATTTTCGTATAGTTTTCTGCTCATATGAAAAAAGCTATTGTTTGTGTCATGTTTGAACGAAATTTTTGGATACTTAAAAGTACTTACAATATCTAAATATTTCCTCAAAAGATTCGCCAATTGTTGGCATCAAACGGGTATCAGTTAAAATCATAAATTCCCTCAGTGTTGTTATTTTTGCATCTAAACATGGATCTATAATTAAACGATTTAGTTATTATTTGTGTCATGAAACACGTTAGAAACACATTAAATATGTTAAGAATTAAACCAACAAATCGTTCAAATTTATTTCGCGCGAATCCGACAACATGGAGGCAAAAAATCCATGTAGCGACCCTACTTGAAATGGGAAAAGGCTTTGTTGTTGTTGTGGATTCCGACTTTGTTTGCCTTAGATATGTAATATTTAGTGGGAATGGGTAAGATGATTGGATCATCTTGATGATGTTTTTTAATGTGTCTATCATTTTAAATCATGGAACTTAAGAATTTACCTTGATTAATTGTTGTATCACTTGCTTAGAGAAATAATTAACAAAAAATAACTTGATTGAATGATTGTTTCGTAATAATGCCTAAATTATAAACTACAATTATTGTAGCCCAACAATTTCCATGCAAAACTTGATTGCTTGATATGTGTAGAAATTTAATATCATTAAAAATGTTTTAAGACGCCTAAATTTCAGTGTGATAATTATATGGTATTATGCAGGTCATCAATTGCATATGAACGAAAAAACCTTTTAGTACAAATAAATCAAAAATTGTGTTGTTCTTAATTGAAATGGAGATGGTGTCTAGGTCGGGTATGTTGGTGTGGTTTCTTAATTAGCATATCACATGTCAAGGAAATGCTCCCTTTCAGCATAACTCAAGCGTCTGGTCGGATCCGTTTCAAGGAAGTATAGCATGATACGCGATTAAGGGGTATTCTAACAACTAATTCAACAACAACAACAACAAAGCCTTTTCCCACAATTAAGTAGGGTCGGCTACAAGGATTCTTCGCCTCCATTCAGATCTATCTTGGGTCAATCTCGGGCTTATATCCACAAAACTAAGATCCCTTCGTATGGTCTCTTTCCAACACTTCTTGGGTCGTCATCGCCCTCTCTTAGCTGGTTCAACATCCCAACACTCGCATCTCCTAACTGGTGCATCAACTGATCTTCTTTGCAAATGTCCAAACCATCTTAAGCGGTTTTCTCGCATCTTATCATCGATCGAAGCTACACCAACTTTCTTTCTGATTGCATCATTCCGAATTTGATCTTTACGTGTGTGTGTGTGTGTGTGTGTCCACACATCCACCTTAGCATTTTCATTTCTGCTACATTCATTCTTTGCACATATCTATGGTTCACATGCCAACATTCAAAACCATAAAGCATAGCAAGTCTCACGGCTGCTTTGTAAAACATTCCTTTAATCTTTAAAGGAATTTTCTTATCACAGAAAACAGCAGAGGTTCCTCTCCACTTTAGCCAGCCTGCATTTATTCTATTAGTAACATCTCCATCAATTTCCCCATCATGTTGCAGAATAGATCCCAGATATCTAAAGGAATCTCTCTTCTGAATGTTATCGTCACCAATCTTCACCTCGATTCCTTCACCATTGCTTCCATCAAAGGTGCACTCCATATATTCCGTCTTAGCCCTACTTATACGAAATCCTTTACTCTCCAACGCATGTCTCCAGACCTCAAGCTTCTCATTTACTCCATCTCTAGTCTCGTAAATTAACACAATATCATCAGCAAATAACATACACCAAGGTAACTCATCCTGAATGTGACTGCTCAACTCGTCCATAATCAAAGTAAAAAAAATGGACTCAAAGCAGAACCATGATGTAAATCAATGTTGATGTCAAAATATCCAGTCTTCTCAGATGGGGTCCTTACACAAGATAAAGCCCTATCATACATGTCCTTTATGAGGTTAATGTATAGGACAGGTACTTGTCTCTTGTCTAATACTCTCCACAATATCTCTCGTGGGACAGAATAATAAGCCTTCTCCAAATCAATAAAGATCATGTGGAGGTTCTTCCTTTCAGCTCTATAAATCTCCATTGTTCTCCTCAGCAAATTGATGGCTTCAGCTGTTGAGCGACCTGGCATGAATCCGAATTGGTTTTCTTTGACATTGGAAATTTGCCTCAACCTTCTTTCAATCACACGTTCTCAAAATTTCATAGTGTGACACATTAGCTTGATACCTCTATAATTTGAACAATTTTGAATGTCTCCTTTATTCTTATAAAGAGGCACCACGATACTCCTCCAATCTTCAGGCATTTTCTTGCTTCGCCAAGTAACATTGAATAGATTCGTAAACCAATTCAAACCACGCTCACCTAAAACTCTCCATACCTATAGGGATGTCATCCGGTCCTACACCTTTTCCAGGTCTCATAATCTTCAAAGCCTCCTCTACTTCCTTTCTTTGTATCCGTCTATAGCATGCACGATTCAAGTAACTTTCACTACAAGCTAGATCACCCAAAGTGATATCTCTAATTCCTTCCCCAATGAAAAGTTTATGGAAGTATTGCTCCCATCTAGTCTTTATATCCTTCTGAGTAATAAGCACATGACCTTCCTCGTCCTTAATGCATCTCACTAGAGAAAGGTCTTTGGTTTTTCTTTCTCTTGCTTTGGCCAACCTGAATATATCCTTATGTCCCTCCTTAGAGTCGAGATTTTTATATAAAACTTCATAAGCTTTTGACTTAGCTTCGCTTACGGCCTTCTTTGCTTCCTTCTTTGCTATTTTGTAGTTTGTGACAGTTCCTCTGTTTTATCTTTAGACATAGCTTTAAAGCAAGCTCTTTTTATTTTTAGCTTCTCTTGCACCCCTTCACTCCACCACCAAGCCTCCTTTTGACATGGAGCTCCTCCCTTTGATTCGCCTAGCATCTCTTTGACTACCTTTCGGATACAAGATGCTACTGCCTCCCACATCTCGTTTCCACTACCGCTACAATCCCAAGATAAGTCTTCTAAAACCTTCTCCCTGAAGCTCGCTTGTTTTAGTGGAAGATTCCACCATCTAGTTCTATTTATCTTAGAAACCCTCCTTTTCTTTACCAACCCTTTCATTTGTATATCCAAGACTAACAAACGATGTTGGGTTGTCAAACTCTCTCCTGGGATAACTTTGCAGTCTTTACAACATAGCCTATCGCTTCTCCTCAACACAAAGTAATCTATCTGTGTTCTAGTTGGCCCACTCTTATAAGTAATTAAATGTTCCTCCCTCTTCTTGAAGAGAGTGTTTGCTATGAAAAGATCATATGTCGTTGCAAAATCCAGGATGGCTTTTCCCTCTTCATTTCTATCCCCAAAACCATGTCCTCCATGAATACTAGCATACCCTGAAGCATCTTTTCCCACATGTCCATTAAGATCTCCACCGATGCAAATCATCTCTCTTTGTGGGATTCCTTGTAGACTCTTATCCAAATCCCCCCAAAAAGCGTGTTTAGTCCTTTCATCTAAACCAATTTGCGGTGCATAAACTGAGATGATATTCATAATTTCTTCTTCAAGCACTAATTTTAGCAAAATAATTCGATCCCCGAATCTTTTCACCTCAACCACACAATCCTTCAAATCCTTATGAACAACCACTCCAACATCGTTTCTACCCTTATCTATACCTGAATACCAAAGTTTAAAGCATGTCTTCTCAATCTCCCTTGCTTTCTCTCCAACCCATTTAGTCTCTTGAAGACATAGTATATGAATCTTCCTTCTTTCCATCGTATCCACTATCTCCATCAACTTTCTAGTTAAAGTGCCAATATTCCAAGTATCAATCCGCAACTTCCGTTGTGATCTCTTTTGGACTAACTTCTTTACTCGAATGCGTCCATTATGCGAGAACCCTTGTAAATTTTGGACTGCATCCGAGCGGTGATGCAGCGGAACTAGCTTAATTACCCGCATGCGTTCCTCATGCGAGAACCCTTGCAAATTTTGAACTACATCCAGGATGCGATGTAGCGGCCCTAGCCAATTTTTCATTGCATTCGGGCGATGCAACGCGTCGCAAGTACATCGCAAGTAAGGAACGCTCAACGAAATCTGTATGTTTGCTTAAATCCATGTTGAAAAGATTTGACTGTCATGAGGCAACTTCTTAAATAGTATTTTTTTAGAAAAAAAGTACTATTTAGGAAGTTGTCTCTGACTGTTTTACGCTGGTTGTCGGCTACCTAACGTAACCCTCCTCATTTACCCGGGCTTGGGACCGGCCATGGCTGAGTTATTCTAACAACTAATTGGAATAATTAATTTGTACTATGTGAGGGTGTATATTATATAGTGATATCAAGCAAATTAAATTATTTCTTGGTTATGCTGGATTGATAATTAATTTAATATGATTAAATTAATATAATTCAATTAAAATACATATTCTATATTTAATAAGACCAGATTTCTCTTGGAAGGTTTAGTCATAATAATATAATTCGAAATGATTAATCAAAATTTGAATGAGATACAGAGGATCATAAGATGACATCCATGGTCTCCCAGCAAGGCAAAGAGTTCCATCGTCATGGATTGTTTGGTGGAGATGCCTATGCAAAGTCATAGCCCCGACGTACAAGCGTGCACGGATCGAGCTCTTTGCTTCTCAAAAGAGTAAGGTCTTATACATAGTGACCTCAATGTTGTTCTCCATATAATTGAGGCGGCATTGGATTGCGCATAGCGAGTTCTATTCATGTTGACGGTTGATTCAATTGGCAACGGGTCAACATCACCTTAAAGGTGGTGGGCTCGAGTATCAAAGATCGAATTGGAAAATGTGCATTAGACTTGCAAGGTAGAAAGAATTCACGCTTCCTTCACCCGAGCTACATTTTCTCGTCTTATTGAGGTGTGAAAAAGTTAAAAGGGAGGTCTCGGATCTTGCTTGAGGTACTTTGGTTAGCATACCTCACGCTTTGAAAGTTCGAAAGGGAATGGACTTTCAAGGTAATAAAAAGAGACAACATAGATCTAAAACATGAATAACATTAATCAAAGTAAAATCACTCAAATATAAACTCAATCATAACCACTATCATGGATTGGATCTATGATCCAAATGTAGTACTTGCAGTTGAACATATAATGTACGTGATTGCAATGTACAAGTTTCCTCATGATAATGAGGATAGACAATTAAATAAGATAATAGGACAACAACCTAGGATTTGTATATCTCTATAGTCTTGATCTCTCATTAAGTGTACATCGTAAGTAACATGTCGATGATGATAGTAATTATCAAGATCCTTATAAAAACCGAAAGAGATGTTTTGGCAAACATATGTGCTTTCAATAATCAATCATGAATGGCATGGTTCAATGCATTATACAAGATGATAGCTCCATAGGAGATGTATTCAAAATGTTCGAGTGCATGCCTAAACCAAAGTTTTTAAGAGTTAAGATGGATGTAAATATAATGAATGTCATTATTCTACTATCTCAACTTAAGTCTTTCATGAAGCTTCATAATATTCATATTGTATGAATAAAGATAAAGCAAGAATAAATGTTGAAATACTCTTATATTGAAGTCCTTTGAGGACTTGTTCAATTCAATAGATCCTTTATCTTAAGCAATGGTTGTTTATAGATCAAGGAAGAGCAACGGAAGCATGGGTCCGACCCGTATAAGAAGGAGAATCAAATAGTTGATTATACTTCTGTGACTACCACACATATGACATCCAAAGAGTTTGATGAATGCCAATATTGCAACAAGCCGATATTCCGATAGTATGGCTATCCAGACAATTTAAAATCCTTATAAAATGACTCGGATGGTGCATTAGCATATCCTACATCTGCATACCATCATTGAATCGACTTACTTATTAGATAATATTAAAGTTCGACAATTGTATCTCCTTCTATTAAGACTGGCAATCAGTTGTACATGTTTTAGAAGATCAGAAAACTTGATCTTAAGGTTTAATAGTCATTCACATGGAATTTGAATGGAGGCGAAGAATCCATGTAGCCGACCCTACTTAATTGTGGGAAAAGGCTTTGTTGTTGTATTGCGACGATCTCCAATGAATAGATAGAATGCATATTTCAAGTGGGAGAGCCTTGGTCTTAGAGAATGTCTCTATATCCTAGATATTTGAAAAAAAATCATTGTCTATTTCTAAACTTGTTAGAAATAGACATACATTCTGAGATAGATCTATCATAAAGAGTTATGGTGGATAAATTTCAGATGGTAATCTAAC
Source organism: Ottelia alismoides (assembly GCA_037367405.1). Lineage (NCBI taxonomy): Eukaryota > Viridiplantae > Streptophyta > Magnoliopsida > Alismatales > Hydrocharitaceae > Ottelia > Ottelia alismoides. The sequence goes on along the minus strand of JAZKJV010001031.1, from coordinate 1,659,542 downwards.
ACATGGCCTCAAATTTCAGTGAAATTTGGTCGAATTTCTGTCGAATATCGATATCCAGTCGAAATCGAAATTCGACCAAAATGACCGAAATATGGAGGTCCTAGTACAAAAAATGACCGAAATGATCGAAATTCCACCGAAATTCTGTTTTGATCGATACCGAAATGGTGACCGAAACTGACATTTAGGGCCTCGATCTAACATCTAGAGGACTCTATTAACTTAGAATAGTAATGAATGGTCCACTGACATCTCTAATAGTGGAAATTAAACCCAAAAAGATCAAAAGGATGATGACGATCATTTGACAATGATCTAGCATCATGACTTGGACATATGTTTGTTGATAAGATCAATAGACTGGTAGGAGAGAGAACTTTAGATTGTCAAAGCTTACATACTTGTGAATATTGTATTCAAAGTAAATAATGGCCAATACACCCTTCTGTGGGAATGGTGTAAGATGCAAAGAGATTCAAGATCACATAGATATCGATGTATGTGGAGCATCTATACCATAATGAAAATTAATGATGATGTGATATTCATTGATGATTTGTGGTATGAGAATTTTTCCTTATCGATTAGAAACTTTGAAGTGTTCAAAGATTTCATAATTTGGTTGAGAACTAAGTTAAAAGGAAAATGAAACCAATTTGTTCTGACGGAGGTAACCAGTACCTATTAGATAAATTCAGAAGAATACCTTATAGAGAAAGGGATATTGTTCCTATCTCACTCCTCCTAATACACCTCAGCTCAATGGAGTTATAGGGAGATGCAATTGGATCATGTGTGACATGATTTGACTAATAATGAATCTTAGCATAATTACCTTAATTTCCGGCTATATGTAGTAGAGATTACAATAAATATCCTCAATAAGATTCCAAGCAAATCTTAACTCAAAACTCCTCGAGAGTTATGGTTTGGGACCAAGCCTAATGTTAGACACTTGAGGATAAATGGTTGCTTGGTCCATGACGTAAACATGGATGCAAGTAAGCTGGAATCTAACACTAGAGATTGCTACTTCATTAGGTATAAAAGGATGGTATTGGATACCTGCTTTATGACCTTGAGATTCTTAAAAAAATTCATCTCTAAGAATTTGATTCTTAGACGATAACTTCCTTAAGAGTCAAGATAAGAATGAAGTAAAGGGACTCATCGTATCCTAAGAGGAAAATGAGGTCCCTACAGTCAAAAACTAGAAGGATAATTAAAGATGAAATACAGTGTTGTAAATGTCGCCCGACTGGCCCGACTAGTAGGCCCGACTAGTACAGTCAGTGGGGTGGCCGACCGAGTACCGACTAATTCCGACTAGGTACAGTAGTCGACCAATTTTTGCTTTGGAGATACCATATTTTTTATGTTTTGATGTTTTTATAAGCAAACTTATTATAATATGCTTAATATTTTACTTAAATTTAATTACTTCTTTTATTTTATTATGATAGTATAAAAATGTACAAAATCTATGGAAATATATGTATAAAAAAAGAGTTATATATTTAAAATAATCGTAAAATTCAAAGCCGATTAAAGTCCGACTAAATCTGACTAGTCATCCGACTGCCGATTAATCCTTAGTCAGTGACCCCGCCGACCAAGTGCCGACTACCGACTTTTGCAACCCTGATTAAATACACATACCTCTTCAAATTACTTTGACGGTGGTAAGACCGCCTAGAGGCTATGAATTCCATGTATCAGAGAAGGCTGACAATAATCTGTCTTCATATGATGAAGCTTTTGAAGATCATGACATGGAGAGATGGATGTTAGCAATAAAGGCTAAAGTAGACCTCATGCACAAATGTTGTGTATGAACCCTCGAGGATCCACCTACAAGAGTCAAACCCAATGGGTGTGAATGGAACTTCAAAAGAACGAGGCATTGCCTCAAATTTCAATGAAATTCCACTGAAATTCTCCAAAATTTCCGTTTCTTTAAGTCACCGAAATGAAATGATCCATTATTTCTTTTCTTAGGATTTCAATGAAATATCAACAAAATGTCATCGAAATTATATGTCATGTCTGCAAGACTAAAAAAACAAGAGAATATGCCTTCGATATCACGAAATTTGCATATATTAACGATTTTTCTCTTATTTATTACCTAATGTATTAAATTGTTAGAGTGTTTTACATTGCTTAAATAAGTTTCTTTAGTTAGCTTCTATATTTTATATCTAAATCCAAATCAAATCAGTTAGACACGTGATTTAAGAGTTAAATAAAAGTTTTCACTAAAGATATTTATATTTTTAATTTTAATTATTTTGATATATATGTTTTAGTTAGTAGTTATCATATATGTCACATCATTCTTATTGAAGAGGTGCTCGTGTGTCACCACTCTCGCTTCATGTTCAAGAGGAGAAACTAATGGCTTCTGATTATAATTCCAAATCGGATTCTGGTTCTGAGCAATATACTACTTTTTTATTGTTGGGACAATTGGATGGAAATTTAATGTAACATATCATATTTATATCTTACTATTAGCAAAAAAACTATCTTTCTATATCATTTATTGAGTTAAAAGAATATTAGAAATATTTATTTTAAAAAAATGAATTTTTAGGTAATTTCCCCGGTTTTCAGGTAATTTCCCCAGTTTTCAGTCATTCCATCGAAATTCTCTTTCCAAGCTTATCGAAACGAAACCGAAATCCGACATTTAAGGCCTTGGAAAGAGGGAACCTGATGAGAAGGTAGACACTTTAAAGAATGGTTTGTATACAGAGAGAAGACATCGCTTGCGATAAGACTTTCTCTCCAGTAACCATGCGTGTACCCATCAGAATATTGCTAACTATAGCTACCAACTTGATTATGACATCTAGAAGATGGAAGTCAAGATTGCATTCATCCATGAATACCTCAACGAGGATATTCATATGAAGTGGCCATAGGATTTCATAATTGAGGAATGCGGAGTGTGCAAGCTAAAGTAGTCCATCTATGAACTCATATTATGCTTCTCGTATTTGGAACATCAAGTTTGATGAAATTATAAAAGTTATGAATTCAGACAGGATCTTGATGAACCATTTAAAGCTTAGCGGGAGTGGCATTATGTTCATCGTGCTAAGTATAGATAAAATCCTAATTATTTGGAATGATATAAGGATGACAATAAAGTGCTTCATAATATGGTTATTCCATACCTTGAGATAAAAGATATCAAGGATGCCTCTTAGATCTCAATTCTGAAGTTGTTCAGAAGCAAAAGAAAAGGGCAATGGAACCTTCGCATTAGTGGTACATCTTTGACATATTCCAGTTTGGAAATTTCTAAGGAAGACTTCTTTCCCTTAAGATATGGTGCTGACCTATCTGAAGGGATAGCAACTCAAAGTGTTGACGATGTGAATGCTAAAGTTGCATGCCCTTATGCATCAGCTATAGGATGCCCAGTGCATAAGAGATGTGCGCAAAAGGCCAGAAGTCTTCCATGTAGTGGGAGAGGTAAATTGTTATCAATCCGTTTATGGGGATAAAACACTTAATTGCAGTAATAACATTTTCAAAGACAAGACTTTTAACTGAGATAGTGATCTCAAAGTCTTATCTTTAAGAACTCAAGAATTTTTAGATAGTGATCGAAAATTCTTATTTATAGATACATCACTAGACTTAAGACTTTATCTTAATCTAAGGAGATAGAGATCTCCAGGCATAAACGTATCCCATAGTGGTTATAATAAAATTGTTGAGTTGTGGTGTCAAAGGCTAAATGCAAGATATCGTGACTGGTTTAACAAGACTGAGTATTGGTTGCATAAGATGCAACATTCGCATTGGATGCGAGCACTGTTACTAAGAGATGTAAGTCTATAAAAGGACTTGGCATAGTCTATCGAGGACAGGGTGACTAGTCAGCTTACCAAGCTATTTTTCTAAATAGCTTATGATTAGCCACGAGTATGGGTTTAAAGATTAGATCATTAATGGCTCTTTGAGATAGTGGGGATTGTTGGACATGTGAGCTCACGGCGAGCCATTATGCAATAAATGTTATTACGATTCGCTCCTTAATCTGAAATGAAGAATAACTACAACAACAACAAAACCTTTTTCCCACAATTAAGTAGGGTCGGCTACATGGATTCTTCGCCTCCATTCAGATCTATCTTGGGCCAATACCGAGCTTATATCCAAAAAACTAAGATCCCTCCGTATGGTCTCTTTCCAACACTTCTTGGCCCGTCCTCGCCCTCTCTTGGCCGGCTCAACATCTCAACATTCGCATCTCCTAACTGGCGCATCAGCTGATCTTCTTTGCAAATGTCCAAACAATCATAAGCGGTTTTCTCGCATCTTATCCTCGATCGGAGTTACACCAACTTTCTTTCTGATTGCATCATTCCGAATCCGATCTTTACGTGTGTGTCCACACATCCACCTTAGCATTTTCATTTCTGCTACATTCATTCTCTGCACATGTCTATGGTTCACAGGCCAACATTCAGATCCATAAAGCATAGCAGGTCTCACGGCTGCTTTGTAAAACTTTCCTTTAATCAAAGGAATTTTCTTATCACAGAGAACAGCAGAGGCTCCTCTCCACCTTAGCCAGTGTGCATTTATTCTATTAGTAACATCTCCATCAATTTCCCCATCATGTTGCAGAATAGATCCCAGATATCTAAAGGAATCTCTCTTCTGAATGTTATCGTCACCAATCTTCACCTCGATTCCTTCACCATTGCTTCCATCAAAGGTGCACTCCATATATTCCGTCTTAGCCCTACTTATACGTGTAGAGATAGTTTCTCTATTATCATTTTATGTATCCTGTCGTTATTTCTTTTTCTTATTTAGACTTCTTTGTAATTTACCCTTTAGGTCTCTCCCTATATAAGAGAGCCTAGGGTTTTCTTGAATTATAACGAAGACTCTTTTCCCAACATGGTATTAGAGCCACCCTAGGGCTCTCCACCCGCCGCCCCCTCCCCCTTTTCCCACAGCCGCCGCCTCTCTCTCTCTTCTCGGCACCGCCGCCGCCTTTCTCTCTCTTTCTTTATCTCACGTCGCCGCCGCCTCTCTCTCTCTTCCTGGGGCTTTCATCGCCGCCCTAGGCCACAGCCCTCCCAAGCCGGAGGCCCCAGCCAGCCAGCGGAGGACCCAGCCAGGGCTCCATCCCACCGGCGGAGCCACTAGTTGATGTTGAAGCCCCTCCGAGTGCTTCCCCAGCCCACCGCGCGAGATCCCTAAGCGGCTCCCAGCCGCTGCAAGGGTTGTAACCCTCCTGTGAGGCGTGCCCTAGTTCCCTCCTCGTCCGTTCTATGGATTTGAGTGCGTAACATCTACATACGCACTCAAATCCGATGCAGTTCGTGTAGACATTCAGCATCACGTTTATATATCCTAGTTCTTCTTCAAGCGGCAGTATGTCAGAATCGAAAGTCGATATGCCCTCCACCGGCGCATTCAAAGGTCCTGCGCCAATAGTCAAGATGGACGGGTCTAACTATGAGCTCTGGGCTATGCAGTTCATGAGCCTCATGAAGTCGAATGGTAAGAAGCACATTCTTACCGAGGATGAGCCTGCAGAGAAGACTGGGATATATGCCTCATGGGAGGCTGATGATTCCTATGCGAAGGTCTGGTTGTCCGGTACCTTGACGATGGAGATTGCTAACGACGTCCTCCATCAGCCCACTGCTAAGGCAATGTGGGACATTCTTGCCACTACATATTCGCAGGTGCGAAATGAGACGAAGATGTTGCAGCTTCAGCACGACATCTTCACAATGAAGCAGAACGACAGACCTCTCCATTCTCTTTACACATCCCTAAGAGGGATGTTTGAGAAGTTGTACAGTATCATTCCTCTCACTGCAACCCCTGAGCAGCAGAAGGCGTTTCGAAACGCCACCATGGTTGGTGTCCTACTTGCAGCTCTTGACCCTGAGTATGATGTCGCTCGATCTCAGATTCTTGCTGATGCAGTTATTCCTCCAGTGGAAGATGTTTACAGAAGGCTTAGTCGCATTCCAGTTTCATCCAGCTCTTCTACTCCACCCCCTTCAGCGATGGCAGTCTCGCGTGGGAGAGGTGGACCGCCTTCTGGTCGTGGTCGTGGACGTGGCCGTGGACCCCAGGGAAGGGGTAGTCGCTTCAGTCAGACATGCTCCTATTGCCACCGCACAGGACACTCGGAGGAGACATGCTATTCGAAGCATGGGTTCCCAGCATCGGCACGTGTTGCAGAGCACTCACAGTCTCCATTACCGTCTACTGCAGATAACCGATTCGACGAACTTGTGGCTCGTCTCCGAGATATTATGCCACATTCATCTGGTGATTCGTCAGGCGGTTCTTCAGATATTGCTGCTACTGCCTCTGCCAGTTCATCAGCCGCAGCCAGTACCTCAGGTAGATCTACTACTTTCATACTACCTCATGATATATCTGACTGGGTTATAGATTCCGGAGCCACACATCATTTATGCCGAGATCGAGATAGATTACAGGCCTACAGGGACATTCCTCCTGGTCGCTCAGTACAGATAGCAGATGGTACCCATTCACCCCTTGTTGGACAGGGGGAGGTCTTCCTCTCCTCCACTATGCAGCTACAGAACGTCCTACATGCTCCTGAGTTCTCAATGAATTTGCTATCCATTAGTCAGATCACGAAGGATCTGAATTGTCGAGCTATATTTGACCCGTCTTCTCTTATTTTTCAGGACATACTCACGGGCAAGGTGATTGGTTGTGGCTCTGAGCAGGGTGGTTTATATCGGCTGGTTCGACGTTCCTATGCTGGCGTCTCTTCTCATTCTGCCGGACCAATCTCTCCGTACATCTGACATCTCCGATTTGGTCACCTTCCGCTCCAGAAAATGTGCCATCTTCTGCCCCAGATCTCTCCTAGTTCGTCTTTCCGCTGTGAAGCCTGTCAGTTGGGAAAGCATCATAGGTCAAGCTTCCCAGGTCGTCAGAGTCGGAGCAGTAGCTCCCCGTTTGAGTTGTTGCATATAGATATATGGGGTCCAAGTCGTGTTCCCGATCATCAGGGGCACAGGTTCTATCTTGTGGTAGTGGATGATTTTTCTCGTGTCTCATGGGTCTTTCTTTTGAAGAATAAATCTGAAGCAGAAGATGTGATCAAGAATTTGATTAATGAAATGCACAATATTTTCTCTTCTTCAGTCAAATATGTGCGGACAGATAATGCCCTCGAATTTTGTACACGCTCACTTTCTCACTTTCTTTCATCAAAGGGTATTATTCACCAAACTACGTGTGCATATACTTCACAACAAAATGGTGTGGCGGAAAGAAAGCATCGCCATCTCTTGGATATTACTCGTACCCTGTTGATTCAGAGTTGTGCGCCTATTTCATTCTGGGGCGATGCTGTTCTTACTGCGTGTTATTTGGTCAATCGAATGCCATCCTCAGTTCTTGGTGAGAAGTCACCTATCTCTATTCTTTTCCCAGACAAGGAGTTATTCTCACTGACTCCACGTGTCTTTGGTACTGTGGCTTTCGTACATCGTTTATCTCCAGGTCTTGACAAACTCTCCCCAGAGCAGTCAAGTGCGTCTTTGTTGGCTATTCCAGGACTCAGAAGGGCTATCGATGTTATGACCCAACGACTAAGAGGTACTTCGTGAGTGCTGATGTCACTTTCTTTGAGTCTGTCATGTATTTCTCGCATGCAGGTGACAGAATGGTACCATCCACTACCACTGATGATGTCTATGTTCCTCCACCACCTATAGGGAGTTCACCTGAGTCGTCCACACCAGCACCACCAATTCCACCGCCGCTTCCACCACCACCCATTTCATGGCCTATCATTTTGCCACTACCTAAATTCTATACGCGTCGGTCAGGCCCTGCTCAGACCACCCAACAGCCTATCATCACGCCTCAGGTATGTTCAGATGGCATTACTACTGACGGGTCAGATGTGGTACACGTGCAGGATTCTTCAGTACAGGACGACCCTAGCCCCTCCAGTACAGTAGATGATGATCTTGATGTTCCGATTGTTGTTCGGAAGTAAAGGAGGCAGTGTGCTTCATATCCATTTGCTTCACAGGTTTCCTTTCACCGCCTCACTGGTGAGTTTCAGCGGTTTGTCACAGCTTTGTCTTCCGTGGATATACCACGGACATACCAGGAGGCGTTGAAGAACGATTGCTGGAGAGGGGCTATGGAGGAAGAGATGAAGGCCTTGCAGTCCCGTGGCACATGGTCCTTGGTTCATGCGCCTCCTGATACATCCGTTGTGAGCTGCAAGTGGGTCTTTACACTAAAGTATCATGCAGATGGCACGTTGGATAGGTACAAAGCACGCTTGGTCGCACGAGGGTTTACTCAAACCTATGGTGTGGATTACATGGATACATTCTCTCCAGTTGCGCGGCATTCGACTCTTCGTATTCTCTTGTCTGTTGCTGTGGTCCGTGATTGGAGTATATCTCAACTAGATGTCAAGAATGCCTTTCTGTACGGGGACTTACAGGAGGAAGTCTACATGCAGCAGCCACCTGGGTTTATTGCTGAGGGGGAAACACACATGGTTTGTAGACTTCACAAGGCGATATATGGCCTCAAACAGAGTCCGAGAGCTTGGTTCCAGAAGCTGTCCAACCTAATTGAGCAACAGGGATTCAAGAGGTCAAATGCCGATCACTCGTTGTTTGTCCAGAAGTCATCGGCAGGTACGGTTGTCATTATGGTTTATGTAGATGATATTCTCGTTACAGGAGATGATGCTCAGGGCATAGAGAGGGCGAAGGCATTCCTAGGCCGTCAGTTTGTTACAAAGGATCTTGGAACCCTAAGATATTTTCTGGGGTTGGAATTTGCAAGGAATGCACAGGGCTTGGTGATGACCCAACGGAAGTACATTACAGACTTCCTGGTTGAGATTGCATGGATGGGTGCAAACCATCAAGTATTCCCATGGATCCTAGCGTGAAATTGTATGATGATGATACTGATGAAGTAGATAAGAGGAGATATAGAGAAATAGTGTGAAAACTCCTCTACATTAACATAACTCATCCAGATATTCAATTTGCAGTTAACAGGGTGAGTCAATTCATGGAGCAGCCAAGACAGGTTCACATGGATGCTATACACATGATACTGAGGTATCTGAAGTCCTCTCTAGGTTCAGGGCTGCTATTCAGAAAGGGCACAGATTTATCCATCTCGGCGTGTGCAGACGCAGATTATGCAGGATGCCCTAAGGATCGAAAATCAACCTCAGGGTTTGCAATGTTTGTTGGAGGATCTCTGGTTTCTTGGAAAAGCAAGAAACAAACTATTGTGGCAAGGTCCAGTGCTGAATCCGAATATAGGGTCATGGCCCAAGCCAGCACGGAAATGATGTGGGTTCGTTCTGTACTAGAAGATCTACATGTAGATGTGACTCTACCTATGAAGCTCCAGTGTGACAATCAAGCAGCACTATTCATTGCCAACAACCCAGCCTTCCATGAAAGGACCAAACATATTGAAGTTGACTGCCATTACACCAGGGATTTGATTCAGAGAGGATTGATATCTACTACACATGTGAGCTCAGGAGATCAGACGGCAGATGTATTCACCAAGCCACTGCTCAGAGGACCTTTTCAGAGATGTTCATCCAAGCTGAGCATGATAGACATCAAGGTTGCAGAAAGCGGTTGTCGGTATGCAGTCGGCGGGGTCACCTACTAAGGATTAGTCGGCAGTCGGGCGACTAGTCGGAATTAGTCGGGCAAAAGTCAGTTTTGAATTTTTTTTATTATTTTAAATATATAAATTATTATTAATATATTAATCTATATATATACTCAATCATAAATATGCATAGATTTAGCAATTTTCAATTTTATAAGAGCTAAAAAAGAAATAATTGCAGGAAAAAAGTAGCAAGTTAAGAACAAATGTTTGCTACATATCATTAGCTAATGTTCACTGACAGATACAATATTTCAAAATAAAATTAATTCAGTCATCTCCATCATTGTCATCATCCAAATCAATCTCTTCTTCTTCATCATCTTCTTCATCATCATCTTCTTCTTCAACTATGTCTTCAGGTAGAAATTCCTCCTCTTCTTCATTTATAGATGCAACATTTGAGCTCGAAGATGAAGCTCCCTTGCCACGTTGACTTTTTCTAAGCTCCAAATTCTCTTCTGCACCACTTGCATGAGCCACTGCTCCCCAAGTCAATCCGGAACCTGGAAAGACCTCCTCATCTTGAGCTTGTACATTGACCTCTCCTGTCCATTCACGTAAATATGCACGATCACGAGAGGAAAGAGGATCTTTTCCTTTCTCAAGACGACGTTCCATCATGTTGGAATTGAAACGAACGTACACAAGATCGTTTAGCCTCTTTGTTTCCAACCTGCCTCTCTTCTTGGTATGAATCTTTTTTTTGAGGCTCAAAAGAGGGGGATACACTCGTTGGTGTTCGCCCCTGCAAAATTTATAAAGTAAAGTTGAAAAAGAGAGATACTTACAGGGGGTAAGAGGGGAGGAAAGAGAGAGAGGGGAATAAAAATACAAAGTAAACAAGCGGCAAACAAAATGTCGTGACCCAACTAATTACACCAGTCTGAAATAAATCTGTTAGTAGCGGTCGTCACGTTCTCCCTATAAAAACGCATCCCCGAGAAGATAGCCTCATTACGAGCGCGTCAGATGGACCAAAGCCGCGCAATGGGGCCCAGCATATCAGATCGATCCCTCGTCCTGTTGGACCACAGGATGCCTCAGAGGTCCTCAGTATTGTCCGCACGAGCCCATGCAACGTCGTCCCATACCCGCATGACCGACAGACATTGAAAGAAGAGGTGATCGGCCGTTTCGTCCTCCTCCCCGAAGAGATGGCACCGGACGATAGAGTGAGGAAGAAACTTGGCGCAACGGTCCCGTGTCATCAGACGCCGATGACGAAAGACCCATAACAAGAAGGCGATCCGTGCTGGCAAGCGCAGCCCCCAGAAGAATGCGCAGTCGCGCACCAGAGGAGCGGCCAGAGCAGGGGGGAGAGAGCAGAGCCATGAACGCCTTGCGAGAGGAGAAGGCCCCATCCCTCCAAGCCCAATGGTCCCGCAGAGCAACGGGAGAAGCCGTAGAGGAAAGAGCCTCTAGAAGGGAGGCTAAATCAATCGCGCGCTGATCCGATAGAACACCCGAGAATGATGGGCACCGACAACCATTGATCCAATAATCCGCCACAGAGGCCAGCCGATTCGACGCCAGAGCAAACAACCTCGGAAAACGCGTCTGAAAGGGACCTCCCCCCGACCAGTCGTCCTGCCAAAACCTGAGAACGGCACCCGAGCCAAGCACCGGGGTGAACAACGAACGGTTACTCCTTAACGTATCAAACACACAACGCCAGAAATGAGAGGAGTGGACCGGCCAAACCCCGCGCATAAAGTCGCTCCAGTCAACGCCCAAAATCGCCCGCAGCACATTACACAGAAAAGAATCATCCTTGCCCCAGATCTTATTCACCCATTTTAGAAGTAGGGCCTCATTGACACGATCCAAACTTCGGACGCCAAGACCGCCGGAGCTCTTAGGCAAGGTCACCATATCCCAGGCGACCAGATGAACACCTCTACCGCTGCCGTCTGAGCGACCCCATAAGAATCGCCGCATGCATTTCTCCAGCCGAATGCGAACACCCACGGGCATTTTACGAACCGATAGGAAGTAAATCGGTATAGCAGAGAGGACGGATTTAAGAAGGACAAGGCGACCTCCCCGGGAAAGCAAGGCGGCTCGCCAAACGCGCCTCCATCCGCTCCAGAATAGCCCGCCAATCATTAGAACGGGCCCGCCCAACCGAAAGAGGAACACCAAGGTACGGGAGAGGAAGCTCCCCAAGCCAAGAGCCAAGCAAGCGGCAGCAGTCCTCCGCCTCCGACGTCGACAAACCAAAGGGCACCATGATACACTTAGCAGCGTTAGTCGACATCCCCGAAAGCTCACAGAAAATAGAGATAGTATGGGCCATCCCCGCCACCACATCCGGACCCCCTTCAATGAAGCAGATCGTGTCGTCCGTGAACTCGATTAGAGGCACGCAAAGATCCCCCTTGCGGAATCCCGACGTGAGACCCGCGTCAATGACGATGTGCACCATACGAGTCAAAACATCCGAGGCAAGAACGAAGAGGAGAGGCGCCAGGGGGCAGCCTTGCCGCAACCCCCTGCGAGGCTGAAAAGAACCGCCGACCGGCCGGCCATTGATAAGCACGGAAAGTGAGACCGTGGAGATACATCTGCGTATCCAAGCAATCCAGATATTCGGGAATCCCCGCCTACGTAATACGGACCAGAGGAAGCGCCAGTCAATAGAGTCGTACGCTTTTGCAAAGTCGATCTTCCAAAGAATGCCCTTCTTCTTCACCCTCTTCCAATCAGCCACAATTTCCGAAGCGACGAGAATGCAATCCGCAATATGCCTACCCTTAATGAACGCCCCTTGGACTGGCGAGATAAGGCCATCCAAGATAGAAGATAAGCGGTTTGCCAAAGTTCTTGCCACAATAAGATAAATAGCATTGGATACTGCGATAGGCCGAAAGTCGTCAAAGCGAAGCGTTGGGGAATTCTTTGGAATAAGGGCAATGTTAGCCCGGTTGATACGATCAAAGCCGAGGTTGCCAGAACAGAATTCGGAGACCACCGCAAAGACGTCCCCCGAAACCACATCCCAGAAGTCCCTGTAAAAAGCGACGGGAAAACCGTCTGGACCCGGGGATGAATCAAGATTCAGGCCCCAGACAGCAGCCTTAATCTCCGCCACGGAGATAGAGCGAGTAAGGAAAGTGGAATCCTCGTCCGAAATATGGGGGGCCCCCGTCCCGAGCCAACACCACCGCCGAGAAGGGAGAGCATACGAAATACGTCTGAAATGGTCGGTGATGGCGTTTCCCATCTCCCGATCCCTCGTGAACACCTCATCATTGATGGAGATAGACCGAATGGAATTAATGCATCGACGGTTGCTAGCCACCCGATGGAAGTAAGCCGTGTTGGCGTCGCCTTCTTTGATCCATTTTTCCCTTGAGCGCTGACGCCATTCAATAGATCTCTTCTTATCCTCCTCCTGAACCCGAGCAATTGCATTAGTACGTTTCCGAAGCTCGTCCATAGTAAGCTCGAGCTCGTTCTCAGCGGAATCGAGATGCAAGATAAGATCCTCCGCCGCGACGCGAACAGCATGTCGCGTATGTATGGTGGTAGCCTTGAAGTCAGCGAGGACCCAACGAAGGGAAGAAAGCATCTGAGAAAGCTTGGATGCCGCCGAGCCCGAGACCGGGACCTGGGACCAATGATTAATGACGATATCTTTGAAGTTTGGTTCCAATAGCCAGCTTTTTTCGTAGCGAAACAACCCCCGAGGATTAATTCCAACACCAGTGTCCCATATAATAGGCGAATGATCCGAGAATGCCCGGGGACGCGAGCCAACAGAACAAAGAGGGAATGAGTCCATAGTCAAGCCATTAGCGAGAAAGCGGTCAATCCGGGAGCGAGACGAGGTGTTCCTCCATGTGTAAGAGATATCGTTCGGAACCAAGTTCACAAGCGCCAATTCATTAATTAAGTCCAAAAATTCTTGCGAGCCCGGATCGCGACCTCCCCGCCCGCGAGGTCGATCGGAAGAGTGGATGGTAACATTGAAGAAACCCCCCACAATCCACGGAATCCCCGAGAAGGTATTAGCGGCTTCACGTAAATCATCCCAAAGTTCCCGCCGTAAAATATGGCAAGTTGGCGCGTAAACGCAAGAAACAACGAGGAGAGCAGCAGAACCGACAGTTTCCAAAACGATCGAGAGGACGTGACGACCAACAAGCATAGATCTAAAAGTGAACGAGCGAGATCGCCACGTGACCAGTAATCCCCCAGCAGAGCCGACCGCATTAATCGCACGGAAATGATCAAAAGAACCGGCACCAAATGAACGCCACGTATAGTCGTCAATAGCCGCGATTTTTTATTCTTGGATACAAGCAACATCACAGCCCCATTCAAAGAGACGGGATCCCAGAGTCCGACGTTTGACCATGTCCCCAAGACCACGAACATTCCATGACAGCACCTTCATTAAGATAACTAAAGAAAAGGCCCCAAAAAGAGAGAACCGTGAGTATTCACCAATCAGCAACTGTCGACAGTCGATCCCTGTGCATTCACCTCCTGTGCATTCACCTCCTGAGCATCAACAGCCGTAGTGCCCTCGCCGCCCTCAATGCTGCAGACGTCCACAGCCTCAGCCACAGCCTGCCGAAGAGTAGAGCATGATTGCATCACCCGAGGCGCGCGGATAACGGGGTTGCGCCTGTTGTATATAGATCCAAAACGTCTGAAGGAAGAGTCCATTCTTGTACTTGGAAAAAGAGCTCCCGGGTCCTGAGGAGAGAAAGCATTAAACGAGATAGGGGGAGTACGTATCGGAGTCGAAGGAACCAGAGGGGGGATAGCATCCACGCGAAGGGCTTCGATTTGAATCACAAAGGGATCGGTGCGAGACACCCGAAAATCCTTAAAAGCGGGTCGCGGCCACGATCCGTGTTGAACCGAAGAATCACCTCACGTAAACGGGGGATCCGCGTAAAGATCCGAAAAGCCATACCGAATATCTGGGGCCGAGCCGAACCGAGGGGGCGCAGAAGCCGAATCGGTATCGGGAACCCCCACGATAGGGAGTTCAGAAGATACGTGCGTCAGAAGCGGGACCTGAAAGGGCGTCTCGAAGAAACCCACCACATCATGAGTGCATGGCGCCTCCTCGGAAAGAGCCACCGAAGCCTCCACGTGGCAAAGACTAAGTGAAGCGTCACGTGCCACGTGAGGCGGCGAAGACGAAGCGTCAAAGCGGACCGGAGCGTCGGCGGCCGGCGAGGCCGGAAGGAGTTGATCGCCGCTCAACGGCTGAGCATCAGAATCCGACGAAGGAGGAGGGATAACAGTAAGTTCAGGCTTAAATCTCCAGGTGCCGATCTTGAGAGACCCAAAGAACGAGCGCCCATTCGCCTCGCGGAGGAAACCCGGGCTGCATTCGAACAACACCTTCACGGACTGCCAGTCGGCCAAAGGGGAGAGACCGTCGTCGAAGATGGAGAGGATTGATCCCCACCGGTGGAATACCTTGTTGAGCACAGGGATAGTTCTAGAAAGGAAAGGAACACCTGTAATAGAAGCCATGCAGACCTCGATCGAGGACGAAACTCGTTGCAATATTTGGGTCGGGATGTTCTTGGTATGAATCTGTAAGCAACATTACAAAAATTGTGACTAACAGCTATATCACTTACTAATTTACAACTGGTATTTCTATTAGATGGGTCACTAGAGTCTTACTGAGTCAAAGGTGCTCCAATTGCGCTTACATCCAGATGATGCAAAAGTCAAGCTCAAGATCTTGATGGCCATGTCTTTCAAATGTGGTGTGTCATCTCCATAATTGTACCACCAATTAGCTGATTAATATAGAATGGTTAGGTCAATGAAATCAACGATAATCAAAATTAGATTAATGGAAAATAATGTATGAAATACCTGGATCAAAATTTTCATCATTTCTCATCCTCTGTCTCACGGCTAATGGCTTCCCAAATGCCCCACGACCATTTCTATAATCAACAAGCTCCTTTGTGGTGATAGCATCTTGTATATCCAAATCTGGATAAAATCATTCCATGCAATCCATAAGACCTCTCTTCACCACAATATCTGCATCACCACCACACTCCGTGAAAAAGAAGTATGGGTTCAAATAGTAAGCCGCTAGATGCAAAGGAGTATCAAGTCTGCCCTTGGTCTTGGAGATAATAGCATCCACAAAAAACTTGTAAGATGACTCCACGCTATTAAAAGATGCAATTATCTCTCTCTTTGCCTCTTCAAGCCCTCCATAAACAAAGCCCATGGATGGGCGGTAATCGGCATCAACCACACGCAATAGACGAACCAAAGGTGTAAAAATTTTAATTGCAAATGCGGTGTGGTTCCAAAAAGTAGCGCTGAAGACTATGGACGTCGCTTGTTCTCCCTTTTTGGTCTTGTACCATTTGCATGTCCTCCACTCATCTGAAGAAAACATCAACCTGAGCTTGTCTTTTTTCTCTAGAATGCTTTCTAGAGTGAGGAAAGTAGTAGCAAACCTCATTTTCCCTGGTCTAGCGATGTCTCTCTTGTTTGTAAACTTCCGCATCAAGCTTAATGTTTTAGTGTGAGCATAAATAAAAATAGTGAGTGTCCTCGCCTTTTTAATTGCGCTCTTCACCTTCGAATATTTGCCGATCTCCTCCAAAGCAAGATCAATGGAATGAGCAGCGCATGAAGTCCACCATATCTGAGGATATTTTGTGAGCAACAACCTCCCTGCTGCTACATTTGCCGAAGCATTATCCGCAACAACTTGATCAACATTCTCCACGCCAACTTCAGTTATGCACTCATCCACGAGCTGAAAAATGTACTCGGCGGTGTGTGTCTCATCAGAAGCATCTATGGACTTCAAAAATGAAGTCCCCAAGGAGCAATTGACACAGAAGTTCATGATGCTCCGTCCTCGCATGTCCGTCCATGCATCAGTCATTATAGAGCATCCTGTCTTCTTCCATGTAATTCGATGACATTGCAAGTCATCAGAAATTTTCTTCACCGCCTTCTTCAAAAATGGGCCGCTAATCTCATACCTCGTAGGAGTTTTGAGACCTGGACCATACACTCCAATTGCCTCCACCATCTGCTTGAATTGTTTTGTGGTCAATGCATTGAAAGGGATCGCCGATGTATATGCCCAGTTGCATATATAGGAGACAACCCTCTCACGATGGTCCTTAGACAAAGCATCTTTTATGCTCATCTGACGTGTTCCTTGAACTGCGACTGTCTGTTCCAGAGATTCGGAAGATCGAGGCCTTTTCGCAGATCCAGCATCTCCAATGATGCCGATATTAATCTCATCTCTCATCTCAGCAAGGTCAACAGCTTTTTGACTCTTCTTTCTAGCAACATCATCCAAGACCTGGATCATCATCTTCTTCGTATCTTCACCCACCTTAGGACATGGAGCCACGTTGCCTTTACGGTGTGCAAGATGTTGCTTGAACCTAAAAATCCCTCCTTTCACCACCTTCTTGCACAACCTGCAAGTAACCGTGTTTGAATCCGCACGGTTTGGAAGGTATCCAAATTGCCATACAGGATCACTTGATCCTGGTGGCACATAAAAGGAAGAGTCACCACCATAGGCGACATTCGTGGGAGGTGTTGCCATCTACATTGCCAAAAACTCACAAGTTAAAGCTTGATATAAACAATTTAATAATTATTACTTTAAGAACACACTTTCTCATTTTGCATTTAATTAAAAACAAACGAACTACAACACCTAAATCAATTCAATATTGGCCATTGTCATCTCAATTTAATCAATAACCAAACAACAACAATCATAGAACTTAGACTAATCCTTTGAATTTATAACCAAACAACAACAATCATAGAACTTAGACTAATCCTTTGAATTTATAACCAAACAACAACAATCATAGAACTTAGACTAATCCTTTGAATCAATAACCAAACAACAACAATCATAGAACTTAGACTAATCCTTTGAATTTAATCAATAAACTTAGAACATAGAACAACAATCAATGAAGGCTCTTGAATTTATAACATGAACTCACAACTTGAATTTATAATATATTTGAGCATAAATTTCGAAAAAAATAGCAAAAAAAACCCTAACCGGACCGGCGGTCGGATGGCGAGGTGCAGGAGAGCTGGGAGACCGAACGGCGAGGAAGGAGTGGTCGTACGGGGACCACCGAGCGACGTGCGACCTCCGGGCGGCGAGCGGCATCGGGAGGAGGCGGCGTGGAGAGCAGGCGGCGTCGAGACAGTAACCACGAGGGATGCGCGAGGGGAATGTCGGGTGGGGAGTTTAGGTTACTGTCGGACAATAACCTAAACTCCCATTTTTGATTCATTCGGATCGTCCTCAGATTCGGGTACGCGGATCTTTGTTGCAGAAATCGATCGACTAATTGGCCGACTAGCCCGACTAGTCGGGCCGACTAGTCGGTCCACCCGACTAATGACCGACTCTCCTAAATCGGGTCGGTCAGTAGGCCGACTCGACTAATCGGACCGACTAGTCGGCCTAGTCGGCCGATTTTTGCAAGCTTGATAGACATCTATGCTCCACCTTGAGGGGGAGTGTAGAGATAGTTTCTCTATTATCATTTTATGTATCTTGTCGTTATTTCTTTTTCTTATTTAGACTTCTTTGTAATTTACCCTTTAGGTCTCTCCCTATATAAGAGAGCCTAGGGTTTTCTTGAATTATAAGGAAGACTCTTTTCCCAACAATACAAAATCCTTTAGTCTCCAACTCATGTCTCCAGACCTCAAGCTTCTCATTTACTCCATCTCTAGTATCGTCAATTAGCACAATATCATCAGCAAATAACATACACCAAGGTAACTCATCCTGAATGTGACTGCTCAACTCGTCCATAATCAAAGTAAAAAAATATCCTTCTGTCCCTCCTTAGAGTCGAGATTTTTATACAAAACTTCATAAGCTTTTGACTTAGCTTCGCTTACGGCCTTTTTTGCTTCCTTCTTCGCTATTTTGCAGTTTGTAACAGTTTCCTCTGTTCTATCCTTAGACATAGCTTTAAAGCAAGCTCTTTTTATTTTTAGCTTCTCTTGCACCCCTTCACTCCACCACCAAGCCTCCTTTTGACATAGAGCTCCTCCCTTTGACTCGCCTAGAATCTCCTTGGCTACCTTTCGGATACAAGATGCTACTGCCTCCCACATCGCGTTTGCACTATCGCCACAATCCCAAGATAAGTCTTCTAAAACCTTCTCCTTGAAGCTCGCTTGCTTCAGTGGAAGATTCCACCATCTAGTTCAAGTTATCTTAGAAACCCTCCTTTTCTTTACCAACCCTTTCATTTGTACATCCAAGACTAACAAACGATGTTGGGTTGTCAAACTCTCTCCTGGGATTACTTTGCAGTCTTTACAACACAGCTTATCTCTTCTCCTCAACGCAAAGTAATCTATCTGTGTCCTAGTTGGCCTACTCTTATAAGTAATTAAATGTTCCTCCCTCTTCTTGAAGAGAGTATTTGCTATGAAAAGATCATATACCATTGCAAAATCCAGGATGGCTTTTCCCTCTTCATTTCTATCCCCAAAACCATGTCCTCCATGAACACTAACATACCCTGAAGCATCTTTTCCCACATGTCCATTAAGATCTCCACCAATGCAAATCATCTCTCTTTGCGGGACTCCTTGTAAACTCTTGTCCAAATCCTCCCAAAAAACTTGTTTAGTCATTTCATCTAAACCAATTTGCGGTGCATAAACGGAGATGATATTCAGAATTTCTTCTTCAAGCACCAATTTCAGCAAAATAATTCGATCCCCGAATCTTTTCACCTCAACCATACATTCCTTCAAATCCTTATGAACAACTATTCCGACACCGTTTCTACCCTTATCTTTACCTGAATACCAAAGTTTAAAGCATGTCTTTTCAATCTCCCTTGCTTTCTCTCCAACCCATTCAGTCTCTTGAAGATATAGTATATGAATTTTCCTTCTTTCCATCGCATCCACTATCTCCATCAACTTTCCAGTTAAAGTGCCAATATTCCAACTATCAATCCGCAATTTCCGTTTAAATCTCTTTTGGACTAACTTCTTTACTCGCATGCGTCCATTATGCGAGAACCCTTGTAAATTTTGGACTGCATCCGGGCGATGATGCAACGGAACTAGCTTAATTACCCGCATGTGTTCCTCATGCGAGAACCCTTGCAAATTTTGAACTACATCCAGGCTGCGATGTAGCGGCCCTTGCCAATTTTTCATTGCATTCGGGCGATGCAACGCGTCGCAAGTAGGGAACGCCCCAACGAAATCTGTATGTTTGCTTAAATCCATGTTGAAAAGATCCGACTGTCATGAGGCGACTTCTTAAATAGTATTTTTTTTGGAAAAAAAGTACTATTTAGGAAATTGACTCTGACTGGTTTACGATGGTTGTCGGCTACCTAACGCAACCCTCCTCATTTACCCGGGCTTGGGACCGACCATGGCTGAGTTTAAAATGAAGAATAACTAATTTGCATAATAGATCCCTTAGTAAAAGAAAGAAAGACCTCATAGGGAACCAAGGATAGATATCTCTAAGTTACACATCTGCACTCGAACGCCCTAAGAAATGCATGGGAAAAAAAGGGAGCGCACTGCATCCGAAAAAGAGACTGTTAAAGAGTTTCCTGACTTTAGAGATCAAGGCTGTCAAGTAGCTATATGCAACAATCACATGCAGAGGGCTCAAAGAATCCACGTGTCCCATCATGCATTGAGACCTACTGGTCTAATATTATTGTAGTGTACGCTACACCTTAGGTTAACTATAGCCTTGCTCCCCTCTCCTTCCCAGACGAACATGGCCCAACCTCAATCTCCTCAAACTTTGAAGACTCCTGAATCCTGAGTTCTGGTATGGTGGAAACGTCACTATAGCCCTTTCTTCGAATTGAAAAGCTGAGACACAGCCAATTAGAAAAACAATATAAAATAATAGTTTCCGTCGATCACCTCAGGAAGTCATCATTCCAACAAAAAGTCATGTGAACTTGATTACAACTGCCTTTGCTAGGTCAGAATCATGCCAGTGGTGAGCCATCTCCCTCCTTCCAACTAGTATATAAGTCGACATCTACACACTTACTAGGGGAAGAGAGCTTAGCTTCTCACCTGCATATTTCACTAAGGAAGGTCGGATCGGACTTGGAAAACAAGGCCTTCCAATATATCTAGTTAGTACGATTGACTCATACAGCACTTGACCTCAGCGCAGCGATAGCACCCCCTAACGTGCATGATCTGATCCTGACCTTCGCCTTCTGGATCTGAACCATCCCTTAGAAACTATATATAAAAGGGCTAAGCCGGGTCGAAGTGAAATCTAGTATATATAACTGATCTGTAAGCAAGGCCATTAATGCGCAGGGTAGTAAGAGAATCCATAGTCGATGTCTCCCTTCGGTAAGGGGACGGAATACCTCAAGGATGCCCACTCTCCCCATGTTTGATGAATGCCTATCCTCGCGCTTCAGATCTCGTGTTCGAATTGGGAATGGTTAAGTTATGTTCGCTATATTGATGACATAGTCTTTGGCATAGCAGTGACCTCCGATTCCGGGTAAGCTTGGAAAGTATGTTAATTGTTAATAGTTTGCATTTTGAAATGCCCATAATTGTCGGGTCCGATTCTATCTAAAAAAGGTGAAGAATTTCTCCCTGAAGGGGGTCAGAGGGGGCTTCTGGGGGAAAAGGAACCTATGTTGGGAAGCTAGACATGGCATCGAGTATGACTTTCTTCACCCGGGCATACTTCTACGTGTTAGGTCTGATGACTTACATACATGGGCAGTTTCTTCATATTACCTCTGCCCATGTGCTAGTGGTAAGCAAGGGTTTAAATATCGATTTCGGATATCGTATCGATACCCTGTTGATACGATATTTCATCGAAATTTCGCCAAAATTTTGATGACATTTCGCCCATATCAACCATCATTTGTGAAGAAATAACCGAAAACTTCCCTCATATCGCCATTTCGCTCGAGATTTCGGTCATTTGTCGAAATCAAAATTTCGCCGAAATTTCGCGAAATCTGAAACAATGGTGGTAAGGTCAAGCCTCATCTCTGTTGTATCCAATGGATTCAATGAAAAGTGGATTCCACCCAACGGAAGGATCGAGCCAGTGGACACTGACGCGGACCACTCTTCATAGTCCTCATGGTCGCATCTCGAAGAGCATTGAAGTGCCTTAGGTTTATGTACCACGACCACCTTGATATCATACGTATGTTGATCCAAAGATTGGATCATAGAAGCCGGTGTAGGGTTGAATATCTAAAGAGTTAGATTGAAAACTCAACCACATCGTCAAGTGATTCTCAAGAAGGGATCTCCAACCTGAGAAGGAAATGGCAATCTTTACTCCAAAGGCAGACATCTGACCGACTTCTTGATGCAGGTCCTTTGCATAGGAATAGAGATTCGGAGGTGTTGGGTGAGTTAGGTCAAAGAGTTGACTTAACAAGATCGAGATAACTAAGACCTATCATGTAATCACATATAGGCATGCATCCTCTGACCGGAGACAGATATATTACTATATGTCTAAGTATGTACATTATGCATACCATTAAGTTGATGACCTAATCAAGGTATATACACCAACGAGCCGGTGTGCATACAAGGGTATATGAGTAATACAATCTCTCAAAGGGATCATACAGGTTCATTACTTAATCGGAAGACATGAGCTCACTTATAAGATATTGGGATACACAAAATTCCAACATTGATCATCTAGTTTTGGAAACTAGACAGGATTTGAAGGTATAATATATGCTTTTTAGAAAGCATATGATCGAAACCAATTCCCAATGATCGAATGACAAATGTAATGATAAAACCCTGAAGGAGGCATTTCATATAAGATCAGAACTTCGGGTTTATTCTAGGTTTTCCAATATCATGGAAGGAAATATCGGCGATATATCGCCGACATATTGATATCGACATGGGACCGATATGGGTACCGATATGGCGATATATCCCAATTTCCAGGCATTTTCTTCACAAAGGCTCATCGATATGGGCGATATTTCTGCGATATATCGTCGATATATCGTCCAAATATCGTATCGATACGATATCGAAACGATATCGATATGGCCTTCCATGTCCAATATGCAGGATGTACGGATAATAGGAATAATCGAGGGTGTGTGATCTTAAACGGTTGTATACCATGACACTTCCATTCCGAGGGATAAACGAAATAGGTTTGGATTTTAGTGACTCCGCTCAGTATACTAGTTATCTAATCTTACTCGAAATGTTGGACATTGGTCTGAATATGATTAGGATGCAATGAGAAGATTGGATATTCTGTCTTATATGATCAGACACCTCTGAACGGATTTCTAGATCTGGATGTGAGACTAGATCTCACTATCCAAGTCACTATACATGGATCATACAATCGCATTAACCTTATCTCCAAGTATTTGAGGAGAAGGCACACAATTCTTAAAAGAATTGGAGAATTGTTATATAAGTAATATTATCTAAGAATTGGATAATTAAATAAGATTTAATTATTACAAATAATGTGTGTTGAAGAAAATAAGAGCATTTGTTTATTTCTGAGAACCCTGGGCTCTCTTATATGGTAGAGAGTCCTATGGGTAAATTACATAACGTAGATAACAGGAAACGAAAATAAGAAAGAAGTACATATATAAATATGAAAACATAAATATCTTCACACTCCCCCTCAAGCTGGAGCATAGATATCGATCATGCTTAGCTTGGATGAACACTTCTGGAACGATCCCCTGGACAGTGGCTTAGTGAAGATGTTTGTGGTTTGCTCTCCAGAGCTAACATGGGAAGTAGAGATCAGTCTTTTCTGAATCATGTCTCTGGTGTAATGACAATCCACCTCGATATGTTTTGTTCTCTCATGGAATGTTGGATTGTTTGCAATAAATAGGGCAGCCTGGTTATCACAGTGTAACTCCATGGGTAGAGGAATCTCAACATGTAGATCACATAGCACTGCTCGAACCCACATCATTTCTGTACTGGCTTGAGCCATAGCCCTGTACTCAGACTCGGCACTAGATCTTGCTACAACGGTTTGTTTCTTGCCTTTCCAAGAAACAAGAGAATTGCCAACAAATATTGCAAAGCCTGAAGTGGACTTCCTGTCCTTGGGACAGCCTGCATATCTGCATCAGCATATGCGGATACAGAGAGTGTGTCTCCTTTCTTGAATAGTAAACCTGAGCCTGGAGTTGATTTCAGATATCTCAATATCATATGTAGTGCGTCCATATGTATCTGTCGAGGTTGCTCCATGAATTGACTCACTCGACTCACTGCAAATGCAATATCAGGTCAGGTGATTGTAACATAAATAAGCTTTCCAACCATCTCTCTGTATCTTCTCTTATCAACTTCATCAGTATCATCATCATATAGCTTCATACTAGGATCCATAGGAGTCGTGGACGGTCGACATCCCGTCATTCATGTTTCTGCAAGCATATCTGTAACATACTTCCTTTGGGTCATCACAAGACCCTTTGCATTTCTAGCAAATTCCAACCCCAAGAAATACCATAGGGTTCCCAGATCCTTCGTCACAAATTGACTGCCAAGAAAATCTTTAGTCATCTTGATTCCATGCTCCTCCTCTCATGTAACAATAATATCATCAACATACACCATAATGGCCACAGTACCTCTAGGTGTCTTCTGCATAAATAATGAATGATCTGCATTTGACCTCTTGAAGCCCTGTCGTTCAATCAGTTCAGAAAGCTTTTGAAACCACGTTCTAGGACTCTGTTTAAGGCCATATATCGCCTTATGGAGTCTACAAACCTGTGCACACTCCCCCTCAGCAGCAAATCCCGAAGGCTGCTGCATATATACCTCCTCGTGTAGATCTCCATATAAAAAAGTGTTCTTCACATCAAGCTGAAATAGTGGCCAATCCCGTGCTACCGCAACTTAAAGCAGGACACGTAAGGCGGAATGTCGAGCAACTAGCGAGAACGTATCCATGTAATCAACTCCATATGTCTGAGTAAAACCACGTGCTACAAGCCTCGCCTTGTACCGTTCCAGGCTTCCATCGACATGGTATTTAACAGTAAATACCCACTTGCAGCTAACAATAGACGCGCCAGGTGGGGGAGAAACAAGCGTCCACGTACCACAGGACTGTAAAGTAGCCATTTCCTCTTCCATAGCATGACGCCATTTGCTATCTTGGAGAGCCTCCTAGCAATTGCATGGAATCTCGACGGCAGATAGGGCTAACGCAAATCTCTGGAAGTCTCCCGTCAGACGATGAAATGAGACATGAGAAGCAAGTGGATAGGAAGCACAAGTACGCTTCTGCTTCCTAATAGGGATAGGCACGTCCAAGTCGCCGTGATCATCATCCTGTTGTGGTTCCTGTATCAATGGATCCTCAGACTCATCATTAGTAATCAAGTTATCAGAACCAACCTGAGGGTTGCTAGATGACTGGCCATGACCTTGAGCAGAGGAGGACCGACGAGTATAGTACTTTGGTAACGGTAGCACAATGGTCACTGGAGGTGGTAAGGGTGGAGGTGATGGTGGAGATGACACAGAGGGTAGCTGACTCATAGGAGGAGGTGACATGTAGGAGACCTCAGTATCAGAATGAGGAGGTGACATTTGTTCACCTGCAGGAGAGAAAAACATGACAAATTCAAAGAATGTGACATCGGTGCTAACGAAATATTTTCGACGCATCGGATCAAAGCACCGATAGCCCTTCTGTGTCCTGGAGTACCCGACAAATACACATTTCATAGCCCTGGGAGAGAGCTGCAAGACCTGGTACCAACTGATGGACAAAACAGACACAACCAAAGACACGAGGTGGAAGAGAGAACAACTCCTTCTCAGGAAAGGCGAGAGAGAGAGGAGTTTTCTCATTCAAGACAGATGAGGGCATGCGATTTATTAAGTAGCAAGCTGTGAGAACCGCACCACCCCAGAACGAGTTGGGAGCATGACTCTGAATAAGTAAGGTTCCAGTGATATCCAATAGATGACGGTGTTTCCGCTCTGTAACACCATTCTGTTGTGAAGTGTAAGCACATGAAGTTTGATGAATTATACCACGAGATGAAAAGAACAAGGACAAAGTTCTAGTACATAACTCCAAGGCATTGTCAGACCGCACAATTTTCACAGTAGAAGAGAAAACATTCTGAACTTCATTGATAAACATTTAAATCACATTTCCTGCTTCAGATTTATTTTTCAACAGAAACACCCAAGACAAACGGGAAAAATCATCTACTATAACCAGATAGAACATGTGTCCCAGGTGGTTAGGAACACGACTTGGACCCCAAATATCAATATGGACTAACTCAAACGGGGAGCTACTGCTCCGACTCTGACGACTCCGGAAAGTAGACCTATGATGCTTTCCCAACTGACATGCTTCACATTGAAAAGACGACTTCAGAGAAATCTGGGGCAGAACACGACAGAGCTTCTGGAGAGGAGATGACCAAAACGGAGATGCCAGGTATATGGTGAGTCTGGTCCTCGAGGATGGAGAGATGCACCAATATAGGGAGTATTGACCAGACGGTAGAGACCACTCTGCTCACGGCCACATCCAATCACCTTGCCCGAGGTTATGTCCTGAAAAACAAGAGATAATAAATAAAAAATAGCTCGACAGTTCAAGTCCTTTGTAATCTGGCTAATAGACAATAAATTCATAGAGAAATCAGGAGCGTATAACACATTCCACAGGCTCATGAAAGGTGTCAACCAGGGTTTAAAAAACCGGACCGGACCGGCCGGTCGGACCGGTTGGACCGGGAACCGGCCCCGACCCGGTCGGTTCGGCCGGTTTTAGGTAATTAATTTTTTTTAAAAGAAAATAAAAAACCGGGTCAGACCGGTGGTCGGACCGGGTTGACCCGAGCGGTTGGACCGGGTTAACCCGGATTGACCCAGATTTGATGGTTTAGTATATTTTTAAAAAAATAAAGGTTTAAATAATGAAATAATAGGGTTTTTATCACTTGTACCCTTCTTAAATTCTACAATTTCAGTTACGTCCCTCTCTTTTTTTGAATATAACTTGTGCCACTACTTTCTTGGGGTAATTTTCTAAAAGCAACTATAAATAAATTATTACAATATTATATTCATATATAATGCTAGAAAATGTGACTATCTTTGTAGAGTTTTATTCAAAATAGGCAATCATGTTTTTATATTGAAAGATTTGACATTTTAAATGATTATTTCATTGATATATAAATACATATTTGCATATATCTATCTGATTTTATCGGTTCAAAAACCCGGTTCGACCGGTCCGACCAGTAAATTAAGCCTGGTCCGGTTTTTTCCGAGTCGATATGAATGATGACGTCATGCTGACATCATCACCGGTCCGACCGGTTTGGACCGACGGTCCGACCCGGTTGGACCAAACCAAAGACTAACCGGTTCAATGTCCGGTCTGGTTTTTAAAACCTTGGTGTCAACTGAACCTCCCCCTGTCCAGTGATTGGGGAATGTGTCCCATTGGCTATCACTACAGTTCATCCTGAGGAGACCGGTCTATATATATTGAGATGTTCATTATCACCACAGAGATGATGGGTCGCTCCAGAATCCATAATCCAGTTGGAAATCATAGATCCATCATACGAGAAGAGAGCAAAGGGACTACCTGAGGTACTGGTAGTGGCAAATGAACTAGCAGAGGCAAAGACTGCCACATCTGACTGACCTCCAGGTGTTGTATCAGGAGGCATGATATTCCTCAGTCTGGCAACAAGGTCGTCAAAACGCTGATCCAACGAGGAAGGTGCAGGAGATTCCACTTGTTCTGCTACCCGAGCTGATGCAGGAAAGCCATGCTTAGAATAGCATGTATCCTCAGAGTAACCAGGGCGACGGCAATAGCTGCATGGTTGCCGAATTCGACCCCCACGATCCTGGGGTCCACGGCCACGGAAGTTAGAGGATCCACCTCTTCCTCTAGAAGCTGCCATAGCTGAAGGTGTCTGGTTGGCATTTGGGCTTGGAACAGTAACGCGACTCAACCGGCGGAAAGCTTCCTCCATAGGAGGAATGGTAGCATCAGCAAGAATCTGAGACCGTGCAACATCATACTCTGGATCAAGTGCAGCAAGGAATACTCCAACCATGGTAGCATTCCTGTACGTCTTCTGTTGCTCAGGAGTGGCCGTCAACGGCATGAAGCTACGGGCTTCTCAAACATCCCTCGTAGGGATGTATACAAAGAGTGAAGCGGTCGCCCATTCTGCTTGCTGTGAAAATATCATGTTGCAGCTGAAGTATCTTGGTCTTGTTCCGCGCCTGTGAATATGTCGCCGCTAGGATATCCCACATAGCCTTAGCCGTGGGTTGATGTAGTACATCATTGGCGATTTCTATCGTCAACGTCCCAGATAGCCAGACTTTGGCATACGCATCATCTGCCTCCCACGAGGCATTCACCCCAGTCTTCTCGATCGGCTCCTCTTCGGTAAGGATGTGTTTCTTACCATTCGACTTCATCAAGCTCATGAACTGCATCGCCCAGAGCTCATAGTTTGTCCCGTCCATCTTCACAATAGACGCTGGACCTCTGAATGCGCCAGTGGCGGGTACATCAACCTTGTTTTCTGACATATTGCCGACAGAAGACTGCTACAGATGGGATAAATCAAAGTTTGTATGTCTACACAAACATCTATGGGTTCGGGTGCACGTGTAGACTCATGCACACCTACCCATCAACCAACGAAGGAAGCCGGGGCAGTACTCAAGCACAGGGCAGCACGCGATACGTGTTTCGCACTCAGAACAGGCGCACGGTGCGCGATGCGCTATGCGCAGAGCAGGCGCACGGTGCACGCAGAACAGGCGAACGCTAGGGAAAGCGCGCTATGCGCGCAAAGCAGGTGTGTGATGTGCGCGAGAGGCTTGCACACGATGCGCACGAGGATTATGCGTGAGGACCTTGTGGCGGCGCCGGAGAGGAAGGGTGGCGCTGGAGGGTTGCGCGCACGAGCGGGAGACGCACCGGAGATGAGGGGTGACGCGACGCTGGAGCGGGTTGAAGGTGGGGTTAGGGTTTCTTGGGAATCGAGAGCTCCGGTCTAGGACCGCCGCTCTGATACCATGTTGGAGAAAACAAGAGCACTTGTTTATTTTTGAGAACCCTAGGCTCTCTTATATAGTAGAGAGTCCTATGGGTAAATTACATAACGTAGATAACAGGAAACGAAAATAAGAAAGAAGTACATATATAAATATGAAAACATAAATATCTTCACAATGTGGATATGATTTACATTATTTAGACATGTGTAAAGAAACATCTTGGATAATTAAATTGAATTTATTTATCATGGATAAAATTAATGTGGATATTATCATGGATAGGATTAATGTGGATAACACTATTCACAATAATCGTGGATAATGTGGATATGATCCACAATTATAGGATATTTAATTGTGAATGAGATTCATAATTAATATGTTAATGTGAATTTGATTCACATTACACAATTTAATGTAAATATGATTTACATTTAATATTGGATGGATGAATATGATTCATAATTAATTAATGGCTCATTTGCAATTATCACAAATAACTTGCAAATTATTTGGTGATATAGTGTTGACAAATAACTCTTGAATAAAGAGATAATGTAATGCGATTACATTTATGGGAATTGGAGAGAGAAAATCTCTCTCCAGATCCTACATGTGACACCACCCATGGCAAAAGGGGAAGGAGGCTATCACCTTTCCCAGTTCATGGAAAGAGGCTCTCTCTCTTCTTTATTCATGAATTAAATTGATTTTAATTTAGACCAATTTGTTGAAGAATGTCATCAACTTATTTATTTCTTTTAAGATTAATTATTTATTTATTAAGAAAGCACAAATTAATCTACACCATAATTATATGTGCACGTGGATTGCGACCCATGGACATCCAATTTATTATAAAAGAAAGGCTAACCCTAACCCCCTTTAATAAAATGTAATCGTTGTATTAATCTCTCTCTCCCATTCTCTACATCATACGTCTACACCATCATCTCCAACCCATGGTCATCCCCTATCTGGGTTGTGGAGACTGTAATTGTCATCGCCTTATCGTCGTGTTGCCGGACCAATTGCTTGAGGAACTTCATTTCCTTCAGTGCTTCGTGCCCGTGAAGAAGATGACAGATCTCGTGAGATAAAATCAAAAGGTTCCTTACTTGGATCATTGCTTGGGATTCTAGGAAGCACGTGTCTCATCAACGTGCACGTAAGTGCACTCTCATCAGATCGGACTTGAGTCACGAGGCCTCTTCATTTAGAGGCTATTGAGATCGCAAATGCGCTTCAAGAGGTACGCATAAACTCGTGTGATCAAGATGAAACGACATGGAAATGGTTCCCATGTCATGTGATTTTATTGAAAAAAAATTTATTATTTTGTTGCCCCATCGACTAGTTTAACTAGTTGACCTAAATCGCATATGATACGATTTCCACGCTTCTATGATGTGCGAGTCATTTTATTTAAATAGAGTCCCTTCATATACTTGGAGATAATGTGAGGGAGATCATACTATCCACATATAGTGACTTGAAATTTGAACATCTATGCTCTTAGAAAATGACGAATGCGGAAGCGTAATATCATGAATAAAGAATAAATATTAAGAAAATCGAGATTTTACGTGGAACCCTACTCCCTAAGAAGCGGGATGAAACCACGGAAGAATGCCTCAAAGGGCTTATGTGTTCATTGCACTTTCTCTCATCTGATACAGGAGGTATGAAGCCTCTTATATAGCACACACTGAATCTCCACATCCCACAAGTGGTAGTTGTGGGACTAAACAACTGGATGTGGTAGGGATCCAATTGCCCATCAACACAAGTGACATATTGATGCAGCACAAAATTAAAATATAGGGCTTGATGTTTTTATCTGTTAATTTTATTTACATTTATTCGAGTCATGGCAATTTTATTTAAATAAAAGAGATCACATGTGATCTCTAATTAGTTAGGTGGTTTCAGTTTGAATTTCAAATTTAATTAGTTAGAGTCAAATTAGGATAAAGATAGATTTGAATTTCTATTCAAATCAATTAGAGTCAAATTAGGATAAGTTGGGATTTGAATTTTGATTTTGGTTTCTATTTTTGCAATCTCATCCCTCCTATATAAAGGGATGATAGTCTATTGTTTTAAACAGTGGATGATAATTGAAATATGAGTTTTTCCCTCCCTCCCTTAGCGCAATCTTGCGATTCCTTTCCAAAATCCCACGCAGACGGCGTGATCTTCTCTTCTCTCATCCTCTAATTTCTTCTCCGTCTATATTTCTTCCACCGAAAATTATTTTTCCACCGTTGAATTTTTCCGACTGCGTCAAGTGGTATCAGAGCATGGAAACAGAATCGTTCTTATAATTCAACGATCCCGTCACCTATTGGAGGATGCAATTCGATCTTAGCATTCTCTCCCATGGCTCACATGTGTATTCGCGACAACAAAAGTTCAAGCGACGCCTTATATCAAGCTTGAAGGTCCAAGAATGGTTAGATGCGAAAATCGATGAAGATCCGGCCGTCGACAACAAAAATCAGACCACAGAAGCTGCTGTACAACCTACTTTTGATCAAGAAAACGAAGGTACTTTCATGCAAGATGAAGATTTTATTGATACAACTTCGATACAAAACGAAATCGAAGACATGGGCCTCATATTTGATGAAGACCCTACAGAAGAAGCATGGGAAATCGTCGATCTGCTTGCTGTCTAGGAATATTCAGACCTACAATCGTTGGAAGAACCGATTCCAGTGCCACCCACGACTCCCTCCCGGGTCCCTGCTGCAGCCCCCGCACCTCCGTCACCCCTAATCTCCCAGTTGCAGCCCCCTGCCGTCCTCCAAACTGCCACACTTCCTCTCCTGCAACCCATCTCTGTCACCACGGCAACCCTCCCATCCCCAACGCCCCCTCGGGCAGTCCTCATGCCCCCAACGACCCCCCCTGCCCCATCGCCGCCATCACCCCCTCCCGCTGCCCTCTCGCACCCTGTGGAGCCCCCAACCCCGCTACAGCCCAATCCACCTTCCTCAGTGCCGCACGTTTCCTCCATCGCCCGTGCAACCACCATCCTTCGCCTCCCAATGCGTCCCTTGCGGGGACCCAACCGCCATCGTTTGTGCATCCAACGTGATCATCGCCACTGCCCAAGGATCCGAAACTTCTACCGTCGTCGCCGCCAATTAAAGACACGAGAAACCCTAATATGTGGGTTTTCTTCCAGGGCAATCGAACCCCACAAGATCAGGGATGGGAGATTAATTTGGAGAAATTGCAGTGAAGGCCCCCCCCTTACAAAAGTCTTTATTCAAAGGTGATATTCAAAAACTCCACTTACAAAATTGTTTCAAATGAAGGGGTAGAAAATTTGCAGCAATACCCCTCAGTTGAAAGAAATTACAAACGTAACAAGGAAAAGATCAAAATTTGGGTTATCTACTCAACCAATCCAAATGAATATCTCCACCAACGGATTGAAGATCGAACAATTCGTCAGGAGACGAATTTTTTCAAGCGGAGGAGAAGATCTGCGACGATTCTGTTTCCATGCTCTTATACCACTTGACGCAGTCGGAAAAATCCAAGTAACGGAATAATTAAGTTTGGTGGAAGAAATATGGAGAGGGGAAGAAGGAGAAGACGTGTCGGTTACGCGGGGTTTTGAAGAGGAATCGCAAAGAATGCGTCGTGAGAAAGAGAGAGAAACATACCGAGAGAGAGAGAGAGAGAGATAAAGAGAGATGAATCTGTCCTTACAATAGACTACCAACCCCTCTATATAGGAGGGGTGGAATTACAAAAATAGAAAGCGAATCAAATTTAAAATCCCACTCGATCCTAATTGACTCTTGTTGATTTGAATTAAAATCAAAATCTACCTCTATCATATCTTAACTCTAATTCGAAATTCAAAATTCAAATTTAAAATTGACCAACTAATTGGAGATCACACACGATCTCTTTTATTTAAATAAACAAACTAATTAAAATAACTAATTAAGGATGGAAATCCCTAATTTAAAAAATCTCCAAATCAGTCATTTCTCCAATTCAAGTTGCCCTATCAATTTGGAAATAATTGCATCACATATATACTCCAGCACTCCCCCTCAAGTTGAAGCATGTAATGCTTACCTTGGACAAATAGAAAGAAATCTCAAACTCGCAATACAAGACATTATAGACAATATCAACTCAATGCAAACACAATTGTAGGTTGTTGTCGAGGATGTTGCTTCTCCTGTCATGCAGGTGAGGAGGAACAAACGAGCTAGAGTATGATTCGACTGTGTCTCCTCGTCGAAGAACGTATGCTTTGTACTACACCTGTCAGAGCCGTTCAAACTAAAAAGAGTCTCCTCGTCGGAGTACTCTGGCTTGCCACATATAGAAGATTGCATCATGTGGACAATTGCTCCATCTTTGAAGGGTCGAACTAAAAAGACCGTAGAGAGATCCTCGTCGGTGTCCACAGTTGCTGGATAATGGAGTCTGAAAAGTATCCTTGTCGGAGAACTGGGTCTCACCCATACTGGCTCAAAGAATGGGATCTTTACTCTGGAGTCCCTATGGTTCACATGAAAACTCTGAGACCAAAAACAAAGATGGGGACCACATAAAACTGATGATCACAAATATATGCGAATCAAACTGAAGACTCGGAACTAATCTGAACATCGAGTCTGAATATGAATTGTAGAGTCTGACAATATGGTTGGTCTAGAATCTGGAGAATTTGGAAATCTGGCATGGATCATAGAACTCTACATAATACTCCTCCTTTCTCTCATACTTGTCAGAAAATAATGACATCGATAAAGTTGGTAGAAGACAAGAAATTGAGAAACAAAAAACACATAATCCAATTTCATTTCTTTTTTCTTAGCTTTTCTCAATTTTTTTTCGAAATCATTTTTTCTCAGCTATTTCTCCTTTTTTAATAGGTGTCTCTCTTTTTTCCCAACTCCAAAGAATCGGCAATGTTGTTCGTAGGGAGTAGAAAAACCCCGGAGGGTTGAGAGATTCATTCCTATGAAAACTGTATTGTTTGGGAACAAAAGAAAGTGGTTGCATTAGGAACATTTCAAAGAAGCTCTCCACCTAGAACTACCTTACCAATAGGTGAAAGTTGAGCAAGGCATACGGAGGAGAATTCATTCAAGGGTAAGAAAATGGGAACATTACAGGTTTGCCCCTATGTGCGAACAAATTACAAAAGAAGTGTTCAAAAGAAAAAAGATGGACAACAACCTATTCCAATTCAGATTTGGGATATTATACCTATACAAGGACACTAGAGCCAATAATATCTCCAACATTTCCCATCACCAAGACATTGGCCTTCCCACATCATGGATATTCTCAACACAACAAAACAGCCTTTGTAGGCACCACACCACTTATTCAATGGCAAACCCATGGACATGGAGGACAATTCTGGGAGGACTAATACATCGAGATGGACTCCACCTCATGCACCACATTTATTTTTCATTCATAGATTCAAGTTTCATGTGCAAGATTCCTATTACCATCCATGTTGTGCAAGAATCAAGCTTTCATATGTTGCATCTGATGATATAACAATTCATCAAAGCAAAGGTGAGTTGTTCAAAGCGGCAGCAAACTGATGCGGTGTGGACTTAGGAATTAGGTAAAATTAGAGTTTTTGATTAACTTAGGGTTTGTCATCTTTTATTTTTTAAGTTTAAGCCAGCGTAACTTTATCTTATTTAAATAAATGAGATCCTATGTAATCTCTAATTATTTATTTTAGTTGAGCAATTTTAGGGCTTTAGGGTAGTGTTATTAGGGTTTGAGTATTTTATTAATTTTATTTTGTAAGTCCACCACTCTCTCTATAAAGAGAGGCTTGTAGTTATTATTTAGGGACAACGGTTGAAATATATTAAAATTGGAGTTTCTCCACATTTCTCCCCTTTCCTCTTTCTCTCCCTCTCAGTCGCACTGTATCTTTGCACTAATCCTATAAAAGTCCAACTTTCCCTCTCCCTTCATCATCTTAACCTCTCCAAATTTATCCCCATTTGATTTCATTTTTTAGTTCGCATTAGAATATGATTGCTTGGAGGAGCAAGAAATTGTCATATGTTTTCCTCTCTACTGCAAATATTGAGTATAGAATGTCACTTTGAGGAGCCAGAAATAATCAAATGTTTTTCTTATCTCCTGCAAACATCATGTATAGAATGATGGCTCATATAGAGACAAAATTGGCATGGTTTCGATCAATGACTATGAACATGAATATTGCTCCGGTAGAGTGATGCAGCGTGAAATGGAAATGTAGGGCTGCATCTATTTAATTTTTATCCATTAATTTTATTTAAGTTTATTTGAGTTGTCGTGTTTTTAATTAAATAAACGAGATCGCCTGTGATCCCAATTAATTAGTTAAAGATTTGAATTTCAAATTAGCCGGTTAGTCGGTTAGAGTCAAATTAGAATAATTGGTTTCAATTTGAATTCGAGATTCTATTTTTGTAACCTCATTCCTCCTATATAAAGGGATGATAGGCTAGTGTTTTTAGTCAGTTCAGTTGATATGAAAATTTGAGATTTATTCACTATCTCCCTCTCCCTTCTCCTTCTCTCTCCCCTCACGTGGTCTTCACGTTTCTCTCCTCCAAACCCCTCGTGTTCCCGACGAGCTTCTTCTCTCAACCCCTCCATTCTCTTCTCAATCCCTCCATTTTCTTCTCCACCAAAATCCACCTTTCAAATATTTTATTTTTCGTCGACGCGCAAGAAAACCAATCCGCATCAATTGGTATCAGAGCATGGCCTACAGATCGTCCTCACGATCTGACGATCCATCCAGACATTCGCGCCGACACGCGACGAAACACCATCATTCGTCGGAGCGAAATTGGGAGATTTGACCAACAAGCCATGAGGAAATTCTCCATCAACAGCCTGAAGATCAAGCAATTCGTCGGGAGACGAATTTTTTTAAGCGGAGGAGAGTTGATGCAGCGTGAAATGGAAATATAGGGATGCATCTATTACATTTTTATCCGTTAATTTTATTTACGTTTATTTGAGTTGTCGTGTTTTTAATTAAATAAACGAGATCGCCTGTGATCTCAATTAATTAGTTAAAGATTTGAATTTCAAATTAGTTGGTTAGTCGGTTAGAGTCAAATTAGGATAATTGGTTTCAATTTGAATTCGAGTTTCTATTTTTGTAACCTCATCCCTCCTATATAAAGGGATGATAGGCTAGTGTTTTTAGTCAGTTCAGTTGATATGAAAATTTGAGATTTATTCTCTATCTCCCTCTCCCTTCTCCTTCTCTCCCCTCACGTGGTCTTCACGTTTCTCTCCTCCAAACCCCTCGTGTTCCCGACGAGCTTCTTCTCTCAACCCCTCCATTCTCTTCTCAATCCCTCCATTTTCTTCTCCACCAAAATCCACCTTTCAAATATTTTATTTTTCATCGACGCGCAAGAAAACCAATCCGCATCATAGAGCTTAGATATGATTGTTGGGCAGCCATACAGGGCCAAGAACCCTATGTTTTATAAGCATACGAGATTGACTACATTATACCCAGGACGTGAGGATGATATTGAGGGTTGTTACTCACTTCAAGTGTGACTTCAAGGATCAAAATGCCTACATATTCAACAAGCCACGTGCACGTATTCAGCTTGAGAGAAGTTGTAGCAAGTTAAGAATGGTGGATATGTATGGTCCAGCTTGAGAGAAGGGATTGATTTTTATGAGTTGTATCCCTTTCAAGATCTATTATGTTTTTTAGGAAAAAGAGGGTCGACGTCGATAAGACGTTTACCCCATAAATTCTGCGTATTAAGAATAAAAAAATTGACAAGGACTAAAATGACATTAATCTCTTTGCATGCTCAATTACATTTTCCATATACGTTTGCTCCCCTTGAAAGACAGAACCATTTCGAGCAAGCAACAAAGACCAAAGAATAGCAATCACACATACTTTGGTCGGATCATCCCCCCCAAGAGTGTCCATAGAATCCCAGAAATCATCCCAATTTACTTCACTGCCACAACCCTCTTCATGCTCACCTCAGTCCACACCTCCATAGCAATAGGGCAGCTAAAGAATAAATGTTCTGCACTCTCCTCTGTCGATGTGCAATGCAAACACATGTCGTCACACCTAGGAAAAAATCACATTCTTCTATCCCCCTCATAAGACGATTCCTTTGCAGCAACCAACTGAAAATTCAAACGTGTAATGGTATTTCCAACCCCAACAGTGAACCAATCCGAAACCAATGCCGATCCTGCCCCTTTAGCTGTTAGAAAGCCATATAAGACTTCCTTACAGTGAATCATCCATCATCCCAGGACTAGCGGTTAATAGATCAATTCATCCCCCCTATCTGCAGTACCACAAGAAGTGACAAGAACTCGACAAATTGTTGATCTGAAAACGTCATATGAAATGGAGGTATCCAACTTCCACTCTCCCAACAATCCATGCTGGAAACCTTGGTGTCAGCAACCAAAGCGTAAAGGAGAGGAAAATGACCCCTCAAGAGGCCCCCAGTCTAGTCATCTCTCCAAAATATGAACACACGTCCATCACCTAAAACATACCCCATAAGCGACATCACACGCGGAACACCAAGCAAATCCCCTTCCAGAAGTTTGAAGGCAACAAGACAACAGAACCTGGTATAGAGGGATCAAGTGAAACCTCGTAGATAGAGCGCATAGATCTGCACAGCAAGTCAGTCCCTCCTCCCCAAATACGGGTCACCCACTTTGCCAACAGCACCTGATTCATTGTATCCAATCTGCATATCCCCAGTCCGCCATCCTCATTTGTCAACACAGTCATCTTTCAATAAATCAGAGGCATCGGGCAACTCTCCAGTCGAGGCCTAAAAAATGTCTCATAATCACTTATAGTTTACCCTTCACCCATCGGGCAAGATGCGTGAAAACATGAAAAAAATCGGGATGGCCAAAAATATCACCTTCAAGAGCACAAGGCGGTCATCTCTCGACAGACAAGAAGCACACCAGCTTGTCAACTTCTTCTCCATCTTCTCAATAACAGCTTGTCGGTCTGATTGTCGCAGTCTCCTGCCCACCAAGGCAAACCAAGATACGTGGTAGGGAGAGCCCTTCTGCATGTTCATCTTCATTTATCCCAAAAGGGACAAAAGAGGACTTATCATGATTAACCTTCAATCGAAGACCAGCCCAAGAAGCTCGAGAACGGTGGACATTCCCAACACCTATCGAACCACCCCTCCACAAAAAAGGGTACCATCTGCATATTGGAGTGTGGGGGTGAAGGGACGACCAGAAAAATCGCAAATTCGCACAATCATAAGCTTCCAAGAAATCCACCTTCCACAGAAGGCCCTTGTTCCTCTTCTTGTGTCAATCTGCCACAATCTCAAAGCCAACACAACTCCATCCATCATGTGTCGCCCTGAGACGAACGTTGTCTGAACATGGTCGATAATCGAGCCAAGCACCTCTGCAGTCTGTTGGCAGACACTTTACCACAATTAAGTAAATAGTATTAGACAATGCAATAGGACGAAAATCCTCAACGCACTTCACAACGTCCTTGGGCAGAAGGAAGAAAAAAAGCCCGATTCAACCGCGTGAACCCACCATTCGACTAGCGCAACTGCTCACTACCTCCAGCACATCCTAACCCACCAGGTCCTAGAACACATGGACAAGTTCTCCTCAAGGTAAGCTGTAGTGGTTGAGGAATGGCGACATAGCTCTATGTACCTCACGAAGTACTCATATGCAGACACGAATCCCTCTCAATTCCACGAATAGCATTCTCTGATCCTCTATCCAGTGACTCGGGTAGAACTGCAAGTGGAACTCGTTAAAGAAAGTGTCCCACGAGACAGGCCCATCGAGGTGCTCCTTAGTGGCAAACCACCACCGTTCTGTGAAACATGCCAATGAATTCTCTACGAATGTCAGACAAGACTTATGTGGTGCATATATCATCTGCGGTACCTTGGACACTTGGTCCATCCACAGCCATGCATCCTCGACGGTCGTAGTAAAACGATGGCACATGCGCTCTAAGGTATTTTGTGTAAGTAGTATGATGCTTCTGCAAGGCATCCAGATCCTCTTCTTCTTTTGAATCTAGCGAAGGTGTCATGTGTATGATGGCTTCCTCCTCTGAACGATTATAGGAGGGGTCAGGCTGGCCCTGGGGCCTCTACTCTAGCTGCTTCTAGCAATGTTGGATGCCCTAAATGGCTTGTAACAGTATGGCCAACTGTTGCGCCACATCTAGATCCACTCATGGCAATATGGTCCTACATGAAAACCATAGCATTGCTTTTTAATCCTTGAACTTTTGAGAGACATGTGGATATGGAAATGAATTTGTTAGTCTCCTAGGACTCATGTAGACTCAGGAACCATACTTTATCCATATTTCAAATACCGCATAAGAATCATATTTATGAAGTGACACGGAAACCATCCGGTTTAGCGAAACCACCCCAATCCAGATCAGACAACGCTCGTTTTACCTCGAACAACAAAAAATGGTCACACCAACTCCTCAAACTGCAGCACCGACAAGCATGATATATCTCTACCAACCATCCGCGTCGCTGCCATGTACATGCCTATCGATCCCCAGAAAATATCTTGTAATCGCCTCACCAATAGGACAATCCCCAACAAAAACCTCTCCCTCCACATCGATCAAGTGAATTAGAATCTACCTTCTACGACAACTAGCCACTGCATGGAAAAACCTGATGTTTGCATCCCCCTCCAACCACCTCTGCCTCGATCGTTGCCTCCACTCAGTCGTGCGCTTCTTGTCCTCAGGGTCTATTGTGTTTTTTGGGTTCTTTCATTGTATTCCTCATCCCGTTATATATAAACAGGTGAAGGGTTCCATTACTTAATAAAAAATATTTTTATTTGCATTGTCAGAATGATAAAACTCGTTTTGTTAGGCAAACAAAAAGGGGATCATACTAATGTTTGTTTATATGGATGATATGACTACGACATAGGGTAATGAATATCACATTTCCAATCTCAAGGCATAAATTCCTGTTGGAGTATTTCGTAGTGCACCTATTGTGTTGTAGCAGGGTAAATGGATACTGGAGAATATCCATTTACCCCATCCAGTGTTTAGTCCCACATGGACCAGTGGTGGGACTTGGAGGCTCTGGGAAGGCTATATAAGGAGCCCCAGACCTCCTGTACTCATTGAGAAAGTCAATAGACAAACACGCCCTAGTTGAGGGCTTCTCCCGTGGTTTCATCCTGCTCCTCACGGAGTAGGGTTCCACGTTAAATCATGGTGTTCCCATGTTGATGTTTCTTGTTCTTTTGCTCTGTTTATCATTCGCTTCCGCATTCTTCATATTTTATAACATGGTATCAGAGCGGGTTCGATTCTCGCGGTTTATGTTCTTAATATATCCGAGATTCGGTTTATGAAGAAGAATCATTTTATGTTGTTCTTGGAGATTTATTCATCGGAGATTTATGTTCTAGGGTTTTCTTCTTGAAACCCTAATTTCTGTTGTAATCATCTTCGTGGCTGCGTGTTCATTCTCAAGCAGGCCTCTTTTGGAGGCCATCAGCCTCCAAGTCCGCATCTCTGGCAACATCTCCGGTCTTCTGGTTCATCTCCAGCCCTGCCAACATCTCCATTCTTCTGGTTCATCTCCAGCCCTGCCAGATCGTGCCTCTCCATCAGAGCTCCGCGCGATGACTCTCGCCCTTTTTCCAGATGCGGCTGGCGCATCAACTCCAGGAAACACTCATGCGCCCCATGTGATCGATGGCATGGGCTCCTAACTCCTAACTCCTAAGTCCACAGCGCGCGCGCCCCCAGGCGGCGCTCCTTCTCCGCG
The DNA here is from genome assembly GCA_037367405.1 of Ottelia alismoides. Taxonomy (NCBI): domain Eukaryota; kingdom Viridiplantae; phylum Streptophyta; class Magnoliopsida; order Alismatales; family Hydrocharitaceae; genus Ottelia; species Ottelia alismoides. Next base: position 1,618,854 of record JAZKJV010001031.1, on the reverse strand, counting down.
CGCTCGCCTCCAGGCGGCTCCAGGCCGCGCCGCCTCCTCTCCGGCGATCCAACGCAGGCGCTCTTCCTCTCCCGGCAACTTCCCAACCCGCAGGCGGAGGTGCATCTCCAGCAAGCCCCCAGGCGGGGCTCCCGTGCATCCTCTTCAACAGGCACGATTCTCCATCCCTCCAGTCCAGATCGCTCTCGCAAGGAGGGGGCTCGCACCTTGCAGGTCTCCTCATCGCACCTCAACCGGCGGCGCAGAAGGGCTCCTCCTCGTTCGCGATGCCCTTTCCCCGCTGTTTCGCAGTTCACCGCGCCAAGGCGATGCTCCATCTTCACGTGCGGGCGGCGAGGGAAAAGCCTCCTCCCATCTGGTGGCGGCGGGCATTCGCGAGATGATGCCCCCGTGTTGGGAATCCCAAGCAGGCGGGGGAGACCTAGGGGTTCACGGCTCCCATTTATTAAAAAAACTTTTAAAAGCCGTGGACAGTGTTTTAAAATGGGGGCATGTTTGTAAGAAAAAAAAAGAAGAGGTGTGTTTAAAAAAAAGAGAGAGAAGAGGAGAGAGAGAGAGGAAAGAAGTTGTTTTTTTAAGCCCAAATGGGCTACGGTTTCTCTGGGCCCAAATGGGTCACGTTTGTTAAAAAAAAGGGGCGAAAAGAAAAAGAAAAAGAGGCGTGTACATTTGAAAAGCCGTATGCACAAAAAAATGATGAAAAAGCCGTAAAAAAAGAGATTTGAACGGCTTCAAAAAAATGAATAAAAAAAATGGATTGACGGCTTAAAAAAAATGGAAAAAGCCGCAAGTTTCATATTTACCCCTATTTATCCTTGTCTTCTCCCAACTTGGTCGATGATTGTCATCCATGTTTTCCGACCAGTATGGGAGAAAGGGGGAGTATATGTAGAGTCACAGGTCTTGTATTCCAGATCCAGATTTCAGATGCCAGTCTCCAGACCGATCAGATTTCAGACTCTACGGTTCAGATCCGGTTTCAGACTCGACGATTGTCTTCCGAGTCCAGTTTCAAACACGCACAAGTGTACGGTCATTGTCAGATGAGCATATGTTGCCATCATTTGTTCGAGGTCCCCATCATTCTTATTGTCATGCCAGAGTTTTCATGTGAGCCATAGGGACTCCAGAGCAGAGGACCATTCCCTTGAGGGCAAGGGTTTTCATGTGGTATCATAGGTACACCAGAGCAGTGCACCATTCTCTGAGCCAGATGGGAGAGACCCAGTTCTCCGACGAGGAGACTTCAGGTGCAGTTTCAGGCTCGATGGTCAGATTCCGAGTCTTCAGTTGACTCACACTCCAGCCCGTTCGTCCTCCTCACCTGCACGGCATGAGAAGCAACGTCCTCGACTGCAGCATGTGCGCGTTGGGTTGATATTGTCCGTAGTGTCCTGTAGCGTGAGTTGAGTTTCTTTCTGTTTGTTTGTCCAAGTTGAGCATTGCATGCTCCAGCTTGAGGGGGAGTGTTGGAGTATTTGGTAGTGCACCTATTGTGTTGTAGCAGGGTAAATGGATCCTGGAGAAGATCCATTTACCCCATCCAGTGTTTAGTCCCACATGGACCAGTGGTGGGACTTGGAGGCTCTGGGAAGGCTATATAAGGAGCCCCAGACCTCCTGTACTCATTGAGAAAGTCAATAGACAAACACGCCCTAGTTGAGGGCTTCTTCCGTGGTTTCATCCCGCTCCTCACGGAGTAGGGTTCCACGTTAAATCATGGTGTTCCCATGTTGAAGTTTCTTGTTCTTTTGCTCTGTTTATCATTCGCTTCCGCATTCTTCATATTTTATAACAATTCCAATTGCATTTGGGATCAAGATCTGAGGGGCATAAATACTTACTTCGAATAGAGATTATGCAAACTATGTCAGCAGAGGTTTAATCTTAATATTGAAGGCCATAGAGTTGATGTACATACCATTCGCAATGTACACTGAAGAAAAAGACATGATTAGTTTTGAAGAAGACATTCCCCTTTTGAAAACAAATAAAGGTTTAAAGAAGACACGCCGCTTACGGAAACCAAAAGAATGATTATTATGCTTGTATGGAAGTTGTGAATGATTTGTAGCGAAGTGTAAGGTTCTTTACTCCTTCATTTTTTACTTTTCTTTAAGAAATGTACGGCACAAAGAGATTATTGGCACCTTCTATTCAACAATTTCCATGAGCTTCCTAGTCTTAACTAGCTAGTTTGGGTGCTTATCCACGGCATGTTTCTCTATACTAACTTCTTAGCACTAACATCCAGCCACCTAGAATATGAGTCAATTTTTCAGCAAAAAACATCAATTACATATCCAAGATGAATGGAACTTAAGAAACTAATGCAGTCTGGAATAATATACGGGAAAGAATTGTTGAGATATTTATATCTCGTCGTATTTATTTCTTATTTCTATTTCTTCCATTTCTCTATACTAACTTCTTAGCACTAACATCCAGCCACCTAGAATATAAGTCAATTTTTCAGCAAAAAATATCAATTACATATCCAAGATGAATGGAACTTAAGAAACTAATGCAGTCTGGAATAATATAGGGGAAAGAATTGTTGAGATATTTGTATCTCGTCGTATTTATTTCTTATTTCTATTTCTTCCATGTATCGCTTATGTAATTTATCCAAGGGTTTTCTCCTATATAAGAGAGCCCTAAGGTCTCCATAATGTGAAGCTATTATATTCCACCAATATGGTGTCGGAGCAACAATCTTGTACCGGGGTTCACGTATCTCACAAAAAAACCCTAACCCAGCCCGCATCCCCCCCCTCGAGGCCCACCCGTCAGTCGTCGCCTACCCCTCCCACGACTGCAGGCCGCCTGAACCTCCGAAGCTTGCCTACATCATTGTAGGTCGCCGCATGCAAGCTTGCAAGCCACCTACCACTCGCGTCGGCATCTTGCCACTCGCGCCTGCTTCCTACCTCATCCTGCCCCAACTCATATTCTCTGCCTGCAGGGCAGACTCTGTGCAGCCCACGGTCTGATTTTGACTGGAAATCATGCTCTCAGAGACATAAATCACGGTTTCCGACCTTAGACTACTTCAGCGATTGAAAAGGATGGTTGTATGAGTCTACACATAGAACCACTCCTCCATATGATCATGTAGACTCACTCAAAGTAGTCTACTCCCCAATTTGTTTCGGATCTTTGACATTTTTATCATGTCAGAGAACAAGGATGACGTATTTTCGTCGTCCGGTGCCTTCAAGGACCTGGCTCCCATCGTAAAGATGGGTGGAACCAACTACGAGTTGTGGTCCATGTTGTTTCATACCATTATGCAGTGCCATAACAAGGAGCACATTGACTGATTCCGAACTGACGGACAAGAGTGACGTTAATGCTTCTTGGAAGCAAGATGATGCCTATGCACGGATTTGACTCTCCGGGATGCTCACCACGGAGATTGCCAACAACATTGTCAATCAACCCACAGCCAAGGCTATATGGGACGTCTTAGCAAACACATATGGGCAAGCAAAGAATGAAAGCAAGATCCTCCAGTTGTAGTATGATATATTTTCGACCAAGCAGAATGGTCGGCCTCTTCATGCCTACTTCTCACATCTTCGACGCATGTTTGAGCGACTCTATAACTTTATACCCATTACAACCAACACTGGTCAGCAGCAGGCATATCGGAATGCCACTATGATTGGGGTCTTTCTGTCATACCATGACTCTAAGTACAATGCAGCACGTACTCAAATGCTTACTCTCCAATGAAGGAGATCTACAAGAGGTTGAACATAACACTACTTCGTCTACTACCATGGCCCAAACTCCCTCTGCAATGGCAGCTTCTCGCAGCAGAGGGAGTACTTCACAGTTTTGAGGGAGAGGATCCCGCGGTCGAGGAGGAGGGCGACAGCGTGGCCTATGCTCACACTGCCATCGTCCAGGCCATTCAGAGGAGACATGCTCTCTGAAGCATGGGTATCTCACGCCTACCTGTGTAGCTGAGCAGACAGAGACTACTCAGGCTCCTCATGATGCGAGGCTTGACGATATTGACTCTAGATTAAGAGAGATGATGACTACACCTACCACCCCAATTGCAGGATCTTCATATGTTGCAACTGCTGCCAGAGCTTCTACGAGTTTATCAGGTATTGCTTATGCACTTACCAGTTGAAGCAGTTCAAATTTGACTGATTATATCATGGATTCCGGAGCATTTCATCATATGTGTGAAGATCGAGCTCAGTTTAGTTCTTACAAATCTATTCCTCTTGATAGATCAATGATAATTCCAAATGAGGTTCATCTACCCATTGTTGGTCAGGGGGGAGATTATCCTAGCCCCCTTGATGCCCCTGCAGAATGTCTTACATGCTTCAGCATTATAGAGAATGTCTATTAGTCGGATTACTAAGGATTTACATCGTTGTGTCATATTTGACCAATCTTCTCTTGTTTTTCGGGACATACTCATAGGCAGGGTGATTGGATGAGGTCGTGAGCAGAGAAGACTTTACAGACTGATCCAGCCTTCATGTGCTGGTGCTGCTACCATTCCTTCTGGATCAGTTTCTCCTTTCATATGGCATCTTCGCTTTGGACACCTTCCTCTATAGACAGCAGTGTTCAGAAAAACGACCGAGTAAGCCGCATACTCGGTCGCATACTCGTACTCGGTAGCCTTGCCGCTCCGAGTACGATGAAACGGTCATGTATGCGGGTTGACCCGCATACTCGGCCGAGTATACCCCCTATGTGGCCGCATACTCGACCGTTTTTCTGATAGAACTTTTTTTATTTAATCTAAAGCCAAATAACCCCACCCGCATAACCGCATACTCCCGCATAAAACCGCATACTCCCCGCATAAAACCGTATACTCTCCCGCATAAAACCGCATACTCCCCGCATACTCTCCCGACTGAGGATATTACCATAATATTAAATATTTATTTATATATTTAATAATAAAAAAATACCAAACCGCATAAAACCGCATACTCCCCGCATACTCTCCCGCATACCGCATACTCTCTATGCAATGACCCCTCCGACTGAATACCGCATAGCGTCTTCCTGAACATTGGTAGACAGTGTCATGCAAGGTTGCAGAAAGCGGTAATCGGTACTCGGTCGGCAGGGTCATAATCGGCAGTCGGGCGACTAATCGGATTTCGTCGGTCATTAGTCGGTTTTGAATTTTTTTAATTATTTTAAATATATAAATCATTTTTATACATAGATTTGTACATTTTCTATACTTTCATAATGAAATAAAAGAAGTAATTGACTTTAAATATAACATTATTGCATAGTAGAATAAGTTTGCTTATGCATTAACATAGGTTTGTGTATTTTCAATACTTAAAAAATGAAACAAAAGAAGTAAATGACTTTAAATATAACATTAAGTATATTTAGAATAAGTTTGCTTTAAAAAAAGCAAAAAAAAAAGTATAAAAGTTTGTTGTAAAAGTCGGTCGAGTAGTCGGCCGACTAGTCGGGCTGACAAACTAATGGCCGACTAGGCCTAGTCGAGTCGGCTACCCCCCCCCCCCCCTGACTCGACTAGTCGGACCAACTAGTCAGCCTAGTTGGTCGATTTTTGCAAGCTTGGTGTCATGTTCTCCCCCAGATCTCTAATTGTATCACCTTAGAGTGTGAAGCATGTCAGCTTGGGAAGCACCATCGTTCTTCTTTTCTGAGTCGCCAGAGTCGTCACAGTAGTCAGCCGTTCGAGTCGTTTCATTTTGACATCCGGGGTCCTAGTCATATTCCCGATCATCAGGAACATCGGTTCTATGTGGTTGTTCTGGATGATTTTTCTACATTATCTTGGATTTTCTTGTTAAAAAATAAGTCTGAAGCTAGTCATGTCATCAAATCGTTTCTTTTTTAAATTAAGAACACTTTTTCTGCTAATGTGAGGTTTATTCACACTAATAATGCTTTGGAATTTTACACTCTTCAGATGTCCAACTTTCTCAGATCTCTTGGTATTATTCATAGGTTTCTTGTGCTTACACTTCGCATCAGAATGGTGTTGTTGAACGCAAACATCGTCATCTTCTTGATGTCATGAGGACTCTTTTGATTCAGAATCGAGCTCCTCATCCGTTCTAGGGTGATGTGGTCCTCACTGCATGTTACTTAGTGAACTGCATGCCTTCCAAGGAACTTGGAGAAAAAGTTCCTTTCTTGATTGTGTTTCCCGAGAGGACCTATTCTCCCTTACTCCTGGGGTCTTTAGGTCTGTGGCCTTTGTCCACAATTTTACTCCTGGTCGAGACAAGCTCTCTCCAAGAGCTATCAAATGTGTGTTTGTTGGCTATCATACCCAAAAGGGTATAGTTGTTTTGATCTTGTAAGTAGAAAGTATTATGTAAGTGTTGATGTCACATTTTTTTATTCTATTATTATTTTTTTCCTATGGGCAACAGGTTGTCTAACTCTGACTCAATAAAGGATGTCTTTGATCCACCACCTCCATTATCTCCGCCAACACCACCACATGTTGAGCCACAGTCATCTCCGCCACAACCTCCTCCATCTTTGTCTACGTTTTCACAGTTCCCAGCACGGATTTACATTCGCATGTCCTCTACTCGTGCCTCTGCTCATGCGCCTTCCCCGTTATCCAGCACGCCACATTTATGTATTGAACAAATTGTTTCTACTAATGGAATTGGTGATATACTTGTACCACAGGATACTATACAAGAGGACTTGATACCGGAGAATAGAGAGGCCGATAATCTTGATATAACTATTGACTTGAGGAAGTAGCGTCGTAACGGTGACACTTATCCTCTTGCTGCTCATGTTTCCCTGGATCATCTTTCAGAGGAGTGCACGAGGTTTGTCGTGGAACTCTCTGCTGTCACAATCCCACATACATACCAGGAGGCCATACATGATAATAGCAGGCGACTTGCCATGAAGGAGGAGACAACTACGTTACAGTCTTGTGGTACTTGGAGTGTTGTTTCTACTCCTCCAGGTGCCTCCGTTGTGGGGTGTAAATGGATCTTTACAGTGAAGCAAGTGTGGATCGCTACAAGGCAAGGCTTGTAGCACGATGGTTCATCCAGACTTATGGGGTGGACTATCAGTATATCTTCTCACCAGTGGCCAGACATTCGACCTTGCACATTCTTCTATCAGTTGTTGTGTCTCGAGACAGACCTCTTTACCAACTTAATGTGAAGAATGCGTTTCTATATGGAGATCTCCGAGAGGAGGTATATATGCAGCAGCCACTAGGGATTACTGTTGAGGGGGAGTCTCAGAAGGTGTGCATGCTCCACAAGGCTATTTACAGCTTGAAGCAGAGTCTGAGAGCTTGGTACCAAAAGCTGTCAGAGTTGATAGAGCAACAGGGGTTTGATGGCCCGTTGCGGATCATTCACTTTTTGTTCAGAGGACAAAGAGAGGAACAGTTGCCATTCTGGTTTGTGATGATAATATTATTGTCACATGTGATGATAAACAGGGCATTCAAGCTTCCAAGGTGTTCCTAGGTTAGCAGTTTGTGAAGAAGAATCTTGGTAGTCTTCATTACTTCCTTGGGTTAGAGTTCCTAGGAACCAGCGTGGCCTTGTGATGATCCAAAGGAAGTTTGTGACTGATCTTCTTCTTGAGACAAGGATGACATGGTGCAAACCTGTTACTAGCCTCATGGATCTAAGCATGAGATTATATGATGATGACACTGAGAAGGTAGACAAGAGGAGATACATGGAGCTTGTTGGGAAGCTCCTCTATGCTACTATCACCAGGCCAGACATATCCTGGTCTGTAAGCATGGTGAGCCAATTCATGGAGCAGCCCAAGAAGGTGCATATGGATGTTGTCTATATGATTCTGAAATATTTGAAGACTTCACCAGGTAATGGTCTCATATTCAGCAGAGGCACTTCTCTTGAGGTGACAGCATGTGCAGATGCAGATTATGCAGGATGTCCTAGAGATAGGAAGTCTGCTTCTGGCCTTGCTATTTTTGTTGGAAGTTCACTTGCCATGGAAAAGCACGAAGTAGACAGTGGTTGCTAGATCCAGTGCAGAGTCTGAGTACAGAGCCATGGCTCAGGGGAGCACAGAGATAAAGTAGGTTAGATCGATCTTGACTGATCTTGCAATTAAGGTACCTCTTCCTATGCAGCTTTAATGCGGCAAACAAGCTGCTCTTTTTATTGCCAATAATTCTGCATTCCATGAACGGACCAAGCATATAGAGGTACATTGCCACTATACCAGAGACATGATCCAGAAGGGTCTCATATCCCCCTCCCATATTTCTACTGGAGATCAGTCTGCTGATATATTCACCAAAGCCCTTGCTAGAGGCCCATTTCAGAGATATTGTTCCAAGTTGAGCATGATAGACATATATGCTCCAGCTTGAGGGGGAGTGTTGAGATATTTGTAACTCGCCGTATTTATTTCTTATTTCTATTTCTTCCATGTACCTCTTATGTAATTTACCATGGGCTTTTCTCCTACATAAGAGAGCCTTGGAGTCTCTATAATGAGAAGCTATTATATTCCACTAACAAGAATAAATTTGAGAAAATGTGAAATAGGATGGGGAGGTAACAAAGTTGCCTAATGGGAATGAACAAAGGTTGGAGTGGAGAATTTGGGGGGTTTTTAGGAAGGATTAGAGGTGAGAAGGGAGGAAATCGAGTAATGAGGAGGAGCACGCCAAACTACATGAGGGAGAAGAAGAAAGGAGAGGAAGATTTTAGTTGAGGGTTCAAGAAGAGAAAGAAATAAAGGGGAGGAGATGCCAAATTCTGAGGTAACTAAAATTTATATCACTTATTTATCCTTTCACATGCTAACGGTATCGGCCTTATATAAAGAGCCAACACCATCTAAAGACATACATATTCACAAAAGACACAATCATTCCCTAAAACGCTTCCAAATGTACGCCCGTTGGATTTACAAACAAAAATAAAGACATATAAAAAATGACATTTAATTAATGAAAATCAAATGACATCAGTTCTCCCAATCCTAAAGAACTCATCTTTATTTGAGTTGTCTTGATTGCAAGGATCATTCACTATCTGTAACTTGCTAAAGGAACTTCTGTGTAACTTCAATATAATCCTGAATTGATCTTCAAGAAGTAAGTCTTTTATAATAAAAGGGTGGAATTCCGATTGGAATCCACCTCAAAAATTAAACTTAAAAAAAGATATTACATTTACAAGCAGCCGCAATATGGGCCTTGTAATGGCCCAGGACATTTTCTAGTAGAAACGTTGTCCTCGAAAAGAGAAACACTCTCATATGAGTCACAGGCCGCATTTCATACGGAGATCCAGAAGGTCATGCAGTCTTCAGTCTAAGCCATGCAATGTTGGCCCCACTCTAAATTTAGAAGGGAGTAGTTGCAATTGAAAAGCAGGTAATCGATGTCCCCATTCTCTTCTTCGCATCTTCCACATACTACATCATCTATATTTAGAATCATGCCTCTTAGTACTTTGGTTAGAATTCACTCGTGTCTAGTGAGCCACACGAAAACTTTGACTCTATTTGGCACCTTCCTGCGCCAAATGATGTTGCAATCCCGCTTAACGTCCTCTTGGGTTTCTTCACTATTTCTGGCAAATATTGGATAAGCTTTTTTAACCGTGAACTTTCTATTGTTTTAGTGAAAGTGGTTTCAAGAAGAAGTCCTTTGAGACTAGTGCTACAAAATTTCTTTCGATTTGTTTCTCATTTAAAAAGTATAGAAACTTCAAATAAAATCCATTAAAGTTCTTCAATAAGGCATCTGCTTGGGGAAGGTGGAGCCTACTCAAGCCGAAGGGGGAGCACTCAGAGGTGTAACTAAGAACTAAGGCAGACGTTTTGGTGATGGTCGGGGTCCAGTGGATCTTACAAAGGGATGATGTGGTGGGCGTTGGCAAGTAAAGGTTGGAGTTGGTGGCAAGGTTGGTGGAGGGGTTAACTAAGCTAAGGAGAACGTCCAGAGACGATGTTCATTTGGTGAGAACTCAATGGAGGGAAAGGGAGGTAAATGAGGGTGATGGGAGGTATAGAAATTGAGAGATCGATGGATGGTGACAAAGTGAGATGACATGCAGAGGTAGCAATATGATTTTACGCGAACACTATATGGTGGTCGAGTTGGTGGTGATTGATGGATAAAGAGATGGGGGCATGGGAGTAGGAGTTCAGGTGGTGGCGATTTTTTTGGAGGAAAAAGGGTGGAATCCCAATATGGGACCCATCTCAATGCATATATGTGTGAGTGAGTGAGTGAGTTACTTGTTACGTCACATTACACTTGCGACGATATACAGATCGCCCTATAATACCCGAGAACATTTTATACATTAAACATTTTCCCCCAAAATGACCATATTCCTGGCGCACCAGATAAACCATGCCAAAGCAAATGGGTACGAGTTGTTACCATGCTCGAAGCCGCGGACTGATCTAGCATCTCTCCAAAAAGTGTTGTAATCAAGTCGCGCAAGCCACGTTATGTTGACTCGACTCCACACCTCAAATGAGCATGGGTACGAGAAGAACAAATGATCCTTATTCTCCACCGCCGACCCGCACCTGTCACATGTAACATCCTCCAAACCCAGCAATTGCCCCTGGCGGCTCTTGGTTAGAATCCTCCAAAGTCTAATTAGCCTGAGGAAGACCTTAATCTGATTCAGCACCCTACACCACCAAATCAACTATGTGTCCACTCTAATCTCTTCATGTACCTCCATCCCATCCTCGGCCAAAAGCAGTATGCATTCCTCACCGTAAACTTGTCATCTCCCTAAGTATAATGATCTCTGTCAGACGTCGTACCCTATCTCTGTAGCAATTCTGCCTGCATAGCAATGAATTCCTCCACTCTCTGATCGGATAGGGGCGATGCAAACACCGGAGACCAAGCCCCATGGTCCCACACCTGTTAGACACTAACCTGACCATCCCTCGCCAGCCTCATAAGGCTCATGGGTACAGGTCTCCCACCACCCCATCCTCCATACAATCGTCCTTCTTGAATCAAAAAATAGCTCCATCTCCCAACATCGGTCTCAATTTGACAACGATATCCGAAACAACCGCAGTAATCCCCTTCCAACGATGATGATAAACGTCCTGAGGTGACCCTCAACGACATGGTCACACCATAAATCTTCCTCAGTGAGCGGTACACCAAGTCCTCGTATTTCCCCCAAAGCCGAACCACCCATTTCACCATAAGAGCCTTATTCATCTCTTCCATCCGCAGTACCCCACCGTCCTTCAGTGTCATCCACCAAGTATAGACCCTTCTTATTCTGAAGCACGTCCGACCAAAAAATCTCCTTATGATGGCCTCAATCTTAGTGCGCACACCAGCAGGCAACGATCTCGTGGAACAAAAGAAAACCAGGATAGTCGAGAGAACATGCTTCAAAAGCACCAACTTCCCTTCCCTCGAGAGCATCAATGCCTTCCATCCTGTTAGCCTCCCCCTAGTCTCTCCAGCAATGCCTTCTAACCATCAGACTTCAGCTTCCCTGCCACCAATGGGAGTCTCAAGTACGTAATTGGTAGCGCGGCAGAGGGGCATCTTAAGATCTCAATCGTGTTCAATAGCTCATAAGAAAGTTTGAAAGGGACAACCACCGATTTCTCCCTATTGATTCGAAGACTGGAAATATCTCCAATCCATGATAATAGTCACCCGTCGAATCTTCTCTGTCTAAGCCCCAAGAAATACCAGTGTCATCAACATATTGCAAAAGCGGTATAGATATCCCCTCTCTCCTCTACCCTAAACACCACTCCTCATCAACTGCCAACCTCATCATCAATGCTAACGCATCAACCACAATTACAAATAGAAGAGGTGTCAGCGGACACTCCTTTCTGATTCCCTCTGCATCTGGAAGAAACCCCTTTTGATCTACCGTTAACAAGCACCGCATAGGACACAGTCGTAACACAACGCTTGATCCAGGCAATCCAAATCTCCGGGAAACCTCTTTTCTCCAACGAAGCCCACAAGAATCTCTAATCCACACAATCATACACTTTGGAAAAATCCACCTTCCACAGCACACCACTGGTCTTGCTTCTCCTCTAGTCCATCACCATCTCCAATGGCATCACCAATCCATCTGTCATAATTCTCCCAGGTATAAAAGTTGTTTGCTCAAGTGAGATGATTGTGTAACACCCCTCTCAATCTGTTATCCAGAATCATTGAAACCAAAAGGTAGATAGCATTGGATAGCGCAATAGGCATGCAGTCTTCCAACCGGATCGACATGTCCCTCTTCGGTAACAGGAAATTGTGCGCCTTATTCAGTCTCTCGAATTCCACGTTTCCCAGCCGAGATTCCTCCAGCACCTCGAGGACATCCCCATTGATTGTCTCCCGGAATTACCTGTAGAAACAAACCGGGAAACCATCCGACCCCGGTGCCCCATCCGTGTTGAGATGAAATAGTGTATGCATAGCGTTAGTCTCCATAAACTCTTACCACCACCACTACCCAACCTCTTCCGCGTCAAACAATGGTGAAACATCCTTCCCCTGCCAACCCATCCTGATCGGGCTCTGCGCCTGCCAAAAGCCTAGAAATGAGACCTAAGAGCACCCCCAACATCCATGTCCCCCTCGGCCACCACCCCTCCAACAGTGATCGAGCGTATCAGATTTCTGTGCCTTCTCACGCTAGCCATGACATGAAAAAAACTTGGTGTTCGCAACTCCCTCCCTCAACCATCGCTACCTAGATCTCTGCCTCCAAGTCACCTCCTCCTTTTTGTCCTCAATTAAAATCTCCTCCAAGTGACCGCTCCTTGTCGCCGCCACATCTGTTGTCAAAGACCTCTCATCCTCTTGTTTATCCAACCTGGTCACCTCATTATGTGCCATGACCCTCATATCCCATTGTTGAGCTCGGTTGGCCCTATCGAACTCCATCAAATGCCTCCTGAGCGACACCATCTAGCTAGTTAGCCTACATGTCGCAAACCCATCTGTCTGCACTCATACCAGAACGTAGCAATGGACTCCCGGAAACCCTCCTCCAGTAACCAAACCTGCTCGAAGCGAAAGAATGCATGAGGCTTCACCTCCTCCCCAAAAGACAAGAGAAGAGGAGTATGATTCGAGTGTGCCTATGGAAAAGTGCGGGTGCCAACCAAGGGGAAGGCCAGTAGCGCCTTCGGAGACACCAAAAATCTACCAATGTGAGACCTGGATCTCATGTTCTGCCACATGTACAAACATCCTGCCGCGTTGATCACATTCAACTCAAGCTCCTCTAATGGTGGCAACGGTTGGATGATGGTATTGGAGAAGGCTTTATAATACAATGTAAGTTCAAAGAATATACCTTCACTGAATAGATAGAAGATTGGCGTGAAAGTTAGAGAAAACTATAATATCATGGGAACGACTTGAAAACATGCTCGCATACCAAACTTAGCAGTCTAGAATTAAGGGGAAAGAATCGATTTGAGAAGGTAAGAAATGGGATGAGGGGGAGGTAGAGCACACCAAGTTGCGTGATGGGGGTGAGAAAGAAGGGAGTTGAGGGTTTTAGAGGTTTTTAAGAGGAATTAGAGATGAAAATGGAGACAAGTGGATAGGGGAGGAGCACGATAGGCTGCATGAGGGAGAAGAAGCAAGGAGGGAAGGATTGGAATGGAGGGTTTAAGAGAATAAAGAATTGAAAGGGGAGAAGAGATTCCAAATTAAGGTAACCAAAATTCATTTCATCATTCTTCTTTCGTTACACATGCTTGTGGCCTTATTATCAGAGTTCACGAAAGCGGCACGAGCGGCCGCATATGCGTATGTCGTGCCCTTAGTGCACTGCTTTCTAGAAGCCCCCTATTATGCGCCCTGTGCGCTTATGCGGGCCGCATATGCGGGCTATGCGGTCGCATACACATTATTTATTTTTTTTAATTTGTGTCATGTTTTGTTGTGTTATTTGTGCCATGTTTTCCTTACTTTTACATGTATGCCAACCAAGCATTCTATGACCATTTAAATCCATCGTCAAAGTAGTTGTACTGCGAGATTGGAGTAAACACGCAAGGAAGAAAAAGAATAATATACTAATAATTTAGCAAACGTAATTAACTCCCATAATTTTCTAACCTATTTAAGACCCATAAATATTCCAAAAAAAATCACATTTGAGTCTATTACATTATTTCACATCATATGGTGTTTTGCATGTATTTATTTATCTACAAAAAATCAAATAAAAATCACAATACAAAAAATGGTATTTTATATACAAAAAATATCACCAAAGAAACCATATCATGCACACTGCATTTCACTTGCATATGAGTCCTTCATGAACATTGCGGAGTGCATTTAGATCTATATTTTTTATTTTATGAATTTTTGCATCAGAGATTGTTTGTTGCTTTACTCATTTTTTCAACATGGATTTAAGCAAACATACAGATTTCGTTGAGGCGTTCCCTACTTGTGACGCATTGCATCGCCCGATGCAATGAAAAATTGGCAAGGGCCGCTACATCGCAGCCTGGATGTAGTTCAAAATTTACAAGGGTTCTCGCAAGAGGAACGCATGCAGGTAATTAAGCTAGTTCCGCTGCATCACCGCGCGGATGCAGTCCAAATTTACAAGGGTTCTTGCATAATGGACGCATGCGAGTAAAGAAGTTAGTCCAAAAGAGATAACAATGGAAGTTGCAGATTGGTAGTTGGAATATTGGCACTTTAACTGGAAAGTTGATGGAGATAGTGGATACGATGGAAAGAAGGAAGATTCATATACTATGCCTTCAAGAGACTAAGTGGGTTAGAGAGAAAGCAAGGGAGATTGAGAAAACATGCTTTAAACTTTGGTATTCAGGAAAAGATAAGGGTAGAAACGGTGTTGGAGTGGTTATTCATAAGGATTTGAAGGATTGTGTGGTTGAGGTGAAAAGATTCGGGGATCGAATTATTTTGCAAAAATTGGTGCTTGAAGAAGAAATTCTGAATATCATCTCAGTTTATGCACTGCAAATTGGTTTAGATGAAAGGACTAAACAAGCTTTTTCGGAGGATTTGGATAAGAGTCTACAAGGAATCCCACAAAGAGAGATGATTTGCATCGGTGGAGATCTTAATGGACATGTGGGAAAAGATGCTTCAGGGTATGCTAGTGATCATGGAGGACATGGTTTTGGGGATAGAAATGAAGAGGGAAAAGCCACCCTGGATTTTGCAACGGCATATGATCTTTTTATAGCAAATACTCTCTTCAAGAAGAGGGAGGAACATTTAATTACTTATAAGAGTGGGCCAACTAGAACACAGATAGATTACTTTGCGTTGAGGAGAAGAGATAGGTTGTGTTGTAAAGACTGCAAAGTAATCCCACGAGAGAGTTTGACAACCCAACATCGTTTGTTAGTCTTGGATGTACAAATGAAAGGGTTGGTAAAGAAAAGGAAGGTTTCTAAGATAACTAGAACTAGATGGTGGAATCTTCCATTTAAGCAAGGGAGCTTCAGGGAGAAGGTTTTAGAAGACTTATCTTGGGATTGTAGCGGTAGTGCAAACGAGATGTGGGAGGCAGTAGCATTTTGTATCCGAAAGGTAGCCAAAGAGATGCTAGGCGAGTCAAATGGAGGAGCTCCATGTCAAAAGGAGGCTTGGTGGTGGAGTGAAGGGGTGCAAGAGAAGCTAAAAATAAAAAAAAAGCTTGCTTTAAAGCTATGTCTAAGGATAGAACAGAGGAAATTGTCACAAACTACAAAATATCGAAGAAGGAAGCAAAGAAGGCTGTAAGCGAAGCTAAGTCAAAAGCTTATGAAGTTTTGTATAAAAATCTCGACTCTAAGGAGGGACAGAAGGATATATTCAGGTTGGCCAAAGCAAGAGAAAGAAAAATCAAAGATCTTTCTCAAGTGAGATGCATTAGGGACGAGAAAGGTCATGTGCTTGTTACTCATAAGGATATAAAGACTAGATGGGAGCAGTACTTCCATAAACTTTTCGTTGGGGAATCAAATAGATATATCACTTTGGGTGATCTAACTTGTAGTGGAAAAGAAAGGAAGTAGAGGAGGCTTTGAAGGTTATGAGACCTGGAAAAGGTGTAGGACCGGATAACATCCCTGTAGAAGTATGGAGAGTTTTAGGTGAGCGTGGTTTGACTTGGCTTACGAATTTATTCAATGTTATATGGCGAAACAAGAAAACGCCTGAAGATTGGAAGAGGAGTATCGTAGTGCCTCTTTATAAGAATAAAGGAGACATCCAAATTGTTCAAATTATAGAGGTATCAAGCTGATGTGTCACACTATGAAAATTTGGGAACGTGTGATCGAAAGAAGGTTGAGGCAAATTTCCAATGTAAAAGAAAACCAATTCGGATTCATGCTAGGTCGCTCAACGACTGAAGCCATCCGTTTGCTGAGGAGAACAATGGAGATTTATAGAGCTAAAAGAAAGAACCTCCACATGATCTTTATTGATTTGGAGAAGGCTTATGATTATATCCCACGAGAGCTTTTGTGGAGAGTGCTGGAGAAGAGACAAATACATGTCCTATACATTAACCTCATAAAGGACATGTATGATAGGGCTTTATCTTGTGTAAGGACCCCATCTGAGAAGACTGGATATTTTGACATCAACATTGATTTACATCAAGGTTCTGCTTTGAGCCCATTTCTTTTTACTTTGATTATGGACGAGTTGACCAATCACATTCAGGATGTGTTACCTTGGTGTATGTTATTTATGTTATTTGCTGATGATATTGTGTTCATTGACGAGACTAGAGATGGAGTAAATGAGAAGCTTGAGGTCTGGAGACATGAGTTGGAGACTAAAGGATTTCGTATAAGTAGGGATAAGACGGAATATATGGAGGGCACCTTTGATGGAAGCAATGGTGAAGGAATCGAGGTGAAGATTGGTGACCATAACATTCAGAAGAGAGATTCCTTTAGATATCTGGGATCTATTCTGCAACATGATGGGGAAATTGATGGAGATGTTACTAATAGAATAAATGCAGGTTGGCTAAAGTGGAGAGGAGCCTCTGTTGTTCTCTGTGATAAGAAAATTCCTTTAAAGATTAAAGAAAAATTTTACAAAGCAGTCGTGAGACCTGCTATGCTTTATGGATCTGAATGTTGGCATGTGAACCATAATCATGTGCAGAGAATGAATGTAGCAGAAATGAAAATGCTAAGGTGGATGTGTGGACACACACGTAAAGATCGGATTCGGAATGATGCAATCAGATGGAAAGTTGGGGTAGCTTCGATCGAGGATAAGATGCGAGAAAACCGCTTAAGATGGTTTGGACATTTGCAAAGAAGATCAGCTGATGCACCAGTTAGGAGATGCGAGTGTTGGGATGTTGAGCCGACTAAGAGAGGGCGAGGACGGCCCAAGAAGTGTTGGAAAGAGACCATACGGAGGGATCTTAGTTTTGTGGATATAAGCTCGGGATTGGCCCAAGATAGATTTGAATGGAGGCGAAGAATCCATGTAGTCGACCCTACTTAATTGTGGGAAAAGGCTTTGTTGTTGTTGTATTGCACTGATCAAAGTTAACGTGCCAAGTGGCACGCACTTATTGATCCATCTGGTGTCTGGTCACCCCGCCCCCCCTTTTCTCTCTGCACGTGCTAGTCACGTGATCCCCCCTTCTGCCTTTACCTCACATGCTAGTCACATGATCTCGCCTCCCTCCTCATGTGCCTAACACGTGATCTCCATCTTCCCCATCTCGTGATGCCCAATGCCTCCTCCTCCTCCACTCTTTCCTTCTCGTGCCTCCACTGCTATGTTGCACCACCTGCCGACAACCCGCTTCTCCAACCATGCTCCTCTACAAATCCTATCTCTTTCATCCATCCTGGGAGCCTTAACCCACTCCCTCTATCCTATCTTCTGCAACAACCTTATCCTCTCAATTGCCAACCCTCTGCTTCCCTATCTTTGGAAACAACCTTCAACACATCTTATCCCATCGCCATCTCTGTTGACCCCTTCTACTATCCTAAACGCAACCAACCATCTCTACCTACACCCAATCCTTCCCTCTCTATAAGAACGCCCTCCACCAACCTTTTTGATCATCCGTTGATTCGTCGAACTTCATCGAGGGAGAGAGAGAGCTCCCAGTTATTGATCGGTGACAAGGAGCATCCAAGCAGGTCGAGCGAAAACACCTCCTCCAAGCGTGATCCAAATTCTCCTTGATGTTGTTGTTGTATATCTTGGAGAGAAGCTAAGCATCCCCTGTCACATTCGTCGCCGGGTTGAGAGCAACCATCCGAAGTTTAGTTCCTCCGCTCCACATTCCCGACAAAGAACCATCCCAGGTAAGTTCCTCCCTTCTCTTTTTCTTCCCTCCTCTTCCTTCTTTTCTTTTCATATGCAATTCTTCTCTTCTTCTTTTTTCCATTTCACGGTCTACCGAATACCACCTTCACCTCAAAAAAAAGAGAAGCATGTCCAACTGCTTCCTACCTCGACCATGCAACAACCGCGCCATTCGCGTGCGCCCCAAAATTGCCTCGCCACCGCTACAGCCACCTGCAGCTCCACCTCCAGACCACCCACCGTCGTTGTCCGCCCCTGCGCTGCCTTCCATCTCCTCCGCCCGGCCGCCTATGGCAACCCGCCCAGCTGCCATCAGCTGCTCCATACTCCGCCACCGCTCGTATACCGCAATCGCAGCTCCCTGCTTGTGTGCACCTCTACACTCCACATTCCCTTTCCAGTGTGTTGTGCCACCCGCCCTTCCTCACAAAACTGCGACCGAGTCCTTAGTCGTACACCTGCAAGCCCTCTAGCGTCCTGTGAAGGCCCTCTAGCGAGCGGTCGACCTCACCCTGTGCCCCCACGCACGCGGATCCAGGTTCCCACCTGCACATGCCTCTCGCGTGACCTCCACCATGCACAACGCCCCTACGCCGACTCCGGCTGCGCTACCACACCACATTCATCCCCACCACGTGCACCCCCTTCTCCACGTTTGCACGACCCCTCCACCGCCTCCTACTTCCTCTGCCACAACTGGCACGTCGCCTCGCCTGCGCCTCAAACAGCAACAGCCCCGTGCCCGCGAATGCCCCAGCAAGCCTCCCGCGCGTCCCCCCTTCCTGGTCGACAGCACGCGACGCCATTCATGGTAGCTCGCTCTACTGCTCTCCGGGTCGTGCATGCCGCCGCCTCCTGCCTGCGCACCTCGCTACCTCCGCTGCCCTTTACGCCATGACTCCGGACATGCCCTAGCGTGAGAAGGACCCACGTAAATGTCCTTTTTATTTTTCATTTTTTATTTATTTTGAAGAAATTGCATATTGAGTCTCTCATATTGTTTAAATTGCACAATATATTATATGTAAAGTTTGGTACTTTTGATGGAGGATCATTATAAATATAACGACATAGATAAATGACGTTATATTCAACAATAGAGGCATTTTGGGCGCTAACTTTTTTATTTTGTTGATTGTTGTCAATTATTTTGTGTGCTAACCGTTCTATTGAAGTATTGATATTTGATTGATAGAGATTGTTTTGAACTCTATATGAAAGTTATTTTTCTTAGATCTTCTGTTGGACCACAATTACACATAAATATAGATATGTTGTAGTCACTTTTGTATATATATTTATTTTTAAATAAAAAATTAGGAAACCGCGTAGAACCGCATATATCCTGCATATGCCCCCGCATACCGCTTAAGCGTTATTCAGTGACCTATCCGAACGCATACGCATACTGCTTTCCTGAACCTTGCTTATTATAGAGAGTCAAACCATTTAAAAGCCATGCCTCTTCAAAAAAAAGACAACCAATCCCTAAAAGAATCTTCCAAAGGATACATCCTTTGGATTTTACAAACATAAATACAAAAATATAAAAATAGACAAAATAAATAATGAAAATCAGACTGCATGAAACATCATAAAAGTAATGATTATCATGAAGTACTACATGCTACTGAAGCTTTACCTCCTTGAAGTCATTCGGAAATTCCTTAAGTGTTGATACGGCTATCATGGATGCTTCTTTAAAGGGGTATCTGAAAAAACGATTCAATAACATGGCATATATATCTATCGATCATCTGGTGAATGCTCTAAAGAATGTCGCAAATCAAAGAAAGATCCCTACCCAAAAACACCACATGAGATAGAAGGAAAAGCAATATATTCAATACCATTAGCTTTTGCAAGTTGTAAGCAGCTCCTGCCAACATAAAGTTGTGTAAATTACATATTCAAACACTTCGAATCTACTTTGTATGACCTATAGAGCTCTAAAGATATGCCAAATCAACAGGCAATACATTTACCTATACGATTTTCTTAGAGTGTCGTCGGGATGGCCATCAACATCATAGATAGGACCAACCGTATGTATTACATAAGCCACAGGCAAACGAAAAGCACTGCATGAACTTATTTATTTTAGATAAAAGGAGGCTTTCACAGAAAATAGCTTATAATAACAGTCATGAACTGAAATAGGCATAATTAGAGTTATAATGAGGGTATTTGTCAAGTAAGAAACTGAGAAACGATAGGAGCACCAACGGGGTTATTCTAGCTTCTCCAGTGGGGCACCTAACACCAGGTCGGACCTGTTGGATTTTGCAGCAAGCAGCTCTGAGTTCAGGACCAGCAGCCCTATGGATAGCTGCAATCATAGACCATAAGTAGATGTGCCAAAGACGATAAAATAGAAGTCACAGGAAGTCACCTCCATCCACACCGCCTCCACCAAGCATTCTTTCATTGGCAGCATTTACCTGAAGGATGTATTTGTCAGCTAGTTAATCACCATTCGAAATACAGTTTTCAGATAGTGAATCATCTTTGGGAAAACACCTCTCATATTTCTTTAACCCAAGAATTATGTATTAGTGTTGTGTGGATCACGAGAAAAATAAACCATTTCATGATTTTGTTTCATAAGAAGAAAATCCAGATTGAACAAGGTTAATAAGTCCATGGGTGAGGATCACTTGACCTTTGGGTTTGTATCTGTAACTTATCACCCTCATTTTTCATTCAAATAGTGGAGACAAAACCCTATCATGCAGATAGTTTTAAGGAGTTGGGTCGCCAGTTGTACTTTCCTCCATTTCGGTAGAATTTCCATGTTATACCCATATAATTGTGGTTGATTTCTTTTTTATATTGTATCAAAGTCATGATATTTACGTTGGTCGTGTTTTTTATTTCGTCGTCGTCCGTGCTTAGGATGTAATCTCTCATTTGTAGTAGTGAACTAGCACAAAACCCGTGCTTCGCGACAGTAACATATATTTTAAACAAAAGTAATCAATCTATACCTAAATAATTTAGGGATTTTACACCCATAACCCTGAGTAGTTCTGCAATAACATTCATAACCCTGTATAATCGTAAATTACATGAGAAACCTCGAATAATCACTCCGTCTAACACCCATAACCCTCCGTTAATTTCAAACGTTAACTCAACCATATGAACTAGTTAATCTAACCAACTTATAATCTAACGGCTAGGATTAGCCAAAATTAAAAATCAACAGGAAAATATAATTGAGCGGTGATTCGGAGACGGGCTTGGGGGGGAGGCTTCGAGCTTCGACAGAGCTCGGCGTGGGGGCTTGCCTGGCGGAGGGAACCTTTGGTGAGGTCGGACTGGGGCTTGAAGGCGGGTTTTGTCTGGCGGAGGAAAAGGAAGCGGGTTGCAAGTCAGGGGAATCGATCGGGGGGCTTGAAGGCACACGAGACGGGGGAGTGGGCGGGGGGCTTCAGGCACACGGGGCGGGGGAGTAAGTGGGGGCTTCAGCAGTGTGCGGGGGGGGGGGGGGGGGGGGGTTCGGCGGTGCGTGGGGCGGGGGAGTGGGTGGATGGGCTTCGGCTGTGCGCGGGGCAGAGGAGGGGGTGCGCGGGGCGTAGCTGATATAATGCCTTACCTGTCTTCAGTTTCTTTGAGAAACAATAGCTGTCTTACAAATTTGTTTGGAAAGGTTTTAATCTTTCTCCGCTCAATTTACCAGATCCGTCCCAGTCAAACTTGGCATTAGCCTTCCATGCTGGGTGGAAACCGTACGTAGAATCTCCTCTGATGCTCAATCGACTCCAGAGCCGACATGAGAAACTTATAATGTGATTTTGTTCTTTGGCATCATTGACATACTCCAAGATTACGATATCAGCAAGAAGCTCGAGCATGCATACAAATCCATGCCGTATGATCCATCATCAATATCGGCAGTTGATCCCAAACAGTACTCGAAGCGATTTCGAGATTTTATGTTCCATGTTTTCACGGAAGACAATTAGGGAAGATGATCTGGGAGGCCGTTTCATGACTTCTGTCATTGAGCTCAGGACATGGTCCATGTCAGTCTCAGGACCCCTGCCACTAAGCTCTTGATGTCAGCACAAAGTGATCATCCCCTCAGCCAGCCTTGTTGTTGCTTGTCTCGCTAGAAGTTACGGAGGAGGCAAACTCTGCGGATTTCGCACCGAAGATTTCCGTCGAAGTGGCCCGATTTAGTTCAGACAGCTACATCTCGTTTCACTGCACAGATTCATACATCGTTATACGAAGATGGATACAGGATCTCATTGAAGATATAGGCCTTTGGGTATACGTTGATTTTCTGCGTAAAAACCTAAGGATAAGCCTGTTGTAGAAACCCATTCCTTTTCTTTTTATTATATGTCAGATGAGGGAGTGTAAATTTTATGGAATTTTTGCGAGAAATAGGGAAGGATAGATATTGGTACCTTATGTGAATAGAGTTCCCATGAATCCCATCATCAAGATTTCATGTGAGTCGGCGGCGCGCGGGGCGGGGAAGGGGTGTGCTCCGAGCACGGCAGGAGCGGGAATCGGGGGGCTTGAAGGTGTGTGGGGCGGGGGAGTGGGTGGGGGACTTCGGCGACGCGCGGGGCAGGGGGTGGGTGGGGGGTCTTCGGCGGCGCGTGGGGTGGGGGAGTGGGTAGGGGGCTTAGCAGCGCACGGGTTGAGGTCAGGGAGAGTCGATCGGGGGCTTGAAGGCGTGTGGGGCAGGGGAGTGGGTGGGGGGACTTCGGCGGTGCGCGGGGCAGGGGAGTGGGTGGGGGGTCTCTGACAGCACGTAGGGAGGGGGGTTGCTTCGAGCACGGCAGGAGCGGGGGGCTTCGACCCGGCAGGAGAAGCTGCTGCTGGGGGCTTACAGAGGTCGACGCCGACCGCGCGAGGGAGGCTGGGGAGCGTGTAGAGGTTTGACGACGATCGCGGGAGGGGGGCTGGCAGAGGTGCGGGGTTCGTCTCGGAGGTCCCGTGGTGCGCAGACGGCCTGAACCGGTGGGGACCTTGCAGGAGTCCTCCAAAGTTAACGGAGAGAGAACACAATGGCATGATTTGCAAATAAGAATGAGTATTAGGGACAATTTCGTCTTTTTTAACGATAATCGTCAAATATAACGGCCATCTCAAACGGAACATAACACAGGGTTATGTCATATAAGAGTTAAGCATTACTCAGGGTTTCTCATGTAGTTCGCGATTATACAGGGTTATGAATGTTATTGCAGAATTATTCAGGATTTATGGGTGTAAAAATCCAATAATTTAACTTATTTCTTTTAATATGTGATGATAATTTTTGCTTCTTATGTCTTCTTTTTGTTTTTTTCTATTAACAGTTGCCCCACAATCAGACACATGTGAGGTAGATGAGATGGAGAGCGGTGGAGAGGGCGATGAAGGGGGAGAGAGAAGGAAGGGAGAGAGGGCCACCCTCAATCGAGAGAGTGAAGCACCACCGACAAGGAAACCGGTGCGGGACATGCATCCCCTAAGGAGGAAGAGAAGCTCGAGGACATTGTCATGGAGGAACATGCAAGAGATGGACCGTGGAGTGCAGTGAAGCATCGTAGGCGACAAGGCAAGAACAAAAGCATCGGGAAAACATGGTTCTACAGATGCGGCGCTATGGATCACATCTCAATTCTCAAAGAGTTGTCGGCCTCCCAGCAACTTCGTTTCGGATGTGGTCGATCGGGACACCCTCGAAAGGAGTGCCTAGAAAGAAGGAAGAGGTTGATGGAGACCCAAACAGAATAGGTCACGGCACCGGCGGCTTCAACATGCATTCCGATCGGTGATTTGGCTGACATGTTGAAACAAATGGCGAAGGGAGCGCCATTAGAGCATCCTATGGAAGGTTTACTGGTGGGAGAAGGGGCTACCCCTGATCTGAAGAAAGTTGGATTTTGCTTGTGTGTGGCTGGCTCCGGCCTCACCGATGTCATCTAGCTACCATGAGGCTCGATGTGCTTGAGGGACTTATCAGCAGCGTTGTAAGGTAGGTTATTGAAGGAGTGTTGGAGAGGGGCTTCCACCAAAGCTGAAGGAGCGGATACGATGGAGGAGAAACCAGTACTTGGATGGAACTTCGAAGATCAAAACACTGATCAGTAAACTAGGGTGCCAGGTGTTCCTCTGAGATGCAGAAGCTTTGAGGTCCTAAAAGCGACGCTGGTGAACATAGGAATTGAGAGGAAATGGCTTTGCTTGGGGTTGAAGCTAGGTGAAGATACGAATGTGTTGGTGTTGATTGAAGGTCTCAAGCTACCGTTGACCACCCATTTGGAAATGAAGATAGGGAGGAGAAGTATGCAGTTGTGCCTGGAGGTTTTAGAGGTACTTTCTGTGGTTGGAGCTGAACGATGCACCAATAAAGTCAAAGCGGTGGAGGATCGATCGATCATTGACAATCAGGGGCCAAGGAATGCTTCGAAGACCTCAGAACTTGAGGAGTCAGCAGGAGTCAAAGCCGATTTCTGTGGCGGCAAGACGAAAAACCTGAGGTCAGGCAATTGGCCCTTTTGGAATACGTGCCTCTTCACTTCGCCACACGACGCTTCGCTCCAAGATGCTTTAAATCAGCTTATGCTTCGAAAATCTCAGAACTTCAGGAGTCAGCGGAAGTCGAAGAGGATTCCTACGGTGGCAAGAGGGAAAACACGAGGTCGGGCGACTACCCCTTTTGGAATGAGTGCCTCTTCACTTCGTCGCATGACGCTTCAACTCCAAGATCCTTTAAATCAGTGATTCTAAGTGGTTGATTGTGAGTCCGGATAACCCGAGAAGTGTTAGTGATTCGTTGTTTCCTCCTACGGATCTGAATATCTCAAACATCAATGGCAGAAGGGGGCCCGAGCCCAGAACCCGACTAAGGTTGTCAGATCGCATGCTCTTCAGACCCAGTCCCTTCGGGGGGTCCTTTACCTTTGCTCAGAGTGTTGTGTCTCATCCTAGAAAAGACCAAATCCTCATGGCGAAGGATCTAACTCCCTTTTCGGGTGGTGGTACCCTACTTTAGCCAGGAAGGTTGTCCTAGTAGCACATGATGTTGGTAATGCAAGCTAGGAGTTTAGCCTCTCCTTCAAGTCGTGACGGGTCTACGGGGAAAAATTTTGGTTTAACAAAGGTTCTTGAGGAGCCTCAGACCAGCAGAATGTGCGACAAGGGGGAATTGGAGGAGTGGGAACTCAAGCCTGTGAGTGAGGCAAGCAGGCACATGCAGTTGGCGTAAAAGCAACACTGACTAAAAGGAAAAGGGAAAAGGCCAAAAGGGTCTTTGCGAGCAGCTACAGAAGGTGATTTTCGACCATGCTTGTAACCAGGCAGAGAAACAATTGAAGTTTTTTAGCGCCCGCTTGCGTGTAGAGGACTACGAGTGGGAGTCATTGCAAAATGAAGTTAACCAGACGGCAGCGAACCGAGATTTCGCGGAAAGGGAGATGCGATAGAAGTGGGGGACCACCCAGGAGAGCAAAGCGATCCAACCAGCTTTGACAAAGAGACAGGAGAAGTCACCTCGCAAGGTCAGAATGCGGATCACAGGAAGTGCGACCCAAGTGTAGCAGAAGGGGACTCAGAAGACTTAGCTTTCGAGAAGGTGGTGGCACAGGTAGTTGGAGTGAAGGTGGCATGGGTCCCCCATGATTTCCAAATGAAAACCCTATCATGAAACGTATGGAAGTTGGGTCAACCACAGAAGCAGTTGACGATCAGCTCTTTAATGGCTACATGGAAGGTGGTTGTGGCATGCTTATAGGAGACCAAGGTTGTGCCGTGGGAGTTAATGAGATAGAATCCTATTTCCGGACCCCATCTCAGTGATTTCAGGTATGTGCTTGCTAGTGGTAGCTCTGAGGGATCTTAGTTGCGCGGAATGGCGATATATTCGCCTTAGTTGATGAGATTGTGATAGCTCACTCGATTACAGTAATTCTTGATAGCATGAGGGAACGGTAGCGCTTCATGGTCACATCAGTCTATGGCATTATGGGGGTATCATTGAATACGGAATTGTGGGATGAACCGAGGGAGATCAGAAGCAGATTTCCTGAGGAGGCATGGTTGGTGGGCGGTGACTTTAATGTCACTTCGTTTACAAAGGACGGACCAGGTGATAGAGGTGTGCAGGATCCTGGTTCCAACCTTTTGAAGATGTCGTGGGGGAGCTGGCATCGGAGGTTGCTGATGCGACTAACTGCAAATACACTTGGAGGAACATCTCGTCGCAATCCTGCATTGGCTGATTCCTGATGTCTATTGAGGCAATGGAACGGTTCAACTTGGCAGTGGTTACCTCCCTACCCAGATCGAGATCGGGCCATACACTACTATGCCCGGATATTTGCAGCAGGAGAGGAGCATCCTCTAATTTCAAGTTCGAGCATTGTTGGATGGACGGGGACGGATTTCACGAGATGCTCATTTTCATTCTGGAATGACCTGGTGGTGGAGGGGTCGGCTACTGTTAGACTCGTCTTAAAGTTAGTGGGGGTTGTAGGATGTTGATGGGATTTAGGAAGGACACTCATATGGCTCGGGAGCTTAAGAGAAATGAAGCCCAGGAGGAGATGTTAAGGTTAGACAGATTGGAAGACTACATGAAGCTTGATTAGGGAGAGTCGGCGCGCAGGGGGGTTGTGCAGAAGATCCTTGAGGAGGAAGATAGGAAGAGGGAGCTAGAGTGGAGATAGAGATCGCGTCAGAAGTGGTTGAAGGAGGGGGACACTAACACTACGTACTTTCACATGGTGGTGGACGGGAGACAACGGAGGAACATCATTCATTGGATTGAAGTCGGGGGAAAGGTGATTAGTGGGTGGAGGAGATTGCGATGGTGGTTACGGGCTATTTCAGGAAAATGAGCTCATGGTCTACACATGGTGGCTCTAGATAGTCGGGGCTTGGGGTGAATCTTATCTTTCCTCAGGAGTCTGAAGCTTTGACAAGATCATTTACTATGCATGAGGTGAGGGAGGCGGTCTTAGGCCTGAATGCAGATGGTTGTCTTGGACCCGATGGCTTCCCGTTATTCTTCTTCAAGGAATTCTGGGAGGATTGGTGATGAAGTGATGGAGGTGGTAGCGGAATTTGCAGAAGGAAATTATCAATTATGGTTTTGAGTGAATCAACTAGTCCTTCATTTTCTTGCTTCCCAAGAGGGATGTTGCTGTAAGAATTGAGGACTACCGCCCAATTACACCTTCAAACGCGATTTATTTGAGTGGCAAAGGTGTTGGCGAATCGGCTGCAGGGGGTACTTGGTAGAATTATTTCGCATGTCCAAAGTGTGGTTTTACCAGGCAAACATCTCATGGACAATGTGGCCTTAGCATCGAGATTGTTGTGGATTGATTGGCGCAAAAAGAAGACAAAAGGAGTACTGTATAAGGTGGATTTCTTGAAGGCATACGACTGTGTGGATCGGCGCTTCATTTGGGCGTCTCTCTACATGTGTGGTTCCCCTAACGTATGGATAACATGGATGAAGAGATGCATTACAACTACATCTAATGCAGTTTTGGTGAACGGCCAGTCAAGGGGGTATTTTCAGCCATAACGTGGGGTTCGTCACGAATGCCTACTGGCACCTCTACTTTTTGTTCTTGCGAGTGATGCTTTGGCGATCATGATTGAACGTGTGGTGACCGGGGGGGCTTGTCATGTCTATTTAGGGAGGCGATATCGATATCAATCCTCCAATATGCGGACAACACGATTCTATTCGTAGAGGAGGACTCGGAGAGTTGCAGGGTTCTCTCTAAGGTGCTCGATCTTTTCGAGGTTGTATTTAGTTTGAGGCTTAACAGGGAGAAGTCAGAATTTGTTTCCTTCAACTTGGACGATGCAAAGGAGGAGCAGTATGTGGGGTACCTCAGGTCTCCTCACAAGGAGCTATCGATACGATACTTGGGTGCGCCACTCGTAGTAGGGCGAATGCACTTGTCAGATTGGTTGTCGGTAACTGAGAAGTTAGACCAAAAGCTTGCGGGATGGAAATCTACGTGCTTATCTAGAGGGGACAGGCCAATGTTGTTGCGTTCGATTCTATCGACGATCCCCCCATTTCTTCCTCTCAGCCATCATGCTACCAGTAGGGATACGGAATAGGTTGGAGGACATCATGAGATGCTTCTTTTGGTCGTCTTTGGGTAGTGCAAATGGACTGCCATTAGTAGAGTGGAAGACAGTTACCTGCTCAAAGGAGGACGGTGGTCTTGGTGTACGCAGCTTGGAGGAGATGAATAAGGGCTTTACATGACAAGTGGATAACGCGTATTTGAGGCGGTTGTGATAATTTGGTTTGCCCGTTAATTAAGAAAATCCACGGTTCTGGTATCAATCAATGGTCCTGGGGGATAGGGGAAGGCTCTTTCCTTCTTCTGACGTGGTATATGTAGTGTTTTGCAAGATGTTTGTCCTTTCCTAAGACCTGTTGTAAGGGACGGTACTGGTTTTAGGTTCTAGACTGATGAGTGGAGTCAAAATGAGGTGCTTGGAGAGAGGTTCACGAGTCTTATGGCACTGGCAACTAATCCGAATTGCTCGGTGGCAGATCTATAGGATGGACACTCTTAGTTTCTCCATTTTAGATCAGATCTTTTTGACCAGCGTTTGGAGGAGCTTCTAGTGTTGATGGTAGAGTTGGACAGGGTGGTTAGGCCTACTAAGGGCAAGGACAATTGGACCTAGTATGATGGGAGCTTTTTGGTGGGCAAGGCATACAAGGCATTGAAGGGCCCAACAACCTTCGACCCCGGGGGGTGCGTTGCGGACTGCAGTGGCATAATGGGATGAAAAATACATGTAAAAATAAAGGTATTTACGTGGTTGTTCAGGAGAGGGATCTTCCCACGAGTAGGAGACTTGCACGGCATGTTCAAGTCGTCGATCACACTTATTCTCGGTGGTGGATAGACATTGAGGAGGCGGGATCACCTATTCTTCAGTTGTGCAAGCTCTATAGAGGCCTGGAACTTGCTTGGTAACTAGATTATCTCTCATAAGGGCATCATGGATTTCTGAGAGTTTATTGGCAAAAACTAGTGCGACATGGAGAGAGAGAGAGAGATCAAAGGACATCACTCCTTTTTTAGGCGATTTGGCTAGCCAGAAATGGCATTATCTTCCTCCAGGAGAGATTCTACGCTGAGAGTGTTTTTTTAAGCCAAGGAAGAGGGGGATACACTCGATGGTGCTCACCCTAATATATTAAGAGAGAAAAGTAGATGTTACAAAAGAAGAAACTAAAAACAAAGCCCCCCGCTAAGGAGGCAAGTAGCCTCCCGAAGTGGGCGGCCAGCAACTAACAATTAAACAGAACGGAGAAAACATGCAAGTCATACAAGACACCAATCAGCCACAAAGCCCTAGCACGGCAGAAGACGTTCTCCAGGTAAAACCGCTGCTCGGAGAAGAGGGCCTCATTGCGAGCAAGCCATAACGACCACAGACAAGCCACCGGAGCAAGAAAACGCCTTCTCTCCAACCGCCTGTTAGAGAAGAGGGAGTCGCAGAAGGACTCCACATCACGAGCGAGCATCCAATTCACAAAGGGGTCGTCCCACATCTCCCGGACCAAGGGGCAAAGAAACAGCAGATGGTCTAGTGTTTCCACATTAGAATCGCACAGACCGCAAGTGTTAGAGACCGAGGGGATCAACCTGGAACAGCGATCGCGCATTAAGAGTCTCCTTCTGCGCAAGAGCCAAAGGAAGAAGACGATACGTAAGGGCAAACCCAGGCCCCAGACGAAGCCACGGTCTCGCATCAAAGAATCCGAACTAGGAGGCTGAGAATCTAGCAAGGATGTGTAGGCCTTCCGAGTCGAGAAGAGACCGTCCCTCCAAACCCAGTGATCTAAGCCACCAGAGGGAGATCCCGCCTGAGCAAGAACGTTCATCAAAGCTAGAAAATCCATGAACCTCCGATCGGAGAAGGAGCCCAGGAAGCGAGGAGACCAAGAATCGTCTACCCAGCAGGAAGCGACGAAGGCTTCCTTATTTTCCGCCAAAGCGAATAGTCGAGGGAAGCGAATAGAAAGAGGCTCCCCCTCCAACCAACAATCATTCCAGAAGGAGAAATCGCGGCCGCCACCGAGCACAGGTTTGAAAGACGATCTGTATTTCGCGAAAGCCACCTGAATACCACGCCAAAATGGAGATCTCCCACCCACATCCTCCGAGGCTCCCACACCAGGCCACGCCCGCCCGTGAAGAGCCCTCAAGATGGTAATGAAGAAGCCACCATCTCTTCCCCAGACCTTGGTTGCCCACTTAAGGAAGAAAGCGTCGTTTATCATTCTGAGACTCCTTATCCCCAAACCTCCTGCCCGACTTCTCCCTCACCACCTCCTCCCAAGCGACCAGGTGAATCCCCTCCCACCGCTGCCCGATTTACCCCATAGGAACTTCTTGAAGCAAGACTCCGGTCTATTGCCAATCCCCGCGGGCATCTGACGGGTCGATAAAAAATGTACAGGTATGGCGGCAAGGACCGAGCGAAGAAGAACCAGTCTACCTCCTTTGGAAAGAAGAGTTACGCGCCAACTAGCCAATCTCGCCTCCACCTTCCTCCACCACCGCACTCCAATCCTTCAATCGAGGCCTCCCGACCACCAACGGAAGGCCCAGGTAATCCAGCGGGAGGCAGCCCAAAGCAAAGCCCAGAATGTTGGCAAAATCCGAAGCACACGTCTCCGAAACACCAAAAGTAATGACATTCGATTTATTGCTGTTTATGCGTAAGCCCGAAAATTCACTGAAGAGGTCTAAAGTCGCCGACATGGCCGCAACTTCTGACTCTCCCCCTTCGATAAAGCACAAAGTGTCGTCCGCGAACTGAATAAGTGGCACGGAGATGGTCCCCTTAGAAAAACCCTTAGATAGGCCCGCATCAACCACCCGGGCCACCATTCGAGCCAAGACATCCGACGCAATCACGAAAAGGAGGGGAGCCAGGGGGTAACCTTGCCGAAGGCCCCGACGCGGCTGAAAGCGCCCGCCCTCCAACCTGCCATTTAGCAGAAGAGAAAAGGAGATAGTCGTAACGCAGCGCCGCATCCACGAAATCCACAAGTCGGGGAATTTACGCCTCTTGAGGACCGACCATAGGCCCAATCGATGCTATCATAAGCTTTGGCAAAATCGATCTTCCATAGAACGCCTTGACGCCCCGAGGCTTTCCAATCCGCCACCAGCTCCGACGTAACAACAATACAGTCCGATATTTGCCTGCCTTTGATGAATGTCGCCTGAACTGGCGAGATAAGAGGGTCCAGTACCTTAGAGAGTCTCTTGACAAGTACTTTAGCGACGATTAAATAAACGGCATTAGAAATGGAGATGGGGCGAAAATCCCCGATGTCCTCCGCCACCTCCCTTTTAGGAATCAAGAGGAGTAGAGCTTTATTCAGTCTATCAAACCCGCGTTTCCGCCACAGGACTCCACAACCACCTCGAATACTTCCTTGCCCACCAATTCCCAAAAGTCCTTGAAGAATGCAACCGAGAAACCATCAGGCCCTGAGGACGCGTCAGGATTAAGATCCCACAGGGCCTCTTTAGTCTCCAACATAGAAACCGGTCTAATAAGCATGGCACAATCCTCTCACAGAGACAGTGGGAACCCCCAAGCCGAGCCACTTCCAACGTCGAGGATGACGATTCGACATGGCCTCCCTGAAATGCTTCGAGATTGCGGCACCCATAACGCTATCCCCAACGAAACCCTGCCCATCAACAGAAATAGCCTGCATAGTATTGTTCCGTTTCCTCCCGCTAGCAACCCTGTGGAAGTAGGCCGAGTTCGTGTCGCCGTCTTTGAGCCATTTGAGCCTGGAGCGCTGATGCCATTCGATAGCTCTTTTCTTGTCTTCATCCGCCACCTTGAATTGCGCAGAAGAGCGCTCCTCGAGCTCGGTGACGTTGAGAGTCCTCTCATTCTCCACAGCGTCAAGACTTGAAATAATCTCCTCCGCCTCTTTTCTGAGAGTCACCCTCGCCAATCGCGGACTACCGTTTAAAACGAGCCAATCTCGTACGCAAGGAAACAAGCTTTTGATTAAGACGAGCAGCAGAGCCCTCCACCGGAGTAGAGACCCAGTGATCATTGACCACCGCACGAAAAGAAGGCTCCAAGAGCCAGCAACGTTCATATCTAAAGATGCCCCTCGGGGATTGATTCTCGCCAGAATCCATAAAATTGGCGAGTGGTCAGAGAAAGCTCTCGGTCTCGAAGAAACCGAGCAGGAAGGGAATCTTTCCATCATAGCACTCGAAGCCAAGAACCGATCAAGGCGGGACCGCGAATTGTCGTTCCTCCAAGTATAATTAATATCAGAAGCCACCAAGTTTTCCAGAGCCAAAAAGTCCAGAGTCTCCCTAAAGGATAGAGAACCCGGGTCGCAGCCCCCCCTAGCCCGAGGGCGATCAGCCGAATGAATAGTGACGTTAAAGTCTCCCCCAATGATCCACAGAAAGCCAACGAAAGCACGGCCCGCAACACGCAAATCATCCCACAGCTCCTCTCTGCTGATATGACAGCAAGGTCCATATACAGATGAAATAGCGAGAGGGGTGGGTAAGTCCCTTCTAACAAGCAACACCGATAACATATGCCTCCCCATCAAGGTGGAATCCTGAGAAAAAAGATCCGACTTCCAAGCAATGAAGAGGCCTCCCGCCGCTCCCACCGCATCCAACATCACAAAGGAATCCAGCGACCCCGCACCAAAGGACCTCCATAGAGCATCGTCCAAGCCCTGCAACTTCGTCTCCTGAATCAAGCCACATCACAAGCCCACTCCGAGAAGCGGGCACCCAAAGCCTTCCTCTTCACGTCGTCCCCCAAACCCCTGACATTCCAGGAAATGATTTTCATTAAGGAAAGAGTCGGCTCCCACCAGAGGGTGCGAGGCCAGCCGCCTCCGCAACTGAGTCACACAGAGTAGCACAGGAATGAATCGGCGCCGCTCGCGAACGAGATCTGCCCCGCCTCCGATAACGCTTCCCCGATCGTGCATCAGAACGAGATCTGCCTCTACGCTGAGAATGTTGTATTACACACTAGGGCTTTAGCTGAGTCTTGGACCATGTTGTAGTGTTGTTCTTTTTTTCCAAATACATGTAAAGACATACTTAATTAAGGAAAAGGTTCTGTTGTTGTACATGTTTACATCCGTGTGATTTGTATTGGTGATAAATGATGAATTTTTGGGCACATACCTATACATTGGAAGCCCTTTTGCTTTCAAAAAAACAATCATAGACATGTGTGAATTTACAACTTATCTTAAAAGTCTGACGAAGATACACGTGTTTTTCACTATTATCTTTTGCTTTAATGCTAGTAACATCCCGGTTCTTTTTGTCTCCTAAACTTGGAAAATGATGAATCTCAATCTCACTCTTCTCCCCACTATAGAATTTTAAAGCCATACTTCTTAAATATAGTTATTTTATATATGTAAGACTATTTTTTTTCTTAGTGTCTCAAAAATTGTTAAAATATATTTATACTATGTATAATGTTTATCTTAAAATAGATTTTTAATATTTCTAAAATATTTTTATCTTCTTTTCCATGGCAATCATGGCTCTTCATACCATATACTGATTACTCGATTTTCTTAGGTTTTAATTCTAAAGAATGTGAGTGATTTGTAGTCGTAACCGGAAATTTGAATATCAAACAAAGTTTTTATTTTTCTACTTTATTTATCTAGTATAGATACCCATGGTCGAACTCAAGGAGGCAAACTATTTAAACTTAGTAGTGTAGAATTATTTAGGTCAGGCTTTTCTGAATATTTTTATTGTTTATTGGGGATTTTATGAATTTTTATTGGTTTTGAGTATACCTATATAGATATATGTTTTATACTTTTTATGTATTTTATATTTTTAAGGGGTTTTTTGTAACATACGGATCTCCACAAACCCGAACTCGACCCGATTAGAGTCCGTATAACTCAATAAAGTTATTAATCATTGTTCGATAACATAAATCGATCAATTGATCGTGAATCAAAACTCGTTCGGGCAAAATCAATCAAAAATCAATCACATCGTAATGCGTGCCCGAAAAAGCCGCGACGCAAATTCGAAAACCGCGAAACAAACTGAGACCACCCAAAAATTCGATTCGACAAATAAGATCAATGAAATCGACCGTTCGTCGATCGGAGGTCGTTTGATATTTTAAATTCAATAACCAATCAAGACCGTATCCCGGAAATTTCGGGGATTCATCTTCAACCCGAAGTATATGAATATTATACTCATATTGATCGTCGTTCATAGACGGTCAAAACGAGCTATTATACACAAAAATCCGACAATCGAGGTGCATATACGGTCAACTTCGGGTTTCTAGATATAATAGAGCTATTGTAAAAATAATAAAAATATATATATATAACTAAACTGGTTATAAGTACAGACGGCAGAGCAGACTGCTAGCTGGCTCTTTCCACGTCAAACTCTTCTCTCCATTTGGCCCAAGAAGCTTATCCACCTGTCAACACCAAATTTCTTTCTCCCTTATAAGTATCACCGTTTTCCTCCAACTCTCTCAAATCTCCACCGAGAGAGCTCCAACCTCTCCATATTTTTATTGTTGCCGATAGCAACAACAGCTGTTGCTTCCCTCCCAAGCATCTGGGAGTTGCTGCTACCATTCTAGTCAAGAAAACCCACGAAGGGCTGCAAGAACAGCAACCCATTGCTGCTGCACAAACAGATGGAAACTGCTGGAGCCCTTTCGATGGCTTGAAGCTGCTGCCATCAGCCGGAAGAACCACACAGCTGCCGCCTCCTGCTTCTGTGAAACTCTCCTGGAGTAGTTGTTGTCCAGCAGCTCTGAAGTGTTGGTGTCCTCTTTTTCAAGAGCTCCGATCAACCAAGTGCAGTTGCAATTGGTCCAAATAGGGTTGCATGCATAACATTTGTTCTTCAATTTGGAGCAAATCCAAAGGTACAATCTTTTCCCCTCTTTCTCCCTACTCTTCAATCTCCAGCCGATAGAACCCCAAACCCTCTCTTTTTTTTCCCTCCATTTTGCTGCAAATCCAGCAGCAGCAAGCTGTTGTCTAACATCTTCTACAGCCTCTTGCTGCCCCAAAACTGGGAGATTATCTCCTCTCCTTTGAAGCTGCTTCACAAACCCTGCATGAGCATCAACTGGAGCCCCCTGCAGCTGCTCCAGTCCTCCCTTACTGCTGCAAGGAGCAGCAACTGTTCTGCTGCTTCAAAGAAAGGCTCAAGGGCTGCTGCAACCTCCTTCAGCAAGCAGCTGTATGCAACATTTCCTCCAAGCAAGCAGCTGGAGCTGCTACCAATAGAAGCATTCCTCCAAAATTTAAGATCCAAAGAGGTACATCCATTCCCCTCTTTTGCTGCTTTCCATGCATGTTCGTTTCTTAAATCCAGTTGCTATTAAATAAAGTTGACTTTACTTGCCATCTCCATCACGTTTACATGTTATGATTTAATGGAAAAGTCTGGCATGTCAACCTGAATACATGAAATAAGAGCATACCTCTATGGAAGATAAATTCCTATTTTCCAATAGAATATACACACATCATTTTAAAATGCCTTTACTAGGGTGAATCTGCTTACACTATTGCATAATTATCTTCATGCCCAAAGAATTTACGAAAGCTATAAACCACTCATAAGCTATGTTCTGATGGGGATTGGATTAAAGACATTTTTTGATTGGTTGATTGAAAAACGAAAGATATAAAATTGTTAGAGTATAATGGGTTTGAGGGACTTGCTAAATGACTTTACCACGTATACAAGCAAAGAGATGTAAGACATAAGATTACATTCCAGGGAAATATGTCTTCAAATACTTGGGGATTTATATATGATCATAATGGAAAGTAATAAGGTTTGATTGAACAGAAGAAATTTCAAGTGCTTATTGTGATGAGAAGATGCATGTTTGGAATCTAATTATATACAGATGTTGTAATGCATATTGAGTGAGACACATTTCACTTCAAAGGTTACTGTAGAATGTAAGATGCCTATGATGCCTCAAGAATGTTGGTGCTATTCATAACAAAGTTGTTATTAGGAGTCTGCAGTACACTGATAACATGTAGTATGAAGACACACCCAGAACTGCAGTGTTTATCTCAACCATACATAAAAGATCCATGCGCATAGGTTGATTGGGACAATAAACCACACTATTACGAACGTGTGTTGTTCCACAAGGATGTGCATCCATTCATGAGAAATGTATCTCATGGTAAGATGATTTTTTTATATGGTAACAACGAGTACAAATTTGCAAAGGAAGTTGGTATAATTAAGCAACTCAATGCCAAGACTGGTAAGATTAAGCATAGTAAATGTACATCTAGAAACGAAATGGTGTATTTCCTGGTCACATTTGAAAGCATCCGCGGAGTCACCTTATCAGAATATAAGAGATTTCAGACAAATTCACGATGGTTATATTGAAGATGTTAAACGTGAGGTTGAAAATTTGGGTATCAGTTTGTTATTGGATTTTGATAGATCTGTCATGTAGAACATGAAAGATATTGTTATCCAACTGTGGCCAATGGACTGAGGGCTTTACTTTGATACACTAAATCGGGGTAAGTAGAAGTTCCTTAAAAGATGCTTAGAATATGGTTCATTAATTATGCCACTAAATTATGGGTTAAAAGAAAAGAAAGGTGGAGTTTGTACATCGAATCAAATTTAAATCCAGATTCAATGAGCATATGATGATCCAAAAACTTTAGAAATGATAAGTTATGACCACAAAGATCGATCATCTTCATGAATAAATCGTTTGGGCGTATTCTACTAACTGTAGATCACTATTGACTGAATTATTGACAAAAGACCTAGATCTATACAATCAATTACCACAGAGATCGAGAAAGGAGGTTGAATCAAGTCAACGTTAGTGATTCAGTGATGACTTATAAATATTGAGTGCCAGTCATGGTGACCTTTACACCTGACTGTGCAAGGGCGCGGTGACCCTCAACTGGGCGGGAGATAGGAAGCCCAGCTAGGGCAGCGGCCGCTTTGTGCGCGGGTCTCGGATCTCAGTCTTTTCTCGGTTTTTTGCGAGCGCTCGCAGTTTTTACGCCTCTCTGGGATCCACAAGTTTCTTTTAAAGACCAGTTCCGCTGACCCTTGTTCTTTAGGGTGCCTAGGCAGGAGGACCCTTGGTTTTAGTTTTTCGAGCTCGTTAGCCCGAACCGGTCGGGCCGGTTTTTCTTTTAGAGCGACTTTTCTAGAGAGTCTCTCTCACCCGTCTCAGTGGCGTAGTTTTGGAGTAGACCTATCCCTCTATTGGACCGCCTTCCAATTAGAGGGCGAGACGGAAGAGCCTTTTGTAGGCTTCCTCACCGCTTGAGTTTTGTTTATTTTTCGCCAGCAGACTTGGCGATGCTACATCCGAATCATCCGTGTATACATCTGAATCCTCTATGGCTACATCTGAATCAGTTACAATTGAATTTGGAAAAGTTACAAATGAGATTGGATTGAGTTACAATTAAGTTTGGCTAAAGTTGAATTACAGTTGAATTGGTTACATAGAAGCTTGGTTACAGTTGAGTTGGTTTCCGATGAACTAGTTACTTTTCTGCCAATAATTCCTGACAAAGAGAAAAGACCATATCATGACAATTATCCTTATCAGACTTCGAACTACTACCATAGTTGTAAGATATAGCTAGTGGACGTGTTGGGAACTTAGTTAGGATGCATTTTACTCCACCGCATGCCTACAGAGGCACCCCAACCCTAAGGTTTCCTTACTGCCTTAGAGTCGTAGTGTGAGGTCTTACCCAGACCAAGACCACAGACTATCCACTAAGCTTGAGCAATTAAACAAGAAAAGAATCAAAACACTAGACCCATCATGTACACTTACTATGATCCATTTACATTATTCGTAGACATCGGCAAGAGATCTGGATCACCTCGATCATAAAAAGTATATATGAATCAGAGAACTTATCAATCCTTGAGGCACATCTGTTCACTAGGAATCATATAATATTTGTATAAATGATCAATGTGGGTAATTAATGTAGGATGAGTAAAATGGGGTTTTACATACCACAAAATTTGAAAGCCTGTTTCATTGCAAGTAGCTTTAAATTTTAATTGTCAGGGCCAAATTACTTGCTTTCTTTTGGAACCACTAAATTCCTGTTAATTTTAATTAACTAGATGTACTCAACGTTTGTTGATGTTCTTTTCTCCCTATTCCATGGATTGCAGGCAAAATACATGCACCGTTGTATTGGGAGAGTTGAACATCAGCTTTTGCAGTTACAATTATCAGGTACGCATGCGATAGTTTATTCAAGATATTTTATG
Source organism: Ottelia alismoides (assembly GCA_037367405.1). Classification (NCBI taxonomy): domain Eukaryota; kingdom Viridiplantae; phylum Streptophyta; class Magnoliopsida; order Alismatales; family Hydrocharitaceae; genus Ottelia; species Ottelia alismoides. The sequence goes on along the minus strand of JAZKJV010001031.1, from coordinate 1,580,181 downwards.
CTTTTTATTTCTCTTCTGCTATAATTGGGATGCATGTACATGATGCAATTTCTGTTGTTACATGCCAATTGTTATGGAAATTATGCAATACAAGTGTGACATAGTGTAGTCCTGTGGCTTGTTAATAAATTATGAATGTCATTCGTACAAAAGAGAAAAATTTCCCAAAAATTTTTAGTACTCTAATATGATCTTTAGCGAATATGATACTATGTATGATATGTAAACGGGTATCCCAGATCCGTTAAGAAGCGGGCATCACAGTTTGGTATCAGAGCAGTGGTACCCCGCTACATACATTCGTAGTATTATAGTTCCGATCGCATTAATTATCCGATAGCGATAGTCCTTTGACTTGTCGCGAGTCTGAAGGGGAAATATGACATTCAAAATTAATGACCACAGATGTCACCAATTGCAACTAATTTCCATATGTATCGCAAGAAGAGAAAAAGCATAGTTAGAAATATCCATGAACACTAATGATATCGGTTCTTACATAGAACAATGGCGTCCTGAATCGGCTTTTTTTTTATTTAATTGATTCTGAAGCGATAGACGAACTTCGAGTTCTAGCTTCAGTAGGTAGAGGTGCAGATGCCCTAGATCATCCTTGTCACATTATGGGTCGGGTGGCTAGTTGATCATCATAAGACTAATAGTCTGATAGCTACCAATGTTGATTGGTGGACATGAGACGATAGCAGACTGTCTGCTATTACAGCTCAATAAGTTCGACCCAACTTTGGGTATGATTTGAATGTCAGCTCATCATGCCTTAAGTAATTAATTCATGAAGACGGCTGTCTTCAAGATTCCGAACATACCCGAGTTTACCGTTAAGAATACCTTATATGACTCCAAAATGGAGTACATTTCAGTGTTGAGAGCTCAAAGACTCATAGATCATGAATGCGACACATTTCTAGTAATTATCGGAAAGACATCTGATGGAGAGCCGATGGCTCAGAACATCACGATTGTGTCAGATTATCCTAGTGTATTCTCTAATGATTTGTCAGGATTACCGCCTGAGAAAGATTGAGTTTGAAATTACGTTACTACCATATATACAACCAATCTCGATGGCTTTGTACCGCTTGGCACTAGCCGACTTAAGAAAACTCAAGATGCATTCGTAAGAGTTACTTAAGGCTGAACACTCCACCTTGAAATGCTCCAGTTCATTTTATCAGAAAGAATGATGGGTCGATGAGATCGTACATAGATTACATTTAGATGAACAAGAAAACGGTGAACAACCATTATGCTCTGCCACACATAGATGACTTATTTGATCAGTTACAGGGATCTTCGGTATCCTCGAAGATCGACATTCAACATGGTTACCATCAACCGAGGATTTGATATTCGAATATTCCAAAAACAACATTCAAGATTAGATATGGGCACTACAAGTTCGTCGTGATGACATTTGGGTTCACAAATGGCCCTACAACTTTTATGGATATGATGAACAGGACTTCCGTCCATACTTGGACGAGTTTGTAATTGTATGCATCTATGATGTGTTGCTGATATATTCCCGAAATAAATAGGGATCACATCAGTGATCTAAAGACAGACATGGATATACTTCAAAAGTACAAGTTGTAAACCAAGTCGAGCAAATGCAAGTTCTAATTATCCCAATCCTTGGGCATGTCATTTCTGGAGCAGGTATGCCAGTTGACCCTACGAACATTAAGGAAGTTATGTTTTGGGAACATCTCAAGACAATCATTCGAATTTGAAGCTTCCCTGAACTAGATAGTTATTACAGACGTTTCGTCAGTAGCTTTTCTTGACTCATTCTTTTCCTGACACGTGAAGAGAGTTCCTTTCATTTGGAATTATTATGCGAACAGGCGTCAGGACATCGAAGGAAAGATTGGCGATTGTGCCTATCTTTGCGCTTCCTTCATGCACCCACGATTATGCCGTATATACTTATGCTGCAAGAGAAGGTTTAGGAACGGTTCTGATGCAGCCAAGTCATGTGAGTGTTTATGCATCATATCAATTAAGGTCGCATGAACGGAATTACCCCATCCTTGACTTGGCGTCGGTGATAGTTATCTTCGCTTTAAAGATCGGGCTCTACTATCTCTATGAGGTGAATTTCAAAATTTTCACAGATCGTAAAGGTTTAAAGTACATCTATGATCAAAAGGAGATAAACATGAGACGATGTATTACCATCTCGATAAAGGAAACATGGTGGTAAATGCGCTTACCAGTGGCAAATGCGCTTACCAGTAAAGCTCATGCACATACGATAAACTTGCTATACACGTGTAATGTACTCACAAGCTTTGACTAATTAGCATCCATATGAGAGTGCATCTATATATATATATATATATATTGTCGTGCCTCAGCGATTCAACGGTCTTTAGAATTGCATATTAGAAGGTCAGAGAACAGATCCTTGAATTCGAAACAGATACATGCGGGTCATCAAAGACTAAGGTGATGATTTTGTAATAACCAAGTTCATTTTGTGGAAAGTTGGCCGGGTAGCTATGCCCAACGATGAACAGTTATGTAGAGACATCCTTGATGAGGCACACAGTTCTCGATTATCTATTCATCCTAGCAACACCAAGATGTATTGTGATTAACGTCAACATTCTAGTGGAACGAGATGAAGCGAGATGCAATACATCTCGTTAGTAGATGCTTGACTTGTCAGATAGCCAAGGCTGAGTACAAGAGACTACCCGGATTATTGCAGTTCTCCCTTTCCATAGTAGAAATGGGAGATTATTTCTATGAATCTTGTTACTAGACTACCGAAGACATCATATGGACACAATGTTTTTGGATCATTGTTGACGGATTGACCAACTCATCCCACTTCATACATGTCAGCATGACATACACTTTATCGAGATTAGCTAGATTATATGTGAAGAACATTATCAAACTTCATGATATACCATCTAAGGTAATGTCTGACCGAGACTTGAGGTTTACATCGCACTTCTAGTACCAGTTCATGTCAATACTTCAGAAAAGCTATATATATCGTCGGAAAAGAGATTTAGAATTTCAAGTAGTATGATCCTCTTCTCTTAATCCATTTAAATTGAAACTTATCAATATTCAGCTCAATTCTTTATACTGATGGAAATTCCTGAAAACACATGAAAGAGATTAAGTGTTTCTACGAGTATCTCACATGAACGGAGTACAGAGATTTGGTGTTCATAGCAAGATGATACCACAATATATTAGACCATTGAGATTATTACTCGTAGGTGTAAGGTGGTCTATCGAGTAACCTTTTCTCCACACCTATCAACCATTCACTACACCTTTCACAATATCCAACCTGAGGAAGAGCATACACGACCCCCGAGGTGGAGCCAAATTTGACATATGCGGAAAGACCGGTATAGATACTCGATAATACTGCAAGGAAGCTCCGCATCGAAGAAATTCCCAAGTCAGAGAGCTATGTCACCAACATGGTGACAAAGAAGCGACATGGGATAACCGAAACAGACATGCAGATAAGATACCGCAGCTTTGTCAGATAATGGTCAAAACAAGCACATTTAACTATGAATATTGAAAGAACATGGTTTGTTTTCTCTTTGAGGTTTTTATGGGTTCAAAACCCTTTGAGGTTTTTATGGCCAGATGAGATCCAAACAAGACACAAAGTAACCTTGACTCGAGTCTCGAGGACGAGACTCCCTTTGAGGTTTTTATATTTGTAACATCCGGATCTCCACAAACCCGAACTCGACCCGATTAGAGTCCGTATAACTCAATAAAGTTATTAATCATTGTTCGATTACATAAATCGATCAATTGATCGTGAATCAAAAGTTGTTCGAGCAAAATCAATCAAAAATCAATCACATCGTAATGCGTGCCCGAAAAAGCCGCGACGTAAATTCGAAAACCGCGAAACAAACTGAGACCACCCAAAAATTCGATTCGACAAATAAGATCAATGAAATCGACCGTTCGTCGATCGGAGGTCGTTTGATATTTTAAATTCAATAACCAATCAAGACCGTATCCCGGAAATTTCGGGGATTCATCTTCAACCCGAAGTATATGAATATTATACTCATATTGATCGTCGTTCATAGACGGTCAAAACGAGCTATTATACACAAAAATCCGACAATCGAGGTGCATATACGGTCAACTTCGGGTTTCTAGATATAATAGAGCTATTGTAAAAATAATAAATATATATATATATAACTAAACTGGTTATAAGTACAGACGGCAGAGCAGACTGCTAGCTGGCTCTTTCCACGTCAAACTCTTCTCTCCATTTGGCCCAAGAAGCTTATCCACCTGTCAACACCAAATTTCTTTCTCCCTTATAAGTATCACCGTTTTCCTCCAACTCTCTCAAATCTCCACCGAGAGAGCTCCAACCTCTCCATATTTTTATTGTTGCCGATAGCAACAACAGCTGTTGCTTCCCTCCCAAGCATCTGGGAGTTGCTGCTACCATTCTAGTCAAGAAAACCCACGAAGGGCTGCAAGAACAGCAACCCATTGCTGCTCCACAAACAGATGGAAACTGCTGGAGCCCTTTCGATGGCTTGAAGCTGCTGCCATCAGCCGGAAGAACCACACAGCTGCCGCCTCCTGCTTCTGTGAAACTCTCCTGGAGTAGTTGTTGTCCAGCAGCTCTGAAGTGTTGGTGTCCTCTTTTTCAAGAGCTCCGGTCAACCAAGTGCAGTTGCAATTGGTCCAAATAGGGTTGCATGCATAACATTTGTTCTTCAATTTGGAGCAAATCCAAAGGTACAATCTTTTCCCCTCTTTCTCCCTACTCTTCAATCTCCAGCCGATAGAACCCCAAACCCTCTCTTTTTTTTTCCTCCATTTTGCTGCAAATCCAGCAGCAGCAAGCTGTTGTCTAACATCTTCTACAGTCTCTTGCTGCCCCAAAACTGGGAGATTATCTCCTCTCCTTTGAAGCTGCTTCACAAACCCTGCATGAGCATCAACTAGAGCCCCCTGCAGCTGCTCCAGTCCTCCCTTACTGCTGCAAGGAGCAGCAACTGTTCTGCTGCTTCAAAGAAAGGCTCAAGGGCTGCTGCAACCTCCTTCAGCAAGCAGCTGTATGCAACATTTCCTCCAAGCAAGCAGCTGGAGCTGCTACCAATAGAAGCATTCCTCCAAAATTTAAGATCCAAAGAGGTACATCCATTCCCCTCTTTTGCTGCTTTCCATGCATGTTCGTTTCTTAAATCCAGTTGCTATTAAATAAAGTTGACTTTACTTGCCATCTCCATCACGTTTACATGTTATGATTTAATGGAAAAGTCTGGCATGTCAACCTGAATACATGAAATAAGAGCATACCTCTATGGAAGATAAATTCCTATTTTCCAATAGAATATACACACATCATTTTAAAATGCCTTTACTAGGGTGAATCTGCTTACACTATTGCATAATTATCTTCATGCCCAAAGAATTTACGGAGGCTATAAACCACTCATAAGCTATGTTCTGATGGGGATTGGATTAAAGACATTTTTTGATTGGTTGATTGAAAAACGAAAGATATAAAATTGTTAGAGTATAATGGGTTTGAGGGACTTGCTAAATGACTTTACCACGTATACAAGCAATGAGATGTAAGACATAAGATTACATTCCAGGGAAATATGTCTTCAAATACTTGGGGATTTATATATGATCATAATGGAAAGTAATAAGGTTTGATTGAACAGAAGAAATTTCAAGTGCTTATTGTGATGAGAAGATGCATGTTTGGAATCTAATTATATACAGATGTTGTAATGCATATTGAGTGAGACACATTTCACTTCAAAGGTTACTGTAGAATGTAAGATGCCTATGATGCCTCAAGAATGTTGGTGCTATTCATAACAAAGTTGTTATTAGGAGTCTGCAGTACACTGATAACATGTAGTATGAAGACACACCCAGAACTGCAGTGTTTATCTCAACCATACATAAAAGATCCATGCGCATAGGTTGATTGGGACAATAAACCACACTATTACGAACGTGTGTTGTTCCACAAGGATGTGCATCCATTCATGAGAAATGTATCTCATGGTAAGATGATTTTTTTATATGGTAACAACGAGTACAAATTTGCAAAGGAAGTTGGTATAATTAAGCAACTCAATGCCAAGACTGGTAAGATTAAGCATAGTAAATGTACATCTAGAAACGAAATGGTGTATTTCCTGGTCACATTTGAAAGCATCCGCGGAGTCACCTTATCAGAATATAAGAGATTTCAGACAAATTCACGATGGTTATATTGAAGATGTTAAACGTGAGGTTGAAAATTTGGGTATCAGTTTGTTATTGGATTTTGATAGATCTGTCATGTAGAACATGAAAGATATTGTTATCCAACTGTGGCCAATGGACTGAGGGCTTTACTTTGATACACTAAATCGGGGTAAGTAGAAGTTCCTTAAAAGATGCTTAGAATATGGTTCATTAATTATGCCACTAAATTATGGGTTAAAAGAAAAGAAAGGTGGAGTTTGTACATCGAATCAAATTTAAATCCAGATTCAATGAGCATATGATGATCCAAAAACTTTAGAAATGATAAGTTATGACCACAAAGATCGATCATCTTCATGAATAAATCGTTTGGGCGTATTCTACTAACTGTAGATCACTATTGACTGAATTATTGACAAAAGACCTAGATCTATACAATCAATTACCACAGAGATCGAGAAAGGAGGTTGAATCAAGTCAACGTTAGTGATTCAGTGATGACTTATAAATATTGAGTGCCAGTCATGGTGACCTTTACACCTGAAATGCGAGGGCGCGGTGACCCTCAACTGGGCGGGAGATAGGAAGCCCAGCTAGGGCAGCGGCCGCTTTGTGCGCGGGTCTCGGATCTCAGTCTTTTCTCGGTTTTTCGCGAGCGCTCGCAGTTTTTACGCCTCTCTGGGATCCACAAGTTTCTTTTAAAGACCAGTTCCGCTGACCCTTGCTCTTTAGGGTGCCTAGGCAGGAGGACCCTTGGTTTTAGTTTTTCGAGCTCGTTAGCCCGAACCGGTCGGGCCGGTTTTTCTTTTAGAGCGACTTTTCTAGAGAGTCTCTCTCACCCGTCTCAGTGGCGTAGTTTTGGAGTAGACCTATCCCTCTATTGGACCGCCTTCCAATTAGAGGGCGAGACGGAAGAGCCTTTTGTAGGCTTCCTCACCGCTTGAGTTTTGTTTATTTTTCGCCAGCAGACTTGGCGATGCTACATCCGAATCATCCGTGTATACATCTGAATCCTCTATGGCTACATCTGAATCAGTTACAATTGAATTTGGAAAAGTTACAAATGAGATTGGATTGAGTTACAATTAAGTTTGGCTAAAGTTGAATTACAGTTGAATTGGTTACATAGAAGCTTGGTTACAGTTGAGTTGGTTTCCGATGAACTAGTTACTTTTCTGCCAATAATTCCTGACAAAGAGAAAAGACCATATCATGACAATTATCCTTATCAGACTTCGAACTACTACCATAGTTGTAAGATATAGCTAGTGGACGTGTTGGGAACTTAGTTAGGATGCATTTTACTCCACCGCATGCCTACAGAGGCACCCCAACCCTAAGGTTTCCTTACTGCCTTAGAGTCATAGTGTGAGATCTTACCCAGACCAAGACCACAGACTATCCACTAAGCTTGAGCAATTAAACAAGAAAAGAATCAAAACACTAGACCCATCATGTACACTTACTATGATCCATTTACATTATTCGTAGACATCGGCAAGAGATCTGGATCACCTCGATCATAAAAAGTATATATGAATCAGAGAACTTATCAATCCTTGAGGCACATCTGTTCACTAGGAATCATATAATATTTGTATAAATGATCAATGTGGGTAATTAGTGTAGGATGAGTAAAATGGGGTTTTACATACCACAAAATTTGAAAGCCTGTTTCATTGCAAGTAGCTTTAAATTTTAATTGTCAGGGCCAAATTACTTGCTTTCTTTTGGAACCACTAAATTCCTGTTAATTTTAATTAACTAGATGTACTCAACGTTTGTTGATGTTCTTTTCTCCCTATTCCATGGATTGCAGGCAAAATACCTGCACCGTTGTATTGGGAGAGTTGAACATCAGCTTTTGCAGTTACAATTATCAGGTACGCATGCGATAGTTTATTCAAGATATTTTATGCTTTTTATTTCTCTTCTGCTATAATTGGGATGCATGTACATGATGCAATTTCTGTTGTTACATGCCAATTGTTATGGAAATTATGCAATACAAGTGTGACATAGTGTAGTCCTGTGGCTTGTTAATAAATTATGAATGTCATTCGTACAAAAGAGAAAAATTTCCCAAAAATTTTTAGTACTCTAATGTGATCTTTAGCGAATATGATACTACGTATGATATGTAAACGGGTATCCCAGATCCGTTAAGAAGCGGGCATCACATTTTTATTTTTAGATTCTTTTAATTATTATTTTATTTTTACTTGTACTTCTAAAATGTTTAATAAAAGTAATGAATTATGTATTTAGAATAGGATTTTTATCAATTGTGTCCCTCTGAGATATTGCAATATCAGTTATGCTCTCTCTTTTTTGAAATATCAGTTGTACCCTTGACTTCTTCCACAATGATCATTTGTGCCCCTCGAGTTAGTTGTCGTCCATCCTAACTGCAAACGGACGTTAGCTATCGAGACACAAGGGGAATTAAATAAAAGAAAAAGGTTAAAAGGTCCACTAACTACTTTCCTCCACCCCCATTCTCCTCCTCAGTCCCCTACTCCACCTTCCCCCTACTCAGGCACCACCCGTCCTCCAACTATTTCCCAGCCACCTCTGCCTCTGCTCCTCCTCTCCCTCCCCAACCATCTCCGCCCACTGTTGCTCCTCCCCAGCCACCTCCACCCCTGGCTCCTCCTCCCACTCCCCACCTCTCCTTCTCCCTTCCTCTGCACCACCCTCCACTCTGTCCCCCATCACGACATCGATGACCTCATCGTCAAGGAGCGTCGTCGTGACTCCTCCTGCTCCCCTCTCGGTACTACATCTACCTCCTCGACCTGGGCTTGCCCCCCCCCCCCTTCTGGCGATTCTGTCATTTCCTCCTCATCCCCCACCTCCTCCCTCGTGGAGAATTCCACCCCCTTGCCACCTTCCACACCCATTCCCAATGCCTTGAAAGCAACCTCCTCACTTATCTCATGTCGCTTGTTCTCAGCACCTACCGCGTCATCCTCATACCTTCGGTTCGCATCTCCCTCTACCTCGAATCGTCGATGTTTGTGCGCTTCATTCACATACATGGCTCTGATTCGTCTGATTCCAAATTGGATTTACACTATGTAGAACATACCATCTTCGATGTCGGACTCCTCGTCAGTGATCAGATTCCTTTTCAACAACTACACAATCATCATGAGCGAGCATGTGGACTCGAATAGGCTCCACGACAAGGCCCTAAATGTCGGTTTCGATCACCATTTTGGTATCGACCAAAACAGAATTTCGATGGAATTTCGACCGAAATTTCAGTCACTTCGGTCATTTTATTGTACTAGGACCCCCATATTTCGGTCATTTCGATCAAATTTCGATTTCGACTGGATATCGATATTCGACAGAGATTCGATCGAATTTCGCTGAAATTTGAGGCCATGCTCCACGATATACTTAAGGAGGATCCTGCAAGTTTATGTGTTTGATCTGGATTACGATAGGTTGTTGATGCTTGATAGGTTCCACCCGTTTGTGGCCATCCGGAACATGGTCATTGCGGTAAGGATTAAGGACGAGGAGCGCACAGATTGTAAGCGACTACAGCTACAACTGGCGACATGTGATCATGCATACTTGCAAGCTCGAAAGGTGGTGCCATTCGCCGAGATAACGACATGCGAAGGAGGGGCCAGAAGCGTAGGGTGGGTGGGGGAGCTTTTGGACAGTTATGCCCATCTTAACCTCACTGTGGCTTTAAAAAATCATGGTTAAGTTCAACTCATTGACGGCCAAAGTAACATAGGGGCATAAGTGACAGAACGGCAAGAAGTCAAGGGCACAACTGATATTTCAAAAAAGGAGGGGCATAACTGATATTGCAATATCTAAGAGGGGTACAACTGATAAAAAACCTTTAGAATATATATAAGTAATAAAAATATTCTTTTTTTTATTTTTAAGAAAGGTGTAAAATACTCAAAAATTTTAAAAGAAACTATTTTTATATTTTAATATATTTCTCTGTTTTTATTTATTTTTAAAATAATAGACAATAAAAATGTTTTCGATTTTGATTTTTATTTATAGAATGTTGCATTACCTTTAAAACGATATATAATGTGTATTTTAAGGATTTGTGCGATTTTATATATTTTTTATAAGACATCAAGTATATTTGAATTTCTAGGGTTTTTATTTTGTAGTTTTACTTGGTTTTTGAATATGTTTTTGTATGTAATGAAATATATCTAGTATTTGAATAATTATGAGTTTTTTGAAGTCAAAATGTATTTTTATGTTTTGTTTCTGATTTATTATATTTTTACCATTTGAATTTTATTATTAAAAATATAATATGAATACATATTATAGTATTTTATCATGTATTTAGTACTATTTTTATTAAATGTATTTTATTTATGAGAGAATTAATATGTATTTCTTTATATATCTTGATGAATAGGCATATAATTAAATAAAAATGTCTCCTATAGGGAGAAATAATAGGAAGTGCAGGCTGCAGTCGCACAGAAATCACCAACATCCATGTGATCAGCCACGTGAGGATGACTCAAATAGACTTCTTTGCAAATGCCAATGCATTCGAGGAAATATTTGCAACAAGCCCAAACGGACACGTGATGAGCCATGTTCTTCTATTGTGTATGACATGTATGCAACTATTCAAACTATAGATGAATCAACTGTAAATATCCCATGTATCACATGCTTCTCTCGTGATTTTTAAAGGCGGCATAAGGTAAGGATTTTTTAAATTTCATAATGGGTGAGGTCCCAAGATGGGATCCACCGGCGAAATTTACATGACGAAAAAAATACATTACAGAAGACCAACCATCAACCAAAGCCCTACAATGCTCCAAAATATTCTCAGAAAAAAATAATTGACTCGAAATATGAGTTCATTTCTGCCGCATCAGATTGCCCACATAAGGATTAAATAGCGGCTCTGATCGTACGGGCTTCAATCGAACAGACAGCTAGGCTATAAAACGTAGGATGATTAGATATGATCGAATGTCGTAGGAGCTCATGTGTGGCTTCATTGTGTATGTTGATGTTGAAAGGAAAGCTAAAGCAAGGAGGCATGGTTATCGATGGGGACTATCGAAAGGCTCATCTGATTGTAGCATACAAGCACGCTCTAGAGTATAAAATTGTTCTTCCCTAGTTCCTAAAGTTTCTAGTAGTGGATCTCAAATCTCCGTGTGATTCACGATTGAAAATTCCTCGATGATGCTCAAATGGTGGATCTCTTGTGGTCTTCGATTTCAGATAGCACGAATTAGAGGTGGTGTGTTGCTCAATGGGATAGAAGCTAATCTCCAAGCGACTCCAAATCTTCAAATGCTTTGCGATTGAATCTAACGGTGGGAGCTTTGATCTTTGATGGTGTTGGGCCCCATATGGTTCCATCCTTCGCTGCTCAAACTTATGTGTCTTGGTCAACATAAAGGTGGCGGTTTTCAAGCGGATCTCCGACGATAGTGATGAAGTTCTGGTTTTCAACTCTATGTGCTTCGCATCCAGATAAGAGAGCTCGAAAGCGAAACAGAGGATGGTGAGGCGATCGTGATCGTAACAAAATTAAAGAGAATTGATGTGTAGATTGGGAGAAAAATAGGAGAAAAAGCAAAAGAGGAATCGAGAAGAGAACTGACCTTGAAAACACCTAAAATGGAGTAATCACCTGGGGATGCAGGTTGTACATCTCTGAGTTGTTGAATCGACATGGCGGCAAAGAGACGGCATAGGGAGTGAAGAGACTCAAAGAGAGAGAGGAGTGAGAAACATAGAGGGTAGGAGAGAGAGTAATCGTTCAGGGAAGTGCGGGAGGGAGGGGAGAGGGCCACATATCCCATCAAGAGGAGTTGAGGGGAGCGACGCGAGAAGGCCACTGGAGAACCCAACTTTAGTTATATAGATAGATACCTATTGGATCACTAAAGTAAAATTTACGACAAATAAACAATTATTATAGATAATCACACGTATAACAAAATCCAATCTGCAAAACAAATGCAACCATAAGAGACAATGATTTTAACATGAAACCCCCATTGGATAAAAATCACGATCCAAGTCCCCTGACTTGGGACTTCCAATCAACAGCGTCAAGCAACTAATCCATTATTCGGATTAATTACTCGCACATAATGCAAGCGCTTATAAGTGTTTCGAATCACACAACAAAGCCTTTCCGCAACTTGAATTATACACCAATTGTTACATTACAATAAGAATGTAAAGAAAGATTATACCAATAGTTAAGAGATATTTCCACCTTAGAGATATAAACATATTTCGTTATCATGGTGTCATAATGGTATAACCTTATCCTAGGACTCTCCATGTACAAAGCCTCAAATAAGTATGCAATAAACAATAAGGTTAACAAATGCATGATATAATAGAATTGAATGTAAACCGAACATGTAGAATAATGGCTTTTATTATAATATTAATATATTGCAGTCTTTCTTTCTTTTTCAATGTAAGGCATCTCTGCAGGACAACTTCATTTCATCTCTAGGGTTTCAACTATAAATATACCCATTGTAACGTCCTTTTTCATTTCCGGTCTTCCATGTAATGTAATATAAACTTTTTGCAATGAAATACATGCGGCGGTGACTCCCAACTTGGAGCTCACCCTATTTTCAATCAAAAAAAAACTATATATATATAGGATCCAAGAGTTTCGTAATAAATAATTCTCTTATTTACGTTCCACATGGTAGCAGAACGGCGGACTTGGACGAGAGTTCTAGGTCCCTATTGAAAATTCTAGCCCTACCATAACCCCATTTGACGAGAAATTGCAGTAACCATAACAGTTGTGAGTAGGGCTGGCTATCGAGCCCAACGAGCTAAGCCAGTCCCTGGCTCGGGCTCGGGCTCGTTCGAGCCCAGCCGAGCTGGCTCGAGCTCAGGCTCGATGAGCTCAAGCCCTTATCAAGCTCGCTCGGGCTCGATAAGGCTCGATCCGAGTCCCTTATCGAGCCCGATCTGGGCTCGAGCCCAAGTCGAGCTCGTTAAGGAAAATGGGTACTTTTTGGTGGAAAAGTGTTTTGTGTGGGTTCGAACTCGAGACCTGCTCTATCAAAAACGGTGTTCCTTACCAGTAGGTCACTACTCAAGTTGTGTATAAAATCTTAATTATAATATATATTGTACATTATATTTGCTTATAAAAAAATACTAATTTCTAATGCGTGGGCAGGGGGCAAATATGTGGGCAGGAATTGGATTTGAGAATTGGATCATGACTCGTAACTCGTGGAAGGGTCAAAGTTAGTGAAGGGAAAATTGCAAAGGGCTAATTTTATTTTATTTGTATTATATTTAAATGTTGGGATAAACTTTATTCATATGAGAAAAGGTATCCCAGGGCTCTCTTATATAGGAGAAGAGCCATGGGTTAATTACATAAGTGATACTCAAAGAAAACATAAACTGTATATTAAATATAGTACGGTAATAAATAAACATCTCAACACTCCCCCTCAAGCTGGAGCATAAATATCAATCATGCTCAGCTTGGAACAGCCATTGTTTTTAAAAACGCGCCTCGAGGCGCTGAGGCGTACGCCTCGAGGCGTTTTTCAAGGAAAAACGCCTCGAGGCTATAGCCTTATTCAACCTCAATAAGGCGTGCGCTTCGAGGCTTATGAGGCGCGAGGCGCTGCCTCGTGAATGGGCTGTTTTTTAATTTTTTCTGCAATATTTTTTTCCTTTTCTTTTTGATTGTGAGCTTTTCATCTTTCTTAGACATGTATTTTCAAGTCGTTAATCTCATAATTCACTTAAATGTATTTTTTTTAATTTATTAACGTATTAAGCTTATTTTTGCTTTGTTATGCATGTTTTTTATAAATCAACATGAACAAAAAATTGTGTCTTGAGTGCTTAAATCTAATGCCTCTATTCTTTAGTACGAATCAAGCATAAATGCTTTGTTTATTAAAATGTTTGGATGCAAGCTCCCTACTTTGACCTAAATTTTGAAAAGTATATTTTTGTAAACATGCCTCATCTTTTCTTCTATTCAATCAAGACTAAATTAATACACATCAAATCATGCATGAACAAAGATGATCATAACATGCAATATTCAAGTATTTTATCCCCCAATCATTATGGTAAAGTAAAAAGTGTTCACATATTCACTGCTTACTCTTTTATCGTTCTCAATTGAATGACACATATCTCACCTAATTTTGAAAATGGTAGGTTACATCTAGTCCCTTTAGTTAAATTTTATTCAAAACTTTAAATTTTGCAGAGAATTACCCATTATTGTGCTTACATATCCATATTTACTTGACTCCTTACATATTTAGAGTTTAGAAAAAGAGAGTTATATAACAACTTGGGTGTTTAAACCATGATGTTAGCCTTGAAATATCATGTAGTTATATATTTAATCATAACTATTTAATTTCTAGAACTTGAATATTACGATTAATTATTATATTTTATGAAAAAAATTCTTTCACGAGTGAGGCTTACGCCTCGAGGCAATACTAGAAAAATGCCTCAATACGCCTCACGTTTTTTAAAACCTTGGGAACAGCATCTCTGAAATGAACCTTTGGCCAGTGCCTTTGTGAAGATATCTGCCGTCTGATCTCCTGTGGAAACATGAGAGGTGGATATAAGGCCTTTCTGGATCATGTCTCTAGTGTAGTGACAATCCACCTCGATATACTTTGTCTGCTCATGAAAAGCAGGGTTATTGGCTATAAATAGAGTTGTTTGATTATCACATAAAAGCTTCATAGGAAGAGAAACCTCGACAGTAAGGTCGGTCAATACTGATCTGACCTACATCATTTATGTACATCCTTGTGCCATAGCCCTGTATTCAGACTCAACACTAGATCTGGCCATCACCGTCTGCTTCTTGCTTTTCCATGAAACAAATGAGCTGCCTACAAAGATAGCAAAACCAGAAGTCGACTTTCTGTCCCTGGGACAACTAGTATAGTCTGCATCTGCACATCATGTCACCTCAAGTGATGCATCCCTACTGAACATATGGTCAGAGCCAGGTGACGTCTTTAAATACCTCAAGTTCATGTGAACGGCATCCATATGTACCTTCCTGGGTTGCTCCATGAACTGACTGACTTTGCTAACAGCAAAGGCAATATCCGACCTGGTAATAGTGGCGTATAGGAGCTTCCCAACAAGCTCTCTATATCTTCTCATGTCAATTTCTTCGGTGTCCTCATCATACAATCTCATGCTTGCATCCATAGGAGTAGAAGCAGGTTTGCACCCTGTCATGCATGTCTCAGATAGGATGTCCATAACAAATTTCCTTTGATTCATCACGAGTCCACGTTGATTTCTGGCGAACTCTAATCCAAGAAAGTAGCGAAGATTTCCAAGGTCCTTAGTCACAAACTGCTGACTAAAGAACTCCTTGGAGGTAAAAATACCATGTTCATCATCTCCTGTCATGACAATATCATCCACATAAACAAGAATAGCCACGGTACCTCTGGGTGTCCTCTGTACAAACAGTGAGTGGTCCGCAGTAGACCGCACAAACCCATTTTGCTCTATCAACTCCGATAGCTTTTGATACCAAGCTCTCAGACTCTGCTTCAGGCCATAAATCGCCTTGTGAAGGTGGCACGCCTTCTGAGACTCCCCCTCAATAGCAAATCATGTTGGTTGTTGCATATATACTTCCTCCTGAAGATCCCCATAGAGAAAGGCATTCTTGACATCAAGTTGATACAAAGGCCAGTCTCAGGAAACGGCAACAGATAGTAGAATGCGTAGAGTAGAATGTCTTGCTACTGGAGAGGTGTCCTGATAATCCACCCCATAGGTTTGGGTGAACCCTCGAGCCACAAGCCTTGCTTTAAATCGATTGACACTGCCATCAGCCCTTTGCTTGACCATGAATATCCATTTGCAGCTCACAATAGATGCTCCTCGTAGAGGTGAAACAATGCTCCATGTGCCACGTGATCGTAGAGCCGCCATCTCTTCTTCCATAGCAAGGCATCACCTACTGTCCTGGAGCGCCTCCTGTTACGTCCATGGGATAGTAACAGCAGAAACTCCTACTATAAACTTCTTGTAGTCCTCTGACAGATGATCCAAGGAAACATGTGCAGCCATTGGGTAAGTAGCACATTGGCGACAAGGTTTCCTTAGAGCAATCGGTATCTCCAGGTCATCATTCACCTCCATCTGGAATTGATTCTTGTTGTTCATCAATAAAATCTTAGTGCCATCAGTAGAAATAATATGTTCCTGACATACCTGAGGGATGGTGGATGATGTGGTAGGCGCATGAGCAGAGGGGCGAGTAGAGGATTTGCGAGTATAAACATGAGGTAAGAATGTAGACTCTTTGTGAGGAGGTGGAGGTGGCGGTGGTGGTGGTGGTGGTGGTATAGGTGGTGAAGACCTCGGGACATCACAAGGAGCAGATGGAGGTGGAGGAACCACAACATCTTCTCTGGATCCAATACTAGACAGCCTGTCACCTGTAGGAGAGAAATACATAATAGATTCTAAAAAGTAACATCAGCACTGACATAGTATTTTCTCCCAACAGGATCAAAACATCTATACCTTTTTTGGGTACGAGAATAACCAACAAAGACACACTTGACAGCTCTAGGTGAGAGCTTGTCACGGCCAGGAGTAAAGTCATGGACAAAGGCTACCGATCCAAAAACACGAGGTGTAAGTGTGAAGAGTTCCTTTTCGGGAAACGCAATCGAGAAGGGACTCTTCTTTCCAAGAATAGTGGATGGCATGCGATTTACCAAATAACAAGCTGTTAGGACGGCATCTCCCCAAAAATAATGAGGTGTACTAATGTTCTCGAAACATGTAGTTTCATCTCATTACTTTTTTAAATTCCGCTGTCCCAAGCTAATATTATAACTAGTCACTCTAGATCGCATTGGATGCAATCTTCATGCTTCTGTGATGCGCTTAAGGCTTTTCTCGTAGCCTTCAAGTGGTATCAGAGACATATTTAGGTCTTGGATGTGATCCAAAACCCTAGGTGAGTAAGGTTTTGTATTTCGGATGCGCGAGGATTCGTTGTTTTGCTTGAGATGCAAGTTTCAAATTGGTTTTTCACTAAGATAAAGCCCCCATGTTTGTGCATTATTTGGGCATGTGTTGGTTATTAAAATGTATTTAGAATATCTAAATATGTCTCTAAAACAGTAGCCAATTGTTGGCACCAAAAGTGCATGAATAAAAATTCGAAGAGCTCCCACTACGAAATTATTTTTGTATGTATTCATGGATCTGTAAGAAATTAATTTTTGCTTACTGTTTTCCCGTCATAGAACATGAAATAAACACTTGAATTAAGTAGAGAATTAAACCAACAAACCATCCGAATTTATTTCGCACGATTCCGACTCCGCTTGCCCTACATATTCCATATTTAGTGGAGATGGGTTGGATGATGATGAGATCATGAAATCTTTTTGCTTAATGTGTTTATCATTCAATGAAAATAATAGAAATTAATGAATTTGTCTTGATTAAAGTTGATGCTTTATTTTTATAAAAATACTTGATTAAACATCGACGACCATTGAATGTATGTTTTATGACGAAAACTCTATTTTATCATACAATAGTTGTAGAACAACTTTTACATGCAAAACATGGTTACTTAATATGCTTAGAAATTTAGGATCTCAAAAATGTTTTAAGATGCCTAAGATTTCTCAGTTATTACTATATAGTATAATGCCAGTCACCAAAGTTGATCGATAAAACCGCAAGTGCATTCACATTATTTGATGTTGTTCTCAATCGGAATGTTGAAGGTGTCTAGGTCGGGTATGCTGGCTTGGTTCCTTAATTAGCGCTTTGCATGTCAAAGAAATGCTTCCTTCCAGCATAACTCGGGTGTACTGACTGGATCCATTTTTGAGGAAAGAGTAATATGAGTAAGTCAAGTTGTACTTTAATTATTAAAATATGTGTACTTGTGAGGGTGCATACTATATACTAATATCAAGCAAACCCTAATTGTTTGTTGGTTGAATTGGATTAGTAATTAATTTAATATGATTTAATTAATTATATCAATTAAAATAAACACTATATTATGAATAGAGTTGTAATTCCCTTGGAAGAATTAACCACAATAAATATGATTCATAATAACAACAACAACAAAACCTTTTCCCACAATATGATTCATAATGATTGAATAAATTTGAATGGGATGCGGAGGATCATATAAATGATATCCATGGTTTCATGTCAAGGCGAAGTGTTCCGTCGTCAAGGATTGTATGCTGGAGACGCCTGTCTGAAGTGACAACTCATACATACAAGCGCATATGGATCAGGCTCTTTGCTTCTCGAAAGAGTAAGGCCGTATGCGTAGTGACTCTAAAATCAGTTCCTCATATTATTGGGGCGATATTGGATTGCGCATAGCGAGTTCTTTTTCTGTTGACGGTTGGTTCAATTAACAAAGGGTCAACATCACCTTAGGGGTGGTGGACCCAGTGTTAAAGATCGAATTGAGAAATGCATGTTGGACTTACAATGTGGAATGAGTTCCCGCGTCTTTTATCCGAGTTACAGTTTCTTATATTATTGGGATGTAACAAAGGTAAAGAGGAGATCCCAGATCTTGCTAGAGGTATATCAGTAAATATATCTCTTACTCTGAAAGTGAATAAGAGAAAGAACTTTCATTGTTTAAAAGGCAAGACAACTTTGATTTAAAACATTAATATCCTTAATAAAAGTAAAATATATTTATGCTAATTATCTTATTTCAGATAACCTTCACTAAATCCACTCGAAATTACACCCAATCATAACTAGTATAATATCATAGATTGGAAGCATGATCAAGATGTAGTACTTGCAGTTGGACACATAATGTATGTGGTTGCAATGTGTAAGTTTCCTCATGATGATGAGGATTGACAATGAAATAGACAATAGGATAACAATCTATGGTGTGCTTGTCTTTAAAGTCTTGATCTCTCATCGAGTGTGCTTTGGAAGTAACATGTCTGTAATGATTGCAATTTGTCAAGATCATTCTTAAGATAAAAACCAAAGAAGATGTTTTGGCAACCATATGCGCTCTCAACATTTAATCATGAAAGACATGGTTCGTTGCATTATGCAGAATAACAACAGCTCGATAAGAGATGATGTACTCAAAATATTTGAGTATCTGCCTAAACCTAAGTCTTATTTTGAGTTAAGATGAATGTGAATATAATGAATGTCATAATTCTGCTATCTCTACTCAAGTCTTTCATGATGCATCATATTATTCATATTGTATGAATGTGATGATGCAAGAATAAATGTTATAATACTCTTATATTGAAGTCCCTTGAGGACATGTTCAATTTAAGAAATCCTTTGCCTTAGGCAATGGTTGTTTAAGTGTTGAGGGAACGCAATGGAAGCATGGGTCTAACTTATGTAAGGAGAGTTAAGGAGTTGACTATGCTTATGTGTCTTTCATACCCATGACATCCAAGAGCTGGATGAATGCCAATATTGCAACAAGTCGATGTATGACTATCTAAACTATCTAAGAGAAGGACCCAGATAGTGCATCGGGATATTCTACATCTACATATCATCATTGAAATTGACTTACTTATTATATAAGATTAAAAGTATGATAATTGTATCTCCCTCTTCTAATGATACTTACAATTGGTTGCATATATTTTAGAAGACTAGAAAATTTGACCTTAATGTTTAGTGGTCATCCACATGAGAGTTATGCAATTGTTGCAACATTCCATTGGGTATAAAGACTATATATTTTCAATGGGAGAGCCACCCGTCTTAAAGAATGTCTATATGACCTAGATGTCAGAATACATTCATTGTTTATTTCTAAACTTGTTAGAAATGTATATACATTCTAGAATAGACTTATGATAGATATATTTCAGATAGAATCTAACATCTAGAAGATTCTATTAATTTGGAATATTAATGAATGGTTCATTAACATTTCTAATATAAATTTAAAAAGGATATTTACACCCATAACCTTGAGTAATTCCATAATTACCCCAGGTACCCAAGATAATCACGAATTACATCTAGAACCCCGAATAATGCTTAACCTTTACATGGCATAACCTTGTGTCAATTTCCGTCTGAATTCTCCGTTAACTCGGACGGAAAAAGTAATATGTTGATCATTTCGCCCTTCGAAAGACATCATATTTATAACATGATGCCATTCTATCAACCCTATCCCAGGCAAGTCTCTGGGCTTTCTGCTCGTCCCCGACAAGCTGCCCCTCCGCCTATGCCCCCCTCCCTGAGTTCTTCCTGGAAGACCCTGCCGGCGAGGAACCTCGTCCTCGAAGCCCCCTCCTCCCTAAGCCCCCGCCCACCGAGGAGTCCAGCTCCCAGCTCCCTCCCCCCCCCCACCCCGCCATCATCATGGAGCATCGCGCCCAGCTCCCCCTCCTCCCTTGTTCGCAGCTTACCCCTCACCCTCGAGCCCTGCCCGCCATCGACGAAGCCCCCCTCCCCTCCGAGGGGGGGGCATCTCGACTTGTTCCCGAACTCTCGGAGGACGTGCCTAGACGCCCAGAGCTTAGTGGGCTGGAGCCCGAGCTTCACCTCGAACTTGTCAAAGAAGGCCGGCCCTCCGGGGTGCACAATCCAGAAGATATCGTTCCAATCCGATATGCCAAGAGGTCCAAACGCCTCGGTCATGACGCTCTCGTTGTGAGCCGAGAAGATGTTAGGGACTTCCTTGGAGAGATGGAAGGTGAGTCCTCCTTCCAACAGCTTTCCCGCGGCGCCATGTTCACTCTCCGGGATCAGTCTCTTCGATACGGAAACTATCTCGAGGAGCGGCTTCTCGACATCAGCAATCGGGTCGGAGCCGATCACAAGCACGACGGCACCATCTCCGAGCACGGCTTGCCCCACGAGATTATCGAGGTGGGCGGGGTTGGGGCCCCGCAACCAGTTAACGATGGTCTCGGAGCAGACGGCCAGAACGCGGGCGTGCTTGTCATTCTCGGCGATGTCCTTGGCGATGCGCATGGCCATGGCGCCCGCGAAGCAGCGCTGGAAGTACATTGTCATGCGCTGGGCGGTCAACGGGAGGCCGAGGAGCTTGATAAGCTGGACATCCATACCGGGCAGGTCGCAGACCATCCCCCCTCCCCCTCCATGGATGAACCCCCCCCCCCCCCCCCCCGCGCTCCTCCTGGAACTGCCCCACTGCCCCCGCACCCGATTCGCAGACCATCCCCTCTGCCCACCATGGACGAAACCCCACCCCCTTTGCGCGCTCCTCCTGGAAAGCTGGAACCGCTACCTCCCCCGGTTCGCAGACCATCCCCACCCCCCGAGCCCTAGCCCTGCTCCCCCCCCCCCCCCCCGCGCTCCTCCTGGAACCGCCCCCGGTTCGCAGTCCATCCCCTCCCCCTTGAGCCCCTGCCATCGTCAAAGCTCGAAGCCCAGGTCCAGCCCCCTCCCCTTGACCTCTTCCTCATTTTTTGGATTAATGCCAGTCGTTACATCACTGATTGATTAGATTAACTAGTCCATCTGGTTGAGTTAATGGACCAAACTAACGGAAGGTTATGGGTGTAAAACGGAGCAGTATTCGAGGTTCTGGATGTAATTCGTGATTATCTTGGGTACCTGGGGTAATTATGGAATTACTCAGAGTTATGGGTGTAAATATCCCAATTTAAAACCTAAAAGATCAATAGGAGGATGAAGATCATTTGACAATGATATGGCATCAAACTTTGGTTTGGACATATGTCTATTGATAAGATCAATAGACTAATAAGAGATGGAACTTTAGACTGTCTGAAAGTTCAATTCTTACATACTTGTGAATATTGTATTCAAAGTTTAAATGTCTGATGCACCCTTCTCCGAGAATGGTGTAAGATGCCGAGGTATTCATGGCCTTATACATATTGATGTATGTGGACCCTCTACACCATAGTGAGCATTAATGATATGTGATATCCATAAATGATTATCATGGCATGAGATTTCTTTCTTTACACATTAGAAATCTTTGAAATGGTCAAAGATTTCATAATTTTGGTTGAAAATCAAAGTTAGAAGGAAGGTGAAAAGAATTTGTTATAACGTATAGGTAGCTGGTATTTATTAGATGAATTCAAGGAATATCTTACAGAGAAAGGGATATTGTTCCTATCTCACTCCTCCTAATACACCTCAACTCAATGGAGTTGTAAATAGATGTAAATGGATAATGTTAGACATGATCTGATCAATGATGACACCTAGCATAATTACCTCTTAGTTTTCAAGTATAGATGTAATAGAGACTGCTATAATCCTTAATAATATTCCATGTAAATCTGAGCTCAAAACCCTCATAAGCTATGGTTTGGAACCTAGTCAAATGTTGGACATTCGAGGATTTAAGGGTTGCTTGATCTGTGATATAACATGGATGCAAGAAAGCTGAAATATTGCACTTGGGGGGTGCTACTTTATTAAGAAAATAAAATATGGTATTGGATACCTACTTTATAACCTTAAGATTCTTAAAAGAATTCATCTCTAAGAATATGATTCTAAGATGATGACTTTCTTGAGAATCAAGATAAGAATGAAGTAATGGGACTCATTGAATCCTAAGAGGATAACGCGGCTTGTAGAATCAAAAACTAAAAGGACAATTAAAAGATGAAACACACTCATACCTCTTTAAATCAGTTTAAGGGTGGAAAGACCACCTAGAGTGTATGGATTCCATGTATCGGAGAAATCTGACAATGATCGAACTTCATATGATGAAGCTTCTGTAAATCATGACATGGAAAGATGGATGTTAGCAATAAAGTCTAAAGTAGACTTCATACACAAGTGTTGTGTATGAACCATCGAGGATCCACCTATATGGGTGAAACCCATTGGATGTAATTGGATGTTCAAGAGAAAGAGGGAACTTGATAAGAAGGTAAATACCTTCAAAGCACAACTCGTAGCCAAGAGCTACACACAGAAAGAAGACATTGTGACACCCCTAGGATCCGGGTACTCGACAAACCAAATCCACGCACACACATTCCACATTCGAATACTTGACATTCAAACAACAGGAGAAAAATAGCAACATTCACAGGAATTTAAAATTTTGCTTCTCATTCAACATGTTCACATTTCATATTCTATTCATTGCATATATCGATTCCATTACATTACATTGATCATTTCCATGTCCACAAAAATATGCATGTAAGCAAAAAATAGATGTCCACACATACATTATACATGGCATGTCTCTCAACAAAATATTACAAGTGAAGAAGGATAGTAAAACTACTACCAACAACTGTACTGTCAAAAAAAGTGTCGTGAAGTTGCACAAAAGTGATGGTGCCTCCAACAATCATTGCCGTGAACCTGCAGATCCACACGTAGGTACGTTATGAGCAAAGTTGCCCAATACGATTTAAACAAACCTACACAAAAGGAATGCAGGATAAACATTAAATTTGTGCAAAAGAGAAAGAAACAGGGTAATTGATCTCACAAAGAATTACATTTTTACTTTTTATTGTTTGATCTAGATATGGATATAAGTAATCAAGCTTCGTGGATAGTCTGTGATCTTGGTCTGGATGAGACCTCACACTATGACTCTAAGGTAAAAGAAATACCTTAGGGTCGGGGTGCCTCCGTAGGCATGCGGTAGGGTACAATGCATCCTAACTAAGTTCCCAACACATCCACTTAGCTCTACTTCGCAATCGTACTTCTGATTCATAAATTAGATTACAACCCGCGAATCATCGCGACAATCCGATCCTCCTTATACACAGGAGATTAACGTCTCATCACCAACTTCATTAACCACATTACCCGGAACTCCCCTTTTAGCGCTCCCACTCGGAGTACCGACCAATGTGGCCTACACTGGCTCGTACACGAGTGTTAACTCTAAGTGACAAGCGAAACACTAGCCGACCAATCATGACTACTTGGCCCGCGCTCGAGCACCAGGCTAAAGCACGCAAATGCCGAGGCCAACACCGTCAGATAAGCACATCGGTGTGCCGAGCAACATGTCCCCCAACCATCGCAGCTACAATAGCAGTTGGGATCGCGGTCGTCTAGGCTTCTACCCGGGACCTCAAGGGTGCATGCCCAATCCCTTGTGGCACCTAACTTCATTTACCCATTCACCATAAAATCTCACCCACGAAATAGTAATTACCATAGGTGTCACATTGAAGATAAGGGTACATATTGAAGTTGATGTAAATACTAATAGATGTATAAAATCTAACCCAAATGTGGTGTATGGTATAGTGAGAAAATCTACTGAACAAATAAATCCACCTAAAGGTCCATAAACGACCTTAGTAGTTAGTAGATGATAAGGGCTACAGAGAGTGCAAGAGTATCCATATAGATCCCCGATATAAATGATAACCTGCCTTTTTAGAGATATGATTTATATGCATAATTGGATTTAGGAAGAACTAAGACTATTCCTTGATATAATCTAACCATCATTAAGGTTTCGAAGAGGAGATGTCCCTCGATGTCAAACTCGATCCTAATTGCAAAGATCATGAACAATGAGAGCATCGCAACCAATCCCACCGAACAAACAAATAGGAAGATCCGCTAGAAAATACAGTTTCATCATACAAAACAAACTTGAGGCAGATTCACCAAAAATGATCAGCTTGTCTTCACAAATCGAGATCTGAATATATCAATCTACTAAGTGAATTGACATAATTTGTCACAATGTGGAAGGAATCATATGGTATAATTGCAACCAGCCATATTGTTTGAAGTTGCAATGTCAGGTTAACTTCGTAGATGATATAAGTATTGCTGGAAAAGCAGAGTTTAAATTAGTAACAAAAGCATTGAAGGCTACCAACACTTCACAACACTGATAAATCCGTAATGGATATGGACTTATTCACAGAGAATGGCTGCTCATATAATCCATTGCGTGGCCAGTAAATAAAAAAGGATATGGCATTGTTACATCCAAGATACATGAAACGGATATGTATATTTAATGCACAACTATCATTACTGGTTATCTAAAATAAGGTGATACAATATTAAAAAGTGAAAGAAAGCTAACATCATTATAGATTTGGTAGTTTTTTTTTGAGGATTTTCAGTGGATGGAATGTTTATCCCCTCCTGATAAAGATCTATGCAGACCTGCCAATCAAAATGCTACAAGGGGCACTAACATTGGGCCCTAAATGTTATGAAGACACACTAACTCGTCAAAAATAAGTTAATTCTATTAAAAGTAGATAGGAAGTAAACAAACGTGTACAGCTACATCATTTAAAGGTTCACATGATAGTAACTTATAGACTAAACAAAACCAAAATTTTGTCATTTCATATTGAACAAGCCATAAATCTTGGCATTCTCTCAAAGTTGTAGGGGCACAATCCAGCACAAATCCCTACTTGGGTACACGACATTCCAAAGCCCCCTCCCCTGTAATTGGTTGCTCCATTTAGGTAAACTTAATTTAGGGTGAACATTATTCTAAAGCATTAAAATCAACAACATTTTTCTGCTCAATCCTATACAACCAGATGAGACCAAAGGACCCCCTTCGAACAATGAGGATCAAACCCATAACAATCTTGGCCACAACTACTTCAAGCGATACGGCCTAGATAAAAATCCACCATTTGAACCACAAGCATCCCTAAGGCTCTAATGATATTAAAACTCGGACCCAAATCGCGTGGAACCGCAGCAAGAGGAAGATGGTATCGTACCTTCCCTACGCGAGCACGGCTTCGGATCGTCGATCCAAGGCATTCCGGCGAGCTCCGATGAAGTTTGGTGAAGGAGAGGGAAGAGGAATGGGGCTGGAGGTCGAAGGGAACAAGGGCATGGGCGATTTGGGCGAGTTTTACGAAGGGGAAATGGCTGGATATATGGGTTGGGACTTGGATTCGGATCCGGGTCCGGATCCGTATATGGCCTGGACCC
This sequence comes from Ottelia alismoides, assembly GCA_037367405.1. Classification (NCBI taxonomy): domain Eukaryota; kingdom Viridiplantae; phylum Streptophyta; class Magnoliopsida; order Alismatales; family Hydrocharitaceae; genus Ottelia; species Ottelia alismoides. Next base: position 1,553,937 of record JAZKJV010001031.1, on the reverse strand, counting down.
CCTCTCGCTAAAATGGTCATAACTCGGACTCCCGAAGTCGGATTTTAGCGTTTTTGGACTCGTTAGAAAGCTATCGACGAGCTCTACACAATGGACTATGCAAATTATTTTTTGAACATTGGAATAAAAGCAGATTTACAATTAAGCCCAGATCTAGCTGGATTTCGCATTTTAGTCCCTGTTTGGTTTTCGGGGTTTTCACAGACATCGCTTGCGATGAGACTTGCTTTCCAGTGACCGTGCTTAAACCCATCAGAATATTACTAAAAGTAGCTACACAACTTGACTATGGCATCTGAAAGATGAAAGTCAAAACTGCATTCATCAATGAATTCCTCAACGAGGATATTCATATGAAGTAACCCCATGACTTCATTGTTGGAGAATGCAAGGTATAGAACTCCATCTATAAGCTCAAATAAGCTTCTTGTAGTCGGAACATTAGATTTGGTGAAATTATAAAAGTTAAAATTTCAGATAAAATCTTGATGAACCATGTGAAGATTAGTGGGAGTGCCATTGTGTTCATCGTGCTAAATGTAGATAAAATCCTAATCATTTGGAATTATATAAGGATGATAATAAGTGTCCTATGATCTGATTGTTCCATATCTTGAAATAAAAGATCTTAAGGATGCCTCGTAGATCTTAGTTTTGAAGTTGTTCAGAATCAAGGAGAAGAGGGCATTGGGACCATCACATCAGTAGTACACCTTGGGGATATTTCATTTTTTAAAAAACTCCAAGGAAAGCTTCTTTCCCTTAAGATATTATACTGACCTATCTAAAGAGATAACATATCAAAGAGTTGAGGATGTGGATGTCAAAGCTACATGCACTAAGGCACTAGCTATTGAAAGCTCAGTGTGTGCTAGATGTGTACAAAATGCCAGATGTTTGCCATGCAATGGGAGTAATAAAATGTTACCGATCCTATTATGGAGATAAAATACTATATTGCACTAATAATCGACACCTTCAAAGGCACACGATTTTTTGAGATAGTAATCTCAAAGTCTTGTCTTTAAGAAATTAAGGCTATATAGATTGTGATCTAAAATGTCTTACCTGCAGATGTCTTAATCTAAGGAGATAGAGATCTTCAGGCATAAAGGTATCACTTACTAGTTATAATAATTATCAAGTCATTGCGACAAAGGCACAACAACTACTTTAACATGATTGAGTATTGGCTCCATAAGATGCAATGCTCGCATTGGATGCGAGCACTGCTACTGGGGATATGCGAGTCCGTAAAAGGACTTGACATAGTCTCTCGGAGTCTCGGGAACAGAGTGACTAGTCAGCTTATAAAAGCTTTTTTTTCTAAATAGCTTATGATTAGCACGTGGGTGTCATTTAAAGATTAGCTCATGAAATAACTCTTTGGGCTAGTGGGGATTGTTGGACATGTGAGTTCATGACAAGCCATTATGCAATAAATGTCATTGCAATTCACTCCTTAGTCTAAAATGAAGAATAACTAATTTACATAATAGGTCCTTTTGTACAATTAAGGTTATGTACCATGGCCATCTTGATAATCATACAACTGTTGATTCAATGGTTGAATCATAAAGGCCGGTGCTTGGATGATATCTAAAGAGTTAGATTGATGACTCATCTAACACCGTCAAATGATTGTTAAGAGATGATCTTCAACCTGAGAAAGAGATGGCAATCCGTCTCTAAAGGCTAATACCTGACCGACCTCTTGATGTAGGTCCTCTGCATAGGAACAAAGATTCGGAGATGTCAGATAAGTTAGGTCAAAGAGTTGACTTAACGAGATCGAGATAACCAAGACCTATGTCGTATACTGTTACAATATAATCATGCATCCTCTGATCGGAGATAGATGCATTACTATATGTCTGAATATGTACATTTAGCAAACCGATAAGTTGATGATCTAATCAAGGTCTATACACCGACGAGCCGGTGTGCATATGAGGATATATGTGTAATACAATCTCTCAAAGAGATCATGCAGGTTCACTATTGAACCGGAAGACAATGACCTCACTCGTAAGGTATTGGGACCGATCAAATTCCATGTATGGTCGTCTTGCTTTGGAAGCATGACACTAATTTGTATATATGATATATGCTTTTGGAAAGCATATGATCGATACCAGTTCCTAATGACCGAATGAGAAACTTAATGATCAAATCCTGAAGAAGACAATCTAAAAGTGATCTAAAACTTCGGGTTTAATCTAGATCTTCAAGTATGCAGGATGTACGGATATTAGGAATACTCGAGGGTGATGTGATCATAAACGATTGTATCACCATGATGCTTCCATTCCGAGGGAGTGATGACATATGTTTGGGTTTTAATGGCTCCTCTCAATAGAGAAGTAATCTAATCTTAGTCCAACTATTGGACATTGATCTGAATACGCTTCAGATACAATGAGAAGATTATATTTATAGTTTTGATTTAATCAAACATCTATGAGAGGTCCCTGAGATATGGATTTGAGTTATGATCTCAACATTCAAGTCACTCTACGTGGAATGTACAATCAGTCCTTGTCTCGAAGTATCCGCGGATAAAGCACATTTTTCTTGAAGAGTTCAGTAATAATTCTATTGATTAATATATCTTAGCATTGGGAATTTTATAATTTAATGTGATTTAATTATCACGAATAATATGAATATGATACATGAGAATGGAGATCCAAGATAATTAAATTTGTTTTAATTATCAAGGATATGAATAGTGCAGATAACACTATCCATATTAATCATATATATATATATATATTATAAATATGATTTATAATACATTAGCGAGAAAGAGAACTAATTGTAAATAGTATTTACGAATTAATTGTTGATGTAAATTGGATTCATTGGACAATTAATTGCAAATACAATTTACATTTTAATTTACATATGTGAATGATTCACATCTTTTCTATGGCATTATTGAAAACAAATCACAAAATAATATAGAATTATTTTTTGTGAATTAATTTGCAACAAAAATTGTTGCAAATAAATGAAGGATTATGCGAGATATAAAATCTCACATAATTAAAGAGGGAGCCACCTTCCTAATATAGAGTATGGACGGCTGATGAAACTCGATTTCATCATCTTTATTTCTCTTTTTTAACCCCCTTGCTTAAGCTGAGTGTCAATAAAACCCAGTTAAAGTCCTGTAATTAACAGAGTCCTTAATAAATCAAAAATCACCAAAAAAATTGACAAAGCAAAAATTCGTGGTATTTTTAGACTTAAAAATACCCTCAAAAATATTTCGGGCCCTTGTTTAATCTCTTTTCCAGTTTTGGTCAACATGAAACTTGTAGATCTCGTCAAGATCTACAACTTTCATGTTTTGAGTTTTCTCAAATTCGGCCATCTTGACCCTCTAAAATCAAAAATACCCAAGGAATAATCTGATTGGGCCACGTGGCCCAATCTGGGGGCGCCACGTGGCCCGCTCCTTCTTGTCTTATCCGCCTGTGATCTGGACCGTCAGATCTCCTCCTGAGATCCAACGGTCCAAAACGTTCCACGCGCGCTTCAACTCCCTACCGTCTGATCATCTCTCGCCCTTCATCTCAGCCGCTCGCTTGCGCCTCACCCGCAGCGCACCACGTGGCGTCTTCACATCCCTTCAATCGTGCTCCAGATCTTCGATCTCAACCGCACAAACCCGTTGCGTCCTGGACCTTTCGATCAGACTCAAGGATCAATCTCGACCGTACGCCTCCGCCTGCCCATCCAGCCCGACACGTGGCGACCACTTGGGCCCTCTGATCGTGCCGCCATCGATCTCATCATGGTCGTTGCTCCGCGCTCAATTCTCCACCGTTGGATCTCCAGATCCAACGGCGGAGCGTCGTCGTCAACCTCCAGCAGCCCACTCGCCCACGTTCTCCACCATGCGAAACCCTCTTCCCCTTCCTATTTCCCTCGTCTTCCCCGACTCCATCTCCCATCGCCAACCACCTCTCGGTCTCCCCCACTCTTCCCTCTATCTCGTGCATCATTCCATTAACCACCATCGTCCTCCCACTCGCTCCATTTCCTCCTTGAAACCCACGTCTCCACCACCACTTCCGCCATAACCTTCTTCAAATACACCGCCCCTCCCACCGTTCACCTTCGTCCACCTGTACGTGGGAAACCTCCCAGCGAGTCCCCGCCCCCCGTTGACAGCGAGGGGGCGGCTAGGAGCGCGAAGACGAAGGTACGCCCCGGTGACGACCCCTGGCCATGGTAGGCCAGGCCTGCGGAGCCCCGTCTCCGCCAAGCTGCTCCCCGTAGCCGGGGGAGTTCAGCGATGACCCCGAGGTCCTCCGATGACCTCGAGCCCAGGCCCCGCTCCGCCCAATCGCCAGGCAAGCTCCTTCTTCCTCTTTTGATTTTTTTTGTTTAATTTCATTGATTTAATTAGCCACATCCAGTAGCTTTCTCCCTCCGTTGACAACCCATTTAGTTCCGCTGCACCTCCCCCTTTCTCGCGCCGCTTTCCGATCATCTCCTTCCTCCTTCAGACCTAAAACCATCTCCGACCCACCTCCTCCGCCACCCACGGCGGAGGAGCTCAGAGCTGCCACCTTCTCCGCTCACATAGCTCCCATCTCGCTCACCCATTCACGCACACACTTCTATATGCTCAGCTATGCATTATTAAGCTGCAGGTCTCCAAAGCCCTCAATTGCCGGACATTCGCCGGCGCCAACTTCGTCAGCGACCCTTTCGGTTTCAAAGCTCCGCCAGATTGAACTGAGTTGCCCTGCACCTTCCCCGAGCTCCGGGCTCCCTCGAAGATCGCTAGTGGAGCTTTGGGGAGGTCGAGTGCAGCCGAGAATGAGGGGCGGAGCATGGAGCCTCTCGCCGGAGCTCGAACTCCGCCGCCAGCAGCAGACGAGGGAGGAGAAGCAGCTGCCGTTGGATGGTCCTTTCCCAGCGACCATCCAACGGCCCAGACGAAGGCACATCATCGATTTCAGGGGCCGTTGGATTCTCAAGATCCAACGACTCACACGCATCCACGTCGTCGACCAACGCCTTCAACGGGGGCCTTTGGATCCTCACGATCCAAAGGCAGTTAATCAGCCACGCGTCGACACCATAGCACCTTCGAGCTTTTGTATCCGAACCTAGAGGTTTGGAATGGCCGAACCACCTCCGAGCCTGCCGCGAGCCGAAGCCAAATTCCGACCCTAGCCGAAGCTATGCCGAGCCTCTGCGGCGACCGAACCTGATTCCAAGCCTGGGACAGCGCGTGCTTGGCACGTGCCTCTTGGGCAATTTGCAGAGACTCCCCACGAATTTCTTCAATTTGCAAAAAGGTCCCCGCGCGTATGGATTATTTACAGGGAAGGCCCCGTACTTTATTTTTATTGCATTTCAGTCCTTCCCAAGGACCTTTTTGTAGTTATCTTTTCATGTTTTCTTTCAGTTATGCCCTTGCTTTCCTTTATGCATACCTTGAGCACCGTACCTCTGTTTTAGTTGATTTCAGTTTCGTTTGAGAGCTTGTTTGATGTACTTTTCAATGGCATGATTAATCTTTCATCTTAGAGACTTGAATTTTAACGAAATATTATGTTAGCTAAGTGGCTTTTATTACGTATTCATGCCTTGTTCACTTTGTCGATCAGCTCTGACACTTCAAATAAATATGAATTTGACTCTTATTAAGTTGCTCATCATATTTCTCATGTCCTAGGGCATAGCTTCATCGCATTTTATGGCATTTATTTGCATGATAAAATTGGATAAAAAATGCATGTTCATTTTAATGCATTGTTGTCTTCTCTTGCATGATTTTGACCTATATGCCTTTAACTCAACACTTAGCTAAATAAACTTAAATCCGATTAATACGAGAGAGGCTCGTGTCCCTGAGTTCGACCTTGGTTTCTTGCCAAGTAAAATAAAAATTAATGACCATCGCATTCTTATTTGACATATATGTATCAATGAGATGGTCTCTTTGATGATCAAAATCGGCCCGACTGCATCGACATGTTGAAGTGTTAATTCCGCACTCTTAAAGGGCCGATTTTGCGGCTCATCAACGGCCACCCTGACTAATTCCAGTTGGCCGTCCCCTCCAAATATAGAAGGTGGCAAGCTTTCTTCCTTATCCTTCATTGCATTTTTATTAATTTAATTAGTTATGTTGATGACTATTCAATATATTTAATTTAATCTAAATTAATTGTTGTTGCATTTTTATGCAGTAAAATCACAGCCATTGTATAAAAACTCAAATCAACCTCAACCATTGATTTTGTATTGCACATGAACTGTAATCCATGGACTTGTAAAATACTATAAAAGAAGAGGCAACCCTAGCTCTTCTTTTACACTAGACAATTGCAAAGCTTTCTATTTCATTCTCATCACACGTCCCCCTCTCTCTCTCAAGTGTAGCTATCTACCCTTGACTTAGAGTGAATCGTCGTCGTCGCTACGCCATCATGCTACTGCTTCGACCGCTCGTGGATCTCCGCATTCCTCGGTGCTGCTTGCACGTGAAGAAGAATTCGGATTTCATGAGACAAAATTAGGAGAGCCATTGCTTGGATCTTCATCTTAGATTGCGAGAAGCGCGCGTCTCATCAATGCGCTCGAAAGCGTCTCCTCCGCCGGGTCGGACTTGAGACAGGTGGTCTCTTCTTTAGAAACAACGATTGCAACCATGCTTCAAGAGATATTCCTATACCTTGTTTGTGATTATGATGAAACGATTCGAGAAGTGTTCTCGAGTCATATGGTTTCATCTCATTATTTTTAAAAATTCCACTACCCTGAGCAACTAGTATGACTACTCGCTCTAGATCACATTGGATGCGATCTTCACTCTTCTGTGATAGGCTTTTCCCATAGCTTTTAAGTGGTATCAGACATAGATTTCCTTCCTTCGGTCCACGGTATCAAATGCCTACAACGAAGAATGGAACGTCGGTACACATCAACAATGGGCGTAAGTTTCTGCCAAAAAGAAGCTATGCCGGAATAAACAGCCTATGGGAAATAGCATTATCAAGAAGCGAATGGAACGTTGGTACACATTAACAATGTGCATGAACTTTTGCGAACTAAAAAGAAGCTAAGTCGGGATAAACAGTCAATGGAAAGTAGTATTATCAAGAATCGATTCTTTAAAAAACTGCTGCTTCAAATATCATTACAGAAATGGTGCCTAACCACCCTTAAAGGGTGTGTCTCTGCCTCCTGTCGAAGTTCATCCGCCAATACTGCGACAAGAGAGAGCTTCCTCCACCCTCTGTCAGTGGTTACATCACCAACCTGAGATGGATCCTACATCGAGCTCTGTAGAAGGCCCTCCTCCTCCACGCGGTGAGATCCGACTTGTGCTTTGCCTCATTGCAGTCAGCTCAGCCGCTGCTCCTGCTTTGGCATCCGTCCGTCAAGCCGAGACTGGAGCCCCTGCTCCATGTCTCCTCCTCCCCAGGTATCCTCCTTTGACTTTCCCCATTATGTCACTTCACTTCATCCTCTCTGATTACTCTTCCTCTTATGACTCCATCCCTTTGACTCTCGCTTCACCCGCTCCACCCTCCACCAATTCCATCATCACCATCATCGAGCCGAGATCACAGCCCCTGCTCCGAGTCTCCTCTTCTCCAAGCTGCCCACGCCCTCGACTGCCTTCCATGCAGAACACCTCGCTTTATGACTTGAAGACACCCTCTTTCGCTCGTGCCCATTGCCTGGACATCCTCAGCTCGGGAGTCAAGTTGTCTATGGTTTCACGCCCCAAAAACACTTCACTGTTGATCCCCTCGAGCTCCTACTCTATCAAGTCTCTCATCAATTTCTATGTAAGGATCATATGTCTTTTTAATAAGATTCTAAGAATATTTATTAAGTTGTCGAGGCAACGAGACACAGTGGTTGTCGGAGATCGATGGGTTGCATGGTTGGGTTTAGCTTAGTTGTTTACTAAACACAATATTTTTTATATGTATTTGTATATATTATTTTGTATTCGGATGTTCGAATCCGAATCCGAAACTTTTTGTTATTTCCATATCCATATTCATGAATTTTTTACCACTAATATCCATATCCGATCCATATTTAATATTCAAATACAAATATCTATATTCAGTCTTTTTTTCGAATATGGTAAGCACTTGGATATATCCATATCCAACCTAGTTGGAAAGGGGTGACATCAACCCTGACCCTCCGAATAGGCTTAATTATTGGCAAGATCTGTCCTCATCTAACATGAAAAATCATGTCCGAAACGGTTTGGTGGGCGTATTTTTTTATTATTAAAATGTATTTAGAATGTCTAAATATGTCCCCAAAACAATTGTCAATTGTTGGCACCAAAAGTGCATGAACAAAAATTTGAAGAGTTCCCGCAACGAAATTATTTTTGCATGTATTCACGGATCTGTAAGAAATTACTTTTTGCTTACTGTTTTCCCATCATGAAACATGAAATAAATACTTGGATTAACTAGAGAATTAAGCCATCAAATCGCTCGAATTTATTTCACGCGATTCCAACTTCGTTTGCCCTAGATACACAATACTTAGTGGAGATGGATCGGATGATGATGTGATCATCAAATCTTCTTGCTTAATGAGTTTATCATTCAATGAAAATCATGGAATTATGAATTCACCTTGATTAAAATTGATGCTTAATTTTTATGAAAATAATTAATTAAGCATCAATGGCCATTGAACATAACTTTCATGAAGAAAACCCTAGTTTATCCTACAATAGTTGTAGGAAAAACTTTTACATGCAAAACATTGTTGCTTGATATGCCTAGCAATTTAAGATCTTAAAAAGACTTTAATATGCCTAAGATTTTCGAGTTATTTTTATATAATATAATGCCAGTCATCAAAATTGATTGATAAAATCGCAAGTACATTGGCCTAAAAATTCGTCTCCCGATGAATTTCTTGATGTTGGTGCGTCGTTGGAGAATTCATCCTTGAATTGTGGCTTCAACTTCCTCCAATTCGATCCTTTTCAACGTTACGTTTGTAGTTCTTGGAGGGCATCTCTGCAATTTCCGTACCACTTCATTACAACTTATATTGTGAGAGGAGCCTTTGAACCTTCCCTTTGAATAAAAACTTTTGCCTGGTGTGTAATTTCTCCCACTTAATTTCTCAAGGGATTTCCAGTCCCACATGTCACGGGACTCAAACCCCGTAACCATCGGGTTCCCTGTTAGGGTTTTCCCGAGTCCCTCGCGTATATGGCACGGGCGGCGCGGGCTGGGGAGGATGGATGGCGAGGGCGGGGAATGCGACGGCGCTGGGGTGAGCGGCTGGGCTGTCGCGTGGAGAACTGGAGGTGAAACGCGGGGTCGGTAGGTGGCTGTCGGGGACGATGCGTGGCCGCAAGGGGGACCGCGGCAGCGCGCGGCCTTGCGCGCGGTGGCTGCACGGGGAAACATCACCAGTGGCGAGGGCGGCGAGGTCTTGGGCACGACCGTGGGATGGAAGGACGCGCGGAGACGCCGAGCCGCCCGTACAGGAGAAAGCGGGGGCTGGGAGCTCTGGATGCTGCGTGCGGGAGGCGTGGTGGGGAAGAGGCGGGGCCGCCGTTGAGCGGCGTCGGCGTGGAAACACCGAGAAGGCGCAGCCGCGTGGAGGGGTTGTTGTAGGCTTGCGGCTCGTGGATCTGAAGGGGAAGCGGTGGATGGAGGCGCCACAGGGGGGCGGCCACGCGTTGCGGCGCTGGAGGAGTCGGTGGCGGAGTGCGACGGGGCCCCAGGGGTGCAGGCCAGCCACTGTTGGGCTGCAGTGGGGCTGGGACGGACATCGGGGGCGCAATCGGCGACGGCGGCTGATCTGAAATCTTCTGGACAGCAACATCATTTGCAAAAAAATCGAGGTTTTCGTATTCTTCTTCCATAGGACCTTCATCGAAGATAGGCCCATGGTCCTCCTTTTCTTCTTGCACAATAGTTGCATCAAATAAACCTTCATTGGGACTGAACATACCTTCATTTTCTAGGTCGGAATCGAATTGAACAGCAGGTATAGTATTCTGATTTTTGCCGTTCATGAGCGATTCTTCCTCGATTTCTGCGTCTAACCATGCTTGTACCTTTTTTTTGAGTAAAAGAAGGGGGTGCCCTCCCGAGGCGGGAGTCACCACACCAAAACATTCATTAATAAAGCAAAGCGTACATCGGTTTGAAACCCAGAAATTGTACAAAGCATTACAATGGGCTACAACATTCTCAGAGTAAAATCGCTGCCCCTTGAAGATTTTGTCATTCCTACCCAGCCAAATAGCCCACAGTGCAGCAAAAGGCTTGGAGACATCATCAGTAGACCCATGGCCGACCCGCCGAATCGACCGCCAGAACTGATCCGAATCAAAGGCCCGGACCCCGTGAGCCCCAATGACTCCCAAACCTCTGCGGAAGACCTGCAACCAAAGAAGATGTGGTTCACATCCTCCAACTCGTCCTCGCATCTGTCACACCTTAGATCTGTCCCACCTGGCAGTCTTCCTCTTCTCACCTTGTCACAGATATGACCTCTCCTCATACACCAAAGGAAAACCTTAACCCGTGTAGGAACCTTAGCTGCCCAAATCGTCTTCATGTCAGCACACAGCTCTTCATCACGCTCCACCAAAGCCGCAGTAATCTTCCGATAGGCCGCCTTCATCGAGAACCTACCACCAGCCCACTCAAAATGGTCCGCGTTCCCCGACAGCTCCCCGACAAGGGGAATCTCAGACAACATCCTCAAAAACTCCTCCAACCTCTGATCCGATAGATCCGCAAGGAACCTCGGCGCCCACGCCCCATCTTCGACGACCTCCGCCACCCGCGCTCCCCTATCAGCGGCCAACGCCATCAACCGAGAGTAGCGGGAGGCCAGGGCCCCATCCCCCGTCCAGTCATCCAACCAAAACCGGAACCGGAGCCAATCCCCCAAAACCGGTCGAAGAAGAGGCCGAAGCATCGGAAGCACAGCACGGATCCCACTCCAAAGGGAAGACTCATAACGCTTCCTATCTGCCACCAACTCCCCAGTAACACCATAAATCTTTCTCAGCAACTGCAAGACCGGCGACTCGGACGAACCCCAAATGCGCACCACCCACTTGGCCAACAGAGCTTTGTTCAAAGATTCCACGTCCCTAACGCCAAGGCCCCCCTCATCAATGGGAGCAGCCAGGTCCTTCCAAGCCACCAGGTGCAACCCCCTCATAGCCTGCCTACCATCTGACTAGAAAAAGGATCTCATCAAGGTCTCAATCCTCCTCCTAACACCAACAGGCATTAACCTCGTCGAGAAGAAAAAGGTCGGGATGGCCGAAAGAACGTGCTTCAGCAGTGTAAGCTTCCCACCCTTGGACAGAGTGACCGCCTTCCAACCTTCCAGCCGCTCCTCCATTCTGCGCAGCACACAATCCCAATCAGACTTCCCCATCCTGCCCTCAACCAGAGGCAAGCCCAGATAGGTAATCGGCAGTCTCCCCAAGGGGAATCCTGCCCACTCCGCCAGCCTGATGCTTTCCTCGCCACCCAAGCCCAAAGGAACAAGTACCGACTTCTGCCTGTTAATCTGCAACCCAGAGAGGCACCCAAAAACATCCACCAGCACAGATGCGTTGTGATTCTATTCCTCCGTCCCTCCCAGGAATACCAGCGTGTCATCCGCATATTGCAACACCGGGACAGAGATGTCCCCCATTCGGAAGCCCTCGCACCAGTTTTCCTCCACTGCCCGCTCAAACAAAACCGCAAGACAATCTGCAACCAGCACAAAAAGCAAAGGAGCAAGGGGGCAGCCCTACCGCACCCCCCTCTGCGGCTGGAACCAGCCACCCTCAGGCCTCCCATTAACCAGCACCGAGCATGAGCTAGTGGTGACACATCTCTTAACCCAAGCAATCCAATCTTCCGGGAAGCCCCTTTTCTGCATAGCTAACCAAAGGAATCTCCAACTGACACAGTCATAAGCCTTGGCATAGTCAATCTTCCAAACTGCCCCTTTTTTTTGAGACCTCTTCCACTCACGGCAAATCTCCGAAGCAGTCACGATTCCATCCGCCATAGAACGACCCGGAATGAAGGCGGATTGGGCCGGAAAAACCACTGAGGAAAGGACCCCTCTAAGTCTGCTCGCCAACACCTTGGCGACAATAAGATAGATGCCATTAGAGATAGATATTGACCTGTAGTCCCCCACCCCCACTGGGGTATCTTTCTTCGGTAGCAAAAAAATCGAAGCCCTGTTAACTTTCTCAAAGCCCAAGTTGCCCCTTCTGAACTCAGTCACAACCTCCAAGATGTCCCCCTTCAGCAGATCCCAGAACTCCCTGTAGAATGAGATGGAGAAGCCATCCGGACCCGGAGCCCCGTCTGGATTCAGCTCCCAGACCGCCTTCCGCACCTCAACCTCCGTGAAATCGGCCACTAACGAATCAGCCTGGGCATCACTCAAGGACCTCACACCTCGACCCGACCAACCCCAGCCATCTGCCACCGGCACCCTCCTCGAGGCACTCACAAAATGACCCCGCAAGGCGATCCCAATCTCCCTTTCGCCGGAAACTCTTTAGCCCCCTACCTCCAACTCATGCAAGAAGCTCTTCTCATCCTCCGGAAGCCACAGAATGGAAGAACCGCGTGTTGGCGTCCCCTTCCCGTAGCCACTTTTACCTGGCCCTCTGCCGCCAATGAACCTCCTCTTTTCTGTCCTCCCGAAGCACAGTCTCTAGCCACGCTGCCCTCTCCTCCACCTCCTCCGGAGACAGGCCTCGATCATCATCAAGCCCATCTAACCTGTTGATCCCAGCCTCTTCCTCAGCCCTGACGGCCCGACGCCGCCTTGCGACATCCTTCCCAAAACCCAACAGCAACCGCCTCAGTGACTCGAGCTTGGCTGCAAACCGCGACACAGCCGAACCCGCCACCGACACGCTTCGCCAATGTTCATGCACTATGTGCCGGAAACCATCCTCCAACAGCCACTTCTTCTCAAAGCGAAAGGAGAACCGAGCCAAGCGCTCCTCACCAGAAAACCATAGAACAGGAGTGTGATCCGATAAAGTCCTCGGAAGAGCCCAAGCCCTCGCCAAAGGGAAAACCTCCCCTGCCTCAACCGACAACAGGAACCTGTCGAGCCTGGATCTCGCCCTCGCGTTCCTTCAAGTGTACTTGCACCCAGCCGCATCCACCATAGACAAACCCAAAGACCGAACCATCTGCCTCATATATGATGATCCAGGATCAGAACCTCCGCTCCCCCCCGGCCTGTCGTCCGGTAGCAACGTGACATTGAAGTCACCACCTATGATCCAAATGGCGTCGCCAGCCTCAGCCCCAGCACTCTCCAGATCCCCGGCCAAGCTACCATCCTGTCGTCGACACGGGCCATAAACATTAGTAATGCATAGACAGATCCCATCTGCCCTCCGCCGCAGCCGAATAGACAAAGTGAAGTGGGAGGCGGACATCCCCAGCAAGTCAAAAGAATCAGATCGCCAACCGGAAAGCAACCCCCCCCCCCCCCGACGCCCCAGCTGACCCCTTGTCCGCCAACGAGAACAACCCCCTTACTCATCTCCCGCTGCATCTGGTCATTCAAAGACTGCAACTTAGTCTCCTGAAGAAAGAAAATATCTGCACCAGCCTCTCCCAGCAGATTCTGCACACCGAGCCTCTTCTCGGGCCGGCCCAGGCCCCTCACATTCACTGATAACAGCTTCATCTGGCAACCAAGACTTCCCTCTTCCTTGGGGGAATAACCCCCAAGCGACGCGCCATGTCCCTGTCAAGAGCTGCAAAACGGTTCCGCACCACCAACGGGCCAGCCGCCCCCACGGCCACAACCTCAGCATCTGCCCTCGAAGCCAGAGATGCCCTCAGAGCAGCCCTCGCCTCCTTCTCAGCCCTCCTCCGCTTCGCACCCCCCCCCTCTCATACTCCCATGCCCTCAAATTTCAGCGAAATTCGGTCGAATTTCTATCGAATATCGATATCCAGTCGAAATCAAAATTCGACCGAAATGGCCGAAATGACCGAAATATGGGGGTCCTAGTACAAAAAATGACCGAAATGACCGAAATTTTGGTCGAAATTCCACCGAAATTCCATCGAAATTCTGTTCTGGTCGATACCGAAATGGTGACCGAAACCGACATTTAAGGCCTTGCATACTCCACACCAAACGCCGCAACAACTCCCCGCCCAAAAGCTGCAAAGATCCTCCCTCCTGCCCCACCCCAGCCGAAACTGCCCCACCACCAGCTGGGACCTCCCCACACAACGCACCCACAGGCGTACCCGCCACCACGCCCACATCAGCCACCCCTTCCAGACGAACATCCCGACCCCCCGGAGCAGCATCCCACTCCGCCATAGATACGACCTCCCACGGAGAGCTCGCAGCTCCCCCCCCCCTCCACAGCAATCCCCTCCACACCTCTGGTCGAAACCCCCTCCTCAACCTCCTCCAACACACAAGCAGCCGAAGCAGACCGATCACTATGCCCTCCCAGAGCTTCCCCTCTGCCTGCACACCGAGCCGAAGCCGCCCGAAACCGAGGCAAAGAAACAGCCGCCAACCTCGGAAGATCCACCACTGAAATGGAACCGAAATGAAGTCCCTCCCTCGGGGCGTGGGCCACATTTGAAAGCCCCCCCCACCAAAATCCGCTCCTCCTCTTGCCGCCCAGCCCCCTCCTTCGCATCAGACTGCAGCCTCACCCCAGCATCCACCACCGCCACCTCGTCCACCGGGACCTCCCTCTCACGGCGCCCAGCAGCCAGAAGAGCCGCCCACACATCTGCAGCCACCAGCTCAAGAAGAAGCCGCCTACCAGCCAGCCGAACCTCCCACCAACCCAACTTCTCGACACCAACCGGCCTCACCCGAAGGAACACCTCCAAAGGCTGCCCGGGTTGACACCCCGAGCTGTCGACTGACACAACTACGAGAATGTCACGTAGCAGGTCAGAGATGCGCTCCCTCGTCCTCATCCCCATGGGAAGCCCCCTGACAACGACTCTCTCCACGCTGCCAGGCTGCACGGCAACATCACAGTCCCTTGGCCTCCGCCACCTCATCTGCAAGCACTCAGACACCGGCCCATGCAACAACCTCCGGCTCTCGCAAACACGGAGGCCCCTCGCCAACGCCCTCCACGGAGAGAGCCGAACCACATCGCCCTTAAAGGAAGCCTTGGATAGGAGCCCCGCGTCCGAAGTCGCCAAAAACAACGCCCCGTCTCCCCCACCCTCGGCAACCAGCACCTCTGCACCCGCATCCGCCTTCGGGCAGCACCTCCGAGAATGACCGAATCCCCGGCAAGAGAAGCAACGCACCGGCTCCCGACACGCCTGCACCCAATGATCTAGCCCACTGCACCGGAAACAACCGCGACCGAAGGGTGAGACCTTCGGCGGCCCACGCCTACTCCCAGCAGCAGCACACCTCCCCCTACGACGGCCAACCACCAGATGCCAGCCATGGGACGCCCCACACCCCTCGCTGCCACCCCCGCTCGAAAGCCAGCCCCTTGACCTTCCCCCCAACACCGGCTCCCACCAACGGACCTGGCCACCAGGCGCTGAAGCTCCAACCGCAGCCGCACCCTCCCAGATCGCGCGACACCTCCAGGCCCCAGATCTCCAACCAGCCCGCACGCCCGAGCCTGAGGCAGGATCGGAGAGAGCCCCAGCCCGAACCCTGTCGTTGGCGCCCTGAGGAAGAAAGGAGCCCCTTCGCACGAAAGCGTCGCACATCCAAGCAGCATCGCGATGCCCTAACTCTTCGCGCGAACCGGATGAAGAAGCACGGCTCCCGAAGACGCCGTGCGGAGCGACTGGAGTGGCTCGACGCCCGCAGGAAGGAGCGCGATTCTCGAACGAGGAGGCGCGACGCCCGAACCCGCGCAGCGCGATGGAGGAATGAGCACTCCGCACGAACGCAATCTCGCCCTCGGCGCAATGGAGGAGGGGAACGCGTCGCTCACGTGTTCGCTCGCGCGTTCGCCCTAGCATCCCAGATGCAACCATGCGTGAATATAAGTCGTATGATATAAGACGCTGCTATATAAGCCGCTGCTGGAACTTCTTTGTACCTTGACGCATGATATAAGTCGCTGCTGGAACTTCTTTGAACGTGAATGCGAGCGTGAACCATGAGATAGAAGGCTGAGATCAAACTTTAATCGCCAGTACTCGACAGGATCGTCGAATCATAGGAACGATTCGGTTTCCATGCTCTGATACCAAATGATGCAAACACGATTCGGCGACGGCGAAAAATAAAATAGTTGACGGTGGATTTTGGTGGAGAAGAAGATAGAGGGGTTGAGAAGAGAAGACACGCCGGATGCGCGGGGTTAGAGAAGAAGAACGCGTAGACCGCGAGGGGAAGAGAAGAGACTCGTCGGGAATACGAGGGTTTGGAGAAGAAGAACACGTGTAGACCACACGGGGAGAAGGAGAGAGAAGAGATAGGGAGAGATAAATCTCAATTTTTATCAATACTGAACTGTTTAAAACAATGGACCACCATCCCTTTGTATAGGAGGGATGGGATTACAAAAATAGAATTCAAATTTAAATTGACAACTAATTGATCCTAATTTGTCTCTAACTAATTAACCGACTAATTTGGAAATCAAATCTACAACTAATTATTGGAGATCACAGGCAATCTCGTTTATTTAATTAAAGACACGACAACTTAAATAAACGTAAACAAAATTGATCGATAAAATTTAAATAAATAGGTGGCCCTATATTTCGGGTCCACGATGCATCACGTGGTCCTCAAGGCGTCAACGTGCTCCGAAGGTGTCGCCTCAAGCTGCACATGTTTGGTACTCAATATTTTATATTTTATATATTGATTTTTATGAATCCAAAAAAGTATGTGTTATTCATATAAAAATTCGTTTCGAGACACCTGTGTTAGTAGGGTATGGTGCGACAGGGGGGGTGCATACAACGGTTCTTTAACTGGATTTAGCAAATTAGATGCTTAGGATTCAAAACATATCAGATATATATATATATATGTTAGCCAAATAACATATATAATACAACATAAACATATCGTATGTTGTGTATGTTAAGAATATATGTTAGTCACGAAATTTTGCTTCACACATGCACATAAAGGGAGGTAATGTATATCGATAAGAACTTCACCCCGCCAACAATAACGGAGGTCATAAAAAGCTTTGCATTGTATATGGATGACAATACGAGCTAGAATTCAACGCAAATCATGCAAAGAATATATTCTATTATCATGTTCATAACTATTATTGTGAATATATTGTGGAATATATGAATTTGTGATTTTATATATATATATATATATACTTAATTGTATTTATGTATATGTTCCTATATAAATCGAGTCTTACGCCTCACCTCGTCAAGGGAAAACTACCTCAATCAGCCTTACGTTTTTTAAAACCATGATCACGTCATTCCCTCACATTGTCGGTCTTTCTCCACCATATATCTACCTACGCCACCATCCAACCTCTCAGATTATTCTGCCCCCGTGATCTTTGAAGACACAACCCTCAAGGACTTCAACGTTCTAGCCCCCGTGGGATAATACGTGCGCCAATTCAATCCAAATCCGCATGAGATCCTACCTCTTTTTGTGCGGCAACCTCTGATCATATCCATATTGGTAGTATAAAAGTAGTTATCGTCTACCATTATATTTCTCTGTAAGCAGGCATGGCACCCTAGTCAGAGATGTCATAATCTAAAGTAATATCACAGGATATGAGGGAGAGAATGTCTGCATACCCTCCTTCAACTCGATCCCCAAGTTGGACTAAACCAACTACCCCAAGTGGTCAAGGATGTTTCGGATGATCATAGGAGGATAAGGCAACGAGCATATTTTTTCTTGAAACATATGGTAAGGACGATTTTGACCTTGGTCAAATGTATAGAACTGGAAATATTCCAAACAGATGTTAAAACTGCATTTCTCGATGGAGAATTGATGGAAGATTTATACATGTGATAATCTAATGGTTTTCGGATAAATGAAAAGTAGAATATGGTTCTCAAGATAAAAAAGTCTATGTATGGATTGAAACAATCCTCACAATAGTGGTATCTGAAATTTCATGATGCAATTATTCAATTGGGTCTGTGGCTAATTGTGCATATATCATGCGCATTGGGAGCAAGTTTATAATTATGTCATTATATGTGGATGACATATTACTCGTTGGTAATGACGTAAAGATGTTGAAAGACATAAAGTACAAACTAAGTACTGAGTATGAGACGAAGGACACGGAAGAGGCGTCCTATGTTCTTGGAATCTAGATGCAAAAGCTCAAGACCTTTAAGTTTAGATCATGAAAAATATTTTCATAAGGTATTGAAGAGGTTAAGAAGGCATAATAGTACTTATGCCCATGTGCTGCTTGTGATGGGAAAAAACTTAGTCAAAGTCAATGTCAGAGAAAGAGACAAAAAACCCTTGATATTCCATGTGCACAAGCAGTTGGTAGCTTGATGTATGTGATGTGATGTATGAGACTTGATTTGACTTATCTAGTAACTGAATAAGAAAATACCAAAGTAATCCCGAGCAGGCACATTGTGAAACCATTAAGAGGATTCTTCGATATCTGAAATGTACTGTTCAACTGAAGCTAGTTTACCAAGCTGAATATCTTGATATAGCGAGATATTCCAACATTGATTTCCGAAGGGATGTTGATTATAGGAAATATACATGAGGTTACATTTTCGTGTTTCGTAGTGTAGTAGTTTCTTGGGGAAGCAAATAACAAATTTGTGTATCCATACATATAAGAGAAGCCGAATATATAGCACGTAGCATGTTTGTCACTCATGTTGTTTGGATCAAGAGTTTCCTTGAGAACTTAGGTCCGGAATTGGTAAAAAGACCAATTCAAATATATTTGATAATCAAGTCGTAATAAGCTTGACTATTAGTAGAGCAAATAGTTCTAGAGGAAATCACATTGAAAACCAAAATCACTATATTCAAGATATAGCAGCCAAACAAAAAATTAAGGTAACTTACATTCCCACAAGTGATATGTTAGCCATTCTTTTACAAAAGGAATTGCAGCAACTGCATATACTAAACATATTGATTTAATGGTACTCAAAAATATATGAATCAACCAACCATAAGGTGTTCAGGAAAATTAAAACCTTAAGAATTAACATCTTTGGAATATAAACACCCCGTGAAATGAATGGTAGGCGTGTAGTATGACCATGTCTGTCAAGTAGGAGATTTTAATTACGGATAAAGAGGAATGACCTAGTGGCCATAAGACTCGATAAATCCACACTAACAGAGAGTTGTTAGTGGGAGAAGTGGGATTAGGCAGTTAGGGTTTAGGGCATACGGTCACATACATGAACCTATAAATTGAGAACAGCATCATTGCGGAAGCCCCCATCCCTTCCCAACATACTCACCTCTCCTCCTTCCCTTCCAACCTCCTTCATCTCTTGTAATTTCTGCATATTACATGTTATTGACATCTTCATATAGAATTAATAATGTGCGTTGTCCATGGACTATATATATCCATGTAACCGCATGATTGTGTGTCTGCATTGCCTCAAATAACTTATGCATCCATATAGTTTAGAATTGATTTACATTGGATATATTGGTGAATATCTTGCATAAATTATTTTTATGTTTTTCTTATGAAAAATTAATGTACATTTTATTAGATTAGATTTGAGTGTATGTATATTACCGGTTGGGTGCACAAGTACCCATTGTGTATACAGTTAATGCCTCGAAGATGCTTACTATCCCAAGCAAAAGCATTTTTAGCTTTGTTAATTTTTTTAGCACGTTCAACTACTTTTTACCGATAAGGAACATAGTTGTCCGAATATCAGTATTGTGTTCTTCTCTTGATTTAATCACTTCAATGGTCATGTGGTAATGCAACGTGCCTACCACCCAAAAGTCCATGGTTCAAACCCCTTCTTTGAGGGTTGCGTTAGGTAGCCGACAGCCAGCGTAAAAATAGTCAGATCTTTCAATATGGATTTGAGCAAGAATCCATGTAGCTGACCCTACTTAAATTGGGAGAAGACTTTGCCCATTTTTAAAATTTAGTTGTTGTGAAGCATTGCTAGATGAAGCGTGAAAAATGGACTAGTTACATAAGATGCAAAAAACTGGAATGAAGTAACAATTCTGATTGCGTTTTCGAGTTAGAAGGGAACTTCCATGGTGCATGTTTAAAAATGGGTGTATTTTTGCACAAGCAAAGAACATGCCTAGGCAATAAGTATACACGTTCTAGAAGAAGAGTAGCCAGGTGGACAAAGAGACAGGTGATTATAAATGGACAGAGAAATGGAACCAAATAAGCCGATACCATGCAAAAGATGAAGAAGTGCCCGTCTGGCTGCCAAGTAATATATTAAACTCAAATAGCCTGTGAAGGGTTATGCTCAGTGGGGGTTGGCATATGTCAATGATTTGCTTGCATTAGAATCCAAGAATGAAGAAAATGGTGAGAATGGAGAAAATGGTGGTGGTATAAGTAGGAGAAAGATCTCACAATTGCATCAGTCGTAGAATCGACGGACCAGATGGTGAGGTCCCCCTTGTGGATCTTGAGGAGGCACTTAGGAGACAGGTGGAAGCAGCCATCACCGTCGCCATCCCCTCTCTTTACGCCTTCCATCGAACACAAAATAGTACGTCTCGTTTCAACCCTTTCCGACGCAGCGTACTCGGAACTCAATGAAGCAGATTTGGAGGTGGGCGAGATCGCTAAGGTTTCGATTGATCGAGTGGGTACCCCGGGAAGGGCGGAGGGGAGTAGACGTCGCTGAAGACGGTAGACGACACCTCGAGCTACGCGGGTTATCATCTAAGTGGGTTTTCAGAGTTGGAAATACGGCTTTTGGAAAACAAATACGGGTTTTCATCATCCTATAATCATGGGGCGGGCGATTATTTTCGTTAGGGTAAATTACAAAAAAAAATTGTAGCTGTACCTCAATTCTTAATTATAGATCTCATTTTCCAATTTTAACAATAGGAGCTTGATCTTGTATTTCTATCTCAAATAGAGGCCTATCTAAGCTTTAATGATCCTTATATGTCGACGTTAAACCCTTAAGTTGATAGTCCATGCCTTTGTTTGTTACAATTGAAAATGAGGTCCTTGATTGGGAATTGAGGTATAGTTGAGGTCCTTTTTTTGTAATTTACCCTTTTCGTTATCTAGAAATTGGAGGCTATAATCAAAATAGGCTTTATACATAAGCTTCGTCCACCTTAACGCCAACTAGTGGCAGGTTAGAGGAAGAAAGAGGGAGGGAGGGATTTTCTTCCTTTTTTCGGGTTTATTTAACAGTCTGCTCCACGGATCCGAATCGTATTAGAGGTGCGTCAAGGGGAAAAGTCCTTTCCAAGAATGATCTCATGGGAACTATGTGAGAAAGCGGAGAAGGGGACAAGGTTCAAGGTGTAGGCAAAGCCAAAGGGCATCCGAACAGTTTATTCATGACCCGCCCGATCCATCTCCATCGTTATAGGGACATGGGTCTATCCAATTTATTGCACTAGATATCCGGTTCTAACGAGTGCATGTGTGATACAGGTGTATCTCTTGTATCTGTAGGTATCGATGGAACTATTTAAAATATTGTCATCTAATAATACAAATCATTGGTATAGTTCTTTAATTAACTAATGTGTAAAAACCATCATGATTTTTTGATGATGTTATCTCGTCATCTTACAATTGCAGTTGCTTATATGTGAACTCCACCCGTTAACTTACGATATCGTAATATAGATGGTGTAGATATTATACCATATCCGTGATCATCGTCAAATTTGCTAAAAATTACTAGCACCATGACGCTAATTATGGTGAAGACTTTGCTCAGGATTACCAAATCAATTGTAGCTACTTGTTAGACGCATCATTCAATTCATAGAAGAGATTATCACATTCAGCTTTCATTGGCATAATCAAACAAAATTTTGCTTTTGTAATTGCATAATTATTAGATGATGGTGTTTGTGTGAGAGAGAAAAGGCATCGAAGAATAGATTAGAAGTGTTGGCACCGTCACTCAGGAGTTCGTAGCAGTAGAAGGGATCGAGGTATTGCACAATAATTCATGTAAATCAATTGCAATAGCAATGGTCATTGCAAGTAATACCAGTTGTCAATAGTAGTGTGCACCTCAATTCAAGGTATACCAATTGTGATAATTAAAATCTATTATTCAACCAATCATGCGCCAAGATGAGATGCATCAATGGACTCGGCTCCATGAATGGCATTGAGTCATCCATCACATCGCAATTCTACTCCCTAAGCTTAAATCGTGCCCTTGTATTAGCAAAAGCCCGACATGCACTCCGTAAAAGATATCATAGTAAGTGGGTATTTGTTAGTTGAATGTGTTGTTTCCTTTGGCTCGGATTAGTAAATCTTCCTCTCATCAATCTGGAAGTCAGTTCGGATCGGGTTTTTGTTGATAATTCCATGTTCAGATTGTGTTCATTCTGATTATACAATTTGAATGAAAATAGAGTATCAAAAATGATCCGGGTCAATCTAATTTTATACTCTACTTGGAGGAAAATTAGTAAAGCAGAGAAGTGAAATTAGATGGTCAAATGGAAATCAAACGATTAACAACAAAATAGATAATGCATCTGGTTTCACAGGTTTGGATAACACATGCACATCTACATCCATTTGGATACACGTAGTTACCCGTGGATATCTATTTGGATCACTTACATGTTACGGTAGGCTCGAGTACTCAACCCGTATAATTTGAGCTGGTATACAAAATTCTACGATCATTTATTTCCAGATCGGGCGGATATCTGTTCAACTCCATAATCGTGTACACCCCTACCTATGATAACATCGCACGTCCATCTATTTGATTAGTGACCGCTCAAATTAACCATTATATAAAAATATTTTAAAAGATCTTAGCATCGAAAGTAATCAATTGAAAAATAAGAAAGCGGGATAGAATGAATGGTTGAAAAAGAAAGAACAACTAAAAAATAACGAGGATGCAATGCCCATGGAAAGGACTTAACACCACGGCAAACAATGGATCACCTTCCAAAGGAGAACGGCGACATTTTCTAAAAAGATATCATACTGTAAAAAAACATCTATCTTGCATGTATATTTAGTGGTAGAAAGTTCATCACTGAAACCTAATGAAAGTTGACTTCATATTGCAATGGAGACACCTCCACTTAACGAGAAAGACAAAATCGAAACATGAAAAGCAAAAGCATTTTCCATGAGGTGGTGTGATGGTGGGATATGACTATCAGCGCAAAACAGTCATATTGCGTGAAAGGGGGTCACATTCAAGATGCAGACGAATAAATGTTCCGACCACTTAAAGAAATCAGTTTGTGCCATCCAATTGTGGAGCAAACGCGTTGGAACGACATTGGAAGAAGATGAGCATCGAGGAGATACTGAGGATAGCGAAGAGATTGTTGTGACAAGAGCGAATGGGTGGAGAGGACCATGGAGTAGGCTCAACACTTCTAAAATATTTGAGTGGTGATATACGACGCACTTACTCTTTGGATCTAGATACTCAACAATAACCACATTTATTATATCATGATTAATGTAAAGTGAGAAAAGAAACTGAATGAAAATGCTCCAATATTTCCTTCATAGTCATGATACTTTCTAAGAATGAGTGTTGGAAGAGAAGATCAGGAAAAGGGAAATAAAGAACTTAGAATGATTATGATGTTTAAAGTTATTTTCATAAAAACAAATTTTGGAGCTTAGTCAGACCTTTATATTGTTAGCATGATGGAACCTTATTGAGAAATAGATATAAAACTTAACAGTCCCTAAGTTCAACAATCCTCTGTTCAGTTCACCTCAATAGTCTGATCAAAACAAATCTTTTCATACACAAACTCTTGTGATTATGAATCTTACTCCTACAGTGCATGTGAATCGTAGCTCCCCACAACTGAAATGGCAGAGAAACAGTCTCCCTCAACAGGATAACCCTAATTCTCCAGTCTAGTTACTCTTTCCTCAAGGAGTGGGGTATTCCCTTTTAAGCTCAAGCGCTAGCTCAAGAAGAGAAGGCAGAGAAGAGAATAAACTGTGAATAGTGTTGCCACATATCCTTTGGATCTTGATCAGTGTAGCCAAGTCTCCAACTACAGGTAACCTTGTACTTAAACTTTGAAGCACGAGCATTTCTTATTGATACACAACTCCAACGGGAATGAGTTTTCATTGACTTATTTCTGCTTAACTTTTTTTCGGAGTCTTTATTTCATACTTTTTTTATACAACTACATTTACATTAGGAGTTTTTCTTCTTGAGCTGGTATATTGACCCTCTTTTAAAGCTTTATTGCAATCCACAACATCCTTTCATTAGATGTCAGCACCACTAGAGGTTTTGGGGTGCACTTGCCTCATGTTGGGTAGCGTATGTTTCCACACGCATACTTCTCAAGCTAAAGATGTTGCCCTCCACCACCTCGTCTGAGTTGAACTATGTGTAGAGTGCTTTGTCCAATGTAGAGCATTGTCGCCAAGAGTCATGCATGTGTCTCGAATTACTTACGCTAGTCAATATGACATGTGAACATAGTCCGGTGTACTTAAAGAATTGAGTCACATTGACCTAAAAATTCTTAATTCAATTTCTGCAATGTTCATGTGAAATTAAGTGGATTAAGGTCATGAACCGAGCTCCGAGCTTCATATTTTACTATAAATTGGTTCAATTATCAAAACCATTCTAAAGAATATGAACGTAAATGTATGTGAAGTCTATTTTTCTAGTTTTAAACTTTTTATATAGTTTTCGAAGGGTTTGCATTTTCTTACGAGTTTTGAAAATTTTCTAATTTTAAATAATTTGAAAGGGTTAGTAACTTGCATGCATTTACAAACATTTAGAATTATTTACAAATATTTACAAAAAGATATTTTACAAAAATTGCAAATAATTTACAAAGATTTCTCAAATGTTTTCTAAAGATTTTTTCAAAATATTTCACAACTGATTTACAAAATCATTTGAAAAATATTTTCAATCCAATTTTTGCAAATAATTTTCAAACTTTTTTACACATATTTACAAGATTTTGTCGATATTTTATTTTATTACCCATATCCATTGTATTATAGTCATATTATTGAAAATACAAGAAATTACGAGTTATGGCTAATGTATATATACAATATATACGACCCTACTATACGTAGCTCGAACAATGTTCTCACAGTGAACAAAGAGTAAAAGGAAGACATAACTCGTGCTAAGCATAGAAGAATACTATACAACAGTGACTCCATAAAATAATAAGATGTCGATCGTCCCCCATATTCCTAGGATCAACTAATCCTTAGTATAGAAGATTGTACACTAAGTGGAGATAATCGATGATTAGAGTATACTAATACCACAACTCATCTTGTCTCCCCCTAAAATTAGAGTAAATTATCTTCGTACAAGCGAGTGAACAAAAAGAAAAACTCAACTCACTCATCTCAAGTATAGAACATAAATATCAACAAGCTATGAGACAAGCGAGGGGATAAAAAGAAAAACTCAAGTCACTCGTACACCATATAGTTTGGATGAAATATATCATAGCATTGATGAAAG
The DNA here is from genome assembly GCA_037367405.1 of Ottelia alismoides. Taxonomy (NCBI): domain Eukaryota; kingdom Viridiplantae; phylum Streptophyta; class Magnoliopsida; order Alismatales; family Hydrocharitaceae; genus Ottelia; species Ottelia alismoides. The sequence continues at coordinate 1,528,258 of JAZKJV010001031.1, read as the reverse complement.
GTTTGAATGAATAAATCTGAAGAAAAATAAATGAAAAAAGGAAATTGATCTTTTTATAGCTGAGTTGTCTAAATTGTTGATGATGCAAGCTCTTCTTGAAACATTACTTCGATTAAGTCAACAGCATACATGAACATGTCATGCTCTATATACGGCTTCATCGATTGTCCATTGACTACGAACGACAATGCGTCAGATGACAACTCATTTATAAAGATGTTGCCATTGTCACGTACAATCTTCACCAAAAATTGTCCTTTCCATTTGCTTTTAATTTTGTCCCGGAATATCTTCAATTTGTATCAAATAATCATACATTCTAACCATGCTCGAAAGTCCTTCGTCTGATATGCTTGTTGTGCCATTATTTCACTTCTTATTGTACATCAGGTTGTTATCGTAGGCATAATCTCGGAATTCCAAGAGTCTATTCAGATCAAGTTCCTGATTTTAACCACTTGTTTGTGAGTCAAAATTGCATATGTTTACTGTCTATAGTGATTTATGAATTAACTCAATGGGCAGATGGCGTGGCTTTCAGTAGATAAGATTATATGTAGACATATCCAATCGGATCTTGTCGGCGGTATGATAAGCCCATGGAATAGAATCAAGAAGTTGACACCAGTTCTTCCTATTCGATCTTAGTAATTTCTGCAAATTTATCTTAGTCTCGTGGTTTGAAAGTTCAACCAAACCATTATGCACGTGGTAAGGAGATGCGACACGATGATCAACGTCGTATTCCTTCACAAGTTTCTTTACTTCTCTGTTTATAAAACTATTACCACCGTATCAGATTAAATTTTTGGAGGTTCCGAACCACAAGATAATGATGTCATTGAGAAAGTGATGAATTGTACGACTATCTATGGATCGGGTCAGAATAGCCTCCACCCAACTTGTATGGAGGCTAGCATCTAGTTGTTTACCTCATTCTAATCAGTTTATAGCCACTCCCTGTATGAAGAACCATTTTTTGGTTCAGAATCTGACGATGAAGTGTCCAGATCAAGTTCTTGGTCTACAATAGGAACTGTGCCCCGAACAGTCTTGAAATAAGCACCGGATGATTGAAAATGTTCAAGGTTAGGGTCAATCACAAATCTTGTTAGAGTGGGAGATGTGAATGAAGATTGGTCTGTGTCCATTCCGAAAGAAGAGAACTCAGGAAGAGAGTCATCCTGAATTCTTGATGAAGAAAGAAATGGGGAGTCTTGAGAGAAGTTCACGAAGTCCGAACCGGTCTCTTTAGAATCACCTTGAATTATTAGAGACGTCAACATCTAGGAATTGATGTAGGCGTTCACAAATTCCGAACTAAACCATCACAGATCCATCATCTTGAGAATAAATAAGGAGTAAGATGATAGAGAATTAAGAGCACAAAAATGAAGAAGAATTAGAAAAAAAAAGTGAAGGCTCAAAATGAGCAAGGTGAAAAGAAGGAGTGAAGAGAAGTACAGACAAAAATGTGCAAGTGTGGGTATTTTTTTATCTTTGGCATTAATCTAATTAAATAAATATCAAAACAAAATGGGTCCACCAATTCAACATGAGAAGCTGCGAAAGTTTGGCGATTTATCTTGGTCGTTTTTATCATCATTTTCAAGCAATCTTTCAAACTTAGTTTAGCGCTACTGATGAACATGAAATCTGCCTCTTTAATTATCTCAAATTAGTATAGGAGAAGAAAAATGATCAATCAAAAACCACAATCCCAAGTCTGTAGCCATGCTGTAATCAATGGTTAATTAGCTAGAGATGATTTGGATACTTTCATTCATATTAACTGAAACTTGGTATTTAATCAATAACTCAATTGGAATTGGATGTAATTTATAATATTGCTTAAGTTTGATTAATCGTAGTAAGGCATAATTACACAGTTATATGCACGTGCTTTGTTTATATCATTCTATTCATTTTGTTTATTTCCTAGCATGCACAAAATTATTTTGAAAATGCATTTTGTCTTTGCGTTCATTTTTGTGATCCATTCCTCTTGTTCTTTATTTGTTTGGACCTAGATGATTTAATTAATCACTTAACACATATATTAAATCTGAATAATAGCAGTATGGCTCGTGTCTTTGTGTTCGACCCTGGACTTTGTAGGCTTATAAATTAAAGTCGAGTCCTCCTCACGAAGATCTTCGATTCGGTTCTGCATTTCGCTAAGTGCACATGCGACAATGGATACTAATTATCTTATGCATTTGGCGGAGTTATCAAATGGTGTCGTTGCTGAGGGCACGACTTCAATAATATGATTATTTAGGTTTTTATATTTTTGTTTATTGATTAATATTTAATTAGGTCATTTATGTAATGTGATGTTTTATGCATTAGTTACCTATTTGATAATCTTTGATGTCTTATATATTCTCTTCTATGGTAGGGCTTGTTCATCAAGGACACTTGTGAAGAATGGAGGTTGGGAAGCTTGGAGTAGAGTTCTTGCTGAAATAAGCCGAAGAAGATGTCTTCAAGCATTTCAAGGATGGTTTGTTTTGATGTATATATTTGTGTGATTATTTTGGACTTGGGACATTATTTATTTGTTGAGCCGGTTTCACCCATGTTGGGTGGGACTGGCTCATATAGACACTCTTGATATATTACTTTTAATATTTGCATTGTAAGTTAGAACAAACTAACTTCATCTTAAGAGATTCATTTGTCTATAAGATTCATGAGACATACATAATTTGCGTTCAACCTTGCTCAAATTAATTTGATTCCTTTTCCACTAATAGAATGCATGATTAGGTGCATAATTTTCATCGACTTGCATGCATTTTGACAAGGTTTTATATATTCAATCCTGCATGTGCATGGAGAGAGTAGACGTTACTGTAAGTTTTTATTTTGAGAATATATCACGAGTTTTTACATTTGCATGGCTTTTCTCGTCTCCATGCCTCATGTTTTATCACTGAGGATCTAAAAGGCAATGAGGCAGGATGGTAGACAATGCTTTTTGTGCTCACGTTGATTAAACTAAGTGATAACCTAATTTCTAAAAAAATGTGATTGTTAATGTAAGTTGACCTAATTAAAATGGGGCTAAAATCGATCTTGTATTGGGAGAGCAAACCCCTCATTATTTGTAAAATTATTTTACATGTTGAGAATTTTGGAGAGCTAAGGACCTTGTGAATTTCGTGTCTTAGAGAGGAAGAAGAGTCTTTGGTGTAGACAACACATACACGCCTCTTCTTGTTGCCCTAGTCGACGTCCGGGTTCGTGGGAAGAAACACGATTCATCTCCACACCCACGAGAGAGACATTGCAAATTGGACTTGAGTCGAGAGGTTTTTATATTCAAAACCCACGAAGGTAAACCCTGATCCATCCCTATCATTCGTTGTGAATATCAGAAATAAAATTGAAAATTATTTCCTTAGAATTTACAATTTCTGCACAATTATTGTGCTATATTTTCCAGTTCGCATGATGAACTGGGATGGTTTTGGCAAAATGTTTACTAAATATTCCGCGTTTCCATGATGCATAGCAAATAATTTTTATTTACTTCCTTCAATATCACCCGACATTAACTGTTTTATCTGTTTAGCATAAAAATAATCGCCGGTGCTTTAAGGAGAAACATGCATCCTTGGAAATTTAGATAGAGACCTGGAAAATCGAAAATTACCCGATCATGAGATAATGTTGCCTTAGATCACCGCATGTTGTGAGCGCTAGTTAGTGCTCCTTTCGGCATTTTAGTGACTTTTTCACAAGGATGTCGAGCGGTTATGTGCTCTCGGCTATGTACCCTTGTGCTGCTAATGTTCTCCGCCCAACAATGAGTCATATAGTCTATGTGTGACCCTTCTCTAATATTGTGTGTTACTTGCACGATGTGTGAGTGGTGACCTGACACACCTTCAAGCTACAATCCAAGCTCATATTTCTTCACCGATGTGACTTCCAAATATCCCAATTCACCCCTACATGGAAAGACACCGAGAGTGTTAAATGAAAAACAATGAAGCTATGTGATTAATAATGGTTTAATCAAAATTAATAACAATAAATAGATCATGCATTTACTCATGTCCCTTCTGATAACACGTGGACATAGGTTATTTTCCTTTGTGGTCTTACTCTCTTTAAAAGTTAGAATTGCTGCTCAATAAATAATCGTGTTCGGGTTGGAATTATAAGCCGAGTTTATTGAAGCCTCTTAACGTGGGATGTTCTCTTCGTAGGTTTTCTTAGTGGGTGCTGGGCAAATCCGTGTCTGGTTACTTGTTTGCACCTTTATCCTTCTAGTTGTTGTCTTATATCTATATTGGACGCTTTTCTCATAAATCCATCTGCATGAATTCGGTATGTTTACAAGAACAACAACCGTTAGTTTATTCTCTCTTGTCTTCTTGTACCCGTACTTATTTTTTAGAGACATGATATATATATTTATGCCAATAACTATATTTCTATGACGTTGTATATAAATTTTTGTTGACATTTATTTTCTGAATTGAAAAAATGCTTATTCTTCATTCTCTGTTGCTATCATGCATAAATTATATTGTTTGGTCCTTCGAGTGTAGAATCACATGTTGTGCATGTGTACTGTCAAGTATCTAAACTTGGAGGTGTCATGCCATGTACTAAATTGACCTGTCCCAGATGCATGTGCGTGTTTAAAACCTAAGAACTATGGATAAATACACGTCATCTTTGTAAGGGTCGAGGAGCTGCCAATATACTTTATTTATTTTAAAAAAGCTCATAATTATGGAATTTCCACCAAAAAAAGTCGAATAAACCAAAAGTGCTCCCAGCTTTTTTGGGTGTCCACTTGGACCAAAAGGAAGAAGGCCACAATATCACCTCTCTCCCTTTCCATATGACACGAAATAAGAGTCAATGCGAGCACTAAAAAGGCCTCTGCATTGTAAATGCTATAATCTTGGGAGTGAAAGTGTATATTAGGTATTTGCAAAAGACACACCCTAGTGCAATCTAAAAAAAAACTAGTGCGGATGATTGGAACTCCTTTACGGACGTGTTGATCTACACAAAAAATATGCCTGTGTTTTTGCACCCGAGTGATTCATTGACCAACGAGAGGAGAATAAAATACAATCTTACTCATTCAATTAGTGCCCGTTCACGCAAAGATACGACGGATTGAGTTGAGACTTAGCTATGAAAGTAGAGGTACAGATTGAGTCGCTAACCTAGCCTGTTAGACTAGGACCTTGGACGAATTACCGACTGCACATCTTGTACGGAAATCATCGCTAAATGTAATATTTGTTATTATATCGCACATAAGGTGAATACGAGAACCACACATTTTGAATTTCTTCTGGGCGACGGTGAGTGGGACTTGACCTAAGTGACAATTGATGAATCTCAGATACATCATGTTAAAATCTATTTATTATTCTCCTTTCTTAAACAATTCAATAAAAATCACAATTAAATCCCTATTACTTACTATTTTTATATTATAAATAATTTGTGTATAATTAATACTATCTTATGACCCTATTTATTGTATTTTATTACTAACATTTTCTTTGTTTTTATATTTTATTAAAAATGCCTAAAAATAAAGTTATTTACTATATATATTTATTTTGGCTTTAAAAATACAAAGAAAGATCAAAACCCTTAAAATTAAGTGTTTTCATCATTACAAATTATTGCAAAAATTATTCTTTATACAAATGACCTCTTTTGGATTTTTGACCAACATGAAACTTATAAATCTCATCAAGATCTACAAGTCTCATGTTTTGAGTTTTTCTTAATTCAACCTCCCACTCTTTATTTTTTAGTTTTCTTTATTTTCTTATTTATTGACTTTTTAGGAGTGGTCACGTGGCGCTCTCTGAAGCTGCCACACGACCTCATCTTCTTCACGCCACCCAACACTGATCTCCACTGTCTGATCTGACTGCCCACCATCATCTTGCCCATCCATACCCGCCTTGATCTCCACCGTTGGATGAGATCATAAGATCTCATCCGAACCTCTCCTTCCACATCTTCCTCCACCACACGATCACTTCCCATCAAACGACTCTCCCCTCTCCATGTCACCCCTTCATCCTTAACCCTCATATCACCCCCATCCATCATGGATGTTCTTTAGTGCCCCCTCCTCATCCATCTGATCAGGCCCCTGCATCAGATCTCCATCGTAGTCCTCTGCTTTTATCAACATCGTTGGATGATCTTTCATCCAATGGCTTTATGTCCTCCATGTCACATCTCTTTTCCCCATCATAATATCTTGCTTCGAGTCTCCGTCCCAGCTGTTCACATGTGCTTGTTCCCCATCCACTAGATTCGATATGAGCGATCAAATCCCCGCCGCCCTCCTGCACCTTCATATGGGCCTTTAGATCGCATGACCCAATAGTCTAGGCTTCGTCTTCTACCTCCACGTCTCCCCCTTCCCGTCCGTTACACCTCACGACATCCCTGACCCCTTCCATTTTCGGCTGTTGCCTCAACCCCCATCTCCTCGATTCAATGTTCCCTCCACATAACCCCAACATCCATTACCCTCGCTAGCCCATCAATGAATCGCTCCACACCTTCACAGTAATCGTTGCATATCACCTCCTTCATTACATATAGCTAGCACCTACCACCCTACGTAGCATCCACCTCCACCCCTCATCAACGATCACCCACCAATCTACATCCTAAATAATAGCCTCCTCTACCTCGTTATGACAGACAGAGGCCAGAGCGAGGGATATGATGGGTCTCTAGGCCTGGTGTCGACCCTCGGCCATCATGACCAAGTAACGGCGCCTTCGTCGCAGTTGAGCACCGAGGAAAGGCCACCCTTGTCGTACGACAACCTGAGCACCTCCATTGCTCAACCCATACCACTTCCTCTGCCTCAGGTACATCTTCGATCATGTATGATCCCTTCATCCCCCGCTTCTCTATTTTTCTCCGATTTAATCCACTTCGCAGACACTCCCTCACCCTTAATACACCGCATGACCACCATTGGACATCCTTGCTTCACGCCGATCACTCTGATCACTCTCTCTCTGTAGAACCTCCTACTATCTCGCTCCTTTTTCTATGTCAACACGACAGAGGAACCATTGGGCCGCCACCTTCTGCGCCTCGCTCAGGCCCTCATCTCACCCCACTTCGCATGCACTTCACACCTCGACTATGTGCTAACTTCTTTCGCATGTCGAAGCCTTTAATGATCGGAGCTCCATCTTCTTCTCCGATCTCGAGCAACAGTGTCGAACTGCACATCGACTGACCAATCCCGAACCTCCTGCTCCATCGCCTTCGGTCGAGCCTCACCGCATGGTCTCCAGGAAGCTTTCTTGAGCTGTATGAGTTGCGGAGGAATCATGAGCTTGCCGAAGCCATGGCCCCTCACCGTCGCGGGGAGGTGCAGTAAGACGCTACAACCACCGTCCCGATCGATTCGATCAGACGGTCCAGATGAAGCCTTGGGCCTCCATGCCTACCCAACATATGTAGTGACCAAACGACCTCTCATAACCACCCTTAGGTTCCGCGTGTAGTCCGAGGCAAATTACATTCATACCCGCTGGCTTCAACGAAATTACAAAAAGGTCCCCAAACCCGTGCCTTACATGTGCCTGGGGTATTTTATATAGAGGTCCCGACGGTTGTGGGAAATTACATAAATCCCCCGCGCGTAAAAGGAGAAATTACACTAGGGCCCATCCGACTTTTCTGAAATTGCAAATGGATCTCCTCAGGGCCCATTTGTAATATTTATCTTTATTTTTCCATGCATTTTTATTACATTCATGCCCTTGCACTATTTCTTTAATATCTTGAGCATATGAACTCCATTTCAGTTGATTTTAATTTCATCGTATTGCCATTTTCATGCTCTATCTAATGGCATCATTTATTTCATATGCTAACACTTATTTAAATATTCTAATTTTGAAATGTAAAGTGTCAACTGCTCTCAATTCCTTGATGCCATTATTTCATTTTAATGCTCAAATTGTCTCTGAAATCAACTGACCTTTTATTGCTCACTGACTTGATTATTGTTGGACATATTTGTACACACTTATATCTTTGCATATCTTTGCATATTGTTGTTCATTGTTTACATTGCATATCTTTTAATTGCATTTTTAAAAAATCAAATAAAAAATGCATGCATCACGGGAACTTGCATACATTATTTTATCTGCATATTATTTTGCATTTGCATGAAGACCTAGGTTTAGAAAATAACCACTCACTAATCGTGCAATAATTTTTGATAAATAGACTAAAAGGTTTATGTCCATGTGTTCAACCTTGGTATACTTCCCAAGTAAAATAACTTCCACATATTCGAAAGTGTGGTTTTTGCTAAATCATTCTTACCACCTATACTATGATAAAATATGATTATTCATGTGGTGAAAATGTGGTTCATCAACTATACAAAACTTGAAGCCTAATCGATGAGACTTTTCATTACTTTTTCACTCATGATTTCAATTTAAAATTATTTTCTTCACCTATTCAAGTAAATACTTGCTATATGTTCCTCGTATAAATTTTTATTTGAGATATTTTTTGTCTTAATTTATTATACATATGTTATTTATTAAATTTAGATTGCTCAAAATCACTTTATTTTCATTAAAATTTCTTAAAATATAATATAAAACCAAGAAATCCCAAAAACACATAATAGGTTCATTTTGCATGTTCATATCATATGACTAAATTTCATAAATTTCATGTGAAACATTGCAAAAATACCCTTAAACTTGGTCTAATTTGAATGCATGAATGTTAGTTATTCCATAAAAAATCCTAGGAAATACATCCTTCTAATTGTAATATTAAGCGCCAAGGAAATTTCACTTTTTGCCTATCATTTAAATATTTTCTAAGTATTTAGGAAATTAGAATCTTGCATTTATCCCATTTTTTGCATTTTTTTAATTATTTTTAAAACTCTCACAAATTATCTCGAATTATTTTATTTTATCTTAGGGCACCAAAAATTTTATTTGTCCCATTTTAGCTTGATGTTTGGAGCCTTAAAAAATATTTGTGAAATTCCCCTTATAGGTATTTAAATATCGAGGTTTCAAAACACACCCAATTTATCATTCATTTTGCATATCATATTGCATAAATGCATATCATACTGCATATTGCATTTCATTTGTCATTTTTTTCTTTTTTGCAATTTATTTTGCACATATAAAAAATCATCTTGAAAAATGAACATTCAGTTGACTAAATTGAACCAAATTCACTTTTATTTATTTCCTAATGTTGACGTTGGTGTTTTTTTACCCTGGTTAAATAAACACATACCACACTTGACTTTTATTGCTTGATATTTATTTGTGGTTACACACTTAAGTAGTTGTCTTATGACAATATCAGATCAATATTTTTCCCATACAACTATTATTTGCTTTATAATCATCTATTTTAATTGATCATCGTATGGTATGTGGAATCAGAGGAGAATCGTGGGATTCACCCAGTGTTTTTGTTTCTCAAGAAGGAAGCGGATCCTCTGCTGGGCAGCAGAGATCTGCTGAGCGGTTTGCATGAAATCAAAGATTTTGTGAGTCCTTTCCGTGCGAACCGCTTGATCGAGCGGCTCGGATACCCTCCCGGGTTGCAGCGGGATCGGCTCCCTCTCAAGAAAGACCGTTGGATTCTGCAAGAGCCCGAAAGACGCGTGTAATACCCGACTGATCCCTGCACCGCTACTTCCTTACCCGCATGAACTTCCGCGGGAAAATTTGCGGTGGCAACTCAACCTATCGACTCCACATGGCAAAGCCCATCTCTTCTGACTCCTGAGTTCTGATTCATCGGAGTGGACAGGAGGACCTCGATGGCCACCGCAACTATCTTCCCTCTCACTCGCGTTTCCTTTAACTCCCATCGCCGCCTCTCGTCCTCCTCCGCCCCTCGCATTTCCGGTTCTTTCACTCCTCGCTTCTTCTGGGCGTCGGCTAAATCCACTCTTCATCTATCATCACTCGCATCCTCCTCTTCCTCTTCCTCTCTTTCTTCAGCTTCTTCTCCTCTTTCCCCGTCTTCCCCAGTCGAAGCTCTGATATTCGACTGCGACGGCGTGATACTGGAGTCTGAGCACCTCCACCGCCAGGCGTACAACGAGGCCTTCCTCCACTTCTGCATCCGCTGCCCCGCATCTAATGGGCCTCTCGAATGGTCTTCCGATTTCTACGACGACCTCCAAAACCGTATTGGCGGTGGAAAACCCAAGATGAGATGGTGAGCACTGACTACCGCGCTCATTACTGCTTTTTTATCTTCTAGTCTCTCGGGTTGTGGTCGAGGTTATTTTTCTTTTGGGACATATTGTCAGGTATTTTAATGAGCACGGATGGCCTTCTTCTTTGATCCTCGCTGCACCTCCGAGTGATGACCAGGAGAAGGAGAAGCTCATTGACACGCTTCAGGTGGATGCCCCTTGCCCAATTGCCATTTACAACATTTGCTTCACTGCTTATATTTAACGATTGTTATGTTTCTGGAACAAATAAACCATCACACCTCTTATCATCACTTTTATTTCTTCCACTTTTACCTCCAAAAATTTCCATCTTTATCCAGGATTCCTTTGGTCTATCAACTTGACAATTTTCCGACTGTTGTCGAAGGAAGACTGGGATCAGTTTCCTATGTTAGCGGTCATCTTCGAATAGATGAAAGGTGAAATAACTATTTACTCACGCTTGAAAGTTCGGGAGTGGCTGAACTCATTGACGTAGAAGATGACCGTGCCATGATAAAAAGAAACCAACAATCATAAGTGTTATAGATTATATTTTTAGCATGTGTTTCTTAGATTGTTGAGCTATGCAATCCTTCGGGGTATCTATGCAATTTTCTATTATTTTGCTCTCCTGGGTTTCACGCTATACAAGAAATCCTAGACCTATGGAATAAACAAGTCATTCATGCTATACAAGAAATTCTCAACATTTTCTCCATGTGGTATTAGAGCAACGGTTGGGGTTCATACCCACCTTCTCAGCAGCCGCTTGCAATTCACATGTCATCTTTTCATAGTTGGCAAACTCTTGGTTATCATAAGTGCTAGTCCAAGAGAAGGTGGGGTAGGTGAGAATGATGAAGAAGCGAAGAAATCGGCAGTGGAGTGGAATCGATCATGGGTAAGGGTCTCCCATGGTTGGTTGAGGGTAAATGTAGGAAGGAGATGGTGAAGATGGTCGGCAATTATTCAAGGAGAAGTGACGTGCTGAGTATGGGTACAGATACCAATAAGATGACATCTGCGAAGAGATTACGAGGAATGAAAACAGATCAAGGCAGAAACGTGCAAGCGCACAGAAAAACAACACACAATGACAAACAAACAAACGCAATAGAAAATCATGAGTTCACCAACTTAACACAATGAAGGCTGCAAAGGTCTGGTCAATTATCTTTTCAATTTTAAGTTTGGTGATAATACAATGTTACGGCACATTGTGAATCGCCTTACGCCTAGCGGTGCTCCTGATAACTCTCAATCAAATAGGTGATCTTCTCAGGTTGCTGGGTTTCAGTATCACATCCCTAAAGAGATTACCAGATTTACTCAACCAAAATGTATTTCCAAGGTTGAAGGAAATCCCTTGCAACTCTTAAATCCACGAGAGTCGGAAATGGAGACTTAGGGATCAGGTCTAGGGATTGAGCTCTAACCTTGGTGGCTACATCTTCACCCACTCTGTCCAGGCGTAAGTACCGTGGACTTTGACGAGGATGTTTCCACAATTTTTTTCAGTTCGACCCTTCAGAGATGGAGCAATTATCTACATGATGCACAGTCTTCTACATGTGGTGGGTCAGAGTACTCTGACAAGGAGACTCATAATAGTTTCAATGATACTGATAGACGTAGTACATAGTACATGTTCTCCGATAAGGAGACCCAGTTCAACTCACACTTCAGTCCTTTAGTTCCTCCTCACCAGCACATCATAAGAGGCATCATCCTCGACAACAACAGACAATAGAGTATGCATTGAGTTGATATTGTCCGTAGTGTTTTGTATTGCGAGTTTGGGATTTTTTTCTACTTGTCCAAGCTAAGCATTGCATGCTTCAGTTTGAAGAGGAGTGTTGGAGTATTTGCATCATGTATAGATGGATAATTGGACCCTTCAATAGTCCAATTACCACATCCGGTGGTTTAGTCCCACATCTACTATTTGTGAGACTTGGAGACTCAGTGGGGGCTATATAAAAAGCCCCACACCACCTGTATCGGATGAGAAACTTCAATAGAAGAATCAACTTTTTGAGGCATTCTCCTGTAGTTTTATTCCGCTCCTTAGGGAGTAGGGTTCCGTGTAAAAATCTTGGTGTTCTTTATTGTTCTTATTCTTTATCTCTGATTACGCTTCTGCATTCTTGTTTTCTAACATTTTTCACTTGTATTAAGTCCACTACGAGGCACATCTATGATCTATCTACAGTACCTGTTCCTTTTTAATCCTAAGTTGTAAATATGAAGAGAAAAGAATTAAAATTGTTTATTCATGAAGCCATAGAGTTCTCTTATATAGGAGAGTAACATGTTTGAAAAAATACATAAAGAAGACAAAGGAAACAAATATTACATACAAGACATGAAAGATAACTAATATCTCAACACTCCCTCTCAAGCTGGAGCATAGATATCTATCATGTTCAACTTAGAGCAACATTTCTGGTAAGGCCATCTGGCTAGGGCCTTGGTAAGTATATCTGTTGTCTGATCTCCAGAGCTGACATGAGTAGCAAAGATCAAGTCCACCTTGATATGCTTGGTCCTCTCATGAAGACTGATTTGTTTGCAATGAAGAGCAACCGGGTTGTCACATTGGAGGTGCATGGGAAGAGGCACCTCAATAGTCAGGTTAGTAAGAAAAGATCTGACCCACATCATTTATGTACTAGCTTGTACCATGACCCTCTATTCTGATCCTGTACTAGATCTGGCAACCACAGTTTTCTTCTTGCTCTTCCATGACACCAAGTAACTTCTTATGAACACTATAAAGTATGAAGTAAACTTCCTGTCATTGGGACACCCTGCATAATCTATACATGTACACGTTGTGACTGCAAGGGATGTATCTCTTATAAATAGAAGATTAGTGCCAGGCGAGGCCTTCAGATACCTCATAATCGTATAGACTGCATCCATATATGTCCGTCTAGGTTGCTTCATAAACTGACTCACTTTGCTCACTGCAAAGGACATATTTGGCATGGTGATAGCCACATAAAAAAGCTTCCCAACAAGCTCCCTGTACCTCCTCTTGTCGCCCTCCTCAGTGTCATCATCATAGAGCTTTATGTTCGGGTCCATAGGAGTAGTGTCAGGCATGCAATTTGTCATGATTGTCTAAGAGAGAAGATATGTAATGTACTTCCTCTAGGTCATCACAATACCTCGCTGGTTCCTGGCAAACTCCAATCCAATGAAGTAACAGATGTTACCAAGATCCTTGGTCACAAACTGCTGGTCTAGAAAATCCTTAACTGCCTAAATGCCCTGCTTATTATCCCCTATAACAATAATATCATCAACACAAACAAGTACAACAACAATACCTCTCTGAGTCCTCTGAACAAACAATGAATGACCGCAGTTGATCTCACAGACCATTGTTGCTCTATCAAGTTCGAGAGCTTCTGGATGCTCTTGGACTATGCTTTTGGCCATAAGTGATCTTGTAAAGCCTGGAAACCTTCTGACACTCCCCCTCAGTAGCGAGCTCATGTGATTGCTGTATGTAAACCTCCATCTGTAGGTTACCATAGATATATGCATTCTTCACATCAAGCTGATAGAGGGGTCAATCCCATGTCACTGCAATTGATAGAAGTATACACAGTAGAATTCTTAGTCACTGGAGAGAATGTATTCTGATAGTCCACCCCATATGTCTGGATGAACCCACGTGCCATGGGTCTCACCTTGTAGTAATCTTACATTGCCATCTGTTTGGTTCTTCATCGTAGGAATCCACTTGCACGCAACAACAAATGCGTCAATTGAAGCTGAAACAAGGATCCAAATGCCACACGACTGTAGCGCGACCATCCCCTCCTCCATGGCAAGACATCACTGACTGTCCTAGATGACCTCTTGATACATTTGTGGTATCTCCACGACTGATAGTGTCACATCTCTTGAAATCTTCTGAAAGTCTGCTCAAAGAAACTTGGCTACAAGAGGATATAAAGCACAAGTACGTCTTTGCTTTCGCAGTGAAAAAGACACATTGAGATCATCTGCCATCTTTTGAACCCGTAATTTCCCTTTTGAGAGGGTAACTTCTCATCCTGTAAGGAATCCTGATGTATAGACAACTTAGTAGTGCAATCGATGGAAACGATATGCTCATTACATATCTGAGGTATTCTGGATGATGGGGAAGACCTGTGAGTAGAAGGAACATAGCGAGACCTACGAGGAAACACACTTGGAAGAAACTGAGTCAAAGTGGGCGACGGTCCACGAGCATCCACATGAGCAGGTGTAGGTACTGGAGGAGGTGGTGGAGGAGATGGTGGCGGTGGCGGTAGTGGTGTGAAGGAGGTGATGGAGGTGGTAGAGCAGGTATAGGAGGTGGTAAAGCTTTAAGAGGTGGAGGCATATAGACCTCCTCATCAGAGTCAGATGTGGCCGGTCTGTCACATGTAGGAGAGAAATACATAACAGACTCAAAGCATGTAACATCATCATTGATGAAGTATTTCTGCTAAAGCGGATCAAAGTAACCGTACACTTTTGGGTATGAGAGTGGCCAACGAAGACACACTTGACAACTCTAGGGGAGAGCTTGTCATGACAAGGTGAAAGATTGTAAACAAAGGCCACAAATCCCATAAATAGGGTGTACGGGAGAACAGACCCTTCTCGAGAAACACAATCGAGAAAGGAATCTTTTCTCCCAAAACAGAAGATGACATACGGTTCACTAAGTAGCAGGTAGTGAGAACCACATCACCACAATAAGAATGAGGAGCATGACTTTGAATCAGAAGGGTTCTGGTCACATTGAGTAAACGGTGATGTTTACGCTCGAAAACACAATTCTGCTGAGATGTATAGGTACACGAGGTCTGGTGTACAATGCCAAGAGACCTGGGAAACTCGGATAGCTGTGAAGTGCAAAACTCTAAGGCATTATCAGAACATAAATACTTGATAGTAGCAACAAAATATTATTTATCTCATTATTAAATAATTTAATGACAGACCCAACCTCGGACTTAAGAAATCCCAAGAAAGTCTAGAATAGTCATCTAAAACAATCGGATAAAAATGGTGTCTCTGGTCATCATGGATACAACTTGGACCTCAAATATCTAATTGAAGGAGCTCAAACAACTGAAACTGCTTTGACTCCGACGAGATGGAAACAAAGAACGGTGATGCTTCCCAAGCTGGCAAGCCTCACACTAGAAGGAAGATTGTGTGGAAATCTATGGAAGGACTTGGCACATCTTCTGCAGAGGAAGGTGGCCAAAATGAAGCTGCCATAGATATGGTGAAATCGGTAAAGTAAGAATAATAGAGGTACCAACATAAGGAGGTTGGACTAGTCTGTAGAGCCCTCGCTATTCATTGCTACATCCAATCACCCTGCCTGTGAGTTTGTCCTGAGTGTGATCTGGCTAATAGAAAGCAAGTTATTTTGAAAATCAGGAGCATAGAAAACATTTTGCATGTGCATGAATGGCGCTAAATTCACCTTACACTGTTCTGTGATGGGTAAATGAACCCCATTCGCAATGACGACCCATCTACCAGGGGGTATAGACCTATAAGACCTGAACTGGGTTCTGTCTCCACACAGATGATGAGAAGCACTGTAGTCCGTGATCCATTTTGTTATATCTACACTGCTACAACCGGTAAAAGCATATGCGATACTTGAGGACCTCGAAGAGGCTTTAGCTGCAGCTGCAGTATATGTGGATCATGTAGTGGTATTGCTGGCCATTGGAGTCATGATCTCTCATATACGAGAGACAATGTCATCAAGGCGTGGATCTGCCTGAGGAGCTGTAGTGTCTGAAGGCTCAATCTGCTCCACCATATGAGTAGATGGGGGTTATCCATGCTTCTGACAGCATGTGTTCTTAGATTATCATGGATGACGACAGTAGGTGCATGGACCACGTTGACGTCCACCATCTCTGCCACGGGGATTACGCCCTTTGAACTTAGTAGAGTCTCCTTTATTGTGAGAAGCAACCATTGTTGGGGAAGGCTATGTGGTGACAACATGTGGAATAAGAAGCATGCTAAAACGATTGTAAGCCTCCTCTTTGGGAGGTATGGTCGCCTTAGTAAGGAGCTGTGCTCTTACTTCCTCATACTCTGGGTCTAGTGCAACGAAGAAAACTCCAACCATGGTGGAGTTCCTGTATGCCATCCGCTGCTCTATGGAGGTCGTAACCGGTATGAAACTGAGAAGCTTCTCGAACATGCTACAAAGCGAGGATCAGAACGAACGTGTGCAGTGGACGACCATTCTACTTTGCCTTGTATATGTCAAACTGAAGCTGAAGAATCTTGACGTCGTTCTTCGCTTGGGTATAGTGGATGTCAGAATATCCCATATCACCTTGGCGGTGGACTGGTTCATAATATCATTGTTTGTCTCTGTGGTGGGGGTCCCAGAGAGCCAAATACACGCAACCAAGAAAACTCTCCTAGTTGGTCCTATTCATCTTCACGATGGGAGCCGGGCCCTTGAAGGTAACAGACGAAGAGAAAACATCACCTTTGTTTTTTGACATGATGAAAAAAGGCCGAAAAATGGAACTTGACTGGGAAGTATACCGATTCCAGCAAGTCTATACGATCATATGAAGGATTGGTTGTACGTATAAACTCATACAACCATTCTCGTTACTCCTCAAACCGCGTTGAGGTGGGAAAACGAGATTTATATGTTCAAAATCTCATTTTCCGACCAAATTCAGACCTCTTCAGATTGCAATTTGGTCACGGAGAGGAGAAAAAAATGCCTACGTGGGCCGAAAAGGTCCTGCAGCACCCCGCAGATGATTCTGCAGGATTCAGTAACACACGTAGGTTCCAGGAGGGCCCTTATGGACAATTGGGACCACACGACACTCGCGACACCCACGTGCAAAGGGGCAGTGATGATTGCGGCCTGCGGAAGGGGGAGAGGTAGCGACGACAGCGTTGCTGTGGGGAAGGGGTGACGACGACATCTCCACGGAGGGAGGAAGAGGCCTGTGGGTGAGGTCCAGGGCACGGTGGGGTACGAGAACTCCAGCCTAGGATCGTCGTTCTGATACCATATGGAGAGAAAAAGGATGAAAATTGTTTATTCATGAAGCCCTAGGGTTCTCTTATAGGAGAGTAACCTGTTGGTTAAATTACATAAAGAAGACAAAGGAAACAAACAATACATAAAAGACATGAAAGATAGCTAATATCTCAACAGTAAAATAAAGAAAGAAGATCGAAAAAACCCATGCAAAATCGAGAAATAAGGATGAATGTCGAGTAAGAGAGTTACAGTGCTTTCCACTTCGCTACATGCGGGATGCAATACAGAATTGAAATTTTTATCTATATGAATGCAAGAAATGAGAAAACCACTCCTAACAGAAAATTCTATTAGTTAGGAAGAAATAAATTAAATATTTAACTAAGTAGAACATTTTATAGTGCATATTATTTATATGAGTATGGTCCTAGAATATTACGAGCACAAGCACTTATTCGACCTAAAAATTAGGTCTAATAGCTGCGAGTGCATGTCCTAGTTTACAATCCACTAAAGTTGAGCCCCACCCTTAACATAAAAGTGAAACAAGTCTTGACACACACAAATGAGTAACAATGTCTAAAATTCGGGTACATACGCGAATCTTCAAACGAAGACCGTTATAAAGAAGCAATTATTACAAAAATATAAATAAAATATTGAAAGTAAAAACCTAGACTCTACACTCTCTCACGACTCGACTCGATCTTAAGTTAATTATGGGCCCTTGCAGCTGGCTCAGTCCACGAATAACCAGCCTTCGATGTACCTAAGCTACTCGACCACCTAAGTAGTCACTCCAATCCACCAGATCCTTGCACAAAAATTAAGATATATGTTAGAGAGAGATACACAAATAAAACAAATAAAGGAAAAAAAGTGTTGAAAATAAGTGGAGTATAATTAAAAGAATGCTCGAGGGTCAGACTACTCTAGAGGTGAAAAACCTGATTTCTAAATTCTCTAAAAATTATCCTAAGCAATGCCTCCCTGATAACGACGCCATTTGAAAAGCGCGCATTCACCCTAGATAATTCACGTGAATTATTAACACATCGTTTCATTGCACACGAGCAAATTACGGTTTCTCAAAAGACCACTTCAATTAATTTCAAACAATTTTAATGCAAAGCGGTCAAATTTTTATTTTTTTACTTGGGAAAGCCCAAGGTCGAACACAAGGATGCACCTTTCTCCTTAAGTTAATTTTCAACTCGATTAGCGATTGAGTATTCAAAGGAGCATTATTTTCAGAATTTTATTTGCAAATTAATTGAAATGCTAATCTAATGAAGTTTAACGGTGTTTTGCAATTTATCAGGCAACTTAAGTTCAAAAATCATCAAATTTGGCCAGAATGCGTGCTCATGCAAAATTAAGCTACTGTAATTTTTTTAGAAATTTTCAACGTGGACTGGATTTTTAATGAATTAAATGATACAAACGGAGTGATATGAAGTAAATAAATTTTAATAAATATGTAACACTCGTATTTTACAGAAACAAAATGATCCTATATGTATCTAATCAAGACAAATCCATAGCAATATGAATTTTCATAAAAATACTATGTGTTTGATCAATTAAATTCAATTACCTTGATCACAAATCTATTTGTTCATAGCACTGAATTTTTGACACTTGTCAGAGAACAACTAATTCTAACTACTATGATTTTTTTGAAACTTTTCGAGGTATGGTTAAGTTAATATGAACTAAAGACATGCTATTGGGTAAAATAAGCAATTTGGCACCAAACTAATTTTAATAAAATAAACCAAGCTCTCAAAAATACAGCCGATCACTCACAAGATAGAGAATTAATTACTCAACAATATGCAAATTTTAGATTTGAAATACAATGAGAAATGATGGTTCAATTCAATGATCAAACATTGGGGTGTACATGCAAAATTTCAGAAAGAAAATATGTAAACAAATGCATACTGATTCCTGCTAGGGGAATTTATGCAAAATATCCAAGGAGCGTGGATTGAGGCATTATTCCAGGAAGTAGCAAGGGATGTTGTGCGGAAATCTCGCACCCCACATGAGCGACGCGCGATAATCGTAAGCTCGAGTAGACCCTTGATCCCACACCTCCACATGGTATGCGGTTGCTGCTACTGATTGCCCGAAGTTAGGGCCTCGAATGGATGACTCGGGCGGCTGTGATTCGATGATGTTTGCAGATGAACGGCTCCTAAATCTCTTGGAGGTGCCGGTCTTCCTCCGTTGGTCCTACTGTTCGTAAGGCACCGCCTTCCTCCTCTGTTCAATGTCGTCGATGATCCATGCTATCTGTTACCCTTGGACGAAGATGGCGGCTGGGAGTTCTTCTTCTCTGACCTCTGGGGAATGGCGGAGATTTAGCAGGGTAGGTATTGTGGAGCTTCACAAAAGAACGGAGATGGAGTTTCGACGATGGTGCATGCTCGGTATGGTGTTGTTGTTGTCGTGCCACCTCAAAAATCGAAGAAGAATTGTGGCTATAGTTGATGCGAGAGGGTTGTACGATCAATCGAAGATAATGGATTTCTAGGAGCTGTAACAATAACAACCCCTCCTTTTGATCTGCTGCCTTACGGTGGGGGCTTGCGAGACCTCTTTTGTTCTACAGATGTTGATAAGGAGGAGCTCTATGCAAGGTATGTTGTTCTTGGCATTCATTTGACACTAAAGGATCCAAGTCGGTCCGAGAAGAGATCGAAGGAGGTGATTCTCCTTCTGTAGGCGCGAGCAGAGCATGTATTGCAAGGCTTAGAATCTCGTCCTCTCCCTGATGAACATGAGTAGAAACTTCGATCGAGGATGATGGTGCTATATTTTGTAGAAGATGGACATGCAAAGATGAACTAGGTTCAAGATTTTGAAGGATCGACCAACACATGAAGCCTAGAAGAAGAATATAGGGGTAGAGCTTCCTTGGATGATGGAAGATTGGAAGCTATAGTCGGTGGGAGATTATGGAGGAGAAGAACGGGAATGAGTTGAGGTATCAAAGATGGACACATTGATCAGATGGAGCAAATGTGATTCAGGATTCAATTAACGAAGATGGTGTTGGGATGTAGCATAGAATACAAAGAATCAGAACAAAGAAGGGGAAGAGGGAAAGGAAAAGTACCACCTGATGGATTGTGTACGGTCGCCTGGGAAGAAGGTAGAGTTAGAGATGCTCTACCTTGGTCGTCGCCTCGAGTGCCTGGCGGAGGGCACGAAACTCAGTAGTGCAGGGGACAACAACTACAGCAGAAGGAGAAGCTCCTTCTGGAACTTGTTGGAGCTGATGGATGGTCGTCACTCGATCGGTGAAGCATTCAACTATCACCTGAAGGCTTGTGAGCTCTCTCTTTCTCTCGTTCACTCCGAGGTGGCAGATGCGGCAAATTGACATGGAGATTGGGTTTTATCTCTAGGTCATTAGGGTTTGCGAGGTTCTCAGAGGAGATGGGCGGTGAGGGGTAGGCGATGGGCAAAGCTTGTACAGGGGGTCGTCGATCAGTGTCGAGACGAGGTGGTCGCCGGCCGTTAGGGTTTGGCGGAGAAGGCGGAGGAGGAGGAAGAGTTCTTGGTTGTTCATCGGTCCAGATCGAATGTCGGAGAGTGAGACATGTGGCGAAATAAAAAAATAAAACTAAAAAAATAAAAATATGAAATAACATAACCGTTGCATGAAGGGAGCTTCATCCAACGACCCAGAAAGAAGGCGGCTAAGGGCTTTAAGTGGAGGGACGTGTGACGGCTCCAGGAATCACCACGTGTCGCCTCCACAAAATTAAGAAAATAAGAAAAGAAAATAAAAAATAAAATAACATACGGACTCAAATAAAAAAGTTTTCTTCATTAAAGTTGTTCATCTCGATGAGATTTACAATTTTTATGAAGGACCAAGATCGAAATACGTCATTTGTACAAATTCATTTTTTGGTGTTATTTTATGTATATAAAATACCATCTTTTATCTTTTATATTTTTTTGATTTTTAGTTAGAGAAAAATTCAAAATAGAACAAAAATAAAATAAAATAGGAATATATACGCATTATTTTTTATAATAATAAAGGGAATACATGAATAAAATAAACGAGACTTATGTGCAAACTTTATATACAAACTCAAAACTACTTTTTCTTTTTATTTTCTTTGTGTTTTGTAAATGGATTTATGCACATTTTATTAAAACACAAATCAAAGAAGATAAACAAAAAATAAACAAATTAAAAAGAGTTAATTATGTACATAAAATGATAAGTCAAAGTTAATGAATATGAACATTATTACAATGCGATCCCAAAACTCAAGTTTCGCATAAGAACTCCGATTCTTTATAATTTCATCTTGATTTGTAGATAATTGAATGTACATTAATTCAAAAGTGAGTATGGGTTCATAGGTGACTATATGTGAGAGATATTTGACTTTGCGGCGTTTTAGTCTCAAACTAGGGTTTGGTTTTATTTTACATCTATACAAGTCAATATTTTTTGTTATTTTTATTTGTTAATGTTAGTAATACGTACACAATGGAGTTGATTTTGTTTCATTTTGAGTTAGTATAAATGATGAAAAATGTGTAAAGCTGTGCTAATATACACGTGATTATACATATACAATTTGTGGCTTCTATTAATGCAATTATGTAATGATAAAATATTTGTTTTATTTACGTATGCATGAATTATAATAATGCACTATTAATTCCTAAATGCAATTACTTACTTGGGAATAGAGCTCTATTTTCATCTTTTAAAGTGATGAATCACATATTCATCAAATATCTAATTTTCTCATTGCATTTGATTCACATTCAGATCAATGTCCACATTTGTATCAAGATTGGATAACCGGTCTACTGAGTGGAGTCACTGAAATTCAAACTTGTTTCATCACGCCCTCGAATGGAAGCTCATGGTATACAATTGATTAAGTTCACATCACCCTCGAGTATTCCTAATACCCGTATATCATGTATACCGGAAGACCTAGAATAAGCCCGAAGTTTTGATCTTATTTGAATTGTCTCCTTCAAGGTTTTATCATTAAGTTTCTCATTCAATCATTGGGAATTGGTATCGATCATTTGCTTTCCAAAAGCATATGTCATACATTCAAATCCTGTCTTGTTTCCAAAACACGACGACCGACGTTGGAATTTGGCTTATCCCAATATCTCATGAATGAGCTCGTAACTTTCGGTTTAGTAATGAACCTATATGATCCCATTGAGAGATCGTATAACTCATATACCCTCGTATGCACACCAGCTCGCCGTTGTATAGACCTTGAGTAGGTCATCAACCTAATGGTCTGTCTATCGTATATACTTAGACATATAGTAATACATCTGTCTCCAATCATATGATGCGTGCCTGTATCTTACAACATAGGTCTTGGTTATCTTGATATCGCTAAGTCAACTCTTTGACCTAACTCATTCTACACCTCCTAATCTCTATTCCTATGCAAAGGACCTGCATCAAGAGGTTGGTCGGGTGCTAGCCTTTGGAGTAAGGATTTCCATCTCCTTCTCAAGTTGAAAATCCTTTCTTTATAATCATTTGATGGTGCTAGTTGTGTCCTCAATCTAAGTCTTTAGATATCATCTTAGCACCAACCTCTATGATCCAAACATTGGTTCAACAACTGTATGATTATCAAGATGACCATGTTACATAACCTAATTGTACTAAGGGACCTGTTGTGTAAATTGGTTATCTTTCAAGATTTAAGAGTGATTTGCAGTAACTTTTATTGCATAATGGCTCGCTATGGACTAACATGTCCAACATTGCCTATAGCACTGCAAGAGCCAACGAGACAACAAACTGTACATCCCTTGTCACATTTTACTTCAATCAACGGTTTATCCAGTCTTGGAATGTGATTTAAAAATGCTCTTATGTATGTTATGATTCCTAGTTATCGTCATTGTGCTTTGCTTGACCATGGCTGGAAAAGGCCATGGATGAGTGATAACTCGCTAAATGCGTATAATAAATCGGGCTCGTTGTAGCACGACCACTTAGCGAATCATGCAGAATCGAGAAGAATCTCAGTGACGAGGTTCTCGACTTAAATTTATAAACATGGGAAGTTTACAATCGCACTCAAGGACATGAGCCATAGTACGATCATTTAGATTTGATGTATCCAGGTTAAGTGGTTACTAAGTTATCTAGGTCAAAAACAATCAATGCACAATATAAATGAATGCAGAAAAACAAAATGCATTTTATAAACAATTTTATACCCGTTAGAAAATAAACAAAATGAACATAATGATGCTAAATAATCTTATGCATATAGTAATTTATGCTAAAAAATAAATTGTTTAACTTAAAACAATATTCAACAGTATGTTCCAATTGAGCACTTCAATCAAGAGCCAGAGCACTTCAATCAAGAGCCAAGTTTCATATGATGTGAATGACAACATCTATTTCTTCTCTAATTAATTAATAAGACATTAAACGTTAATCAGAGAATAAAGGTAGTCATATTAAAGATACTTAAACAAGGATCAAAATAGCACTGAAATCATCTTAATTGGATAAATGATGCTCAAGATATTCAAGTTTGAACCCATGGGCATAAATGTAGTAAAAACATTAATAAAAAAACACAAAGTTCACAAACAGGTCCCTAGAGGGACTAAAATGTAATTATGCAAAACCGATCAATGAAGTTATTGATAACCCCCTACGCGGGGGTATATTAATAAATATGGAGAACCGACCGGGCTTGGCTGCAAATTACCCAACTCGCACACGTTCTGCACACGCGTGGCGAGGATTGGGTCTAGGTTCGGCCGGTCACAGGTTAGGATGACGCGTGGCACGCCATCTTGCTTCGTGGTGCTTCGATTCCGCCGGGGCCGAGGCTTGATCTCCGAGGTTGAGGTTTGGAAAGGTGCAACCGTGGCCACTTCTCAACTATCAGATCATCCCCAAATTGGAATGATCTGAAGACACCTGTAGCTCATCCTCAGATGAGCGCCACCGCTCACAATGATGCTAGAACTAGGCTCCGACGAGTGCGCTTCTCCTCCGTCTTCATCTGGCATCATGGAAGGTTGCTGGACCTTAACAGAAGCCGGGCGAAGATGATGATCTCTACATGAAGCTCCGAGGGAGCATGGTTCCACGTTAAATCCCGTGTTCTTTTATTTCTTTATTCTTTATTTCTCTGATATGCTTACGTATTCTATTTGCTAACATGGTATCAGAGCGGGTCGTTCTTGGTTGGTTTTGAAGTTTGTTCTTGAAGATTAGTTTTCCATTGTTCAAGATTGTTTCAAGTTTGAGTTTCAGTTTTAGGGTTTTCTTAGAACCCTGATTTTCAAAAATCAAGATTTGTTTGGTGATTGTTATTCTACAATATCATCAAGTTCGAGAAGATTTTTCAAGATATGTATGGGTTTCTTAAACCCTAATTTCTGGAGGCATGACGCAATAACTGTTGAAAATCTGCCTCCCACGGAAATCGAAGATCTCGCTTCTATCCAGACCCAACACCTCCTCTCACTGCCTTCTCTCATGTAGCGCAGGCTGTGCCACATCTCTTGGAGGTTCCATGTGCATTTCCTATCAGGGGCAGTGCAAGATCGTGCTCTTGGTTGCACTCCAGTCTACGTAAGCTCTCTCTCATGCGTTGCCCTCCGGTGCACGGTCCTTCTGATTTGGTGGTGCAAGCTCTCGCCCAACGAAGGCTAGGGCTTCTTTCTCCTGTAGGAGGCGGCACCGATCTCCAGCCCCAGACAGATTCTCCTCCTTCTCACACCCATGCAGCGACAACAACCCTCCTAGGAGGTATTCCGATGATCTCCAACCGCGTCATCCCCAATCAACAAAGATTAAAAAAAACCTCGGCTATTTCGATCTGGCGGCGTATCATCATCCTCTGGTGGAAGCACTACCGCGGATGAAGCCCAGAGTCCTACTTCGATCTCCTTCAAATTTGGCCGCTCAACCTTGCGCACAAAGACCCCTCTGTGGGCCGCATCCCCCTCCTTACGCCCGTACATCTCCAGGTCCCCTTCGCGCCTCCAGGCAGAGGCGTCTCCCCGAGTGGCTCAATAGAAGCGTGGCAGCACCCTCGTGCTGCAGCATCATGTTTTAGAAAAGAAAAGGTTCGCGTGGAAGCCCTAAATATAAAAAGGGGGAAGAGCCCAAGGAGGCCTCCTATTGTTCAGCCATGAAAAAAGGAGAGGGTACTTTTATTGTAAGGGCCTACAAGGGATAAAAAATGTGTGAAAAAAAGAGGAGAGAGAGAGTGCAAGCTGCTGCCCACTGTTTGGGCCATTATCTTTGGGGTCAAGTGGGCCAAGTTTCTTTGTTTAAAAAGAACTAAAAAAATTGCGAAAATAAAAATAGAAGAGAGAAAGGAAAGTCAAAAAAGAATGAATGACTTGAAAAAAGTGATCGTACAAAAAATCCGTACGAAAAAGAGAAATAAGAAATTGAAAAGCTGGAAAAAATGATGATCACCGGCTTATGTGATTCATGTTTTCTCCCCTTTTCTTGTCTTCTCCCAACTTGGTCGATGTTGATGTTCCGACTAATATGGGAGAAAGGGGGAGTATTGTGTAGAGTCGTAGGTCTGTTCCAAATTCAGATGTCAGATTCCAGACCAGCAAGATTTTTCAGACTCGACGAACAGATTCCGAGTCTTCAGTTCATACACACACATGTATGTGGTCTTCTGTTTGATGTGCACATGTTTGCCATCACTTTTTCAGTGGTCCCCATCTTTTGTGTTTCGGCCATGATTTTTATGTGATCCATAGGGACTTCAGAGTAAAGATCCCATTCCCTATGCCAATCATATAAGCATTTCTAAGTTGATCAAATTGAACATATAAACTAACCAATGCCAACGATATAAATATAAGTTAACCAATGCTAACATATATGCACAAAATTTCTAAGTTAACTAAGATTTAGAGAATAATAAACGTAAACAATAAACCAAGCAAAAAAATCTAAGCAACATGTACATCATCAATTAAATCTGTTTTACTAAAAAAAACCTAACTAGCTAACATTTTTTAACCTAAGATGCAAATTTACAAGATAATCTAAGCGCTAATAATTAAAATCAAGCAATAAACCAAGCAAAAAAGAATAAAAAATCGATTTTTTTGAAAACCCTAACTAGCTCAGGGGACGACGAGTCGAGATCCGAGTTGCTACAGAGGAGGGCAGCGGAGGACCGACTCCAAAAGGAGTCGCTGCACGATCGTCGGCGACGTGGAGGAGGAGGTAGTGACACGACGTAGGTCCGGGAGCTTGAGTAGCTCAGGGATGGCAAGGGAGTCGGGAACGAAGGTTTGGGGTTCTGATCGATTGAAACCCTAAAACTTTATTTGCGAGGGCAATCGGGTATTCGTGTCATTTTTTTGAAATTTCCGTGTAAAAATTGGCCACTTAGTCGGCCGACTAAGCAGTTTATCACCCGATTAATCGGGTCGATCCAACTATAGGCTGATTTGGCCTACTCGAGTCAGCTACCCCCCAACTCGACTAGTCAGGTCGATTAGTCGGCCGACTTTTACAACTATGAGGATGGATATGCTCCAACTTGATTGAGAGTGTTAGAGTTATTTGATTATCTTTTGTTCATTATCTCTTCTTTTTATTTTTATTGAGTCTTGTAATCACTTGATTGTAATCACTTGATGTTCTCTTATGTAATTATCTCTTGGACCTTAGGGTTTCACGCTATATAAGAAACCCCATACCGTTTGAATAGAATTAATTCATTCTCAATTCTTCCTCCACATGTCTAGTTGTAATTTTATAAACGATTATAGTTGTTTCGGTAGGAAAATCAGGTTGAGAAGGTATGAATAATGGAGATGATAAGGTGCAGAGGAACGATCAATAAGCTAGGTGGGAATACAAGGTAAGATGAGATGGAGAGAAGGGTGAAAATGGAGGTAAATTTGCTTATTTTATCCTGGAAACTACATAGGCTCTGTCCAGGATCCTCATCATTGAGTGAAGTTACGGGTTCCTTGTGGAAATGACAAGAGAAAATACCTCATGTTAATTGGTTCTGCATTTAAACATAAAAATCACTTGCCTCCGGTCATTTTTAAATTGGAGAGTTTTTGTATGGGGTGGAGGATTGATGGGGTTGGGAGAAAGTGTGAACACTTGAAAATCCAGGAGCATCAACTCTGGTGGTGCATCGCATGCTCCAAAAGAACGATGAGAGGATGAGTTCTACTCTATGAAACTTGGGGGACATAGGCTACCAATTTTGTCATGCTTGATTTGAAAAAACAATTTCATATTTGTTGTACTCTTGCAAAAGAATGGGCATATTGTCAGAGAGGAAGCTCATGCTTGGCGACTCCAATATTTGACAAAATTGCAGAACTAGAAAGTAAGCTAATTTATGTAGGCATGTCGCATGATAAGTACACAAAGAGCTACTTTGTTGTATCTTTAGTAATACTCATAGGGAATTCTTTTTATCCTTCCTTTTTTTGGGGCATGGATTTTTTAATCTGTCCTCAATCCAGGTTGATCAGCATGAGTGGAACATGCTTTCATTCTTTGCAATTTTTACGTACTCAAAACGAAGGATTTTTTTGGATGCAATATTTATTGAAAATGCTAATAGTATCTAGAATGGTTTAGCTTTCATATAAATTTTAATGTTGTAGTTCTATTGGCTCGCAGGATTGGAAAACGAAGAGGTACCAGGAAATATTAGGCTCAGGGACTGTAAGTAAGCTTTTCAATGCTGTAATACAAAGTTCATATTTCATATCGGCTTAATAAGTATCTTAGAATTTTCTCTACTGTATATGTAAAATATCATACACTTTTTATCAGGTTAAGCCCAGACCAGGAGTTCTTCGTCTGATGGATGATGCCAAAGCTGCGGTAATGTATCTTGATTACCCACGAGAGCATAGTGTTTATTATGCCTTGAGATATAATCGAATTACGCTGCACACCTGCTCCAACTAAATGAAAATTAAATGGATCTTATTTTTTTAATCATGGATAACTCTTGTATTTATAACTTAAATGCACAAGAACAACAAAGCCCATATCAAGTAGGATTGGCTACATGGATTCGTTGCTTCCATTTAGATATATTTTTGGTCATTCTTGGATTAGATCCAAGTAATTAAAAAAGATCCCTTTAGATTGTCTCCTTACAACAGTATTTGGACCTTCCTCCCCTCTCTTAGCCAACTCAATATCCCAAATCTCACATCTTCTAACTTCCTTGCCTCTCTTAGTCAACTCAATATCCCAAATCTCACATCTTCTAACTGGTGCATCGACATACCTCCTTTGGAAATGGTCAAATCGCCTTAAGTATTTCTCTATCATCTTATCCTCAATCACAACTATAGAGATAGAAGAATGACTTGATTGTTCTGAGGATCATAGGACTCTCTCATATAGAGAGAGGGGAAACCTTAGAGGGTAAATTATATAGTAAGATAAAATAAATAAGCGAATACGAAAATATCTCTCAATACTCCTCAAGATGGAGCATAGATGTTAATCATGCTTAGCTTGAAGCAAACACCTTTGGAACGACCTCCTGGCTAGGGCCTTGGTGATCACATTTGGTGTATCTTCCCCTAAACTGACGTGAAAAGTAGAGATAAATCCCTTTTGTATCACATCTCCTCTGTAATGGCAATCTATCTCAATGTGTTTGGCCCTTTCATGGGAATTGTTGGCAATGAAAAGAACATCCTGGTTATTGCAATGCAACTGCATGAGAAGAGGCGCGTTGATAGCTAAGTCTATCAGAATGGTTTGACCCATCTCATCTCAATGCCGCCCTCCGCCATAAGCTGTGTATTCTTCCTTTGCTCTAGATGTAGAAACTATAGTCCTCTTCTTGCTTTTCCATGAGATCAATGAACTCACTATGAAAACCGCAAAACCAGAGGTAGATTTCTTATCTTTAGGACATCATGCATAATCAACATCCACCCAAGTCGTAATGGCGAGAGAAGTCCCTCTGCTAAAGAATAACCTTGTACCCAAAGAAGACTTCAGATACCTTAGGAACATATGAACACCATGCATGCGAGGTTGTCGTGGCTCCATAAACTAGCTGACTTTGCTCATTGCAAAGGAGATATCTGGTCTGGTAGTAGTTACACAGAGGAGCTTCCCAACAAGCTCCTTGTACCTCCTCTTGCCCACTTCTTCTATATCATTATCGTAGAGATTTATGCTAGGTCCACATGAGTAGTAGCATATATGCAGTCTACTCCTTTGTATCATCACCGAACCTTGTTGGTTCCTAGCAAACTCAAGCCTAAAGAAGTATCACACTTTGTCAAGGTCTTTGGTGACAAACTGCTGTCCAAGGAACACCTTAGCCTCACTGATACACTGTAAGTCATCTCTTATAACAATAATGTCATCAACATACACCAAAATGACAACAATACTCTTTGTGTCCTGTGTACAAAGAATGAGTCATTTGCAGTCGATCTCGTGAAGTCCTGCCACTCTATCAAGTCAGAGAGCTTATGGAACCACACTCCTGGGACTCTTCTTAAGGACATAAGTTACCTTATGCAGTTTGCATATTGTTTGACACTCCCACTCAACGACAAACCCACGTAGTTGCTGCATACATACCTCCTCCTGCAAGTCTCCATACAAGAAAACATTCGTGACATCAAGCTACGAAAGGGACCAGTTCCATACTATTGCAATATAGAGGAGAATCATGAGTGTAGAATGATGAGCCACATGGGAAAAATGTATCCTGATAGTCCACCCATATGTCTGGGCAAACCTACGTGCCACAAGTTTAGCCTTGTAGTGATCAACACTGCCATCTGCTCTCTATGTTACTATAAAGATTCATTTGTAGCCAACTACAAATGCCCTTTTTGGGTGCTATGACCAAACTCCATGTACCACGTAACTGGAGTGCAACCATATCCTCCTTTATAACCAAACGCTAATGATTGTCTCTCGTATCCCCATGATATGTGCATGGAATCTCTATGGCTGACAGTTCCGCCATAAACCTCTTGAAATCCTCTGAAAGCCGCATTGAAAAAATGTATCATGATAGTCCACCCTATATGTCCGGGTGATCATGTACCACAAGTCTAGCCTTGTAGCTATCAACATTGTCATCTGCTCTCTGCTTCACTATAAAGACTCATTTGCAACCAGCTAGGGATGTCAGCGGGTCGGGTTTGGGGTGTGTATCAATATTCCCAAACCCGTACCCATTTATAAAATCACTACCCATATCCACCCATTTATTATACATGTAATTTC
Source organism: Ottelia alismoides (assembly GCA_037367405.1). Lineage (NCBI taxonomy): Eukaryota > Viridiplantae > Streptophyta > Magnoliopsida > Alismatales > Hydrocharitaceae > Ottelia > Ottelia alismoides. The sequence goes on along the minus strand of JAZKJV010001031.1, from coordinate 1,497,661 downwards.
TAGAGGGTACCCATATACCCGACGAATGCCCGTGTACCCAATGGATATCTACATATTTAACATAATAAAATTTTAAGCTCTTCATAAATGTACTTAAATTTTTCACGTGTAGATTAAACATAGAGAGATTATGTAATATGGTGGTATACAAAGACGTGCAATGTGTAGGAAATATTAAAGATATATACATATATACACATATATGTATATATATTAAGTGTTTAACTCTTTGGGTTGATAATTTTTATTTATTGAAGATACAAAGAAGGTAGTCAAATATGAATAAAATGGGTGGAAATGAGAAAATTGAGCCATATTTTTATATATGTAGATTGATACATATTAGATATTAAGTGGATCTGATGATTTTGACTGAAATGCAACACACATATCTATATTTATATTTTTTTATTCGGGTTTAGGGCGAGATCGGGTTCAGATACCCATAAGGCAATCCCAAACCCATACCCATACCCGTATGTGTAGTAAATTCAAAACCCAAACCCATCCAAAAATAAATGGGGCAGGTTTCGGGTTGTTAAATGGGGAGGGTTCGGGCACCCAATGGGTATACCCAGATTGACATCCCTAGATTCCCTACAACCAACTATAGGCATCCTTTCTGGGTGTTGTGACCAAACTCATGTGCCACATAACTGAAGTGCAACCATCTTCTCCTCTATAGCCATACACTAATGATTGTCTCGCATAATCCCCTGATATGTGCGTGGAATCTCTACTGCTGACAGTCCAACCACAAACCACCTGAAGTATTTTTAAAGACTCTCCAAATAAACACGGGCTTTAAGAGGATATGTAACACACGTATATCTCCGCTTCCAAAGAGTAACGAGCCGGTCAAGATCCTCCAGATAATTTGTGTCCTATTTACCTCCTAAGGTGCTGCCTCTCAACATGTAAAGTTTCATGCTGTACAGACAAATCACCATTACCATTAGTAGAAATCATGTGTTTAGAATTTACCTGGGATGTGTTGGATGATGCAGAAGACACATGATTAGGGGAACAATAACCTATCAACAAATGTGGTATCTAGGTAGAGTGAAGTAACTACTTTTAGGGAGCATTCACATTTGTAATAGTAAGGTCGCTAGAAGAAGGCACCTCGTTCTGCAATTAAGGAACATGTAAAGAACTAAATCCAGCTATACAATGTGCTTCTTTTTGTAGATGATATGAGGAAGATGAAGCTCCGAGGGAATATCATCGATAAACCGAGTGAAGTAACTAGTCTTTTTGAAAAAGGTAACATTGGCCAATATGTGGTAGCGATGACTGATAAGATCACAACACATGTATCTCTTTTGGGCCCGTGAGTACCCAAGGAAGACACACTTGATGGAACGAGCAGACAACTTGTCAGTAGTATGTAGATTGAGTGAAGATAGTGTAACCAAAGATCCGCAAATGTTGAGGGCATGGTTCCTCAGCTCTATAAAGAAGAGAGAAGGGAGTGACTTCATTGAGAACCAAAGAGGATATCCTATTGATAAGATAATTGAGAGTTAAAATAACATACTTCAGTAGGTTTTAGGCACCTTCATATGCATAAGAAGTATATGAGCAATATCCAAAATAGAAAGAGGTTTCCTTTTCGCCACCCTATTATGTTGCAAGATATATGGGCAAAAGATCTGATGAAGGTTACCTTGAGCAGCAAAGAAAATAGCCGTCCTATTAAACAAACTCAAAAGCAATGCCAAATTTTGAGTGGTTGAAGGAGGCTGTTCTACGGTTCTTAGGCCGTGGTTTCAATCACCTCCTGTTGATGAGGGAGTTAGAGTTAGGGTTAAGGAAGAAGTTGACGTGGATCAGGGGAGTTAGTACTGGAGGATTTTAGTGGAAGTTAGTAGGAAGGAAAACTGGAGGAGTTAGGGAAAATCAGGGAACATGAGAGGTTGTTATGAAGGCATCGTCTGGAACATAGGTGAGGGGAGGTTGACGATGAGTTAGGGACCATTAGATCAAGTGATCCAACAACCCTCGGTGGCTTTGCGGAATGGCTAGATGGCGACTGATCAACGCATCAGAGGGTTGGAATTTAGGCGCCGATGAGCGGCCTTGATAGGATCTGATCGAGAATCAGATGACTGAGATTAAAAACGTGGATGAAGGATGGATAACTGTTTGATGAAAACAGATCTAACGGCTAATACATGAAGTGGGTCAACATGAAGAGTCGGGTCAAGTAGCGTAATCAGATAGTGCCACGTGGCCCAATAGAAAAATTAGAATTTAAAGAAAATAGAATACATTAGACAAAAGATAATTACAAGCGTCAAATACAAAAGTGTTCAATATGAAAGTTGTAGACCTTGATGAGATCTACAACTTTCATGTAGAACTCAAAGTAAAACTACATCATATTTACATACTAATATTTTTACAAACATTTTTAAAGTAAAAAATACTTATTTTATTTTCTTTTGTTAATTTTTTGGATTTTTAATTAATGAATAATGTTAAATATAATATATACAATATTAAACTAATTTTTATTTTATTTTTATAAATAAAGAAACACATAAAATATAGGCATAATAATGTATTTATATACAATAATTAAGGTTAATTATTTACAACATGCTAATTATTAATTAAAAGATAATATATATAAATAATCCCGATAAATCTGGGATTTATCAGTTAGCAGACCGGTTCCCTCTGTTCATCAGTAGTATAGCTTTTAACCACTAATTATTCTCGTTTGATGTAGCTTCTGCAATCTTCTAGTACTTCTTCCAGTGACATTGCATCTACAACATATTTGACTACCACGTCAGGTACTATAGCCAATTCTGTTACAAGCACAATCCTGCATGTATTATTGATTCTAAAGCATCCACTCATCTGACCGGTGAAGGTAGTTTGTTGACTTGCTCTCGACCTTCTTCCACAGTGAATGTTGTACGAGTAGCCAATGATGCTCATTCCTCTATTACTTTTGCAGGGGCTATGGAATTCTCCTCGAAACTCTGCCTTACTAGAGTTCATTGTGCTCTTGGCATCCCTTTGAGCTTGCCATCAATTCACAAATTCTGTGTTAGGCTGAATTGCCGCGTGATTTTTGATGATCTTCATTGTTACTTTTATGACATTCATAGGATGCATATTTTTAGTAGAGGACATGAGAATAATGAACTCTACTATATGGATATCTCTACCGACTCTACCTTTGTTTGAGCTGCGTCTATCCCCTCTTATTCATTTCTTTGGCATCTACGACTTGGGCATCCTTCTGCAAAGTCATTATCATGTTCCATGAACTATCTACATTGAAGGCCTTTGAGTACGAGGCTTGTTAGTTCGGAAAACATCATTGGACCTCCTTTCCTTCTAGGATTGAGCCTTGTTGACATTTCACCTTTTTGTTGGTGCATTGTGATGTGTGGGGACCCTTTCCGATTTGCATTGTTGGGGATCATAAATATTTTTTAGTTTTTGTTGATGACTATAGTAGATGTTCTTGGGTTTATCTAATACAAGAACAATTAAAGATTAATTTTATTGTCAAATCCTTCTTTCTGTTTGTCAAAACTTCGTCTACTACTTGTATTTAGGTTTTGCTGACTGATAATGCATTTGAATTTACTCAACATAACTTGGTGTCTTTCTTTGCTTCTCAGGAACCACTCACCAGACCTCATACCCATATACCTCTCAGCATAATGGGGCAGCTGAGTGGAAACTTCGCCATCTCCTAGATATTGCCATGTCAATACCTACCTATATGAATGTTCCTAAGACTTACTAAAGGATATTGTTGTTACCACCGTCCATCTTATAGACGTGTTGCCATCGTCTGTTCTCACAGGGACACTTCATTCTCTCTCCTTTACCGTATCGAGTGACCTTTTCCCCTGTCATTACGAGTTTTTGGCTGTATTGCATTTGTACATAATTTTTATCCCCAGATAATCTCTCTCCCCATGCAACCAAGTATGTCTTCCTTCGATATTCTCGAACTCAAAAGGGATATATGTGCTATGATCCCGCTGGTCACCACTTATACATCTCGGCTGATGTAACCACCTTGAAAAGACCAGCTACTTCACCCAATCTGTTAGTTACGTACCATTGGAACTGCCACCAACTATTATCTGTAAAGAAAACATACCACTCACTCTACTGATGCCCCATTGCCAGTTCTTTATATGCAGGATGAGATGCCCTCTTCAAGTGTTCCCACTAATGTTGCTCCAGATGCCTTAATGGAGCTCCCCATAACACTCAAGAGGACTAAAGGCAATGTATTATGCATCGTATTCTTCTTTTTCTTCTACTAGTTATGGTTGATGCTTTACAGATGTTCTAACAGCTGACACTATTTCTCGTGATCATTATAGTGCTTACATGACCATGCTTGGAAACAAATGCAATGGATGAGGAGATGGATGCTGTCATATAAAAAAGGACCTGTGATCTTGTGCTCTGTTCATTTCATCTAAACCACAAACAAGTATTAGAATTACCTCTTGAAGCGTGGTTGCGATCGAGTCTCTAAACGAAGAGACCTCCTGTCTCAATTCCAATCTGACGGAGGAGACGCTTGCGAGCGCGTTGATGATATACATGATTCTCACAATCCATGTTGATGATCCAAGCGACGAGTCAACCGATCTCATCACATGAGATCGGCGTCTTCTTCACGAGCGAGGCGCACCGAAGGAGACGAAGATTCACGAGCAAATAATCCGACAGCATAACGACATTGCGACAATGGCGCATGGTGGACGACCACAACGAGAGAGAGAGATACATGATGTGTAGAGAGAGAGAGAGGGAGATATCATATGTTCTTGATGTAGTTGTTGTAACTTGAAGAGCAAGGGGTGCATCTTCTTATATAGTATTTTGAGAGTCCATAATCCATGGACTACACAAAATTAATGGATGAGATTGATGTGTCCTTCTTTCAATGGCCAATATTTGTTATACAACACAACAACAATTAATTTAATTCAGATTAAATATATATTGATAAATCAATATAAATTAATCCTAAAATTAAATCAATCAAGCATGAGATTATGGAATGAAGATTGCCTCCCTCAATGGGAGTTTAAAGTGGACGGCCTCCCTTTCCTAATGGGATTGGGTGGTCGTCCACCCTCCCATTATGGAAAGGTGCAATCTCATGTAATCCCATGAGGTTACATTATTCCATGAAAATTTCCAATATTTACAACACTTGTTCTAAAATATTCTACAAAAATAATTTATAATTATTTTGTGAATATTGCAATCATGCCATTGGAATTTATTGTAAAATATTCTACAAAAATAATTTATAATTATTTTGTGAATATTGCAATCATGCCATTGGAAAATTATGAATCACGTTCATAACCCAAAATAAAAAGCGATTTACATTTTCAAATAATTATCCAATGTGAATTCAATTCACATCAATAATTAACCAACAAATATAAATCATAATATGCTCTTTCTAATACATTATAAATCACATTTATAATATATATGCATAATTTGGATTGTGCTATCCACATTATTCATATCCATGATAGTTAAATCACATTTAGTCATCTTGGATCTCTATTCTCATGTGTCCAAATAATATGAATCACATTCACATTATTCACATCTTTGATAATTAAATCACATTTAATTATTTAAGATAACTCTCCTTGTAATATGAATCAAATTCACATATCAACAATGGAATTATCCTTGAACTCTTTCAAGGATAATCCGCTTTCTCCACGGATACTTGGAGATAAGGACATGATGATTGTATTGTTCCACTTATAGTGACTTGGATATTGAGATCACATCTTAAATCCAGATCTTGCAGACCCCAAAGATGCTTGATTAAATCATGGCCGTAGATCAAATATTTTCATTGCATCTGAATCACATTCAGATCACTGTCCAACATTTGGACCGAGATTAGATCACTTCTCTTGAGAGGAGTCACTAAAATCCAGATCCGTTTCATCACTCTCTAGGAACGGAAGTGTCATGATTATACAATCGTATATGATTATATCACCCTCAGGAATTCCTAATACCTGTACATTCTGCATACTGGAAGAGCAAGAATAAACCTGAAGTTTTAGATCTATTTAGACTGTCTTCTTCAGGATTTCATCCTTAAGTTTCTCATTTGATCATTGGGAGTCGGTATCGATCACATGCTTTCTAAAAGCACATATCATACCTAGGTGTTGATCATATACTTTTCAAAAGCATATATCAAACCTACAAATTCAGCCAGGCTTATAAAGCGAGATGACCGTGCATGACATATGATTTTTTCCAATATTTCATGAGTGAGCTCATGTCTTCCGGTTCAGTAATTACCTTTTTTAATCCCTTTGAGAGATCGTATTATTCATATATCCTTGTATGCACACCAGCACGCCTGTGTATAGACCTCGGTCAGGTCATTAACCTATTGGTCTGCTAAATGTACACTCAGACATATAGTAACACATCTGTCTCCGGTCAGAGGATACATGCCTATACCGTGACAACATACGACATAGGTCTTTAGTTATCTCGATCTCGTTAAGTCAACTCTTTGACCTAACTTATCTAACACCTTTGAATCTCTATTCCTATGCAGAGGACCTGCATCAAGAAATCAGTTAGATATCAACCTTTAGAGAAAAGATTGTCATCTCTTTCTCAGGTTGGAGATCATCTCTTAACAATCATTTGACAGTGCTTGATGAATCCTTAATCTAACTCTTTAGATATTCATCCAGACATCAGTCTTTTTGATTTAATAATTGAATTAACAGTTGTATGATCATTAAGATGGCCATGGTACATAACCCTAATTGTATTAAGAGACCTATTATGCAAATTAATTATTCTTCATTTCAGATCATGGAATGATATTTGCAATAGCATTTATTGTATAATGGTTCGTTATGGACTCGCATGTCCAATAATCTCCCACTAGCCCAAAGAGCCAATAATGAGCTAATTATTAAATCCACACTCATGTGACAATCATAGACTATTTAGAAAAATAGTTAGGTAAGTTGATCAGTCACTCTGTTCCCAAGAGACCACGCCAAGTCCTTTTACGTCACTTGCATATCTCCTAATAACAGTGCTTGCATCCAATCTAATGCGGAAGTTGCATCTTATGTAACCAATACTCAAATTTGAAGCAGTTATAGTGTCCTTGACACTACAACTCAATAATTATTATAACCATTATGTAATTTCTATTATCCTTATCAGAATACCCCTATTTCTGGAGATCTCTATCTCCTAAGGTATCTGCAGTTAAGACCTTTTAGATCAACATCTATAAAGTCTTAAGCTCTGGGTGATAAGACTTTGAGATCACTATCTCAAAAAAAAATTTCATCTTTGAAGATATTGTTATTACTAGAATCAACTGTTTTATCGACATAGTAGGATTAGTAACAGTTTGCTACTCCCATTGCATGGTAGACATCTGGCTTTCGTATACATCTAGCATACACTCGGCTTCTCGTAACTGATGCACAAGGGCAAGCAGTTATAGCATTCATTTCCTCAACTCTTTGAGGTGCTATCCCGTCAGTTAGGTTAGTACCATATCTTAAAGGAAGGAAGCCTTCCTTGGGGTTTTCCAAGAATGGAATATGTCCAAGGTGTACCACTTAATGTAACGGTCCCAATACCCTCTTCTCTTTGCTTCTGAACAACTTCAGAACTAAGATCTAAGAGGTATCTTTAAGATCATATCTCAAGGGAACAATCCGATTATAAAACACTTAGTATTATTCTTATATCATTCCAAATGATTAGGATACCATCTACATTTAGCACGATGAACACAATGGTACTCCCACTAAGCTTCACACTGTTCATATTGATTCTCTCTGAAATCACATAACATTTATAATTTCATCAAATCCAATGTTCCAACTACAAGAAGCTTATTTGAGTCCATAGATGGAGTTTCTTAAGCTTGCACACTTTGCCTTTCTTTGCTATGAAGCCTTGTGGCTACTTCATATGAATATTCTCAAAGAGGTATTCATAGAGGAATACAATATTGACAACCATCTTGAAGATGTCAAAGTTAAGTTGTGTAGACTACGGTTAGTTTTGGAGTATTTGGTTGTACGCCTGTTGAGTTGTAGATGGGTAAATGGATACCGTCAGGATCCATTTACCCCATCCAGTTGTTTAGTCCCACATCTAATAGTGGTGGGACTTGGAGGCTCTGTGGAGGCTATATAAGGAGCTCCAAACCTTCTGTATCCTTTGAGAAAGTGCAATGAACACATACACCCTATGAGGCATTCTCCCGTGGTTTCATCCCGCTCAGGGAGTAGGGTTCCACGTAAAATCCCGTGTGTTCTTAAAGTTTTCTCTTTTATTTCTGATAGGCTTTCACATTCTTTATTTTCTATTAGGGTATCATAGCGAGTTCGATTCTCGAGGAAATATTTTCATATATTTTATTTGAGGTTCGATTATCTGATTGTTCGTATTGATTTAAGTTTTGTAAGGTATTGGGTTTCTATTGAAACCCTAGTTTCTTGAGTTTTGTTTGTCGCATCTTCAACAGAGGCTTTTCCTAGCCGTTCGAACTCCAGGTGGAGTCCCCATCAATTGACTCCAGTGACGATCTGTCCAGGCAGCACCCATCAGTCACATGCGGCGTACTCGCCTCCCTCGCAAGATGGATGGATCCGGGCGATGGCCCTCTTGTGAGCCCCGTAACAGAACCCAAGCCACGAGGTGCTCTTGTCAAGGCTATCAATGACACCTTCCATGCTCCTCCGCATTCAGACGCGCATCTCCAGGGTACCTCCAGCGCGAGCCCTTCCTCATCTCAAGGCCTAGGCAAAAACTTGTCCTTGGTATCAGCCCCGCATGCTCTGCGCGCTCAGGCTTCTCTTCAGGCAGAGGAGCGGCGCAGCCCCACGCGCTCTGGCTCCTCTCCGTCGTTGACTTCCCCTTTTGCGGAGGCCTCCTTGTACGATGGCGCGTATGCGGACTCTTACTCCGCTCCCCTTGGTGCGCATGCGGCGATCTCGCGACGACGAACAGGATGGCGTCGCATCTTCCAGCCGCTTCTGGCAGAGTATTGCCTCCAGGCAACATGGTGTTGATAACAGGATTCCCTTCGGCGGCGCAAGCTGCAAGATCCAGGTGGCGACAAGATTCCCTTCGATAGAGGGCCCCCCGATGGGAACCCTAGGCGTGTAGTATGAAGGTCTCAAGCTCCTTTTATTTAAAAAAAATATTTAAGCCCAAGTGGGGCTCCAGAGTAGAGGACCATTCCCTATACCATGTGGGCAAGGGTTTTCATGTAATTTCATAGGGACTTCAGAGTAAAGTACCATTCTCTGAGCCAGATAGGAGAGACCCAGTTCTCCGATAAGGAGACTTCTCCAGGCACAGTTTCAGACTCGATGGTCAGATTCCGAGTCCTCAGTTTGAGTCACACTCCAGCCCGTTCGTCCTCCTCACCTGCATGACATGAGAAGCAACGTCCTTGACAGTAGCCGACAGTTGTGCGCGTTGAGTTGATATTGTTTGTAGTGTTATGTACTGTGAGTTGAGTTTCTTTCTGTTTGTCCAAGCTGAGCATTGCATGCTCTAGCTTGAGGGAGAGTGTTGGAGTGTTTGGTTGTAACACTTGTTGAGTTGTAGATGGGTAAATGGATACCTCCAAGATCCATTTACCCCATCCAATTATTTTAGTCCCACTCTACCAGTGATGGGACTTGGAGGCTATATAAGGAGCCCCGGACCTTTTGTATCCTTTGAGAAAGTGCAATGAACACATACGCCCTCTGAAGCATTCTCCCGTGGTTTCATCCCGCTCCTTAGGGAGTAGTGTTCCACGTAAAATCCCGTGTATTCTTAAAGATTTCTCTTTTATTTCTAATACGCTTCCGCATTATCTATTTTCTAACAGTTAGCAATATTCTGACGCGTTTAAGCATGGTTACTGAAGAGCAAGTCTCATCGCAAGCAATGTCTTCTCTTTGGTGTGTAGCTTGTGGATACGAGCTGTGTTTTGAAGGTCTCTACCTTCTCATCAGGTTCCATCTTTCTTTTGAAGATCTATTTACACCCAACAAGTCTTACCCTTATAGGTGGATCCTCGAGGGTCCATATACAACACTTGTATATGAGATCTACTTTAGACTTTATTGCTAACATCCATCTTTCCTTGTCATGATCCTTTTAAGCTTCATCACATGAAGTCAGATCATTGTCAGATTTCTCTGACACATGGAATCCATCTTCAAACTCATTTGAAGAGGTATGAGTGTTTCATCTTTTAATTGTCCTTTTAGTTTCCGATTTAGGAGGCTCATCATCTTCTCAAGATAAACGAGTTCCTTTACTTCATTTTCATCTTGATTCTCAAAAGTCTCATCCTCCAAAAATCATATCCTTAGAGATGAAATCTTTTAAGAATTTCAAGGTCGTAAAGTAGGTATCCAATACCCATACTTTATTTTCCTAATGAAGTAGCACTCTCTTGTGCTAGATTCCAACTTACTTGCATCTATGACAAAGTTAAAGACTAAGCAACCCTAAATCCTCAAGTGTCCAATACTATGCTAGGTACCAAACCATAGCTTATGAGGGTTGTCGGTTTAGATCCGCATGAAATCTTATTAATGATATATAATATAGTATGTACTACATATATATACCTGGAAACTAAGAGACAATTATGCTAAGATTAATCATTGATTAAATCATGTCACACATGATCCAATTGTATCTCCCTACAATCCTACTGAGTTTAGGTGTATTAGGAGGAGTAAGATAGGAATGATATTCGTATCTCCACAAGGTATTCTATGAATTTTATCTAATAGGTACTTTCTACCTGGGATAGATCAAATTCATTTCATCTTCTTTCAAACTTTGTTGTAAACCAAATTATGAAATCTTTGAAGATTTCAAAGGTTCTAAGATGAAGGGAAGAAATCTCATATCACACATAATTATCGAATGATATCACATATCATCAGTGTTTTATTATGATATAAATGATCCACATACATCAATATGTATGAGATCTTGAATACCTTGGCGTCTTACACCATTCCTAAAGAAGGGTGTATTGGACATTTTCTACTTTGAATAGAATAGTCACAAGTATGTAAGATTTGAAATTTCAGACATTCTAAAGCTTCCTCTCTTACTAGTCTATTGATCTCATCAACATACAAATGTCCAAGGCTTGATGCCAGATCATTATGAAATGATCTTCATCCTCTTATTGATCATATAAGGTTTAGTTTTCATTATTAGAAATATTAGTGAACCATTCATTAATTGTCTAATTTAGTAGAGTCCTTCAGATATTAGATTACTATCTGAAATATATCCATCATAACTCTTTATCAGTATTCAAAAAGTCGGCTTAGGCGGCCGCATATGAGGAGGCGGCCCCATACTACACCGAGTATGCTATACTCGGTCAATATGCGGGTCATGGGGTATACTCAGCCGAGTAATCCGCATATGCGGCTGCGTATATAATAGAGGTAACTCTTTCTTCTCCGCCACCTTCTTGACTTTTACATGGGTTGCTCCTCCACCATCTTTTTCTCCCTCTGCCAAGGTCTGTTGATTGATCTATTTAGCTCTAAATATCTCTATTTTTTTAGATTCAACGACTCTATTTTTTAAGATTCTCCAACGATAGCTCTGACTTATACATTATCTCATAACCACTCGAATATAGAATAAATTGTGTGTTTATCTTAGATCTTTTTTGAGGATAAATTGAATATAGATGACATATTTGCATGGAATTTTTAACTACATCGAAAAAATTTATATTTTTAATTTAAATGTTTGATTTTTTTAATATTTGACTTTGAGTATACAAATACACCATTTACTAAAATATGAAGGTTCATGGTTGTGTTTACTGATAATGTTACACTTCCAAAAGAGGTCACCTTCCAATTTAGACAAGGACATCCGCCATTTTTTCTATCTTTAATCAATTTAAAATATTTGTTACTCTCTCCACTGTTAACTTAACGTATTTTGTCTTTCAGAAATGAATGACTTTGAAAATGCTTTGGTTGATATCACATTGTACAAAGAAATCTTCACTTCATATTTATTCCATGTTATATTTTTTTAAACATAAATATCTATTGTTTGAAATTATTATTATATTTTTAATTAATTTTAATTAAAATAATAGAAACTGCATAATCCACATATACTTCCGCATACCCGCTTACTCGCTCCAGATCGCCTGATCGAACGAATACCACATACCAACTTTCTGAACTTTGCTCTTTATGATAGGTCTATTCCAGAATTCATGTTTATTTCCAACATTTCGAAATAACAATGAGTATATTTTGATGTCTAGGTCATAGAGACATTCTCTAAGACTAAGGGTTCATTTGGTTGCAGGGTTGGGCAGGGTTGGGTTGACCCAACCCGGGGGTACTTCTCCTTCCAAACCTCCCAATCCTCCTCACAGTTTACTATTCACAGGGGTACCCCAACCAACCCAACCCTGCAACCAAACGAACCCTAAGGGCTCTTCCATTGAAAATATAGTCTATCCATCCAACAGATTGTTGCAACAATTGCATCAATATCCATGTGAATGACTTTTAAACCTTAATATCAAATTTTCTAGTCTTTTAAGGTATATGCAACAATTGTATGTGTTATTAGAAGAATGAGATACAATTAATAGACTTTGATCTTATCAAATAAGCAAAATTAAATGTAGATTATGCCGATGCACTATCCGAGTCCTTCTCTAAGGATTCTAGATAGACTTGATAGTCATACTATCAACACATCATCTTATTGTAGTATTGGCATTCATCCAACTCTTTGGATGCCATATGAAAGTTACAGGAGTACGGTTAACTCCTTGACTTTCCTTCTTGCTTGGGTCAGACCCATGCTTCCACTGCGCTCTCTTCATATATAAACATAGACAGCAAGTATCACAGTGCCAGTGGATCGTCGTCTAATAAACACAGAGTAATCAAATGTTATCTTATGAAAATCAAGAGAGTTGATTTCAGTGGTAAGCCTGTCAAACCAGGCTCGAGGACTCTGCTTTAGGCCATAGATGGCCTTACGAAGTCGGCACACATACTCCCCCTCGACGGAGTAACCCGACGGTTGCATCATATAGACCTCCTCTTCAAGATCACCGTATAGGAAGGCATTCTTTATATCCAGCTGATAAATTGGTCAATTCTTGTTAGCAGCAACAGAGAGAATTGTGCGAATGGACCCCATCCTAGCCACAGGAGAGAAGGTCTCAAAGTAATCGACTCCATATGTCTGGGTGAATCCTTTTGCCACAAATCTGGCTTTAAGTCTGTCAATAGAAACATCTGGAGATTGTTTGGTCGTAAAGACCCATCTGCAAGCAACATGCTTAATACCTGTATGACATGGCACAAGATCCCATGTTCCCCTGGATATGAGTGCATATATTTCTTCATTTTGCACATATTTCTAGGCGTATCAGAATGGTAATTAACTCTTTAATTACGTCAAGATTCGTTATCCCTGAAACAATGGATACATGTTCACTAAAATGATCATAACTTGAGCAAACAGTTTCCAAATCATGTAAACTCAAATCCCACAATTTCTTTATTTAATGAGGAATATAATCAAGTGATAATTTTGTGTTTAGACAATTTAAACATGGCCGAAAATATTCACAAAATATGGCTGTGTGAATGAAATGCATAAAATTTTCACAAACCCTAATGAGCTCAAGTCGTCTTAGGGTTCTGGATCGTATCCGAAACCTCAAACCTAAGGCTCTGATACCACATGAAGGATATGGTAAGATCCTTAAGCACATCACAGAAGCCTGAGGATCGCATCATATGCGATCGGGAGCGACTAGTCATACGAGTTGCTCGAGGCAACGAAATTTAATTTTTTTTAATCCGATGAAACGATATGATCCAAGAATACTTCTCGGATCATTTCATCTAAACCACAAACAAGTATTAGGGTTACCTATTGAAACGTGGTTGCGATCGAGTCTCTAAACGAAGAGACCTCCTGTCTCAAGTCCGATCTGACGGAGGAGATGCTTGCAAGCGTGTTGATGAAACACGTTCTTCTCGCAATCCATGTTGATGATCGAAGTGGAAAATCCCCCGATCTCATCACATGAGATTCGACGTCTTCTTCACGAACAAGGCGCACCGAAGGAGACAGAGATTCACGAGCAAATAATCCGGCAGCATAACGACGACGTTGCATAATGGTGACTCTCTCCAGGGCTCCATAATGGACGACCACAACGAGAGAGAGAGAGACATGATGTGTAGAGAGAGAGGGAGAGAGCATATGTTCTTGATGTAGTTGTTGTAACTTGAAGAGGAAGGGGTGCATCTTCTTATATAGTATTTGGGAGTCCATGGATAACAATCCATGGACTACACAAAATTAATGGATGAGATTGATTTGTGCTTCTTTCAATGGCCAAGATTTTGTTATAAAACACAACAATTAATTTAATTTAGATTAAATATATATTGATATATAAATTAATCCTAAAATTAAATCAATCAAGAATGAGATTATGGAATGGAGATTTCCTCCTTCAATGGGAATTTAAAGTGGACGACCACCCTTTCCTAATGAGATTGGGTGGCCGTCCATCCTCCCATTATGGAAGGGTGCAATTTCATATAATCCCATGAGATTGCATTATTCGATGGAAATCTCCAAGATTTACAACAACACTTGTTGTAAAATATTCCACAAAAATAATTCATAATTCTTTTATGAATATTGCAATCATGCCATTGTAAAATTGTGAATACATTCACAACCCAAAATAAAAAGTGATTTACATTTTTAATTAATTATCCAATGTGAATTAAATTCACATCAATAATTAATAAACAAATATAAATAATAATATGCTCTATCTAATACATTATAAATCACATGTATAATATATATGAATAATTTGGATAGTGCTATCCATATTATTCATATCCATGATAATTAAATCATATTTAATCATCTTAGATCTCTATTCTCATATGTCCAAATAATATGAATCACGTTCACATTATTCACATCTTTGATAATTAAATTACATTTAATTATCTAAGATAACTCTCCTTATAATATGAATCAAATTCATATTATTCATGATAATTAAATCACATTTAATTATCAATTTTCTCAATACTTAGATACATATATCAACAATGAAATTATCCTTGATCTCTTTCAAGGATAATGCGCTTTCTTCGTGGATACTTGGAGATAAGGACAAAACGATTGTATTGTTCCACGTATAGTGACTTGGATATTGAGATCACATCTCAAATCCATATCTTGCGGACCTCCCAAAGATGGTTGATTAAATCGAGGCTGTAGATCTAATCTTCTGATTGTATCTGAATCACATTCAAAGACTGTCCAACACTTGGACCAAAATTAGATCACTTCTCTTGAGAGGAGTCACTAAAATCTAGACCCGTTTCATCACTCCCTTGAAATAGAATCGTCATGGTTATACAATCGTGTATGATTACATCACCCTTAGGTATTCCTATTTACCTATACATCATGCATACTGGAAAAGCAAGAATGAACCCATAGTTTTAGATCTATTTAAACCGTTTTCTTCAGGATTTCATCATTAAGTTTCTCATTTGATAATTGAGAGTCGGTATCGATCATATGCTTTCTAAAAGCACATATCATACCTAGGTGTTGATCATATACTTTCCAAAAACATATATCAAATCTTCAAATTCAGTCAAGCTTCCAATGCGAGACGACTATGCACGAAATTTGATTCTTCCGAAAATCTCATGAGTGAGCTCGTGTCTTCTGTTTCAATAATGAACTTGTATGATCCGTTTGAGAGATCGTATTACTCATATGCCCTTGTATGCGCAACAGCGCGCCGGTGTATAGACCTTGGTTAGGTCGTCAACCTATTGGTCTGCCAAATGTACATACTCAGACATATAGTAACACACCTATCTCCAGTCAGAGGATGCGTACGTATATTGTGGCAATATACGACATAGGTCTTTGGTTATCTCGATCTTGTTAAGTCAACTCTTTGACTCTAACTTATTTAACACCTCTGAATCTCTATTCCTAGAGGACATGCATCAAGATGTTGGTTAGATATCAACCTTTAGAGAAAAGAATACCATCTCCTTCTCAGGCTGGAGATCATCTCTTAACAATCATTTGACGGTGCTTGATGAGTCCTCAATCTAATTCTTTAGATATTCATCCAAGCACCTGTCTCTATGATTCAATAATTGAATCAACTGTTGTATGATCATTAAGATGGCCATGATACAATAACCTTAATTGTACTAAGAGACCTATTATGCAAATTAATTATTCTTTATTTTAGATTTGGAAATAATATTTGCAATAACATTTATTGTATAATGACTCACCGTGGTCTTGCATGTCTAATGAATGAGTTGACAAGTCACATTCAGGATGAGATATCTTCGTGTATGTTATTCGTTGATGATATTGTGTTGATTAATGAGACTAGAGATGTAGTAAATGAGAAGTTTGAGGTCTGGAGACATGCATTGGAGACTAAAGGATTTCCTATAAGCAAGGCTAAGACTGAATATATGGAGTGCACTTTTGATGGGAGCAATGGTGAAGGAATCGGGGTGCAGATTGGTGATGACAATATTTAGAAGAGAAATTCGTTTAGATACTTGGGATCTATTTTGCAAAATAATGAAGAAATTGATGGATATGTTACTAACAGAATAATGCAGGCTGGCGAAAGTGGAGAGGAGCCTCTACTGTTCTCTATTTATACGATATTCCTTTTGAAAATCAAAGAAAAGTTTTACAAAGCTGCCATCAAAACTGCTATGCTCTATGGATCTGAATGTTGGCATGTGAACCATAGACATGTGCATGGGAATGGCAGTAGCAGAAATGAAATTGCTAAAATGGATGGATGGGCACACACACACGCACACACTTGTAAAGATCAGATTTGGAATGATGCAATCATAAGGAAAGTTGATGTAGCTCCGATCGAGGATAAGATACGAGAAAACCGCTTAAGGTGGTTTTGCCATGTGCGAAGGAGGTCAGTTGATTCACCGGTTATGGAATGTGAGTTTTGGGATGTTGAATCGGCTATGTGAGGGCGAGGAATGTCAAAGAAGTGTTGGAATGAGACTATACGAAGGGATCTTAGTTTTTTGGATCTAAGCCCAAGTTTGGCCCAAGATAGATCTGAACGGAGACAAAGATTCCATGCAACTGACTCTACTTAATGTGGGAAAAGGCTTTGTTGTTGTTGTGTCATATACCTAACACAACCCCCACAAGGAGGGATTTGAACCTTGACCTTTTGAGTGGTAGACACACTGCATTACCACAAGATATTGAAGTGGGTAATTATAGGATCTCGGTAATCAAAAAATAATCAAAATTTTTGTGTTTTACATGTAGCATCCACAAACTTTATATATAGCAATTTTAACAATCTTGGTTTCTATCATTTATCTCTTAAGCAAGATTAATGATTTTTTATTGTGAAAACAATTTCAATACAGGCATCTGATTAAATCAGGACGAAGTTGGAAACTTATTACTTAACGTACACGCCAACTATCATGTATCTAATTGATGGGTATCACACCCTTTATCTTTGGCGAATTCTAACTGACGTTTCCATTATGGTTTTGGATAAAAATGTAACTGCATTGTAAACTCACCTTTTTATAAATTGAACATCCAGCTTTCTCTGCATGTGGTTTTCCTTTGGAAATTTTTTTTATGTAGAATCTGTCTCGTAATGTTTGTTTTTTTCCTTTACGCAGATAGCTACCTCAACACATGATTATACTTATATTTGTCAAAAATTTTAATCTTCTATCATTTATTTTCTCTCTATTTTGATACTTTTTTTTGAATTTGTTCGGGTTAGGGGATTAAAGTTGCAGTTTGTTCTGCAGCAACTAAGAGCTCTGTCATATATTGCCTCGAAAATCTCATTGGAATTGTATGTTCTCTTGATGATAGTTTCCTTTACATTCTATCTTAAGCTTATTGTCGTAGTTATTCTCAAACATGTGCATGTTGCAGGAAAGATTTCAAGCTCTTGATTGCTTTCTAGCAGGTAATTGCTGCTATTGTAAACATAGTTTCTCTGATGCAGAAGACCGCCTAATTCCAAAATATATGTTTGTTTATTTTTCCGGAACTTTGGATGTATTTTGCAGTAACATGTAAGAGTTTATATCACATGCAACATGTTCTTTCATAGCTGTGTTTAAAGGCTACAGTATGAAAAGAGCATGCTGGAATTGCATAAATAACAATTGAATTTAATGAAAACCTTCTAAATATAAAACTATGATCAGCAAACACAAATCTCGTAACCATTTCAATTGGACAAATAAATGTTTTGACTGACAGGTAAAAATGACATGATATGCTAGAAGGAATCCCCTCATCGCTATATAAATTTAAAAAAGAGGAGAAACACAACACCAAGGATTTTTGTGAAGTTCATTCTAAAGAGATGGATCACAATTTTTCAGCTTCTCGGAACAAGTATATGCTCTTGCATGCACAATGCTGTAAACAGTTGAAGTCCTTTCCTAGATTAACCACCGACTTCAAAGAGTTGCAAAAATTCTTTGAACATTAACTTGGTACTTAAAAACTGTTCAGCCACCCAGTTCTTATAACATTTAGTTAGTGCTGAAATCTATCCAGCAACCCAAATTTGCTTAAAGATTTTAGCTTATGATGATAAATGCATAACACACGTACATGGAAGGAAATTACATTGACACAAACGAGAGAAATAGCGCTCTCAACCAAGAGAAACCATCCTTGACTACATCCTCTCTCTCTCTCTCTTAAGAGAACTCCTGCCTATAATGAGGCACTCCTCTCTATTTATAGGTACAAAACCATATTTATTAGGAGTCTACAAACTAATCTTAATTGATTAAGATTTGATGGACATGCGAGCCCACGGCGAGCCATTATACAATAAATGTTATTGTGAATATCATTCCTTGATCTGAAATGAAGAATGAATAATTTGCATAATAGGTCCCTTAATACAATTAGGGTTATGTACCATGGCCATCTTAATGATCATACAGCTGTTGATTCAATTATTGAATCATAGAGGCTGGTGCTTGGATGAATATCTAGTGAGTTAGATTGATGACTCATCAAGCACCGTCAAATGATTGTTAAGAGATGATCTCCAGCCTGAGTAGGAGATGGCAATCCTTTCTCAGTTAGGCTGATATCTGACCGACCTCTTGATGCAGGTCCTCTACATAGGAATAGAGATTTAGAGGTGTCAGATTAGTTAGGTCAAAGAGTTGACTTAACGAGATCGAGATAACCAAAGTCCTATATCGTATGCTATCACGATACAAGCACGCATCCTCTGACCGGAGACAGATGTGTTACTATATGTCTGAGTATGTACATTTGGCAGACCAATAGGTTGATGACCTAATCAAGGTCTATACACCGACGCGTTGGTGTGCATATAAGGGCATATGAGTAATACAATCTCTTAAAGGGATCATACAGGTTCATTTGCTGAACCGGAAGGCATGAGCTCACTCATGAGATATTGGGAAGAATCGAATTCCGTGCACGGTCGTCTCGCTTTGGAAGTTTGACTGAATTTGTAGGTTTGATATATACTTTTGGAAAGTATTTGATCAATACCTAGGTATGATATATGCTTTTGGAAAGTATATGATCGATACCAACTCCCAATGATCAAATGAGAAACTTACTGATAAAACCATGAAGTAGACAGTATAAAGTTGATCCAATACTTCGGGTTTAATCTGAGTCTTCCAGTATGCAGGATGTACAGGTATTGGGAATACCTGAGGGTGATGTGACCATAAACGATTGTATAACCATGACGCTTCCATTCCTAGGGAGTGATGAAACGGGTGTGGATTTTAGTGACTCCTCTCAGTAGAGAAGTGATCTGATCTTGGTCCAAATGTTGGACATTGATCTGAATGTGAGTCACCTATAATGAGAAGATTAGATTTGTAGTCTTGATTTAATCAAGCATCTATGGGAGGCCCGTGATCTGGATTTGAGATATGATCTCAACATCCAAGTCACTATACGTGGAACAATACAATCGCCCTGTCCTTATCTCCAAGTATTCGCGGAGAAAGCGCATTATCCTTGAAAGAGTTCATGGATAATTTCATTGTTGATATGTGTATCCAAGCATTGAGAAAATCAAGGTTCAGGAAAGCGTGCGGTAAGCGGTTTTCTAATTTTAAATTTAAAAATAAAAAATATCTATGAATAACATTACCACTGAAGTTATGTATCTAAGTGGAGCTAAAAAAGATCTAAGAAAAACGATTCATGTTAGATGGGTGTGCATATATACTTTTAATTGCCTCATATTTAATCACAAAAAAACATTTACCATAAAAGCTTTACATTATATGATTCGTAATAACAAAACTTCAATACACATACATGCACTACATGAGCAAAACCTTAATCGGCATATATATAAAAAATATTCGACGATACATTGCATATACTTTTGAAAATAATACATGAGAAAAACATAAAACATTGCATATATATAATGATATAATGCATTGCAATTGTATAGAAATGCATGTCATATTCTAACAATTGAATGAAGAGGCAAAGTTACAGAATTAAGGACCTCAATGAGAAGATTGAAAAGTTGGAGCTACTGGAGCAGTATACGGGGCATATGCGGGATATGCGGGCCGCATATGCGGGGAGGGCGCATAATGCACTGATTCAAGTAATCGGTGCGGTTTGCACACCGCACGGGCATATGCGGCCGCATATGCGGCCGATTTAGTGAACACTGGAGAAAATTGATAATTAAATGTGATTTAATTATCATGAATAATATGAATTTGATTCATATTATAAGGAGAGTTATCTTAGATAATTAAATGTGTTTTAATTATCAAAGATGTGAATAATGTGAATGCGATTCATATTATTGGGGCACATGAGAATAGAGATCCAAGATGATTAAATGTGATTTAATTATCATGGATATGAATAATGTGGATAACAATATCCATATTAGTCATATATATTATAAATGTGATTTATAATATATAAGAGAGAGCTATTTGTAATTTACATTTGTTAATTAAATGTTGATGTGATTTGGATTCACATTGGACAAGTAATTGAAAATGTAATTCACATTTTATTTTGGGTTGTGAATGTAATTCACAATTTTGCAATGGCAAGATTGCAATATTCACAAAATAATTATGAATTATTTTTGTAGAATAATTTACGACAAGTGTTGTTGTAAATCTTGGAGATTTCCATGGCATAATGTAATCTCATGAGATCTCATGAGATTGCATGAGATTGCCACCAAATCCAATATTATGGAAGGAGGCAATCTTCATTTCATAATCTCCATGCTTGGTTGATTTAATTTGGGATTGATTGATATTGATTTATCAATATAGATGTAATCTAAATTAAATAATTGTTGTTGGTTTTTACCACCACAAATCTTAGCCATTAAAAGAAACACAAATCAATGAGAGCCATTGGATTTGTGTTGCCCATGGATTGAGATCCATGGATCCCAAAATATTATAAAAGGAGAGGCACCCCTTTGCTCTTCTTTACACAACACACAAGAGAACATAAGTCTCTCTCTCTTTCTCTCTCTACACGTCTACTCTCTCTCCCTCTCATGTGGTCGTCCACCATGGATGCAATAGAGAGGTTCTCCATCGCCGCATCATCGTCGTTATGCTGCCCGATCATTTGCTCGTGGATCTTTGTCTCCTTCGGTGCGCCTCGCTCGTGAAGAAGACGTCGGATCTCGTGTGTCGAGATCAGGAGATCCGATGCTTGGATCATCAACATGGATTGCGAGAAGCACGCGATTCATCCCCGCGCTCGCAAGCGTCTTCTCCATCGGATCGAACTGGAGACAGGAGGTCTCTTCGTTTAGAGACTCGATCGCAACCACGCTTCAAGAGGTAATCCTATTACTTGTTTGTGGTTTAGACGAAACGATCCGAGAAGTGTTCTTGGATCATGTGGTTTCGTCGCATGAAAAATTTTTAATTTCCGCTGCATAGAACAACTAGTGCGACTAGTCGTTCTTCGTCGTATTCAATACGATGCTCACGCTTCCGTGATGCGCTTGAGGATCTAAGCATATCCTTCAAGATTCTAATGGGAGATTTTTCCTAATTAAATCTAATCAAAATCCTGATGAACTCTACTTTGATTAGATTCAATCATCTTCTACATCTTAATACATATACTGCATCAAGAGATTATTTTGTTGATTGTGTCATCCATGACATGACCCGTCACACTCTGCAGTGATTCATATGGTCATCTGTAGTTGTCTCCACTGTGTGCATGCCTTGCCTGTGCGTCATGTCTAAGCTCTGCGAAGATGTAGCTTCACCATGAGAAGGCCCATACCTTAACAGACATGTTTATTTGTTTGCTGATCTTTGTCAAGTTAGCATCATTATCAGTGTATGAAATGGACTCGCTGGGGAAGAATCCTAAAAATTGCAAGAACGTGACCTAAGTGTTGAGGATCAATGCCTTAAACCTCAACCATCGATCACACATTTGTATACCTCTATGAATCTAGCATCAGGCACACTAGGCGGAGGAAGACCGGAGACAAGGAACACATTTATTTTTATTGCTTTAAACTTATTTCTATTTGCTATATTTATTTTACTAAGAGCCCTGAGTTTATAGTAATTCTGGGCCTATTTTGTCTAACTGTCCGATTCTCTTATTTTCTGCACTTAATTTTTTCTTTGCATTAGTTGCATTAGTTAGTGTAATTTGTTTGTTGCCAGGATTTTCTAAATTTAAAAATTTCTCGAATTAAAAATACAGGACATGCATACTTGCATGTAGAGTGCTGATTGCAAGTACACGACTCTCGTGCATGCATCATCTTTGTGGGTTGTCTTGGCTTAGTGAAGATAAGGTAATGGCTTGTCTATTATGAGAACCCTATGGCTCATTATATAGACGAAGGCCCAAGGTTAGGGTTACAAAGAGAGATACCCCTACTAGTCAAAAGACTAGTGTAACCCTGAATAGGTGGAACACAAGAAATCATTCAAGACCCCCCCCCCCCTTTAAGGAGGAGCATATATGTCAATAATGTCAAATCATCTGTCCTCAAAGAGTCTCTAATTACTCAATGTGATTTAATTTAAGTTCCAAGATCAAGTGAAGATACAAAAGATTAAATCAAATAATTGTTTTATACTACACTATGATGCATGCTACAATGCATGATTGTTTGAACTACATCGAAAGAAGAAAGATAGATGTCTTAGGATCTTAATCAGAGTAAATAATGTGTTCAAAGTTGCTGATACTGTTATCGAATGGTCATCATGTGTCTCGTTTTTCTTTATTGAGTCAGTTTGTAATAAATTCAGTTGGAGACTTAGAGTGTTGTTGTAAAAACCCTTGAAAAACATGTACACATACTTTTTTTTTGAAAGGTATGTACACATACTTTACTTACTGTTATACTGGTGCATAATTCATATATACAGCTATACTCTTGAATGCACAATGTCTCCCATAATTTGGTTATTGTTGCACCAATACAAACTCTACTGCACCAGCACGCAATAGACATCGATGCATATTGCCATAACGGTACATACCTTGGCACATCCATATTTAAGTAATGCATTTTTTTGTGATGATACTTGTCTATGTGCACCAGACATTTTGGGCTATTAGTCTTTTAAACTTAGTCATTTCGATGCGCCTATTCTTGTAACAGACATTGCACCAATACAACTTTGTGTACACGATATACGCTAGTCATTGAACTTTTTTATAGTATGTTTCTGTCATGATGCACCGATACACCTCTTTTTGCATTGGAAAACCAGTAAGTAGAATGCATCTTTCAGTCGTTATGAGCAAGATATCTTTATTCCCTACTCTTCTCAGGATTCCCTTACGCCTATAAAAGGAGTTTACACTCTGCCCTTGAAACATACACCAAGAGATTATGTTCTCTACTAACTATTTAACTCTTACTTTTTTGAGAAGTTTTTGTGTATTAAAGAAGAGATTTAGCCAAAGCAAGCGCTCTCAGCTCTTCACGTCTCTCACCTGTTGGTCTCAAAAGCCTTTTGCGCCAAAGTCATTCTCGATCTACATTTACATTTCTGCATGTTTACAAGGATTTATTATAATAGTTGTATTTTGTATATATATTTTTTGCTAGAAGACATTTTTATGTATCCTTAAAAGGAAGATAAACCTTGGTGAAGTTGTATACCTTGAGACGTATTGTGTGAATGCCTTTCTTCTTGTATAGAAGGTAAATTCGATTGAGGTTGTATACCTTGAGGCGTTTTGTGGGAATGTCTTTCTTCTTGTATGGAAAATAAATCTTGGCAAGTTGTGTATTTGTAAGAAAGTTTGGACTACATCATAAGTGGTTTGTTTTGTAGAGTGTTTGTGAGCCCTGGATAGGCCAAATTCATGCATAGGTGAATTTGTCTAAATATATGTGCACTATAGTTTGCTATTTATTCATAAAGTTACTTTGTTTTTAAATTGATCATTATTTCCCATAAACTTTATTCATCTCCCCTTCTAGTGTTTCTTCATTTGGTATAGAGCATTCCAGGTTAGGTTATTTAGGAGTAAATACCTTACGCCTACAACAAGCTCAATTGATGTCAACAACCGTGTTAAAGGACAAACAACCAGCTGATCACTTTTTTTTAATGGCACTAGATATAAACATTAGAAAGGAATATAGCTATCTATTTGAACTCATCCACACCATATTCTCACTCTAGAAAATCACAGAAAAGAAGTTCAAGATTCCTAAAGTTTTCAAAGAGATTAGAGAACACTCAATTACTAATGAAAAAGCAATCATAAAAATTATAAGGCTATGGGCATTCTATATTTGTGGCATATCTATTAGTGAATTTAACATAGTATCTCAATCGGAATCAACTCATGAAATATGGAAATGTCTTGAGGTCACTCATGAGGACTGACCAGGTCAATAAATTTAAGGTCGGAGTTTTGAGAAACAAGTTTAGGTTTTTCAAAATGAAGCCTAGAGAAACCATAAGGGAAATGAGTACATATTCATCAACATTGTGAATCCACTTAAGTCTTAAAGGCCTTGGTAAAGATCACTATATGGAAGAAGATAAAGTCAAGAAGTTCTCACTAAGCAAATGGCATCCGAAAAAGATGACTATTGAGGAAGCAGAAAATCTTAGCAAGTGAACCCATTGAAGAGCTTATTGGAAATCTGATGACACATGAACTTAGTTTTGTAAAAGATGTTAAAGAACCCAAAAAGGTAAATGTTTAACAGTTAAAGCAAATTCTTCTAACAATGAAGTGAAACACGATCTGATAATGAGGAGGATGCAACCTTCATCTCTTGGCAATTCCAAAAATATATTAAAGGAGAAAGACTAAGAAGAGTCTATCGAAGAAGGCACATGATGAAGTAATCTGTTACACTTATAAAAAGAATGGAAATAAGTCAAGACAAAGTTCGCTTCAGAAAGAGGAAAACAAGGAAACCAAGGAAATCAAGAAAAGGAAAACTTTCAAGAAAAAAGCTCTCGCAACAACTTGAGATGATTGGTACTCTAGCTTAAGCGAAGACGACGTAGATTCAAGAAGTGAAAAAACTTAACTCTTTTTTTTGAAGCCAAAGAAGGGGAAACACACAGAGGTGTGTGCCCCATAATTATATTAATAAACTATTTAAGACATACAAAAGCACACTCGGCACACCAACCACTCCTCAACTAGGCCCATAGATTGTATACAGACGTTCTCCCAATAAAACCTCTGACCTGAGAAATTCAAGGCATTGCTAGCCAGCCATGTTAACCACAAATTTGCCATAGGGCGAAGCAACTCCTTCCTTGATCGTTGGCATTCCTCCCGCAAAGACACCCAAAAAGTGTCGAAGCTCCTCACACAAACCCAATCCAGGCCATGCTCATCCCACAAAGCCGCCGTTCTCGAGTAAAGAAAGAAGAGATGCTCCACTGATTCAATTCCGTTCTCGGAAAGAGGGCATCTGTCAGAAACCAACCCAAAGAATCCGGCACATTGGTCACTCGTCAACAACCTTTTCCGTCTAAAGAGACAAAGGAAAAAAAACGACTCTCACGGGGAGCAGAAACCCCCAGATAATGTTGCAGTCCCTGATCAGATCATCCGTTCGCGAGGGGGGCAGTCTACAAATCGCCCCGTACGTCTTCCTAACTGAAAAAGAATTCCCCTTCCATACCCAATGGTCCCACCCCCCGCAAGGCCCCCATAAGCTGAAGTCTAGCAAAAGAATAAACTCCTCTAAGCAATGGTCTGAGAAGTTAGCGCAGAACCTCGGCATCCGGTTTCCGTCACTCCAACAGCTAGCGACACTCGCCTCACGGTCAGTTGCCATGGCAAACAAGCGAGGAAAGCGTTCATCAAGTGACCCACCACCTGTCCAATCATCCTGCCAGAAAGCAAAGGAGTGCCCATCTCCCAGCACAGGCCGAAAGAGCTCACTGAAACTGGGGAGAACCGTAAGAATACCCTTCCAAAAAGGAGACGACAGAACCCCTCAAGTCACTCTCGACGACATCACGCTGATAATACCGTAAACCCGACGCATAGAGTACAACATACATCCTCGCCACTCCCCCAAAGTCTGCTTACCCATTTCAACAGTAAGGCTTCATTGAAAGCATCAATACGCCTGACTCCAAGACCACCCTCAACCTTGGGAAGAGTGATAGTATTCCAGTCCACCTAGTGCATGCCATTAGCCTCATGGCTACTTTTCCTCCACATGAATCTCCTCAGCAACCTCTCAAGGCGCTTACGATACGAACCTCAGTGACAAAGGATAATGAGATAAATAGACCTATCTCAGAATTTTTAGAAGCACATAATAAATTCTTTTCTGAATGCATGAAAATGAAAAAAGAGTATAAAATAGTCGTTAAAGAAAATGGTCTTGTAGCTAATGCAAAATCTATCTTAGAAAGACTTCTTACAAGCTAATAAGGAAAATGAGAAATTATTAAATGTAAGAAATTTTTGGTTCTGAAACCTGCTTTAAGAGCAACATTAGTGAAATAGAGAAAGAGATTAACTGTTTTAAGTCAAACACTAATAGATTGATAGATGACTTATCTAAATTCACTAAGGGAACTAAAAACCTTGAGTAATTGATTTCTACCCAAATCCCTAAGACAACTAAGCATGAAATTGGCTATATACTTGAAACTAAAGAAGTAAAACCTAAAGTTAATCATGCATTTTTATGTAGAAAGAAAATCGAACATGCTTTTACATATTTCTGTAAGACTGAATTGAAAAGGGTCCTAAAATGATTCACTCATCAGGATACAAATGCTAACATCAAAGACCTAAGAAGGTATGAATACATAGGAGAATATTAAACCATTATTTTGCAGAATACCCCCAAGAATACGAAGTGGATTATAGATAGTGGATATTCGTGTCACATGACAGGCAACTCCAAGCCCTTTATCGAATTGGAAGATATCAAAGGAGGTCAAATTATGCTTGGAAATAACCCAAGATATCATATTACATGTAATAGTACTATTAGTACTATTGACAAAGGAAAAAATAAGAAAGAAAGCAAGCTCAGTTTTAATTTCAATATATCTATACTAAGACTTTCAAGAAGTAAAGATATATATACTTTTAATTGCAATGGACCTTTCTCTTAGTTCTTTATTAATTACTAATAAAGAGGCTACTCTTTGGCACAAAAGATTTAGAAAACATAAACCGCATTCTAATTAGTAAACTAAACAAGTTTAATTAGTTAGAGGTTTACCTAACTTAGCCTTTATAAAGTATATTGTTTGCTCTTCCTATGAACTTAAAATAATGGAGCCTATTTTAAACCAAAATTAGTAGTGTCAATCAAAAGATCTCTCGAGTTTTTGCACGTGGACCTCTTCGGTCCTACCTAGAGCAATAATATGTTCATTTCATAGTTTTGTTTTGTAATCAATGATAATTTCTCATGATTTACATGGGTTATGTTTTTACGATTGAAGGATTAAGTTTTTGAATAATTCAAGATATTATAAAAACGAATTCAGTTAGAAAGGGATGTTGTATCTCTGGGATCCTTAGTGATCATTGTAAAAATTTAAAAAATAAAGATTTGATGAGTTTTGTACCTCGATACGAATTCGTCACGAGTATTCAATTCCTAGAGCTGCACAATAAAATGGAGTAGTTGAACGAAATAATCATACACTACAAGAATGTGCAAGGACGATGCTTGTTGAATCATGTTTGCCTAGGTATTTTTGGGCTAAAGTTAGTACAACTTGTTTTGAACTTAGAGCTTTTGTGTCCTACTTTGAAAAAACTCCTTTTGAACTTAACTATGATAAAGTACCCAAGATTTTTCTTGTTTTGGAGTTTTCGGTTGCAAGTGTTTTGTTTTAGATACTATAAGTAGGGATGAACATTTTTCAGGCCGGCTCGGCCCTTGGTGCTCAACCCAACCCGACGAAGCCTGACCTCGAACCATAAATGGATGGGACAGGGTTGATCTTTGGCCCAATACAATTTTTGATCAGTTTCGAGCTAGCTGGGTCCTGAGCCTGAAGCCCATGAGCCTGTCCGAGCGGGCCCAAGCCGAAGACAACTTCTAAACCCAAAGTGGGATGCGTCTAGCCCAACCTCAGCATCCTCTCTCTCTGAGGACCCCGACCCGACCACTCCAGAGCCTCCTTCCCTTGCGCACCCTTGCCCTAACATCGCGACACCATCCACCCCCATCCTTGGCCCTCCTCACCCTCCCGTCCTCCCGCTCCACTGCCGGTTGCCTCTCCCTCCGTGCTTCCCCTCCATGCAGAGTGTGCACCCCGCCACCTCCCTTGTTTCAGCCGCCCCAACCCTCCGACCATCCCTGCCTCCCTCCTTCCTCCTTTCCTACATTGCGCCCTTGCCTCCCTCCTCAGTCCTTCCTGACCCTCTCGTTCGCCGCCCTCTCTCCTCCCTCCCTTCTCTTCTTGTTATCTTTCTTTTGTTCCATTTCCAGGATTCATGACAACATGGTTTGGCAAATGGTTTGCTTGTTTGATTGCGCTAATGCTTTCAACTTAGAGCCTTTATATTTTTTTCCTTCTTATGATTGTTAAGTTTGGTATTAAGTTTGGTAGAGCTGATTGAATAAGCACCCACTTTCCTAGTTTTGGCACTTATAAATCAAAACAGCGATGAGTTTTCTGTAGATATGCTTTTTCTTTTGAAAGGGATCTGTAGATATGCTTTTTCTTTTGAAAGGGAGACATTGAAAAAATATTTATTAGAACATCGGTAGATCCTCAGTCTGTTTTAAAAGTAAAAGAAATTTTATTTTTATTGGATTTAGTTTTCTTATTTTTCAAGAAGGATGCCACATCATGAAAGTTTATTTTTTGGTAACGCTTATCTTCTTAGTCAGTGACCTTAGATATGCTTCCGGAGGAAAAAATACAAACGATTGAAGCTATTTTTATTGATTAATTTGACTTGGCATGGTTTTTATCTGGTGTTAATAAATCACCATGTAGATTATCTAGATCCCTTCTACACATTAAAATTAGAAATTTCGACATGATCCGGTTTTTGCATTTTACAAGATGCCAACTTTTTCATGAAAGAATTTGTTGATCTGGCGGCTCAGGATCAGCCTCATGAAAACCTTATATTCCCTGAGGAGGTTCTACCACGTGGAAACGCTCTCTACAATACTCTAATTAAGGAAATCTTTTTTTTTCAAATATAGTGGGCTGTCTAGACCCGACCCAACCCATGTACTTGCGGACCGGGCTTGAGCTTGGTCTTCCTTTTCAGAAATTTGGCGGGCCCACAAATTGGAACCGGGCCCAGGCATTGCTGGGTTGGGCCCAACCCGGCCTAGTCCGATGTTCACTGCTACCAAAGAGTCCTTAAATTTCAGCACGACCTCGTTGAAAAATCTCATAGATAACCTTTTTGCCTATGAAACAAAAATAGAGTACATGAAGAAAGTAGAAGAAAAGCCAAAGACGAATCTTGCATTAGCAACAAATAAGGAATCAACTGAGGCATCTGATTGTGATGATATTGCATTCATGACCCAATAGTTCAAGTTATTCCTCAAGAAGAAGAGAAAAGGGGATAGAAAAATCAAATGCTTCCAATGCGATAAGGTAGGGCACATGTTGCCTACAATTGCATAACTTCAAACATGGAAAGAAGTTCAAGAAGAAATCCAAGAAGAAAGCAGCGCAAGCATGCAATAGCGAGGAAGAAAGCAAAATCGCTTTCTTAGTATTTGGTAGATTAGTTGACTTTGACTCATTCGATTCAGACTCAGACACTGAGGTAAGTAAACTTTCTTATACTGAGCTTTATAACACCTCCCGAGATCTTTTTTGAGGAAAAATGAATCTTGAAAAGGTTAACAAGAAGTTAGCAGAAGATAAATATCTTTTTCTTAATGACTTGGATGTTTTAAAGGAAGAAAATGAGTTTCTTAAAAAGGGTTTGAGCAGTTTTAAAGTTAAAATTACTTGATGAGAAAAAGGATTTGCTGAGCTTAAAAGAAATATTACTTTGCATCCGCTAATGAAAAAGGAAAAGGAAAGATAGAAAATCATGCCTTTTTAGCTCTATTTTTTTCCAGAAAAGAAATGGGTATGGAAAAAGAAGGAAACATTGCAATCTAATTATGGACTCAAAAAAGAAAGGATAGCAAGTCAAAATATGTCTGGTACCAGAGGCCAAATAAAACGGAGGAAGCCACTTCAACAACAAAGATGAACCCTTTCAAGACTAAACAATTTTCAGAACCATGGATAGATGCCACCACCATGGAGAAGCTACTACGACTGGAGAGGTTCGCCACCAAGAACCTTAGATGACTTCTTATCTTTTTTGTTTAGTTGCTCATGTATACATGTATTGACGATGAGACCTTGAATCATATCATTAAGGGGAGCCTTTAATCAAAGATTAAGGGGGAGCTTTAAGGGAGCTCAGATTAAAAAGAATGTTTTTAAAAGGAGGAGAAATATTATCTCTTTAAACAACAATTGGTTTTTATTTAGCTTTTGGTGTCAGTTTAAATCTTTTTGATTATGTCAAAAAAATGGAGAAAAGATTGCTTACAAAAATTGTTTGCTTGCTTACTCACGCATATTTTTGCAACACTTCAAAATGTTTTGTTATCATCAAAAAGGGGGAGGTTGTTAGTTCATGCATGAGTGGGGAGACTATTAGTTCATGAGCATGCATATTTTGATGATAACAAAACATATGTGTAAAGCTTATAGCCAGGTCAAGAGCTAGAAAGATACTGGACCAAGAATAAGCTCAAGCTGAGGAGTTCAAGCTTAATTAAGTGAGAAGAAGATAAAAAGCTAAACGGATTTTAAAGCTATGGAACTTCAACTCAAGCTCAAGGAAGGATCTCGAGCTTAAGAAGAAGATAAAGTCTTTTCTTTTATTACGTCATGCATATTGTAATTGTCATAGAATATAAAAGATCTTAAGTATCACGCATCTTGCATTTCAGCCCTTTGACTTTGACTTTCAGGTTAATGACTTAAGCTAATCGATTAACCATTCTCACTTGATCGATCACCTTTGATCATTCACTCTCTTTTTATGATCGTTCAGTTTTTGAATTCTAACGACTATATCGGTCAATTTTGATCATTGATTGATCAACTTTTAATTCTGATCAATCACTTCAATCCACTTGATAGATCATTTGATGTTGACCGATTGTCTTAGTATCCCGAATGATCATATTTCATTTCATGATGATTCTTGAAGGCGATTTCATTTGTGATGTTTTTTACAATGGTTACTTTTTCAAAGCCAACGTTTATGAGGACTTTAGACTTATAAATATGACCTCTACTTATATTTATTCAATTAAAACAAGTGAATCAACTTAAAAAAATTATGCTTCATGATTTTATAATCCAATTTTTATTTTTATTTTTTAATTAATTTTAAATTGGATACAAATGACGAGAATTCATATTTTTCCTCAAATGTAGCATTGAAAGGAGGGGAAATGATTAAATCCTTTTAAGAAATAAAGGTTTGATCAAAATATAAACAAAACTGAAAGACCCCTTAACTATTTAAGGTTTTAATAGTGTGAATCACACTTTTACCACTAGCCTATACCCGCTACATTTTTATTATTCTATATTAATGCTCCTTTTGTCAAACAAAAAAGATGTAATCAAGACAATACCATAATTATTAAAAATTTAGTGTTGATGCCTATTCGGATTACTTAAAAAATAGCAAATTCTTCTCCCACTATAAGCTGGGTCGGCTACATGGATTCTTGCTCAAATCCATGTCGAACGGTTCAAATATTTTTTATGTTGGTTGTCGACTACCTAACGCAACCCTGACAAGTTGGGATTTGAACCCTGGTTTTTTGGGTGATAGGCACACTACACTACCACCAGACTATTTAGGTTGGTCAAAAATGATGAAGCCTTCCTCCACTTTAAGTAGGGTCGGCTACACAGATTCTTGCTCAAATCCATGTTGAATGATATAGCTATTTTTACGCTGGTTGTCGATTACCTAAAGCAACCCCCACCAGAGGGGATTTGAATACTGGTCTTGTGGAAGGTAGACATACTACACTACTACCAGTCCATTGGAGTGGGTTCCTATCCAGTATCCAGATTACTTGACTTGATAAAATCAAATAGTTGAAGAAACACTTATTTTACACACAAGAACAACAAGAACAACAAGTTCTCTTCTCTTTGTTTTCCATTCTATATCTCGAGAGAAAGATCAAAGAGCTATTTTCTGCTCCGTTCTTCATGCTTACAGTTGTGGTGTTATGCAATCAATTCTTACGAGCATGCTCCTCGCATTGTAAGATCATTTCGATTTTTGCCTCATATTCTTTACTACATATTTATTTCTGATATTGAGGTTAGTAGATTTATTTACCTGTATACGGTTGAGTTCACCGCATAATCAACTTAGATTGTAATACAGGCGGATTGCCCGCATAAGCAACTCATGTTAAGATTGAAAGCCCGAGTCAGAAGATTCATGTCGTGGTTTTTTCCCAGGACTCCAATCTGTATGTGAGGCTACATAAGAAGCCCCACTCCCTCCCTCTGTATTTATTGAAATATTCACAATAGAATATCCTATCCTAGAGGCCTTCTCCTGTGGTTTCGTCCTGCTCCTCACGAAGTAGAGTTCCACTCAAGGGTTTAAATATTGGTTTCAGATATCGTATCGATACCATGTCAATACGACATTTCATCAAAATTTTGACGAAATTTCCATGACATTTCGCCCATATCAACCACCATTTGTGAAGAAATGATCGAAAACTGCCCTTATATTGCCATTTCCTCGAAATTTCGGTTCCTTATCGAAATCGAAATTCCAGCAAAATTTTGTGAAATTTGAAACCATGGATCCACGTAAATATGGGCATTACACTTTATATTTTTTATTTTCTTCGAATATTTTTATTTTCTTCGAATCTGCTTTCGCATTATTTACTTCAACATTTTCTATCTCACAAACATACCTCTCCTATTTCTACTCTATCGTCTCCTCGGTAACCCAATCACTCCATTCCTCCTCATCGTTGTTTGTCTCACATGTTGACCCTAACCTCTCACTCACTTTCTTTATGTCAAACTTCAACCCCAATTAATTTTTGAAATGTAGTAAGAAATAAATAAATAAATGATTATCATTATTCAAAAAATGAAAGCAAAGTTGAATGAGATTGGGAAGACTATAAGAGAGCATGGATGAGGATAAAAATATGGGGAAGATCCTATTGATTAATCCTATAAGAAAATTAAGCAAATAGACCTAGTGAGATTGATATTTCAGCGTAATACAATCTACATGCACTTATACATACCTCAAATGTTAGGTATGGTTAGATTGGATGCTTCTTCGAGCTTAAGCCTACTCTCATTCGACTTCTCCTGAAGTTTTACGGGCTTGCCTATGAGGATTCATCTCACCATTCGCACAAGTTCCTCTCTTTGTCATATAGTTCATCCTAAAATATTAACAATGGATGCATACACCTAGAAATCTTCCAATTCTTGTTAATAGATAAAACCGACCTTTTACTTCGTCATTTTGGGAAGGAAGTCAATATATAAAAATGGTCGAAGGAGGAACTTCTGAACAAGAAAATACTTCCATATAGGTTGAACCAATGCCTTAAGGAATGCCTTGAGAAACTTCTCTAAGTTTTCAAGCGAATCTTTCTATCTAACATGGAACCATTTTAAGATCTCATATTGCAACACATCCAACTTAGTGTGAATGCTCTATAGAGGGTTGACTGAAGGCACCGAGGATATTGATGCTTCTTGTGGGCTATCTCAACCGTGAAAAATACTCAACGGGGCACACTTTTTAGCCACTTATAGAGAGTTCTCTCATGTTCGCCTTAGTTCAGATCTAAGAAGGCTACAATCCAAGAAGGCCATGTAAGTGTCTCCGGACCTTCAGATCATTTGTGAGAAGCTGGATACGATGGTCTTTTTGCAAAGAATTTAGATGAGATATACATCAAGGCACCATGTTTGCAAGGTTATAAGGGAGCCTATATTACATCCTTACACCACTTACCCACCTTTCCCTTATTCTCCCTTGATATTCTTCTCCCAATCCCAACCAATCTTATGATCCATCCTAGTTTTACCAACTCATTTTGCATTATGCAACAGTAAGATATCAAGTGGGTCCAAAGCACCTTACTGAATCAAATCATTTCTTCCATTCTATATATCTTGGTTGGCGAAATCATCTTGATTTCTAGTGGGATTTACACCAAATTGTCTCTTCTTCTAAGGGCATGCATCCCTCTCCATGTCACGGTATGTCTTGGAGAAGTATTATCACCTTGATCCATCCCTCAATCATCTCTTCAAGCCTATATAGATGTACTCTATTATGGGCATGCTGCTGCTCCGTAGTCCCTAAATATCATCACGACGGGACAAAATGAATTCTGTTCAGCTGATACATGACAAAAAGAAGGGATTTAGATCATATGAACAATAAGGATGAAGTAGATTACTCACAACAAGGCGACTCTTCTAGCTTAGGTGGTTTCTAACCCCTAATAATGTCTAGCCCTTCCCATAGTTAAGATGGATGGGACCAAGTACGAGTTGTGGGCCATGCAGTTCATGAGTCTTATGCAGTGCAATGGGAAGAAGCACATTCTGACACAGGAGGAGCCGATTGACAAGGTTGGGACCAATGCCTTGTTGGGGGCAGATGATGCGTACGCGTACGTATGTCTATATGGAACCTTGGTCATGGAGATAACCAATAATATCCTACATAGTCCATTACCAAGGCGATGCTGGACTTCTTTCCCACCACATACTCTCCGAAGAGGAATGAGTCGAAGATACTACAGCTCCAACATGACATTTTCATGGTAAAGCAAAATAACCGTCCTCTTCATGCCTTATACACATTTCTAAGGGGCATGTTTGAGAGGCTCCATAGATTTATACTTCTGGCAGCTACGCCTGAGCAACAAAAGGCTTACAAAAATACCACCATTGCTAGTGTCGTTTTGATTGCTCTTGATTCTGAGTATGTTGCTGCATGGTCCCAGTTACTTGCGGATGCTACCATACCTCCCATGAAGGAAGCATACCGCAAACAAGCATGATCACAGTCCCTTCATCAGGCTTCTCTCAAACTTCCTCGATGATCGTCGCATCTCGTGATGAGGAGGATCTTCTCAGTTCAGAGGATGTAGTGCTTATGGCAGGGGAGGGGCTTGTCCACGTCAGCCATGCATCTATTATCATTGCTCTAGTTAGTTTGAGGATACATGCTATTTGAAGCATGGCTTTTTAGCATATGCCCGTGCTGTTAAGCACGTTGAGAATCCTATTGCTTCTGCCACTGCTACTAACTAGAGGTTCAATGAGTTTGTCTCTCGTCTAAGGGAGATCATGCCTCCTATTTCTAGACCCTTTAGTGCTCCATCGGGCCCATCTGACATCGCTGCCTCAGTATCTGGTAGTACTTCATGTATAGAATACGCCCTTACTAGTTGTCACAGGGCAAACCTCTCAGAGTAGATTATACATTCATATGCCTCACATCACCTATGTGGAGAGATGGCTCATTTCACTTCCTATAGATCTATTCTTCTTGGCAGAACAATTGTTCCAATTACAGAATATGGGGAGATTCGACTTGCACATTCCATGCACCTCCAAAGGTTCTTCATGATCTTGATTTTTCAATGACTTTATTATGTATTAATCAAACAAACGAGGATACATATTGCCGTGCCATCTTTGACCCCTCTTCTCTTCTGTTTCATGATATAGATACGAGCAGGGTGATTGGATGTAGTCGTGAGCAAGGGGGTCTCTACAGACTTGTCCAATTCCAGTATGTTGGTGCTTCTTCCTTTCCCATTGGGTTAATCTCCCCCTACATGTAGCATCTTCGATTTGGTCATCTTCCTCTGTAGAAGCTGTGTAGAGTCCTCCCTCAGATTCCATCTCGATCTATTTTTTTAGTACGAAACTTGCCAACTTAGGAAACATCACATTTGTAGTTATCTTGATCGTGAGAGTCCTAGCAATAATTCTTTATTTGAGTTGGTACATTTTGATATTTGGGGTTCCAGTCGTGTCCTTGACCATCAGGTCTACATGTTTTATCTTGTAGCTGTCGATGATTACTATAGACTATCATGGGTTTTCTTTTGAAAAACTAGTTTGTATTTTCCATTCAATCTTATATCTAGGAAATAAAGAATATTTTGCTATTAGGATTAAATATGTTTACTTTGATAATTCCTTGGAGTTTTGTACTACCAGTTATCCTTGTTCTTTGGGTCTAGTGGCATTATACATCAGACATCTTATCCTTACGCTTCTCAACAGAACGATGTTGCAGAGTGGAAACACTTTTATTTTCTTTATGTGACCAATACTCTTCTAATCCAGAGTCGTGCTCCCCACCATGGTTTCAGATTTTGCGAAATTTCGGCGAAATTTCGATTTCGATAATGAACCGAAATCTCGAGCGAAATGGCGATATAACGGCAGTTTCAAGACATTTCTTCACAAATGATGGTCGATATGGGCGAAATGTCGTCGAAATTTCGACGAAATTTCGTATCGACAGGGTATCGATACGATATCCGAAATCAATATTTAAACCCTTGCTCCCCACTCCTTCTGTGGAGATTTCATTCTCATTGCCTGTTATCTAATCAACTAGATGATGTCCTCTATGTTAGGTGAAAAGATTCCTTTTTCGATGCGTTTCCTGATAAGGATCTTTCTTCGCAAGTCCTCGTGTCTTTGGTTCAGTGGTTTTTGTTCACCATCAGACCTCTAATTGTAACAAGCTCTCTCTCAGAGCTTTCAAGTACGCCTTTGAGGGATACTCTTGGACTCAGAAAAGGTATCAATGCTTTGATCCAATTAGACATAAGTACTACGTTAGTGTTGATGTCATTTTGTTTGATTCGGTCATGTACTTTACTTCTACATATGACATGATAACCACATATGAGTCTGGGAAGGAGGTTTACATACCCCCTCCTGCTACTCCACCCCACCTTCTTCTGTGGACCCCTCCTAAGACACCTCCACCTCCACTTTTTGTCGATCAACCATGGCCTTACCTTTTACACTCAAGAGCAACCGACTGTACCCCTTGCTCATGAGCCTTCCCAGTCACCCAATACTATGGATGAGCATCGAGTTGGGTCGGACCCAGTATGGCCTAGCCCACTGTTGTAAAAGTCGGCCGACTAGGCCGACTAGTCGGTCCGACTAGTCGAGTCCGTGGGGTAGCCGACTTGACTAGGCCTAGTCGGCCATTAGTCGGTCAACCCGACTAATCGCGCCGACTAGTCGGCCTAGTCGGCCGACTACTCGGTCGACTTTTACATAGAGGTTTTTTATCTTTTTTTTTATTTTTTGTTTTTTAAAAATAAAACCTATTCTAATATGGTTAATGTTATATTTAAAGTCAATTACTCCTTTTGTTTCATTATAATAGTATAGAAAATATTCAAATCTATGTAAATATATAATAATATATGTATAAAAAATGATTTATATTGCAAATATATAAGAATATATGTATAAAAATGATTTATATATTAAAAATAAATAAAAAATTCAAAACCGACTAATGGCCGACTAAATCTGATTAGTCGCCCGACTGCCGATTAATCCTTAGTCAGTGACCCCACCGACCGAGTACCGACTACTGATTTCTGCAACCTTGGCCTAGTCTAAGCCTGATCTTGGGCCAGATCATTTTCCTGAACTGCATCCCTGTCCTAGCACCATCCTGCGAGGGGATGAGTTGGGTTTTGGTCGGGCTGACATGGTTTGGTATAGATGTACATGTACAATCACAATAAGAAATGTTTTCAGTTTAGTTCACTCCTAAATCACGGATCATAAGTATGCATCAAGGAAATGGGTGAATGATATCCCTCTAACATTGCAAAGGAACACGATTAACTCCCAGATTTGGGGTGATAAGGTAGTTAGGAAGAGAAATGGAGAAGTGTTGAGTGTATAAGGTGATGACTGATAAGATATCAGAAGATTTGGAGGTGTAAGCTTGAAAATGGAGAAGGTGTAAGTATTTGGAACAGATCGGAGAAGAACAAACTAAGAAGAACGCAAGACACAGCGGTAGAGGAGAGAAAAAACAAATTGAATCCAAGTAAGGGAAATTAATACAAATTAGGAAGAAGAAAAGTGTAACATAAGGAAAGGTTACCGATGAATCCATGATTCATTAACACTTCTATCGTATTTTGTCTTAAAATCCTTAACAAATGCATGCAAATATTCATTAATTTTCATTTCTTACCAAAACATCATTTATGGATAAAAATGCATTTTTATACATTAAAACATGTAAATAAATAAAGAAATAAAAAGAAAGAAAATAAAAAGAGAGGCGGACTGTAAATATGTAAATATATCCAGTATGACTATAAAATTAAATATAGCTGAAGGATGCATTTATATAACTTAACCCTCGAGATCAAGTCAGCATGGATTGGTCGACAAACAATAAAGTAGGGGGAGATAAAGAAGAAAATCACAAAAAGAATTAATTATGCACTTCACACATTATTCATTATTTATCCAATATTTATCAAAACTTCAATGATTTTTATTTAATTCATGTGTATAAATTTTTCACCAAACTCTTCTTCTATTTATTTCTAAAAATGTATATAAAAAATTTAAAAATCCTAAAAATTCTAACTTGTATATATGCCAAGAAATCCAGCTTTTAAATTGTCAGTTTCTCAACTTCCGAATATCATAACTTCTTCATATGAACTCCAATTTCATTCTACTCACCTTTAAAGTTCATAAAATAATGTTCTCTAATTAATGAAGATGGTTTCACTAAAATCGGAGTCCGTTTGCAAAAAGTCGGTTTTAGGACTTAATGACAACAGAGTTTCTAGGCTATTATTTTATTCAGAACATGCTATTTATAGTTTTTTGTGATTTTATAATTTTTAATTATTTTTTTTGATCTTGTAGATTGTGATAAATTATTTCAGATTTTTCATCATTATTTAATATTTTAAATAAATAAAAAACCCTAATTTTATAGTTGAAATTGAATTGTGTCCCCTTATAACTGTATTTATTTATATGTCTAAATTAATTTATAAAAATCCATAAAAAATATTACATATATTGTTTATTATTCTATTAATTAACAAAATAATATACCATATATTAAATTATTAAATTAAAATTCAAAATCTTATTTAATAAATCCACTATATCTTATTTAATAATATTATATGTATATTTCATAAATATTTATTATTTATAAAAAATAAATTATATAATAAATTCGTTAATTTAATTAGCTACATTTTCCATTTTTATACCTAATTTAAAAAATGCTATTTACTATTTAATAGCTAATTTACAAGTTATTTTAGATTCCAGCCTACCAGGTGCTAACACGTGTCAGCACCTGGAGCTTCTTCTTCAAGAAGCTGGAAGGTTGTTCTAACTACCGTTCTTCCCATATTTATTCCTGTTGCATGTTCCACCCGATCTCCCATCTTAACTCTTGATCTTCTAGCCCCAACAACCAAGATACTCGCTGACCATTGAATCTCTTCCAACTACCTTTCGATTCATCTATAAAATCACCCAAAGTTTTCAACCTAACTTCTCCTAACTCCAGAACTACTTGGCCGACCACCTAACTTCTTTCTCCTACTCCGGCCGACCAAGGAAGTGACAGCTCCTGTTGAGGCATCCATGTGGAAGGAGGGTGCCCAGAGAGGAGGTTCCAAAGCTACCTTAGTCTTGAATCGTCTGCGTGTCGTGCAGCTTCGGTGAAGTGCCACCTGTCGAGCTTCTACCTGAAGCCACTTAAGTGCTGCCGCCCGTGAAGATTGGGGAAGAACATTTGAAGAACGCAAGCTACAGGTAGTTGACACACATACTCAACTTGCGGTCCAGATCTCACGTGAACTTCTAATCTCCACAGTCAAAGCGTAAAACAGTGCAAAAATTGCATAGCAGCCCAACCTATTTTCTAGAATCTCCAGGGCTTTAAGAGAGCCTCTTAGACTTTTCATTTTAGTATTTAGGTCCCTGCGTGGGTACGTAAGTGCAAATTTCATACGTTTTTCTTATAGTTAGGTCCCTGACCATACCTAATTGTAATAACTTTAGTTTCTTTTTGATACTTTTTTTGACAACTATACCATGTGCTTGTTGGATCTTTTTGTAGACACTTTGATTATATTTTGAGCTAGTTATCTTGGGGTAGATTCATATCTACCCTAGGTTTTAGCTGATTTGATTTTCTTTCAATTTTTATTGAATTTTCTTTGAGTTTTGATTCTCGAGTTTCAATCGGTTTTGTTTCATTTTTGAGTCCTTTTTCGAGCTTGCCGCTCGAGCATCTTATCTACTATATAGTATTGCCTATATTTCCCTATGATTTTACATACTATATTGTAGATAAATTATTTGAAAATATCCCTTTTGAAAATTATATAAAAATTGAAAAATTTAAAATCTAATAAAAAGAACAAAATTAAAATTGCAAAAGAGTTTTCTCATTGAAGAAAAGAAGAAAAAAATAAAAAAATCACAAATATTTTCTTCACCCGAAAAACACGAGCGCGATTTTCTACCTCCTTGTGTTTGACCCAGGAACACTTATCTGGATAAATAAATAGTGAAACGAACACCATTTGTCTTTCTTTCTGGTGTTTATTAACTTTTGTTTGATTAATTGGATTTTGCTTTGAGTAGTTCTCTACAACCGACCCTACTCTTTTTTTAAGCCGCAGGCAAAATACAATTATTAAAATGACGTC
Organism: Ottelia alismoides; assembly: GCA_037367405.1. NCBI lineage: Eukaryota > Viridiplantae > Streptophyta > Magnoliopsida > Alismatales > Hydrocharitaceae > Ottelia > Ottelia alismoides. The sequence goes on along the minus strand of JAZKJV010001031.1, from coordinate 1,456,164 downwards.
GTTGTCAGGGAGGCGTATCGACGCTTGAGATTTTGAGTTATATATTTATGATATTTTTTCTTTCGCTATTTTCTTCTTTTTTTCTTGTTTGTGTTTTCTCGGTTTCATCAGCTTTCTCGATTTTCATGTGTTTTCTTTTTCTCCTGATTTTCTTGTTTTTTTCTCTTTTATTTTCTTCATGATTTTTGTGTGATTTTTCTTTCTTTGTTTTTTCTTTATTTTCTTGATTTTTATTGGTTTTTATCAGTTATTCTTGAGTCTTTTTCTCGATTGTTTTTGAGTCTTTTTCTCTCTGATTTTCTTTGAGTTTTTGGTTTATTTTTTATTTTCTGTTTGTGCTAACCCATTTTACAGGGCCTGCAGGATTAGCTGGCTTCTTAGTAACTCAGCTGAGAGTGCAAAGACCGGTTCAATCTTCTACGAGCCGGTTGCAGAGGAGAGCGGTTTATCCAGACTGATTTTTTGTATATTTTTGCAGACATTCTATTAGTTGTTTTCTTCTCAAAGAAGGCACTTTCCCATTTTCTATTTTTTGTGATAGTGGAAGGGGCACTTGCTCAATTTTCTTTTTGTAGCTAGGGGTCCACTAGGGACATCCCGACTGTACACAAACTTTAGACTTTTTTGGAGGTCTGTTTCATCAGGTGCCGGTGCACCTCAGGGACCTCACCGCGGTTTTTGTTTTTTCTGCCATTTTCATTGTTTTACGTGATTTCGTGAAGCCTAGAGTTGTATGTATGAGTGATTAGACGACTAAAGTACATCCTATACCCCTAATCAACATTTAGGCGTAAATAACTGACTTTTAAAAATTAATCTATTCTTACGCTTACGCTGTAACTGAATTATGATTCAATTTTCACACCTTTTCATGCATTAGACTAGGTTTTATATTTCTGTGCGGATCACTTGCATGTCGACTGCTGGCGCAAGGTATGATTTCTATGTCTGCATGCATCATGATTTTTCACCGCATTCTGTGGTTCTCCCTCCGAGAGATACATTTTTGAAAATTAATAGAAAACTGATATCCCGTTAGATATTTATGAAAATATCCAAAAAAGTGAAAATATTCAAAAACATTTTTTTAAAAACTTGACCAAAAATAAAAAATACCTAGACTAAACTTGTATTGGGAGAGCAAACCTCTTATTGTATGCAGGTATGCTCCAGACAGAGTGGATGAAAATGCAACCATAAGGATCAGAGCAAAAAATCTCTAGACTTGTGCCTTAAGTATCTGTGCATCACTTTTCGATGCATGGTCGCAACTGTAAGCACATGCCTCCGACCATGAAAAGTCGCTTTGGTGTGCTCTGCCTTATAGTTCCCTTTGTGCCTGATATAACCTGACAACCCCGACAAATGGCACCACTGTTTGGGTGATTGTGAGGACGTATGCTGGGTGACAGGGCGACACCACCTGTGAGTTTGCTAATACAACTGCTTTATCACCAAAAATAAAATTGAAAAGATAAAAGATCAAACTCTTACGATCTTCGCCGTTTAAGGTTGGTCAATCCGGGGTTTGCATTGCATTTGTTTGTGGGGTGTGCATTATTCAGCGTCTTATACACCTTCACACCCGTGTTCTTGATTTGATTTTGTATTCTCTCCCGTACTCTTCTGACATCGAGGATGATGACTAGAAGGATTTTATGCTCAAACTCCATGAGTTTTCGATCTACCACTGTCTACCGTATGTCTCCACATACTCGGGTGACCCTCTTCCGGAGTCGGTCCCACTTAGTCACGAGATGAGTCAGACCCAGATTCCCTTGCCTCCCATCCCTTCAGCTGAGGCAGACCTACGCTTCAACTTTTCGTCTATTTCTCCAACATATTTTTCACAGAGTTCTTAATGAGACTTTTTCCTTCCCAGAGGATTCGAGGAACATGGCTAGAGGGAAGGCACTAGTTGAGGATAAAGCTGCCGAGGATAGACCGCATCATGATGAGAGACGTACATATGAGATACCTGATCCAGCTTCGGACTTTACAGTGGGGATAGGTCCCTGGAGGGATTTATTTGCAATTTAGCAAAATCAGCAGAGGCCCGGAGTAATTTTTCCATTTCAGCGGGGGCATATATGTAAATCCTGCAAACCGGTGGGGCCTCATTGTAATTTACCCCAGGCGCACACGTGAGGCACGTAATTGGGGTCTTATTTGCAATTCTGGAGAAGTTCGGATGTGCCCCTGCAAATTACCCAGTCCCGCACATAACATGTACGCGAGGCTAGGCTCGGAGGGCGGATCAGGCTCGGGAATGATGTGGCAGGCGTTGGTGGCTTGGGAAATGGCTCGGATGATCCGAGCCTGCAAGTCCGGTTGGGGCGACGTTGTGTGTCCTGGGCCGTTGGATGTCCACCGCGAGGTGCCATCCAACAACACATGTACTTCTTCCTCAACCTGAGGAGGGGCGGCGTATTTGGAGCTCCAACGAGCACGTCAGAGCTCCACCGACCTCCCCCGTTGTCGTCGAAGGTCCGTGGTCCTTCGTGGCCACCAGGCGAGCATGACCGATGGTCGCAGAAGCTTCCAGGATAGCTGTAAAAGTCAGTCGACGTTGCCTCTTCGGAGATGGAGATCGAAATCGAAGAAGGAGCATGCGTTCTGGTCATTGAAGCACCTACAGGGTTAGCGTATAGCCGAAGCATATGGGTGCGAAGTGAACTAAATGGAGGGTCGTGAGTGGAGAGAGGCGAGGCCCTGGTGGGGTTCCTCTCCGATGAGGAGAAGAAACGGGGGGCGGATGTGGTGGAGGATGTAGAGAAGGGAAGAGGGCGATCGGGAGGTGAAACGAAGATGGGGATGATATGGTGGAGCTTGTAGGGTGACCGATGGCCGATGAGGGTGATGAAAGGCGACGAGAAAATTAGAAGAAAGTAAGAGGACAATAGAGAACGAAGTACCTCATCGGAGAGGCGAGTTGGTAGAGGTAGCGATCTGGGCTGAGGTCCGTTAGGCCCTGGGGTCTTTGCTCGACCTGGACGATCATTCCGAGAGGCTCGACGGTGCGTGGAGCATCCGCTATATGGCCGGAGGGCCAAGGATCACACCAGGGATGTAGGTCGTCGCCTTGGCCTCCACCATCTGCTGTCACCGGAGGACGGGGCAAGCTGGGCTTAAGCCCCTTGGATGATGGATAGGGTGAATTGAGGGCGGAGGGTGGGGTTTTATAGATGGGGTCTCCGGTCGTTTCAGTGGTGACGAGACGTTTTGAAATGGTTGTAGAAATGAGGAGTGATGGAGGGGGCGTTGGGGAGTTACGCAAGGATGGCGGAGGAACAAGCGATGCGGGGCGTCCGTTAGGACGAGGAGGGGTGATCGGAGGGGCTGGCTAAAATGGAAAGGGGATGAAGGTGGCGCAAGGCGTAATGTCTAGGGAAGGGGGGTTATGCGAGGTGGAAGATGAGGCCAGGGCTGTTGGATCTCGCGATCCAACGGTCAGATGGAGGCGCAGGTGGACGCACCAGATCAGATCCTTAGGATATGATCTAGCAGTGAAGGTTGAGCCGATACGGGCGGTCAAGATGGAAGTTAGGGTTCTATCCGATGGTGGAGAGGAAGCAAAAGACGTGGTTGTATGGGAGTCGTAGGATGCGAAGGAGATCGTACGACTGTGAATGAGGCGGAGAAAAGCGGTGGGGATCAGATCTCAAGGGAGATCTGACGGCTAGAAGCGAAGCGGGGGTGGACGACAGGTATTGATGTGGGCCAGAGAGATCCAACTGCTAGGAGAGGGTCGGGTGACGAAAGGAGGGAGTGGGAGCGTGGTAGCTCCAGAGAGTGTCACGTCGCTGCTTCAGAAAAATCAATAAAATACAAAAATAAAGAAAAATAAAAAAGAATTAGTTAGAGGCGAAATTAGAAAAAAGTCAAAACATGAAAGTTGCAGATCTCGATGAGATCTACAAGTTTCATGTTGGACAAAAAGTCTAAAGAGGTCATTTGTACAAAAGTGTATTTTTGGGGTTATTTTTAATGAGATAAAAACACCGTTTTTAGCTTTTGAGATTTCTTTGTATTTTTTATTTCTTTTAAAGGTTAGGGAAAATATAGACAATCAATTAATATATTTTTTGGGATTTTTAATAAAATATAAAAGAAGAAATACAATAAAAGAGTTAGCTATTTATAGATATTTATAGGGTAATTATACACATAATATTTTCAATATAATACAAGATGATAATAATAATAATGAATTATCAATGATTTTTATTGATTTTTTTAAGTAAGGAGATTAATAATCTGATTTTCATATGATGAATACGAGATTCATCACTCTCCCGTTTCTAGCCTTATGTGTCGCTCTTGGTATCGAGAAAAGAAAACCCAAATATGGTTTGGGATTCTCTAAACAGAGAGTCGTGTCCCTTAAAAATATGGATTGGGGAGCTATCACAGGGCATCTTCAAATATGCCCTCTTCATATAAAGGTTAAAGTAGGGAGAAACACATGAGTGAGATAATATTCTAGTGAAGGGGTAATAAAGTTGTGTTCACACCCGTTAATGTAAAAAATACGCAAAGATTGGTAAAATAGGATATGAGAATCAAATGCTAATCCAATTAGAGTTAGTGGCATTGGATGAACTTATAAAACAATGCTAAGGAGAAGGATTCGTCCCACACTTTCCATCGCACTATTTTTAAGCCTCCACTCTCCATGGATCCTTCATATGATACTGCACCGCGGTTGAAGATGCCTATAAATTCTTCAGCAATGGTTTAGTGGTGGTCAACGATAGTCCGAGGAGGATTGCGACATCATAATGGGCTCATCCAATTGCTCCACATTTGTTCTTCCCACATGAATTCAGACTCACTAAATTCAAGCAATGTAGCCCACGCTTGATGATGAAGTATGCACTCCACTTTATGTTTTACATTTGTTCTTCCAACACGAATTTGGGAAACAATAATTAAGTCATCTCGTCATGTGCCCTATGATCAAGCAACTCATCGGGATATGAGTATTTCAAAGCAGATGAGAATTGATGCTACAACAACGTATTGAGCATTTGCGTACATTAGGGTTTTGTCAACTTGTCGGTCCATAGTTTTTCTTTACTTGGTCTAAACAAATCGAGATCAATTTATGATCTCAACAGTTTAGGTTTTCTTGTTTAAGTGGTTAACTAAAAGTTATTTTAGGAGTCAATTAGGGTTTAGGAGACAACTAGGGTTTGGTCAGGTCAATTTTTCTTATCTTTGTTTTATTTGTAATCAACCCCTTCCTAAATAAAGGGGCTATTAGGTCATGTTTTGAGATAGTTTATGAAGTTATGAAACTATAAATTAAGTATTGGATTTGGAGATTCCCTCCATCATTATCATCTCTCCCCATCTATTTTCTATGGTTCCATCTCTCGTCCTTATTCCTCTTTCATCTCATGAAGTTTGTAGTGCCAATTCTCTCTTCTCTCTACGTCCTTAATTTTTAGATTGCATCATTTGCATAAGGTAAAATACTTTCTTGAGGGTTGTTCACGAAAGTGACTAGTTCTAAGCGGGATTTTACTACTCCCAATTAGAGTAGCAAGGTATAGTGAAAAATATATTCCAACAGGATGGAACAGAGGGTAAGGGGCTCTTAGAGCGAGGTTTTAACTCGTGATTTTTAGCAAATTGGATTTCTACGTAAACGTATATGTGCATTTGTAAAGTAGATTTTTTAAACGCATTATCTGTACTGCACAATTCAATCACCCCTCTTTCCTGTGTCTATTAATCAATTTCATGAATGATTTCAATGTCCAACTTAAGGGGAGTTTTTTGTTTTATGCATCTTAATTGGTTGAGGGTGAGGATCCAATAATAATTTTTTTTGGAAGGAAAAAAGGCAAGGCATGGAGGAGACGTCCACCCAAGGATCCAATAATGACGTGGAACTATGTACACAACTCATCCATTTTTTACAAGATAAGAAACTGAAGATAATCCTAGCTACTTGTAATCGAAAGGGACTCTTCTCTTGGATTTTAAATAACATTGAGATGGATTTTCCATTTATATCATTGTGTCTTATGGCTTGTTGTTTTGTTTATTTGTTTTCTACTGAAATGAACTAAATTGTTCGCTAGAGTTGTCTAAAAGTTGTAGTTAGGCCACCATGCCAAGAATTAAAAGAAATACTGAAAAAGGGAAATGTCTCAAAGGTATCCTTCTATTTCAATTAGGAGTGATGGGCTACTTTATATAAAGGGCCTAGCCATAAGTTGTTTCTTAGAGTTCCCATCTCCATGATCTGATCTCCGATCAATACATGGCCTGGACAAAGTTGTCCGCATCCCATTTGCATGTGTTGTATCATTTTCAACCATGCTTTAATACATTACGAATACTACACCATGACTTCATCACCCGTGTCATTACCACTATATGCTTCTCATCAATATTTCAACCATGGCATGCAATGAGTTGTTGATGAGATTCATCATGGTATTATTCAATTCACAAGCGATCGGACCATTCATCAGGAAATGAGTGCTTTAAAGTGAATTAACCCTATCACGAGGTTACTATATGACTGTAATTTTAGATGTGTATATAGTAAATGATATTGATATTTGTGGTTTCTTGTAGGTATTCTGTCATCCTCGTCTTCAACCATCCCTCCTATTCTCAATTTCATTTTTTCTCTACTTTATGTGTCTTGATGTGGTTCTTACCTATTAGTATCACTTTTCACCCTTTAATTTCTTATCCAAAACAACAGGACTACATTCTTATGCTACATGTACATTTGGTTTAAGTTTCAGGCATATCTGTGGACTCGATGCTTTTTCAATATATGTGCACATAGTTATTAGAATATTCCCATGCTTATCCTAGGTGATATTGTTTGGGAAGCTTACTTTTCGAATTGTGCATGAGATGCAAGTTGTGCAAAGGGAGTATGTTCCGTGCACGAGTATGTGAGGGTTGTTGATGGGCATCATTGATGTAATGTGTTGAGATAATTACGTAATTAGTCTATATATGTGTTGGAGGTTGTCTAGTCCTGCATTGCTGAGTGGTTGGACTTGGATTTGTTGGTAGTACTATATAAAAAAACATTATACACATGTATTCATTAAGAATACCGTAATGCTATAACTAGCCCTTGGTGGCTTTCTGTAGTTCCTTTAGGAGTAGAGTTCCACATAATATTATATTTTCTTGTTATTCTTGATTTTACATTTCTATTGCATGTTTCCGTGTGGAATCGGAGCAAGTTAATTTTGATATGACCTGATGACATTCCTATAGAAGTTTGGAGAGTTCTAGGTGAACGGGATTTGACTTGGCTCACAAATTTATTCGTTGTTATTTGGCGAAACAAGAAAATGCCTGAAGAATGGAGGAGAAGCATTTTGGTGCCTCTTTATAGGAGTAAAGGAGAGATTCCAAATTGTTTGAATTGTAGATGTCAAAATGATGAGTCATACTATGTAAATTTGGGATGTGTGATCGAAAGAAAGTTGTGCCAAGTTTCCAAAGTAACTGAAAATCAATTCGAATTCATGTCAGGTCGATCAATTATTGAAGCTATCCACTTGTTGAGGAGAACAATGAAGATTTATAGAGCTAAAAAGAAGAGCCTCCATATGATTTTTAATAATTTGGCGAAGGCTTATGATTCGGCCCCATGGGAGATTTTGTGGGGAGTGTTGGAGAAGAAACAAATAAATATCCTTTACACTAACCTTATAAAGGATATGTATGATGTGGTGAATTATGGGGCTTCATCTTGTGTAAAGATCCAGTCTAGGAAGGCTGAATATTTTAACATCAAAATCGGTCTGCATCAAGGTTCAGTTTCGAGTCCATTACTTTTTACTTTAATTATAGACGAGTTTGCTAGTTACATTCCGTACGAGATACCTTGGTGTATGTTGTTCACCGTTGATATTGCGTTGATTGATGAAATAAGAGATGAAGTAAATGAGAAGCTGAGGTTTTGAAGACTTGCCTTAGAGTCTAAAGGACTTCGTATAAGTAGGGACAAGATTGAACATATGGAGTGCACATTTGAAGGAAACAACGGTGAAGAACTCTAGGTGAAATTGGAGATGATAACATTCAGAAGAGAGATTCTTTTAGATACTTGGGATCTATTTTACAACAAGATGGGGAAGTTGATGGAGATGTTACTCATAAAATAAATGCATGTTGGCTAAAGTGGAGAGGAGCCACTATTATTCTTTGTGATAAGAAATTCCCTTTGAAAGTCAAAGGAAAATATTACAAAGCAGTCGTGAGGCTCGATATGCTCTATGGATCAGAATGTAGGCATGTGAACCATAAACATATGCAGAGAATGACAATAGCAGAAATGGAAATACTAAGGTGGATGTGTGATCATAAACGAAAAGATCGGATTCGAAATGATGCGATCAAAAGAAAAGTGGTGTAGCTCCGACAGACGATAAGATGAGAGAAAACTGCTTAAGATGGTTTGGCCATTTGCAAAGGAGGTCGATTGATGCACGAGTTAGAAGATGAGAGATTTGGGATGTTGAACCAATTAAGAGAGGGCGAGAAAGGCCCAAAAAGTGTTGGAATGAGAACATCCGAAGGGATCTTAATTGTTTGTATTTAAGCCCGAGAATGACCCAAAATAGATATGAATGGAGGTAAAAAAATCCATATAGCTAACCCTACTTAATTGTGGGAAAATGCTTTGTTGTTGTTGTTATCATTGTTCCTGGAAGTTGCCTATGAACCAAAATGCACCCACTTCTATGGTATGGTGGTAATGTAGTGTGCTTACCACCTGAAAGATCAGGGTTCAAAATCCCTCCTTGTAGGGGTTGCATTAGGTAGCTGACAACTAGCGTAAAAAATAGTCAGATCTTTCAACATGGATTTGGGAAAGAATCCATGTACTAGATCTTACTTAAAGTGAGAGAAGGCTTCGCCGTTTTGTTGTCAATGTTCCTGGAAGATCATATTTTTGCTGGATATCATTTTGGCATGCAAGATAAGTCCCATTTGCTTTGTCAGTGGGTCTGATCAAACAGATCCCTTGCGGCGGCAACAAGTTAAAGATGAAGAGCATCATAGTGTTGATGCTACAATCTTGTAGGCCCTGAGGTCAAAGGAAGAGGAGGTGGCAGCAATGGTTCCCCATGGAACCCTCCCAAAGAACGAGAGAAAGGGATTTCTAAAATATAGTAGTCATCCCTTGTGAAAAAATGTCAATGTGAAGAAAAGAAAAATAGAAGGGGTGAAAAAAACAACAAAAGGTGCAGCAATAACTTTCTTGAAGGGGATGGTAAGACAAAAAAAGAGGCGGCGTAATGGTGATGTGTTCTCAGGCAAGGGACCGTATTTTCAAAGTTGAGAGGAAGAAGAAAGAGGGGCTGATGCCCTTAAAGGCCTTAAGGTCCGTTTCATATCTTTAAAGTCGTAAATGGCTATTTGCTATGTTGAAAAAAAGGCCTGAGAAGAGGAAATTAGCAAAAGAAAGGATACCTATATAAAAAAGGGAAAGGGGAGAGTTGTAAAGACATAAAAAGGAAAGAAGATGATTTGAGAAAAATGACATGGATTGACAAAAAATATGTTTGAAAAAATGATGACTATTGAAGAAAAAGGGAAATGATAAAAGGGGTTAGAATTTGGAGTTTGTATCTCCTATATGGATTTAGGAGTTGCTCTTAGAGTTAGTTGGAATATTTGGTTGTGCGTCTATTATGTTGTAGATGGGTAAATGGATACCTTCAGATCCATTTACCCCATCCAGTTGTTTAGTCCCACATCTACCAGTTTGGAGATGTGGAGACGTAGCGAGGGCTATATATAGACATCCACACCCTTGTAGTCAATGGAGAAACACATAAGCCCTTTGAGGCCTTCTCCCGTGGTTTCATCCCACTCCTTAGGGAATAGGGTTCCACGTAAAAATCTTATTCTTCATGTTCATCTTTCTTATTTTTATGCTCTGTTTATCATTCTGCTCGGCATTCCTATTTCCTAACATGGTATCAAAGCGGGTCGATTCTCGAGGATTTCAAGTTCTTATGTTCAAGATTCGTTTTTTTGAAGATATGTTGTTCTTATTCGAGATTTGTTCATATCGTTCTTGTTCCACGTTAACTCTCTAGCTGGATTCATGTTCTAGGGTTTCATTTTTGAAACCCTATTTTTTGCACGTATCTTAAGGAGGCAATCCACATCCTCTACATCTCTGAGATCCAGTGCGACATTGCAATGGCGGCGCTTATGCGCTCCATTTTCAGTTCGACCCACATAGGCGGCGACGAGGAGAACCCCAAAAGAGGGGGCGACGACGATCTTCGAGTTTGAAAGAAGGGTTCCCAAGGGAACCCTAAATGATGGTCCCGCCAACCTTTATGAAAAAAATTCTGCATATTTTAGGCCCAACTGTATGGGCCGAGAGGAGTATTAAAAAAATATTGTTATATTGCACATTTTAGGGGGTTATTTAAAAAAAGGGAGGGTGAGGGTTATTTTGTTTAGGCCCAAGTGGGCTATGCTCTGATCATTAAAAAGAGAGAGATAGAAGAAGAAGAAGAAACTGTATGTTTATTTTAAAAAAGGTGTGTGCAATTAAAAAAAGGTCGTTTGCAGTTAAAAAAAAGCCATATAAAGAAACGGCTTAAAAAAAGAGAAGAATGTTTTTTTTAAAAAGAAAATTTCAAAAAAAAGTGTGCAACAACTATTAAAAAATTGGAAATAGCCCGGGGAAAAAAAGGTTAAAAATTTGCAAGAAAAGCCAAAAATAGAAGGTTATCGATGGTCATTTTCCCCCATATTATTATCTTCTCCCAACTTTGTCGATGTTCATGTTCTGGCAAGTATGGGAGAAAGGGGGAGTATATGTAGAGTCATAGGTTTATTCATATTCTTCAGATACAGATTCTCCATACTAACCATTCAGATTCCAGAGTTTACAGTTTCTCAGATGTTCAGACTCGACGTCAGGTTCCGAGTCTTCAGTTTCAGACTCACACATGTATGCTGTATTCATTCAGATGTGCAGATGTTTGCCATTTTTTGTAGTGATCCCCATCTTTTCTTGTTTCGACGAGCGTTTTCATGTGGGCCATAGGGACTCCAGAGTAGAGGACCATTCCCTATGCCATGTAGGAAGGGTTTTCATGTGGTATCATAGGAACTTCAGAGTAGGGTACCATTCTCTGTGCCAGATGGGAGAGCCAGTTCTCCGACGAGGAGACTATTTCAGATTCCATTCTCTAGCAACCATGGACTCCGACAGGGATTGCACTCCACGACCTTTTTCAGTTCTGTCCTTTTCAGAGATGAAGTAGTTGTCCACATGTTGTGGTGGGCCAGAGTATTCTGGCAAGGAGACTCAATTCAGTTGCAGTGACTCTGACAGGTGCAGTACAGAGCACATGCTCTCCGACAACGAGATTCAGTTGACTCACACTCCAGCCTGTTCATTCTCCTCAGCTGCATGGCATGAGAAACAACGTCCTTGACAGCAACCGACTGTTGTGCGTGTTGAGTTGATGTTGTTTGTAGTATCATGTATTGTGAGTTGAGTTTCTTTCTATTTGTCCAAGCTGAGCATTGCATGCTCCAGCTTGCGGGGGAGTGTTCGAGTATCTGGTTGTGCGTCTATTATGTTGTAGATGGGTAAATGGATATCTCCAGGATCCATTTACCTCATCCAGTTGTTTAGTCCCACATCTACTAGTTTGGAGATGTGGAGATTCGACGGGGGCTATATATAGATCCCCACACCCTTGTAGTCAGTGGAGAAAGTTCAATGAACACATAAGCCCTTTGAGGCCTTCTCCCGTGGTTTGACCCCACCCCTTAGGGAGTAGGGTTCCACGTAAAAATCTTGTTCTTCATGTTTATCTTTCTTATTTCTATGCTCTGTTTATCATTCCGCTTCCGCATCCTATTTTCTAATAGAGGTTGAATATGGACCACATATGACTGAAAACTATGATAGAGGCTCGACACGAGGAGATTCATAGGGATTCGGTATAGAGATTCCATTCTCGGAGCTAGCATATGGGAGAGGCCAAGTTCGAGGCTCTTGTTGACAGAGTCCCATTATAGAGGTGTCATAATAAAAGCCCATCGTTCATAGGTTTATATGATATAGTACTTACAGAGGTCTTAAGCGGGGAGGACAACTTTAGTCTTCGTACCCTGAATAATTTAGAGCCCTAACACTTTTGAGTTTGAGTTGTATTTGAGATATGTACATGGCTTGTGTGTATTGAGTGTTGTATTGTCCAAGCTGAGCATTTATTCCATAAGTGTTGAAAGAATTGCATAATTGGGACACCTACGTGGGAAGTTGTTTAGTTCCACATTGATGAATGATGGGATTAGGTTATGTTGGTGGGTATATAACTGTCCTAGTCCTTGGTGGCTTTTTGCCATGATTTCATCCTGTTCCTTTGGGAGGCGGATTTCGTGTAAAATTATGTTTTCTTGTTTTTAATTTCGTATTTTTATTTAATATTTCCCACAAAGCAATGCAACTTTTAGTTTGTGCACGCAAGTCCATATTGGAGGGGGTTAGAAAAAGGGGGACCTTTCTGGGAGCTTGGATTTAGGTGGGGTATCCCCTTTGTTCCAAACCTTCTCTTCTTATTTCCAATACTGATCATGGAACACCATGAGCAACAGGATGTTGAGGTCTGGAATTCGTGCGTCTAGTCAGCACGGGAAAGAAGGGAAGAAAGAAGATATTATTTCTCCAATGCTTGTGCTGGAAAGATCTGCAACAAGTCCTTGTAAGGGCAGCCAATGAGAAGGCAGCAAACACGGTGGTGCAAATCCCTTGTTCAACAACTTCAATGGCATAGAGTTACCTTCTTTTATGCCATACAGAAACAACTGAATAAAACTTACCGAGAGACAGATCTATATAATAAAAAAAGCATATCGAATATTGCAGCGATACATATACGTTATACATTTATGTAAGCACATTCCAAAACTACACGGTCACATTCTAACAATGCCGAGCTCCTCTCAAGGCATTGACACTGTGTTTTATGCAGGAGATGATGTAGAAGAAAAGAAGCCTGATCCGTCTATATATCTTACAGCTGCAAAGGTAATGAAATGTCATTTTTGTTGCCGAATAAGAGTCAGCGAGACGACTAAATCACTGAACGTGGAAACATGTTCCTCAGAAACTAAATGTGCGTGCTAGAAATTGCTTGGTCGTGGAGGACAGCGTTATTGGGCTCCAGGTAGTCCAAGTTTACTCTGCCTTGGTCTTATTCTGTGGAATTCTGGGGTTTTTATAGAAGCGTTTTGTCAACAGGCGGCAACTAAAGCAGGAATGTCATGCATAATAACTTATACGTCATCCACATCTAATCAGGTGAAATTCTTCTTCTGTTTATTTATGTCTATATTTAACTGCGCATTTGTCACGTAGCCAAAACCACTTGGTATGCTTCATGTATAGGATTTCAGGGATGCCATTGCAACATATCCTGACTTGACTGACGTGAGGTGTGCCGCAGATTTCGTTGATATGCCTGTTTTATTCGCACTTTTGAGCAGATGTCTTACAATCAATTCTGTTTGCAGGTTTGAAGAACTTGAATTACTGCTTCATAATAACATCTAACTAGCATTCTAGAGAAGTCCATAATTTTATTTATATTGAAAAGGCCGTATACGAAGATAGTACTTTAATTATTTTAATTCGTGTACTAACTACATTCAGTCAAAAGTCTTCTGATGTCTTATGTGCACTTTCATTTTGTGTTCTCTGTTACTTTCTTCCTCCAGTTCTTTGCAAAAGAAACTGTGAATCGATAAAAACTTGCCCATGACTGCAAATACATGTACAAATACAGATAGATGTGTATTCATGTGTATGTGTATGCACGTGAGCGCACGTGTTTGAGTACGTGGTTATGCATGCTTATGTAATATAGATATCTTTCTCAGAACAATACAGATAGATACGTGTCAAGGTGGGATGGGAGGATGTACAGACTCTGGATTGGACTAGTGGTTAGTAGAAGAGGGAGGTAGAATGGATACAAAGTGTGTGGTTTTCCTAGTGTCCTATTGGGTTCCAACACTGAATCCGCTTATTTCATTCTCCACTTCCACGCCTAGTCTGGCAGAAATTGAATTCAATATATCATTGACATTTTCCAAGTTGTGAATAAATTATATCTAACGACAAATCTAGAAATGTTGTCCTCTAAAAGGTTCTCATGACTAATCATGGGAGAGGTATCTTCAGTTGGCTGATACGGCTGAGAACATGGAGTCTCATACTAAACATATCTCGACTCTGGTATGTAATGTTAAGTATAGACTGCCTATATGAAAGATATTGGTTAGAGCCTCATATGGTGGAGTCAAGAGACAAGGGACCTGTAAATCGAGCTCTTGGGTCTCCCTTGTATATGGAGGCTCTCCAAATGAGTGGTGTGAGGGTTGGTCGTGGTAAACTTGACCACTAAAGTCAATCAAACTTGGGAAATCATCGATTGTGGGTCTCTCCATTCGATGAACCGTATATTGTCCTTATGTCAAATATCGATGTGTAGAGGTGAATAGTTGACCTATTCCAACATTCATATAAGAAGAGAATGATGTTTGTTGGGGTAGATAATTCTGTGATTCATCTATCTCAACAGTAGCTTGCCCTTGAAATGATTCCTTGATTCTTGCAAGTATTCGAGAATAAGGTGTCAGCCTAGGATGAGAGTGGATCAGGAGTACACAAAGGTGGAGTAGGTGGGAAGTGTGAAGAAATGGAGTAGTCATTTGGAGTTCTAACTTCATAGTCTAGGTGGGATGGAACCGACCACGGGTAAGAGTCTCATGGTTGAGAGTACATGGAGGAAAGAGGAGATGAAGATGAACAATGTATGGTCGAGGAGAAGTTACTGGCAAGGTCCGGGTATGAGGACCAATATCCTGACATCTTCGAAAAAGAATGTGTAAAATGAAAGTAGATCGTGGTGGAAAGCGAGCAAGTGCACAAAATAACACGCACAAACAAACAATACACAAGAGAAGAGTAAACCATGATTTCACCTACTCAACTCAACGAAGGCTGCACGGGTCCAATTATCATCTTTTTAATTCTAATTAGGTGACAATACAAATCTTTTTAACACAAGCACACAATGTCAATCGTTTGACACCTAGTTCTCGATTCTACCAAACCCCAAATAGAAGGACTATTTGGCTAGGCTTTCGGGTTATATCAAGTCCTTAAGACAATGGTAGAAATATGAGATCCAAAATGTCTCTCTAAGGTCATAGGAGAGCGCTTGCAGCTCCCGAATTCACAAGGGTTGGATCCGGAGACTTAGGGCACATGTCCAAGGATTTGGGCTCTAACCTTAAAGTATGCGTCATCACCCTCTCTTGTCTGAATAGTACCTGTGTCCAATGATCAGGGTTGCTCTCCTGCAAACAAATGCTAAATTTATTCTATTTTTTGTCCAATCTGTATTAAATGTCCCAATTTAAGTTATATTACCACGTGATTAAGTCCACCAAATAATGCAACCAAATAATGCATGCCTAACGCTCAATCCGTATTTCCTTTAATCTTAGGTTATAAAATTGAGGGGGAGGAGTCAAGAAAGACCTATACAATCGATAAAGGAAATGATGCATACCCAGTTTTAGAAGACTAACAATGATCCTCGCGCTCTACATGTAGGAAGCAATGCATAATTGAAAATTTGTGTTTATCTAAATGAATGCAAGTTAGAGAAAAACTGCACCTAGCAGAAAGTTCTATTAGTCAGGAAGAAATTAATATGCACTTTTGACTAAGTTGAACGATCTAGAGTGCGTATTATTAAATGAATAAGTGCAGCCTAATTAGTCGAGCACAATCAATAATCATACGAGAGATCTAATAGATTTATCCATTCCTAATGATTGAGTCGCTCAAGTCAAGTCCCACCCTCTACAAAAAGGGTGTACAAGACTCGACAATCATAAATAAAATTAGAGTGTCCAAAGTCCAATGTACATTCACGAGAACCCAAACAGGAACTGCTGCAAATAAATGCAGTTATTACTAATAGTTATAAGAACAAAATAAAATACTGAAATAAAATCCCAGGACTTTACACTCTATCATGACTCGACTCGATCTTAATTTTATGTAATCCTTGCAGCAGGTTGGTTCTTAGAAGCTCCTACCTCTGGTCACTTCGAGATGTGCCGACTATTATGAAAGCCGCTCCAATACGTCGGGTCCCGTGCACAAAAATAAGATGTATGTCAGAGAGAAAATACACAAATTAATAAAAATAAAGAGATAAAAAGTAAAAGAAATGCAGAAAAATAAAGAGAGAAATACTTACAAGAAACTTGAGGGTCGGACTACTCGAGGGATTGCAAACATAATCACTACATTTTCTAAAAAAACTATCCTAAGACATGCCTCCTCAGCAACGATGCCATTTGAAAAAGCCATTGAATCCATCTTTTAATTTGTCATTTTTAGTGTAGCACATAATTCAATGGTTAATCAAAATCACTCAAAGATTGACCAATTACTTATATGTAAATGACAATTTTATTTTTACTTGGAAAGTCAAAGATCGATCACAGGGAGGCAACTATCAACTTAGAATTTCATATCATTAAGCCCATATGGTTTTCAAGAGAAATTTTTTATTTAAATGCAATTAAATGGAATAATGCAAATGCAACAAGGTTTAGGGTTATTTCGTAAATTTTCAGTCAAATCAATTCAAAAATAATGAAACTTGGGCAGAATGTAAATTAATGTCAAATTAACCTGCTATGAATTTTTGGTATTTTTTATGATGCATTATGAAGTTTTAATGAATTAATGCAAAAATAGTGATTATGAGAAGTTTAATTTTAATAAATAGCCAATACTAATTATTTCCATAACCAAAATTTTCCTTAATGACTCTAAAAGAGGAATCCATGATAAATTTAAATCCCTAAAAATACTAAGGGAGAAATCTATTAAAAATCAATTACAGAAATCATCAACTAATTTTATTTAAGGAGAATGTTGCATGCAAATGATGTGATTTTTAGGCACATTACAAAGAGTAATTAATCTTAATAAATGTGATTTTTCAGGGGTTTTTAGAGAAATATATGACTTATTATGAATTATAGATTACAGAATTGGTAAAATACAATTAGTTTTACCGTAATAATAATATTAAATTTACACTAGCTCATAAAAAATCCATTAAATGTTCACAAGATAGAGGAATAAGTGTTCTACAACATGTAATTTTTGGAATAAAAGTATGACATTGAATGTAGGTTCAAAATAGTACTCCAATATTGGGGTAGTAATGCAAAGTTAGTAATTAAATTAACACAAATAAATGCATGTAAGGTTTGAAGTGGAATTACCTATCCCTACTAGTGTAATAACCGAGTCAGAGACCAGTTCACCATCTTCAAGGGAGGCAGACCACAATACCAACACAAGCCTTCATAGCCTCATTAGTATTCGTCTCCACCTCAGTTCATTACTTGGAGACATGGAAAAACAACCGATGCAGCCTACTTACGCTTACCAGACATACTATCAGCAACAACTTGCATATTCTCTGCAGTATTTGCATCCTCCTTCTTACACATATCAGCCACAGTCCGCATATCCTGTGTACCAGCTTCAGCACTAGCAGACTCAGTGACATCCAGTTGTTAGGTATCCAAAGGCACCTTTGGTGAACCCATCATTAGATCATCTTGTAATCGTAATGAAGAACATGAATGATTTGACTCAGAGGCTTGACAACCTGACCGGCACGAAGACACTCATACCAGCCCATGTCTTAGCCAATCCCTACAACTTCAGATGCAAGGAGCAGGTAGCACATGATCCATCCACCCTTGATACATGCATGACCTTTGATTTTACTTGTCTCAGGAGTGGTAGGGGACTTCAAACGCTCGCACATCAGTTGGGATTAGGAGATCGAGCCACTAAGAGAGCTACACCGACTACTTCATCTTCTCCACCAGTTGAGCATTGATCCAGTGTTGCAGATCATGGAGGATCTTCTTCTTCTTCACCACAACCACCATCTCCACCATTATTCAGAAAAGGCTATAAAGAGAATAAAGGAAGATGCATTATCGAGTCAGCCATGAAGAGAATATACCCATCACGGAGCTTTCTTTAGCACCAACAGATCGAGCAACTCGTTTAGTTTTTCTTCTTGTTTCTTCTAGACATGTATTGTATGATATTATACAAATTGTTTCTGATCATCCAGATGTACATTTTGATTCTGACGTGAATAAGAGAAATGAACAGTTTGATGTTTCTTCTGATTCTGTTCCATTTCTATCTGCTTGAATAAAAGAAAATTCCAAAATTTAAAAACAACACTACTTGATCATCGAGTGTTAGAGATCCTTCATAACATATTTTTAGAGATGCCACTCCTTAAAGCCATGGAGTACATGTCTGCAATAAAAAAGGAAATGAAAGAAGCATATACTATGAAGAGTCTGCCCAAGAAGAACAAACGCCCAAGAACAGAAAAGCATATTTTAACCATGGCCACACTTCACACCATCAACAACATCCCACTCAAAAAGAAAGATAAGGGAGCACCTCACATCTGTTGTCAGATATTTGATCAGGAGTCCGATCTTACTCTTTTTGATAGCGGGTCCTCCACTAATCTCTTTCCATCCTCGCTACTCACTGAGTTTGGTTGGGCCCTCCAGGATGATCCTTCAGTTTACTGACAGATCGATCAAGAGGTCAAGGGGAATTCTCGAGGATCATAACAGTGCAAGGCATGAGCTTTCCTGTTGATTTTATTGTCATGGATATGGTTACCGTTGCATTGTTACTCCATACCACATTCATACTTGGTCGATCGTTCCTTTGAATGCCCGAAGCGGTAGTTGATTATGGTACTAGAGAGATAACCATTCATTCTCTCAGTGATAAGGTTATGATAGAGATGATCCTAGATCTGAGGCCATCGGTAGCACATGAGAGAGAACAAGTTATAACAGATTCTGTGGACTGTGATTTTCTAGCCGAGATACAAGATATTGATCTTTTCACAGATTTCATGGATACACAGGAGTTCCTTTCCCAGAAGAAACCCCTGGAAAGCACAATCGAACTATTGATGTTTCAAATTTGTTAGCTGGTGAACTGTTTGAGCTATTTTCTGAGGTTCATTCTGAGTTTTTTGAGGTATAGTTTTCTGATATTCATTTGATGAGATACATTCTTATGAGATTACTGATGTTACTACTCAGATTTCTAAGATATTCATTGATGAGTTTACAGAGATCTTTGAGTGTCCTAATGAGCCATCCCATTCTGAGCAGAGATTATTTATTACATACCTTTCTGAGGCACTTCATGGTAAGTTTACAAAAGCCACGGTGGACAGTACACATAGTGTAGATCATATACCTTCCACCAGTGCAGTTGCAGAGGTTAGTGTAGAGCAGATCTAGACCCCACTTGAGCTCAAAGTTTTACCCTCATCTTTGAAGTATGCATCCTTGCGGGTGCCCCAAATGTTTCCGGTCATCATCAGTTTGCAGTTGACTGATGGACAGCAATCTCGCTTGATAGAGGTTCTTGAGAGAAACCACAATGCTATTGATTGGAGTATTTTAGATCTCCATGGGATTAATCCAAATTTGTGCTCACATCATATCTACTTAGAGAGTGACAGTAGACCGACCCATGAGTTTCAGCACTGTCTGAATCCTAATCTCATGATGTTGTCATGAAAGAAATCAGGAAATGGTGTGATGTCAGCTTCATTTATCCCATTTCGGATTCCAAGTGGGTCAATATGTTGTATGTGGTCTCGAAGATATCCAGGATTACTTTTGTGATGAATGACTGTAGTGAGGAGATCTCGACTCGTGTACCCACTTCATTGCTTGTCTACGTAGATTATGGGTGCCTGAACTCAACGACCAAGAAAGATCACTTTTCATTGTCCTTTATTGATCGAATTATTGAGAAGTTGGTAGAAAAGGGTTTCTTTTGTTTCTTGGATGGGTACTCAAGATACAACCAGGTTGCAATCGCTCCTCAGGACAAGGAGAAGACTATTTTTACTTGTTCGTTTAGCGCCTACGCCTTTAAATGGATGCCCTTTGGAGTGCATAACGCCCCCTACATTCTAGAGGTGTATGTTGGTCGTTTTCTCCAACATGGTAAGTAGTTTTTAAGAGGTCTTCATGGATGATTTTTTAGTCTACGGAGATAGTTTTGACATATGTCTTACTTATTTAGACCGAGTGCTTCAGCGTTGCTATGAGGTAAACTTAGTTCTCTCATGAGAGAAGAGTCACTTTATGGTAACTAATAGAATTGTATTGGGCCACATCATTTCTAAACATGGTATTGAGGTTGAGCCAGCTAAGATTAATGTGATCTCCAAGGTAGAGACACCACAAAATTTGAAGAAGTTGAGGTCGTTCCTTGGTCACGTTGAATTTTATAGGCGATTCATTGAGGACTTCAACAAGATCGCCAGGCCTTTGACTGAGTTTCTATGCAAGGATAGTGAGTTTATTATTGATGAGAATGTAATCCTTGCATTTCATCAGATGAAAGACACAGTTACTAGATCTCTATCCTTTAGCCACCAGATTGGTCTGATCATGACGAAGGCGTTAGACTTTGCAGTTAGAGCTATTTTAGGGTAGAGAAGGGATGGGATACCATTTGCCATACACTTTGCTAGTACGACTCTAGAAGAGGTACAACGAAATTACACAGTTACATAGAAGGAGATGCTAGCAATGGTATTTACCTTAAAGAAGTTCCTCTCATACCTACTTGGATGTAGAGTCATTGTTTACATGTATACATTGCCATACAATACTTATATGTAAAGAAGTATGCCAAACCATTCCTTATCAGATGGATCCTTCTTCTCTAATAGTTTGATTTAGAGATTCGTGAAAAACCTTGAGTGAAAAATGTTGTGGCAGATCATCTTTCTTGAATTACAGATGCAGAGTCCCCTTAGCATCTATTACTTCTCATATCAGAGACGTTTCCAGATGAGGCTATCACTTCCATGGTGACGAGTCGCTAAATATGTGATATAATTTGCACTCAATGTAATACGGGTACTTGGTGAATCATGCAGAACCAAATCAAATGTCTCTATGAAGAGGACTCGACTTAAATTTATATCCGGGCATGTCCGGGGTTGAACACATGGAGGCAGAGGAACGACTTTGAGTTAAATAAGAAAATTTAGGTCTAGATTTCCAATGTGGATTTTTTATACCTTCATATGTAAAAAATGTGAATGCAAAATGTGGTTGAATTAAGTTAATAAGAAAACAAACAGATTAACAAAATTAATGTTAATGTGAAATTAATCCAATTTAGTCAAATTATATTTTTTCTAAAAACCTAATCCAGTGATGAATGCAAAACACATTTTTAGAATTTTATGGATTAAAATGCAATAATGAAAAATATTCACTTTTTATGTTTTTATGCAATTTTTCACTCAAACAGAATGTAAAAATTACGAAAATTTTACCGAATCTAAAATAAAATGAAATGAGATTACAATATTTTTTGGAATTTTTTGAGAATATATGAATTTTTTTATAGATTTGTTAATGAAAATAGGGTGAAAGTGAGTATTTAATTCCTTATAAATCCACATTATCAATTAATCGAGAGAGTAAATTATATCAAATAGGTATTACAATATGCAATCCAGGAGAATTGGAATTTCGCATAAATACTCTGTGTGGATTTAATTAAAAATCAATTACCAAAACCACACAACAATTTAATTGAGTTACATGACAACTCCAATTTAGATAAAATTTGGATGCAAAATAAATCATATTTATGTCATCATCTCTGATTTTTTAGGAATTTTAGGAGCAACCGTGAGTGAAATATTGATTCAGGAACATAAGTTGGATAAAATATGAAATTTTTCACTAAATCAATTTTAGTTAATTACCCAAAGCTTACAAAAATTCAAATAAATAGCTAAATGGTAGACAAATAGTTACTCAACAACATGAACTTTTTCATTAAATAAAAGTACGCTAAAGAGATATCCAAATTAATGCATGAATATAAGGGTATTCGTGCAATAAATAAATTGAAATTGATAATGCAAACGGTGCACATGGGCACTTTTGTAATTACAGAAACATACGGGCAATGAAGTGCGAATTTTACAACATAAAAAAACAAAGACCTTCATCCAGGACTCCTGGACGGTTAGGGCTTGATGAAGGGGGTGGGGGACGGCGGGACGCGCGGATGGCCGCATGCGAGGGAGGTGATGGCGAGCGGAGGGGATCGCGACTGCGGTGGCTGGAGGCAACAGATGCTGGCGGTGGTGGGCCACGGGTGGTGAGGCGAGGACCTGCGGGCAGAGGGTTGTTGTGGGTTGTGCCTTGCCGCTGGCGGCAACCCATTTGGGCGCGAGGTGGTGCAGGAGGAAGGAGCCAGCAATGGGTGGCGGGGGTGCTTGTAGATGGTGCGGTAGTGCACGCGACAAAGCGTCAGCTGCAACTGGAAGGCTGATCTGTAGAGCCGCGTAGCTGGGCAGAGGCCATAGTTGTGGGCGGACATAGGCAGAGAATCTGCAACGGGATTCTTGCTCTCCAGTCAACTCGGCGGAGATGATGACTGGGTACATCTCTGGATCGCCCGCAAGGAATCGATACTTCAGCGAAGTAGGGAGCGGCTTTCGCTCTGGAATGCTGGGTGCTGGCAAATCTGGCTGCGGAAGGAACTGAGTGAAAGCTGCTAAGTCTGCCAAATCTGCCTGGGAAAGTGAAAGCGTACTCTCGCAAACTGGATCGGGAGAAGGCTGCTCAACTGCACTGTCTCTGCTCGGCTCTGCATCTACCTCCTCCTCATCTATAGGCTCAGGTGAACTCAGGTCTGGCATCTGATCATAGCAATCGGCCCAATCAGACTCTGAATCCGAGGGATTTGTATCAGAAGCGGTGGCATCAGTACCACCGGGAAACAAGGTGGCCTCAGCACCACCATTACTAATCATCGTGCTGCGATCGAGGACCGGCTCTGCTTCCTCAATAGTATCCTGAACCAGGTCTGTGCTCTCCAGACTCTCCTCTGCTGTCGTCTCTGCATCAGCTGTATCTGAAAGTGAGAGGGTGGTCTGTGTCTCAAGATCTACCCAAGCTGCCTCATCATCTGTGATCACAAAATCACAGTCCTGGTGGATGTCTGGCTCTGCGTCTGTCAGCTGCTCTGAATCGGTACTCGCATCGGAGCGGGCTCTGAGTCTGGCTCTGTAGTCCTCGACCGTCTCTATTTGTATACTCTCGCCCTCGACGCGAAAGTACACCTTCCCACTATCATGATCAGTCACCGCCTTGGCTGTGGCCAAGAACGGACGACCAAGGATGATGGGGGTATCGGTCACTGACTCAGGGATCTCCATGTCCAACACTACGAAGTCCACGGGGAATTTCAGGCCCTGAATCGTGACGATAACGTCTCGTAATAACCCCTTCGGCCTCTTGACAAATCGATCAGCGAACTGAAGGACTGTCCTGCTCTGTCGAAGAGTGCCCAACTCGAAGCGGTCGAGAAGGGCTGCCGGAAGAAGGTTGATCGACGATCCGCTATCTAAAAGAGTACGGTCGAACCTCTGCTCACTAATCTGGCATCTGACATATGGGGCCCCTGAATCTGGCCTCTTGGCTGGCAGTTGGTTCTGGATCGCGAAGCACGTGGCTTTCGTCAGCACATGTATCTCCGAAGTGTGGTTCCTCCTCCTCCTTCTGACTGTAGTCCTCTCTCTCAAAGAACGCTGGAGAAGGGGGATGTGCTGCAAAGCCTCCTGGAGGGTCAGCTGGATGTGAAATCGATCAATCATGCTCTGGCTGAACTCCTCAAGCTCTCTCTTTTTGGGATTTTCTTTTTTCTTCCCCTTCCCCATCTGAAGGGCTCTAGGGAAGGGGATCACTGGGTCCTTCTCAGATGAAGGACTAGGAAAAGGTCTAAGCGGTTCAAGGACCGGATCCACACATACATCATGCACCACAGTGGGACCAGAAGAAAGTAAACCTTTTCCTTTATTCATAGCAGAGTTCTGAGATACATGAGTGCGAGGAAAAACAATATCTCTCTCTGTACACAAACCGGTGGCCGCAGTACCACCACGGGCTGGCTCTGCTGCTGCTGCTGCTGGTAGACGTCGTGCGGCATCAGTACCGCTGGCTGGCTCGGCTGAATGGGTGGCATCAGTACCACCTCCTCGAACTGGTGAAGCGGCGGCCTCAGTACCGCCGGTGGGATCAGCATCCTTGGTGGCATCAGTACCACCGTCATCATCTGGAGCGGCCTCAGTACCGCTCTCCTCCTCCTCATGTGGCGCCTCTGGAGTGTCCTCGTGGTGAAGCTCAGATGAGGCGCCGCCGCCTGCTGGGGTCCTACCGCTCCTAAGTGTGACAAAATCAGCATCAAATAGATCCGAAGATGTATCATCAAATGGGTCACTAGGAGTGGCTAACTCAGTATGTACTACCTGCTCAGATTTCCTCTTAAGGTTGTTCGGATTCGGCTCGATCTGGGCTGGTATTGCGGCCTTCCCTCTCACCAGGTCCCGCATCTCCTGGCGGAACTCGTCCATCTCCCGTCTGAATGTGGCCTGCTGGTCCGTGAGGAGGCGGGCGATGTCATCCAAAGCGGGGCTCTCGTGGGGGCCCGACGGGTAGCCTCTCTGGGGGTGAGGCTGCTGGATCTGCTGCTGAAGGTGCTGGTAAGAGGGATATGAGGACGGGTGCTGCTGCTGAATCGGGTGAGCCTGCTGCTCACGCCTCCATGACTGTCCCTGCTGCTGATAGGGACGAGGACCGTAGGATGATGGCTGGTGCTGCTGGTGTGCTGGGTGTTGCGGCTGCGACTGGTGCTGGTCTCTCTGCTGGGAGTACTGCCCTCCCTGTCCTGACGGCTGCTGCTGGGGCTGGGCACCACCACTCCCCCACCTGAATCCGGGATGGTCTCGTCGGATCCCAGGCTGGGGGCGGTCATACCAAATCCCGTTGACATCCATCAACGGCTCTGCATCGAAGGGGTCTGGCGGCAGTACGGCCAGAGGCTGATCCGGCTGGTAGACCACCATTTGCATGTCTGGAGATGGTGGGGACTGGTAGGTAGGCTGCGGCTGCTGGTACGGCTCCGCCTGTACAAGGTGAACCTGTCTAGGCTGCTGTGAGGAGCTGGAGCGCTGGGACGAGCTGCTGCTGCCGCCGGTATCGCCTCGCGACAGAAGACGGGGCTGTGAAGCCGTCTGTGTCTCCTGAAGACACATGAGCTGGGTCTTCATGTCGCTCAGAACCTGTGCCATCTGTTCCATCTGCGTGATGCTCTGGCACTGCTTCTTCTCTATCAGCTCCATGCGGTCCAACTTCTCGCTGATGATACCCATGTCCGCAGCGGATGACTCTGCCTGTGCTGCTGCGACTGCGGACGAACTGGATGGACCTGCATCTACCCGTGCTATCCGCTGATACTGCACGGGTCCTGGCTGCTGTGGCTGGGGTCTCTGAGTGTACAATCTGGTCTGAGACATCACCATGTAGTTCTCTGACATCTCCTCGTAGATGGACCAGACCTGATCGTGGTCCTTGGCAAAGTAGGACCCGCCGCAAGAAGCGTTCACCAGACCCTGAAGCTCTGGCGTCAACCCGCTGAAAAAGCTCTGAACTAGGTTCGGCTTGGATATGTCGTGGTGCGGGCATCTGTCTAGGAGCTCTCGAAACCTCTCCCAAGCCTCGTGGAACTGCTCGTTGGGGAACATGGAGAAGTTGCTGATCAGGGCCCTCGCTGCATTCGTCCACCCGAGTGGATAGTACTTTTTCAAGTACTCGGTGCGGAGCTGCTCCCAGGTGTATACAAACTTCCCTAGATGCTTCAGCCAGGTGGCTGCTCTATCTACCAGTGAAAACGAGAAGGCTATCATCCGGATCGTATCCTGGTCCACGTGGCGATCGTGGACAGTGCTGCAGATCATCAGAAACTCCTGGAGGTGGAGATGGGGCTCCTCAGTAGCAAGTCCGTGGAAACGGGGCAGTAACTGCAAGGTGTTCGGGGGGAACTTGAAGTCCCCCACGATAGCTGGCACTACCACCCAGTGATGCATCAGAGTCGATCCGGGGTTGTGCAACTCCCGCATCAGTCGTGGTGGTCCTCCTGCCGCGGCGGCTGCTGCGGCTGCCGCTGCGGCTGCTGCTGCTGCTGCGGCTGCGGCCTCTGCATCAGGCATCTCCTCAGGCTCGCTCAGTATCTCCTCAGGCTCGCTCTGCTGGCCTCGCTCTGCTCTGAGCCTCTCCAACTCTCGCCTCATCTCTATCATGAATGCCCCCTGATCGCGTAAATGCTGCTGAACTGTCTCGAGCGATGCGATCAGGGTGGAGTTGATCGCTCCCTGGTCAAGTACAACATGCTGGTCTCCCTGTGGACCTCTGGAGTGATCGTCTGATCTGGCTGCCATAGCGACGTCTGCAAAATCAAATGAGCCCAACTCAGGTGCTGTCAAATCTGCTAATCTCTCCTCGGGCTCATGTCTCTCAGTGCCGAAAGAAAGGGGGTCGAGGGGGAACAGGGCGGAATCGTACTCGGGCTCGGAGAGCTGGTCTCGGTTCTCGCGGGCCAACCTAGATGATCGGGTAGACGTGCCCGAAAGCGGTGCAGCCAGAGGCTGCCTAAGAGACCGTCTACCCATCATCTTGATCTGGCGAGTAGTGCGGATGAGATCTGGAATCAACTATGATAAAAAACAAACCCCCGGTTCACCAACGCAACGCGAGCTGAAGACCGTGAAAGTTCGGTCAGATTATCTTGTCAATTTTATTTTGGTGAACACACAAAATATCAGAGCGCTTACGTGACCTGTTAGGATATCCGATGCTATCCCAACCGACTGGCCCGCACGGAAAAGTCGGTAATCAGTCGGGTCTAGCACCGGGAGGCTCTACCTAGGGTGCGGGTCACTCTCTCGCGCATCCAAACAATACAATGAGGGGGTTGCTCTCCCCAAGACAAAGTTTTTAGGGTGAGCGGTTTTTAAGATCAAGTATGATTAGCAGTCCCGATTTTATTGTTTTTCTTTTTAATATTTTTCAAAGCAAACAAAAGGCCTAACGAATTTTTCGGTTCTCCTGATTATTTAGTCCAAAAACAGGGGGGAGAAGACGAAAAAGCCGATGCGCGATAAATCAATGATGCATGCTGAGATAGAAATGCGTACCTTGTCTCCAGCACTCTACATGCAAGTGATCCGCGCAGAATTTAAAGACAGGAAATAAACTACCTAAATGATGCAAGCGGGAAAAACCGAGTCCTAGATGAGCAATTGCTAGCGCAGAACCGTCTAACTCAGTCACTCGCCCTCGATCCAAAGAGTCCGGTCTAGACCCACCCCTCCTCTTCTCGACAGGTCGAGTTCAGGAGTAGCGCTTGACGGGGCAGGCTCGCGGCGCGTAGGCTCTCAGGAAAGTGACTAAGTTATTTTTATTATTTATTATTAGTAGGTCCAATTACGTTCTATGGGAACAGATAAGCAATTAGGTGTTTGGATCCTACTAATTACGTCACAAGCACCAGAAATTCCTAAATCTAGGGGCTCGAGCAAAAACCGCGTAAACACCAGAAAGGCAGTAAGAAAGAAAAAGAAAGCCGCGAGAAAACCGCGAAAAACCGCTAAGGTCCTAAAGGGTCCCCCGAGCACACCGGTGCTCGGCGAAACAGACCCGCTACGGTAGAAGTGTCCAAGCAATCCAAGAGTTCAAGTCCCTGTATTATTACAATAATAATAAATGAAATAAAGTCCTAAGCTATCCTCACCCACTCAACTCTCTCTCGCTCTCTCCTGCGGCTCGATGAAAAAACGAGCCGCCTCCGCTTCGCTCGGGTGCACCGGCGCTCCTAGGAATGCCGCCCTCGCTCCTCGGGCCCTCGCAAGAAACAGAGAGAAAAGTGGTCAGTCCAAAATTTATTGTCAGAAATATGAGAAAAATATATATACAAATCTATACAAAAAGCCGCGAAACTTGAAAAGCCGCGGAAAAAGCTAAAAACGACTACTAAGCAGTGCTCCCCGGCAACGACGCCATTCTGATAACCTAAAAATCTCGAAGACCCGGGTGAAGGTAATAAGACAAGGGTCGTTGCGACCCGGATCTCAGAGGATAGGTATATCAAGAAAAATCAGACCACTCGAAACATGTAAAATCAATCAAGCACAAAAAAGAGCGGTCTAGCTATGAGATTAACCTGGTATAGCACCCAGGGTCGAACACAAGGAGCACGGGTTGGCCAAAGGCCTACGAATAAATATTTTTTGTGGTTTTAATGATTTTTAGATTTTTTTGGATTTTTAATATATAGAGAAAATAAGGAAAGCAAAAGCAAGCTCACTTCAACAAATTATTTAAGGCATCAAGGAGCAAGCAAAAATTCAGACAAAAATATTTTTGTGTGTTTTATATTTTTTTATGTTTTTGGTGAATTTTTGGGTTTTTTCTGATATTTATTTTAATTTCTAAAAATCAAACAGTAAGAAAACCAAGGGGTACTGTCCAACCAAGCCTAAAGTCCCTAAATAAAATACCTAAGGACCTTAAAAAGACCTGGAGGTAATTTTCCTGTAAAATAGGAAAAACAAGGAAAATTTGAGTACCAAAATTATTGTTTTTGGATTTTTAATGCATTTATTAGAATTTTTATGAGTTTTTAGGTGTTTTTGAATTTTTAGGGTTTTTACTTAATGAAAAATAGCCAAAATTGGCTAGAAATTCAAGAAACACACAAGAAACAGTATCTAATTTTTATAGAATTTTTAAGGGGGTTTTAATATTTTTTTGTGATTTTTCAAGTGAAACAGTGCCAAAGATAGATGTTTTTGAATTTTTAAAAATAACAAATAAACTCAAAAATGTCCTCCAAAATTCTCAAAAATCCTACAACATGGCAGGAGCCATATGTCAAATTTTCATCGAATTTGGAGGTGATTTGATATTTTATTCAAAATCCAAAAGGGGGCACTGTGCACAGG
This sequence comes from Ottelia alismoides, assembly GCA_037367405.1. NCBI lineage: Eukaryota > Viridiplantae > Streptophyta > Magnoliopsida > Alismatales > Hydrocharitaceae > Ottelia > Ottelia alismoides. The sequence goes on along the minus strand of JAZKJV010001031.1, from coordinate 1,427,134 downwards.
GACTTAAGTGCAAATACCCGAAGATCTGGGGGTCCAGGTGCAATTTTCCCAGCAAGTCACGCGCGTGGCGCGTGCCTAGGGCACTCAGGGACCTTCTGGTAATAAAAACAAGTCCTAGGACCTTTTGGTAACTCGTACCAAAAAGTCCAGGGGCTGTGTTGAAAATAACCCACTAAAAGGCGCACATGCGGAAATAAAACGTTCACAGGGGCATAAGTGCAAATACCATAAAGTTTCTATTCATTCATAAAGCACCCAGAACTACAGGATAATAGTTGCAATTAAACCAAAACTACACGTGACGAAGCACGTGGCTCACACATACAGGGGCATAAGTGCAAATATTAACAAGCACGAGGTCCAATGTGCAATTAACCCTACGTAAATAAAACTCCTAAAATATTTACAGGACTGACACGTAAAACAGAAACTAAGAGGGGGCCTAAGGTAATTTACCCCTTTATTACGTCGACGGCTGGATGAGCGCCACGTAGCTGATCTGACGGTCTCGGATGGCTGGCGATTCTCTGCGTCCGCAAGTGAGCCTGATCGACGACGCAGAGGAGGACACGTGGGTGATCGAACGGCCTCGGGTGCTGGTGGTTCTCTCCTCTGCTCTAACGGTCCAGATCGCCCCTCTGGATGATCGGGCGGTGGCTGCTCCTTCGTGGATGGACGATCAAGATGAAACCTGGAGCTTGCGGGCGATCAGACGGCGGTGGAGGATACTGGAAGAACACTCAGCCGGCGAGCTTCGCCGGCCTCGTGCGTGTACTGTGGGCCTCCTCAGCTGCCTCTGAAGATCGGAGAAGGTCGGCGATGTCGTCCCGCAGCTGGTGGTGCCCTCCGATGGTCCAGCCGAGCCCTGGAGGGGCTCCGGCGAGGTCGACGGAGGGGAGCTCCTGGCCTGGATGTGGGGAGGCCTCAGATGGCCTCCTCTTGACCTGCAAAATAGCTCAAGAGCTTCGCGGATCGAGGGCAAAGTGCCTCGACCCGGTTAGGTGGGGTGAAGGTGCGCTGTGGGTCGGGGCGAGCGAGCTCCGGCGAGCGGAGGACGGTGGAGCTCGAACCCCAGCTCCTGTGCGAGCTGGGTTGAACGAAGGGGCGGAGAAGGTGCGTGGAGGAAAGGCGAAGGTGACTGTGCGTTCCGATGATCGAGAAGATACGCGATATGGTTGGAATCAAAGGAACTCGACAGAACTACAATTTGGGGGAAACAAGAAATTAAGCTAAATAGGCGAGCTAGAATGCTACCTGGGTGGAGTGGAAGGCTGTGCTGAAGCTTAGGCAGCTCCTGGTCGTTGCCTCGAAGGTCGCCAAGGCCTGAGGCTCGAGCTCCTGCACGGGGCGGAGCACGGCGGCGCAAAGTCGCCGGATCAGTGGTCCGACCACCCCCTCCTCACTGCTACAAGGGCAATCGCGAGCTGTCACCTCAGGGATTGCAATGGAGGTCACGGGAATGAGAGTGGAGAGCCAAAGATGGCAAATGAATGCAGCGGAGCTGGGATTTTATATGGGTGCAGGTCCGGGAAGAAGGGCTCGGGTCCGGCTCGATTGAGCACGGATCCCTAGGAACAATGTCGGGCGAGATTCCCGGATACCTGGGGAGTAATTAGGACCCTGGGTTAGGCTAAATGGGGATCGGATCTGGTGGGAATAAATGGAGGAAGTCGGATCCGCGAACCAGACCCGTGGGAAGTGGTCCACAGGGGGAGTTGACCGGGCGGTCAACAATCCCCGTGGACCAATGGGAATCAGCCATGTCTGAAAAGATTTAAAAATTGAATTAAAAATAACAAATGGCCGATTTAATTAAAACTCAAAACATGAAATATTTTTATTTTAATTTTTTCTATTTTTTGGTGATTTTTAATTAATTTTTGGAAATAAAAATAAGGTATTTACATAGTATAGCTATACATAGGTATATATACAATATAGGGTTTTTAATTTTGATTTTTAATTAGTTATTTTTATACATTTTTATTCCTATTTTATATTTTATTTATTTATAGAATAAAATGAGGAATAAAAGGCTATTTTTATTTTATTTTTATTATTTATATGCATAGAGGAAATAATTAGTTATGTACAACTATGTACATGGCACATGTACAAGATATTTTTGTATTTTTAATTTTTGTTATTTTTATTTGATTTTTGTTTTGTTTCTTTTTATTTATTTTATTTACAAAATATACCATAGAATATTCACAAAAAGTTTTGAAAATAAATACATTTATTTATAGGGTTAAATAAAGGATGATGGTCTATGCACATGATGGAGGGGTATTTTTTGAATTTTTGATTTTTTGATTTTTATTTTGTTTTTAATAGCTTCTAAATATATACAAATATTTACAAGAATATTTTTGGTTGAGGAAAATATAATTTTATTTATTTACATAAATATTTACACATGAGCTCCTATCTCTCTCTACTGTGGCTTTTATGCGGTCAGGCCCATGCTGAGCCCTCCCTTGGGTTAGGTTGCTCAATATTTATTCTAAATATTTCCCTCTTTTTCTTTTTGATCTTTATTCTTTTATTTTTGCACAAAAACATGCTAATTATATGTTTTTACAAGATGCATGCTTTTGCTAATTATTCCTATTTACACATATCTACATGCATTTGCATAGGTTTTTGTAGCTAAAATATAAGAATAAAGAGTGATGAATGGGTATTCATCACTGCTGCAATTTTTATTTTTTGGATTTGTATACCTTTTTTATTTTTGATGCTTATTTTGAATTTTTTATATTTTTTTCTTAAATAGTTAATAAGTAAAAGATGAGCATGAAGATGGTTGCGATGGAAATGATAGGTAATGATGTGGTGGTAATGTACAAATGATAGTGACCAAGACAAAACAAATTAACACTAGATAATTAAAAAATGAGAAGAAGTTAGGAAACTTACCTGAATCTTCGCTAGAATGCGGAGCTGCTAAGTTGAACTCCTATCGTAGCCTCGAGCATGTGGCGAAACATGCGAGGCTGCGCAACGGCTAGGAGGAAACTGCAACGCGGAGCGGAGCTCCGCAGATCTTGCCTGAAATGAGGTCATCTCTTGAGGAGGATGCCCATCCGCTGTCATGGTCAAAACACTCCAAGCTCTCTCCCTTTTCTCTTAGAATGGTGGGTGGGGCAAAAATGAGGATGATGGGGTGAATAAAATGAAGAAGAATGGGAAGTTGGAGAAAAATGAAGCTGGAGGAGATGGAGTGGAAAGAGAGGTTATTGGAAACAATGGAGTTGAATAGAGTTGAATGGGATGTTGTAAAATATGGAGTTGAATGGAAGTTATTGTAGAGAATGGAAAATAAATAAAGAGAAAAATAAAATAAATCAGGCTACTAAAATACAATAAAATAAAGATAAGAAAACAAGTGGAGAATTTACAAAATAAGACAAACAATATGTGCATGTTTTTCTACTTTTCTAACTTTATTTTTTTGTATTTTTAATAAAAAGTTATTACGAGATAAAAATAAAATAAATACTAGAAATAAAATACGACACAAAAACGATTTTTTTGGATTTTTTTACTAATTAAGAAAAGTAAATAAAAATTGATGAAAGAAAAAAATATGTATAATATATACAATGTACACTTAGATCCCAAAACCCATATTTTGCAAATGAGCTCTAATTTTAATGAAAGCACTTTCATCGGATAGGTAATTTTCTAACTTGAACTTTAAAGGTGAGCTTGATGAATTTGGAGTTCATACGGAGCGGGAATTTGGTTAGGAGGTTGGACTTTACGGCTTTTTCCTTTTGGTATTTAGGAGTATTTATTTGAGATGAAATTTATTTTCTATTTTTGTACTTTTATAACATTTTTATAAACAATTCAGAGAAAGAATTAGCTAAAAAGGAGTTCAAATGAAATTATTAAAAATATATGAAGCTTTGAGCTATTTATAGGTGAAAAACTCCTTTATTTTGCGCCTTTTTATTATTAATTTATTTTGTACAATATAATATGTAATAATTAATATATTTCTTTTATAAGAGTTATTTTATTAATTTGTTGATTTTATGGACATTTTATCTGAGATTATACTTAGGGATTTTGCTAAGATAAGTATATTGAGATGATGAATCGTGGATTCATCACCCCCATATATTTAACTTTTTTAGTCCTCAAACAAATAAAGAATGAATAAGTTAGATTATCCCCTGGCTGTGCATTTTTATACAAGACTTCATCTGTTCAAGAACTCTTGGTTTTAATGATCCTAAAATTCTAAGCTAAACCAAGCTCTAGTAAAAAAGTATCCAACTTCCCTAATCATCAGACTCTCTCTGTATACATATATAATAGGGATATGACTTTAAGTGTGGACTGCAGTTACAAGAGTAGAGTCGCAATGTCACCCAAGGTTCAAGTCCAAGAGACTCTCCTAAGAGCCCGATTTTCAATATTAGGGTATAAACCATTTCTTGCATCCAATTCACCGTCTCTTTAGTTGTCAGACTTAAAGGTGTAGATGGAAGGCCAGTTGATAGAGGGCATATGATTGTGTCATTTCTTCTCTCCCTCTTATTGAAAAAAGGATCCTCTCGAGTGCCTTATTAACTCAACACATGTATTTTTTTGGTTGTTGATCGGTGTGTCCGTCAAGAGAATTTGGAGTCGTCTGCACTTGTTTTCTTGGGAGTACACCGGGTTGTGTCTCTTTAGAGTATCTAAGATACCTTCGACACCTAGACTTGTATCATTATACGATGTAGAGCCCTTTTTGGTGCTAGCTCGACTTCTTGTCCTAATAGCAGTGGTCCAAGTAGATACTTTGAAATGGTTGGGAGCGCTCACCTTTGGTGGAAGCCCACTGATATTTGACTTTGTATGGTGAGAGCTTTTCTTTCAACTTTTCTTTCTTTCTTTTTTTGCTTTTGGCTAGCTCCGCTGCTTTTACCAAGAGTTGGCGCATAATAACCAACAATTTTTAGATTTTATCACACCCTAGTACATAGGTAAATGTCAAGAGATAGTACAAGAATCATGTCCTCATACTGGCTAAAGGTGCTGACACTCAGGTTTTATGAAGCCTTCATTGATTTTATCCCATCCTCGAGCATCATCAAATCATGTCCAAACTCAAATCCCTCATCCCAGTTCCTCAAGTGAACTTTCAGCTCATCTCATCATAATTGCAGTCGTGTATGTAGGGTGTTGATCATATTCTTAAGGTAGAGACTAAGCGTGCAATATAGCACACAAATCTTTCAAAGTAGAGAAATGTGAACAATTACGTCAACGACCCTAACGACTAAGGCTAGTTAACTTAAAATCTCAAGATCTAATAAACCAAGTGTTCTTGAACTTCACTAGTCTTGTGTGAATATGAATATGTCATGGATTAAACAAACTCATTAGTTAGTTTTGTTTGTGATTTTTGTGGTTTTTTTGAAAAAGAAAGGAAAAGAAGAAAGATTTTTTTTAAAAAAAAGGTTTTTGCTTTTTTTCCAAAAGTTTTTTTAAAAGAAAGGGAAATAAGAAACGATACTCTTTTTTTTGAAAAAGACTTTTTTTGTTTTGAAAATCAAGAGGAAGAAAAACACATTTTTTAATTTTTTTTGGAAAATATTTTTTTTCGAATTTTTTTTATTTTTCAAAAGTTATATTTTTTTGAAAAGGAGAGTTTCTAGTTTTTTGAAAAGGTTTTATTTTATGAAAAAGTTTTTTTTGTTATCCCTCTTATTTACAACAATTTACCCATAACCCATTATTTTATTTACAAATGAGTCAAAGTACGAGCTATAGGTAAAGTATATATGTAATATATACACATCCCCCTATACTTAGCATGTGTTATGTCCTCATAACACTAGGTGACAAAAGGCCATAGCTCGTACTAAGCATAAGTGAGTGAAAAGAATAGAAGAGAGGAAGAATATAATAGTGGTGGAGAATACACAACAGGCATCACCCCCTATACTTAGGTTATGATCGACCTAAGTATTGAAGAGAATACAAGATTGGGGGACTGATGAGAGTGGGAAAGAATATACAAAAAGAAAATAAAAAAAGAGATGGAGCAACTCAGGTCACTCACTCCCAATACTTAGGATCTAGTCATCCTAAGTATAGCCACAAAATAAAAATGATACGGAACTGGGTGAATGACACGAATCACGAGGGAAGGAGGAAAATAAAGGAAGGGAAACTATACAAGGAGGAGTGAGAGTATACAATGATCAAGAAGGTGTGTGACAGACCTTCTTGCAGGAACAAGGGGTTGGGTAGTATACATATGTGTCATTGTCAGAATCTCCCTCAGAGGAATAATAGTAAGGTGTAGGGAATGTCCAATGAGGGTTGATATACGGTTGCTTGCTCAAATATGGTTTAAGAATCGTCGAACTGAGCTCACTCATATAGATCACCTCATCCGGACGTGATGAGGATTCCTTAGAAAGTTCCTTCTCTGGTAAGTCGAAGGCAACTTTATGAGCTGGTTTTCTAGAACCTGAAGCATCAAGAGGAAGAGGAGAGTGATACATCTTGAGGAGTTCGGGGGAACACCTCGAGGAATCAATACTCTTCTTCTTCTTCTTACCAGATGATAGACTAGAGGATGGAGCAACCGATTTATCAAGATTGGTCAATTTGGTCTCGATTGTCTCTTTAGGTGTATGTCCTGAATGTAGTATGTGTGAGGTGCTGACCAGAGGTTCATCATTAAATGAGTCACCATATGCATTGTAATACTCCTGCAGGGTCAACACATGTCTCTGGTATGACATAGTGTTCTCAGTTGACTTGGCATTTATCAGCTCAAGCGCCGGATCATCTAAATAGTCAAGGAAATTAGAAATGACCGTGTCCAACTCAAAGGCAGCTTCTGATTGTGAGATCTCTCTAGAAGCTATCATGATGGTGGTGGTGATGCAAGCAGTGGGTGATGTGGAGGTGTAGGGATCCTCTGAACCAATGGTCATGTGGATAGTCGGTATCTCAGGTGTAGTAGAGAGACGTGACTCAACTGTCTCTCAGAGGTCATTATTGTCTGCGACTTTACATGTTACCTTAGAATATCGTGTGTCCTCTGATGAATCTGCGATTCATCACTCTAAAAGTTGAAAATAGAGCTTTGTTCCCGAGTAATTAGAGGCATATTTCTACTTATATTGCATAATTAGCATTCATGCATGCATTGATAATCTCTGCATTTTAGCATTCATATTTGCATAAAATAAGAAGCCAATTTCACTTGTAAATATTCACCTGTATATTAGATAAAATACCTTGTTTGTATATATTTTATACTAACTCTAAATACAATAAAATTAACTCCATAGTGTATATATTACTAACACTAATAAAGAAAAAATATCAAAAAATATTAACCTGTATAATTGACCAATAAAACTCCAATCCAAGTTTGAAACCATGAACCTTAAAATGCACATATCTCTCTCTTACAGTGTCCGATTTAGGTCTACTCACTTTTAAAGTAATATACATTCAGAGACCTTCGAAACAAGACTAATTTCATTAAAATCGGAGCTCATATGCAAAACTTGGGTTTTGGGCCCCTTTTGTACATTGTATATAATGACCGTTTTACCCCTGTATTTTATCTTTTTATTTTCTCCATTATTAAAAATCCAAAAAAAAGATTAAATTGTAAATATTCTTCTCATATTTTCTCTATTTTTATTTTGATTTTTCTCTTATTGAAAAATGATAAAAAAAATCATCAAAATAAAAATGCGGTATTTTATATCTATAAGGTACCACCCAAAAATACATTTTTGTACATATGATGTCCTTTGATTTTCGATCCTTCACGAAAGTTGTAGATCTCGTCGAGACGAGCAACTTTCGTGTTGACCACTTTTTGATTTAATCCCTTTTGTTATTTCTTTTTGATTTTCTTTACATTTAATCTTTGAATTTTCTGGGAGCAACATGTGGCAGCTCCTGGAGCCGCCACATGTCACCCCAATTTTTTATTTTCGGATTTATTTTTTACTATTTTCGGATTTATTATTATTACTATTTTACTATCATTATTTTAATCATTTTTAGTAGCCTACTATATTATATTATTAAATAAATTATTTTAACCCCCTTTTACTTCTTCCCTTACTTGCCTTCTACTCCAAGCCTCCATTTTCTCCACTCTCTCCACCACTCCATTCTCTCCAACTTCCCTCTACTCTTCCTTTATAATCCCATCCCTTCCTCCATTGTTCATCATCCGCCATTCTACGAGTTAGAGAGGTTCGAGCCCCGTTTAATCCGTGAGGTGACAGCTCCCCCTTAGACGTTGAGCGACGACGACCTGCAGGCGAGATCCGCGGTTAATCTCCGCGTAGCGAACTTCCCGTCAAGATCGCAAAGCTTCTCCGATTTTTCGTCGAACCGGATTGAGGCCACAACGGAAGCCGCACGACGCGGCTCCACAATCCGACGAACAACACAAGTAAATTCTCTATCTTCGCTTTGTCAATTTTTTCTATCTAACGTTGTTTGCTTATTTTGTTTATCAAACAAAAACCAAACCATCATTTTATACATCAATCACTCTACCACCATCATCACAATCACTTCATTTTCACATCAACCACCACCACTATCACAATCACTCTCATTTCATCTCTACACATATTTTTTTCCCTGTCAAAGAAAATAAAAAAAATTTGCAAAAGAAAAAAAAATAAAAAAAGAAACAGGAGCTTCCATCTGCAGCCGACCTCCTCGTCGCTGCCGTCTCCACAGTGCCGCGACCTCCGCAGTGCCAGATCACTCCTCCACGCCGCCATCGCCGGCGGCCCGACATCCTGCTGCCTCCGACGCCGCGCAGCCCGCCCACACTTGCGGCTATAGCACTGTGCGTCGACGCCGCCAGCGCCACCTCCCTCCATACGTCCGCGCCTCCATCCGCTGCCGCCGTCCCCGCCTGTCCCAGCCACGCCAGGACCACCGCGCGACGCGTGGTCGCTCCTCCGCCCGCGGCTGCGAGCCGCCCCGAGCTCCAACGCCCTCCGCCTCCCAGCCGCGCGCTCCTTGCGTCAGCGGCGGTGCCGCCCCCGCCAGGCGCTCCATCCCCAGCCCCCAGCCGCGCGCGGGCCGCGCTGCCCTCCAACGTGCGTGAGCCGCCCGCCTCCTCGTGGCCCGCGCCACCCCCGACGCTCCTCGGCCTCGACCGCGCCCTCGCGCGCTCCACTGCTACAGACGCCCCCGTGCGGGGCTCCTCCTCCCACCTCGCGCCGCCGCCTCCAAGCCTCCCTCTCGCCGCTGCCCTTCAGCGCTGCCAACGCCCCTCGCGCGTAACCGCCAGCGCGCGACGGCTGCCTCTCTCCAGCCTCGTGCGGCCGCGGTTGCTCCACCGCCCCTGGCCCTTCGTCCTCCCGCCGAGCACCACCGTCCTGCCCTTCTCTCCACCCCATGCACCGCTCCGCTCTCCGCCGGATCGCCCACCGTTGGCCACCGCCCGCATCTTCAAGCCCTAGCCGCCTCCTTGGTGTGGTGTGTGCAAGTGCCCGAGCTTGCGGACTAAGAAAAAAGCGGAAGGTTCATTTTCCTTTTTTTATTATTTTGCAAAAAATTCAATTTAATTCTTTTAAGTTTGTTTATTTGCAAAGAGGTCCCTGTGTATATTTCAGTTCATTCAGCTTTCATTTTGTATTGCAAAGACACCCCCGCCTTTGAGTCTTAATTTGGACCTCAAAATAGCATCATTTATTTTAATGAAAATTATCTTGTTGTAGAGCAACTCATTATTTATCTTGTGACTATTTAATTTCATTTTTGTGAGCATCTATTAATTTATTAAAAATCAGAGAGTAAAAATCAGTGATATTTTATCCATTTATGCTCTGAAATTCGCACCTAATCATTCCTTGCTCCAAAAATGGTGATAAAATTGTAGATGATGCCTTTAAGTGTTCTTTAATTATAGTCCAAATTTCGTCCAATTAGGAGTTGTCGTCTGCATAAAATAAATTGTAGAGTGATTTTTGTAATTGATTTTTAATTAATTCTACGAATAACATTTTTGAGAAATTTCAGCTCTCCTGGATTACTTATTGAAATATCTATCTGAGATAAATCAATCTCTGGATAATTTGACTTCGTGGATTAATTAGGAATTAAATACCTGCAATCGCTCTATTTTAAGTAAAATATTCATAAAAAAATCAAAAAATATCAGAAAATTCCAAAAATATTAGTGTAGCTTCATTTCATCATGTTTATCTTTCAGTAATTTTTTTCATAATTTTTGCATATCATTTGCACAAAAAATTGCATAAAAACCCCTAAAAAGTTTACATTTTTCATGTGTGCATTTTAAATTCAAAAATTCCAAAAAAATATATTTTGTATTTGTTGTTGGATTAGGTTTATAGGAAAAATATAACTAGGCTGATTCGAATTAATTTCACATTGAAACTAAATTTGGCTAAGTTAGGTATTTTCCTTCTAACTTAATTCATCCGCATTGGTGCATTTGGCATTTTTTATTGCATAAAAAATTAAAAAAATCACTTGGAAAACCGCAATCTAATCCATCTAACTTGATCCCGAGTTGTTCCTTTGCCTCCTTGAGTCGACCTTGGGGCTTTTGTCCAGGCTAAACAAACATCAAACCGCATATTAATTTAATTCGACGATTCATCGAGTTGTGCGGTTATTTTTGATCGACGCGGATCTATCCAACTGCAACGCACTAGTCAAATAGACAACATTAAAGGGTAGGTCAACCGCGGTCCGTCATCCTCGAAGATTGGGTGAGGTCGGAGTGCTCCCACTGCAGTGAAATTGATCTCATGAGTATCGTAATTTTTAATTGCCTTAGACAAGGCTAAGAACAGCTTCCTGATAATGATCAGAGACTGGGTGAACTCTCGTCAGTGCTCAATGTCAATGATCATGAAGTCTACCTAAAGTAGAGCATCTTGGAAAGTAATGATGATTGAAATGATTCCTCTCGACTGTTTAATAGACCAATCAGCCAACTGAACGATCTCTCTTGACTTCTTGGCAGATCCGAGTTTGAGCTTGGCAAACACGGAGGTAGGAGGATATTTATCAGTGAGTCATCATTGATTCTTGCAAGGGTGAAGGTAATAACTTTGATTTCACAATCAAACCTAGGCAACCGCTTCACTCTACGGTTCTTGGTTTTTCTTCTTATCACTAAAGAGGTGGCCATAGACACTATGTGTCTCTCAGTCCTTGTTCTCTTATTGCCCGATTTTTCAGGCATCGATTTAGTTCTCACAAATCTTTTGAGGCCGGGAAAGTGTTCAATGGCCATTATTAAAGGAAGCTGAAAAATCATCACTCTATCAATCGCTTCTCTAACTACAAGATCTAATTTTTGTAGATCTTTTCCATTTTCAATTTTTATGGTATTTTTGGGATTTTTAATTTTTTGGTCTTTTTGATAGGTGAAGGACGAATAGGAGAATGTACAGACTCAAGTTTGGAGGGAAAGTGGTTAGTAGAAGAGGGAGGTAGAAGGGACTTTAGTTGTACATGACGTGTGGTCAATCCGGTGTCTTCTAGGTTTTCAAATTCAATCCGCGAAATCCATGATCCACTATCATACCTGAACTCTTGATCAATCTAAAAATGTCATCCTCCAATAAGTTCTCATGATACATCATGTGAGAAGTATGCTTAGTTGGAGGATATTGTTGAGAACTCGGGCTCTTATGCTCAACACACCTTGACTCAGACATGAAACGTTGGATTGAGTATGGCCCATCTGTATGGCAGCTATTGGTCGGAGCCTCATGACGTGGAGTCAGTAGACATGTGGTTTGTAAATTGGTCGCATGAATCCAATCTCCAGTATATGTCGGCTCTTCAAATGGGTGATATGAAGGCTGGTCAATGTGGGCTTGATTATTCAGGTCAATCAAGTCAGGAAGATCGTATGGTGCATGCCTCTTCATTCGGTTTGTTTGGTTGACCATATCGTATCATAAGGATAAGTCGGGATGTGTATAGGTCAATGGTTGCCCGGTCCCAACTCGAGGTGAGAATGAGGTCTATGGGACAACTGTTTCTGCTAATCATTCATTCCAGCAGTGGCTTGCTTTTTTATTATTCCTTAATTCCATCAAGCGACGAGAATATGGTGAGTCAATCTAGGGTGGAGGTGGGTCATCGGTGTAAGAATGTGGGGAAGGTGAGAAGGACGAAGAAGTAAGAAAGTCAGTTGGAGTTCTGACTTCGTGGTCGGGGTATGGGTATGAAGAGGAATAAGAGGGTGGAGATGGTCGAAATATGGTCGAAGAAGAGTGACTTAGATATGATGATCAATATTCCAACATCTTTGAAGAGAGATGGAAGAACGAAGCGGATCGAGGAAGAAAGTGTGCAAGTGCACCAAATAACACACAAACAGAAAAAACACAAGACCAAACCCTGAGTTCACCTAGTCAACACAGTGATGGTCGCAAGAGTTCGACGATTTATCTTCTCAATTTTAATTAGGTGATAAATCAAGATAAATGTCCCGTTATAAAATGCTTAAAGGTAGCTTTTGGGCACTATCTCAGGGATGCGTCCTCATCTCTCAACGATAACATTAACACAAGCATAATGAGGGTTTTTCTCTCCCCAAAACAAGTTTACTTTTAGTCAGTTTTTTTAAACTTTGATTAGCAGTCTCAATTTTAAGTTCGGTTATCACTTCATTAATCCACTTAACACGGTACGCCTAACGATCAGTCCCGATTTTCTTTTAACCTAAGTTTCAAAATCAAGGGGAAGGGAGTCGAGAAAAACCGATGTAAATAGTGAAATCAATGATGCATGCCCAGTTCAGAAGAGTTACAGTGATCCTCGTGCTCTACATGCGGGATGCAAGGCAGAATTGAATTTTTATACTATATGAAGTGCAAATGAGAAAACCGTTCTTAAACAGGTCGTTCTATTAGTGAGTAATGAACATTTTATTTTGGACTAATAGCTCTACGGTCTAAGTGCATCTCATTAAATGTGATGTGTGGTCCTAAATATTACAAGCACAAGCAATAAAAATATCCTAGTAAAAATGGTCTAAGAACTACGAGTGCAAGTCCTATCTTACGTCAATCAACCACACGACCACATACGGGTTGAATGTCCAGTCTCGATACAAGCGCGAGCTCTCAAACAAGAGTCGTTGTAAAGAGTAAATTACCTAATTTATTACAACATAATAATTATAAAAATTCTCTCAAAATAATTTAATTTTTGTACTCTTCAGCAGTCGGCATACGTTACGTCCGTCGACCTTCGATGCGTTCCAGGTTCACTGTGCCCTCGCAAGAAAAAATAAAATTAATATTATAGAGATAAAAACAAAAAATATATAAAAATGAGTAGAAAAATAATTGAGAGAAAAAATGAAATAATTACGAGATGGCTTGGAGGTCAGACTACCCAACTGAGAGAAAACCTCAATCAAAACTTTCAAGTTAATCCCTAAGTCATTTGCCTACTTGGCAACGACGCCATCTGACGAGTCTCTAAATACGTGATATAATTTTTACTCGTTATAATACATGTACTTAGCAAATCATGTAGAACCGAATCAAATATTCTGTGAAGAGGACTCGGCTTAAATTTATATCCCGGGCAAGTGCATGGTTGAACACAGAGAGGCAAAGGAACAACTTTGAGTTAAATAAGAAAATTTAGATCTAGATTTCTAATGCAAAATTTTCTGTATTTTCTTATGCAAAAATGAACTGAATGCAAAATGCGATTTAATTAAGTTAATAAGAAAACACACAACTTAGTCTAATTAATGTTAATGTGAAATTAATACAATTTAATCAAATTATATTTTTCCTTAAAACCTAATCCAGTGATGAATGCAAAACATATTTTTTGGAATTTATGGGTCAAAATGCAATAATGAAATATGTTCACTTTTGATGGGTTTTATGCAATTTTTCACTCAAATTGAATACAAAAATTACGAAACTGAATATAAAACATGATGAAATGAGACTACAATATTTTTTTGAATTTTTCGAGAATACATGATTTTTTAATAGATTTATTTTTGAAAATAGAGTGAAAGTGAGTTTTTAATTCCTAATAAATCCACATTATCATTTAATCTAGAGAGAAAACTATCTCAAATAGGTATTTTAACAAGCAATCCAAGAGAGTTGGAATTTCACATAAATACTATATGTGGATTTAATTAAAAACCAATTACCAAAACCATGCTACAGTTTATTTAATGCATAAGATAACTCCAATTTAGATGAAATTTGGAAACAAAATAAATCACATTTCATGACATCTCCGATTTTTGAGGATTTTTTGGAACGATCGAATTTTTGGAACAATCCTGAGTTAAATATTTATTCAGGAACATAAATCGGATAAAATATGAAATTTTTCACTACATCAATTTTACTAAATTACCCAAAGCTTACAAAAATCCAAATAAATAGCTAAATGATAAACTATTAGTTTCTCAACAACATGAAATTTTTCATTAAATAAAAGTTTGCTAAATTGATATCCAAATTAATGCATGAATATTAAGGTATCCGTGTAATATAGAAATTGAAATTGATGATGCAAATTGTGCACAGGAGTACTTTTATAATTACGGAAACAAACGGGCAATGAAGTGAAATTTTCACAAAATAAAAAATAAACAGACCTTCCTCTAAGACCGTCCATGACGGTTAGGGCTCGATGAAGGGGGAGGACGGCGGACTACGCGGATGACTGCACGTGAGGGCAGCGACGGCGGGCGGATGGGGTCGCGACTGTGGTGGTTGGAGGTGACGGATGCGGGCGATGGTGGGTCGCAGGTGGTGAGGCCAGGACCAATGAGCGGAGGGCTGTTATGGGCTACGTATGGTTGCTGGCGGCAACGCGCTTGGGCACGGGGTGGTGCGGGAGGAAGCAGCCGGCGACGGGCGATGAGGGTGCTTTCAGATGGCGTGGTGGCGCGCGCGCTGGAGTAGCCGCTTGGTGGAGCGTTGGTCGCGGCTAGAAGGACGATCTAGAGGGGCGTGTGGCTGGGCGGAGGCTGTAGCTGCGGGCGACTGCTGGTGGAGGTGCCGCCGCTTGCGGCTACGATGGTGGATACCGCTGGCAACGGGAAGGTCGGCGGTGGCGTCGGTGGCCAGCGGTGGACGAAGGGGGGCCGACCACTACTGCAGCAATTTTTTATTTTTTTATACTTGTTCTTTTTGTTTTTGCTGCTTGTTTTTAATTTTTTATATTTTTTGTTTTCTTAAAAAGATAATAAGTAAAAGATGAGCATGAAGATGGTTGTGATGGAAATGATAGGTGATGATGTGGTGGTAATGTAAAAATGATGGTGTTAATGTGGTGGTAATGTAAAAATGATGGTGTTAACGTTAGATAATTAAAATAATGAGAAGAAGATAGGAAACTTATCTGAATCTTCGCTGGAATGCGGAGCTGCTACGTTGAACTCCTATCGTGGCCTCGAGCATGTGGCGAAGCATGCGAGGCTGCACAACGGCCAAAAGGAAACTACGACGTGGAGCGGAGCTCTGCAGATCTCGCCTGAAAGGAGGTCATCGCTTGAGGAGGATGCTCAGCCGTTGTCACCGACAAAACACTCCAAGCTCTCTCCCTTTTCTCTTAGAATGGCAGAGAGGAAAAATGAAGATGATGAGATGAACAAAAAGAAGAATGCGAAGTTGGAGAAAAATGAAGGTGGAGGAGATGGAGTGGAAAGCGAGGTATTGGAAAAAAATGGTGAAGTTGAATAGAGTTGAATGAGAGGTTATAAGATATGGAGTTGAATGAAAGTTATTATAGAGAATGGAAAATAAATAAAGAGAAAAAATAAAATAAAGTAGGCTACTAAAATACAATAAAATAAAGAGAAGAAAACGAGTGGATAATTTACAAAATAAGACAAACAATATGTACATGTTTTTCCTTTTCTAATTTTAAGTTTTTTGTATTTTTAATAGAATATAATTGCAACATAAAAATAAAATAAAATACTAGAAATAAAATACAATAAAAAGTAAATAAAAATTAAAAAAAGGAAAAATATGTACAATATATACAATGTACACCTAGGTCCCAAAATCCATATTTTGCAAGCGAGCTCCGATTTTAATGAAACCACTTTCATTGGATAGATAATTTTCAACCTAAACTTTAAAAGTGAGTTCAGTGAATTCGGAGTTCATATGGAGGGGGAATTTGGTCGGGAAGTTGGTCGTTACAGCTTTTTCCCTTTAGGATCTAGGAGTATTTATTTGAGGTGAAATATATTTTGTATATTTATATATATTTTTATAAACAAGTGAGAGAACGAATTAGCCAAAAAGGAGTTGAAATGTAATTATTAAAAATATATGAAGTTTGGGGCTATAAACTCCTTTATTTTGTGGTTTTTATTATTAATATATTTTGTATAATATAATATGTAATAGTTAATATATTTTATTTACAAGAGTTATTTTATTAATTTATTGATTTTATAGATATTTATTTGAGTCTTTGCTCAAGGACTTTGCTAATATCAGTATATTGAGATGATGAATCGTGGATTCATCACATGGTACGACGATATTGTGAACTATCTTGTCTTCAAGAACTTTCCACAAGATTGGTCCGAGCTTAAGGTAGACAGATTTCTATCAGAGGTTCATTTTTACTAGTGGGAAGATCCACACCTATTTTGTGAAGGTGCGGATTGTATCTGGAGGAGGTGCATTCCTCAGGAGGAATGCACTAGTGTGCTTGAGCATTGTCATAGATTAGAGGCCGGTAGGTATCATTTGGGGAAGCCAAAGCAACAAAGGTTCTACAATGCGACCTATGGTGACCATCTCTGTTTAAGGATGCTACGGATTATGTGAGACATTATACTGATTGTCAGAGAATGGTAGGAATTGTTGGTTCCAAAGATAACATGCCCCGGAGATATATCCAGATTTCATATGTTTTTTATGCTCGGGGCATAGACTTTATGGGACCATTCCCTGTGAGTCATGGTTTTCTGCACATCTTGCTTGCCATGGATTGTGTTAGTCCTTGGGTGGATGTTATCGCCACCCGAGTTGCTGATAGTCGTACGATTTGTTCCTTTCTCAAGGATAGCATTATTGCATGGTTTGGGTTCCCTAAGATTCTCATTTCAGATGGGGTAAGCCATTTCATCAATAGAGAGGTCAGAAAGCTAGTTAAGGACTACGTCATTGAGCATCGTGTTACATCTCCTTACCAATCACAGAATAACAGCTTGGATGAGATTTCGAATAGGGAGATCAAGACGATTCTTCAGAAACTTGTACGTCCGGATAGAAACTGGTCCCGGATGCTTGACTCAGTTCTAGGGGTTTATCAAATGGTGTACAAGTTTCCGTTGGGTATGTCTCCCTATAGATTGCTTTATGAAAAGCCTTGCCGCTTTCTAGTTAGGTTGATACATAAATCTTTATTGGCAATCTGTGTTTGCAATTTGGATTATGAGAGAGCAAGCTAGAGTGGAAAAGTGAGTCTGAATAGATTGCTGGAATTCCTAGATTTCGCTTATGATGACACACTCATGTATATGGAGGAAGTCAAGCACTTACATGATAGACACATTAGGAGAAATACTTTCATCCATGGTCAAAAAGTTTGGTTGTTTGATGCGAAATTGAAGTTTTTTACAGGAAAACCTAAAAGCAAATGGTCAGGACCGTTCATTATTAGAGTTGTGTGTGACAATAGTAGTATTGTCATATCTGGGTTGTCATTTGATGCATAACCATTTTTCATGAATGAACAATTGCTGAAGCCATATCTAGATCATGATACATTACTATTTGTGATTGATTCCATTTATGTGGTATCAAACGATGATTCATTGACATCTTCTATGTCTAATACATGAGCTAATATTCTTTTGTATACATCCTTTTTATTCTTTCTTCTTATGTTTTTATCATTCACCTCTTTCATGTGTGTGTGATATACTTAAGATTTACGCTATCCGAAGTAAAGGGAAGGCAAATGACTTGAGTTGTTTATTTTTGTTATGTTTCATCACTCTTGTTTTTGCATATACCCAAGGATCATTTACCCTAAGTAAAAGGGGAGTGATGTCATTCGTTTTCTTCTTCTTTATTTTCATTTATTTTTCTTTTTGTTTCTTTTGTTCCCTCGCTTGTCCTTCAACTTATTGATATTCTTTTTCTATACTTAGGGATCTTTTACCCTAATTATAGAGGAAGGAAAGTCGAGTCATTGAGTTTGTACATTCTTTTCCTTAGTTTCCCCCGCTTGTACAGTCTCTATATCAAGGGGCATCAACGACTTCTATTCATTTCATTCTTTATTCTTTGAGTCATTGCACCATAGGATTCTTTTTACTTTTCTATATTTAGCACTAGTTATGCCTTCCTTTGTCGCTTGGTCACTATGAGGACATAGTTCGAGTTAAGTATAGAGGTTGTCGTATACAGTGTATATATTTTATCCATAACTCGTACTTTTTTTGTCTAATAATATGGCTAATAAAACTGAAATAAAAATGTTTTGTAAACGTTTGTAAAAATTCTTTGAGAAATTCTTTTTTAAAGATTTTTGTAAATAGTTTTGTAAAATCTTTGTAAAAATATTTGTACAAATGCTTTGGAAATTATTTGTAAAAATTCTTTGTAAACCTTTGTAAAATTATTTATGTAAACTTGTTGTAAATTATTTTGTTTGTAGATTTTTTAAATTATTTTGTATCAAAGTTATTTATATTGTAAAAATATTTGTAAATAAAATCTTTATAAAATTGATTTGTAAAATGTTTGTTAAAACAATTTTGTAAACTTTGTAAAATATTTTGTAAAGGTTTTAAAACATTTCTAAAAACTTTTGTAAAATAGTTTGTAAATTATTTTGTCACCTTGTATATAAATACCTTGTTTGTATATATTGTGTGTATATACTAGTTGGAAAAATGTTTGTAAATAGAATTTGTCACCACCTTGTAAAATATGTGAATAAAATTCTTTTTTTAATAAAATCTTTTGTATAGAACTTGTAGAAAATTTGTATAAATTTATTTATTAAAACTTGTATGTAAAATTTTTTCTTAAAATTTGTCATAAAATTCTTTTGTAAATAAAATCCTTGTAAAATTTGTTCATAAAACTTGTAAATATTCCTTTTGTAAAATGTATAAATGTATATAACATTGTATATAATTTGTATAATTTTTTTGTATAAATCCCTTGTAGATTATTTTAAATATGTATAATAATCTATTAAAAACTCTATAAAAATTGAAAAAGATAAAATCTATAAAAATTTACAAAACTCTTTGAAAAAGCTTTCAAAATGATCTGTCTTTTCTTTTACTTGCTTTTCTTTTCCTTTCTTTGAAAATCGTGTTTTGTATATATTTTCTTTCATTTGCATTTGCATTTTTTAGAATGATATTGATGCTTAAATTAGTATGGAATAAAATCGAAGAATGGAGCTTGATTAAAACCTTAATCCACTTAATTTCAAAGGAACCTTATAGAAATTAGAGTTGAGACGTTTCGGGTCAGAGCGGTTTAATTCTTTGAGTCCACAAGACTATATTCATATGTCATGTTTATTGGTATAAGTAGAATATTTCATACACACGCATGGTTCTTTTAGACAGTAACTTAACTTGGATAAGCACTTTATGCGTTGCTCTTAACTGATGAGGTAGTGAGGGGTAGAATCCTCTAGAAAAAAAATGCACGTAAATAGAAACATGTGTAGTCACCTTGAGGGGTCGGTGTGCCCTAACCTTGTCTAGTGGCATGGACATCTAAATATGAGAGCTATGGGTTGAAATAAAGCTTCGGATGAGGGATGGTATGTCGGCACAATTTTTTAAGGCCCCCGAACATGTGCGGAAAGAAAGATTCTATATCCGTAGGGGCACAATAACGATCTATGAAGTGCAACCATTCTTTCCACCAAATAGAAGCAATATGTATTTCAAAAGAAAGAATAAAATGATGTATATATTTGACCACGTTGGTCCAGCTTCAGAGAGACTGCAGATCTTAGTTGTGACTTGGCTACACTAGCTTGCTTCACAAGGAGATGTACCTACACTGGACACGCTCCATTTCTCTTCTTATTTTTCTATCTTCTCCCCCCTTCGATTGTGGACAAATCACATACCTAAACTTAGAAGGAAATACCCTGCTCCTTGAGGAAAGAGTAGCTAGACTGGGGAATTAGGGTTACCTTGCTAAGAGAAGGCTGATCTTGATCATTTCTGATGTGGAGATCTATATTTCATATACACAATACAAGTAGATTCATAGTCATCAGAATTTACATATGAGGATTTTCCTGACATGACTGTTGAGGCGACCTGAATAGGAGACTTGTAGAACTTAACGCTGTTAGGTTTTAACTCCAATTCCCTATAAGGTTCTGCCAAAGTAATAATCTAAAAGTTTGACCGAGCTCCATATTTTGCTTTTGTGAAGATTAGTTTAAAAATCAAAATTATTCTAAGTTCTTTATTTTTCCTTTCTTCTTTTTTCTTTTTAGTCATTTATTCTTCAAATAAGTATTTGCTAAGGAGCTAGCAAAGGTAAATCGAAGTTAAGATGTAAAAAGGGACTTTTTGGAGTGTAGTGTATTGTATGTGTGTATTATACATGGTGTGATTATATTCTTTTAATTCAATTGATGTATATTTTTGTACATATTATATTTTAATATATTTGTACATATTTTATTTTTTTCCAAATAAAATTCAAATGAAAATTACAAAAATCAAAACACAAAAAATAAAATATTACAAACAATGTACATGTTCCACTATGTATATATTGTAAATATACCTATTTATTTAACCAAATAATTTATTTCATAAAAATAAAATAAAATAAGAATAAAATCCCTAAAAAATGTTGTAAATAAATAAAACATCAAAACATCCATTTATCTATAAAAATAAACTATTAAAAATCATTATGTTATATAGATCGGTATATATATCTATGAATAATTGTTAATATTTATTTTAACCTAATTATTTATTTTTTAATTTATTAAAAATCACCTTAACTAAGATTATTTAATTAATAATATTTTATATTTATGTAATTTATTTATTTAGTTCATTTTCTATTTAATTTTAATTTATTTGTCATTTTAAGCCTATTTTGTCTTTTCTGAATTTTGTCCTATTCGGACTGGGATCCTAATGGCTCACCCAAGTCCCTTGACCCGGGTCAATTCTTTATCTTTTTGGCCCACCCGATAAAGTGGCTCGTTCGGACTTCCCTTCTTCATTTTTTCCCGGCTGATCTGCTACTCGATTTGACCCGATCTCTCTTTCAATTTTGTTGCTCGTTTAACAATCTCCACTATGCGTATAAAATTTCCATCGTTTAAGCCTCGATTCACATGCACCTCATACTTTAAATTCAATTGCACCTCGCCTCTATAAAATCCCCTCTCTAGGTTCTTTCTCATTTTGCTCTATTTTTCCATCCTGAATTCGCCCAAGGCTGAGTTCTTGAGAACGAAGCAATGACATGGCTTCATCTCTAATTTTGGGAGAGCGTTATGTTGAAAGGAGAGCGAGATCCAATACGATCACTGTAATTTCATCAGAGATCATCAAGCTTCTCTGTATTACGTCGTAGATCGAGACAATCACATCCATTCCTTCACCGTAGGTAAATCTATAAGATTTTAGATGGTTTCACATTTTCAATCTATTTTTAATTTTGTTTGTAGCATTAAATGTTATCATCAGCCACTGAGCTGTGATCTGCTCGATCGAAGCTCAACGCTCATTTATTTTCATTTCCGACCACATCATCACACCATCCCCACCATTCTTCACCTTCCTACATAGCCTACCCCCATATCATATCAGATTTGGAGTTTTATCTCAAGTCTGGGCATCCATAGTTGGAGATCCTCTTCCACTCCTATTTTATCTATTTTATGCCTAATAAGTTGGTCGGAGTACCTCTCCGAGAAACCATTTGCAGGGACTTAGAGTGAACTAGAGGCGTGATTCATGATCCGGAGGTCGCTTCTCAGCTGCAGCCATCTAGAATTCCATATCAGAGATCATATGTCATCGAGTTTCATTGAACTATCTAGTCGATGGAGAAGCTTGGCAAGAACGTGCACTGCCCATCAGGAGTCACATCGGGTGAAAATCAGTCAAGATCTGGTCGATTGAAGCTCGAGGGCTACGACATTCAACCACATTCTTCCTCAGCTACTCGCATTTGTTAGATCAAGAACTTGACACCCATGTCGAATCCAGTCTGTTGATAGAGCCCCAAATTTCAATCGTTGATTGCATTCTCCATATCGAAGCTGAAGCGTCCGATCAAGCACGCTCTTCGCACGCCCCCATTGAATATTGCATCTCTAGTCCATATTGTTTATATCATTTGTATATAAGTCTAGTTAAGGACACGTGTTGCTGGCGTATTGAACATTTACAGTATTGCCCCTTGAGTTTTTGTTATTTGCATTGTGATCCTTTTTGAACTACTAAATGTGCTTAGCACGTGACTTGTTGGATTATTTGCAATAAAAGATCGTGAACTTATTATTTTATCCTTGCTTCTTAAAATAATCACCATTTTGCTTGCGCCAGCGCGACTCTTGTGCGCTGGCATGTGACTTTTTTTGTAAAAATTGTCTATATAACCTCGCATTTTTTATTCTTCTTGTTGCTTTAGTTCTAACATTTTGTTTTCTAGTATAGTCCCTGTGAGATTGTTTGTTTAATTGCTTTGTTAATCGTACTTAATAATTAGTTAATCTCCCTTAATAATTCCATAAAAATTCACATAACCACCTACTAATTAGATCTTTTATCCCTAATTTTTGTTTTACATTTTACGTTGTTTTATTATTTTTAATAATTCAAAAATACCTTGATTTCTTTATGTTTGTAATATTAAATAAATAAATAATATGAAAATCTTTTGAAAAATTCTAAAAACTTCTGAATTATTTCTTTTTATTTAGTTTATTTTCTGTAAATTTTATTTTCAAATTCGTTATATAAAATCAAAAAATAGCAAAACCATAGAAACACTAAAAAATCACAGGAAATCAGAAAAAAATCGTAAGTCATAAAATTGCCTTTTGGAAGTCCTAAAATTCTTCTTTCTAACTGTACATATTTCTTTGATTTTTTACTTTTATTTTATATTTTAAAAAAACCAAAAACATTTTCATTTTTTTCTGTTCGGTTTATTCCATGGTTTTTACTAATGCTAAAAAACAAAAAAAGATTTTTATTTATATTTTCTACCTATTTTTTCCTGATTTAAAAATTATTTTCTTTACTCTTTATTATTTTTATTTATTTGTTTTAAAAGTTATAAAAATTTAAAAGCTTTTGCAATATTAAAAATCACTAAAAATCAAAATAAGAAAATAATAAAAAATTTATAGTAAAAATTAAAATAACATAAAAAATAAAAAATACAAAAATCTCGTAAAAATACCAAGAGTAGAACAAAAAAGAATCCTTTTTAGTCATTGATTTTTCTTTGATTTAAATAACTCTCGGGATTTGTTGCCTCTATAAGTTCGATCATGTACACTATATAGTTAAATAAATAATAATTGTTTCTCTTGTTTACATTCCTTTGCTTTATTGTTTCTTGATAATTACAATAAATAAAAATGGCGTTGAGGGAAGTTTAGTGTTACTTCGGTGCTTTGATTTTCTTAGTTATATAAAATCCTTGAAAATCATGATTTCAATACCCGACGTTCCTCCTTCAGTCATTCGCCATACATCCTCTCATTCTTCTCGAAGACCACCTCTTTCACAGGAGCACGACAACCTCCCTCCATTGAATAACCTCGTCTGCTTGACTCCTTCTCCATCATGTGTCACCGAGCAAGGAGCACCGTCACTCAGCCACACAACAACTATCCACTTCAATCCCCTCAGCGTCTCTGTTATGGAGCTGTCAAAGAAGGAAAGGAGAGAGAGGAGCAACCACCATCCGATCTTTAAGGATCAAGCAGACAACATCGTACTACTTTAATTGTCTTGAGCCACCATCCCTGACACTCTCCTAGGATGAGCTAAACCACCGCTGCACACCACGTGTAGGAGCAAATCCAAGACTCCACTCTGGCCTTCTGACATACGCATGTCGCATGCGGGGTGAGGGATTTTTGCGTACCATGCCTCCACCGTTTCAGGAATAACATGTCATTCCCTACCTTTGTAGTATTTGCATAAATCCTTGCCTTAGTGGATGGGGCTGACTACGCTAAGGGCTGCTCCAAATGTCGTTCACCTCCTAAATATGAGGTGGGGGTAAACACTATGGCTCAGGGGTGTACTGGTACTCCGAGTAGTATGGAACACCACATGCTAGAAGAGACTGTTGCCGGAACTAATCTAGAGCCTGCACGTAATAAACGTGTTGAACTGTGGAAGGCGATCCGGTACTCTGCTGGGCAGAAGTAGTAGAAGAAGTGGTCTACTCCACTGTAGGAGTACCGACTGCTGCACTCTGACTTTGGCATGAGCTGATGGTACTAACGAGAAGCTCCAGATGTTTAGTAATATCATCTAGCTTATCCAGTTGCTTCATCCTATGCTCGATCACTTGTAGTATCGAGTTTTGGTGACTGCTTTTCAATAACATCGACTTTGGATAGGTGATTTCCTATTATGGTCAGATTTGTGTTGTCCACCCTATCCAAATCATGAGATGCCCTCATGTTGAAGGCCTTATGGGGTGCTGAAGAAGATGCTGAAGGATGCTTTTGAAATGCATGGGAAGAAGATAAGGTTGTTGAGTTGTCCGCCATTTCCTCAAAAATCCGCCAAAGGAGATCCTCATCCTCGTTGGTGGGACCCACCACAAACAAAGTCTACCAATATCGGGTTCTCCAAACTCAAACCCCCAAAGAAATTCTATACTAAGCTCATCTTGGGTATATCATGATGTGGGTAATTCTCCATCAGATCTATGAATCTATACCATGTCTCATGTATTGACTCATGAGATAACTGGGAGAAGTTGGTTATCAATGATTGCATCTGATTCAATCATCCAAGAGGGTAGTACTTGCTAAGAAAGGCTTATCTCAACTCCTCTCAAGACGTGACAACTCTTCCTAAATGGTTGATCCAATGTAATGCTTTGTCCATCAAATTGAACAAGAAGGCTATCATCTTCACTACCTCTAACGAGATGTTAGGGTAGTGTATCTTCACACGTATGCGGTCGAACTGTTGGAGGTGAATATATTGTTCCTCGTGAATGTGTCTGTGGAATATAGAGAGCAATGGTAGGGCTTCCGCTCGAAATGCCCATGAACCGCATGTATCTGTATCCATGCCACGGAGTATCTTGCACCTGGGTTATAGGCATTTGTCAATGTGAGATTGGGCACCTCTCTCGGATGCTGCTCAGCTTCCCCATTCACATCTCCTCTCATATGCTCATCCTCCTCTCTCCCCTCTCCCCTATCATTCCTCATCTCTAAGATCATATCTCATAATCCTGCCTAGATGTTGGCATGTTTAGTCAATTGTGCATGAAAAGATTGTATGTATGCTAACATCATGTTGTTGATCTCATGCTGATCAGTCATGAGTGCTTTCCCTTTTGGTGTCATCGAGTCCTCAGTGTCTGTCTTTTTATAAGTGCAAGGGACTCAATCATTCTTCAGAAACGATGGAGTCTCAAATGATTTTTTTTGAGTTTAGAGTCAATCTCAAACAAGGGATTTACTGGTGATAGAAATGGAGATGTAGAGAATGCAGAATATTTAGGAAGAGAGTCATCATGAATAAGTGAAGACGACCGAAGTGGAATGTATAAAGATAAGCTCACAAAGTTCGAAAAAAAATACTCCAATATGAAATCTCCGATTATGAAGGGGAAAGATGCGAGAACACGATAGTCAAAGAAGAAGAAATGATAAAAAGGTGTGAAGTGCGCGGTGGGATCTTTACACTAAGCAAACAAACACAATACAAACCCTCGATTCTCCAACTGAACACAATGTGAAGGCCGTAAAGATTTGATCGTCTATCTTTTTAATAATAAGTTTGGTGAATATCAAGAAGTTACTTAACAGTAGGTACACAGGATGATGTCGCCCTATTGCCTATCCTATGTAATAAAACCCCCCTAAACAGTGGTACCAGCTGCTCGGGTTGTCAGGTTATATCAGGCCCAAAGGGAGATAAGAGGCAGAGTACATCAAAACGATTTCTAAGGTCGGAGGCAAGTGCTTACGTATGCAACCATACACTAAAAATGATGTATAGTTGCTTAAGGCACAAGTCTAGGGATTTGGGTTCTGTCCTTATGGCAATGTCATAAAAGGTCCCTTAGTATAATCAGGGTTATGTGCCATGGCCCTTGGTGATCATACAACTGTTGATTCAATTGTTGAATCATAGAGGTCGGTGCTTGGACAAATATCTAAAGAGTTAGACTGAGGACTCATCAAGCACCGTCAAATTATTAAGAGATGATCTCCATCCTGAGTAGGAGAGGGCAACCTTTCTCTAATGGGCTGATATCTAATCGACCTCTTGATGCAGGCCCTTTGGATATGAATAGAGATTCGGAGGTTTTAGATAAGTTAGGTCAAAGAGTTGACTTAACGATATCGAGATAACCAAGATCTATGTAGTATGTTGTCACGATATAGGCGCGCAACCTCTTACCAGAGACAGATGTGATACTATATGTCTGAGTATCTACATTTGGTAGACCGATAGGTTGATAACCTAATCAAGGTCTATACACCATCGCTCTAGTATGCATACAAGGACATATGAGTAATACAATATTTTCAAAGGGATCATACATATTCTTTTATTGAAACAGAAGACATGAGCTCACTCATGAAATATTGGGAATCAAATTCCGTGCATGATCATCTCTCTTTAAAAGCTTGGCAAAATTTGTAGGTTTGATATATGCTTTTAGAAAGTATATGATCAATACTTGGGGAATGATATATGCTTTTGGAAAGTATATTATCGATACCAACTCTCAACGATTAAATGATAAACTTAATGATAAAATCCTGAAGAAGACAGTCTAAATAGATCTCAAATTATGAGTTTATTGTAGGCCTTCCAATATGCAAGATGTACAAGTATTAGGAATACATAAGGGTGATATGATCATAAATGATTGTATAACCATGACACTTGCATTTCGAGGGAGTAATGAAACATGTTTGGATTTTAATGACTCTTCTCACTAAAAAGTAATCCAATATTGGTCCAAATGTTGGACAGTGATCTGAATGTGGTTCAGATGCAATGAGAAGATTAGATTTATAGTTTGATTTAATCAAACATCTATGGGAGGTTCAAGAGATATGGATTCGAGAAGTGATCTCAATATCAAAATCACTATACGTGGAATGTATAATCGTCATATCCTTATCTCTAAGTATCCACAGAGAAAGCACATTATTCTTGAAAGAGTTCAATGATAATTTCATTGTTGATAATATGTCTAAGCATTGAGGAAAATTGATAGCTAAATTTGATTTAATTATCATGGATAATATGAATTTGATTCATATTATTTGGCCATATAACGCGAGTTACTATGATAATGTGATTCATGTTATTTGGGCACATGAGAAGAGTCAACTTGGATAATTAAATGTGATTTAATTATCAAAGATATGATTAATGTAGATATCTTTATCCACAATAATCATGGATATTATAGATATGATTAATAATATGTTGGAGAGATTTAATTGTAAATAGAATTACAAATTATATGTTGTTGTGAATTGGATTCACAATAAACAATTAATTGTTAATCCAATTTACATATTTATGTTGGATATATAAATATGATTCATATTTATCAATGGTATAATTGATATTTTCTCAAATTTAATTTGGAATTATTTTAGTGAAGATAAATGCAATAATAGTTGTTTTATTTTAATATATATACATATATAATAAATATATATTAAGGAAGGTAAAACTACCAAAGGTGGTCGTCAATCTTGACCAAGTCAAAAGGGGGGACAACTACCCTCTTTTTGGGGTGGTGTTTGCCTCCTTAATTATCTATTTATTATAGTTGAAATTAAAATGAATTAAGTTGTATCTTGATAAAGGGATATAACTAATTTATTTTAAATAAATTAGTTGTTGCAAATTTGTAGCAACAAATCATATCCATTGATTAATAATCTCTTAATCTAAACCTTTGGATTAAGAGGGCATATGGATTGATATCCATATACATCCTACTAGTATAAAAGGAAGGGTAGCTCTTGGATTTTAGAACACACACACAATTCCAAGAGGAATTAACTCTCTCCATCTCTCCCTATACACACCTAGTCTCTCTCTCTCTCTCTCCTTTTTAGAGTGGCCGTCTACCCTAAACCCTAGAGAGGGTCATCATTGTCGACACATTGTTGTGTTGCCTCTTCGATTGCTCATGGATCTCCGTCTCCTTTAGTGCATCTTCCTTGTGAAGAAAATGCCAGATCTTGTGAGAGAAGATCGAGAAATTTGCTGATTGGATCATCAACATGGATTGCGAGGAGCACATGTTTCATCAATGCACTCGCAAAGCATCTCCTATGTTGGATCAAACTTGAGACATGGGGTCTCTTTATTTAGATACTCGATCGCAACCACGCTTCAAGAGATAAACCGAATACTTGTTTGCAGTTTAGATGGAATGATCCGAGAAGTGTTCTTAGATACTGTGGTTTAATCGTTCAAAATTTTTTAAATTCCGCAGACTCGTGAAACTAGTACGACTAGTCGCTCTCGATCTCATATGATGCAATCTCCATGCTTCCATGACACGCTTAAGGATTTTCCCAAGTGCTTCATCTCAAACTAATTTGTTGAGGTTTGAGTGTTTCATCTTTAACTGTCCTTTTAGTTTCCGATTTCAGGTACCCCGTTATCTTCTCAAGATTCAATGAGATCTTTTTACTTCATTTTCACCTTGATTCTCTAGAAAGTCATACTCATAGAATCATATTGTTAGAGAGGAATTTTTTTAAGAATTTGAAGGTCATAAAGTAGGTATCCAATACCATCCTTTATATTCGTAATGAAGTAGCACTCTCTAGTGCTAGATTCTCGTAATGAAGTAGCACTCTCTAGTGCTAGATTCTGGCTTACTTGCATCCATGACATGGTCATGGACAAAGCAACCCTAAATCCTCAAGTGCTCAACACTAGGCTAGGTTCCAAACCATAGCTTATAAGTGCTTTCTGGCTAAGATTTACATGGAACCTTATTAAGGATATATATATTATAGTCTCTACTACATATATACATGGAAACTAAGAGGTAAATATGCTAATAATCAGCATTGATCATGTCACACATGATCCAATTCCATCTCTTAAAACTCTATTGAGTTTAGTTATATTAGGAGGAGTGATATTCCTTTCTCCATAAGGTATTCTTTGAATTCATCTAATAGGTACTTGCTACCTTGGTTAGATCAAATTCATTCCATCTTCCTTCAACCTTCGGTTCTAAACCAAAATTATGAAATCTTTGAACATTTCAAAGGTTTCTAAGGTGAAGGGAAGAAATATCATATCACAAATAATCATCAATTGATATCACAAATCATTAATGTTTATTATGATATAGTTGATCCGCATTCATCAATATATATATATTAGATCTTGAATACCTTGGCATCTTACACCATTCCCAGAGAAGGGTGTTTTGGAAATTTTTTACTTTGAATATATTATTCATAAGTATGTAAGTTTTGAACCTTCAGATAATCCAAAGTTCAATATCTTACTAGTCTGTTGATCTTATCAATAGACATATGTCCAATGCTTGATACTAGATCATTGTCAAATGACCTTTATCCTCCTTTTGATCCTTTATGTTTTAATTTTTCAGTATTTAGAAATGTTAAGGAACCATTCATTCTCTAGATGTTAGATTGTTATCTGAAAATATCCATCATAACTCTTTATGGTAGGTCTATTCCAAAATGCATGTTTTTTCCACATTTAGAAATAAACAATGGATGTATTCTAGTATCTAGGTCATAGAGACATTCTCTGAGACTAAGGGCTCTCCCACTGAAAATATAGTATGTCTATCCAATGGAGATTTCTGTAATAATTTCTTCACCATCCATGTGGATGACTATTAGACCTTAAGATCAAATTTTCTAGTCTTCTAAAACATATGCAATCAATTCAAGTACTATGAAAAGAATGAGATACGATTATTAGAATTTGATCTTATCTGATAAGCAGGTCAATTTCAATGATGATATGTAGATGTAGAGTATGTCGACGCACTATCCAAGTCCTCTGGATAGTCTAGATAGTCATACCATCAATACATCAGCTTGTTGCAGTTTTGGCATTCATAGAATTCTTCGGATGTCACGTATATGGAAATCACAAAAGCACAGCCAACTCTTTGACTTTCCTTCTTTTTTGGGTCAGACCCATGCTTCCACTATCCTTCCTTCATCTGTAAACAACCATTGCTTAAGACAAAGGATCTCGTATGTTGAACTCAAAAAAATCAATATAATAATATTTCAACATTTATTTATGCTTCATTCAATTCATACAAATATTAATATTATGGAGCTTCATGATTGACTTGAGTGTAGATAGTAGAATGATGACACTCATCGTATCTACATCTATCTAAACTCATAAAAAATGGTTCAGATATGTACTCAATTTCGAGTGTGTCTTCTCCTATCAAGCCACCATTCTACATAATGCAGTGAACCATGTCATTCATGGTTAAATGTTGAGAGTGTATATGTCTGCCAAAACATCTTCTTAGGTTTTATAAGGATTTTTTATAATTATGATCATCATCAACATGATACTTCCAAAGCACATTCGATGAGACATCAAGACTATAGAGACATACAAACCCAAGGTCGTTGTCCTATTGTCTATTTAATTGTTATTCCTCATTATTATGAGGAAACTTGTACATTGCAATCGCATACATTATGTGTCTAACTGCAAGTACAATATCTTTATTATGAATCCAATCCATGATAATTTCGTCGGTTATTATTGAGTACATTTTTGAGTGGGGTTTAATATAGGTTGTTTGAAATAAGAAATATTTGCACAAATACACATTTTGCTTTGATTAAGGATTGTTGTATCAAAGTTGTCTTGCCTTATCAATTCTAAAAGGCCATTCTTCACTTTCAAAGTAAGAGACATACTTACCATTATATCTCAAGTAAGAACAAGGATCTCCTTTCTTACCTTTGTTACATCCCAATAATATGAGAAACTGTTACTCGGGTAAAAAGAAGTGGGAACTCATTCCGCCTTGCAAGTTCAACTTGCATTTTCTAATTCGATCTTTAATACCCGAGCCTACCGCCCTTAAAGTGATGTTGATCCATTGTTAACCGACCATCAACATGAATAGCACTCGCCATGCGCAATCCAATATTGCTCAATAATATGAGGACCCGATATTGTGGTCACTATGGATACCACCTTACGATTGCAAGAAGCAAAGAGCCCAATCCATGTACGCTTGTATACGGGAGCTATCACTTCAGACATACATCTCCTACATACAATCCATCACCTTTGAGTATTCCTAATACACGTGCATCCCGCATACTAGAAGATTTAGAATAAGCCCAAAGTTTTGGATCTTATTTTGACTATCTTCTTCAGGATTTTATTATTAAGTTTCTCATTTGATCATTGGGTGTTGATATCGATCATATAATTTCCAAAAGCATATATCATATCAAGGTATTGATTATATACTTTCCAAATTCAACATTTGAATCAATAGCTGTATGATCATTAAGATGGCCATGGTACATAACCCTAATTGTACTGAGGAACCTATTCTGCAAATTAGTTATTCTTCAATTCAGATTAGGGAATGATTTACAATAACATTTATTGCTTAACGGCTCGTTGTGTGCTATCATGTCCAACAAGGATTGGATTGAGGCTCGATTTGAGTTTCGATCTTCGCTCATCATGCACACCTTGGGCATGTAGCTCAAATGGCTGTCGGAGGCACTATGGGTTGGCTATGGCAGCCAAGGGTCAACACCTGAAGGTGGCAGTCGTATCACTCTTCAATTCCACCTCCCTCTGTCACAGAGAGCGGAAGAAGGCTGGGTTGGAACTCCATGAATTGGTGGACCCGATGATATAGTGGTGGAGGAAGCGTATTCAAGGAGGAGGTTGGTCGTTACATGTGACGGAGGGGGTGTAAGTAATGACCAATTGGAGGGGTTCACAGTATTGGTCATGAGTACTGATGGCTGGGCGAGTAGGAGGGGTAATATGGCTATGTAGGAGTCGTGAGCGAGTGAAAAAGGTGTGGGTAACAACTGCATTAAAACTGAGAAGAGCGGAGGGTGGTGAGGTGGTCGCAGGAAGAGTGGGGGTACTGGAGGAAGAAGAAGGGGTTGGAGTTGTTGGATCTTGTGCTCCAACGGACCATATGGAGGCACGAGGTAAGGCTCGAGATCAGATCGAGCTCTTGATCTAAGGACTGAGAGTGAGGCATCGAGAGATGAACCAAAGCATATCATAGGATTTGATCGAATGGTGGGGAAGAGGAGCAGGTGGCGTAAGGGGAGGCGGCCACATGGGCGGCCTAGAAGGTGCCACATGGCCCAATGGGATTATTCAGAAAATAGAAAATAAAAGAAAAAAATGAAAAGAAATAAAAGGAAGTCAAATCAGAAAAAAGTCAAATCATGAAATTTGTAGATCTTAATGAGATCTACAATTTCATGTTGAACAAAAATCCAAAATAAATAAAATAAACAAAGTAGAAATTTTTAAAGCATTTTCAATAAATAAAAACACCTCTTTATAATACTTTTGTCATTTTTATATTTTTAATTCCTTTTAAAAACCAAAATAAATATATACAATATTTGTATTTTTTGAATTTAATAAGATGAAAATAAAGAAAATAAATAAAATAAAAAGAAGTTAATTTTATGTAATAATTATGGCTAATTACAAATTAAGGGGTAGTTGTTAATTAAGGCAAATTGGAGATGGATTTTATTGCTTTATCTAAGCTAGGAGGATAATAGAAGAATATTGTGATGATAAATCAGATATTCATCACCCCCCATACTTAAACCATGCTCATCCTCGAGCATCTAAAGAATGAAAGAATCAAATTAATCCCTGACAGTGCATGCCAATTTTTCAAGGCTTAATTCATCACGATCCAATGATTTGAGTGGTCCTAAAATTCCGAGCTCAACTAAGATTTAGTCAAATGGAATCCAACTTCTCTAATTATCATACTCTCAGTATGTTCATATAGTATACAGATATGACATTTAATGTACTGCAACCATGAGAGTCGAGTCGAGATGTCATCCGAGATCCTAGTCCAAGAGACATGATCCTCAACACTAGGGAATAAGTCAGTTCTTGCATTCAATCCATCATCTCAGTAGTTCGTTAGACTTGAAAATGTAAATGAGAGGCCAGCTGCTGGAGGGCATAGGTTTGTGTATTTTCTTTGCTCCCTCTCATTGGAACAAGGGTCCTCTCGAGTGCCTTATTACTCAACACATATATATTTTTTGTTGTTGTCCAGTTTGTCCGTCAAGAGATATTGAGTCACATATACTTGTTTTCCTAGGAGTACACTAGGGTGTGTCTTCTTTAAGTACCTAATATACTTATAGACTTGTATCGCTTATGATGCAGAGCCCTTTTTGAGGTACTAGCCCGACTCATTTGGGGTAATTAGCATCAGTCCAAGTGGACACTCTGAAATGGTTGGGAGTACTTGCCTTTGATGTAAGCTCATTGTAATTACATTTGTAATGAGAGAGCTTTTTTTCAATATTTCTTTTTCTTTCTTTTGGCTAGCTCCACTGCTTTTACCAAGTTGACGCACGCAGATCAACTGTTTATTTAGTTTCACATCCTGGCACATAAGTCAATATCAAAAGATAGCATGAGAACTTGTTCGCATACTTGCTAGGATTCGCTGACACTCGAGTTTCATGAAGCTTTCATCGACTTTATCCCATCCTCGAGCATCATCAAATCAGGTCTAAACTCAAATCTAAATTCCATATTTCTCTAGTGAAACCTCAACTCATCTCATCATTCATGCAGTTGTGCAAGTGATGTGCGGATCATATTCTTAAAAGGTAGAGATCAGGAGTGCAATATAATGCTCATATCTTTTAAACTAGGGAAGTGTGAATTATTGAGTCTCAAAAACCTAATGAATAATGTTGATTAAGTCAGACTCTCAAGAACTCAAAAATCAAGTGTTCCCAAATACTTAAGCTTTGGGTGATAGTAATTGTGTCAGAGATACACCAAATCCAAAGTTAATGTTTTCTTTTTTATTTTTGCAATTTTTTATGGATTTTTTTATAGAAATAATGACTGGCATAAACTCGTATGCCTAGTTGCATCTACTTCCAACCAGTATGGGTGTAAGTACGGATCGTTAGACGGCTACCCGTATTACTTCAAGACAGATGTCGTGCGCATTGTCTTTTAACCACCCACTCTACTAAGGGAGACCGAATTTCCCTCATTGAAAAATAGCTAATCATTTTTAAGCTCAGTAGTCAGCATTGCTATTAAAGAAAGTTTTTAATTTTTCATTTTTAGGGATTTTTTAATAGAGTTAGGAGTAATTATGAACACAAGTTATTTTAATTTTTTTCCTTTATTTTTTAAAGAACTTTGAAAACATTTTCATCACCATGTCACATAATATAAAGATTTTCAAAATATTTTTCAAATGGTTTTCAAAATAAGTAAAATCTTATTTTTCAAACCATTGTCAAATATTTTTCAAAACAGTGTCACACAGTTAGAGATTTTTTCAAAACTTTTATAAATATTTTTACACAAATTAATTCACAAAATAATATACCCTAGCATCAAAAAGTTTAAAATTTTTTCAAAATATGAGAAATGTCTAAAGTATATATATGAAATATATACGGTACACCTCCCTATATTTAGGTTTTGTTATGTCCTCATAACACAAAGTGATATGAAGCCATAGCTCATGCCAAAGTATAGGAGAGCATACAAGAATAACTCGGGATATCCTCTATACTTAGGTTAAGAATAACCTAAGTATAAGAATATGGCTAAGGGAAGAGATCAAATGAGTGGAGAAGAAGACATGGGCTCAGGTCTCCTCTATACTTAGGCTGAGAATAGCCTAAGTATAGAGACATGCAATGATAATGGAGAGACCTAAGGTGAACAATCAGAAAGTAACATGGTTCCACATATACTTAGATTGAAGAGTAGACTAAGTATTTGGATATGAAACTGAGCGTGGGGAGCCATGTTGCAATTAGGGTTAGAAGGGGAATGGATATATAAGATGGTTCGAATCCCCATATACTTAGACTGAGAAGAGCCTAAGGATAAAGATATGCAATGAGGATGGAGGGACTTGAGGTGAACACTCCGATATGTACAAGGTTCCCCCTATACTTAGGTTGAAGAGTGACCTAAGTATTTGGATGAGAAATTAAGGATGGGGAACCAAGGCACTAGTTAGGGTTAAAATGGTTGAATCTTCGGTGATGATTGAATCTACTGAGACGGAGATGGAGCAATTAGGGCTACGGGAGGGTGGCATGAAATACACAATCAATCTCAACCAAGTAAGCAATGCATCCTTGGTTCACCAACTCACACGTGAAGACCAAGAAATGTTGGTCATTTATCAGTTTTATTGGTGATCATCTAAAATTTGAGTCTGTTACGCACTGACTTAATGGGTTTTTGGCACTATCCTAGGGATACGTCCTCGCTTCTCAACATGCAATCATATGCTACGTTCAATGTTGATGTTGCTCTCCCATAATCCAAGGTAAATTTTACTCCATTTTATTTTGGCTGACTTGCATTAATAGTCCTTTATGCTTTAGATTATCACTGAATCAATGTGAGCATAAATCACACAATCATCGTCTACCGACCATTCCCTATTTCACATATATCCTAAGTGATAGAACAAGAGAGAAATTGAGAAAAGCCGATGCATACGAGAAAACCATGATGCATGCTCAAGATAGAAACTTACAGTACCTATAGCATTCTCCGTGCACGCGCAAGATTGAATTTAAATTTTACACTACATGTACGTAAGTTGATGAAATAAAACCTAAACATGATACCATTCGCGGGAAGATTTGAGTTAATTTTGGCTAAATCGATCAATGTTTATGTATGTCTCAATGAATCAAAGGAGATGAAGTGAATCTCCTTGATTCTTATTAGTATGTACTAACCTACAATCGAGCACATGCGATATAAAATGAAATAAGCTCAGAGACCTGCATGCCTAACCCTAAGTTCGAACACTCAAGTGGATCCCCACCCAGACTAGGGTGAAACAGGCTCCGCACACTATACGCAATGTCTAGGTCCATGTTACACTCGCGAGCCTTCGAATGAGGACCGCTAGAAATGCAATTATTATAATAATATACAAAAAATGAAATGAACAAATTGCTAATTAAAATCCTCAGTGTCTTCAAAACTCCTATGGCTCCTTGCAGTGAGAGTTCCCAACTCCACGCCTTCGTGTCGATCGAGCGTCCTCCATCTCTAAGGGCTCTACCACAACAGAAATTCATGAGATATATATCCAGAAATGTAATTGACAACAATAATGCAAAAAACAAACACAACAAGGAGATCTAAGTGTTGAAAATAATTAACTCAAAATAATACATTAAAATCCAAGAAATAAATGAGGATGAGTTGTGTCCCCGACAATGGTGCCATCTGATAAACAACATTTTCACCTCTTTAAGATCATCGTATTATCATAGCACATGAGTAAAAATGGATCTAAGCAGAGATACCACAAATTTGAATATATGTCATTTAATGTACTTGACAAGCATACCAAGGTCGAATACAGGACACGAGCCTGCTCAATGACTAATCAGAGATCAATGTTTAAATTGAGTGATTATCTTTCTTAACCCAAGTCTATTGGAAGACAGATGCACGAGACAAACAATGCATAAAATGATGCACAAAATGATTCAAAACAATGACACATGCTATAGAATGAGGAATTAATCTCATACTATTTTTTATTTTAATTTCTGCAAATTAAATGTTATGCAACATGCAACTTAATGCCATGCAATGCAAAAAGATGATGTGAGCAAAAATATATTTCAAATTAATAGATTAATTGAGTAATAAGAATATGTCCAAATTTAGTAGCATTTAATGCATAAAAAATATGTCAAAGTTCAACTAACGACATTTATATACAAAGCGAATGACACATGAAATGTTTAGAATTCAGCCTACTAGGTAAAGTGTCAAATCCGTGAATAATTAATGCTATCATGTAGAGGATGAAATTAGCATCAAAATGAAATTGAAATCAACTTAATTGGACTTCAAATGCTCAAGATATTAACAATATAGTTCATGGACATAATTTCAAGGAAAAACATAAAAAATAAATAGATAAAACATGCAAATTGGTCATAGAGGAGCCTTTTGTAATATTCAAAAATTAATTAGGTCCCTATGTAATTTGTCCAGGTGTGGCATGTGAGGCACGCATGCCTGGGTGGGAACTTTGTTGTAAATTGGAGAAGCTACGTGGGCACACACGCAATTTACCCAGCCCACACGAGCTTGGTACTAATGTGGGCCATGCTTGAGGTGAGGGTCGGCCGATTGCAGGTTCGGAGGACACATGGCGTGGCCTCCATGCTTCACCTTTGCTTCGGTTCCACCAATCCTCTTGGACCGACACCGATGTAGGAGTGTGATGTAGGTCGTCCGATCAAGATGATCAGACGTTAGTCATAGTTTGTAGCTCCGTCATCCCCCTCCTCGATGCGGTGGTGAAGGTAGAGCTCCAACAAGCCCCCTGAAGCTCCTCTATCATCGTCCTCAAGCATAGAGGGTCAGAGAAGAATCAGAGGAGGTTGTCAAAGACCCTAGAAGAGGGAAGGAGTGGTAGAGTTGGCTGAAGTGACAAGACGATGCTCCCTCACCGATGTAGAGGTTCTATAATGGAGCAAAGATTGCAGCTCTGATCATTGAGGAGTTTGACCTATAGGAGGTTAGTGGAAGAAATAGCCGAAGCGAGGTGACGTGATTGGAGGGTTGTCGGTCAAAGAAGGGGGATCCCGAGGTTATTCTCCTCCACCTCCGATCGAGGAGAAGGCCTAGAGTGGGGGAGGTCGTGGAGGAAGGAGGAGTATGATCTAGACCGCCCATGAAGATCAGTGGTATCCCGCGAAGCTTGGAGGGTTGTTGGCAGTGTTCGAGGGGGTGCATGTACATGCGAATAAAAGAAAGAAAATCAATAAAAAGTGGAGGAGGATTTACATGATTGGAGAAAGAAGTTGGGCTGAGGTGAGGCTTAGGTTGAGGCTCGATTCGAGCCTCCCATCTTCGCTCATCATGTGCAGTCGGGGAGTGGAGCTCAAACAATTGTCGGAGGCGTCGTGGATTAGCAATGGCATCTAGTGGTTATCACTTGAATGTGGTAGCCATCATCGCTCTTCGCTTCCACCTCCCTCTTTCACGGGGATGGGAATAAGGTTGGGTTGGAGACCCATGAAATGTGAACTCAGGTGATATGAGGGCAGAGGTGGTGTATTTAAGGAGGAGGTCGGCCATTGTAGGTGATGGAGGGGGTGCAGTAATGACCGATTAAAGGGGTCTAGAGTGTTGGTCGTGGGCATTGATGTCTAGGCAAGTAGGAGGGGTGATAGGGCTATGTGGGAGTGCGGTGACCAAGTAGAAAGAGTGTGGGTAACAGACACATTAAAAAGGGAGAAGAGCGTAAGGTGATCGTGGGAAGAGTGGGGATACTGGAGGAAGAAGAAGGGGCTAGAGCCGTTGAATTTTGCGATCCAACAACCCAGATAGAGGTGCGAGGTGAGGTTCAAGATCAGATCAAGAGCTCTTGATCTAAGGGTTGAGAGCGAGGCATGGAGGGATGGATCAAATCATCAAAGTATATGATCGAATGGCGGGGAAGAGGAGCGAGTGATGCTAGGGGAGGTGGCCACGTGGGCAACCTAGAGGGTGCCACGTGGTGCACAGGGATTATTCAAAAAATAGAAAATAAAGGGAAATTGAAAAGAGATAAAAGGAAGTTAAATCAAGAAAAAAGTCAAAACATGAAAGTTAGATCCACATGTTTCATTTTGAATAAAAAGTCAAAATAAATAAAATAAGCAAAGTATAAATTTTGGAAGCATTTTCAATGAATAAAAACATATCTTTTTACTACCTTTGCCATTTTGTATTTTTAATTTCTTTTAAAACAAAATAAATATATACAATATTTATCTATTTTTTTGGAATTTTTAATAAGATGAAAATAAAGAAAATAAAGAAAGTAAAAATAAGTTAATTTTATATAATAATTAGGGCTAATTACAAATTAGGGGTTAGTTGTTAACTAAGGTGAATTAGAGATGGATTTTATTGCTTTGTCTAAGCTAGGAGGATAATAGAAGAATATTATGATGATAAATCAGAGATCATCACTCCATATCATGTTTAAATTAATGATTAATCATTTCAAATCATATTTCCATGATTAAATAAAGGTATAGAGTCAGGACACGTACTTATTGCCTTAATGTTAATCCAATTAAAATAACGACACTTACGTGGTCCTCGACTAGGGTTTGATCTTTATGCATTTCATGTTACCATATAGTACTACACTCTCAAATAGTACGGACTAATGTTCTAATTTTAGTTTTTAAAGTACACCATGACTCCTCATGCCACCTTTCATCGAAACAGATCCAACCAGGTCAAACAGACAATGCTAACAGGGAGCGCTTCCACTACAAATGCAGCACAGGGTGACAATTAAGTAACTCATCAGAATGTCCACGACCTAGACACCTTCATCGAATCAATTCAAGACAACACAATCGGTACATATTGTACTATTGAGGTTATATCGATCTTTCTAGCGTATGTGATACTATGTAGTAACTCTCAGACCTTAGAAGAACTAGAACTCTTTTTAATTTTCCAAAAGATCTAGTGAAATAATCTAGACACTTTTTTAAAACACTTTTCAATTTCAAAAGTTCTAGTGCAACAATCTAAACACTTCTTTGAATCGAAACAATTTCAATTGCAAAGGAAGTCTAGTGCAAAAATCTAGACTATTCATGAAATTATCAAATCAATTTCACAATTTCTAATTACATTGTAAAAATTCAAGTGCATAATTAATCAAGAAAAATATTGAATAAAAGGACTTTCTAATTTATGTATATTCAAAGAATAAACAAACAATGATTTTGGATTCTAACTTTCAAGATGTGACCCACACTCTTCGAATTAAAAGATATCATATAACTTGGACGTAAAATCTGTTGTGACCTCAAATATTTTCAAAATATTAGATTAGACTCTTGATGTCAATATATCAAATATATTTTTTGGTCAATTTTGAGCTTCAAATTATGATAAATAAGTTAGTTAAAAGAATCAAGTCCTCTTTAAACTCCGACTATGGAGAAATACAATTTCTCGAGGCCGCACGGTCGAAATTGCGTGAAACTTTTTTGCACTAATTGAAAACTTGATTTTTGACTTAATCAGTATTTTATCATGTTATATGACCAAAAAACAATAGTCAAAAAATCATTTTTTTTCTCTTACTACAGTCTTTAGTCGAAATCGGAGTTAGCGATCGCTCTTAACATCTGAATCTTCTCCCATTTGTCACCAATAATTGGTGCATCTTTTGGGTATGAATCCATAATTTCTAGACTTCATATATATTCCAAAAATATGTTTAAAATAAGGGAGAACAACAACAACTTCTAAATTCATCGAATCATTCGAATCCTTAAATTGTCGCAAGACTATGTACCCGATAATCATGATAATATAACCGATTGTTTATAGGACTTGGATGCAATCCAAATAAGTAAAACTAAGTCTATGATACCAATTGAAGGAACTAAATAAAAAAATTTATTGTGCATCACATAAATGCAGAATATTTAGCAAAGTTTTTGCCAAAATAATATAAGTTGATCATATGAACTAGAAAATGTAGCATAATAATATATGCATTCAGAAATTATAAATTCTAAGGAAACAATTTGCAAAAGTAATTTCTGATATTCACAATGAATAAAGAGATAAATCTGCTTACCTCTTGAATTATGAGTTTACAATGTAAGAGACCTCTCGAATCAAGTTTGATTAGTGCTTCCTCTCTCTTGTGGGCACGATGTTGAGTCGCGTTGCTTCCCACGAACTTAGCACATCTATGGCAACAACAAGAAGCGTGTATGTGTTATATACACCCAAGACTCTTCTATATCTCAAGGTCACGAAATTCTAAGGGACTTTTATTTCAAAAAATTGTGTTGCAAAAGAGAGAGCATTGCTCTCCTTTTATAGTTACACCACATGTCCAACATGTGTGTTGTAGTCCCTTGGATTTTAAATAAAGGGATTAGAGCAAGTTCAAATTTTATAAGGAGTAACTTTTTTCTCCAATTAGTATTTATTAATTAATAATAAATAAGTAACAATTTATCTTAATTAAAATTTATTGCCTTTTTATCCACTAATTAATTAACATGATAATCCTAATATCATAGTTGGAGAAATTATGAAATTAATCCTTAAAGCTTCTAAATTATATTCATGGGTCCGAGATTAAATGTAAATCTAATTTACATCTACAAAATTAATGTGAATCAAATTTACACAATCTCATGCCTTGGAAAACTTATGTAAATCATATTTACATAAACATTTCTATGAATCACATCCATATAAATATTAATTATTGTGAATCACTATTCACATTATTTAATGAGATATATTTGTGAATCTTATTCACAAAATTACACTTATAAAATAATCCAATAATAGCTAGTATTATTACAATATTGACATCAATAGATATGAGTCCTAATCCAATTAGGACTCTTGAGATACAAATGCAGATACTAAGAGATAATGTCGGGGAGATCATACTATCCATTTATAGTGACTTGAAATGTGGATAACTATCCAATTTCAGGGTTTATACCATTTTTGAAAAAAATTGTCACCTACGAATGTTGAGCTTGAGCTGTAATACTTTACACTCTCAGTGAGCTCAATGAAATGCATCACGCTCTCCATGAGCTGGACAAAGTGTCGCTGAGTTGAATCCAGCTTCCTTGACCATTTTTAATCATATTCCAAACCATTTAAAGCTAAGAAATGAGCCCAAAGAGCTTGTTTATTCCATTTCCATGACTATTTCTTTTCCCAACATTTGGATATTGAAATTGGAATTGGAATTAGAAATTGGATTCAAATGAATTGTGATTTAATTCAATTAAATCACAAATCATCTAGCTAATGGATTCACTAAAATCCATTTGTTTCATCACTCCCTCTGAATGGAACTGTCATGATATATGATCCATTACAACAGATGTAACCATGAGTATTCTCAGTACCCATTCATCCTTCACACTGGAAGACTTTGATAAATTCGAAGTTCAAACCTAGGTTTGACTGTCTTCTTCAGAATATATCAATATATTTCTCATTAGATAATTGGACGATAATATTAATCATATATTTTCGAAAAGCATATATTAATATCTTGAATTTGTGTCTTATTTCATAAACAAGACGACCATACATGGAATTCATTTTGAAATCAATCCATCTCATGAGTGAGCTCTGTCTTCCGGTTCATCAACTATGAACATGTATGATCCCTCGAGAGATCATATATCTCATATGACTTCAGATGCACATCAATGCATCGGTATATGAACCTTGGCGAGGTCACCAACCTATTGTTCTGTCAAATGTGCATACTCAGGAATATAGATGCATATCTCTCTCAGGTCTAAGGATGTGTGCTTGATCGTGACAGTTACGATTCACTTCTTAGTTTATCTAGATCTCATCAAGTCAACTCTTTGACTTGATTATTCCAACACTTATGAATCTCCATTCTTTATGCAGAAGATCTGCATCAAAAAGTCGGTTGGAAATCAGTTTTTAGAGAAATATTGCCATGACTTTCTCAGACTAGAAATCTTTATT
This sequence comes from Ottelia alismoides, assembly GCA_037367405.1. Lineage (NCBI taxonomy): Eukaryota > Viridiplantae > Streptophyta > Magnoliopsida > Alismatales > Hydrocharitaceae > Ottelia > Ottelia alismoides. Next base: position 1,384,074 of record JAZKJV010001031.1, on the reverse strand, counting down.
GAGTATCACATGCTTGAATTTAGTGTGTCCTCCCAACTGCATGATATTCGATATGGTCATGGTACATAAAAATAATTATACAAAGGAACCTTAATAGTAAAGTGCATTCATTCAATTATTTATTTCATTTCAGATGTACATGATAAAACAACTTTTATTGCATTAATGGGTCGTCGAGGGCTTACAATTCCAATAAGAGATCCACGGGCAGTCGATCTGCCAACACAACGACATTGCAATGACGACGAGACTCTCTCAAGCAATAAACTAGACGACCACAATATTGAGAGAGAGTGAGAGACCTTTGGGCGTGTATGAGAATAGCAAGATAAAGAGATTTGTTGCTCTTGAAGTGGGAAGAGAAAGAGCTAAGTCTGGCTTTTCTTTTATAACAAATTAGATGGTGGAGATGCATGTCTAATTCAAATCAATGGCCATGATTTTGTTGCACAAATATAACAACAAAAATTAATTGATTTAAAAGAAATTAAATATATTGAATAATATTCAATGATTTTAAATTCAACTTAATTAGTTCATATGGAATAATATGGAAAGGAGGGTAGCATCCTTCCATACATAGAGTGGACGATCACCATGGAGAAATTCTCTTGGTGGGCTTCTGCACCATATATATGCTATGAGGCTATCTCCTTCCAATTTGGTGAAATCTCATATCCCATCAAATATTTCACACACACAACAACTTTTGTTGCATAATTATTCACCAAAATAATTCCAAATTATTTTGTGATAATTTCATTCATGTTATTGACAATTATAAATCAAATTCAACTATCCAGTATAAAATGTAAATTGCATTTACAACTAATTGTACAATGTGAATCCAATTCACATCAACATTAAATTCATAAATACTATTTACAATTAAATCTCTCCAACATACTATAAATCATATTTATAATATTAATGATTATTATGGATAGTGATATCCACATTAATCATATCTTTCATAATTAAATCACATTTAATTATCTTAGATGATTATTCTCATGCGTCTAAATAATACGAATCATATACATATTATTCATGATAATTAAATCATATTTAACCGTCAACTTTCCAATGCTCGGATACATTATCAACAATAGAATTATTCTTGGACTCTTTCAAGAAGAATGTGCTTTATCTGTACTTGGATATAAGGAAAAGGTGATTGTATATTATATGTACAATTATATAGATACTGAGATCACATCTCATATCCAGATCAGGGTAACCTCTCAAAGAGTTTTATTAAATCAAATTGTAAATCTAATCTTCTCATTGCATTTGAATCACATTCAGATCAATATCCAATATTTTGACTAAGATTATATTACTAATCTGCTGAGAGGAGTCACTAAAATCTAATCATGTTTCATCACTCACTCAAAATAGAAGTGTCAAGGTTATACAATCATTTATGATCACATCACCCTCGAATATTCCTAATACTTGTACATCTTGCATATTAGAAAATTTAAAATAAACTAGAAGTTTTCGATCAAATCTAGACTATCTTCTTTAGGGTTTTATCATTAAGTTTCTCATTCAGTCATTAGGAGTTGGTATCAATCATATGCATTCCAAGCAACATATATCATACGTAGGAATTCTTGTCATGCTTCCAAAGAAAGATGACTATCCATGGAATTTGATCGGTCCCAATATCTCACGAGTGAGATCACGTCTTCCAATTCAACAGTGAACATGCATGATTCCTTTGAGAAATCATATTACTCATATGCCTTTATATGCACACAAGCCCGTCGATGTATAGACCTAGGTTAGGTCATAAACTTAATGATCTGTATAATTTACATACTTAGACATATAGTAATACATGCATCTCTGGTCATAGGATGTGCGTTTATATCGTGACAACATACAACATAAGTCTTGGGTATCTCGATCTCGTTAAGTCAACTCTTTGACCTAACTTATCTGATACCTCCGAATCTTTATTTCTATGTAGAGGACCTACATCAAGAGTTCGGTTAGATATCAAGCTTTAGAGAGGGATTGTCATCTCCTTTGACTGGTGATCCTTTCTTAACAATCATTTGACGGTGCTTGATGAGTCCTCAATCTAACTATTTAGATATCATCTAAGCACCGACCTCTATGATTCAACCATTGAATCAATAGATGTATGATTATTAAGATTGCTATGGTACGTAACTCTAATTGTACTAAGGGATCTTATAAATACATTAATTCATTTAATCTCGTACAAAATAACCTTTGTTGATATATCAAAAAATGATAACAATATTTATTGTAGAAATGATTCACCCCGGACCCACATGGATAACACTATAATCATCTCCTTGACCAAGATAAGGATGAAGTTAATTCTTCCACCATAATAGCTCTTGATTCACCATTGATGTCATCTATTTAAACAATCGACGGTAAGAGTGCATCCATACCTTATATTCACAAGACTCTTTGTACACTACAATTATGTTTGACTTTTAGCTATTCTCCATATATAACATTTTGGCTTAATAGGCCTTGAACATGAAATTTATAAAATCTGCGAGATTAGATCAACTAAGGAATATTAAGATACCTGGTATGGATTGGTTAAAGAGTTTGATGAACTTGAAGATGAAGTAATTATGGAATATGAGGATTTGATCGTTGATATAGAGAAGTTTGATAGAACTAAAGTGGCTTAAACTAGACTATTTAGCTCAAAATTCAGATGATAATGATAAGAATCCCTGAAAAAGAAAAACTCCAAGAACGATCTAATGATTTGGAAATGGAGTCAATTGTGAAACCAATGAAGAAAATTGTGAAATCAATTCATAGAAGAAGATTATCCAATTGAATCTTAATAAAATAGAAGTCACACTGAGGGATAGATTTAATGGAATGATTGGAAGTGAATCAACGGATACGTATGTTCAAAATTTGAAAGTTGAGCATGAAAATTAGTTAAGGAAAAAATGGGGCTGCCCCCTGCGGGCAGCCAACATGGCTGCCCCCGCCCCATTTTTCGACGTTTTTTTTATTTTTTTTTGAAAAATAAAATCATGTATATTCACCTCTATATCCCTCCTATATGTCATTCGAATTTCGTCAGAAACAGAGACTCCTACGGCCTCCATCGAGATGATGTCGCTTTAAAAAATTTTGTTACTGTTAAAAAATGACTATCTGTATGGAGGCCGTAGGAGTCTCTGTTTCTGACGAAATTCGAATGGTATATAGGAGGGATATAGGGATGAATATACATTGTGTTATTTTTCAAAAAAAATAAAAAAAATTGACAAAATAAGGTGGGGGCAGCCATGTTGGCTGCCCCTAGGGGGCAGCCACATATGACCCATTAGTTAAAGCATGAATCTACAACCTTTTGATTTTGAATGAAATATCGGTCCAATCTAATCTTGACATGTAATTATTTTCCTCATGATTGAATCCAATCTTAATTATCATATTATTCATTATGTTGAAAACATTCAAAGCAATCAAAGATCATTGGAATTATTAAGTTAGAGTTTTATTCAAATCGATAAATAATTTCGATTACACGAACATACTTGATATAATCATCAATTATCCTTGAAGTTAGGGATGAGCATTGGGTATGATCGACTCGACACAGCCCGATGCCCGACCCGACAAAGCCTGAGCCCGGCCCGAGCTCGAACGATAAATGGGCAGGCTTGGGCTTGATTTTTGGCCCGATCCAGTTTTCGGGCCGGGTTCGAGCAAGTTTGGGCCCAAGCCCGAAGCTCGCGGGCTGGCCTGAGTATAGGCCCGAGTGTAGGCATGTATATATGCCCGTGATTTTTTCCATATGTATTTTCTGATTTCTAATAATGCAGTGCATCTTCCTTTTTAAATTGTCATTATTCTATGTTATTTAGACATCAACTATGTTCATGTTTTGAAGAAATACATATTTAATATGTATATTTGCATATTAAATGTGTATTGTATTCACGTTTAAAATATTTTTTTAATATAACGGGCCGCCCGACCTGGCCCGACCCATGTACAGTGCATCGGGCTCGGATTTGGGCTACAATTTCTGAAATTCAATGGGCTTAGGCTTGGCCCACAAGCTCGAAAATTGGAATCGGGCTCGGGTTGGGCTAGGATGGGCCCGACCCGATCCGGCCTGATGCTCAACCCTACTTGCAGTCATCCATCCAGGGAATAGTTGTAATTATAAGACTTTTAAATCCACACATCTTTCCATGGATCCATATCCTAGTCAAAGTGTCTGGTTTGTATAAAGGGATTTTATCACTTGTGCCCCTTCGAGATATCGCAATATCAGTTATGCCCCTACCTTTTTGGTAATATCAGTTGTGCCCCTCACTTCTTTCTCCGTCATCAGTTGTGCCCTTCCGTTAGATTGACCGTCAAAAAATTAAAATAACCATGGTTTATTCAAACCATGGTATGGTTAAGAGGGGTATTATGGTCAGAATAAAATTATGATCAGAATAAAATAGTTTGTAAAACTTCTGAGGGCTCAGATGTAATTTCCCCCCAAATTAGGGCCTCAGGGATCTTCTTTGCAATATGTAAAACGTCCAGGAGCAGAGTTATATTTCTCCAATTTTTTATTATATTCTCTAGGGATTTCTTCTTCGTTCAAGCCAAAACAGGGCGGGCACGCTAGGTGTGCCGCCGCACACGCCCCCACCGTGCATCCCGCACCGAGGATCCCCTTCGTCCTGATCCACGCCCCCGCCCCGACGTCGTACGCGTCCATCGTGCTCGCGTATGCGTCCAGCCTCCCCCCGCGCGACCTTCAGCCTGCCGATCACGTACAACACTCCGCCTGCGCCCGCCGCCACACACCCGTGCCTCCTTCGCGGTGCCACCGCCACGATCCTCCACGCGTTGATGGCCGGATCGTACTCCTCGACCTCGGCAGCGGAGCCGCCGACGACGTAGACACGGTCGCCGACGGCAGCGGCGGCGAAGCGCTTCCTGGGGAGGATGGGAGGTGGGAGGGGGAGACGGAGTTGGGGAGGAGGTGGCGGAAGGAGGGGCTGGGGCTCGGGAGGAGGTGCGGGAGATGGATGGGGAGGAGGAGCCGAGCAAGGGGAGGTGGCAGGAGGTCGTGGGAGTGAGGGCGGGGAGCTCGGGGCTGACGGAGGAGCTGGGGTGGCGGAGGGAGGTTGGGGCGGAGGGAGGCGAGGGCAGGGGGCCGCAGGGGATGGGGGGAGGTCGGGGCGGCCTGGAGGCTGGGGCGGAGGGGCGGGGGGCAGGGGGCGGCGCCGGGGAGGGGAGGGGAGGATGGAGGGGCCGCAGGGGATAGGGGGCGGTCGGGGCAGCCTGGAGGCTGGGGCGGAGGGGCGGCAGGGGGCAGCGCCGGGGAGGGGAGGGGAGCTCGGGGCGAAGCTGGGCGGCACGGGGCAGGGGCGGGGGCGGAGAGGGAGGAGGAGGAGGTTGGAGGAGGAGGAAGAGGATGGGGGAAGAGGAGGAAGAAGAAGAGGATGGGGAAGAAGGTGTAAAATGACCATGAAACCTTATTTTAAAAATTAATGCCGCTTATGTCCTCAAAGTTAACGTCCATTTGCACTGTGGATGGACGGTCACTAACCCGAGGGGCACAAGTGATAAAATAGAAAGAAGTGAGGGGCACAACTGATATTACCAAAAAGATAGGGGCATAACTGATATTGTGATATCTCGGAGGGACACAAGTGATAAAATCCCTTGTATAAATGCTCATTGCATCAATATTACCGCTCAATGATTCACACTTCTTATTTAATCACATTCACAAAAATCATTATTCTTATTGGACTATTACTCTTCATCATCATTCACCAAATTTTAGGACTATCTCTTCGCTCGCCTCGGTACTCTTTGTATTTACTTTGGGATAATGTCTTCTATTTTTTCTAAGAGAACCATTTTTGAGCCAAGTGCCCAATCGAAGACATTAAACTTAATGCTGCCTTAGATGTATCCCAAGACTTTCAAGTTAAATTGTTCATGTTTTACTTATTATAGTTACTTTATTATTTTAAATCAGTAAGGATTGTACGATGAGAAGATGATGAAATATTAATGAATATGGAATGTGATATCCTTTCTTCTCTCATTATTTTTTTGTAAACGATGTCATCGTGTACATGATCCCTTTTTGTCCAACACCAAGGACAATCTGCATGCAAGTTGAGGGGGTAGGCATTTCATGATTTTTATGAAATATTGAAATTATATTTATTTTTTTCAAATAAGTATAAAAGAATTATTGTAATTATTTTTTTATAAATTTTGTTCTTCGCTATTTAGAACTCATGAAACTCATTCACACACACCACTATTAGGAATGAATTGAAAAATGATGATTCTAACTCATTCACACACCACTATTAGGAATACATTGAAGAAATGATGATTATCTGCCAATTAATATTTTGAGTTTATTAATAGAATGCAATGATCGTGATTATCAACGAAATATCACTAACATGCACAAAGAGATTAAAAAATTTACTCTTTCACATAATTACACTGCCTAATTGTAGAGAATTGTTCGACTTATAGGATAGGAATTGAGGCGTTTATAGGTTTAAAGAGTCACAGTGGGGAACTAGTCATTGCCTTAAAGGATTACTTTTCGAAGGACAACGAATGTTGCTCTGAACTAACCCCTCTATGCTTCTTTATGGAATCAGGGTGACATGCTTCATATCCCTTAAATAAATATATAAATGTCGCATACCCTTAAAAGTATTATAAGAGAGAGAGAAGGAAAGCAAGAGAGGACTCAAACTGAACTATCATAAAAGATCTTTGAACTAAAAAAAAGTTGGACAAATTTAAACAAGAGCTAAACCTCTTTTTTGATCATGTCTTCCTTCTTGGGATAAATGAAGAATATGTTTTCCAAATTTCATAAAATATTAAGGATCTAATTTTTGAAGGACAATTCATATGATCTTTTACGCATGTGTTGATATAATCTTTGAACCCCAACGTATGAAGTTAGGTTATCAAATTTGAGGACTAGACGTCATAAGTTCTTCATGCGATTTGCACACTAAATTAATCGGTGTACACAATTCATGAAATGTGACATCTTAAAGGGTTTTCATATTGTATTTAGATGTATACATTACAGTTATCAAATCCATAAGATTCTTGAACAATTAATAAATTTGGAAATTAGAAATTAAGTTTAGTTATTATTTTTCTAATTGCTAAGGACTAACAAAGCTTTAGTTGTGAGGGGTAATAAGTCACCATTAGTCATGAAATATAGTGATTAATTTCATGTTTTAAATATATTAATGCACACACAATTTATAAAAATTAGCACATCAAGCTTGATGTTTGTTATTACAATACTATGTATCACATTTCACTTTACTTCTCCACATTTGATTTTTTTTGCAATGTTTTAATACACTGCTTAGTAAGTTTTAGGTACTTTAGGGGTAATAACAAATTTCATTCATGATGCTAAAAATCATGATTGAAATTTTGATGTAATAATACATTCGTGAAGAATAAAAGAAAAAAAGTAAAATAACACCACTAATGTAAACATATGAGAACCATGGAGAAAGATTTGTACTAATAAAGAATTTGAGAGTAAATATATATTTTACCACATCTGATAAAATTTGACTATATAAACGTAAAATGATATACAAAAGAACTCAATCCCACGATTTTAATGCAATCAAATCATTTAAATCTAGGGTCTAAGATTCCCGAAATCGTAAACTTAAGGTCTGTAGTGATGAAACGCTACACCATTTTTCACATAAGAATTACGAAGTAATAAATGAAAGTATATGATAGATAAATAAAGGAATGAGGTCAAGATGGAATGAAATGCATAGTCGTGCATGAGATAGAGGGTATATATGCAATATCAAGGATGAACTTTATTTTTTTTCATCACATATCCTTAGAACCTCAAAAATACCTAATAACCTCAAAATATCTTTTTGGGAAGTCGTCCAATATTTTACATCTCAAGAATATATATAAAATACAAAAGTCCCAATCCTAGTTGACATTCTCCTTACAATTCACAAATACTTGCACCATATTAGTATTCCTATTGTAACTTTTTCTATACAACTCTAAATTCCATGATTTAAGATGCTCTGGAAGCTATTTTAGAAGCTTACAATATCATCTTCGATAAACAAACTACTCAATCCATCTAAAAGATAGCTAAAATATTATTACAATATTTAGCTGATGATGAAGACTACTAGGGGGATACGAACTTGCATCACAAGCAATTGAATAACCCTCAAGATCTATAAATAAAATCCATAGAAATCACTTAGAGAAGCATCTGACGTCCACTACTATGAGGAGATGGTGCAATCATCACAAAGTATCTTTCTCTTTAATTTTTGTTGCTCCAGTTCAAATTTGTGCATTAGTTCAAGTTTTGCATCATTCCAATATTCTTAGTTGGTAATCCTATTGATTCAAGTAACTTATTTTATTGCATGTTTTCAAATGCATTTTGCCTTTGTCTTTTGTTTGGTTTGAATAATAATTCATCGATGAGATTTTTTTGCAAGATAATCTAGAGCACACGATTCTAACACATTTGTCTCCTTGTGTTCGACCTAGACTCCTAATCTGATTTTTACCAATTACTTTCGATTTTGTGTTATTTCCCGCTAGTAAAATCATTATTTTTAAACATCAAAATTTATGTCCGACTAATAGATCACATGCATAATAAATAAGTGTTTTCTTACCAAATTTGCACGAGGTGTTTGGTTGAGTATCAAAGATCTCGTTCAACTATAGTAATCCAAGCATTCCCGTGCTATCGTTCCTTTGGCCGTCGAAGTAAGGTGTTGCCTCATTGGGTTTTAATATTTAAATTCTTGTATTTTTTTTCTAGGTTTTTCATTCAATATTTTTTTAGTTGGGCGAGGCACATAATTTTTTGCTTATTATTGTGCTTACAACAACACATGATGTTATTATTTTTTTGTTTATTATTTTTAAGTTAAGTACTGTTTCTTTGTAAATAAATCAAGAGATTGGGCAGGTTGAGTAACCTTACATGTTGGGGTCATGCTAGTGTCCCCCCCTACTAAAATGTCAATAACCCTTACCTTGAACACATGTGTTTTGTGAATATGATAGAACTACCTTGACGAGTCCTATATATTTAGGTTGTTTAAGGTTGCAAAGGTTAGAAGAAGCAATGTTTTTGAAATCGAAATGGAGGCCGAATCGGAAACCTTATAGAAAAGGTCGAATCAGGGTTAAAATACAGAACTAAACCGATTTAATCAAATGATGTTATCATCATTTTTTGGATGTATTAAACCAAACTGACGAGAAAAAAATAATTGAATATTTCGAACAAATTGACATAACTAAATTCTTATACAAAATACAAATTTAAATATCATTCAAATTGTTGATAGATCCTTTACACACACAAAGATCAATAAAAAGATAGAAAATTTATAAATTTGTATTTGCTTGCAATCATTCCTTAAATAATACATACTTATATGTATAAACGTTTGCATCTACATATGTTGTAATTACATACCTATACAAAAATAACCACATAGATATAAGCAAACACATGTAAATAAATACAATATATAAATATAAATACATAATATATGCAAAATCTATTCGGATACACATACGATACATACTTTTACATATAGCCATCAAAGATGCATACATAACGTAAATATATTACATTACGTATACAATATTCTAACATATACAACATTAACTACAACACATATATAACATATAAGTTAAATATTGTATAGCGTAATTGACGAATCCGAAAATGTCGCTTTTAAAAATGTGTTTTTATCATGAAGCGTAAAAAATATGTGTCGTGCGTTGTAGGCGGCAATCGGAAACGATCAAGAAAATACCACAATCGATATGTTCAATTTTCACTCTCGTGGGTTTATGTTTGTTTTACTTGGACAAGTCCCAAGGTTGATCAGAAGGAGGCAAAGGAACAAGCTAGAGTTAAGTCTATCAAAGTTCGTGTTCGGTTTTTCGAGGCGGTCTTTTTTTGGAATTTTTCAATGTATTAAAGGGGGCAATATGCAAATTCGGCCTATTTTAGGGACTAAAATGTGAATTACGTTCAAACGATGTCCGAAAAATATGAAACTTGGCTAGAATGTAAAATATGATGAAATGAGTGCATTGTAACTTTTTTTGGAATTTTTGGATGCAATGTAATTTTTTTATGAATTTTTAAATGCAAACAGAACGAATTTCAATATTTGATTATGATAAATACTAAACCTACTTATTTTCGAGGAACAAAATTATCTAAGATCTATCACTAGGTGATTGATCTCAGAAAAATCCTAAACCTTGAAAATGCAAGGTCTAATACCTATTAAAAATTAATCACTGAAATATGCAAAATGATTTTTACAGGGCAAGTTATGAATGCAAATGCAATTCTTTTTGGATACAATGTTAAGCGCAATTAACTCTACAAAATATGATTTTTCGGGGATTTTTAGGACAACAGTTAATTAACTATCAATTTCAGAGCAAGAAACGGGCAAAATATGCAAATTTCCGCAAAGTAATTATTTACTAATTAACCATCAATCATAAAATTGTCCACAATAATCAAAATGTAGAGAATTATTCAATAAAGATCATGCTGTTTTTAGATTAATTAAGTGCTGCAATCTCGAGGTCCAAAACAGGGGGAAACACAGGGGTATGAGTGTAATATAAATAAATAAATAATGCAGAAGCGGGGACTGAAATGTAAATACCTAGAAGTCAGGGGGTATGATGCAATATTTCCAAGGGAGCACGTGCCGCACACGTGCTCCTTGGACGGCGGGGGTTGAAACGTGATATGGGAGACCTTCAGGGGTTGGTTTGCAAATTGCCCAGTGGGCACGTGCAAAGCACGTGACCCCTGGGATGGCTCTTCTGGCGTTCCCCACGCACGTGCTATGCACGTGCTGGGGCCTCGGGCCTCACGCCCGGTGGCTGGCGGCGATGTGGAGGAGAACGTAGCGGCTGGTCGATGAGGCGGTGGCTGACGACGAGGAAGAAGATCGTAGCAGCGTTGGAGGGTCGGCCTTCCTCTAGCCGACACACGACCAAGAGGGCAGTGATGGCCAGCGCGAGGGCGGAGCACCGGTGAAGAAGGTGGCGGTGAAGTCGATGGCATGGAAGCTCGATGAAGAAGCGGATGCGAAGCGTTGGCAGGGATGGCGCTGGTCAAGGAGGAGACGCGTCGAGGTGCGGAGGAGCACGACGAAGTCGTGGTTGTCGAAGGTGGTCGAGGGCCGCTCCTGGTGGCTGCTAGAGGCTGTGGAGGCGTCACAGTCCAGCGACGTTGGCCGACACACGGCCGTGGGACGTCGAGGGAGCAGCGGCATGGCGGAGGAGTCGGTTGGCGAGCGAAGTCGAGGATGGTGGCCGGCGGAGTTGATCGAGAGAGACGCAGATAGAGAGAGATAGAGAGAGAGAGGGAGATGTAGAGAGAGAGAGTATACCTGGGAAAGTGGCTCGACGGCGGCGTAGACCGGAGCGGAGCAGCTGCGATGGGCGGGGCTGCAACGAGGCAGAAGAAGCCTCGGATCACGCCGTTTCTTTGGCTGTACGACCAGAGGTGTTAATTGGTGGATGAAGGTTGGACGAGGGCAGTGATGGGTTAAATAGGGTGAAGGGTTTCGGCCGGGGATGGAAGGTGGTGGGTGGTGAGATCTGGAGATCGGATTGAGGAAGGAGATCAGTGAGATGCGAGGCGGCACGAGATCGGCGGCGTAAATCACGGGGGTGGCGGCGGAGCGCGATTCGCGGAGGAAGGGGAGGGCGGCGCCGCTCCCAAAGGGGAAAGGAGCTGAGGAGGACGACGCACATGCGCCATCCGATCGAGTTTGATCGGATGGCGCCCGTCGCGCCACGTGGCGTCAAAGAGAGGGGAATGGGGGCACGTGCGGAACACGTGCCTGGGAGGCACGTGCGCCCCTTTTTAATTTTTTTATAAAAACGAATGTATAAATACGCCAAAAAAAGGCTGACACGTGGCGGCACCAGGTGCTGCCACGTGTCAGCACCAGAAAATTCGAGAATAAAAGATTTTGTAAATTCGATAAAAAAATAGTAAATGACCTCGGATCAAAAAAGTTTCTTCACGAAAATTTCTCGTCTTGATGAGATCTACAACTTTTATGAAGACATCAAAACCAAAATCGATCATTTGCATAAAGTGAATTTTTGGGGTATCCCATGTACATAGAACACCTTGATTTTGGGGGTTTTGTATTTTTTATATCATTTTTAGATCAGATAAAAATCCGAAAAAACTACGATAAATCAGAGATAAATAAATACACATTAATCTAATTTTTTTTGTATTTTTATCAATCAATAAAATATGTACATAAAATATTGGATCAAAAACCACTAAAATATACAACATACGAAAGAGGCCCAAAACCCAACTTTCACATATGAGCTCTGATTCACTTGAACTTGGTCTTATTTTGAAGGTAGTTGAATGTACATTAGTTCAAAAGTGAGTAGGACACTGGATGAGGAAGATATGAGGCTTTTAATCCGAAAATCCTGAAACTAGGGTTTGGGTTTTTGGTCCACTTATTTGGGTTAGTTATTTTTTTTGTATTTTTCCTTTATTCTTATTAGTGATATGTACACAGTGGAAGTGGTTTTTAGTCATTCGGAGTTAGCATGAATGAGTTAAAAAAATCAGGGAAGTTAGGTTATTTACAAGTCATTTTGGCTTGGATTTTTGGCTTCTTATTTTGTGCAAATTTTTGTGCTAAAATGCAATTCTTATGAAATCATGCATGAATGCTAATTATGCAGAATAGATGCTAAAATGCTGTTGATTTTAAAGAATTTGAGCTTAATAAATGAGATTTAGAGTGATGAATTCGGGATTCATCAGTAATCATAAAAAATAATAATGATTGGACCCTATTTATGATAAGAAGTGGTTATAGCAGAGTTGATTACTAAGTACTGTAGGGTAATTCATAGGTCATGAGTTCAACTCCCACAAAAAGCACTAGTTTTAAATAAAGTCAAACTTGAATTCTGGTTCAAATTCGGTTGAACGGGAATTTAAATACCTAATAAACTGTTGGGAATTTAAATACCTAATTGAACCGATGGTTGGATCTAAAAAAATAATATTTGGATCAAACCCGTGAAACTAAATAATTGGATGTTGAACAGGTCAATCAATCCGGCTTAAAAACACTGGGAAGAAGGGGGAATTTAAAAAGAATAAGAAAATATTGCCTTAGAATTCTTCAATAAACATTCTAACAAAAAAATATAAAACTAAACATGGTTTACATAGAGTTAGTTAACAGTGCTGTATAATAAAAAAATATATAGTTTATATGATTTTGCGGAGAACATGTGTAATGGCAAATGAACTTGAGCATCTATTTAACGACATTTAGGGTCAATTTGGTTACTGGATTACCTCAGATCAACCCGATTTATCCCCTTCATTCATGCATTAGAATTCTATCACAAATCAACGGGACATCACATTCCTTGTTCCTACTCAATCCAACCCTAATAACGATCCAAACAACTAGATATAAGGTTACCACAACCCATCTTATCTCAGTAACTAAATAGACTGTTAAAGTTGACCTCCTCTCCTTTCCTCAAACAAACCTCCATGAGACAACTTAAATAGTAAATCAGACGCCCATCTCTTTATCACTCTCAAGCAGCAAAACAACCAACGCCTGAACGGGGACAACAAGACGGTACTACTTGGAGAGAGAGAGAGCTTTCCTTTATAGCGAGAAGATAGTCTTTATAACGAGAGAGAGAGAGAGAGAGAGCGCGTTCACACTGTCGTTCTGTTCCTGTTGGTGACGGCTCCGAGTGAGAAGCAAAAAAAAAAGCACACGCAACTCCACTAAAAGCACTCCCTCAGACAAATAGATATCGGGGATCCGACGGCTCCGTTATCACCAGATCTGCCCTATGATGTGAAAAGCGTCCACATCCTCAAACCATGGCTGGAGCAGGCGGCGATGCTCGCGGTCGGAACACTGGCGGAGCGTCCATCATCGTGGCCGCGGCGGCGGTTGGGTCATCCGAGAACAGATTCACTGCACCCCAGGAACAGGTATGCTCTCCTACTCCTCTCTGCATCCTCAATATTTCGGCATTGCGTCTTATTCTCAGATCCGGTTGATTTGAGTGGCAAGTCTGCAAGCTTCGAGACTGGGTTTGCGATCTGCTAATCTGGTAGGAATTGGAGGGTTGGAATTTGGTTTTGCGATCTCCAATGGCTCTAGTGTTCGCTGGTGCTATACTGGATGTTTATTTTGTTGCGTAATGTACGTTTTACCTATAAGTTTTTTCCGCATCATTTGAGCCAAAAAAAGGGCTGTTTAATCACCTGCTGGAGAGTTTGAATATGCCCGCCGCGTGTGCTTTGGGGGGGGGGGGGGGGGGGGTTGGGTTTGCTTTGGCTGGTTCGTAGCAGACTCATGGTTTTCGCCTTCATATAATTAACCATTTGATTGGTTTGCTACTTTGATGCATAGATGACCTGTTCATTTCAGTGGATTTCCGTTGTTGCGTTGGGCCGTCTCTCTTTGTGACCATTTCACTTTGCTTTTCCGTGGTGTGGCTACGGTGATGTTTCAAATGCATTGCCATTGGGTATTCGGCCATTTATGAGATCGAAAATGTTCTTGGACATGTGAGCTTATGGCTAGCCATTTCTACAATAAATGGTATTTGAAACTTTTTATATATCAATAAACGTTATTGATTTTTATTCTCTATGTGAGATTAATGAATGAATGCACTTATAAGATTCCTTCGTACAATTAGGGTTATGTACCATGACCATCTTGATAATCATACATATGTTAATTTAATGGTTGAATCATAGGGGTTGCTGCCTGCATGATATCTAAAAAGTTAGATTGAGAACTCATCTAGCACTGTCAAATGATTATTGAGAAATGATCTCCAACCTGAAAAGGAGATGGCAATACTTACTCCAAAGTTTGATATCCGCCCGACCTCTTGATGCAGAACCTCTGCATATGAATAGAGATTTAGAGGTGTAGGATAAGTTAAGTCAAAGAGTTGACTTAGCATAATCAAGATAACGAAGATTTATATTGTACGCTGTCACGATATAGGCACGCATCCTCTGACTGGAGACATATGTATTACTATATGTTTGAGTATGCACATTAGGCAAACCATTAGGTTGGTAGCCTACTCAAGGTCTATGCGCCGACGAGCTGGTGTGCATAAAAGGGCATATGAATAATATGATCTTTCAAAGTACATGTTCACACTGAAGCAGAAGACATGAGCTCACTCATGATATATTAGGATCACAATCAAATTCCATCGATGATCGTCTTGCTTTGGAAGCATGACATGATTATGTAGGTATTGATATAACCCTTTGGAAGCATATGATCGATACCAACTTCAAATGATCGAATGAGAGACGTAATGATAAAATCCTGGAGAAGACCATTCAAATATGATTGGAACTTCCAATTTATTATAAGTCTTCCACCATGCAGGATTTACGGGTATTAGGAATACTCGAGGGTGATGTTATCTTAATTGATTGTATAATCATGATACTTCCATTCCGAGGGAGTGTTAACATGTTTGTATTTTAGTAACTCCACTCAGCAGATTAATAATCCAATCTTTGTCCAAATGTTGGACATTGATTTGAATATTATTTAGATGCAATGAGAGGATTATATATTCTGTTCGACTTGATCAGGCATCTCTGAACGGTCTTCTATATCTAGATATGAGATTAGATCTCACTATATATATGTAATTTACAGTCGTTCTATTCTTATCTCTGAGTATCCACGGAAAAAGCACATTGTTCTTCAAAGAGTTTAAGAATAATTTTATTATTGACAATTTCTGAGCATTAGAAAATTGATGTTTAAATATGATTTGTTATTATTAATAATGTAGATATCATTCACACTATTTGGACACATGTAGAGAGACATCTAAGATAACTGAATTAGATTTGATTATCATAGATATGATCAATGTGGATAACACTATTCACAATAATTGTTAATTTGATTCATAATATCATGGAGAGTTTAATCGTAAATATGATTTACAATTTATAAGTTAATGTGAATTGGATTCAAATTATACAAGTAAATGTGAATTGGATTCACATTATACGACTAAATGTAAATATAATTTACATTTAATATTGGATGGATGAATATGATTTATTATTATCAATGGCATGATTGAAATTGTCACAAAATAATTTAGAATTGTTTTGGTGAAATTCAAGCAACAAAAGTTGTTGCTACATGTGAAAAATATAATGAGATTGAGAATCTCATTAATTAGGAAAGATGAGGCTCTCCAATTTCCATTAGGAGTGGACAACCATGGAATTGATTCCATGGTGGCCGTCCACCCTATAATAGGAAGGAGGCTCTCCTCCTTCCTATTAGTCCAAATGAAATTGATTTAATAGCCATTAAATTTATTGAAAAATATCTTCAATCTATTTATTTCTTTTAAATTACTTAATTGTTGTTGCAACAAAATCTAGACCATTGGTTTAAATTAGGAGTGCATCGTAGCCATCCAATTTTGTATAATAGAAGGACCAACACTATGCTTTTCTCTACAGAAGTCTAAGTAACAAAATTCTCTCTCTATCTCTCATACACATCCAAGGTTTTCCCTCTCAAACCTTAGTAGCTGCCCACTCTAGGTTTGGTTGAGAGAACTCCATCATCTTCTGCTGCCGGATCGATTACTCATGTATCTTCGTCTCCTTCGGTGCTTCATGCTTGCGAGGAAGATTACAGATTTCATGAGACAAAATCTGGAGGTTCCACACTCGGATCATCAACTCGAATTGGGGGAAACACGTGTCTTATCCACGCACTCACAAGTGCTTACTCCGTCTGATCAGACTTAAGACAAGAGATCTCTTCGTTTAGAAATACAAGGATCACGCTACAAGAGGTAACTTTAATAGTAAACTGTGATGATCACGCTACAATAGTAAACTGTGATGATCACGCTACAAGAGGTAACTTTAATACTTGTTTGTGATCAAGATGAAACACATGGGAATGGTTCCCATGTCATGTGGTCTCATCATTTTTTTAAAATTTATGTTGCCCCTTGTGACTAGTATGACCAGTCAACATAGATCGCATACGATGTGATGTCCACACTTTCATGATACACTAGGTAAAAATATTTCCCTTTAAGTGATATCAGAGCCTTAGTCGAAGGTCTTTGATGTGATCCAAAATCTAAGGGAACAATGTTTTGGATATCGGATGCGCGAGAACTTTTTGTTTTTTTAGCATAAAATGCTTTTTTCGTATAGTTTTTGCTCAAAGCTACAATTTGTGCCACGTTTGAACGAATTTTGAGATACTTAAATGTGTTTAGAATGTATGAACATGTCCTCAAAAGATTTGCCAAAGGTTGGCAATCAATGGGTATCGTTTTCAAATAAAAAATTTTCCGCAGTGTTGTTTTTTAATGTAAACTCAGATATGTAATTAAGCGATTTTTTGTTAGTGTTTTCCTGTCATGAGATATGTTAGAAACACATTAATTAAGTTAAGAATTGAACTAGTAAACCGTTTGAATTTATTTATCATGATTCTCACTCTATTTAGATTCATGCCAGGTCGCTCAACTATTGAAGCCATCCATTTGTTGAGGAGAACAATGGAGATTTATAGATCTAAAAGGAAGAACGTCCATATGATCTTTATTGATTTGGAGAAGGTTTATGATTCTGTCCCACGAGAGATATTGTGGAGAGTTTTGGAGAAGAGATAAGTACTTGTCCTATACATTAACCTTATAAAGGACATGTATGATGGGGCTTTATCTTGTGTAAGGACTCCATCTGGGAAGACTAGCTATTTTGACATCAACATTGGTTTACATCAAGATTCAGCTTTGAGTCCATTTCTTTTTACCTTGATTATGGATGAGTTGACAAGTCACATTCAGGATGAGTTACCTTGGTATATGTTATTTGCTGATGACATTGTGTTGATTGACGAGACTAGAGATGGAGTAAATGAGAAGCTTGAGGTATGGAGACATGAGTTGGAGAGTAAAGGATTTCGTATAAGTAGGGCTAAGACGGAATATATGGAGTGCACCTTTGATGGAAGCAATGGTGAAGGAATCCAGGTGAAGATTGGTGATGATAACATTCGAAAGAGAGATTCTTTTAGGGTTCGTTTGGTTGCAAGGTTGGGCAGGGTTGGGTTGGGTACTATTCACAGGGGTACCCCCTCCTCACAGTTTACTATTCACCCAACCCACCCAACCCAGCCCAACCCTGCAATCAAACGAACCCTTAGATATCTGGGATCTATTTTGCAAAATGATGGGGAAATTGATGGAGATGTTACTAATAGACTAAATGCAGGCTGGCTAAAGGGGAGAGGAGCCTCTGCTATTCTCTGTGATAAGAAAATTCCTTTAAAAATTAAAGAAAAGTTTTACAAAGCCGCAGTGAGACCTGCTATGCTCTATGGATCTGAATGTTGGCTTGTGAACCATAGACATGTGCAGAGAATGACTGTAGCAGAAATGAAAATGCTAAGGTGGATGTGTGGACACACAAGTAAAGATTGGATTCAGAATTATGCAATCAGAAAGAAAGTTGGAGTAGCTCCGATCGAGGATAAGATACGAGAAAACCGCTTAAGATGGTTTGGTCATTTGCAAAGAAGATCAGCTGATGCACCAGTTAGGAGATGTGAGTGTCGGGATGTTGAGCCGATTAAGAGAGGGCGATGGCGGTCCAAGAAGTGTTGGAAAGAAACCATACAAAGGGATCTTAGCTTTATGGATATAAGTCCGGGATTGACCCAAGATAGATCTGAATGGAGGCAAAGAATCCATGTAGCCGACCCTACTTAATTGTGGGAAAAAGGCTTTGTTGTTGTTGTGTTGTTGCGATTCGGACTCTATTTGCCTTAGATACATGATATTTAATGGAGATGGGTTGGAAGATGATTGGATCATCTCAAGAACATTTTTAAATGTGTTTATCATTCAATGTTAATCATGAAAATTATGAATTTACCCTGGTTAAAAGATGTTTCATATATTTAGAGAAATATTTGATGTTCATTAACCTCTATTGAATGAATGTTCGTGAAGAAACCCTAATTCGGACTACAATAATTGTAGTTCAACTTTACATGCAAAGCCAACCATGTTTGCTTGATATAACTAGATATTTAGGATCATTAAAAATATTTTAAGATGCCTAAATTTTTGAGTGATTATTATATAGTATCATGCCGGTCATCAAAAGCAATGATCGATTAAAAGCTCTTAGTACGAATAAATCCAATTGTGTTGTTCTGAATTAGAATGGAGATGGTGTCTAGACCGAGTATCATGGCCTCAAATTTCAGCGAAATTCGATCGAATTTTTGTTGAATATCGATATCCAGTCGAAATCGAAATTCGATCGAAATGACTGAAATGATCGAAATATGGGGTCCTAGTACAAAAAATGACCGAAATGAACAAAATTCCGATCGAAATTCCACCGAAATTATGTTTTGGTCGATATCGAAATAGTTATCGAAAACGACGTTTAGGGCCTTGCCGAGTATACTAGCGTGATTTTTTAATTAGCACCTTGCATGCCAAGAAAATGCTCCCTCCTAGCATAACTCGATCGTCTGACCGGATCTGTTTCAAGGAAGTATAACATGATGCGTGGTTAAGGCATACCCTAACAACTAATTATAATAATAAACTTGTACTATGTGAGAGTGTATACTATATAATAATATCAAACAAATTAAATTATTTGTTTGTTGCATTAGCTTTGTTGAAAGCGATAAGAGAATGAAAGAGCATACTTTATTCTAGAGGTCTAGGGGTCCTTATATAGGACAAAACCCTAGAGAGCTTGAAAGGGAAAAATATATAAGTGCTCCTAGTGAGGGTTACAATGATAAAATAAGAATCAAATGCTTTAAATATTACTAACACTCCCCCTTAAGTTGGAGCATATTTATCGATCAAGCCCAACTTGGAAATTATCCATAGAAGGTGCTTTTTAGGTAAGGCCTTGGTGAAAACATCTGCAAGCTGAAGATTGGTGGTAATATGAGGAGTAGTAATCTTCCCCTTTGTGACAGCATCTCGAATAAAATGGCAGTCAATTTCTATGTGCTTGGTTCTTTCATGGAACACATGATTCATGGCAATGTAAGTAGCGGATTTGTTGTCACAATGTAGTGGAATAGGTGTGGTGACTGCAATGCTAAGTTTTTATAGAAAAGTTAATAGCCATGTGATCTCAGAAGTTGCTTGAGCCTTTGCCCTATATTATGCTTCTGCACTAGACCTAGATACAACAGTCTGTTTCTTGCTTCTCCAAGTGACAAGTTTTCCTCCAACCATCATAGCATATCCTGTGGTGTAGTGTCGATCCTCTGGTAAACTGACATAATCAGCATCAGCATATGCAATAACGTCAGTGTATCCATTTGCCATGTAAAAGAGACCACACCTTGGAGATTCCTTCAAGGATTGTTATATATGACGAATGTCCTGCCAGTGACTGTAACAAGGTTGCTCAATGTGTTGGCTAGCTCCGCTTACTGCATAAGAGATATCTGGTATGGTAACAATGAGGTAGAGAAGTTTGTCAACCATGCTCCTATATCGAGTAACATCTTCGAAGATAGGATCAAAGGACGTGGAGTGTTTCTTCGGGTCTGCCGGAATACCCGAAGGCTAGCATCTGAGTAACCTAGCTTCAGTAAGGATGCCCGGCGGTATTTTCTCCGAGAGAGATGAAGACCTTCTATAGTGCGTAGTACTTCTGTACCAAGAAATAGCGTAATGGACCAAGTTCCTTAGTGACGAACACTTTCTGGAGAAAAGTCTTGGTCTCTAGGATAGCTTTATCATCATTACCTGTGGCAACCATATCATCTACATAGACAACTAGTATAATGGTATCACTTGTTCGTGATAAACACAGAATAGTCAGAAGTTGTTCTCTGAAATCCAAGAGTGATGATTTCTGTTGTGAGTATGTCAAACCATGCCCTTGGACTTTGTTTCAGACCATATATTGCCTTGCGAAGTCGACATACATACTCCCTCTCGACTTCATACTCCAGAGGTTGCATCATGTAGACATCTTCATCAAGATCTCCATATAAAAAGGCATTTTTTACATCTAGTTGGAAAACAGGCCATGCTTTGTTAGTGGCTACAAAAAGGATAGTTCTGATGGAGCCCATTCGTGCAATTGGTAAGAATATCTCAAAATAATCCACGCCACATGTCTGTGTAAAGTCTTTAGCCACAAGGCGAGCTTTCAATCTTTCAATTGACACGTCGGGTGTTTGTTTGGTCGTGAATACCCATCTGCATGCCACATGTCTAGTCCCTTTAGGGCATTGCACTAGTTCCCATGTCCCTCTTGAGGTAAGAGCCTCCCTCTCTTCACTCATGACCTGGCGCCAACCTGAATCCTGTAAAGCGTTGTGATAGTTTCTCGAATAGAAATGATCATTAGAGCATCTGCATATCTTCTGTCAGTTGTTGATAAACTAGCAGTAGAAGTGAAATGAGATATATGATGAAGTGTACACTGCCTCTTACTTCTACGTAGAGCAATGAGAAGCTCCTCAGGATCACCGGGAACAATGGAGGGGACACTTAAAGTAGGCATATCATCCTGCAATAAAGGCATAGGCAAGGGAACATCTGGTGGATTGGATTTTTATTTTCACTTATAGACAATGGGTGGAGGTGGAAGATCAAGAGGAATACAAGTTGTGTGAAGAAACTTGTCTGCTCAACAAAGGTTACATCTTCATATATATAATAGCGATGTCCGGTTGGATCATAGCACTTGTAACCCTTTTAAGTACGAGAATAACCAAGAAAAACACATTTTTTTGCACAAGGGGAGAGTTTTCCAGTAGGATGAAAGTTATAAACAAATGCAATACATCCAAAAATTCGTAAGGGTTGTGGAAAAGGAAACTCATTTGGGTAGGGTAATGAGAATGGGGTGGATCTATTTAGGGATATAGATGGAACCATGTTGATACGATGGGCATCGATCAAAACAACATCCACCCAATAGGTTTTGGGAACTTTCATCTGGGTGAGGAGGGATCAGGAAATATTTAGCAGGTGTCTGAGTTTTCTTTCTGCGACCCCATTTTGTTGTGAAGTGTAAGGACATGATGTTTGGTGAATGGTACCCTGGGATGCAAAGAAAGTGGTTAGATCGTGTTGTGTAAATTCCAAAGCATTATCTGATCGGAAAATCTGAATACTGGAGGAGAAAATATTCTTAACATAATGAAAGAAATTATTAATAATATTGTTAATATCATATCGTTCTTTTAACAAATAGACCCATGATGAACGACTATAGTCATCGACAAAGACAACGAAATACTTATGTCCACTCAGAATATGGGCTGGACATGGTCCTTAAATATCACAATGGACTAATGAAAAATGAACTTTGCGACGAGGTTCTGAACGAGCAGGGAAGGATACTCGATGATGTTTCTCGAATTGACATGCCTCACACTCAAAGGGCTTGGGTGTAGAAAGTTCAGGGAACATTAAAGAAAGAGTTTTGGTGGATGGATGATCGAGACGAAGATGCCAAAGAACATGATCAGTAAATATAGATGCATCACCAACAAAAGTAGAATCAGATGGGGTATCAAGATAATATAGGCCGTTCTTCTCATGTCCCCCACCAAAAATCTGTTTCGTCCGAATGTCCTGTAAATAACAACAAAATTCATCAAATATCACACAACAATTAAGTTCCTGACATAACTTGTGAACATATAAAAGACTAAGCGGAAAATCAGGAGCACCGTGCACATCAGTGAGGCGGAGATTGGAGGGGAACTCCATAGTCCCCATAGTAGTGATAAGGGAATGTGCTCCATTAGCAACCCGAACAGTCCTCACAACAGAGGAAGGGTGTGCAGAGGTGAGAAGACTACATTCTCTCGTCAGATGAGTAGATGCACCAAAATCAATGATATACTGCTGAATCTTAAGAAGATGTTTGGTAACATGAACCACACACAACGTTACAACCTCTTAAAAGAACTGATTCGTTGCAAGGTACATGAATGGACATTAGTTAGAGCATGTAATCAAAATGTTTGGTTATCTCTCTAGCTAAATATCCTTGGGGTATAAATGGATGCAAACATGCAGTTCGACTTCATTCTGCTGTCTTTGTCCAAGTCTTTCAACAAATTTGTGGTATTGTACCACATAAATAAGTTGAGGTTGACAAATGCTGAACTCATAGTTTCAGAAGTCTGTTGAGAATGTTATGAAGAAGGAGAATCCTACTAGCAGTGCAATGGTTGCATAAGTCAAAGGGAAGCACGGTCAGACGACCCAAAAAAAGAAGAATCAAGCCGTTGGCTCATCCTCTCAGGATTCCACACTCTTGGTATCGAAGAAAGCTTTGTCATCATTGCAAGAAGTCAGGACACTAGAAGAGAAACTGTCAAGATGATCTGAAAATCGTATAAAGGGATAAGGCTCAAGCATGTATAAAATCTACTTTCATCATTGAAACCAATTTTCCGTAGGACGAGAAGGTAGTTAGGTCATTGATTCTGGTGCTTCTGTTCATGTATGCAATTTATAGCATCTGTTTCAGGAAATCAAAAAACTTAATGAAGGGGAAATAGTCATCTGGATGGTATCTGATGCAACTGTTGTTGCAATCGTCGTCAGGACGTGTATGCTATCATTAGCTAGTGGGAGAGTCCTATTACTTAGAGAATGTCTCTATTTTCCGGATGTTAGAAGGAACTTATTACTTGTATCTAAATTAGCGAGAAATGGATATTCATTCATATTCTATGAGAAACTTATCATAAGTCATTATGGTGAACATATTGCAGATGATTTTCTAACTCTTAGTGAACTTTTTGAGTCATGCATTGATGAATCTATCATGAATGTTACTACCACTAATAAAAATCTTAAAAGATCTAGAGAGGATGGAAAACATTTAACCATGATTTGTCATTAAAGGCTTGGCCATTTATTTGTTGATAGGATCAATAAATTGGTAAAAGATGAACCATTAGATTTTTTACAGGTCTAAAGTTTACCTACTTGTGAACATTGTGTTCGAGGTAAATGACCAGAGTGCCCTTTCGAAATAAGGGTACACGATGCGAAGGTATACTTGACCTAGTACATATCGATGTATGTAGTCCCTTCAGTACCACAACTCGAAATGGATACCGATGTTATTTGACGTTTATTGATGACCATTTACAATACGGATTTATCTTCCTATTATGTCATAAATTTTAAACCTTTCAAGTTCAAAAAATTCATGGTTTTGGTTGAAAACCAAACAGATAGAAAGATTAAACAGATTCGATCTGACCGAGGTGACGAGTACCTCTCAGATGAATTCAAGGAATACCTTAAAGAGAGAGGAATTGTATCCAATCTCACTCCTCTTTAACTCCCCAACTAAATATTGTTGTTGAAAGATGTAACATGACCATCATGGATATGATCCGATCAATGATGAGTAAAGGACATTTACCTCTTAGTTTCTGGGGATATGCAGTAGAGACTGCAATATATATCCTTAATAAGATTCCTAGCAATTCTGTACCGAAAACCCCTCATGAGCTTTGTTTTGGAACCGAACCCAGTGTTACACACTTGAGAATTTGGGGTTGCTTGGTCCATACCAAGAACGTGGATGCAAGTAAGCTGGAATCTCGCATCAGAGAGTGCTACTTCATTTGGTATGTAAATGACGGTATTGGATACCAACTTTACGATCCTAAAACTCAAAAGGTATTCGTCTCTAGGGATGTGAAATTCTTAGAGGATGACTTCATTAAAAGCCAAGACATCTTGACTATGACATCTGACAGATGGACACCAAGATAACATTCCTTAATTGTTACCTCGAGGAGGATATCTATATGGAGCAGTCCCAAAATATCATAACTGAGTAAGGTAAAGTGTACAAGTTGAAGAAATCCATCTATGTGCTCAAACAAGCTTTTCATAGCTGGAACATCAGATTTGAGGAAACCATAGAGAGTTACGATTTCGTTCAGAATCTTGGTGAACCTTGGATGTACGAGAAGCTCAGTGTGAGCGCCATTGTGTTCATCGTGCTTTATGTAGATGACATCCTTATCATTGGGGATTACATAAATGATGACTAATGTTACGGTTCGTTCGTTTGGTTGGAAAGGAATTACATTGAAATAGAATCAAGACAAGAATGGAATTAACAATGGAATAGAAAGGAATACATTTTTCCATTCAATTATTTGGTGCATATTAGGAATTGAAACATTTATTATGAGACTATTTCTTTCTTATGTTTGGAAAGGGAAAAGAATAGAAAGAAAATAACCTTTGTTTGATAAATTTCCTTAAGTAGAAAAAATAATCAGTATCCTCCAATTCATTTTTTCATATAATTGATATATTTCATACAAGAAATTAATATTCAAATTAAAATAGAAATTACTTTGATGTTTTCCATATAATTGATATATTTGATATATCCATATATCCGCTAGAATATTTTATTACCATATCTGCATCTACTTTCGAAAAAAGTTGAAAATGTTATGGGTATCTGTATTCGCCAAAAAAAATACATATCCATGTCTGTATACATATTCATTAAAATGTAACCCATATCCATATCCTAAAAAAAATATAGATGGTATCCGTATCTATATCTATAGTTGCAAAAAACCCATTTCCATATCCGTATCCGTTTATGCAAAAAAATCCTCATCCATATCCACATATGTATCAACAAAAAAATTAAAACACATATCCATGTCCATATATGTATCCGCTAGAATATAATCAATATACTTATCTTAGAAGAAAATTGAAAATTGCATCCGTATCCATATTCATATTAGAGAATTTCCATATCCTTGTCCATTTTCATATCCGAAAAAAATAATAAAAAACACGTATCCATGTTCCTATCCATATTCGTAAAAAACCATATCTGATATATTTTATCCATATAATGTAATATATATATATATGTATTCGTATCTGCTGGAATATCTTGGAACCATATTTGTATCCGTATCTAAAAGAAATTGAATCGTATCTATATCTGTATCCGCAAAAAAATCCCATATCCATGTTAGTATCCATATATGCATATGTTTGCAACTTATCCGACCTTTTGTATCTATATATTTATATCATGTCAGTGTCCATTTATACATGTCAAGAAAATCATATCCATGTGTTTGTCCGAAAAAATATCCAAAAAAGAAAAACACATATCCTTGTCATAAACCATATGTTTGTAACAATGATAGAATAATTAAAAAATACTGAAGAAGAATACACTCATTAGCATTTGCAAGGAATGGAATCCCACTTCCTATGGGGTACCTAGGAATGGCAATTCCCATGTATGAGGGAATCTGATTTCCATTGTAATCATCATTCCTGCCTTAATATGATCTAACAAATACATGAATGGAATAGACAGAGGACTGTGAAATCCATTCCACCCCTTTTATTCTAGTATAACAAACATGCCCTTATAGTCTGGCTGTCCCATACTTTTGAGTTGAAAGATCTTTGAGAAGCCTCATATATCTTGGGTCTGAAACTGTTCAGAAATATAAAAAATAGCATTTTGGGATTGTATCAACATGGTACATTAAGAAGATCTTTGAACAATTGCATATGAAAAACTCCAAGAAAGGCTTCATTCCTTTTAAGACACGGTATGCAACTATCTATATGGATGTCTCCTCAAAGTGTTGGGAAAAGTGCCATGACTGGATGCTCTTATACATCGGCTGTGGGAAGTCTAATGTATGTCATATTGTGTACAAAGCTGGATATCTGCCATGTAGTGAGAGTGGTAAGCCGTTACCAATCATGCTATAGTGAACAACACTGGAATGCAGTAAAGAACATCTTCAAGTATCTAAGAAGGATGCAAGATTACATCTTGATCTATGAAGATAGTGATCTCTAAGTCTTAGGATACATCGATTGGACTTCCAATCTGATATTGATGATTGCATGTCAACTTCAGGGTTTATATTCTTGTTGAACGATAATTCTGTGAGCTGGAGAAGCAGTAATCAAGACATCATGGCTGATTCGATGACAGAAACTGAATACATTGCTGCATCAGATGTTGCAAAGGAGGCGGTGTAGTTACGCAAGTTCATCTTTGAACTTGGTGTAGTTTCCTCTAATACTCCCAACCTGTTGCTTTGCACGGGAGCAATAACCCGAGCGAAGGAACTTTGATGGCATCAAAAGAGCAAACACATAGAAAGGAAATACCACATTATTTGGAAGACACAAAAACGTGGTGGCATCATCATCACTAAGGTGATCTCTGCCAACAACATTGCTGATCCCTTACCAAACCTTTGTCCCAAAAGATTTTTGACTACCACGTAATGAGTATGAGTTTAAAGATTGTACCCGAATGGTTCTAAGGGCTAGTGAGAGATTGTTGGACATGTGAGCCCATGGCGAACCATTTATACAGTAAATGTTATTGTAAACTTTCTATATATCAATAAAACTTATTTTTTTTAACTCCCTATCTGAGATTAATGAATGCATGCATTTATAAGATCCCTTCGTACAAGTAAAGCTATGTATCGTGGCCATCTTGATAATCATACAACTGTTAATTCAATGTTTGAATCATAGAGGTCAATGCCTGCATGATATCTAAAGAGTTAGATTGAGGACTCATTTAGCATCGTCAAATGATTATTAAGAAAGGATCTCCAGCTTGAGAAGGAGATGGTAATCCTTACTCCAAAAGTTGATATCCGACCGATCTCGTGATGCATGTCCTCTGCATATGAATAGAGATTTGGAGGTGTCGGATAAGTTAAGTCAAAGATTTGACTTAATAAGATCGAAATAACCAAGACATATATCGTAGGCCGTCACGATATATGCGTACATCCTCTGACCGGAGATAGATATATTACTATATGTTTGAGTATGTAGTTAGGCAAATCATTAGGTTGATGACCTAATCAAGATCTATACACCGGCAAGCTGGTCTGCATAAAAGAGCATATTAGTATACGATCTCCCAAACGTATCATACATGTTACTGAACCAGAAGACATGAGCTCACTCATGAGATTTTGGGACCAACCAAATTCATCAACGGTCGTCTTGCTTTGGAAGCATGACATGATTTGTAGGTGTGATATATGCTTTGCAAAGTATATGATCGATAGCAACTCCCATTGCTCGAATGAAAAGCCTAGCGATAAAACCCTACAGTTCAAACGTGATTAGAAATTCAGATTTATTCTAGATCTTCCAATATGTAGGATGCACGAGTATTAGTAATACTCAAGGGTGATGTGATCTTAATCGATTGTATAACGGTGACATTTCCATACCGATTGAGCGATGAAACTAGTTTGGATTTTAGTGACTCCACTTAGTAGATTAATTATCCGATCTTCGTTCAAATGTTGGACATTGATTTGAATATGATTCAGATGCAATGAGAAGATTGTATATATTGTCTGACTTGATCATACATCTCTAAGCAGTATTTTAGATCTGGATATGAAATTAGATCTTAATATTCAAGTCACTATACATGGAATATAGTCGCACTATCCTTATCTCCAAGTATCCATGGAAAAAGCACATTGTTTTTGAAAGAGTTCAAGACTAATTCTATTGTTGACAATATATAAGCATTGGAAATTGGTGATTAAATATGATTTTTTTATCATTGATATTGTAGATATGATTCACATTATTTGGACACATGTAGAGAGATATCTAAGATAACTAAATTGGATTTAATTATCATATATAATTCATGTGGATAGCATTACCCGCAATAATTGTGAATTTGATTCATAATTTCATGGAGAAATTTAATTGTAAGTATGATTTACAATTTATAAGTTAATGTGAATTGAATTTACATTGTACAATTAAATGTGAATTGGATTCACATACAACTAAATGTAAATATGATTTACATTTAATATTTGATGGATGAATATGATTCATTATTATGAATGACATGATTGAATTTGTCACAAAATAATTTGGAATTATTTTGGTGAAAATTCAAACAACAAAAGTTGTTGCAACATGTGGAAAATATAATGAGATTGAGAATCTCATCAATTAGGAAAGGGGAGGCTCCCCAATTTCCATTATGAGTGGACGACCATGGAATTGATTCCATGGTGGTCATCCACCCTATAATGGGAAGGAGGCTCTCCTCCTTTCTATTAGTCCACATGAAATTGATTTAATAGAAAATGAATTTATTGGAGAATGCCTTCAATTTATTTATTTCTTTTAAATTAATTAATTATTGTTGCAAAATTGTTACCACAAAATCCAGATCATTGGTTTCAATTAGGAGCGCATCCTAGCCGTATAATTTTGTATAAGAGAAGCATCACCCTTGGGCTTTCCTTTACACAAGTTGAAGCGACAAAATTCTCTCTCTGATGCAATATTTCCCAAATTGGTAGGTCAAATCGAAATAAAGCAGAAGGATGATTCGAGGATTTTTCAAATTAGGGATTATCGTCTCTAACTAGTTATTTTAAATTAGTTGCATGTTTTATAAATAAATTGAGATTGTAATCTCAATTTATTTGATAGATAAAGTTAGTTAAGAGTCTATTAGAATCGTTTAGAGTCAATTGTGATAAATTAAGATTTTATTTTGAATTTGATAGTAATCCCATCTTTCTTATATAAACGTGGTAGGCATTCGTTTAAAAAGAGAAAAGTTCATATTATATACAAATTGAGAATTATCTCTTTCTATCTATCTCTCTTAGCATGATGTTCGCGATTCATCTCCTAAATCCCGCACATCTGGTGCGTTCTTCTCTTCTCTCGCCCTCTAATTCTTCTCTACCAAATATTTCTACCGATAAAGTTATTTTCCGCCGTTGGAATTTTTTCGTCTGCATCAACTGGTATCAAAGCATGGCAACCGAATTGTTCCTACGATTCGACAATTCGATCGTATATTGGAGGATGCAATTCGATCTTAGTCGTCTCTCTCATGCCTTGCATGCGTGTTCGCATCAACAAAAGTTCAAGCATTGCCTCTTATTAAGTTTCAAAGTTCAAGCATGGTTAGACACATTAATCGAGGAAAAATCACTCGTCAACAATAAAATCAGATCACTGCAGAGTGTTGATTTTCACTAAATATGAAAATCTCATTACAACTCTTGTACACGAAAACAAGGAAGACTTGAGACCAATCTTCGACGAAGATTCTATGGAGGAAGAACTGGAAATCGTCTATTTGTTTGCGGTCGAAGTTGCTGTCCATGTACAAGAAGATGAAAACTATGACGTAACATGTCCAATATTCGATGAGAGCCATGTGGATGAAGAATATAACGTCCTCGATATGCTATCATCCAAGGTTGATGTCCAGGAGCCGTAGATCTGCCCATGGTCGAAGTTGTGGCTCTAATTCCGGCGCCTCAACCTCCATCGCTCGTGCCCCTGCTTCCCTCCTATCCAACAACCGACCAACCACTCCTTGACCTTTCACCACAGCTACTGCTCGCATCCCCAATATCCGCTGACAGTCACCGCAACATGGTTCCAGCACCCTCGTGGGACCTCGGTTGCCTTCACGAGCTCTACGTCATGAAAACCACGACCCCCAAATAGAGCTCCAAGTGGAAGGGGGCTCACTGTGAGTCCCATCGACCCCCTTGTGGCGGAACCTGATGCTAACTTCTCTGTCGCAACATGCAATGGTGGGCCTCCCACCGCCGCCCTCGCCTACCACATATGCGAGGCTGCTGCGAACCCCGTCAAAGTCGTGACAGCCAAACGCGTTGCTCGCGTGGCGGTCGCAGTTGTCGCCCTCGACCCCCGCTGGGTTCATCCTGCCACCACCGGCGCCTGATCCAGCCCGTCGCTGCCGTCGCTTTATTGTTGGACAAAAAACCTAAGCGTGGGGTTCCTCTTCAAGAGGAATCGAATCCCACGAGAATAGGGATTGAGATATGATTTGTGAATTAAACTTCTTATTTAAAGGTTAAAGTTGGTGGTAACTTGAGACATTTTAAGTAAAGGGTAGAACTTTTGCATCCATACTCCTCGGTGGAAAGAAATTACAAACGTGACATGGAAAAGGCTCAAAATCAGATCCGATCAACCAATCCAGATGAAATTCTCCACCGACGGATCGAAGATCGAGCAATTCAACAATAGACGGATTTTCAAGCGGAGGAGAATTGATGCAATTATGATCAAATTGACAGGGAAAGCGAATTAAAGCAGAGTGTTGATTTGAGGAGTATTTAAATTAGGGATTCTCATCCTTAATTAGTTACTTTAAATTAGTTAAGTATTTTATTTAAATAAATAGGATTGTAATCTCAATGTTTTTGGTAAATTAAATTAGTTAAAGTCTAATTTTAGTAAATTATTTAGAGTTTAATTAGAGTAAGGATAAGTTAGGATTTGAATTTGATTCTCTTTCAAATTTTGTAATCCCGCCCCTCTTATATAAAAAGGATGGTAGTCTATTGTAAAGGGCAGTTCAGTTCATATTATGTAAAAATTGAGAATTATCTCTGTCAACGTGATCTTTACGATTCATCTCCAAAATCACGTGTATCCAACACGTTCTTCTCTTCTCCTGCCCTCTAATTCTTCTCCACCAAATATTTCCACCGACAAAGTTATTTTCCGTTGGAATTTTTCTGTCTACATCATTTGGAATCGTTCATGCAATTCAACGATCCAATCACATATTGAAGGATACAATTCGATCTTAGTCGCCTCTCCCATGGCTTGCATGCGTGTTCACATCAACAGAA
This sequence comes from Ottelia alismoides, assembly GCA_037367405.1. Taxonomy (NCBI): domain Eukaryota; kingdom Viridiplantae; phylum Streptophyta; class Magnoliopsida; order Alismatales; family Hydrocharitaceae; genus Ottelia; species Ottelia alismoides. The sequence goes on along the minus strand of JAZKJV010001031.1, from coordinate 1,352,143 downwards.
GTTCAAGCATCGCCTCGTATCAAGTTTCAAAGTTCAATCATGGTGGGACACATTGATTGAGGAAAAATCACTCGTTAACTACCATATCATATCACTGCAATTGTTGTATAACCCTCTTTTGATCAAGAATACGAAGGTATTTTCAGTCCCAAAGAATATTTTATTGGAACAATTATTGTACAAGGAAGCAACGAAGACGCGTGCCCTGTCTTTGACGAAAGTCTCCATGTGGAAGAACACGAAATCCTCGATTTGTCCATGTTTAAAACGACTATCCAAGCGGGTCCCCATCCTCTACTCCCATCAACTCCAATGTTGGTCCCCATCCTCTACTCCCGTCAACTCCAATGCAACACCATCATTAAAAAGCTCCAAGCCCTCAAATCCGCAGTTGTAGCCGTAGCCCAATGCCCTAAATGTCGGTTTCGGCCACCATTTCGGTATCGACCAAAACAGAATTTCGGTGGAATTTCGACCGGAATTTCGATCATTTCGGTCATTTTTTGTACTAGGACCCCCATATTTCGGTCATTTCGGTCGTTTCGATCGTATTTCGATTTCGACTGGATATCGATATTCGACAGAAATTCGATCGAATTTCGCTGAAATTTGAGGCCATGCCGTAGCCGTCCCTACACGTATAACAAGCTTCGTTGTCGCCACCGACCTCCAGGCGTGTGCGCACTGCCTACCTGAAGGATATGGGAAAATCCTTAAGCGCATCACGAAAGTGTGAGGATTGCATCATATACGATCGGGAGCGACTAGTCACACTAGTCGCTTGAGATAGCGGAATTTAAAATTTTTCAAATGATGAAACCGCATGATCCAAGAACACTTCTCGGATTCGTTTCATCTAAACCACAAACAAGTATTAGGTTTACCTCTTGAAGCGTAGTTGCGATCAAATCTCTAAACGAAGAGACCTTTTGTCTCAAGTCCGATCCAACAGAGGAGATGCTTGCGAGCGCGTTGATAAGACGTATGCTCCTCGCAATCCATGTTGATAATCCAAGCGACCAATCTCGTGATCTTATCTTACAAGATCTGATGTCTTTTTCACGAGCGAGACGCACCGAAGGAGATGGAGATCCACGAGCAAACAATCTGACAACATAACGATGATGCTGTGACGATGGCGACTCTCTCTAGGGCTTTATGGTGGGCGACCACAATGAGAGAGAGAGAAAGTTGGCATGTAGAGAGAGAGAGAATGAGCATATGTTGTTCATTTGTTGTAATATGAAGAGCAATGGTTGCCTCTTCTTATATAGTATTTTGGGAGTACATGGATCTCAATCCATGGACAATACAAAATCAATGGATGAGATTGATTTGTGTTTCTTTCAATGACCATGATCTTGTTGTAAAAACGCAACAACAACTAATTTAATTAAATTTAATATATATTGAATAATCATTATAAATTAATTTCAAATTAAATCAATTATCTTTGGAGATAATTGGAAGGAGTGATGACAATCTTCTTCTAATGAGATTACGTTATCTCTTTTCCAACATTATCTCACAATGATAATTCACAATTATCTTGTGAACATTGCAATCATGTCATTGGAAATTTGTGAATCACATTCACAACCCAAAATAAAATGTAAATTACATTTTCAATTAATTACCTAATGTGAATCCAATTCACATCATTTAAATCGTAAATGTTAATTTACAAATAGCTCTCTCTTATGTATTATAAATCACATTTATGATATATATGATTAATATGGATAAAGCTATCCACATTATTCGTAACAATGATAATTAAATCACATTTAATTATCTTAGATCTCTATTCTCATGTGTCCAAATAATATGAATCACATTCAGATTATTCACATCTTTGATAATTAGATCACATTTAATTACCTTAGATAACTCTCCTTGTAATATGAATTAAATTCATATTGGTCTTGATAATTAAAGCACATTTAATTATCAATTTTCTCAATGCTCGGATATATATATTAACAGTGAAATTATCCTTGAACTCTTTCAAGGATAATGCGCTTTCTCCGTGGATACTTGGAGATAAGGAAAGAGCGATTGTATTGTTCCACGTATAGTGACTTGGATATTGAGATTACATTCAAATTCAGATCTTGCGGATCTCTCATAAATGCTTGATTAAATCAAGACTACAAATCTAATCTTCTCATTGCATCTGAATCACATTTAGATCAATGTCCAACATTTGGATCAAGATGAGATCACGTTTCTACTGAGAGGAGTCACTAAAATCCAGACCCGTTTCATCACTTCCTAGGAATGGAAGCATCATAGTTATACAATCGTTTATGATCACATCACCCTCAGGTATTTCTAATACCTGTACATCCTACATATTAGAAGACCCATAGAATAAACCTGAAGTTTTAGATCTCATTTAGACTGTCTCCTTTAGGGTTTTATCATTAAGTTTCTCATGTGATCATTGTGAGTTGGTTACGATCATATACTTTTCAAAAGCATATATCATACCTAGGTGTTGATCATATATACTTTCCAAAAGCATATATCAAACCAATAGATTCAGTTAAGCTTCCAAAGTGAGACGACCGTGCACGGAATTTGATCCTTCTCAATATCTCATGAGTGAGCTTATATCTTTCGGTTCAATAAATGAACCTATATGATCCCTTTGAGAGATCGTATTACTCATATGTCCTTGTATGCACACCAGTGTGCTGGTATATAGACCTTGATTAGGTCATCAACCTATTGGTTTGTCAAATGTACATACTCAGACATATAGCAACACACCTATCTCCGGTCAGAGGATACATGCTTATATCGTGACAACATATGATATAGGTCTTTGGTTATCTCAATCTCGTTAAGTCAACTCTTTGACCTAACTAGTCTGACACCTCCGAATCTCTTTTCCTATGCAGACGACCTGCATCAAGAGGTCGGTCGGATATCATCCTTTAGAGAAAGGATTGTCATCTCCTTCTTAGGCTGGAGATCATATCTTAATAATCATTTGATGATGCTTGATGAGTCTTCACTCTAATTCTTTAGATATTCATCTAAGCACCAACTTCTATGATTTAACAATTGAATAAATAGTTGTATGATCTTTAAGATGGCCATAGTACATGACCTTAATTGTACTAAGGGACCTATTATGCAAATTAATTATTCTTCATTCAGATCAGGGAATGATATTTGCAATAACATTTATTGCATAATGGATCGTCGTGTGCTCGCATGTCCAACACTACGCACCTCCTTGTGTGCAACCTGCGCAGCCTCCGTCAATGTTAGCCTTGTGTGACCAAGCGCCATCATCCTTGTGTGATCATGTGCTGCCGTAGCTGCTGGAACCCTAGCCTTAGGGTTCGACGGCGCTGTCGATGATGGAAGGGAGAAGGGTTCCCATGTCGGGCTCCTGATTTGGGGTCGTCACACATCCATTCTCGATTCTGCAGCTGCTTATGGCCTTCCGACCTAGCCCGTCGCTGCCACTTATGGCCTCCTAACCCAGACTGTTGTCGTCGCCGCCTTTTATTTTGGAAACGAGAAACTGTAACGGGAGGATGGGTTCTCTCCAAAGGGGTTCGAATCCCCTGGAAATACGTATTGGGATATGAATTGGGATAATTGCAGTAAAATCCCCCTCACAAAAGTTTTTATTTAAAGGTCAGAATGAAGAGCTTATTTTATGAATTTGGTTTAAGTAGAAGATTATAACTTTTGTATCCATACCCCTCGGTGGAAAGAAATTGTAAACGTAACATTGAAAAGGAGCAAAATTGCAGATATCTTCTCAACCAATCCATATGGAATTCTCCACCGACGAATCGAAGATCAAGCAATTCGTCAGGAGATGAATTTTTCATGCATGGGAGAATTGATGCAATATTTTCCAAATTGGCAGGTCAAATCGAATTGAAGTAGTGGGATGATTTGGAGATTTTTTAAATTAGGGATTCTCATTTCTAATTAATTATTTTAAATTAGTTGCATATTTTATTCAAATAAATTGAGATTGTAATTTCAACGTTTTTGCTAGATAAAATTAGTTAAGAGTCAATCAGAATCAGTTAGATTCAATTAAGATAAATTAAGATTTTATTTTAAATTTGATTCACTTTCTATCATTGTAATCCCACTCCTATATAAAGGGGATGGTAAGCATTTGTTTAAAAAGAGAAAAGTTCAGATTATACAAAGTTGAGAATTATCTCTCTCCATTTATCTCTCTCAGCGTGATCTTTGCGATTCATGTCCAAAATCTCGTGCATCTGTCGCGTTCTTCTCTTTTCCCGCCCTCAAATTCTTCTCCACCAAATAGTTCCACCGACAAAGTTATTTTCCGCCGTTGGTGTTTTTCCTTCTGCATCACTCTCCCATATACTTCCAATGTTTTCCCTCTCAAACCCTAGTGGTCGTCCACTCTAGGTTTGATTGAGAGAACTCCACTGTTGTCATGTTGCCATTGTGCTGCTGGATTGACTGCTTGTGAATCTTCGTCTCATTCTTCTGTGCTCTATGATTGTGAGGAAGACTACGGATTTTGTGAGATGAAACGAGGAGGCTCTACACTTGGATCGTCAACTCGGATTGCGGGAAACACACGTCTCATCCACTCACCCACAAGTGCTCACTTCGTCAGATCGGACTTGAGATAGGAGGTCTCTTTGTTTAGAGACATGAGATCACGATCACACTTTAAGAGGTAACACAATACTTGTTTGTGATCAAGATGAAACGACATGGGAATGGTTCCCATGGCATATGGTTTCATTGATTTTTTTAAAATTTCCACTGCCCATTGCATCGCAAATTGGTTTAGATGAAAGGACTAAAGATACTTTTTGGGAGGATCTAGATAAGATTTTACAAGGAATCACACAAAGAGAGATGATTTGCATAGGTGGAGATCTTAATAGACATGTGGGAAAAGATGCTTGAGGATATGCTAGTGTTCATAGAGGACATGGTTCTGGGGATAGAAATGAAGAGGGAAAAGTCATCTTGGATTTTGTAACGGCATATGATCTTTTCATAGCAAACACTCTCTTCAAGAAGAGGGAGGAGCATTTAATTACTTATAAGAGTGGACCAACTACAACACAGATAGATTACTTTGCGTTGAGGAGAAGAGATCGATTGTGTTGTAAAGACTGCAAAGTAATCCCAGAAGAGAGTTTGACAACCCTACATCGCTTGTTAGTCTTGGATGTATAAATAAAATGGTTGGTAAAGAAAAGGAGGGTTCCTAAGATCACTACTACTAGATGGTGGAATCTTCCACTCAAGCAGCCGAGCTTCAGGGAGAAGGTTTTAGAAGACTTATCTTGGGATTGTAGCGGAAGTGCAAATGAGATGCGGGAGGCAGTAACATCTTGTGTTCGAAAGGTAGCTAAAGAGATGTTAGTTGAGTCAAAGGGAGGAGCCCCGGTGATGCAGCGTGACCCCAAATTATAGGGGCACATTTATTTAATTAATTATTAGTCAATTTTATTTACGTTTTTAGCGGTCGTAATGGGCTAATTAAATAATTGAGATCGCCTGTGATCTCAACGTTTATTTCGTAGATTTTAATTGCAATTTTGGTCAATTAATTAAATTAGAGTCTAATTAGAGTAATTAGGGGTCAATTGAAAGTTGTTAGAGTCCAATTAGGATAAAGTTAGTTGTCAATTTTGATTTGTTTACTATTTTTGTAAACCCATCTCTCCTATATAAAGAGAGGGTAACCCATTGTTTTATACAGTCAAGTATTGATAATCAATTGAGATTTTTATCTCTCTCCTCTCTATTTTCTCTTCTTCCTCCACGCGATCTCCGCGGTTCTTCTTCTTCAATCCCTCGTTACCGACGAGTTTTTCTTCTTCTCAACCCCTCCAATTTCTCTCCTCAACCTCTCTCTTTCTTCCACCAAAATCCACCAAAAAAATTGTTATTTTCCAACGTCGACGCCAAAACCTATTTGCATCAATTGGTATCAGAGCATGGCCTTTAGGTCGTTCTCACGACCTAACGATCCATCCCGACGCTCGCAACGGCATCATCGTTCGTCCGAACAAACACGACGAGCCATCTCCACCATCGACGCCTCCTTCAAGGAAACGGAGCACATGATACATGATTTGCAAACCAACTTCAACTCGCTGTTTCGAGATCTCATGGCCAACTTTGAGGCCTTCCGCAACGCCCAATCGAGGCCTCCACCCGTCGAAGCCGCTGCCACGAGTTTTGATGAGGAAAACCTCGCCGTCAACGACGAAACGACCGCTGTCCAGGCCGTTTTAGCAGAAAAAACAAAAAAACACAGTGGTTGTCCCGGAGGTTCCAGGTCAAGCCCCATCACCGCTGGCCTCCCGATGGCTGTCCCGATCCCTCCAGCGGTTTCCCAAACTATCCAGCCCCTCGCCGCACCGGCGGCGGTCCTCCCCGCCACCCCGTGCCCCTACGGCCCACTGCCACCACTCCCAAACCGTCCCTCCGAACTCCCCCGCCATACTCTTTTTCTCCCCCGCACCCTTTCTCCCCCACGACCCTGCAACCGACCCCGCGCTTCCCCTCCCTTTCTCCTCCCAGCCCCCTACCAGCACCGCCCCCTTCCCCCCGTCATGATGGTGCGCCGCCAACCATCACGGCTCCCCGATCCCCATCGCCCCACCCCCGCACACCAGGCCCCGCCCTTCCGCCTCCCCTACTCCGGCCGCTCCCGCGACCTCTTCGGTTCCCCGCGTCACCGCTTGCCCTGGCCGCGACCCCCTTCAGCACCCCGCAACGCCGCACCAACCCTCGCGGAGCCGCCCTCTCGATCCGTGCATGATGCGCCCGACGCTCTGGCAAGCCCTAAGCAAAGGGCCGAAGGTTACGGAATACCAAACCCAGGGATTGTGGGGATAGAGATTAAGTGGGAAAATTGCAAAGAAAAATCCCCTGAACCCCCTAATTGCAGCAAGGCCAAAAGTGATCAAATATTAAGGAACATTGAAGGGGTACGAAAATTGCAGGGACACCCTCCAATTAGAAAGAACTACAAACGTAACCTTGAAAAGGATCTAATTGAAGGCATTTGAAGCTACAATTCAAGGATGAATTCTCCAGCACGCACCTACATCAAGCAATTCGTCGGGAGAAGAATTTTTAAAGCGGAGGAGAGTTGATGCAGCGTGACCCCAAATTATAGGGGCACATTTATTTAATTAATTATTAGTCAATTTTATTTACGTTTTTAGCGGTCGTAATGGGCTAATTAAATAATTGAGATCGCCTGTGATCTCAACGTTTATTTCGTAGATTTTAATTGCAATTTTGGTCAATTAATTAAATTAGAGTCTAATTAGAGTAATTAGGGGTCAATTGAAAGTTGTTAGAGTCCAATTAGGATAAAGTTAGTTGTCAATTTTGATTTGTTTACTATTTTTGTAAACCCATCTCTCCTATATAAAGAGAGGGTAACCCATTGTTTTATACAGTCAAGTATTGATAATCAATTGAGATTTTTATCTCTCTCCTCTCTATTTTCTCTTCTTCCTCCACGCGATCTCCGCGGTTCTTCTTCTTCAATCCCTCGTTACCGACGAGTTTTTCTTCTTCTCAACCCCTCCAATTTCTCTCCTCAACCTCTCTCTTTCTTCCACCAAAATCCACCAAAAAAATTGTTATTTTCCAACGTCGACGCCAAAACCTATTTGCATCACCCGGGTCAAAAGGAGGCTTGGTGGTGGAATGAAGGGGTGCAAGAGAAGCTAAAATTAAAAGAGCATGCTTTAAAACTATGCCTAAGTATAAAACAGAGGAAACTGTCACAAACTACAAAATAGCGAAGAAGGAAGGAAAGAAGGCTATAAGCGAAGCTAAGTCAAAAGCTTACGAAGTTTTGTATAAAAATCTCGACTCTAAGGAGGGCCAAAAGGATATATTCAGGTTGGCCAAAGCAAGAGAAAGAAATACTAAAGACTCCTCTCCAGTGAGATGCATTAAGGACTAGGAAGGTCATGTGCTTGTTACTCAGAAGGATATAGAGACTAGATGGGAGCAGTATTTCCATGAACTTTTCATTATGGAAGGACATAAAGAGATAACTTTGGGTGATCCAGCTAGTAGTGAAAGTTACTTGAATCGTGCAAGCTATAAACGGATACAAAGAAAGGAAGTAGAGGAGGCTTTGAAGGTTATGAGATCTGGGAAATGCGTAGGATCGGATGACATCCCTGTAGAAGTATGGAGAGTTTTAGGTGAGCGTGGTTTAACTTGGCTTACGAATCTATTCAATATTATTTGGCGAAGCAAGAAAATGCCTGAAGATTGGAGGAGTATTGTGGTGCCTCTCTATAAGAATAAAGGAGACATTCAAAATTTTCAAATTACATAGGTACCAAGCTGATGAGTCACACTATTAAAATTTGGGAACGCGTGATTGAAAGAAGGTTGAGGCAAGTTTCCAACGTAAAAGAAAACCAATTCGGATTCATGCCAGGTCGCTCAACTATTGAAGCTATTCATTTGCTGAGGAGAACAATAGAGATTTATAGAGCTAAAAGGAAGAACCTCCATATGATCTTTATTGATTTGAAAAAGACTTGTGATTCTATCACACGAGAGATATTGTGGAGAGTTTTTTAGAAGAAACAATTACCTGTCATATTCATTAACCTCATAAAGGACATGTATGATAGGGCTTTATCTTGTGTAAGGATCCCGTCTGGGAAGACTGGCTATTTTGACATCAACATTGGTTTACATCAAGATTCAGCTATGAGTCCATTTCTTTTTACTTTGATTATGGATGAGTTGACAAGTCACATTCATGATGAATTACCTTAGTGTATGTTATTTGTTGATGATATTGTGTTGGTTGACGAGACTAGAGATGGAGTAAATGAGAAGCTTGAGGTATGGAGACATGAGCTGGAGAGTAAATGATTTCGTATAAGTAGGGCTAAGACGGAATATATGGAGTGCACCTTTGATGGAAGCAATGGTGAATGAATCGAGGTGCAGATTGGTGATGATAACATTCGGAAGAGAGATTCTTTTAGATATTTGGGATCTATTTTGCAATATGATGGGGAAATTGATTGAGATGTTACAAATAGAATCTTTGTTCATGAAAGAGGTCCGAGTGGCCTCATATGCGGCCGCATATGCCTAAGCGGCCTCTTCAGCGCACCGATTACTTGAAGCCCCGCTTTATGCGCCCTTTGCACATATATGGCCTGTATATGCAGGCTGTGCGGGTGCATATGCGCTTCGTGCACCCGTTTAAGGTCCAGTTGGGTCATCGATCCGGATCTTAAGATCCATATCTTGTATTTTTTTGATTTTATATATTAAATTCGGTTATGTAATACTATCTTTGAAGAATTTGATATTTAATTGTACTATTTTGAGCTCTACATGAAAACCATTTTTCTTAGATCTTCTGTTAGACCACATTTATTCATAAATTCAGTTTAGTTGTAGTCATTTTTGTAGATATGTATTTATTTTTAAATAAAAAATAGAAAACCACTTAGAACCGTATATACCCCGCATATGCCCCCACATACCGTTTAATCGCTATTCAGTGACCTATCCGAGCGCATAAGCATACCGCTTTCCTGAATCTTGAATAGAATAAATTCAGGCTAGCCAAAGTGGAGAGGAGCCTTTGTTGTTCTTTGTGATAAGAAAATTCCTTTAAAATTAAAGGAAAGTTTTACAAAGTAGCTGTGAGACCTGCTATGCTCTATGGATCTGAATGTTGGTCTGTGAACCATAGACATGTACAGAGAATGACTATAGAAGAAATGAAAATGCTTAGGTGGAGCTCCGATCGGATTCGGATTCGAATGGTTATAGCACACGTAAAAATCGGATTCGAAATGATGCAATCGGAAAGAAAGTTGGTGTAGCTCCGATCGAGAATAAGATGCGGGAAAACCACTTAAGATGGTTTGGTCATTTGCAAAGAAGATCAGCTGATGCACCAGTTAGGAGATACGAGTGTTGGAATGTTGCCGGCTAAGAGAGGGCGAGGACGACCCAAGAAGTGTTGGAAAGAGACCATACGAAGGGATCTTAGTTTTGTGGATATAAGCCCGGGATTGACCCAAGATAGATCTGAATGGAGGCGAAGAATCCATGTAGCTGACCCTTCTTAATTGTGGGAAAAGGCTTTGTTGTTGTTGTTGTTGTCGTCGTCGTTGCCACTGCCCATTGCGACTAGTACGATTAGTCGACCTAAATCGCATACAATGCGATCTCCATGCTTATTATATTGTCGAAAACCCTCACCTTTAAACCTTCTCCGTATTCTTAAGTTTCTTCGATTTGTAATGGAGTCGACTTTCTTGCATGAAGTTTGGCTTGTAGGACTCCTGAATTCATTAATTTTTTTTACACTTGAGCTCTTATAGTCATCTAATGTCTAAGATACATATCTATTGTCGTACCAAATGGTTTTTTATGAAAAGATGTACCATGAAAATTCAGTTTGGTTTTGGGATACATTGGTAGAACTGAGTTTTAGCCCCAACCAAGCCACTGAAATCAATTACAGTATGAACTGTGGAGTATTATGAAGCATGTTTGTGCTTTTTAAAAGTTCTTGAGAAGTTTGCTATCCAGGATGACAACTTTTACAATGAATGACTAAATATCTTTGGTCATTCTAGGTGGTGGGTGGGGAGACGTTGAGTGCTTTGACTTTATAAGAATGTAGTGCAGTTAGGGGTACTAATTGAATAGAGTACCTTCGAATCCACAATGATTCTGATTCACTTCTTTATAAAATCTCCGAATCCGAACTCGAATTGAATCTGAAACGAATTTGCTAACCTAAATTCAGATTCAATTCATTTTGAGTTTTGAATATTCAAATTCGATTCACTTGTTACATGTGTGCATGTAGATGTGTACATATTGTCTGCATGTATATATGTGTCTATGATGTTTATAAATATAAATTCATGAATACATACACATATTTAAATATCGAATCAAATTATTATCGAACAAATTCAGTTCAGATTCGATTCATTTAGGAATCGAATCCACAAGTTAAGTTAAAATTCAGTTCATTTTGTTTTGAATTGAACTTTTTTGTGAATTTTTATCAAATAGATCCTAATTGAATTCGAAAGATTAGTTCATTTAGTAGTCCTAAGTGTAGTAGCGAGTTTCTTGTTTTGCAATAAAGTAGATGGTCACTAAACATTTGTACCCTTAGTTTGTCTTCTAAAAAAGAATTTAGTAGATGGTCACTAAACATTTGTACCCTTAGTTTGTCTTCTAAAAAAGAATTTATTACAATGATTGATTGCTTGGACCATGTGTTGTTGGTTATAAGCATTCTGTATTCTCCGACTGACATCACTTTGCTTGACTATGGGATAATAACATAACAAATGATAAATGGTTCTAATTTTTTTGCAAAGAAGATTTTTTTTATGAAAAAGGAATTTAGAGGAGGAAGGGAAGAACACGTTTGTTGCGTGATATTTTGGGGAAGAAGCGCAGAGAGAGAAGAGAGAGAACTATCCAATTTTTTAATTAACTTCAACTCCCTAATACTATGACTACCACTCCCTTTATATAGGTTGGGTGGAAAATCAAAAGTAGAAGAAGAATAAAATCAAAATCCTGTAGAGATCACATGTGATCTCTTTATTTAAATAAAAATCAAAATTGCAATTGACTAAATTGGACAGAAAACCTTGATTAAACTCTAATTTAATGGAATTGAAATTACGACAAAGCCTAATTAATCGGAACAAGCCTAATTAATCGGAACAACGCCGATTCTTTGGAATTCTGGTGATGTCTCTCCTTAGAGGGGCTTCTTTAGATTTGAGAAGGTCTGGTTGTTGGAGGACTCCTTCAAAGACATTGTTTCGTCCTACTAGTCCTCTTTGCTCGTTTCTGGCTCGACTGCCTTCAGTGTTCGGAAATGCGGACCATGTGGCCGCATATGCGTATTCGGTCACTTGACCGAAGCGCATATGCCATATGCGACAATATGCAGTCAAAACGCATATGCGGTCCGCATATGCAGCATATGCGGCCGCATATGCGCCCACATATCTGATAGGATTCATGTCCCATGACTTGTTGATGACACATTAACTCATTTTTTCCCGAGCAACTCTTATACTATGATTTACATTGATGCATCTTTTCATTACTCTTGTATATGTTGCATTTGGACATATAATCTAGTGTATTTTTTCTCATATTCATTTTTCTCGTTGTTCCCAACACGTCTAATGAATTGTTTACTACTTTTTTGAATTTTCTATCTAATGAAATTTATTCCAGTTCTTCAAATAAAACATGAAATAATTAACTAATAGTCTGGCACTTTACATTTATGTGCTTCTAATAAGTTTTATATGCAAATACAATTGTCTCCTATATTTTGTGTCAACATATTTTGTCCCTTGGAGATGCATATATGCTATAATTTTGGGTGATGATTTGTGTACCTATGATTATTCTTTAGCTTTTGTTATCTATAGGATCTATACATACATTAAAGGTTTTCTTAGAATTCGCGTGTTCCCTATTGAATCTAAATTTGTATATGTATATATATGTATTAGTCAAAATACATACTAAAAAATAATCAATTTATAATATCATGCTTATATATCTTCTTGATTATATTATTTTATTTGATTTTTTTATTTTGGATCTTGTTAGATCATCAACTTTTTTATGTAAGCACATTTTATTGTTTATTTTATAATATTTTAAATTAAAATATTATAAACCGCATAAAACCGCATATACTTCTATATACTCCTCTGCATCACTCAGCCAATAACCCTGGAGGAGTTGAAGGTTGCGGTGTGGAGTCTGAGTTGTGATGGGGCTCCTGGGACGGACAGGTTCCGCTCTCCTTCTACAAGCCTTCTGGGATCTCGTTGGGGTCGAGGTGCTGGAGGTGATAGTGGAATGCTGCCGGGTCCATGCGGATTTCAATAAGCTGAACAAGGCCCTAATCTTTCTGCTACCTATGACTAATTGAAGACTTTAGACCGATTGTGCTTTCCAATGTTATTTACTTGATCGTTGCGAAGGTCTTTGCTATCAGACTTAACAGGGTGCTTGAGCTCATTATCTCCCCCTTCCAGTCAGCTTTCGTTCCTAGAAGACAAATTGCAGACAGCTTGGTTATGGCAACATAGGTGACTGTGGATTGGGAGAGATGCGGAGACAAGGCGTTGCTTTGGAAAGTGGACTTTACGAAGGCATACTAGACGTTGGACTGGAGGTTTCTCTGGTTGGCTCTACATAGGAGGGGTTTTCCGGAGTTATGGATTTCATGGATGAAGCATTGTAGCACTACTATGTCTTTGGTGGTTCTAGTGAATGGTCGCGAGGGTGACTTCTTCCAGCCGCAATGGGGCGTCAGGCAAGGGTACCTCTTAGCCCCCTTGCTGTTTGTCATCGCTGCTGATGTTCTTCCTTGTTTGATTGATCGGGCGCAGTCTAACGGGATCACATGCGAGTATTCGAGGGTTGGGATGGTTGTCCCTCTTTTCCACTACGCTGATAATACCATTCTCTTCATTGAGGGTGGTAAGGAGGAGGTGAACGCATGGTGGTTACTCTAGAGCTGTTTGGAGAAATGTCTGGATTGTCCTTGAACCTTGCTAAGTCTACGATGATTCCTTTGTCTCTCTCTGAGGAGGAGGCGCAACTGTGTGGTACCGAGCTGGGAACAGAATGTGGTTCCCTTCCGATTTGTTATTTGGGACTACCTTTGGATACATATAGGATCAAGCTGGCGGACTGGCTGCCTGTGAGACTAGGCTTTCAGGGTGGAAGTCCTCTTTGCTCTCGAAGGGGACCGCCTTGTGCTGGTGAAGACGGTGCTCTCTGCGATTCCGATTTTCTTCCTAAAGCAAAATTTGGGGGAGCAATGACGATATATGTTGTGATCGTATTCGTCGAGTGTACAACGTCCCCTGCTCGACATCAGTGGATACTGTTCACGGAGTGTTGCCTTCTACTTTCTGGAAGGGGATTATAAAGGTCCTCCAACGCTTCCATGAGATTTTTAGGCCTATTCTGGGTAATGGTCAATCCTTTGCTTTTTGGACGGATGATTAGTCGGGAAATGGGACGCTGTACAGTCGCTTTCCTCGCCTTTTCGCCCTGGCGGCTAATCGCGGGACAAGTGTTGCGGGTTGCTGGTGTGACGGAAATTGGATGCCGCAGTTCTCTGCCAACTTTTCGGACCAATGCCTTGAGGAGTTTCTTCTTTTGCTTGACTCACTAAAGAATACGGGCCCCCCTGCGAGGGGCGCGATCATTGGGCCTGGAGAGACCTGATCAGAGATTGCAAATTTATTTGGGGCCTTGGCCTCCCCGAGAGGATAGGCTTTTTCTTGTTTCTTCTCAGGCGTAAGAGGATTATGACTAGATATCGCTGTGCCAGACTATTTGAGGTGGTGTTTGATGCTTGCATTCTTTGCGGAAGTAGAATTGAAACAGTATAGCATCTTTTCTTTCATTGCTAGTGTACGTCGCCTTTCTGGGATGATTATGATCTCAATTGGGTCTGTGTGAACATCTTTGGCTCTTTCTAGAATTCGCTCTTAGAGGCAAGGCAGCATCCGTGGAGGGCTTTGTTTCATCATTTGGCCCTATTGTGGGCGATCTGGGTGGGCAGAAATGCCCTTTTTTTCGGTGCAACGGTTCTATCGGGAGGATGTTTGTATCGAGTCCAAGGGTCTTATTAACACCTGACTTTTGTAATGGCTCCGGCATGTGTCTATTTTTTGTCAATTAATTAATATAGTTCTGGGATGGGCACTACTGCGTGTTTCCCCTTCCTTGACTTCAAAAAAACCCTAAGTATGTCCTAACTCAAGATTCCATGCTTCATCAAACTTTTTTTGAAAGAAAAAAAGGGTCTGCACTCTATAGGTGTATGCCCAAAAACTTCGCCGAGAGTTATTACAATCCTAATACAAGTATAAAGACCATATATTTACATGTTCCAACTCCCACTCAACGCATTGGCATGCACCACGACAATCTCATCATAGAAGTAATTGTTGTTAAAAGTCACCCCATTCCTGGCTAGCTAGAGTGCCCAAATCACAACAACACATCTCGATCTTTCCTTCTCCATGCCTATCCAATTCATCCCGATAGAGCTCTAAAACTAGTTGTGTTGTCAGTTCTCACAGCTCTATTCCTGAAGTGATTCCAGACCTCCACAGATCTACCACATGCGAAAAAGAGATGACCAACAACCCCCACCCCATCCACCAACTTGGATACTCCAGATCAGCTCCTTGAACGAAATGTGTGGATCTATCCTTTGTCATCGATCTCCCTCTTCTAAACAGCCACATGAAAACCTTCTCTCAAGTAGGAGTCTTCCCTTTCCATATCAGCCTACATTCCGCATCGCAACCCCTAAGGTCGAAGATCACGAGACCCCTCAGAGCCCTGTACGCGTTCCCAACTGAAAAAATGTCGTCCCTCCATATCCGACAGTCCCTTCCATTCGTGGGCATAGCTATGCCCTCCAGTTCTACCAACATAGAAAAAGCTCCTCCACTCGTTGGTCAGAGAGCTCAGATCTGAACCGATGAAAGAATGTATGCCCGTCCCAGTCCTCCGCCGCCTAATGTGGATTTTTCGACAATGCTTTCAACCGCGGAAACCTAGCGTCCAATTCCCCATCCTCACTCCAATCATCTGTCTAGAAATGAATGCCCACACCATCCTTAACCATAGGCCTCAAATTACCATATCTCCTGTACCACGCTACAGATGCCTCCAGAAAAAAGAGGGCGCAACCCCAAGATCCCTTGCGCTCGGGAATGCGAGACCAAGTTCATAAATCCTCTGAATAAGACTGCATACCATACTATCGCATTCTCCCCAAATACGAGAGACCCATTTACCAAGCAAGGCCTTGTTCATCTCCTCCAGACTTCGCACTCCCTGTCCCCCATCCTCCATTGCACACGTCACTGTCCTCCAATCCACTAAAGGAAAGCCATTGGACTGCCCCTATGACGACCAGAAGAAACACCTCATGATGGACTCCATCCTCTTCCTAACACTTATTGACACAAGCCCAGAGGACAGGAAAATGATGGGGATTGCAAACATGACTAAATGTAGTAGCACCAACCTACCTCCCCTAGACAAGCAGACATCTTTCCACCCAACCAGCTTCTGCTCAAACTTCTCAATCATCGGTAAACAGTCAGCAGCATGTAACCTGCCAGCAACCAGTGGTACCCCAATGTAGCGTATCGACAGATCTGTGCGTGGGGATCTCAACCATGTAGTGCACCTCTAAATCTCCATCCCTGACTGTCCAAACGGAATGAAGTCTGACTTGCCCCTCTTTGTCTTTAGCCCAGATACTGCTATGAAGATGTCCGTGACCACCGAAAAACCTCTACAACAGTCCGCCCCACCCTTCGTGAAAAGGATTGTGTCGTTTGCATATTGGAGGATGGGAATAGAGATCTCATCCCTTGAGTAGCCACTACAGTATCCCCTTGAAACCGATCGCTTCACCACAACTGTTAGAGCGTCGGAAGCAAGTACAAAAAGTAACATGGCTAAGGGGGTATCCCTGACGAATACCCCTTTGTGGATGGAATAATCCCCCTTCGGCTGCCCATTCACAAGAACAACACAGGATGCAACCGTGCTGCACATCTTCATCCATGAAATCGACTTATCAGGAACACCATGTCTATAAAGAGATGCCTAAAGGAAGCGCCAGTCCAGACAATCGTAAGTCTTTGAGAAATCCACCTTCTACATATAGCCTTCTTCTATGCCCCATATATCAAAGGCCAAAACCACATCATCTATGAGCTATCTACTAGGCAAGAGATGACATGCTGGACCGGAGAGACAATCTTGTTCACCACACGTCGCTGGCAATTGGCTAATAACTTTGCCACCACAAGATAAATCCCATTGGAGAGAGCAATTGGTCTATAATCCTCAACTTTTATAGCCACATCCTTCTTCGGTAGCAAGAAGATAAAAGACTAATTGAGTTGATCGAAACCATTATTACCGTCATTGAACTCTGCTACCACATCCACTACCACCTTTGCAATGAGATCCTAGAATTCACTGTAGAAGGAACGAAACCTATCTGGCCTTGGGCATCCATCCGGGTTCAGTTAAAAAACTGCCTAATGAACTTCCAACATCCCAAACCCCCTCATCGAAAATTCGACATCCAGATCAGAGACCTGATCCACCCCTACCCCCAACCAACGCGACCCACAGTGGGGTTGCCATTTGCTCATCCATCTGAAAGAACACTTAATCGCCCTCATCACCTCTCCCTCCTTGTGAAACCTCTCCCCCCACCTTCACTGAGTGCATCATGTTTCTCCTTCTCCTTCCATTTGCTACCGCGTGAAAAATCTAGTATAGCATCCCATTCCTTCAACCATTTCTGCCTCGATCTCTGACACCATTCAAGGTCACGCTTTCTATCTTCCTCTAATATTTTCTGAACCACTCCTCGATTCATGAGTTCCTCCTCGTCTAACTCCCTCTCATCTTCCACTGCGTCTAATCTTCCCAATTCACCTTGCGCCTGATTACTCCTCATCTTGCACTCAACCCGAGTATCCCTCTTGAACTCCGATAACCTGCATCGTAGAGTTACTAACTTCATTGGAAATCTTACCATAGCCGATCCTTTCACCTCCAATTTTGACCAGAAAGCACATACCATCTCACGAAAGCCGTCCTCCAACAGCTAACATCTCTCGAACCTGAAGTATGAGGACCCCTACCGTTGTAAGAATCAAAGCACAAAGGAGATGGTCTGATCTCAATCTAGGGAGGGGCATTACAACAACCATGTTAAACAGTTCCAAGGCTTCAACGAATATTAAGAAACGATCAATGCATGACCGGGAGAGGGTTTGTCCAAGTATACCTACAATTAGCAGCATCCATGACCTCTAGGGTAAGTTCCTCCACAACCTCACCAAATAGATCAGAGCCAGGGTCCTGCGCCCCTCTTCTCCTGGGTCTGTCATTCGCTTAGAGTGTAACACTAAAATCTCCAGCCATAATCCAAGCCATCTTTGGAAAATCTTGATTCCGACGCAACTCATCCTACAAGACTGTATTTGCGGATGCACCTGCAATCCCGTACACCGAGGTCAAAACAAGACGAGATTGATCCTCTTTATTCATTAAAGCCATGGAGACCGAGTGAGTCAAGATCTCCTCATTAATAAATTCGTAAATGTCACCATTCCAAGCTACGGTAATCTCTCGCACCACCATTCTCCAAGACAGCTTTGAACTCGTTGAGATAAGGACCCGCAGTGGAACTCCATCTCACTGACTTCTAGGAATCAATTTTGGTCTCCTGCAAGTAAACAATATCAACCTTCCATTCGGCCAGCATTGACCCAACCACCAAATGCTTGTCCGGTTGATACATGCCACTTACATTATGTGAGATGAGCTTTATTGGGAAACTGAGGGTGAGACCCCATTATCTGAACCCCTATTGCCTGTGCAATCTCTTGCTCGAAGCGGCTTCTTCATTCTCATCATTCCTCACTTGTGCCTCCATGCAAACCACCATCTCTTTGCTGGAAACCTTCAACAATCATCCCCTTCCTACCCTTTTTCGTTTCATTGCCATTACACGCCATCCAATTATCCCCGTTCTGAGAGTTCCCCCCTACCACCTCGTGAGCTGAAACCGTATTCCCCACATTAGCATCAACAGTGTCACCACAAGAGCCTTCATCGAATCCCATGGCCTGACTACTAACAAGCATCTTCGAATCCCATTCCAATTCATCCGATTGACGATGCTTATGTGAAAAGGTCAGTACATGAGTTTCCAACTCATACACCGACCCATCCACGATTAAAGCTTCTTGGTTGCAGTGCGTTGAGCCCTAGTGCCAAGCCCCTCCCCACCTTTCGTTTGGCATTGCGACGAGAAAACCTCGGTTTTTTGGTGTCCCATCCTCCCCTCAGATTTAGTTCCCTCCCTACCCTTTCTATCATTGCCCTGACATCTTATATGCCTTAAAAAGTCGTCAATCCATCATCGATAGTGGCCCCAACACACGAAAATCCGTCACCGTTGTTGCTGGAGATTGCACCCACCACCCTCCGCTTCGGAGAAGTAACAACTCCAGTGTAAGTGGTCTTAATGCCCAAAAATAGCTTAAGCCTTGTTCCCGAGCTTGAATCCATGATGAGATGTTGCAGACCCGAAGGCACCGCATGAGATGAAGCTTCGAAAAATAAGAAGCAACCGTTGTGCCCAAGGGTGCTTTTTAATCGGGCGTAGAGTTGCGCCCAAATATCGAAGAGGAATATCCAATTGCCTATTCAGATCCGTCCACAATGGTTCAGTATACAGGGTTTAGGCCCAGATGTCCTATTAGGGTTTGCTTGAGACTTGAATCCATCAATTGTCCTGAGCCACCACCTATCACATCTTTCAAGAAATTAGGAGTCTCGCTTGGGTTACCTTAAAATAGTTGTTGGGTTCTACTGCCCTCGAGGTCAGCGACCATCAGACTTCCCCTATCGGCAGCTGCCCCTGCTCATCCCTGATCTGACTTCTCCGACGCTCCCTTAGCTTCCAAGATCCACAACCACAAGGGCAACGACCTCTTTCCAATAACAAAGATGTCCGCAATGATGACTAGGTCGCCTCTCCTTCAGTATAATCACTATCTCTGATTCTTCGCTCGACAGCAAGCTGAAGCTACATATCTTGATGACCTTGCTCGACTGCTTTAGAGCATCCTGCATAACTTTGAGCCTCCTATACCTCAATGGAACCTCGAAAATAACAATCTTCCATGCCGATTCTTCCTCCTCAGCACACTCATCTAGGAAACGAGGTCTTCGCCCTGATATCACACCTCACGACTTCGTTGGCAGGCCACACTCAACTGCCTACTAGATGACCTCCCTCGCATCGATCGGAGACAAACCCCTAATGCTGAGGTTTCCACCATGCAACTAGACCACTTCCTTACCATCATCAGCCTCTCCCTCATTCTTCGTTGCACCTCTGCATCCCCTTCTCCCACCACTACTCCGTTCAACGACCAAATCTTTGGTGCATCTTTTGCTAACCGTAACGGAAGCGAACCCCACTTCGCATCGGATATCACTCCCACAGGTGGAACCATTGGCATCGGTTCTAGAAGCACCGTAGCAGTCTCAACAGACTCCTTGATTGAAACTGTCATTGTAGTTGCCTTCTTCGACCAACTTCCCTTTACCTCACAATCCCTTCGTCAGTGCCCC
The DNA here is from genome assembly GCA_037367405.1 of Ottelia alismoides. Classification (NCBI taxonomy): domain Eukaryota; kingdom Viridiplantae; phylum Streptophyta; class Magnoliopsida; order Alismatales; family Hydrocharitaceae; genus Ottelia; species Ottelia alismoides. Next base: position 1,331,869 of record JAZKJV010001031.1, on the reverse strand, counting down.
AACCAACTCCTCCATGACTACATCCTCATGTACCTCTCCTTCCTCCCCCTCCCTGGAGGTGGCCCTCCAATCACACAGGTTGTCGGTCTCCTCCCCTACCACACCATTCCTACTCCCACTGCTCATGCCACTCATGACCGCCCTCCTGCTTCACACCTGCTTCATCAAATTTAGTATAAGATCATGCAAACATGTACTGACAAATTGTAATAAACCAAATGAAGCCTTTTCCCACATCGAATGTGATTATTATTTAGACGAGCACAAGATTGGTTGGCCACTTCCTTGGACTGAGTAAGTGGGTCAATGGTGGTGTCTGGTGTTGATTGGGTCATGGGGTGAATGGGCTCAATGAAGCTCAGATAAAGGGGCTTGCATGGGAGTTTGGTATCTAGGAGGTTCATGTTGTGATCTTTGAGTTGAGTACTGATGGGTTGCCTGAGTTAGGCGAGTTCCTTGTCTTTTTTCTTAAAGGATATAAGTAATGTTTAGGATGTGCGACCGCATATGCCCATTTGACTAGAAGACTGCACTGGCTAATGGCCAAATCTATGTTAATATATAAGAATATAGGTATAGAAAATGCCTTATATAATTAAACAATTAAAAAAATTCAAAATCGATTAATGGCCGACTAAATCTGATTAGTCGTCCGACCGTCAATTAATCCTTGGTCAGTGACCCTGCTGACCGAGTATCGACTATCGCTTTCTGCATCATTGATGCCACTTATCCCCTAGTTGCTCATGTTTCATTGGATCATCTTTCAGAGGAGTACATGAGGTTTGTAGTGAGACTCTTTGCTATCAATATCCCACAAACATACTAGAAGGCAGTACCGGAAAGTAGCTGGCGACTTGCCATAGAGGAGATATCCGCTTTACAGTCTCGTGGTACACGGAGCATTGTTTCTGCTCCTTCAGGTGCATCTATTGTGGGTTACAAATGGATCTTTACAGTGAAGAAATTGGCAGATGGCAATGTGGATCGCTACAAGCAAGGCTTGTAGCATAGGGGTTCACCCAGACGTATGGGATGGACTACCAGGATACCTTCTCACATATGGCCAGATGTTCGACCTTGCGCATTCTTTTATCATTTGTTGTGACTCGGGATTGGCCGCCTTACCAACTTGATGTGAAGAATGGTTTATTTATGGACATCTACAGGATGAGGTATACATGCAGCAACCACTGAGATTTGCTACAGAGGGGGAGTCTCAGAAGATGTGCAGGCTCCACTGTTGGACATGTGAGCCCACAACTATCCATTATGCAAATCATTCCCTAGTCTGAAGCAAAGAATAACTGATTTGTATAATAAGTTCCTTAGTATAATTAAGGTTATGTACATGGTTTTAAAAAGCGATGCCTTGAGGTGCAAAGGCGTATGCCTGAAGGCGCACGCCTCAGGTCTGGATCAAGGGGCGTATGCCTTAACCTCGCCTGAGGTGCTCGAGGCGTGAGGCGTTCGAGGCGAGGCTGAGGCGTAAGCCTCAATAAATTGTTTTTTTTTACTTTTCCCGATCACGTGCAAAGCATGTGACCTCTCACATTTCTAAAACTGGAGAGTCGAGGGAGAGGGGGTCGTTCTGTTCGATAGAAACGAAACCCGCACCTCGTCCATGTTCTCTAGAACCTCCGGGTTAACGAGGAGGCTTAGCCGCCCATCACCACCCAGCTGGAATCGTCGCGGCGTCACCATCTCCGTTGCCGAACCTTCTGCAAGCATCACCGAGAAGCCCCGCGCCGCCATCGCCTCCAACTTGGTATTTTTAGGTTTTTTTCTCTAACGTTTTTAATGTTTTCCTTGCGTTCTTCTATATTAGTTTTGCTATTGGAGGGTTTCGTTATGTTGGAGGTTTTCGATATATTTTTCGAGGGTTTTTTGATGTGTTCTTCTTCTTTATGGATTTTTTCCAATTTTTTTGGGTTAAATTCTGATCCATGGTGAAAGATTATGTTACATGTGTGTTTATCTTGTATTGTAGTATATATGTATGTTATTGTATAACTTGTATATATTGGAAGGAAAGGCCAAAGTGGGGGGTGATCGGATCCTAGATGGAGATACCGTCGGGAACTTGAAATAGACGAGCATCACAAAGGGAAAGGCTATGTATATGTTGATTTTTGTTTGAAGAAGGTCACCAGTGGGTTGAAGCGACTAAAAGACCATCTTGCAAAGACGCGCAAGAATGTGAGAGCTTGTCCAAGCATTCCCATTGAAGTTTAATAAGAGATGAAGATGTTCATGGAAAGCAAGGGTAATGAGAAAATAAGAAGATTTGAATAAATGGAAGAAGTTTGTCGAGTTGGGATGCAAGGGCCATCGAGAGGTGATGAAAATCAATTGTCACAAAGAGCACCGACAGATTCTAGAAGTATCAAGCAAGCTCGAGGAGGTATGGGTGCAGGTACTTCGGATCCTCCCACACAACAACTCACTTTAATTGCAAGCTGGAAAAAAGACGAGAGGAGGATTTGTAGGAGCATTGGGAGATTTTTTTGAGAATTCATTGTCATTCGACATAGCCAATAGTCCTTATCTGGCGATGATGACTGATGTATGTGGGTATGGAAGGGGTTTCAAGCCACCAACCATGCATGAACTACGAACTTGGATTTTGAAAGAAGAGAAGCATGCCATAACCACTGTTGTTGATGAGGCAAAGGCTTCTTGGATTGCCACTGGTTTTAGCATCATGTCTGACGGTTGGATTGATATGAAAGGACACACATTGATTAATTTTTTGGTGAATAACCATAAAAGGCACTTCTTGAAGTTAATTGATGCATCCGATCAAGTTAAAGATGCCAGATGCTTTTTAAAGTGTTGGATGAAGTTGTTGAGGAAGTAGGGGAGAAAAATATTGTCCAAGTGATAACAGATAATGCATCAACTTATAAAGCAACTGGACAAATGTTGATGGAAAAAGGAAGAATCTTTATTGGAATCTTGGGCAACGCATTGCATAGATTTGATGTTGGAGGACACCCTTAAATTACCTCTTCATGCATAAGTGTTAAAAAAAGCAAAGAAAATAATTAATTTTGTGTATGCTCATGCTTGGGTTTTAACGATGGTGAGAAAATTTGTAGGTTGTGATTTGGTGAAACCTGTCGTTACTTGATTTGCCACTACATTCCTTACATTACAAAACTTGATTAGAGCCAAGGATTCACGTGAATCCTTTTTCACTTCAAGACCGTGGAGGAACAGTTCTTATGTGAATCAACCCTTGGGGCAAAGTGTGGTGAACATAGTTGTGAAGAGCAAGTCTTTTTGGCATGGTGTTGCATATATTCTCAACACTACGAAACCTTTGCTCACCGTTTTGAGGTTGGTAGATTCTGAAAAATATCCACCGATGGGATTTATTTATGAAGCCATGGGCAGGGTCAAGGAAGAGATAGCTAGAAATCTAGAAAATGACAAGACCAAATATAAGATTATTTGGGATATTGTAGATAGTCGTTGGGATCGTCAACCATACAAGCCTTTACATGTCGCTGCTTATTTCCTCAATCCCCACTTTCATTATGAACCGACATTCTCTAATCACTTAGAAGTCAAAATGGGATTGTTTTCGTGCATGGATGATCATTGATCAAGATGCGAGGGTGAAAGTAGATTCACAACTTGATTCTTTTATGCATGCCAGAGGATTTTTTGGATGTGCAAAATGCTGTTAATTCAAGGAAAACAAGAAGTCACGATGAGTATTGTAAATAAATTTAAAGAGTTTTGCATATAATTTAACATCATTACAAAAATGTGTTGACCATTATCAGCAGATTTGTAGATGTTGTTTGGAGGTGAAACGCCTAAATTTATTTTATTTTATTTTATTTTATTTTATTTTTATTGCAATATTTTTCTTCCCTCGATTGTAACCCTTACCACCTATATCGATCGCCCATTGTTTTCATGGCAGTGAGGGAAAGGGAGATAGACGATTTCAAGCCGATGATGGGGTAATGGGATCACAAAGCTCAACAATGTGATGGGACTAATAGGATTGAGCTCGAACCGTAATGGGAAAAAGGGGCTCGTGGAGATGAACAATGTGATTAGGCAGGGAAGATTGGCTTGCTATCGACGGGAAATATGACGGTAGGGGGCATGAAGGCGAGTTCTGCAATGTAACATGAGAGGGAAGAGGGGTTGGAAACATGATGTTGCTTGGTGAGGGTAGCAGCAGGAGAGCTCATTATTGTAGTAGAGGAGAGGGGGAGGGGCTAGCTTTAGGGGGAAACGAGATCATGATATGAGGGCAAAGATTACTTTTGTTACTTTAGTTGTGATTAAGTAGCCAAACACTTCGTTGAGGACTTCACACTCCTCCATACCCCATGAGATAAATCGTCCACAATAGCTTGATCAAATTGTAACCGATTTCCATTTCTAGTAGGGAGATGACAAAAAAAGTATAAGGGTCAGCAAGTTTACGGAGTCGAGGGGGGAATTAGGTTGTTTCAAAGGTCGTAGAGGTAATTTGAAAAGTTTACAGGGTCTGTTGGGTAAAAATCCCTTATTTTAAAACCTTCAAACACTTTACAGACTTCCTCGATAATTTGAATTCGTCAGAGGATTGTTTCTGCTTCAGGCACAAGCATGTACCGAACTAAGCCATTCCTTTTTCTGCATTGTGCTTTTATTCCTCCTTGTGAATAGTAGAAATGGGAAAACATTGCACATATCAATCACTATTAGCTGCACCCACTAAAAGGTGCGACTGCAGCTTTTTCTTGACTGATCCATCAGATCAGTGCTTGAATAGTCGTTACCAAAGGAAAGGAAGGTGAGGGCATGAGTGGAGTTCGTTTTTTGCATTGGAATTCACTCGCAATTTTAGACAAGCCGATGCTCACGCTATACAGTCCAGTATTCTCCCATTGTGTTTTTAGCTAACGATTGATTTCATAATGCAGACCTATCATGTGAATCCGTTGATGACATATTTTGTTTTGTCAACTGGTAATGCATTATTGGATTTTTCATGTTAAGACTCCAAGATGACATTTTTGGTTATATCGTTCTTTGAATGTCAACGCCTGTTTACTGGTCCAATTCCTTGGGACTATTAGTTTTGTTCATTTCATGCATCCACTTTTGTTTAATTTGTTTCACAGAGGAGTAGATGGGGAGGCTGCTTTGGAGGTTTTGCATGCTTCGGGTCACAGAAAAGAGCAAAACGTATTGTTCCCTCGCGCATTCCTGATGGAAATGTGACTCCAAATGGCGGAAATGGGTCTCAGCCTTCTGGAATTCCTAGCCAAGCCACGACAATGAATCTCTCTCTTCTTGCTCCTCCCTCATCACCAGCTTCTTTCACTCATTCAGCTCTGCCTTCGACAGCACCATCTCCAAGCTGCTTTCGTTCAATATCTGCTAATTCTCCTGGGGAACTTTCATCAACCATGTTTACCATCGGACCCTATGCTCATGAGACCCAGTTAGTCTCTCCACCTGTTTTTTCTACTTACACAACCGAGCCTTCTACTGCCCCACTAACACCACCTCCAGAGCTGGCTCACCTAACTACACCTTCATCCCCAGATGTACCCTTTGCCCATTATCTATCATCCTCCTTGGATTTCAAGAATACAGGTAAAGGAAATGGTATACCCTATGTGAAAACTGGTTATGTTACTAGCAGCGATCTCCAAGCAACATACCCTCTTTACCCTGGAAGTCCAGCGAGCAGTCTCATATCACCCATATCTGGAACTCCCAGGACTGGACTGTCTTCTCCATTTCCTGAGCAAGAAATCTCTACTCGGTGGGTTGGCGTGGCTTCTGCACCAGATTCAAGAACTAGGTCGCCAAAGCAATTTGGACGTGATAACTCCGCCCCTCAAAGTTTCATGCTGTCTCCTAACTCTAGTTTCTTTTACCCTGCCAAATCTGCACAATTCTATCTCGATCAAGCCCAGCAGTCCAACCCTTTAACTGGAGGAAGACTAAGCATTTCGAGAGAAACAGACATGCACTTAAATGGTGGTAACCAGCTTAAGCAGAATTGGAAGCAGGATGTTGAAGAGCTTGAAGCTTACAGAGCATCTTTTGGATTTAGTGCAGATGAAATAATAACCACTCCAAGTTACGTAGAAATGTCAGACACAGTGGACATTTCATTTGCTGTACCTCTGACCACTAATAACAAACAATTTGAAGATCAGGATCCTGATAGTACAATGCCTGATGGGGTAGGGAAGGGGATGTCTTGGCCAATATTGCTGGATAAAAAGTCTGAATCTAAGCAGGACACAAATATGGTGGTTTGGAAATCACCAGATGCTGTAGACAATTCTGCAGGTGAATAATATATCTACTTTTAACATTGTTGAGTAATTTTCCATTTCAATGCCAGTATTTGTGATGGGTATGAGTACTGCTAATTATCTTAAACACAGAATTACCATGCCAACTAATGGAACAGCTACAAAATGTCCTCTATATAGAATGAACCCCTGTTTCTTGCTTCTTATATCTGGCATTTTTTATTTTATGACCATTTAAGATATTGTCCTTAACATGATTTTTTCCCTCAGTTTTTACCTGATCATTTAACGACTGCTAAGATATTTTGCTCATATCAGGTTATAGACATCCGCTCTTTTCTCGCGCCGCGGCCTTTTATAAATATGAACAAGCTGCAGCTCAAGAAATCCTGACAACAAAGACGAGAGATGCCAGAGCTTGCAGGAGTTTCCGCATGGGTTTGTCCAGCTCTGATGCTGAAATTGATTATAGAAGATCAAGAAGTCTAAAAGGCGCAAGCTCCCTGTTGTAGTATATCGCAACAATTGTACTAATAGGCAGGTTGCTACTCTCTTATTAGAAACATATCCTGTGGAAATCAGTTAGTTGGAAAGGTAGATAAGAACTAACCTTCCGTGGAGATGTTTTCTGTAAACACCGCCTCGTGCTCGTCAGTCAATGTGTTATAAATTGGTGTATGGTAGAAAACCTTTTATATATGACCCTCCAAGTGGTTGATTTTTAGGCCTGCACTTCTGCTTTAACAGAGTTCTCTGTATTTTGAAATTTCTGTCAATTGATCTGTCTTGATGTTCAAATCTGGAGTACCAGCTCCGATTATTTTCTTCTCTCTGTGTGGGTAGTGGATGTGCTGGTATTGGGAAAAGCTTGATGCAACTGTATGCAAGAACATATGACACTTGTCTTATCCGAGGAGGCCTCAAATCATCCCTTTTTTTCGCAGATGCAGTTTATCATTGTGGTTTTTTACGTTGTTAATCCAATACACCAACCCGAAGTTAAATCTCGAATTTGGTTTTTTTTTATTATGCGATGGTAAACACCTGGTGGATCAAAACGTGAAAAATCCAAGGGATCCTGAGTTACTAAAATTGACAAAAAAGCTCAGAGTAGGAGGTTGGAATAACTTGATGGTATGGTGCATGTAAATGTACCGATGACCTTTGTCCGAACTTCTCCAATGCCTACGTAAATTTTTTAAAGATGTGTAGCTTGGTCCTCTCTTCATCTACTAGTTCATGTGCAATTCTCAACTCAAATTCAAGGAAAGTACTAGAATGATCCAAGGCTAGCATTGCGACACTCTTGATCTCATCTGTAAGATGGTGCTTTCGAATTGACAAACAACCATACCTCGACGAATTTCAATAGCTTGATGATTATCAATGGGATGGAACTCTAAACAAGGTGGAGGTTAAGGTGGCTAGGGATAGGGCTAAAGCAAGAAAGAGTCATTTGAGCCTTTAAACTTCCATTTACGTGGGCAAAGGTTTGATTTGGATCCTCATGCGAATCCTAAATGGTTTGCGACGTACTTGAACTTAGATGGTGATATCTTGAGCTAGGAGGTTGTGATTGATGTGTTTTTGGGCTTATTGGAAAGATATCAACAAGACGATTCCGATGGTATTATATTTTCCATATGCTAACCTTAATTAAAATTTAAGTGATTGAAAAATGCATGATTCTTCATTGTAAAATCTTAAAAAGAATAATCCCTGAGACTTGATAAGTGGATGGAAGATCTTGTAAGAAAAAAAATCTATATCAAGCTACAATAATCATAATGAGAGAAATATCTGTAAAAATATTAAAAAGGAAATATTTGAATTTCGGGACTATACCTTCGAAGATATAAGGAGTATTTCTAAAGTATATTGGCATTAAATTCCAATGTTATCCCGATGTTCTAGCTTAGTCGGAGAACCTTGACTGACAAAATTGTAGGGATGTTTGATCTCCCATATCACGGAAAGGATGATTGAAATGAAATGGATTCTTTAAAAAAAATATCATAAAAAATAACATGCAGGAAATGCGATGCATCCCCTATGCTAAGAACGAACCATGTCCCCATGATGATAAGCCCATGGAAACATAGAATGCAGGATAACACAATGGAGAGAATGCAAGATGCAAGTGATCAAAAGATGTCTTTTTCATTTTTTTTCTAATTATTTTTTACCCTTTTTGTGGGATTTCCCCCATACTTATGTTGAACTATAATTATGAGAAATGTAGTGGAGAAAATGCAAGCTAGAGAAAATACCTGAAAGATAACTGTGGGGTTTGTCCCACGATGTTTGCTAGTTTTAACACCCCCAGTCGGGCTTCAGGGTTAGGAATACCTATGTCTTGAGTATGTGCGGCATCCATGTTTGAAATACTAGGGTGAGGTAGGTAGCTAGGGATGGTGTAGTGAAAGTGTGGAAAGATAGTAGATGGAGTTGGAAAAGTGATTAACCTAGGTATCTCAATTTCGGGTATGGGAAATGTGTTCTGGTTGAGCCATGTCGGTAGTATAAAATCTAAATCAAGCACTATTGGTACACCAAGTGAGACTCTCAGTAAGTCTTGAGGCTCGATCTGGTAGAAAGGCGTTGTATGCTTCTGACAGATCATGTGGTTGTTCACAATAATCTCTCTCCATGATATCACTATAATTATCCCATATGGTGTCTTTTGTTAATTCTTAAAATTCAGATCATGCCATCAGGAATTGCACTCAATAAACTCAAAGTGTGGGAGGGAGGGCTCTTTCATATCCAAATTGACTCGGTGTCTGCAAATGTGTTGAAAATTGTACACCAAGTTAAGTGACTCTTCTTTCCTTTCGGTGGAGGTGGAAATTATTTCCTCATTCTAGGGAAAAGTCATCAGGGAAGACGCCTCATCTAAAATTGGTGATTAATGGGAAGGGGCGCACAATACTCAATCTCTTAATTTCTTCATTCATATCATACAAGAATTCTTTGCACAAATCATAATCAGTTTCATCTCTGCTCTCAGTTTTTGTCTCAGAATTTGAATTCTCCTACTAATCAATATCAATGTCTTCTTCACCAAAATTATTCTCAATTTTATTAATAAACTCATAAGTTATTCTGATAATCTCCAGCTCAGAATTCTATCACTTGACTCATCAAGTTCATTCTGATTTATTTGAGTAGGGAATGTTGAGATTATATCATTTCGATCTTTTTTAAATTCAAATCCGAATTCAAGATAGTCCCTAAAATCATAATCCAAAATTGACCTTTCCAAATCACATAGTGAAGTCACATATTCAGAATCCTCAAGATTATTTAAATTTACATATTTTGTTTCCAGGTCACTGAGACATTCTAGAATCACATTCTGAGCATTGGGGCTGTTAGCAGAATTATTTAGTTCAAGATCAACAGGTGTGGATGGAAACATGATTGAGTTGAGAAACTCTTCTTTTATATCCTCAAAGTCCATATTATCATATTGTAAAATTGTTCCTTGGGTTTGATCAAGAACATCTTCTTTTCTTTTATTCGCAATTTCATAAAATCTCCAATGTTTGTCTCCAATGATATCCTCAAATAATTTTGACGGGATGATATGACAGATCGATATCTAATGAATGATGCTCCATAATAATGGATGTCTCTAGAAAATCAGGTGAAGAAAGATCTCATCCTGAGTGTGATAAAAATTTGGGGAGTTCCTTTGATTTTATGGACTCAAGTTTCTTATTTTCTTTCTCTTCCATTAGTCTTGTTATTTCTTTAGTGTCATCTTTCATTGAACATAGTATTTTGGGACCTTGCTTTGTCGGTTGAGAAACATCAAGTATCATCTTGATGATCCATTATTTTGCAAAAGTATGGATATGTGGGATTGTAATATACTTTCAGGCATAGTATTATCCAAATCATCCAAACAGATACCATAGTTAACGACCGAAGAGGAATTGACATGTCAAAATCCTTAGGATTTTCCATTTCAAAAACAAGACAATGTTTAGTTCACAACACAAGTTGCTGCAAAGCAATTATCTTTTAATTTTCACAAATCAAGCATACATTTGTCCTAGATATCTACACGTGAAACACTGACTGTCCTAAATTCATACAACAAGTTACCTCTACTTTCAGCTAGTATGGGTGTAAGTACGGACCTTACAACAACTACCCATGTTTACTTGAGGACGGTTCCTTATAGTTATCCTTTAACCGCCCAATCTGCTAAGGGAGATTGTAATTTTCTCACTAAGAAGTAGCTAATCATTTTTAGATTTTGGTAGTAAGAAATTTCACACGGATTTGTACTCTGACCTAGGATTGTATTTGTGCGCGTCAAATTATGTCCAAAGGGAAATATTTCAATTACTTCAATTCACTTTACAATGACTTTCCAAACTTATCTAATTTATGCAAGGACAATTTGTGATCTTATTTAATTGGTGAGAAGAGGGAGAGAGACCACTGAGATGAATGCAACAAGAAGAAGTTGATTTTACCATTTTCAAAAAAAAATGGAAGCACAAAGAAATGCAAACCACCTAAAATGCCCAAGTGTTTGGAATGATCATACAATGCTTATTGATTGTTATTGTCATGAAAAAATGGATGTTCTTGAATCCTCAATAAAGAGAGGTTGAGAGAGAGAGAGAGAAATTTATCCATTGTTTCATATTTTTTTATTGTGTACTTGAAACAAAACAATGAAAATTAATTTACAAAATAAAATAATAAATAATAAAAATATTGTAAACTAATTGCATAAGTTTTCGAGTCCCCAGTAATAATGCTAAAATAAAAATGGGTTTTTTCTTAAGAATTGGTTTTTATGTTGTCGTTGCTCACATGTAAAAACCATAGAAATTAAGATAAAATTTATTCAAGTACAAGTCAACCAATATTAAAATATGCAATGGATAAATAAAAGATCGATCGATAGGGACTCAAACATTTTTACAAGATTTTTTATTCTATTTACAAAGATATTTTCAACTTTATTGATGCAAATCAAATCACAATTTTATTTTTTCATGAGACCATAAAAGGTATTGAAACTATAAATAGTTCTAGACATCTGGAGGATCGTACCTGAATTTTCTGGGAAATTTTTCAATTTTTCTACTATTTCTGGTTATTTGCGGAAGTGATAGGGGCATAAGTGTAATTTTCCATAAGATAAAATCGTGGATGTATGTAAAAATTAAATCTAGAGGTCAAGTTTCTATTATGTAAAAGCACTTGGACAAAATAGAAATTTCTAATTTAAAAATATTTAATGAGCAAATTGTATATAAAAAGAAACAACTTTGAGATATTGTAGAAACATCCCTGAAGGACTAAAATGTAAATAACTAGAACTTGAATAAAATAAATGCAAATATCATGGAATAAAATATGTAAAATTGGTGAAATTACAAAGAATAAATGAAAGATACATAAAATTACATTAAGGTCTAAATTGAGTAAAAAACTTGAAGAAAATAAAATTGCGAAGAGGTCCCTCGACCCCTTCTTCCTTGATCCATGGGAAGTGGTGATAAGAAGAGGTGGAGGTGTTGCACGGTTGTCACATGCATAAAGGAGAACAGGGAGGAGAGGTGTGGCGGAGGTCGGCCACCATGCAGTGGCAAGGCGGAGGAGAGGAGGAGGGATGGCAGAGGAAGTCGACGAGCAGGACGGGGGTGGAGGTGGTGTCGTGCTCAGCCTTCGTGGTTGACCAGCTTCGATGATGACGACGTGCCAGCGAGGAGGAGACGATGGAGGTGAAGTTAAAGGAAAAACGTAAAGGTTTTGGTGATGGTCGACGATGGGTCTAAGGGTTGATGCCCTTGATGTGTTCTTCCCATCTTGGGTTCCTCCTCCTCCCTCTTATAGAGGTCGAGGGAGAGAATATGGAGGAACAAGTGGCATAGGTAGAGGAGGCGAAGGGTAGGTGGTTGGCACTGGACTGGAGGCCAACCACCCTGACATTGGGTATGCGGGAGGAGGCCGAGTCGAATGCGGGGCGTGCACCTCCAAGTCTGGAGGAAGAAGAAGGGGGATGTCGTCATCAAGGCATCAACACCGCATTTATTTTTTATTTTTTTGAAATACTGACATCAACTATTTTAACTCAGCCACGGTCTGTCTCGAGCCCAGGTAAATGAGGGTTGCGTTAGGTAGATGACAACCAGTGTAAAATAGTCAAAGACAACTTCTTAAATACTATTTTTTAAAAAAATTACTATGCAGGAAGTTGCCTCACGGTTGGATCTTTTCAACATTGATTTAAGCAAAAATATATATTTCCTTGGGGTGTTCTTGATAACTCGAGTTTTGCAAGGGTCTAAAGTAGTCCACACATGGCGGGACCACGATGTCGCTGAGGCGACCGCTCACGAAACCCGGGTCAACCAACAATTAACCCATAATGATAATTAAGCAAAAAAAAAGCAATACAGAGTTAAATTTTATTATAACTCTACAACAAGATGTGTATAGTGTGCAAGTATGAATAGAGTGTAGAACACAGGGAACAAGCAGGATAGATCGGACAGTGAATGCACAAAAATGTGAATGTGATGTATTTGTCTATATATGTGCTCTCTTGTGGGTTTTAATTTTATATTTTTTTATTTTATTTTTAATTTTGAATTTTTATATTTTTATTTTTATTTTTATTTTTTCTGATTTTATATTTTCTTTTTATATTTTTATATTTTCTTTTTCTTTTAATATAAATATAAAGCTATATATAAGATATATGTAAAATATAGGCTAGGGTTAATATAAAAATTAATAAAAATAAGAAAAATAATGAAAATAAAATATTTTAGGGTTTTAAATAATTTTTATTATTTTTTATTTTTAAAGAAATTTTACTAATTTTTATATATTTTTAAAGTCAAAATACCCAAAATCAGGGTTAAAATAAATACTTGAAATTAAAATGGAGATGAAAAATAGTAAATAGTAGCAAAAATTCTCCAAATTAATTTTAATATAATAATAATATTTAGAAAATTTAGGAACAAAAAATTGAAGTTCGGATTTTTTAAGAATTTTTCATATTTTTATGTGTTTTTAGGGTTTTACTATTTTTTGAGTTTTCTTTTATATTTTTTAATGATTTTTAGTCTAAAGTTCTAAAATATGTAAATAAATATGAAACATATTTTTTGGAATTTTTGAAAAAGGTTTTATAATTTTTATGTATTTTCTTTTGTAAACAGGGACAAAAAGACTATTTTCAATTTTTAATAAATAATAAAAAAAGCTTCAAATTGCAAAATAAAAATAATGGCGTGAAAGATCAATCTAACAGGAAGCTACACCTATTTTTTTGGATTTTTAGAGCAATTTAGATGTATGAAATAAATACAAGAAACAAAGAGAAACTACACTACTAGCGAGGGCATATATGTAAATAGTAGAAAGCTCAAGGGACAAAGTGTAATTTTCACAAAAACTTTATAACTGGAATTTAAAGTTATAGTACTAATATGAAATAACCAAGGCCCCGAGGGCCTCCGTGCAAAATGCATGAACTCACGTGGTCATACACGTGAGCCATGCTAGCGGTGACAAAAATGTAAATACGAGAAACTTAGGGGCATGTTTGCAAATTGCACAAAAATATTACAACGTTAATAAATAGCTTCTGGACTAAGCGGAAATAAACAAAAGCCCGAGGGTTCTCCTGCAAAATGTCCCCTCACGTGATGCGTCACGTGAGGTGACGTGGCTAGGACTTGTCTACAATTACAAGAAGTTTGAGGGCCTTTTGCAAAATTACAAAAGTAAGTCCACAACAAAGGAATGTTTCCAGACTATATTTAAATACAAAAATGACTAGAGAGGAATATGCAAAACACCCAGTGAATGGGTGATCGAATGACTCTCCTCCCTTCACTTATCCACGTGTCAGCACGAGGGAGGGCGATGCCGGTTCGCGGATCAATGACCAAGAATAGAATATCTGATATGATCTGACGGTGCAAGACGAGCGTGATCCGACAGTGGCTGAAGCATCTAGTGTCTGCATGTGATCCAACGGTGGAAAGGCTCGGAGGAAGAAAAGGGAAGAAGGCCGGCGACAACGACCTTGCCCCACCTCCCCCTCTCTCCTCAGATGATCGTTTGAGCTACAAAAGGCCAGAAATGCTCCTACAGTGGTCCTCTAGGAGCTGATGTATCCAGAAATCTCCAGTGAGGGAAGGAGGGCGCACACGAGGTCGTCGGAGCAAGGAAGCTCCAAGTACCTCTACCTCCTCCAAAATAAGCTCCAGATGTCGATATAGAGTCTGGGACCTACAAAAAGGGGTTATGGGGACGAGGGAAAAGTGCCTCCACCCCGTAGTGGGCTGATTGGGGGTGTTGGAAGCGAGATGGGAGCTCACCGGAGCGAGCTCAGGCGAGCAACGGACGCAAAGATTGATGGGTAATGCGGGGAATCAAACCCTATGGATATATTTAAGGGAAAATGCAAAAAAAAAGAAAGAATACCTTCGATGGTGGAGAACCATAAGTGAACCTCGACGGCGGTGTCGACAGTCGGATATGGGTTTGGAGACACTCCCAACCATGCCTCACCTTCCTTTCAACGCCTGCAGAAGGCCTGTCACACCTCCAATCCAGAACACTCGAAGGGGAGGGGAAGATAGGTTAAAAAGATGTCCAAATAAGAAGCGAAAAGTTGGATGGATTTTGTAAAAGATGGGTAATGGGCTCCAAAGAACGAGGCGAATCGAGCGAATTGATGCTCCATTCCTCGATGTAAACATAGGGCATGTACCGTCGATGAACAGGGAGAAAACGTCGAGAAGACCGCGACATCAAATAGTGTATGATGCAGCCTCGAAAAAATCAAGAAAATGGACGAAAGCTCAGTCTGACAAGAGGCAGGGGCGTTGGGCAGAGAGTTGACCGCGGGTCAACAACTAGCGCCACTTGGTTGGTCCACATGGACCAACCAGGAAAAAGCTTGGAGAAAATATTTCAAAAATCAATTAAAAACAATAATCTATTTTATTAATATTAGGTTATTAGATGAAAATATTTATATTTTTTGAAGAATTTTATCATGATTTTTATTTATTTTTTTGAGGCTTAGAATTACCAGTTACTTTTTGAGAGATATATATAGGTATATTCATTTATATATTTTAATCTTTTATTTTGTATTTTTAATTTTATAATTTAGCTTGTTATTTTATATATTTATAACTTAATTTTATATACTTAAATATATTTTATTATATTTTTATGATATAGTATATACATTTAAATAAATAGAAGTATTATTTATATAAGTATAAGTATATGTACTTTACATATGTATTTTATACATGTGTTTTATTTTAGTGATTTATTTATGTTTTTATTCAAGTTTTAATGCATACACATATTATAAATAATATTTACAAAATTGTAAAAATATAAAATTATAAAAATAAAGAATAACAAATAAAATGAATATTTTAATCAGTCAAAGTATACAACAGGGGTCCAAATCCTAACTTTCACACTAACCCCAAAAATATATGAAACCACCTTCATTAAATAGCTTATTAAAAGTTATTAACAATTAAAGTGGTTTTGATATATTTTGAGTTTTTTATTTGAGAGAAACGGGTCTGGGAAGTTGGAGTTTTGGATTCTTGTTTAGACTGTAGTTTGTATACTGTATATTATTTTTGTATGAAATTAATTTTTATTTTTCTATATTTAATTATCTACAACTTTTTTGTTCAAATTTTCTTTATTTGAAATATAAAAAGTGGAATGAAAATTAGATCTCAAAAACTAAATAATAATGAATAAATAAAAGTGGATTTTTATTTGATTTAAGCCCTTATCTCCCCCTACTTTATTCCTTGTAGATCTAGTCATTGAGATACCTAGGTCTTGGGGTTTAGGGTCATAAAATATTTTCAATATTTTATTCTTTTTCTTTTCTTTTCTATATTTTATAATTTGGCTTTAAAAACCGCTTTTTATACAAAATTTACACATCAATGCATGAATGATAAAATGCATAAACTAAGGTTATTTACACACTTCACTTCTACTAGGGTTTTTAAGGCCAAAATGATAGAATAAATATGACAAAATGGAGATTCATCATCCCCATATACTTGCCTTTGCTAGTCCCTATCAAACACTTATGCAATAAGTGCATAAAAGAAAAATAAAGAAAAGAAAAAGAAGAAAGATGGATTAAATTTAATTATCAAACTTGTCTTCACAAAATCAAAGTATGGAGCTTAAGTCGGACCTTCGAAATTAAGTACGGGTAGAACCTTAAAGGGAATTGGATTTGAAATCCAACAGCCTTCGAGAATCCCAAAATCCTGCTCAAGTCTCCTCAATAGCCAGGTCAGAATACTTCAACTCATACGCAAACCTTTATGACTCTGAATCTGACTTGTATAATGTAAGTGATTGTGGCTCTCCTCAACTGAAATGATAAAGAGTGACTTTTCCATTATGACAACCCAGTGATTCCGTGATCCAATAACTCCTTCCTCGAGGAGCAGGGTATCCCCTTCTAAGTTCAAGTAACAATCAGCTCAAGAGGAGGGGGTGAAGCGAAGAATGGACGGTAGCCAGTGTAGCTACCTATCCTAGGATGCAAGACCAGTGTAGTCAAGTCATCCAGCTACAGGCTCACATAATTTGACTTTAAAGCTTAAGCTTACTTATTGACTATACAAATATATACACTTCGGCAGACATTTTATTTTTAAACAAGACTATCTACTTTTTGGAGTTTTTGCTTTTTTGCTTTTTCTTTTTTTGAAATACTATATACAACAACATTTACATAAGGAGTTTTTCGTCTTGAGCCAGTAGACTATCCCTCTGTGAAGCTTTATTCCAACCCATACTCTCATGTCTTTAAAATTCATCATTACTGGATGGGTTGGGGTGTACTTCCCTCCCGAGAGGAGGACAAATGTTTCCACTTGTGTGCATCTCATATCGGCAAATCCAATCCCCTCACCACTCCAACTGAGTTGAGCCACGTGAAAGATGCAGGTGTCCAAGTTAGGTCATTATCAATAAGAGTCGTGTGTATGCTCCGAAATACTCTACTTAGGAAGTTAAGATTCCATTGAACTAAGTCTCATGATCCTCAAAGAAGTCAACTAGACCTGAAGTACCTCAATTCTAGTTCCTATAAGGTTCCTGTTAGTTAGGTAGATTTAAGGTCCAACCAAGCTCCAATCTTCGAATTTTACTTAGACTTGTTCAATTATCAAACTCAATTCGAAAAATGCTAATGTAATGCAAATGTTATGCAGAAAATATTTTTGTGATGTAATTTTCAAAGGTTTTGAATTTTTATGGATTTTTGAAAAATATTATGCATATGTAATTTTTTGTATTTTTCAAAAAAAATGCAATTTTTTTTGTATTTTTTAGTTTTACAAAAATTTTTGAGCTTTTTGAAAAAAAGATTTTGGCTAAAAACTAGGTAATAATATTTACAAGGGGATACATCTTATATTTATCAGAATTAGATTTTAAGAATTTATAAAGGGTAGGTGCTCAATTTTATAGTTATATAAAGAATTTTAATGTGATGTATATATTCCTCAAACTTAATTGAAACAGATTTTTTAAATAATTTTGAAAACTATAGTCCAAAATAATTTTTATAAAGAATTAAGGGATTTTTACACTCATAATCTTGAGTAATTTTGCAATAACATTCATAACCTCGCAAAATCGTGAATTACACCCAAAACCTTGAAAAATGTTAACTCCTACATGGCATAACCCTGTGTTAGTTGCCATCTATTTTATCTGTTAACTCTCACAGAAAAAGTTACATGTTACCAATTTTACCCATAAAACTATATCACATTTATAAAGTATGTCATTAATATAAAAATTCTAAGAAAACATTTTGTCACCAGGTTCTACGTCCATAACAATCCTTATTTCTTCTCGAGGATCCATTGTTGGGATCTTCTAAGCTGTGCCTTGAGAGATCCTAACGAATCACATATAGCAGAACACATAGCATCCTCAATTGTCCTCCTTCACGAGCTCCGTTCCCAAGAGCTTCTTACAGCAAAAATACCATTCTGAAATCCCCTCCATGAATCTCACCTAAGACTCAATCTGAAGGAGATCATAACAACGGTTTTCTGATCTCCATAGAGGTTTAAACTCCACTGAAAATCCTCCATCGAGACTCTGATATCCACCGACAACCAGAGCATCTCCCTTTGGGCGAGCAACAGGTCCATTTCAACAACACAACTACAACAAACATAGCAGGGTGGGAATCTCTCCCACGAATAACGGTCATCATCCTCTCCTTCCTCCTCCAACCAAGGCAGACCCCGTCAAGCCCCTCTCCTCCAGCCACCTCCTCCAGCACAAGTCAGCCCCTCGCCAGACCCCCGTCCCATGTCCTCCCGGGCAACCTCCCCACATCCTCTTTGGAAGCTTCCCAAGCACCATCACTGGACGCCCGCCCACCCCCAGACCTGCCCCACCTCCTCCGGGGCAGCTGCACACCCCCCTCCTGAACAACCCGGCCCCGACCTCCTGGTAGCCTAGGAGGCCTCAATGACCGTCCCAACGTCCCATAACCCATGCTCCCCCCTCCTCCCTCGTGTGCCCCCGCCTCCTCCCAGCACGCCTTGCGACTTCTCGCCTCCACCTACGCCTGCAACCTACCTTGCCTCGGTCTGCGCCTGCGGCCTGCCTCACCCGGCCTGTGACCCCTCCGCAGTCGCCCACGCTACTCTTGTGTCCACTCCTCGTGGCCCCTGATGCCACGCCCTGAGCGTGACCCCCCTGATCTGCCAGCACAGACCGACCCCGACATCCCCCACCCACCCTCCAGTCCATGCTCCCTGACCCCCCCCCTCCCTCTGCGACCTCGCCAGCCTAGACCGACCCCGAAAGCCCCTGCCCACCCTTAGCCTAGGATGCCCGTCGAGGAGGCAAGATGGAACCCTCCCTCACCCACCCACAAGCCCAGGCTGCCCGTCGAGGAGGAGAGATGGAAGAGGTGATAGCGTCGGAGCGAGAGCTGCTAGAGGAGAAATGACCCGGAGAGTCCACATTCTCAGCCCACACGAAACGTGGAGGGAGGAGGGTGGTTTTTTTGGAGGGTTTTTTATTTTGTTTGTAAATTTTAATAGCCATTGGATAAATCATGGGTTAGATTAACCCATGATTTGCCTGAGTTAACTGCTCCCTCAACGGAGGGTTATAGATGTAAGACGGAGGGACTGTCTAAGGTTTTTCGTGCAATTCATGATTTCACGTGGTTATGAATGTTATTGTGAAATTACTCATGGTTATGGGTGTAAAAATCCCAAGAATTTTTACAAACATTTACACCCATTTGAAAATCATTTTGCAAAGGTTTTTCAAACAATATATATAGATTTTTCATAATATTTTTGCATCCATTTTTCAAACATTTGCAAATAGTTTTTCAATATTTTTATTTCACACAAAGAAAATAAAATTTTCAAACAAAAATATTTTTACAAAGGTTGAAAATATGTAACAAAACATTTTCAAATAACTTTCAAAAAAATTTTCAAAAAGATTTTCCAACTATTTTGAAACATTTTGCAAAAAGCATTTTCACTTGATTTATTAATCAATAAATACAAAAAGAATTTGAGGAATAATAGACATCTTTTATTAAGAGTTTTTAATGAATTTTAATAAAATTTTTATCCATCATTATTATTAAATATACGAAAGTACGAGTTATGGCTAACGTATATATGCAGTATATACTACCCCCCTTTACTTAGCTTGAGCTATGTCCTCATAAATCAAAGAGAAAAAGAGAAGACATAACTCGTACTGAGTATAGAAAAGTCTACATAATAAAGGAATGGAGAAATGAATGAATGAATAGGAAGTTGACTGTCCCCCCTATACTTAGGGTCAAATAATCCTAAGTATAGTAGACTGCACATAAAGTGGGGAGGGTCAAGGGTGAAAATGAACAGATCATACTCAATCCCTCTATACTTAGGGTAAGATATCCCTAAGTATAGACAAGAAGAGGGGACAATGGAGAGGATCAAAGAATAGAAGAACTTGGGGTGCACATGCCCCTATACTTAGGACAAAGTACGTCCTAAGTATAGAAGACTGACAAAAAGGGGTGACACCTTATTTGTAGAAAAAGAAGATAGAAAAGGAAAAGAAGAAAAGAGGTATGAAGATGGAAGAAGATAGAAGAGGATGTACACATCGCTCCTCCTATATTAGGGTAAAAGAAGCCCTAGGTATAGGAAACAACAGGAGTAATGAAATGGAACGAAGAACACCTGGCTCATCCACCACCACCCCATACTTAGGACAAAGTACGTCCTAAGCAAGGCACACACGAGAACGGGGTGGATTAGCAAAACAGTAGAAAGACAGAGAGAAATGAGAGTGAATGTACGACAAAGTGGATATACAAAGGATTAAGAAGGTCGAAAGCAAACCTTCTTGTGGGACCATTGAGGAATAGATCTGATAAGGTGCAGGTTGACATCAGGGTCCTCAAATGACACAAACTGATCAAGGTCGACACAGTGAAGCTCCTCAATGGTCCTAGAGTGAAGAGGCACAAACAAGTGAGTGGAAGTAGTGCGGCTAGGTCCGACCTTAGGTGTCTCGCTAATGTCATCGTGAGAAAGAACAAACTCATTATCGGAAGAAGTGTAGTCAGCGTCGTCCTCCGAGATCTCATCTAGATCAAAACCAAAAAGAACAAACTCATCAATGGAAGTAGTCGAATCATGGTCTTCTTCTACAGTCTCAACCGGATCATCATTCTCATCAAAAGGTACAAATTCCTTAATAAAAGAAACAAGATCAAATTCGGCCTTAGTCTCATCAAACTATGCCTCCGCTCAATGGTATCGATCATGTAAATCCCGCAGATGGCATCAACACAACGCCAAGTCCCAGAAGAAGGAACTCCAAGGTCCATGCTTTTCAAGTCTTCCTCCTTGGAGAGGAATTCTTGGGTCTCAATAGAATCCAATAAGAAGCAAAATTCTCTAATTGTCTCATCAAGGTTATGATCCTCGGGGTCAGCCAAGATAGGTGCAGGTGCATCAGGTGCAGGTCTCTGGTCAGTAGTGGGTACAGTGATGACCACCTCGCTCTCGTCAACAAGATGGAAGTGAATCTCTCCTAATCCGTAATCAATAACGACCCTCGCAGAGGCGAGGAAAGGTCATCCTAGGATGATTGGAGAGTGCTCCCCTGTGGAGGTCTCCATGGGCAATACAACAAAATCAATAGTGTACCTCATGCCCTGAATCGAAATGACGGTGTTTTCAAGGGTACCCTTCGGACTCTTGATAGATCCATCAGGAAACTGAACTATCATCCTGGTTTTTTAGAGGCCCTAAGTAAAGAGATTATACCAACGAGAAGGGTATGATGTTAATCGAAGCACCGCCATCAAGGAGAGTGTGATCACATGTATGGTTAAAGATGGTGCAGCTAATGAATGGGGTAGCTATATTCCTTTTCCTAGAGAGTGGGCAGTATGTGATGGCGTGGGCAGTATCCATGGTCAAAATGTGATGCTCAGATCTGCTCCTCCACTTTCTCTTCTTGGGAAGAGGAGCAAGTAAATCGGTCATGGCCCGCTAAAGTGGGGCCTGATTGATCTCATGAATGGTGGCCACCACTTCGGGTTAAGTCAATAATTTTTTTAATTTTTGGACGTCCTCCATACAATGGACGAGTTCAGAATCATCATCTACATGAGGAATGACAAGAGTAGTCTGTACAGTGGCATCCTCGGGGTCAGAGGTGGGACAAGATGTGCATGGATGTGTGGGCACATGATCTGGCAAGTGGGCACTCTCCTCAGAGTCTGAGTCAACATATGTCTCCCGAAATCTTTTTGTGTTTTTAATTTTTTTTATTTTTTTTATATTTTGGGTGATTGCAAGCTCTCATGATAATCCTCAAATGAATCAGAATCCTCAAAGAATGGAGCCTCATGCTGGATCTTATTTATGCTAACATTAAAATGCAGACAATGAGGGGATTACTCACCCCAAGACAAGATTGTTCTTTTTGTTCTTTTTTAGGGTCAAGTAATATTAGCAATCCTAATTTTATTGTTATCACTTTTTTGGATTTTTAGTGAGAAATGCACGAGCCTATCAGGTAGTCAATTCCTTTAAGAACCTAGGTTGGCAAAATCAGAGGAAGAGTCAGAAAAGTAATGCAAGCAACAAAATGATGATGTATGCTAAAGCATAAATGCTCACCTTGCCTCCAGCACTCTACATGCAAAGATGCTCAGCAGAATTGAAACCTACACTATATGCAATGCAAGCTGATGCAATCGCCCTAAGTTCAGAAATTGCTATTATCATGAAGAACCAATGCTAATGACTTAGAATGAAACCTAAGAGTCCGGTCTTGGAGTCTCCTTGGTGCCCACGGCAATGGGTCCAGCAAGCGTTGTATGGAGGACACTCGCGGCGTGGGGTTCCGAGACTAAGTGAGAAGCAATTCAAAATTTGACTAAGTCCAAAGTATCTATAGGCACAGGCAAATATAATTAGGTGTTTGGACCTTAATCTATCGTCAAGCAATCCTAAAAATAAGGGCTTAATTACACAAAATAAATAAAACAAAACTGGGAAAGAAAATAAAAAAATGCGAAGAAAACATGAAAAAATCACGGTGAGCCCCCAAGTGAACAAACACTTGGAAATTAGGCCCGAATGTCCAGAGTCCAGAGTAGCTATATTATTACAATAAATATGGTCTCTCTCACTTGAATTACACAAATAAATTCTACAAATAAACACAAGAAAACTATCTTCAAAATTCTCTCCATGTCCACCTTAGTGATAGGTAAAAGCCACTTCACATGGTTGTGCAAGTGCTCCTAGAAGAGAGTGCCTCCATCGATCCACGATACCTCGCACAAAATCAAACAAGAGAGGGTGATTTGACCATTCACAATAAATATCAAATAAATGAGGTAAAAATATAGACAGATATCACAATCAAGCAAAAAGTCGATCTATGCGTTGTTGCTCCCCAGCTATGGCACCATTTAATAACTCGAGTTTTATGAGGATCTAAAGTAGCCCACACAAGGTGGGACCACGATGTCGCCGAGGTGACCACTCACGAAACCAGGGTCAATCAACAATGAACCCACAATGATAATTAAGAAATAAAAAGTAGTGCAGAGTTAAAATTTATTATAACTCTACAACAAGATGTGTATAGTGTGCAAGTATGTGTAGAGTGTCGAATACAGGGAACAAGCAGGATGGATCAGGTAGTGAATGCATAAAAAATGTGAATGTGATGTATTTGTCTATCTATGTGCTCTTTTTGAGGATTTTAATTTATATTTTTTTATTTTATTTTTGATTTTATATTTTTTATTTTAAATTTTTCTTATTTTATAGTTTGTTTTTATATTTTATATTTTATTTTTCGTTAAATATAATATAAAGCAATATATAAGATATATCTACAATATATAATAAACAAAAATAAGAAAAATAAGGAAAATAAAATATTTTTGGGTTTTAGATAATTTTTACTGTTTATGTGATTTTTCAATAAATTTTGCTAATTTTTATATAATTTTAAAGGAAATACCCAAAATCAGGATTAAAATAAATACCAGAAATTAAAATGGAGATGAAAAATAATAAACATAACAAAAATTTTCCAATTAATTTTAATATAATAATATAATATAGAGAAAATCAGGAAAAGAAAATAGAATTTTTGGATTTTTTTTAAAGATTTTTTTATATTTTATATGTGTTTTTAGGGTTTTTGATATGTTTTGAGTTTTCTTATATATTTTTTAGTGATTTTTTATCTGAATTTGTAAAATACTTAAATAAATTAGTTTTGTTTTGGAATTTTTCAAAAATATTTTGTAATTTTTATGTATTTTCTTTTGCAGACAGGGGCAAAAAGACTCTTTTTTATTTTTAGTAAATAATAAAAAGCTTCAAATTACAAAATAAAAATAATGACTTGAAAGATCAATGCAACAGGAAGCTACATCTATTTTTTGGATTTTTTTACAGCAATATAGATGTATAAAATAAATACAAGAAACAAAGAGAAACTACACTACTAGCAAGGGCATATATGTAAATAGCAGAAAGCTCAGGGGACAAAGTGCAGTTTTCAAAAAAACTTTACAACATTACAATACTAATCCGAAATAACTAAAGCCGCGAGGGCCTCCATGCAAAATGCACGAACTCACTTGTTCGCACACATGAGCCAAGTTGGTAGGGACAAAAATGTAAATACGAGAAACTTAGGGGCATGTTTGAAAATTGCATAAAAACTATTACAACGTTAATTAATAGTTTCTGGACTAAGCAAAAATAAACAAAAGCCCAAGGGTCCACCTGCAAAATGTCCCCTCACGTGATGCGTCACGTGGGGTTACGTGTCTAAGACCCGTCTACAATTACAAGAAGTTTGAGGGCCTTTTTGCAAAATTACAAGATTAATGTAAATAGAATATGAATGTTTCCATACTACTATTTAAATACAAAAATGACCGAGGAGAAATATAAAAAATACCCAGTCAAGGAGCGATCGAACGACTCTCCTCCCTTCACTTATCCATGTGTCAGCACGGGAGAGCGCGATGCCAGTTCACGGATCAACGGTCAAGATCAGAAGATCTGATATGATCTGACAGTGCATGGTGGACGTGATCCTATGGTGGCTAAAGCATCTAGCGTTTGCACGTGATCCAATGGTGGAAAGGCCCAAAGGAAGAACAGGGAAGAAGGCCGGTGACGGAGAACTTGCCAGACCTCCCCATCTCTCCTCAAACGGTCATTGGAGCTCCGGAAAGCAAGAAACGCTCCTGCAGTGGTCCTCTAGGGGTTGGTGTCTCCAGAAATCTACGACGAAGGACGGAGGGCGCGCGCGAGGTCGTCAGAGCAAGGACGCTCTAGTGGCGTTGACTGCCGGATATGGGTTCGGAGACACTCCTGATCACGCCTCGCCTTCTTCTTAACGCCTGCAGAAGGCCCGTCGCACCTCCAATCCAAAACACTCAAAGGGGGGGAAGATAGGTCAAAAAGCGGTTCAAAGAGGAAGGGGGAAGTCCGATGGTTTTGGTACAAGATGGGTGACAGGCTCCAAAGAACGAGGCGAATCGATGCTCCGCTCCCTGATGTAAACATAGGGCATGCATCACCGATGAACGGTGAGAAAAAGTCGATAAAACTACGACATCAAATAGTGTAAGATGCGGCCTCGAAAAATTCAAGAAAACGGACGAAAACTCAGTCTGACAAGAGGCAGAGGTGTTGGCCAGGGAGTTGACCGCGGGTCTGGAGAAATATTTCAAAAATCAATTTAAAATAGTAATCGATTTTATAAATTTTAGGTTTATAAGATGAAAATATTTATTATTTTATGAAAAAATTTATCATGAATTTTATTTATTTTTTCGAGGTATATAATTACAAGTTACCTTTTGAGGGCTATATATAAGTGTATTCATCTATATATATTTTAATATTTTATTTTATTTTGTATTTTTAATTTTATTAATTTAGTTTATTATTTTATATATGTATAACTTAATTTTATACACTTAAATATATTTTTATTTTATTTTATGATATAATATATACACTTAAATAAATAGAAGTATTATCTATATCGGTATAAGTATAGGTATTTTACCTATGTATTTTATACAAGTATTTCATTTAAATGATTTCTTTATGTTTTAATTCTAGTTTTAATGCATACATATATTATAAATACTATTTATAAAATTATAAAAATATAAATTATAGAAATAATGAATAATAAATAAAATGAATATTTTAATCAAGTAAAGTATATAATAGGGATCCAAAACCTAACTTTTACAATGTAACTCCAAAAAATATGGAACCACCGTCATTAAATAGCTTATTAAAAGTTATATGCAATTAAAGTGATTTTGACATATTTTGCATTTTTATTTAAGAGATACGGGTCTGGGAAGTTGGAGTTTTGGATTCTTATTTAGACTGTAGTTTGTACATTGTATAATATTTTTGTATTAAATTAATTTTATATTTTTCTATATTTAATTATCTACAACTTTCATGTTTAAGTTTTTTTATTTGAAGTATACACGTTGGAATTAAAAATAGGTCCCAACAAATGAATAATAATGAATAAATAAAAGTGGATTTTTATTTGATTTAAGCCCTTATCTCCCCCTACTTTATTCCTTGTCGACCTAGTCATTGAGATGCCTAGGTTTCGGGGTTTAAGGTCATAAAATATTTTCAATATTTTATTCTTTTTCTTTTCTTTTCTTTATTCTATAATTTTGTCTTTAAAAATCGTTTTTTATACACAAATTACACATCAATGATTGAATGATAAAATACACAAATTATACGCATTTACTAGAGTTTTAAGTTCAAAATGATATAATAAAGATGATGAAATGGAGATTCATTAGTTCCCTACTTGCGACGCATTTGCATTGCCCGAATGCAATGAAAGGGATGCTACATCGCAGCCTGAATGTAGTTCAAAATTTGCAAGGGGTCTCACAAAAGGAACACATGCAGGTAAATAAGCTAGTTCCACATGCATGGGTTCTCGCATAACAAACACATGCGAGTAAAGAAGTTAGTCCAAAAAAATGCAAAGGAAGTTGTGGATTGGTTGGAATATTGGTATTTTAACTGGAAGATTGATGGAGATAGTAAATACGATGGAAAGAAGGAAGATCCATGTATTATGTCTTCAAGAGACTAAATGGGCTGGAGAGAAAGGAAGGGAGATCAAGAAGACATGCTTTAAACTTTGTTATTCAGGTAAAGATAAGGACAAAAATGATGTCGGAGTGGTTGTTCATAAAGATTTGAAGGGTTGCGTGGCTGATGAGTACATATTATACAGGTATAATAGTATACAAAATACATAAAGAATTCCATTAATATCTGATACATACACCTCAAACATCACTTAAGCCAGATACTATCGATTCTGCAAATACAACAAGAAAATCACCTCTAAAAATGCATAATTAAATTAATGACCAATCTCTCTCTTCATCATCAAATCTAATTACTCATTGAAATACTTTATCCAAACAAATTGCTTGATCATTAAATCCAATTTGGCTCTACATAATTTGTTAGCAAGAAATGAAGAGGAAATATTGTGCAAAATTCACATTCTTTATTCCCTCTCCCTTTCCCATACAACACATGGCTCAAGAAGCATTTAAAATCCATGTTCCCCATGTTCCTTTTTTCCATGCACCTTTTCCCCATACAAAAATTAATTCTTCATGCATTAATCATGATATTTTGTCTTCACTTGCATGGGATATCTCCCTATAAAATAATGCCTCCCCATTCTCTTCTCCCCACTCACTCACGCCATTCTCTTCTCTCCCCCATTTTCTTCTTTCTCATTTTTCTCTCTTGTTTCCATCTCCCTCTCTCTCGTTTTTCTCATGCAGGTACAAAGATAGCGCCAACAACGTCCAGTCGTTCTCCTCCTCCTCGCGGTTCTCCTTCAGCGCGTAGTAGCCCGTGCGTCCACACGCACGGCCATCTCCTCCAGTTCATAGCAGCCTGCACGGTTATCTCCTTCCGCGCTGCTGCGACGCATCTCCTCCTCGACGACCATCTCTCTCCGGCTCCATACTCGTGTGTGCAATCAGCCCACGCGTCTTCCCACACACTCCCATCTCCGCCATCATCGTCGTCTTCACTCGGGAATCAAATAGAGAAGCATTTCTTTCCCATCTTATTTGTCGCTTGTATTTTTTCTACCTTAGTTAATTTGTTTAAGTTGAATTTGCAAGAACAACTTTTATTGTGTAAGCTATTGTCAATTCTATATATGCAATGCAAGTTTTATATTTCATCATTCTCTCTTGAAAGCTTCCAAGTAAATCTCATCTTCCCATATTAAATTGCAAATCAATCCCCACTTCCTTACTTAGTTGCACTCATACCATCATTTGCTTACTCTAAGTTCTAAGAAGTATTTTCACCGTAGATCGCATTCTGTTATAAATTTTCTTTCATCGCAACAGATTTAAAAATTGAATCAAGTTTGAAGAACAAAAAGAGCGAGTTTGCTTAGTCCCTTCGGATACTAACCTCTACTTGCACTATACAACTCATATTTTTTCCAACATGCTTGTAGTTGTAATCTTATTTGTTTGATTACGGTTTTTCGTGGAACAACAATGATGGGGTAAAACCAACTTTTTAAACCGCGGAAAATCGTGTCAATAATGGAGATAGTAAATACGATGGAAAGAAGGAAGATCCATGTATTATGTCTTCAAGAGACTATATGGGCTGGAGAGAAAGGAAGGGAGATCAAGAAGACATGCTTTAAACTTTGTTATTCAGGTAAAGATAAGGACAGAAATGATGTCGGAGTGGTTGTTCATAAAGATTTGAAGGGTTGTGTGGCTGAGGTGCAAAGATTCAGGGATCAGATTATTTTGCTAAAATTAGTGCTTGAAGAAGAAATTATGAATATCATCATAGTTTATGCACCATAATTGGTTTAGATGAAAGGACTAAACAAGCTTTTTGAGAGGTTCTGGATAAGATTTTACAAGGAGTCCCATAAAGAGAGATGATTTACATAGGTGGAGATCTTAATGGACATGTGGGAAAAGATGCTTCAAGGTATGCTAGTATTCATGGAGGACATGGTTTTGGGGATAGAAATGAAGAGGGAAAAGTCATTCTGGATTTTGTAACGGTATATGATCTTTTCATATCAAACATTCTCTTCAAGAAGAGGGAGGAGCATTTATTATTTATAAGAGTGGCCAACTAGAACATAGATAGATTATGTTATGTTGAGGAGAAGAGATTGGTTGTGATGTAAAGATTGCAAAGTAATCGTAGGAGAGAGTTTGAAAACCCAACATCACTTATTAGTCTTGGATGTGAAAATAAAAGGGCTAGTAAAGAAAAGGAGGGTTCCTAAGATCAGTAGAACTAGATGGTAGAATCTTCTACTGAAGCAATCGAGCTTCAGGGAGAAGGTTTTATAAGACTATCTTGGGATTGTAGCGGAAGTGCAAACGAGATCTGGGAGGAAGTAGCATCTTGTATCTGAAAGGTAGCCAAAGAGATGCTAGGTGAGTCAAAGGAAGGAGCTCCATGTCAAAAGGAGGCTTGACGGTGGAGTGAATGGGTACAAGAGAAGCTAAAAATTAAAAGAGCATGTTGTTGGCACAGAATCTCGAGGACGGAAAATTAATGATAAATGTCGTTGCAATCCCCAAAAACCCCGTGACAAACAAATAATTTTTTTTTATTTTTGCTACTTATTTACGTGTATAGCGGACAGGATCGAACTCAGGGAGGCTACAATTCTCGAGGGTTATTCAATTAACCAAAAAATCAATTAAAAGAAAAAGCAGGAATCTCAAATGCAAACTATCCTTGGTTTTTATGGAATTTTTCTCTTTTTAATTTTTTTAAAATTTTTTAATTTCTATTTTCCTTATTTTCTGATTTTCAAATTTTTAGTGATTTTAATTTTGCATTTTTTTATTTTTAAATCAAGAACAATATACATAAAACACGAAATACGCACACCAACTCTTTTTGTAATTTTCGATTATATCAAAAATGCTCTGAAAAAGCCATAGAAAATATTTTTGTGTTTTAAAGATTTTGAAATGTTTTGGGAATTTTTGTAGAATTTTCAGATGTTTTTGTATTTTTCTAAAAATCAAACAGTGGTAACAATGAGAAGTAATGCACAACCAAGAGTAATTTGCAACTCAAAAATGTTTTAATTGCCCAAAACTCCTGATAATTATTTTTATGATACAATAAGGACAAATATCTACAAACAAGAATTGAAATCACTATTTTTGGATTTTTGTAGAACTTTCTGTGATTTTTATAATATTTTGGGTATTTTTCAATTTGTTTGGGTTTTATAAATAGTTAATACATGGAATTTGCATAAAACTTAAAAATAATAAAATAAATAAGAAGTCAATAAAAAAGAGGTCGAAGTACTACAAAAAAAATTAAAATACAATGAAATACATTTACTCCAATTTTTTGGAATTTTTGGAGCAATATTCAAATTTTTATGAATATTAGAATTTAAGGAAGAGAAAAATACACTATTTTTTAATTTTAAATAATATCAATTGATGACAAAATGCAATGAAAAGTTATGCTAGAAAGATAAGCACATCAGAAGTACAACATGATTTTTGGGAGATTTATTGACCAAAGAAAAAAAATTATTTCAATAAGAAAAGCTCGCAAAATAAAGGTCTGGAAATACATGGACTAAAATGTAAATAGTTCTTGTTTTTGTATTAAATAAATAAAAGAAATAAATGGAAGGTAGGAAATGCAATTTACCCAAAAATGCATGTGCCTCTCACGTGATCGGTTGGGAGCGGTTCTTTTGCACAATTGTGAAAACCTCAGGAGGCTACTTTGCGAATTTTCCAAATTTTTTCTTCTTTTCTTTAATCCCGGTCTAGGACCCTGACTCTCTGTCTAGGACTGTCTCTCCGATAGCATGTTAAGGGAAAAGCATATGATGTTTATTATAGTCTCAGTGGGTCTCTTATATAGAAGAAGAACCTATTGGATAAACTACAGAAAGAAGATCAGAAAAATACAAAATATAGAAATAATACTAGAGATAGTTCTAAACATTTCTTAAACGTAAATACGATGAAGGGTTCATTGACAAACGAATTCCGTTGACAAACGTATTTATCAATGAAGGGTTATACACATCGAAAACATATTTTTATGAAACCCAGTTTCTACGTACCAAACAGCTCCCTTAAATGTAAACCTCATCTATTCCTTGCAACCAAATTTGAGCACACACGGTTTAGATGTGTTGGTGAACAAAGCTCGTTTATATCTGCGATATATTAGAGACGGTGTGGATTTTATTAAATTGCACTTCTTTGGCAATTGCATACCTGCGGTGTGTTGTACTCAATGAAACAGTATCCACGAGTCTTCTGGGTCTCGGGATCGACGGGCATCAGGAACCCGCCTTCCCTTATCGCTCCTATCTGGCTGTAGATCTTCCGTACGACATTCTCAAGCTTCTCGAACTTCTCAGGCGGCTCAAACTCGAGGCCATCGTCCACGGGGAGATCCTCGTCACTGTCGCTGCGGATCGCAACCGATTTGGCAAAAACATAGAAGATAGAGACTGAGAAAAAAATCGAGGTGTTTAATCAATTTGAGGGGAGAGAGGATCGAACTTGCCTCGGAATCCCGAAGTCCTGGCCGGGTGGGAGGTGGACAGAGTCGAGGTTGACGGCGGAGAGGTCGATCCCGAGGCGGATGGCGGAGGCCTCGATGTCCTCCATGGAGACGACCTCCATCACCATGGCGAGGAGGAGGGGGGAGAAGCGAAGGCAAGGAGGAGGAGAGGACGGCGAAAGGATGGGAAAAGGGTGACCGGCTAAATAGGCATGGCATCTCCCTCCACTCCTCCTGCTACCTTTGCCAAGGCCACCTTGAATCCCAGCAACATATCTTTCTCAATTGCCACTTCTCTCATATGATTTGGCACAAACTCTGCTCATGCTCCCTTATGCAAGCTATTGATTGGATAATGTCGCTCATCACTGCTGACACTAGACGCCGGTTTGCTATTGGCCTTGCGGCTACCATCTGGGCTATCTGGAAGGAAAGAAATGCGAGATGGACGGGCTCCTGCTACTCCTCCCCTGAGTCAATCGCTACCAACATTCTCAATGATACAAAAATTCTTTTACACTAAGCATGGCCCAAGGTTTTTGTCCCTCCTGGGATCGTGATCTCAATATATTCTGACTTTCTTTTTAACTTTTTGTAATTATGGCAGTTGACCAATTTTTGTAACTTTGGTCAGCATCTTATACCTGTAACTTTTTGGTTCCTAGAGCAATACAATTGAAAAACCTTCCAAAAAAAACACTATCTTCAAACCATGTCCATTTATTAAGACAGTCCTAGACCCGCTGACTCTCTGTCTTCGTTTCAAGCACAAGGGGGCTGCCAATTTTTGGTGCCGCCCTTCCCTTCCTCTTCCTCAAGAAAGGGCGTCGGAGGATGGCAGGGCACCGTAGCAGGTCGGATGGAGTGGTCTGGCAGGTGGTCGACGCGGGCCGCGTGGCAGTGTCGGGGTTGCGGCAGAGGCGCTGGGCTCGTCGACAGGGATTTCCTGGAGGTGCGTTGGGCGGCTGGGGCGGCGCTAGCAGGGTTCCAGGCTTGGACTGCGCCAGGTGGTGTAGCAAGCCTCAGTGGTGGAAATATGCGGAAGGCAGTGCTCGAGAGCCGCTCGCGGCGGTTCAGATGATGTACTGGTGTCGGCCGGCATAAAGCAGTGTGGAAGTGTAGATCGCGGAGGCGTGGTGGCGGTCGGCGTTAGCGCCAAGCAGTCCGGAGGTGTGGGCTGGCAACTGGCGAGGGGATGTCGACGGTGGAGCCGCGGAAGCTCCTCTCCAGGAGCGAACAGGGGGCGGCTGTGAGGGCTCTGCCCAAGGCAGCCGGGCGACGGCCTTGAAGGTGGCGCGCGGGAGGAGGGAGCGGTGACAGAGTCGCTTATCTTTTTTATTATTTTTTTGTAAATTGTAAAAACATAACAGTAAATAAAAAACTTTTTAATTTTTTTAATTATAACAGAAACTGTAAATACTTTTCTATTTTTTATAATTTTTTCTCTCTTTTTTCTTTTTCCTGCAAAACAGATGTTAGAAACACAAATGAAAATACATTTTTTTGTTTTTTTATAATTTTTTTATTTATGAACAAGTCAGGACACGATCACAACATCTTGGTCTCAAAAATCACAACGGAAGATGTGAATGGGGATCTGACGAAAGATGAACGGATGGATCCAGATCTTCATCCACTACGTGGCCGGAGTTGAGAGATCATGGAAGGTAGAACGTGAACGTGAAGAGATAGAGAAAATGAGATGAAAAAATCGAGTCGGTGGAGATCAAATCATGATAGATTTTAAGATCTAAATAAAAAAATGAGGGTGAAATAAAGATGTGAAAAAATAAACTAAGGTTAATCTAGAATAAAAATAAGAAGAAAATGACGGATCTCACCTTAGGAGCGGAAAAGACCTTGATCACCTCGACGAAGGCTGACTCCTTGTCACCGGACGGTTCAGAGGCTAGGCACCTTTCTTGACAAGAAGACTCTCGGAGATCGGGCTCCTCTCACCAAAGATTGATCAAGTTGAAATAAGGGAGAAGGAGCCATATAATGGAGTTTGAAATTTTTTGAATTTTTGGAGGAGGATAAGAGATAAGAGAAAAGAAAGTTTGAAATGAGATAAAGTGGAAAGATAAATATATAAAAAATTAACTAATTTTTTTGAATTTTCATCATTTTATTTATTGGAAAATTAAAAGTTAATTTTTTTTATTTTTTGTTAAAGTTAGTTAAGAAAATTAAATATATGCATATGCTATATACAAATATGACATTATCTACATGGGTAAATAAGCATATTAGTTTTTTTGTTTTAAAATTTTTATTTTTTATTTTTATTTTAAATAATTAGTAAAAATATTTACAAATATCAACAAATACAATATGTACAAAATACATGGGAAAATTGCACAAACCACCCTAGAAAACCAAGTTTACACCTGTAACTCCAAAAATTATGAAATCACGGTCATTTTAAAGATAATTTTATTAGAATACAATTGAAGTGAGTTTTGTTCAATCTAAGTTCGTACGGAGTCGGAATTGATCTTTCAATTATTGCTTAGTGGCTTTTTTCAAGTGTGGTTGCTTTTATTTTGTATATGATTTGATTGTGCAATTATTTTTATTATTTAGCCCACATTTTTATTTACAACTTTTATTTTGAAAATTATTCTGTTTGAGGTCTTTTTATGTACAAATAAAATAGTGTAGTATACAAATATACACAACACACAATTTTTTTGGATTTTCTGATTAAAGACCCTATCTCCCCCTACTTTATTCCTGTTCGATCAAGTCAAGTCTTGACCTTCTCTCGGGTTCGGATCAGCCTGTATTTATTACATATATACAGTCTTCTTTTCTTTTCTTTATTTTTCCTTTCTTTCTTTCTTTATTTATTTTAGGTTAAAATAATATACAAATATACAATATTTACACATAGATGCGAGTTAATAAGAATATGAAGTTAGTATTATGTACAGGTGTTTTATAAAGTATTTTAAGCTAACATAAATGAATATAGATGATGAATCGTAGATTCATTATCCCCATATGCTTTATCTTTGCTAGTCACTTAGCAAACACTTATTTGAAAGAATAAGTGAATAGAAAAAAAAGGAAGGAAAATAAAGAAGTTAGGATAATATTGAGTATTAAACCTTTCTTCATAAAATTGTAGTTTGAGCTCTGTCAGACCTTTGGATTATTAGTGTGTCGGGACCATAATGGGAGATGGATTTAAAACCTAACAGCCTCTAAGTTCCATAAAACTCCTATTCAGGTCACCTCAACAGTCAGATCAGAACAAGTCTGTATAAACAAATTCTTGTGACTATGAATCTTTACTTGTACGGTGTAAGTGAGATATAGATCCCCATTTCAAAAGTAGCAAAGAAACAAACTCCCTCAACAAGGTAACTATAGTTCCTCGGTCTTACAAATCTTTCCTCGAGGAACGGAGATATTCCCTTCTAAGTTCAAGTATAACCAGCTCAAGAAGAGGGGATGGAGAAAAGAACGGAACCAGTGTAGCTACCTATCCTTGGATGCATAACTAGTGTAGCCAAGTCATCCGCTGTAAGCTCACAAAATTGTCTTTGAAGTTCTTATTGTATTTTTTTATCCTTGTATATACACTCTAGCAGGCATTTTACTTTTCAATCAGGCCTGTCAACTTTTGGAGATTCTGCATTTTTCCATACTCTTTTTTTAAAGTATATACAAGGTGCAGCATGTACATAAGGAGTTTTTCCTCTTGAGCCAGTAGAGTATCCCTCTTTTGAAGCATTATTGCAACCCCACAGCTCCTGTCTTTAGACCTCGACATCGCTAGACCAGGTTGAGACGCACTTGCTTCCCTAGAGGAAGACGAGAGGTTCCGCCTAGATGTACTACCCTCGTATGCTACCCCAAGCCAAAAAATGCTGCCTCCTCACTACCTCATCCATGAAGAGCTACGTGTAGAGTGCTTTGTCCAAGATAAGCCACGGTCTTAAAGAATCATGCATGTATTGTTAAATATTCTACTTAGACTACTCAAGATGACATGTGAATAGTCTTATAGACTTAAAGAATTAAATCACTAGGACCTGAAAAGTCTTAACTCCATTTCTTATAAGGTTCCTCTAAAATTAAGTGGATTAAGGTCCAACTAAGCTCCATTCTTCAATTTTATTTCAGACTTAGTTTAAATGTCGATACTATCCTGAAAAATGCACATGCAAATGCAAGAAAATATGTACAATGCAGAGAATTTTTTTAAAAATGACGCACATGTGAAAAGAATACATTTTTTAATAATTTCCTAATTTTGAACTTTTTATGGATTTTTGGAGAAAAAATGCAGATGTAAAAGAAAGTTTTTTTGTAAGGGCAAGGGTTAGTAGAATATATACAAGAGGTATTTTTCTTGTTGTTTTTTTTGTTTTTTTGTGTGTTTTGTTTTTTTATACAAGTGGATTTTACAAAAATATATACATATACCCAAAATAATTATCTTAAAAGTACGAGTTATGTCTAAAGTATATATACAATATATACGACACCCCCATATACTTAGCTTGAACTATGTCCTCATAGTGACCAGAGAGCGAAAAAGGAAGACATAACTCGTGCTAACTATAGAAAAGTGAAAAGACTCATATGCTACAACGACTTAAAGAAAAGATAAAAAAGAAGAGAAGTTGGTGATCCCCCCTATACTTAGGATCAAGTAATCCAAAGTATAGTGAAGTGTACAAAATGGAAAACCGATGAAGAGAATGTACAAACTCAAAAATAAAAAGGCACGATATGAACAACATCACTCCCCCTATACGTAGGGTAAATCATACCTACGTATAGGCAACAACAAGAGTGATAAACAGGACGAATATGAACAACACGAGTCCTTCACCCCCCATACTTAGGATAAAGCACATCCTAAGTATAGCATATATACACACAGAAAAGGGGTGAACCATAAAATGGGAGAAGAAAGAGTGAAACGAACGGATATACAAAAGGTAGTGAGCTCATGTATCAGACGCAGGAGATGGAATCAAAAGATCATCGTCTGATACCAAAGATATAGAATCCACAATGGACAAGAATGTATCATGATATAGATATGGCTTCAGCAACTGTCCATTCACAACAAATGGTTGTTCATCAGATGACAACCCAAAGATGACAATACTTCCATCGTCACGCACAACTCTCACAATGAATGGTCCTAACCATTTGCTTTTCAATTTTCCTGGAAACAGCTTCAACTTAGCATCAAATAACCAAACTTTCTGATCAGGAGAGAAAGTCTTCCTTCGAATGTGTTTATCATGCCAATGCTTGAGTT
Source organism: Ottelia alismoides (assembly GCA_037367405.1). NCBI lineage: Eukaryota > Viridiplantae > Streptophyta > Magnoliopsida > Alismatales > Hydrocharitaceae > Ottelia > Ottelia alismoides. Next base: position 1,295,042 of record JAZKJV010001031.1, on the reverse strand, counting down.
TCTCCTTATACATGAGTGAGTTATCATATGCAAAGTCTCGGAATTCCAGTAATTTATTTAGATCTAACTTCTTGTTATTTCATGCCTTCTCATAATCAAGATTGCATACACGGAGTGCCCATAAAGATTTGTGAATTAATTCTACTGGCAGGTGGCAAGATTTTCCATACAACAATCTATGTGGAGACATACCCAAAGGAGACTTGTACGCCGTCCGATAAGCCCATAGAACCGAGTCAAGTATCTGGGACCAGTCATATCTGGATGTACAATTTTTTGCAATATCATCTTTATCTCCTTATTTAAATTTTTTGCCAAGCCATTAGTCTGAGGGTGGTAAGGAGATGCAACTCTGTACTCAATGGCGTACTCCTTCACAAGCTTCTTTACTTCTCTATTAATGAAATGGCTTCCCCCATCTGATATCAATATTTTGGGAATCCCGAACCATGCAATAATGTGGTCCTTGAGAAAGGAACATAGTGTATGACTATCTGCGATTCGGGTGGGGATAGCCTCCACCCATCGACTAACATAATCCACAGTGAGCAGGATGTACTGAAATCCCTGACTGATAGGAAATGGGCCCATGAAGTCTATCCCCCAAGCATCAAAAACATCATAAATCTGTATCTATCTTAGAGACATGGTATCTTTGGAACCAATGGTTCCTCCCATTTTCTGACAGTTGGTACAACCTCGAACGTACTCTATAGCATCCTTAAACAATGTGGGACACCATAGGCCACTCTGTAAAACCTTGCTACTGTGTGTTTTCCCGAATGATGCCCACCAGATTCTAATTTGTGACTATACTCAAGTACACTGGTGGGTTCCTCTTAAGGAATGCACATTCTCCATATACAATCCGCACCTTCACAAAATAGGTACGGATCCTCCCACTGGTAATAATGAATCTCTGACATAAACCTGTCTACTTTGTACTTCGACCAATCTTGTGGAACTTTCTTGGAGACAAGATAGTTCACAATATCACCATACCATGGGAGTGAGTCCACAGATAAAATGGCCTCATCTGGAAAAGTTTCAGAAATAGGGATCATGTTCTACTCAGAGGTCTTTGCATCCGTGATACAGGAAAGGTGATCTGCCACAACATTTTTCACTCCAGGTTTATCTCGAATCTCTAAATCAAATTCCTGGAGAAGAAGGATCCATCTGATAAGGCATGGTTTGGCATACTCTTTTGCCTGCAAGTATCGTATGGCAGTGTGATCCGTGTATACAATAACATGGGAACCGATGAGGTAAGATCTAAACTTCGCTAGCCCAAACAAACAGCTAACATCTCTTTCTCTGTAACTGTATAATTTCGATGTGCTTCATCTAGAGTCTTGCTAGCATAGTGTATAGCAAATGGTATCCCATCCCTTCTCTGTCGTAAAACGGCTCCAACTACGAAATCTGAGGCGCCCGTCATGATCTTGAAAGGAAGAGACCAATCAGGTGGTTGTAAGACAGGAGCACTAGTAACCATCTCTTTCATTTGATTGAATGCAAGGAGAACTTTCTCATCGACAACAAAAGCAGTCTCCTTACACATAAGCTCAGTCAAAGGATTGGCGATTTTGCTGAAGTCCTTTATGAAACGCCTATAGAATCCTACGTGTCCAAAAAATGACCTCAATTGCTTCAAATTCTGTGGTGGTTCTAACTTGGAAATCACATCAACCTTAGCCGGATCAACCTCCATACCATGTTTGGAGATGACATGGCCCAATACAATCCCGTTAGTCACGATAAAGTGACTCTTCTCCCACGAGAGCACTAGGTTTACCTCACAGCAACGTTGAAGAACTCGATCTAAATGAGCAAGACATGTGTCAAAGCTATCCCCGTAGACCGAGAAATAATCCATGAAAACCTTAAGAAACTACCCACCATGTTGGCAAAAATGGCCAACATACATCTTTTGAATATAGCGGGAGTGTTACACAATCCAAAGGGCATCCGTCTAAAGGCGTAGGTGCCAAACGGACAAGTAAAAGTAGTTTTCTCCTGATCCTCAGGAGCGATAGCAATTTGGTTGTATCTTGAGTACCCATCTTAGAAGCAAAAGAACTCTTTCCTTGCCAACCTCTCAATAATCTGATCAATAAAGGGTAGTGGAAAATGATCCTTCTTGGTAGATGAGTTCAGGCATCATTAATCTACACAGACACACCATCAAGTAGGTACCTGGGTCGGAATTTACTCACCACGGTCATTCTTTACGATAGTAATCCCAGATTTCTTCAGGACCACGTGTAAAGGGCTGACCCACTTGGAATCTGAAATGGGATATATAAAGCCAGCATCACACCATTTTCTGATCTCCTTCATGACAACCTCCCTCAAATTTGGATTTAGGCGGTGCTGACATTCACGGGAGGGTTTACAGTCATCCTCTTGGTAGATATGATGCGAGCACAAAGCTGGATTGATCCCACGAAGATCCGAGATATCTGAACCTATGGCCTTGCAGTTTCTTTCAAGAACCTCTAGCACGCGAGATTCTTGTTCAGCAACCAACTTCGAGCTGAGAATGACCGGAAATATTTGGAGGGTCCCGCAAGGAAGGCATATTTCAACGTTGATGATAAAACCTTGAGCTCATGTGGGGTCTGAATCGGCTCTACAATAACCTCTAATACTGCATTGGTAGATGGGCTATGATCTGTACTCTATGGGTTGTCCACCTTGGCTACTAACTGCTCAGCAAGTAAAATCTCTTATAGATCTGCAATGAATGATCTCTGCTCAGAAAAGATGGGCTCATCAGGGTGTTCAGTATTCTGATCAATTAATGGTTCAGATATCTCGGCAATGATCTTAGAAAGATGTCTCTCATCTGTGCATAAATCAGAAAATTCAATGCATGGCTCAGATATCTGTACTTCAGAATTCTCAGAATGAGGCCAATCATCAGTAATCTCAGAAAAGTGTATCAAAGGAATATCAGAAGGTGCCTCTAAAAGCTCAGATTGATCCTCAGAAATCAGCTCTAACTTCTCATCAACAACTAACTCAATAGACCACCAAAGAAACTCATGTTGACTGTACTTTCCATAGAGTCCTTTTGGGAAAGGACTCCTGGCTATCTATAAAATCAGTGAAAAGATCTATCTCTTTGAATTCAGCAAGAAAATCACAGTCATCTGGCTCTGATATAGCTTTCTCAGTCTCATCTGTTGCAGGTGTCGATGATGGTATAGGATCAGAAATCATCTTAATTTTCACCTTCTCACTGCGAGAGTGAAAGATGATCTCTCCAATACCATAATCAACTGTTGCTTCGTCCGTTCGGAGGAATGGTCGACCCAGTATGATCGGGGTATGGAGTAACGGTGTAGGTGTGTCCATATCCATGACAACAAAATCAACAGGGAATTTCATTCCCTGTACCATTATAATAACATCCTCTAATATGCCTCTTGGTCTCTTAATCAATCTATCAGCAAACTGCACGATCATCCTGGTTGATTTAAGAGGCCCTAACCGAAATTCAGTTAGTAAAGAGAAAAGTACGATCAAATTCTTGATCAAAGATATGGCAACGGATGTGAGGTGCTCCCTTGTCTTTCTTTTTAAGCGAGAAATTACTGATGGCATGAACCGTGGCCATGGTTAGTATGTGCTTCTTTGTTTCCTTTCATCTGTTCTTCCTTGGTTGGCGCTTTTGTGTACATGCCTCTTCCATTCCCTTTTTTACTGTAGGCATGTATTCCATGGCCTTAAGGAGTGACATCTTTAGAAAGATATTCTGTAAGATCTTAATTACTCCCGGATCATATAAAGTTGTTTTTTTTGGATTTTTTAAATTTAAGAGCAGAAGGAAATGGCACTGAATCAAAAGAAACATGCAAACGTTCATTTCCTTTATTCAAATTAGAATCCTCATCTACAAAAGGACAACCAGAATCAGTCTGTACAGTGTTATCCAAATCAGGTGGAGGAAAAATAGAATCTAAAATAGAATGGGATGTTGTTGTTGGCGAAGAGGAAGAATCTGCAACTGGTATATTCTCCCTTGTTGATGGTGATCTATATCTACCTGGTGAAGGTAGTGGTGAAGCTGGTGAAACTCCAGACTTGGGTACTGCTACACTGGTTCTCTCGACTGTTGGTGAAGGAGATGATGTAGAAGCTGATGCTCTCTCAGTGGCTTGATCTCCCAACCCCAACTGATGTGTAGGCAGCTGCAAACTCCTACCATTCCTGAGATGAATGACGTCAGATAAACATGTAAAATCAAGGGACATACCTGTCTCGGGGGTGGGTGGGCTTTTGGCTACCTGCTCCTTGCGTCTGAAACTATTGGGGTTGGTTTCGACCAGTGTTGGAATCAGTGTCTTGGTGGTGGTCAGGTCATCAATCTGCTGATTCAGTTCATTCATGTTCTTTATAATCAATGCAAGTTGGTCCAGTGCTGGATTGACTGAAGGGACCTCGGGTTGCTCATTGACTAGTTATCGTTGAGACTGATGGTATGAAGGTTGTTGGTAACCATACGGATTCTAATAATGAGGAGGAGGGAGGAAAGGATACTGTCCATAATATGCAGTCTGATGCCGGTTAGGTTGAGGAAAGTACATACACTCATATTGTGGCTGGCCTTGTCTCCAATTTTGGAACTATGGTGGAGACTGAAAGTGAGGTTGGAACTGTTGGTGCGGACAAAGTTGTTGTCTGCCTCCCTGAAGCTGGTGGGCAAGTCTCTGACCCTACTGTGAACCCAACTGGCCTTGCCCTGATGGACGGGGCTGGTTTCACTAACGGTCGAACCAGATATCATTCACCTCCTAAATGATAGGTGGAGGTGGAGACTGTTGCTCGGGAATGTAGGCAACTTCCTGCTGGTACGGAACTATCTTATGTGCATGTTGCTGAGCTTGATCAGGTGTCTGTACGTAGTAGACATGTTGAACTGTGGATGGTCCTCTGCTACTCTGTTGGGTGGAAGAAGTCTGCTCCCTAGTAGAGGTGTCGGTTGCTGCACTCGTACTGTGGACTGCACTGATCGTACTCACAAGAAGCTCCAGGTGCTTTGTTATCTCATCCAGCTTATCCATGTTCTTCGTCCTCTACTCGATCACATGAAGCTTCTCAAGCTCCTTTGATTGTTTCTCAATAATGTCTGCTTTGGATTAGTGATTTTTAATAATGGTCAGATCAAAACTGTCCACCCTATCCACTTCATGTGATGTCGTCATGTTGACATCCTTGTGGGGTACTGCAGGAGCTGTGACGGGGTGCTTTGAAAAGCACATGAAGAAGAAAGAGCTGTTGAACTTTCCGCTATCTCCTCAAAATTTTGATACAGGACCTCCTCGTCCTTGTTGAAGTGACTCCCCCCACAAGCAGCATCTACCAGTTTTTGATTCTCAATGCTGAAACCCCCAAAAAAATTTTATACAAGGTCGGTCTTTGGAATATCATAATAGGGGTATTTCTCCATCAAATCTTTGAATCTTTCCCATGCCTCTTGAATAGGCTCTTGGGGCGTCTGGGAGAAATTAGCAATCAAGGATCGCATTTGGTTGAGGCATCCAAGTGGATAATACTTGTTCAGAAATGCAGACCTCAACTCTTCTCAAGTAGTGACAACCTTCCGCAAGTGATTTAACCAGTACAAGGCTTTGCCCATCAGACTGAATGAAAATGCAGTCATCTGCACTACCTCTAATGGGACATTTAGGCAGTGTACTGTTCCACAAATGCGATCAAACTGCTGGAGGTGTATATAAGGTTCTTCATTAATGTTTCCATGGAATATTGGGAGAAGAGGTAAAATAGTAGGCTTAATTTCAAAATGCCGCTCAAAATGCCCATGAACCGCATGGATTTGTATCCAAGAATTTTTCTGTCCTGCCCCTGGATTGTAAGCATCCTTTAATGTAGGCTTAGCCCCAGGTTCTATGTGAGGTTCATCTTCCCCATTCCCACCTCCAGGGTTTCTGTTGTCCCCCTCTCTCCTGTCTTCTCTTTCTTGTCTCATCTCGAGAATCATATTTCTCAGTGTGGCCTGAAAATTAGCATGCTCCGTTAACTGTGCTTGAATTGATTGAATGGAGGCTAACATGGTACTGTTGATCTCGCTCTTCTCCGACATGGTTCCCTTTCCCTTTGGTGGCATTAATTGTCAGGTTTCTGACTCTGAAAATGTATATGCCACTCGATTAGTGCTCAGAATTGATGGAGTATCGGATATTAATTTGAGATTAAATCCAATCTCAAATAGTGGATTCATGGATGTTGTGAATTATGAAGTGGGGAATGAGGAATATTCGTAAAGTGAGTCTCATCGAATAGAAGGTAAACAGCTCGGAACGTAGAATGAGTTCGCCAAGTCCGAACGAGAAATACTCCAGTCCGACATCTTCAAAATCAATAGGCAGGATGCCAGAGTACGAAGGTCAATGCAATAGTGAAAGTGAATGAAGGCGCAAATTGCGCAAAAGGATCTTTAGCACTAGCAAGCAAACACAATACAAACCATCAGTTCACAAACTCCTCAATGTGAAGACCGTTAAGGTTCGGTCAATTATCTTGTCAGTTTTAGAGTTTGGTGATAATACAATATATCAGAGCAGTTAAAGCGAGCTGTTAGGAACCCAATGCTCTCAAGAGACTGGCCTAATCCCAAAGTTAGATCTTTCCCAACCAATATGAATTGCGGATCATTTACCGGTTACCCGGTCAATTCAATCTGTTAAGGACATTACGGGCCGCTTCACCGGCTACCGGAGAGATCCTCACTAGAGAACGACTAACTCAAGATAGTAGTCTGAAAAGTGTTCGAGCGTAGTTCTATCCTAGTGTGCAGGTCGCTCTCTTGCTACATACAAACCAAACAATGAGGGGGTTACTCTCCCCAAAACAATGATTTTTCCTTATTTTTATTTTAGGATCAAGTTTTCTTTTGCACTCCCGTATTTTAGGCAGTTATTACTTGGTTAAATTATTTTCAAAAAATCACCTACCGAGTGTCCAATTTTCTTTTTAACTTATGTGAGTGAAAACAAGGAAGGAGATCGGAAATGCCCATGCGCGATCAAAAACAATGATGCATGCAGGGGTTAGAGATGCGTACCTTGTCGCCAGCACTCTATGTGCAAGTGATCCACGAAGAATTTAAATATAGAAAAATAAACTAACCTATATGATGCAAGTGAACCGTCCTACATGATAGCTTCTATTAACGGGCAAGAACAAGTTAATTTGACTAAGTACAAATTACGCTCTACTCTATAGGCACAGAAACTTGTTTAGGGTGTTTGGACCTAATTAATTACCTGGCTCAAGCAAATTAATTAAAGCAATCAAGAGGTAGCTCAAAAAATCCGCGTGAAATAAAGAAAATAAAGTCGATGAAAACAAAACCGGTGAGGTCCCCCAAGTGCACTGGCACTTGGTGAAATAAACCCCGCAACAAATGATTGTCCGTTTACAAGAGTTTAAATGCTAGAGAAAAAAATTTCTCTCACTTTCTTTTTTTTGTTTGGTCTCTTTCAAATCTTCTTCTCCTTCTCTCACGCTATCATGCAGCTTGGTGAAGAATCAAGCCGCCTCCGCTTCGTTTAGGTACTTCGGCTCTCCTAGGATCGCCTCCTTCGCTCCACAGACCCTTGCAAGAATAAGAAAAGAGAATATGTAAGAAACACAATTATCAAATATGAGAAAGAAAAATGTAACAAATGCAGTGAATATGAACAATGGATTAATGTGGCAAGATTATTAACAACCAAGAATAGCAGGTCAAAAGAGAAACCTAACTACCCTTGTCGTGCCTCCCCGGCAACAGCACCATTTTGTCGGCACAGAATCTCAAGGACGAAAATTAATGATAAATGTCATTGCTATCCTTAAAAACCACGTGACAAACAAACAAATTTTTTTATTTTTGCTACTAATTTACCTGTATAGCGGACAGTATCGAACTCAGGGAAGCTACAATTCCCGAGGGTTATTCAATTAACCAAAAAATCAATTAAAAGAAAAAGCAGGAGTCTCAAAGGCAAACTATCCTTGGTTTTTGTAGATTTTTTCTCTTTTTAATTTTTTTAAAATTTTTATTTCTATTTTTTATTTTTTGATTTTCAAATTTTTAATGCTTTTAATTTTGCAATTTTTTTATTTCTAAATCAAGAATAATATGCACAAAACACGAAATACACACATCAACTCTTTTTACAATTTTCGACTATATCAAAAATACTCAAAAAAATCCAGAGAAAATATTTTTATGTTTTAAATATTTTAAAATATTTTTGGGATTTTTTTAGAATTTTCAAATATTTTTGTTTTTTTATAAAAATCAAACAGTGGTAACAATAACAAGTAATGCACAGCCTGGAGTAATTTGCAACTCAAAAATGTTTTAATGCTCAAAACTCCTGGCAATTATTTTTATGATAAAATAAGAAAAAATATCTACAAACAGGAACTAAAATCACTATTTTTAGATTTTTGTAGAATTTTCTGTGATTTTTATAATATTTTTGATATTTTTCAATTTTTTGGGTTTTATAAATAGTTAATGCACGAAATTTGCACAAAAATTAAAAGATAATGAAATACAATTGCTCTAGTTTTTTTAGAATTTTTGGAGCAATATTCAAAATTTTATGAATTTTAGAATTTCATGAAGAGAAAAGACACTGTTTTTTTATTTTTAAAATAATATCAATTGATGACAAAATGTAATGAAAAAGTTATGCTAGAAAGATAACACATCACAAGTACAACCTGATTTTTGGGAGATTTATTGACGAAAAAATTATTTCAATAAGAAAAGCTAGTAAAATAAAGGTATGGAAATACATGGACTAAAATGTAAATAGTTCTTGCTTTACATTAAATAAATAAAAGAAATAAATGGAAGGCAGGAAATGCAAATTACCTAGAAATGCACGTGCCTCTTACGTGATAGGTTGGACAGCGGTTCTTTTGTGCAATTTTGGAAACCTATGTGGGATACTATGCAAATTTTCCAATTTTTTTCTTCTTTTCTTTAATCCCTTGGGTTCCCTGTCTCTTTGTCTTCGTTTCAAGCACAGGAGGGCTGCCAAGATTGGGTGCCGCCCCTCCCTTCCTCTTCCTCAAGAATGGGCGTCCGAGGATGGCGGGGAACCGTGGCGGGCTGAAGGGAGCGGTCTAGCAGGTGGTCGATGCGGGGCCGCGCGGCGGTGTCGGGGTTACGGCAGAGGCGCTGGGATCGTCGACAGGGATTTCCTAGAGGTGTGCTGGGCGGCTGGGGCGGCGCTAGAAGGGTTCCATGCTTGGACTACGCCATGCGGTGTAGCAAGCCTCAACGGTGGAAATCTACGGAAGGTGATGCTCGAGAGCCGCTCGCGAGGGTTCAAATGATGTACTAGTGTTGGCCGGCGTAGAGCAGTTTGGAAGCGTAGATCGCGGAGACGTGGCATCGGCCAGCGTTGGCGCCAAGCAGTCTGGAGGCGCGGACTGGCAACTAGCGAAGGGATGTCGGCGGTGGAGCCACGGAAGCTCCTCTCCAGGAGTGGACAGAGGGCGGCGGTTTGGGCTTCGCCCCAGGCGGCCAGGAGACGGCTTGAAGGTGGCTCGCGAGAGGAGGGAGCGGTGATAGAGCCGCTTCTCTTTTTTTATTTTTTTTTGTAAATTATAAAAACAGATAGTAAATAAGCTTTTTATTTTTTTAATTAGAACAGAAACTGTAAATACTTTTTTATATTTTTTTCTCTCCTTTTTTTATTTTTCCTGTAAAACAGATGTTAGAAATACAAATGAAAATACTTTTTTTTATTTTTTAATTTTTTATTTATGAACAAATCAGCACGCGATCACAATGTCTTGGTCCCAAAAATCACAACGGAAGATGCAAATGGGGGTCCGACAAAAGATGAATGGATGGATCCGGATCTCCAACCACCGTACGTGGCTGGAGTTGAGAGATCATGGAAGGTAGAACGTGAACGTGAAGAGATAGAGAAAATGAGATGGAAAAATTGAGTCGGTGGAGATCAAATCATGATAGATTTTAAGATCTAAATAAAAAAATGATGGTGAAATAAAGATGTGAAAAATTAAACTAAGGTTAATCTAGGATACAAATAAGATAAAAATGATGGATCTCACCTTAGGAGCGGAAAAGACCTTGATCACCTCGACGAAGGCTAACTCCTTGTCACCGGACGGTTCGGAGGCTAGGCACCTTTCTTGACAAGAAGACTCTCGGAGATCAGGTTCCTCTCACCAAAGATTGATCAAGTTGAAATGAGGGAGGAGCCATATAAATAGAAAAGATAAAGGAGTTTGAAATTTTTTGAATTTTTGGATGAGGATAAGAGATAAGAGAAAAAGGTTTGAAATGAGATAAAGTGGAAAGATAAATATATAAAAACTTAACTAATTTTTTGGATTTTCTTCACTTTATTTATTGAAAAATTAAAAGTTAATTTTTTTTATTTTTTTGTGGAAGTTAGTTAAGAAAAATAAATATATACATATGCTATATACAAATATGATATTATCTACATGGGTAAATAAGCAGATTAGTTTTTTTGTTTTAAAATTTTTATTTTTATTTTTTATTTTTATTTTAAATAATTATTAAAAATATTTACAAATACCTACAAATAAAATATGTACAAAATACATGGGGAAATTGCACAAACGACCCCAGAAAACTAACTTATCACCCGTAACTCCAAAAATTATGAAATCACATCCATTTTAAAGAGAATATAATGGAAGTAGGTTTTGTTTCAATCTGAGTTCATATGGAGCCGGAATTAATCTTTCAATTATCGCTTAGTGGATTTTTCCAAGTGTGGTTGCTTTTATTCTATACATGATTTGATTGTGCAATTATTTTTATTATTCAGCACACATTTTTATTTACAACTTTTATTTTGAAAATTATTTTGTTTGAGGTCTATTTGTGTACAAATAAAATAGTGTAGTATATAAATATACATAACACACAATTTTTTTGGATTTTCTAATTAAGGATCCTATCTCCCCCTACTTTATTCATGATCGATCAGGTCAAGTCTTGACCTTCTCTCGTGGTTCGGGTCAGCCTATATTTATTACATATATAGAGTCTTCTTTTCTTTTCTTTATTTTTCCTTTCTTTATTTATTTATTTATTTTAGGTTAAAATAAAATACAAATATACAATATTTATACACAGATGCAAGTTAGTAAGAATATGAAGTTAGTATTATGCACAGGTGTTTTATAAGGGATTTTAAGCTAATAAATGAATAAAGATGACGAATCGCAGATTCATCACATGCTTTAAAGTTATGCCTAAGGATAGAACAGAGGAAACTGTCACAAACAACCAAATAGAGAAGAAGGAAGTAAGGATGGTTGTAAGCGAAGCTAAGTCAAAAGCTTTTGAAGTTTTGTATAAAACTCTCGACTCTAAGGAGGGAAAGAAGGATATGTTCAGGTTGGCCAAAGCAAGAGAAAGACAGACCAAAGACCTTTCACAAGTGAGATGCATTAAGGATGAGGAAGGTCATGTACTTGTTACTCAAAAGGATATAGAGTCTAGATGGGAGCAGTACTTCCATAAAATTTTCACTGGAGAAGGAAACAGAGAGAGCACTTTGGGTGGTCTAGCTAGTAGTGGAAGTTACTTGAATTGTGCGAGCTATAGATGAATACAAACAAAGGAAGTAGAGGAGGCTTTGAAGGTTACGAGGCCTGGGAAATGTGTAGGATCGGATGACATCCCTATAGAAGTATGAAGAGTTTTAGGTGAGCATCGTTTGACTTGGCTTACGAATCTATTCAATGTTATTTGATGGAGCAAGAAAATGCCTGAAGATTGGAGGAGGAGTATCGTGGTGACTCTTAATAAGAACAAAGGAGACATTCAAAATTGTTAAAATTACAGAGGTATCAAGATGATGAGTCACACTATGAAAATTTAGGAATGTGTGATCGAAAGAAGGTTGAGGCAAGTTTCCAAAGTAAAATAAAACCAATTCAGATTCATACCGGATTGCTCAACTATTGAAGCCATCCATTTGCTGAGGAGAACAATGAAGATTTATAGAGCCAGAAGGAAGAACCTCCATATGATCTTTATTGATTTGAAAAAGGCTTATGATTCTGTCCCACGAGAGATATTATGGGGAGTTTTGGAGAAGAGACAAGTACATGTCATATACATTGACCTCATAAAAGGATATGTATGATAGGGCTTTATCTTGTGTAAGGACTCAATATAGGAAGACTGACTATTTTGACATCAACATTGATTTACATCAAGGTTTAGTTTTGAGTCCATTTCTTTTTATTTTGATTATGGATAAGTTGACAAGTCACATTCGGGATGAGTTACATTAGTGTATGCTATTTGTTGATGATATTGTGTTGATTGACTAGACTAGAGATGGAGTAAATGAGAAGTTTGATGTCTAGAGACATGCATTGGAGACTAAAGGATTTTGTATAAGTAGGGCTAAGACGGAATATATGGAGTACACCTTTGATGGAAGCAATGGTGAAGGAATCGAGCTGAAGATTGGTGACGATAACATTCGAAAGAGAGTTTCTTTCAGATATTTGGGATCTATATTGCAACATGATGGGGAAATTGATGGAGACATTACTAATAGAATAAATGCAGGCTAGTTAAAGTGGAGAGGATCCTCTAATGTTCTCTATGATAAGAAAATTCCTTTAAAATTAAAGGAAAGTTTTAAAAAGCGGCCATGAGACCTGCTATGCTCTATGGATCTGAATGTTGGTCCGTGAACCATAGACATATACAGAGAATGGCTATAGCAGAAATGAAAATGCTAAGGTGGATGTGTGGACATACACACGTAAAGATTGTATCCGAAATGATGCAATCAGAAAGAAAGTTGATGTAGCTCCGATCGAGTATAACATGCAAGAAAATGCTTAAGATGGTTTGGTCATTTGCAAAGAAGGTTAGCTGATGCATCAGTTAGGAGATGCGAGTGTAGGGATGTTGAGCCGGCTAAGAGAGGGCGATGATGGCCCATGAAGTGTTGGAAAGAGACTATACGAAGAGACCTAAGTTTTTTTATATAAGCTCGAGATTGACCCAAGATAGATCTAAATGGCGGTGAAGAATCCATATAGCTGACCCTACTTAATTGTGGGAAAATACTTTGTTGTTGTTGTGTTGACATCAACTATTTTCTCATTAACGGATTTTTTTTTACAAATGAAGAGGAGAGGATTGGAGATCCCCCTTGGACCTCTTCTAAAGAAGCCTTGAAAAAGTAAAATAAAAATTATTATAAACTCTAATATAGGCTTGAAGCGTATATTTATTGGAAAATTATAATTTTTCATTTTTTAAATTAATTATGCAAGAATTGTTATGCATTTTTAATATGATTTTAAATGCAATGCATATGAAAATTATGAAATGAAAATTATACATTAAATCAAGAAATATGCAACTGATTACACGTGATTGTTGAAAAATAAGGTATAAAAATGATAAATCAACGATTCATCATATGTTATGACAAGAAGAAGGGAAAGTGGACGGGATTGATAGATGGGGGTGATCTCGATCGCTTGGGCTCTCATATTCAGGAAGAAGGAAGTTGGGAGAAAGTGGCTGGAAACACATAAAGAAAAAGAAGGGAGAAAAGAAGAAAGTGGGAAGAAGAAGAAATAGAAAGATGGAGCCCAAGCAGAGTTCAACCTTAGTTTTTGCCTCGAGTGACTCTGAAGTGCAAGCCACGAAGCTTAGTGGCTTCGCATATAGCTACAACAAGGTTATACTGATGGCCTTCAATCGTGTCTAAAGGTCGACGAAGCTCCTTGTCATTGATGTCAGTCATTAAACCCTCGCTATCATCGAGGCTCACAAGAAGATAGGGGTATCTCTCTTTCCGCACTGATGGGATGCGATGATGATGATGATGGGGGGAGTTTTTGATCGGGAAGAGTGAGGGTTATTGAATGGTGTGGATGTGGTGGTTATGGGCGAAGAGATTGGGGGATGAGAGACTTGCGGAGGAGGTTAGGAACTCAGTCGTTGGGGTTGCCTTGGTTTCTAGTGGTAGAAAGAGAGAAGGGGGGAGGAAGACAAGGTTATGGTCATTCGATCTGCCTAGATCAAACGACTACACTCGTGAAACATGGTAAGGAAAGAACTAAAAGAAAATAAATAAAGTAAAAAGATAAAAGGAACAAAAATAATAATAAAGAGCAAACGACTGTTGGATCTCACTTAGATCCAATGGACTAAATGGGCACGTGACTGGGCTAAGTTGCGGGCACATGATGGCTCCTGCAGCTGACGCGTGTCACACCTATAAAGTTCACAATAAAAATTAAAAGAAAATTGAAATAAAATAACAAAAGAACTATTTTTGGTGGTATTCTGTATATATATACTAAACTAATGTATTATATTTTGTAATTTTTTAAGATTTTTAATTAAAGAATGTTTTAAAATGAAATAAAATAAAATAGAATATAAATATTTACATCTTAATCTATTTTTTGAATTTTTAATAACTGAGAAAATAAAGAAATAAAATAAAAGGGACTTATGTACAAACTCTGTATTTAGACTCAAAATGTAGTCTTTTCTTTTATTTTTAGATTTTGACTTTGACATAGTTATTAAAACACAAATAAAAGAAAATAAAAGAAAATGAAACAAATGAAAAAGAGTTAATCATGTACATAAAAGAATAAGTCAAAGTTAGTAAATTTGTACAATATACAATGCGTACCCAAAATCTAAGTTTTGCATATGAATACATTAATTCAGAAGTGAGTACAAGATCATATGAGACTGTATGTAAGAGATATTTTCATTTTTTTAATAGTAGGGCCAATAATGTCGGGAGTCCGAAGAGTTCCCCTTGGGATACGAACCCGGGCCCTTTAAAGTGTAGACACGCTGCACTACCACTGAGCACTCCTTGGGTTTGCATTTATGGCCTTTTGTCTAATAATTAAGGTCTGGCTTTTTTGATATATATATATATATATATTAAAGATGTGATTTTTTTGGTATTTTCTGTTTTTTTATGTTAATGATATTTACACAATGGAGTTGATTTTATTCGATTTGGAATTCGTATAAATTAACTAAAAATGTGATAAGTTAGGGTAATATACATGTAGTTTCAATGAGAATAAAATTTTTGTTTTTTTCAAAATTCCTTTTTTTACATTGAACTTGATAATGGTCTATTCAACTCTCAATCTATAATAATTGTTTAGATAAAAATTGCATGCTATGTTATAAGGGAATATATTTAACACCAAAAGTTGATGATGGATAGTTTTTTTACTGTAATAAAATTTTGATTTTAATATTACTATGATTTAAGTATATTATTTCTAAAGTTATGATGAATTTTTAAATTCTTCCCTTCATGAATAATTACCTACATTTTTGGGTCGAAATGCAATTGGTGCCAACTTGACTAGTTAATAACTTTCCACTATTATTACAATAAGATTTGAAATTCATTCTCAAGATCAGTCATCTCATTTTTGAATTACTCACCAAATTCCATATTTTTAAGAACATAGAGTTCTCTCGATTTTCACATCGTGTGTTTCAACTGCCACCATATTCAATTATTTGAAAATTATTAAAAAAACATAAAAATATCAAGATAATTATTTTATAAATAACTTATTAAATATATTCTATCAGTTACTTCTCTTATCTCATATAAATCGATTTATAAATTTCTCAATCAAGTCAATTTTACATGTATATTGTCGCCTTAACCATTAAAACTATCTTAAACATGTTGAAACTTGATTTAGTTGGTAGTTGGGTACCTGATGAATCCATGATTCATTAATTTTTCTGTCGTATTTTGTCTTAAAACCCTTAACAAATACATGTAAATATTCATTAATTCTCACATTTTATCCAAATCCTATTCATGAATAAAAATGCACTTTTGTGCATCATAAACATGTAAATAAATAAAGAATAAAGAAAAGAGAATAAGGCAGATTGTAGATATGTATATATGTACAATATGACTCAGATAATATAAATATAGCTGAAAGATATATTTATATAACATAACCTTCGAGATCAAGTCAGCATGGATTGGTCGACAAAACAACAAGTACGGGGAGATAAGGGAAGGAAACCATAAAAAAATAATTAAATAACAGTCCATACATGATTCATTATTTATCAAATAATTATAAATATTCATTGATTTTTAATTAATTCATATGAATATTTTCACCAAACTATTTTCCTAATTATTTCTAAAAATGTATATAAAAATATAAAAATAATTTAAAAATAGTATCATGTATATATGCCAAGAAATCCTACTTTTAAATTGCCAAAATCTCAACTTCCGGACATCATAACTCCCTCATACAAACTCCAATTTCACTCTACTCACTTTAAAGGTCATAAAATAATATTCTCTAATTAATAGAGGTGGTTTCATTAAAATCAAAGTCCGTTTGCAAAAAATCAGTTATGGGACCTATTGACAAAGGCGTTTCTTGGCTATTTATTTTATTTAGAACATATTATTTATAATTTATTAGTTTTATAATTTCTAATTATTTTCATGATATTGTAATTTAACTCGATTTATTTCAGAATTTTTGGAGCTTATTTATTATTTTAATTAAATCAATAACACTAATTTATAGATAAAATTGAACTGTACAACTTATATCTGTATTTATTAATATATCTAAATTAATTTATTAAAATCCCTAATAATTCATATAGCCTTTACTTATTACTCTAATAATTAAGAAAATACAAAATTAATATTTAGTTATCTATTTATTGAAGTAAAAATCCAAAACCTATTATTTATACCTATTTATTAATATAATAATTATATTTTGAATAATATTTATTATTTATAAAAAGTAATTATACTATAATTTAGATAATTTAATTATTTACATTTCTTATTTTTATACCTATTTAAAAACCTGATTTTATAATAATTATTATATAATTTATAAGCTATTTAATCATCTGGCTAGCCAGGTGCTGACATGTGTTAGCACCTAGTTCTTCTTCAAGAACCCAGGTCATTGGAACTTTGTTCCAACGCCTCCTCGTCATCAATTTTTGCCGCGCACTCCACAACCAACTCAATCGATCAAAACCCTCCATTCTATCCCTCTAACAACCCTCATTCACTCCCGCTATTTGATCTTCCTTGGATCTCAAGCAAATTACCTATAAAAAACCATGAAGTTGGCGAAATCCAGAGAGTTCTCTCCAGACCTCTGAAAGCTCTAACTTCCATAACCAATCCTTCAACTTCCAAGCCTTGTGCCGGCCAATCTCGGCGGCGACAGCACCAAACCGTCGCCTCGCGTGGAAGAAGGGAGTTGGAGGAGAATCTCCACGGTGCCCCAACGCCTTGCATCGCTGCCTCGAGCTACGTAGAGCTCCGGTAAGGATCGGCCGTCGAGCAAACATCAGAGGTAATACACCTCTCTTTCTCAGATCTACTCCTCCATCTTTGCGATTTTGTTTCTCGATCTTTGTGCTTTGATTAGCGTCGCTAATTGCGACATTTAGTTCATAATCATTGTTCTTAAACGCTGAATATAGATTCACATAAAAATCAAATCGAAACGAACTCAATCACATCGACTTCTTTTCCAAATCGCAATTCATCAGACGTCGTACTTTCAACTTCGCTGGAAACATCAATTTGATCCTGCAAATCCCTTAATTCATTGGTCGATTTCTTGCAAATCGAGCATATACATGTGTGATCTGCAAATCCAACTTTCATCTGGAGCGAATCCAAGGCAAATGGAGCTTCCAAACACAAGATATCACTTGATCAAACACGGTGCAACATCATGCAGTAGCACTAGGAGCAGTTGAAAGGCTATCTTCATCAACGATTTCCCGTCGTTGTCAACCACCTCCGACCAATCCCTACCGCGGGAGAGCTCGAGGGGTGGTGGAGCGGCCCCTCAGGCCCCGCCGGCCCAAGCTAGCCGTCAGCCCTCGGTGAAAATTCAGAGAAGAGGCCCTCGTCGTCAGCAGCATGAACAACTTCAAGAACATTCAACAACACCAGGACGCGCAGTTTGGTGACACGTGTCCCTAACGGACGGACCAGATCATGCATCGCCATCTAATTTCAGTCGTCGAAAGCGAAGGGGTGCAAAATTTGCATCATAAACCCAACGAACTTTCAGAACTTCCATAGCACTCCAGAGTTTCCAGTAATTACAATTAGGTCCCTGCACGAGGACCTAATTGTAATAATTCATATTTCTTTTGCACTTTAGTCCTTCTAGGGACTGTTTTATAATAGAAACTAAATACTTTTCTTGCAGTTAGGCCCTTGGCTTGCAAGGGTCATTTGGACCTCGAATTCTTCTCATTTTCCCACGAATTTTCTAGGATAGATTGATAACTACCTAAAGGATTTTTTGAATATTTTTCCCGAATTTTTCTTCGCTTTCTTGTGCGGTTTTTATTTTTATCTTCTCGAGTTTGCTTTTAACCGAATTTGTTCGCCATTTCTTTCATTGTAAAATCAAGAATAAAAGAGGATTTGTTGGGATTTATTCCTTGTCTCGAAAACTGTAGTTTGAACATTCTGCTTCCTTGTGTTCTACCCAGGCACACTTACCTGGATAAATAAAATAATGTAAGGTTTAAATAGGAGAGAAGTTGATTAATCCATTTCACCTTCTCTCTCTCTCTCCTATTTTAACTGACTTTTGTTTGATCAATTCGGATCACTTTGCGGTTCTCTACACCAACAACACATTTCTTAACTGCAATCAGATCTGAGTTCATCAAAATGGCGCCGTTGCCGGGGAAGCGTTGTTTTTACCGCGGTTTTTGAACCGATTTTACTGTATTATTCTTGATTTTACAAATTTTCATTCGGTTTTTAATTTACGGTTTCCCTTCGATTTTACAGTTGTCATGTATCTTTCAAATTTCCGTTCACAGTTTTTATGTGTTTTTCTTTTTTAACTAAATTTTGCAGGGCCTGTAGGTTCAGCCGGCTTTCTCAAAAGCCGCAAACAATTGAAAGTGCAGAGACCGAGATTCTCAGTTGCGAAGGGCAAGTTTAGTTAGGATTTGTGTTGTATTTTTTCTTGTAATTCTTGTAGAAAAAAAGGGCACTTGCCCGTGTTTTTGTTTTCGTAGAAAGGGGCCCCATAAGGGCATCCCGACTTGTACCTCCCCTCCTATTTTTTCTTGAGGTCTGATTCACTGGGTGCCGTACATTTGGGGGATCAGGGCACCCACCGCGATTTTTCTCGCATCGTCAGTTTTCCGCAGCTTTTTACGAGGCTAGGTGCTTACTTAGGAGTTTTTTCTTTCCTAATTGATTGCGCTCTCGTAGTTAGTCTCAGGACTCGCAACCTAGGTGCATGATTTTAGGACTTATAAAAAAATAAAAACACTCATTAGACATTTGTCTGAAAAAACCCCGAAAAATATATAACCCAAAAATAAAATCGGGACTGCTAAGATATCTGACTTAAAATAAACGTAAGATTCAATTGATTTGGGAGAGTAATCCCCACACAAGTTCTTCTCAGTGTGCATGAGTGAGAGACGACCCTTAATAATAGAATTAAAACCCATTTTTCTTTCAAAATACTATTTAGTCTATACACCTAATCACCGATTTTCAGTGGGTACGCTCGGGTAGCCGGAAACGGTCCAGGTTTACTTAGCAGAGTGGGGGGTTTAAAGGACACTACGCAAGGCTCCATCCTCAAAAAACACAGGTAGCCGGAAATGGTCTGTACTTACTCCCACAAATGGCTGAGAGCAAGTGATTTTCTGTAAGGACTCGGGACAGTATTGCGAGGAAAATTCGGGCACCTATCAGCTCGCGTTAATCGGTTATTATACTTGTTTGCTAATACAATCTTAAAACCGACAAGATAAATGACCGAACTCTTACGGTCATCATCGGGTTGTGTTGGTGAAAACGAGGTTTGTTTTGTGTTTGCTTGCGGGACATGAGTTTCCGTAGCTTTTACGCATTTATCATCTTTCTTGAATCGTAAATCGTGCTCTCCCGATCATTCTCTTAACATCGAAGATGACGACTCGACGACTTTTCTGCTCAGACTTCGTGAGCCCTCGACCATCCACCGTCCGTCGTACATCTTCACAAGCTCAGGATGACTCTCTTCCCAAGTTGGTCCCATCTGATCTCAAGGAGAGTCAGACCCAGACTCCCTCACCTCCTGACCAATCTTTTGAGGCAAACCCTTGCTCAAAATATCATCAATATCTCCAGCTGACTTTTCGCTGAGTTCTTACAAGAATTTTTCTTTTCCAGAAGACCTGAAGCAGATGGCTCGTGACAAAGGACCAGAAGAGGAGAGGCCAGCAGCTGAGGATCACCATTAAGGAAGACAAGATCCAGCCCCAGATATCACGACAGGAATTCTCGATACCTTACAACAGATGAACATTCAGATACGAGAACAATTTAGAACTCAGAACGAGTTGCGAGTTGAGATAGCCACATTGCGAGCAGGGGTCGGGAATCCTTTACCGTCTGTGGTGGTTCCTGCCACTTTACGAGAAGAGTATGATCCGGGCGCGAGAATGCTACACCATTGGATTCGGCTACTGTCGAATCAAGGGACATACGATCTAAGATCGTCATTCATCTCATTTCTTCCCAAGTTTTACGGGAATACTACAGAGGAGCCGTTTACCTTTCTGCAGCAGTTCAAGATGATTTGTGGTACGTTTAATTATTCAGGAGTTACACAGGAGGTTGTTCACCTCAAAGCCTTTTCCTTTGCCTTAGCAGATAAGACACTTTACTGGTTGAGTCATCTAGAAAGGGAAGTTTCTATATGGGATGATTTAAAGTCCACATTCCTGCGTAAGTATTTTCCTATGGGGAGGACGAACATGATGAGGAGTCAGATCTCCAACTTCACGCAACATATGAATGAATCTTTCCATGAGGCATTGGACAGATTCAAGGATCTTACGGAGAGATGCCTGCAACATGAGATACCGATGAAGGTGCGTGTTCAGAACTATTTCGGAGGACTCCAATCGGACATTCAGGTGCTAGTGAGTGCTGCATGTGGCGGTAGTTATTTGAATAAGGATGTCGAGGCAGTCTGGTCCATCTTCGAAGGGATGGCAGAGAACTCGAGAGTCATCGACTCTACTCGGACATTCCAAAAGGCCCCGCAGCCACCACATCACCGAGAACACATAGGGTGGCTAATATTTCAGATCTGAATCCAACACCAACATGGTTTTTATTAGCGAGAAATTAACGTTGGTGGATGTGATTCAGAAACAAGTTCAGGACTTACAACCGCTGTGAGAGTTAGAGAAACTCTCATCTGCCTCAGTAGCTGAGTGGTCTCACGAAGAAGGTTTCGGAGCTCCAACTTTAGTACGAACAGGCTCAATCTTCTTCGGTTGCACAACCTGCACGGAGTACTTTACCCGCTCCACCCACTCGACAGATATATTTTATACAGGGCGAGCCCAAGACTCCATGGATTGATTGGCATGAGGATCAGTCTCATGCCAATCCCAGTCAGATCACCAGTGCTGCGGGTATGGATGTTGAGCCCTAATCCACTCTTGAGATCAACAGGATTTGGTATACTCCGATTCACCAACCGAGTGTACCTCATCAGTTGCAGCAGCAGTACAGCCAACCGCAGGATGGACGTCCACACTTCCACCACCGACAACAATTCACGCAGCAACAATCTCACCAGCATGGTTATCAGAGACCACATTCTTATCAATACCATGTTAATCATTCACAGCCATATCATTATCAGCAGCAGCAATCTTCCTTTACACCGCAGAGATCCTCCCAGCCTTACACCTCGCAGCAATACATGCCAAGGCAGGAGAGAGTAGAAAGCCAGGGTCACCACACCGAACCCGAGATGTCTTCACAGGCCCAGGCTTTGAACCAAATCATGGACATGCTGAGTACGCTCCAGATTGCATACAAGACAGAAATAGAGCAGGTTAACTATCGTCTGGACGAGTTAACCGCGTCGAAGACCACTCTTCCAGCCCAGCCTCGGATGAACTCGAATAACAAGAGAAGGCACCCAGATCAGGTAGACACCACTACAAGTACGATCTCTTTTCCTAAATTTTATCTAACTTCATTCGCCTCAGGAGTGGTAGATCACCACAAGCACCTGATGGAGTAGAGGAGAGGGCACTTGATGAGGAGCGAGAGCAAATCCATGAGCAGCCACATTCTGATGCTGAGGAGGAGAACGTTCATGAGGATAAGGACCACCATGAAGATCATAGAGAAGGGAGCGATGTCGAAACTATTGACATGGATACCGGCAAGTCAGACGATGATATCACGCCAGACCATGCAGATACTCCCAATAAAAATGTTTCTTCCCCTGTTTTAGAGAGTTTTGTACATAATTCTGAAACTCTCAATGTAAAAGCTGATTCCGAATTCAATAAAAAGTTTGATTTTCTCGTTCTCTATATTGTTCCTTTCCCTGATGCTTTATTTGGAAAAGGAAAGAAAAATACCAAAAAGAATGTTGTGACTCCGGAGACTGAAAGACTGTTAAAAGATCACATCTTTTTGAAGATCCCACTTCACGATGCCTTGGATCATTTTCCTACGCTTAAGAATCAATTGAAAAACCGATGCACCACCGTAGGAAAAAGAGATCATGTACAGAGAAACATGTCTTGACCAAGGCTACATCCTGCGCCATTCAGAATAAGTTGCCTAAGAAGAAGAAGGGTTCAGGAGCACATTATGTTAGGTGCGAGATCGCAAATGCCGAATTTGATTGCACTCTCTTAGATAACGGTTCATTGATCAATTTGATACCATCCTCTTTACTCGACAAGCTTGAGTTAGGTCCTCTTTACAAATCCCACGCGATCCTTCAGTTTGCGGATAGATCCGTAAAGAGACCAATGGGCATATTAAGGAACGTTATCGTAACCGTGCAGGGCCTGTAATTCCCAGTGGACTTTACTGTCCAGGACATGGATTGCCCGACACAGTTGCACCTTACCCCGATCATTCTCGGGAGGCCTTTCTTAGATACCGCAAAGTCTCTCTTCGATTATGATACAGGGAAGGTATCTTTTCGTGCCGAGGGTGAGAAGGTACATATAGAGATGGAGAGAGAATCAAACACATCCAGTGATGCATCCTTAAATTTCTTGAGTTCTTTAGCCACTTGTGATTACATGGATGAGTTTCGTCTTGACAACCTTGAAAGGTATCAAGTAGAGACCCATGATTTCATAGAAGAAGATGGGTCCGAGACTACAGTTGGCAATTCTTCTAAGGGAACTTTATATTTCAGTATGGATGATGAGAAGCAGATGGATCAAGCTTCCGAGGAGATTATTGCAGATCTTTCAGATTTAAAGTGTTTACACGATTCTTCCACTTCAGATGATCTAGAGATAGAGTTTCATTTAGCTGATTTATTTTCCCTAGTCATTCTGAGGATGAGCATACTAGCAAGTCGTATGATGTTTTAGACATCTTCTGTAGTTAGACTTTATAGCATATTGAAATGGTGGATAACCATACTGCAGATAAATCCACTACCGATACAGATCCCAGTACACATATAGATGAGATTTCAGCAGAGCCAGAGTCTACCTTACCAGAGATGAAGTTATTGCCACCAAATATGAAGTACGCTTCCCTTGTGGGTCCACATCGACAGTTTCCGGTCATTATCAGCTCATCTTTGGCCGAAGAACAAGAATCTCATCTGATGGAGGTTCTTGAAAGAAACCGCAAGGCTATTGGTGGACCGTATCCGATCTCTGCAGGATCAATCCTGCTTTATGTTCTCATCACATATATCTCGAACATGACAACAAACCTTCCAGAGAATTTCAGTGTAGGTTGAATCTGATTTTACGAGATGTTGTCAAGAAAGAGATTACGAAATGGTGCGATGCGGGATTTATCTATCCCATCTCCAACTCTGAATGGGTTATCCCATTACATGTTGGTCCGAAGAAGTCGGGAATTCAGATGATTAAGAATGAGAGTGGAGAGGAGATTCCAAAGAGAGTAACCACGTCGTGGCGGGTGTGCGTTGATTACAGGAAACTGAACGCCACGACGAAGAATTTCACTTCCCTTTACCTTTTATAGACTAGGTCATAGAAAGGTTGGCAGGTAAGGAATACTTATGTTTCCTTGACGGTTATTCTGGATACAACCACGTAACCATTGCTCCTGAAGATCAGGAGAAAACCACCTTCATATGTCCGTTTGGCACCTACGCCTTTAGACGGATGCCCTTTGGATTGTGCAACGCCCCTGCTACTTTCCAGAGGTGTATGCTTGCTATTTTTGCAGACATGGTCGGTGATTTTCAAAAGGTCTTTATGGATGATTTTTCGGTCTATGATGAGTCATTTGACGATTGTTTAGCGCACCTAGACCAGGTTCTTCAGAAATGTTGTGAGGTAGATCTCGTTCTATCATGGGAAAAGAGCCATTTTATTGTTACATACGGGATCGTGTTGGGGCACGTCATCTCCCAGCGAGGCATGGAGATTGACCCTGCCAAGGTGGATGTCATCAAGCGCCTCGAACCACCATCCAACAATAAGCAGTTACGGTCATTTATCGGGCATGTCGGCTTTTACTGACGGTTTATCCAGGATTTCTCAAAGATCGCCCAACCATTAACTGAATTATTAGGCAAAGACATCGAGTTCTTGTTAGATGATAAATGTCTTAATGCATTCCACACATTAAAGGAAATGACTATCAGTGCTCCTGTCCTACAGCCACCTGATTGGTCTCTACCCTTCGAGATCATGACGGATGCCTCAGATTTTGCGGTCGGGGCTGTATTAGGATAGTGGAGGAATGGACTTCCTATTGCTATCCACTATGCCAATAGAACTTTAGATGATGCTCAACAAAATTATACAGTGACAGAAAAAGAGATGTTGGCAGTAGTGTTCGCATTAGATAAATTCAGATATTATCTTCTTAGCTCCAAAATCACAGTTTATACAGGTCATTCAGCTATCTGGTTTTTGATGGAAAAGAAGGATGCCAAGGCACGCCTTTTTCGATGGATTCTTTTACTTTAGAAATTCGATTTGGATATTAAAGACAAACCTGGAGTAAAGAATGTGGATCTGATCACCTCTCCCGATTACAAACAGAACAGTTTTCAGATGAGTACACGCCAAAAATTGCAGAGAGATCTCCCGACGAGAGCATCTTTGCAGTTACCGAGCTTCCATGGTATGCAGATATAGTGAATTTTCTGGTTACACAGAAAGTCCACAGGGTTGGCCAAAGGATCGAGTCGATAGACTAGTTTCCGAGGCACGATACTACCAATGGGAGGATCCGATTCTTTTTCATGAGGGACCGGATTGTGTTTACAGGCGTTGTATTCCCTAGGAGGAATATAATAGTGTCCTCACTCTATATCATTCCTTAGAGGCAGGGGGACATCACTTCGGGAAGAGGACAGCGCAGAAGGTACTTCAGAGTGGATTATGGTCGCCGACTCTTACTAGAGATGCTTGTACATTCGTGAAGAGTTGCTCGGATTGTCAGAGAGCAGTAGGGACAGTCAATGCTCGAGATGCAATGCTTATGCGACCCGTTATTATTTGCGAGATCTTTGATGCATGGGGCATAGATTTCATGAGACTGTCCTCTCCCAGCAACGGCTTTGAGTACATTCTTCTCGCAATAGATTATGTTAGTAGATGGGCGGAAGCTATACCCGCACGAACCGCAGACAGAAAGATAGTTTGCAAGTTCCTAAGGAAACATATTATTTCACGATTCGGGATTCCACGTATTCTTATTTTGATGGGGGTAGCCATTTCATTAATAAGGAGATCAAAAAGCTAGTGAGGCAATACGACATTGATCACAGAGTAGCTTCTACTTACCACCCACAGACGAACGGCATGGCTGAAGTCTCGAATAGGGAGGTGAAATCAATTCTCCAGAAATTAGTACGACCGGATAGGAAGAACTGGTCACAGCTTTTAGATCAGGTTCTTTGGGAATATCGTACTGCATATAAGACTCCCTTAGGTACTTCACCATTCAGACTGGTTTATGGGAAGCCATGCCATTTGCCCATAGAGATTATGCGTAAATCTGAATGGGCTATTCGAGAAATTTCCCTTGATGTACAGAAAGCAGGAGCCAAGAGGAAGATGGATCTAAATGAGCTAGTAGAGATTCGAAATCAGGCATACGAGAACACTCTCATTTATAAAGACAAAGTGAAGAAATGGCATGATAAATATATTCGGCACAAGATTTTTGTCCCTAGGCAGAAAGTCTGGTTGTTCAATGCAAGATTGAGAATTTTTCCTGGTAAATTGAAAAGCAAGTGGGAAGGGCCTTACATAGTCAGAACGGTGCATGACAATGGAAGCATAGCTATATCAGATGTGTCACTTGGTGCAGAGTCGTTCGTGGTTAACGGGCAGATGCTGAAGCATTTCGTAGAGACTATTGATCATTTGGCCCGTGTTGAGGTGATCTATTTTGTACAGGACTCATAATCAATCTTTCACTTTATCTCATCATGTACAAAGACTTTTGAGCCATTCGATTTTTGGAGATCCACAACACTTGTATATTCTTCGTAGACCACAATCGTCTCCTTTTTTGCTCATCTTCTATGCTTAGGATACCATATCCTAAGTATAGGGGGGTCTGATTGTTCGTTGAGTAGCATTTTCTATTTTGTTATATCCATTCTTTTTCACAAATCACTGGTCCCCAATGTTTGGCCACACTCTTTTCTATACTTAGGATGCCTTATCCTAAGTATAGGGGGACCGAGTGATTTCGATGATCTCGTGTTCATTATTCCTTTTGGTCCTTTGTTATATATTCTTTTCACTCAGTCATCTCGTTTTTGTTCTTCCGTTATACTTACGATGAGCTGATCGTAAGTATAAGGGGGGTTGACTGACTTGTATTCTCTTATTCTTTTTCACCCACTTTTACTTAGCACGAGTTATGTCCTCCTTTTTCTCTTTTGACGCTATGAGGACATAGCACAAGCTAAGTATAGGGGGTGTATATATTGTATATATACTTTTGTCCATAACTTGTACTTTTATGTATTTTCTATATCTATAAAATCCATAAAAAGTGGGTGAGGGTTAATTTAAAATCCATTTATCTATTTATCTATCACTTATAAAATCCTTGTAAATAAATAAAATATGTCTAAAATATGTATTTAAAAGATTTAAATTAAAATATGTATTTAAAATATGTATTTAAAATCTATATAAGACTTATTTAAAATCTTATCTATTAAAATATGTGTAAAAGTCATTGAATACTTGTAAAATTCTCTATATATAAAATTTGTAAAATGCATTAGATATTTAATTTTAATAAAATATATCTTGTAAAATTCTTGTACAAACATTTGTTAATAAAAATCAGAAAATCCATAAAAAAATACAAGTCCTAAAATTCATAAAAATTACAAAAGCCTTAAAATCCATAAAAATGAGTAAAATTCAGAAAATATACTTCACAAAAACATTGTTGCATTTGCATTCGCAATTTTCATAATAAGTTTGATTTCTGGAACTAAGGATTGAGTCTAGTCTAAAGGATGGAGCCTGATCATGGCCTTTGACTTTCGTTGTAAGGAGCCTAGTTAGGATCTGGAATTTAGATTCTACAGGTCTTTTGACTTAAAATCTTTAGGTTCCATAAGACCATATTTGGGAAAACAACTCATATGTGCTTAAGTAGACCACTTGGTGTCATCCGTACAACCATGTACTAGTGAGTCGATCTTGGACACATGCACTCTACACTTAGCTCGACTTGCATGGAGTTGCGAAGGGCAGTACATCTTAGTAGTGCATTTCTATCCTTGTCTTTGCAGCATTGATGTATAAAGACGGGAGAGATTGGGGTTGCGATAGTCGCTTTGAAGGAGGGAAGGATCTGCTGACACAATTTTTCTAAGACCTCAAAAAAGGGACGGAACAAAATATGCTATATCCGTCGAGGCACAAAAAGATGAATGCAGCGCAAGCAAATTACAAGGCCAAATCAAAGAAGAAGCTACCAAATACAAATATGACCACAATGGTCCAAGCTTCCGCCAAAAAAATGCATGCACATCTTAGTGGAGACTTAGCCACACCGGTTGAGCTTCACAAGGAGATGCGTCTACACTAGTCGCACTCCACTTCTTTTCTCATTCTTCTACTTTCTCTCTATATTCAATTGTGGACATAGCACGAACTGACCTCAGAAGGGAATACCTCCCTCTCCAAGGAAAGAGTAGCTGGATAAGGAATCAATGGAAGTGTATCGCTGGGATGGACGGTTTCTTCGCCTTTTAAGCAGGAAAAGCTAAATCAATTCACACGTTGTACAAATTGAATTCAAGGATGATAGAGTTTGCGATATGAATAAGTGAGTCTGAACTAGCTGATGAGGTGATCTTGAATAAGGATTTATGGAACTTGAGGATTGTTGTGGATAAAATCCTAATCCTAGTTAAGGCTCCGACAAAATGCTTGTTTCAGGTCCGATCGAGCTCTGTCCTTTGTCTGTTCTCATGAATTGGTTTAGGAAAATAAATTCATTCTAACTTTCTTTCTTTTTCACTTACTTTTCAAATAAGTGTTTGCTAAGAGACTAGCAAAGTTTAAGTATAGGGGGTTGATGAATCCATGATTCGTTAATTTTTCTGTCGCATTTTGTCTTAAAAACCGTTAACCAATACATGTAAATATTCATTAATTCCCACATTTTATCCAAATCCTATTCATGTATAAAAATGCACTTTTATGCATCAAAAATGTGTAAATAAATAAAGAAATAATAAAGAAAAGAAAATAAGGCAGATTGTAGATATGTATATATGTACAATATGACTCAGATAATATAAATATAAATGAAAGATATATTTATATAACCAAACTTCCGAGACCAAGACAGCATGGATTGGTCGACAAAACAACAAAAAGGGGGAGATAAGGGAAGAAAACCATAAAAAAATAATTAAATAACAATCCATACATGATTCATTATTTATCAAATAATTATCAAATATTCATTGGTTTTTAATTATTTCATATGGACATATTTTTCACCAAATTTTTTTCCTAATTATTTCTAAAAATGTATATAAAATATAAAAAAAATTACAAATATTATCTTGTATATATGACAAGAAATCATACTTTTAAATTGCCAAAATTTCAACGTCCGAACATCATAACTCCCTCATACGAACTCCAATTTCACTTTACTCACCTTTAAAGTTCATAAAATAATATTCTCTAATTAATAGAGGTGGTTTCATTAAAATCGGAGTCCGTTTGCAAAAAGTCGGTTTTGGGACCTATTGACAAAGAGGTTTCTTGGCTATTTATTTTATTTAGAACACATTATTTATAATTTTATTAATTTTATAATTTCTAATTATTTTCATGATCTTGTAATTTAACCTCGATTTATTTCAGAATTTTTGGAGCTTATTTATTACTTTAAATAAATCAATAACACTAATTTATAGATAAATTGAACTATATAACTTATATCTGTATTTATTAATATATATATATATATGAATTTATTTATTAAAATCCCTAAAAATTCACATAGCCTTTATTTATTACTATAATAATTAATAAAATACAAAATTAATATTTGATTATCTATTTATTGAATTAAAAATCCAAAACCTATTATTTATACCTATTTATTAATATAATAATTATATTTCGAATAATATTTATTATTTATAAAAAGTAATTATACTATAATTTAGATAATTTGATTATTTACATTTCTTGTTTTTATACTTATTTAAAATAATGTGATTTGATAATTATTACGTAATTTATAAGTTATTTAATCATCTGGCTAACCAGGTGCTGACACGTTCTTCTTCAAGAACCCGGGTCATTGGAACTTTGTTCCAACGCCTCCTCTTCATCAATTTTTCCCGCGTACTCCACAACCACTTCAATCGATCCAAACCCTCCATTCTGTCCTTCTAACAACCCTCATTCACGCCCGTCATTTGATCTTCCTTGGAGCTCAAGCAAATTACCTATAAAAAGCCATGAAGTTGGCGAAATCCAGAGAGCTCTCTCCAGACCTCTGAAATCTCTAACTTCCAGAATCAATCCTTCAACTTCCAAGCCTTGTGCCGGCCAATCTCGGCGGTGACAGCGCCAAACCGCCACCTCGCGTGGAAGAAGGGAGTTGGAAGAGAAGCTCCAAGGTGCCCCAACGCCTTGCATCGTCGCCTCGAGCTACGTGGAGCTCCTGCAAGGATCGGTCATCGAGTAAACATCAAAGGTAATACACCTCTCTTTCCCAGATCTACTCCTCCATCTTTGCGATTTTGTTTCTCGATCTTCGTGCTTTGATTAGCGTCGCTAAGTGCGACATTTAGTTCATTAATCATTGTTCTTAAACGCTGAATATAGATTCACTTAAAAATCAAATTGAAACAAACTCAATCACATCGTCTTCTTTTCCAAATCGCAATTCATCAGACGTCGTACTTTCAACTTTGCTGAAAACATCAATTTGATCCTGCAAATCCCTTAATCCATTGGTCGATTTCTTGCAAATCGAGCTTATGCATGTGTGATATGTAGATCCAACTTTCATCTTGAGTGAATCCAAGGCAAATGGAGCTTCCAAACACAAGATATGACTTGATCAAACACTGTGCAACATCATGCAGTAGCTCCAGGAGCAGTTGAAAGGCTATCTTCATCAACGAAGATCCGCCGTCGTCAACCACCTCTGACCAATCCCTACCGCGGGCGAGCTCGAGGGGTGGAGGAGCTACCCCTCTGGCCCTGCCGGAGGCCCAAGCTACCCGTCAACCCTCAGCGAAAATTCAGAGAAGAGGCCCTCGTCGTCAGCGGCATGAACAACTTCAAGAATATTCAAGAACACCAGGATGCACAATTTGTTGACACGTGTCCCTAGCGGACAGACCATATCGTGCATCGCCATCTAATTTCAGCCGTTGGATTCGAAGGGGTCTAAAAATTACATCATAAACCCAACGAACTTTCAAAACTTCCAGAGCGCTTCATAGTTTCTAGTAATTATAATTAGGTCCCTGCACGGGGACCTAATTGTGATAATTCATATTTCTTTCGCACTTTAGTCCTTCCAGGGACTAATTTGTAATAGAAACTAAATAGTTTTCTTGCAGTTAGGCCCTTGCTTGTAAGGGTCCTTTGGATCTCGAATTCTTCTCATTTTCCCACAAATTTTCTAGGATAGCTTGATAACTACCTAAAGGATTTTTCAAGTATTTTTTCCGAATTTTTCATCGCTTTCTTGTGTGGTCTTGATTCTTATCTTCTCGATTTGTTTTTAACCTAATTTGTTCGTCATTTCTTTCATTGTAAAATCAAGAATAAAAGAGGATTTGTTGGGATTTATTCCTTCTCTCAAAAATCGTAGTTTGAGCATTCTACTTCCTTGTGTTCGACCCAGGCACACTTACCTGGATAAATAAAATAGTGTAAGGTTTAAATAGGAGAGAAGCCGATTGATCCATTTCACCTTCTCTCTCTCCTATTTTAACCGACTTTTGTTTGATAATTTCGGATCTCTTTGCGGTTCTCTACACCGACAACACATTCCTTAACTGCAATCGGATCTGAGTTCATCAGTACCCTAG
Organism: Ottelia alismoides; assembly: GCA_037367405.1. Lineage (NCBI taxonomy): Eukaryota > Viridiplantae > Streptophyta > Magnoliopsida > Alismatales > Hydrocharitaceae > Ottelia > Ottelia alismoides. Next base: position 1,263,362 of record JAZKJV010001031.1, on the reverse strand, counting down.
GTTGTAATCTCATATACACAAATGCATACACATGTACAGACATGCATGCGCGTATGCATGTAGTACCCTTATTTATTTGTAATGGAATTTATTCTAAAAGGTAGGAGAATGATGGATTATTTTTAAATAGACTAGGGGCATGGCTAATGGTGAGTAATTGATTCCGTTCTTTCTTTACTTTCAATTAAAGCAATAAATAGATGTTTTAATCTTTTTTGCATTTTCCTTTTGAAATGAAGGTTGTATTTGAAGATTTCCAATTTAGGTTATTGATTAATCAGGTTATGTTGATCATTAAAAAAATCAATTAGGATATTATATGAAAGCACAATTCCTTGTATTTTCGTTTGAAAATGGAAGGATTAAAGGGAATTGAAAGAAAAGGAATGATTTTTTAACCTTCCTCCTTTTTTTCATTCTCTTCTTTCCTTATACCATAGTTCAACAAAAATATATATGTAAAAACTATTGTTATGATTAATATCTTTGGTTTCATCTATCTTATTTCCACCTCTTATTCGCGTAGTTTTTCTTTGCCGAATTGCTGGCGACTTATACCAATTTCAATTCAATTGTAGATGTTATGTCTGCCATACCTTTATTTTTATTTTTTGTATTCTTTGGAGTTATTTGGATCAAAGAATGACCTGGAATAGATTTGAATGGAGAGGAATAATCCATGTAGCCAACACTAAATAATGTACGAGAAGGCTTTGGCATTGTCGTCGTTATCGTTGTTGTGTAGTCTTTGATTGGCAAGTTGTAGTAAGTTTTCAATGAAAATTTTAACACTCTTCTAGAAAAGCATTCAGTTTATGATTTATTGATAAAAAAGATTATAATAACCAGTAGTATCTGATGTCTTACACTAAAAAGTTTCAATTTCAAAATAAAATATGAATTCTTATATATTAGATAATTGTATAAAATAACTTAGTTCAATCCCTTTACTTACTTTGTCCTTCCAATAATGAAGACTAGATTAGGTTCTATATTCTAAATATGAGAAAATATTTTGCTAATGGAAGAATCAGAATTTTATTAAAAATAAATATGTGAATAAAAAACATTTTTTGAGATTTTTTTAGTCTTTTCAATGTCATATCAAAACAAAATATGTTGTAAACAAATAGATAATATATTCCATTTTTTGAAAAAAAAGATCTTAGAGATTGTGTAGTTCATATTATGAAACTCTTTATTTACAAGATAGTGATATTTCTATTTACGAAGCATGAAGAATAACAAAAGAAACATTTTTCATTTTCCTCCCTTTTGCATATATCCCATATCTACATTTATATTTAACAAAAAAATAAAAACTGCATAGTTAATGATACCGACTCGTATCTATTCTCTGTGATGAACTATTGGCACCAATACTACATCTTATCTCTGTGTGCTCGGTGGGAAGAAAATCGTACCATCAGAGAAGAGAAACAAGGAGACTTAATTTGGTATGGACACATTTTGGAGATTGATTTTGTCAAAATCATAAACAAAGTTGAATTTTTTGAGAGAACTTTCTCAATAAAATCATGAACAAATGTCAAAAGACAAAAGATTAATACCGACTTATTTTACGTATATCACGAATGATGAAGGTTTTTGATTGACATGGAAAAAAGGGTGAAATTTAATATTTTGTGGGGATACAAACAACGGGGATAAAACAAGGACACTTTAGTCTAAAGTAATGTATATCCAAAGTGGGGCTTGCGCTGAAATTTTCACAGAAAATATCAAAAAGGACGTTGGACCGTAGACGCCTTCCTTTCCAATGCTGTGAAGACTAGTACAGCAGGACAGACAGATCCAAAAATGCTGATGTGGCGGGCCTCCATTGTCAAAATGGCGGGGCCCCGAACAGGGCAATGTGGGTCCCGTTCTCCCGCCTCAACAACCGTCTACCTTCCCCTCCTCGTTGACGTCTGCCAGACCCGGTTCCCATCACCCACGTGTCCACCCCAAGGACGCCGTCTCCGACGCCATCTCTCCCGACCCGATCGTCCCCGACGAGTCAAATCTCCATGCAACTCGCCTCAGATCCGGTTCCTCCTCGCCAGCTGTCATCTCCACGTCATCCCTCTCTCTCGTTCCATATATAAGCTGTAATAGTCCATTCCTCTCCTTCCCCCACTACACTCTTTCCGTCGCCCTGAACGCCTCCATGGATCTCACAAAGGAGGACGAAGCCGAGGAACTCACATCACATGGCCGCGATATCCACGAGGTTGACTTCTTCGCTGAGAGCCGGTATGTCCCACGGGGAATCCAGAACCTTAACTACGATGTTGCAGACGGAGATGCAGACCTTAAGGTGGCTTAATTGTAAAGTAATTTATGGACATATCGTTCGCAATCTCTGCAACGGTGAGTGAATCCTTTTTCTCTCTTTTGTTCCCCTGCAGATCGGATTGAACCTTCTGTCAGATGACGGCAACGAGACCAGATCGGCGGGTGGCAAGGTCAGCTATCTTTTCTCCTTGATTGTTTAATTTTGGGTGTGCGATGAAAACAAAGTAGTGGATCAATGGTTTTAATTAGCAGGTGATTACAATCCAACGTGAGATTGGGCGGCTACGGGACGAGAACCGGCAGCTAAAGGTCGCCCTAGAGCAAGTTGTGAGCAATTACGGTGCTCTTCACAGCCACCTTGTCGATGTCATGCAGCAGCAAGCAGTCCCAGCCAAGGCGCGGCATGATGAGGTATTATATAGCAGAATGGATCACGAAACTACATGCACGTTGACCGTGAATTTGTTTCCGATCGTTGTCAGATCTACGTAAATTTACAAAATTATTTTGTGAATTTTGCGATGGATTTTTCTTACCGGTATTTATAAACCAGATGAATGAAAATAGTTCAAAATTGATATATGTTTGAAATATAGGATTTCTCTGTTTAAACAGTCGGGTGACTGTGATTTTATTGTATGTAAGATGAAATATGAGAATTATTATTATCATTTTCGGAAAGGAAGTATTAATAAACACCGATTTTATATTTAGTTAATTTTGTTCTGATTGCCCAGAAGAATGATAGGAAGGGCAGTCCCAGTGTACCTTTGGTAACCGGAGTTGAACAGCAGCACCAGCTGCCGGCCCTCAGCTCAGTTACGAACCTTCCATTCAGAACCGACCAAAGCCATTCGGCCGAGGACGTGGAGGGACCATCGGATTCCTTCTCGCCGAGTGTCAACGATACGGCTTTCAGGGAGCGAGGCATCAATATTCCCTCCAACACAAAGCGGCACCTTCCTCTTGATCTCGACAACCCCCCCGACAGGTGCTCCCCAAGTTGGAGCGTCAGGAAGAGCCCCAGTCTCAATTCCGAGGGGGATGCCGATCAGGTCGCCGATCTTCCTAGCCGGAAGGCACGGGTCTCAGTCCGAGCTCGCTCCGAAGCACCCATGGTTTGTATTACCATTGCCTTGAACCAGTAAAGGTTGGTCAGATATACAGATTGACATGTTTGACCCAACACAGATAAGCGATGGATGCCAGTGGCGTAAGTATGGCCAAAAGATGGCCAAGGGCAACCCTTGCCCGCGGGCGTATTATCGGTGCACCATGTCCGCCGGCTGTCCGGTCAGGAAACAGGTAAACCCACCTACAGAAAACAATCAGTTGGTGCGGTATATGCAAATTAGGCACCTCATGCATACATACTACCCAAATGGCTTCAAACATAAACTTGAAACAACAGGTCCAACGATGTGCGGAGGACAAAACCGTGTTGATAACAACTTATGAAGGAATCCACAATCATCCACTTCCGCCGGCAGCCAATGCCATGGCTAGCACCACTGCTGCTGCAGCTACAATGCTCCTATCCGGTTCTTCTGTCAGCAAGGAAACTCCACTGCACCCGAGCTTCTTTGCGCCGGTCTCCTACTCCACTATGGCAACGTTATCGGCCTCCGCCCCATTCCCGACAATCACTCTTGACTTGACACAACCACCGTCCGCCAACAACCAGATGCATCTCCGGAGAGCGCAGCCACCAACGCCCTCTCTGCTTCCATTTTCGGTGCCAGTAGGATCGGTGTACCTTCCTCCCAAGATCTCAGCAGCGGCGCCAGAAACGGCGGCACCGACAGCGGTGGAGACGATGAGTGCGGCAATTGCAAATGATCCCAACTTCACTGCGGCGTTGGCTTCTGTTATCAAGTCGATTATGGGTAGCACGCCTCCGCCCACGCAGGGAGAGGGGTCGCCCCCCCGTTCGCAGTCCTGCACCACCTTCGCTACGAATTAAGAATTGTAGGCGTCAATCTGTGCTCAACTCTTTTACTATGGTAATTCCTCATCTTCTTCTTTTTTTTTCTCCTTTTATAGGAACAAAACATTTCGAGTTCATATTTTTGTACATAAGATAAAGATGCTTTTTCTTCTATTTGTTTTGTTTAATGAAGCATTTATTAAAAGGGTCGACCGGAATAGAAGTCTACGATGACAGCTGTGAAGTTTGAAAATTTTTGAATCTCTTACGTGTGCAAATGTGCATCGCTTGTTCTCCAAAATATCCATATACCCAAATAAATAACATGTAAGATACGAAAATCACTAATTTTGCTCACGTGGCTCTAGAATTAGGAGCAACATAAATAAATAATTTGAAAACGGGTGCTTACAATTACTTGAATTCCTTAAGTTTTATTTAATTATCAAATTCTTATGTTAATCAACTTTTAGTAAAGACTCATGGCTTTTAATACCAGCTCCTTAGAAACTTTGAATTCCATGACAATCCGTGTAATCTTTCTAATTGCATCATGATCCACGTAATCTTATTTGTTCTAGGCATTTAGACTTGATTGAGATTGTCAAAAACTTTCTTTTTATCCTTGAAAGTATTTCGAATTGAAAATATAATGCCCTCGATCCTTCTCCCATATTCGAAAAAACATGGGAGCCGTCACGATGGCTGATTGGAATAAATCAAGATTTCATTAAAAAAACAAGTTTTAATCTCTATTTATGAAACTCTCAATAAGTGACACAAAACAAAAGATTTGTAATTGGGGTCGTCATGACTGTGTTAAGTCATCGCTCTAAAGTAGAAGCCGATGCTCCACTTTGTTGTTTGTTGTTAGAAATATTTGCAATAGTTTATCTGTATTGTGTTTGAAAAAGTAGTAACTACAACAATCTTCAACCAAAAATTAGTTTTTCAGTAATGCCAAATTTTGACGAACTAATCGATCATGTTTACGCAGTGATCGATCATATACATTATCAGTCATATATTTCCATTTAGCAATCACTCCTTGTCGATCATGTATCTTGAGATTATCGATCATTATTTGAATACCATTCAAATGGTCATCAACTAATCGATCATAGCTATTTATATAAGTGGTCGATCTTTTACAGTTGATCGATCATACTTGTTAACCTGATTGATCATATCATGAAATCTTCCTTGATTTCATACCATTTTTATTTCAAATAGCCACTGATGAATCATCAATTTATCATGTTAATATGCCAAAATTAAGCAAAATCTCAAGCTAATATCATCACATCTTCACCTCATTTTATGCATGATTTTACTTTCCACTTTTCACATTATTTACATCCAAAAAATACTAAAAATAAAATAATAAAATTGAAAATAATGAAAAAAATAAATAAAATTACTCTTTTAGAAGATTTTCACTTCCTCTTATTGGCTTTTATAAATTAATGTATTTAACAAATTATTTTTATTTTATGAACTTTTAATCCCATTTAATGTATCAATTTTTTATTTTATTTGCAGGTCACAATGGACCAAAAGTCCATCCCATTTTGGTATAAATAAAAGAAAAAAATTAAAAAAGGGTGTTGACGTCACTACCCAGGGGGTTGAGGTCAACCCCTCTTCTTCCCTACAATGCACTAAGGGGACGTTGTTGATAACTCGCTAAATGCATATAATAAACTGGCCTCGTTGTAGCGCGGGCACTTAGCGAACTATGCAAAACCGAGGAGAATCTCAGTGACGAGGTTTTTGGCTTAAATTTATATACCTAGGAAGTCCATGACCGAACACATGGACATGAGCAATTTGATGAATAAATTTAAATGTCAAATATTTAATGGAGTTATTTATAGGATGATCATCTTGAGTAGGTAAATAAAACACAAAAGGAGACAAGTTTTAAACCATTTTTTAATGCAGTTTTGACTTAATGAAAACAACAATGCACAAATAACACACAAGAATCCACCACATGGCAAGGCTCCTGAATTTTATAGGTTAAGCATTTAATCAAGGAAAGCAATCCAAGAAGCAAGTTGAATAAGTCTCAATTCATGAAATTACTCCAAGCTTGATTGTATGTAATTAATAGAATATAACTCCAATTAATCAACCAATGAAGAACTAATCATGTATTAAGAGTTTAATCCGTAGATTAATGCTCCCAATCAGTTAAACAATATATTCAGGTAATTAAGTACTTGAATAATACACGTTATACCAATTTCTATTCATGCAAGGAGTCAAATATATTAATAAAGTTACCCAGCGGTGAGTGCTTAAAATAATTGTCTATTTGTTCATGCCAACACATAGAGAATCAAATCACAGTTTAAACGAGACCAAAATCACTTCATTTGGATTTATAAATAAAAAGTTATTCAAGGATTAATTCAGGGGTATTTTTGCAATAAAAATAACAAGTTTTTATTACAAATAAGCATAAAAAGGACTTAACTGTAATTAAAATAAGCTGCAGGGATGAAACTGTAAAAATACAATAGCAGAAGGACTTATCTGATAATAAGGAACACTAGGGAGTCAGCTCTGCAATGTTTCCACATTACGTGAGCAAGGCAAGTGACCCAGCAAGGTTCAGATGAGGAGGGTCGGTCCACGTGGTGAAGGAAGGAGCTTTGGATCCGGTTAGGATGTAGGCTCATCTCACGGGCCTTAGGGCCGAAGCGTTGCTTCGAGATATCAATGTGGCGATCTAAAGGCCGACGGATCTTGCCCAAATTAGGGAGATCGGAGGTAGTTGCTATCCCTTCATTCTTCGTCTCCTCCGTAGGTGGTGGAGCTAGGGCGAGGCTCCAATGATAGTCAATTTCCCCCTCTGCTATAGTCAATTTCCCCCTCTGTTGCTCCTCGTGTGCTCTAAAGCGCCCAACACGTTGTTGGAAGCCTGACGAAGATGACCATGGGTTGAGGAAGCTCAAAGGAAGTCTGAACTATGCAGTCGATGTTGAGGGTCGAAGCAGGAAGAAGTCAGAGATCGGATCCAAGTGAAGGAGTCCGATCAGTGAAGATTCTTGAACCTGCATATGTTAGTAGCAAATACCCAACACAAATGCAACTGCTTTGAAGGGATGCAAGGCGAAATGGAGAGTTAGAAAGGGGTGGAGGATTTTAACTCTAGATGGGTTCCAGGTTGGAGAACACCTGGAATGGATCGAAGTGTATACACACATGGAGAAACGAAATGAATTCGTGGATAAATACGTGTGGATGACCTATGGAATACGATGGACTCGTCATAATCAGATTAAGATTTAGTCTAGAAATAGATCTTAGATAATTAAGAAAACCATGGATGAAAATAAGATAGATAAAAGCGTACTTGAAAACATGAAGATGAACGATCGAATTTGAAGAACACTCCGGGCCTTAGATGGAGCTGGGATGCTCCGGGTCTTCGCTTGAAGATTCCGGCCAAGGAACTGAGCTTGATCAGCCAAGAGGTGGCTGAAACACAGCCTACTATGGTCGACGTTCTCACCTGAGAAAAACTCATTCTACACTCAACCTCTCTCACGATCGTTGTCACATATGGAGGAGGAGAGCTTGTATTTTCCTACAAATATATGTTAACTTTGTTTTATTTGTTCCAAAAATAGTTGGAGACACAAGTGCTTCGTATGATTCGTCCCCTTTTCAACCCCTTCCTAGAAAGGGACTCCGCTAGGGGAGTACAGTCGCAAGACTAAAACTCAAAGGAATTAATGAGGTCCCGCACAAGCGGTAGAGCGTGTGTTTTAATTCGATACAACACGTAAAAACCTTACCATCCCTTGACGTATGAACAAGAAAACTGCCTCGGGCACTTTGACATGCTGAGAGTCGTGAATTGCTTCCTAGTATGAGATTCCGCTTCCTCTACCTTCACTAAGACATGATTACGTTCTGGGCATTTAGACTTGATTGAGATTGTCAAAAACTTTCTTTTTATCCTTGAAAGTATTTCGAATTGAAAATATAATGCCCTCGATCCTTCTCCCATATTTGAAAAAGCATGGGAGCCGTCACGATGGCTGATTGGGATAAATCGAGATTTCGTTAAAAACAAGTTTTAATCTCTATTTATGACACTCTCGATAAGTGATACAAAACAAAAGATTTGTAATTGGGCTCGACATGACTGTGTTAAGTCGTCGCTCTAAAGTAGAAGCCGATGCTCCACTTTGTTGTTTGTTGTTAGAAATATTTGCAGTAGTTTATCTGTATTGTGTTTGAAAATTTTGTAACTGCAACAATCTTCAACCAAAAGTTTGTTTTTCAGTAATGCCAAGTTTTGACGAACTTATCGATCATGTTTTCGCAGTGATCGATCGTATACATTATCAGTCATATATTTTCATTTAGCAATCACTCCTTGTCGATCATGTATCTTGAGATTATCGACCATTATTTGAATACCATTCAAATGGCCATCAACTAACCGATCATAGCTATTTATATAAGTGATCGATCATACTTGTTAACCTGATTGATCATATCATGAAATCTTCCTTGATTTCATACCATTTTTATTTCAAATAGCCACTGATGAATCATCAATTTATCATATTAATATGCCAAAATTAGGCAAAATCTTAAGCTAATATCATCACATCTTCACCTCATTTTATGCATGATTTTACTTTCCACTTTTCACATTATTTACATCCAAAAAATACTAAAAATAAAATAATAAAATTGAAAATAATGGAAAAATAAATAAAATTACTCTTTTAGAAGATTTTCACTTCCTATTATTATCTTTTATAAATTAATGTATTTAACAAATTATTTTTATTTTGTGAACTTTTAATCCCATTTAATGTATCAATTTTTTATTTTATTTGCAGGTCACAATGGACCAAAAGTCCATCCCATTTTGGTATAAATAAAAGAAAAAAAATTAAAAAAGGGTGTTGACGTCACTACCCAGGGGGTTGAGGTCAACCCCTCTCCTTCCCTACAATGCACTAAGGGGACGTTGTTGATGACTCGCTAAATGCATATAATAAACTGGCCTCGTTGTAGCACGGGCACTTAGCGAACTATGCAAAACCGAGGAGAATCTCAGTGACGAGGTTTTTGGCTTAAATTTATATACCTAGGAAGTCCATGATCGAACACATGGACACGAGCAATTTGATGAATAAATTTAAATGTCAAATATTTAATGGAGTTATTTTTAGGATGATCATTTTGAGTAGGTGAATAAAATACAAAAGGAGACAAGTTTTAAACCATTTTTTATGCAGTTTTGACTTAATGAAAACAACAATGCACAAATAGCACACAAGAATCCACTACATGGCAAGGCTCCTGAATTTTATAGATTAAGCATTTAATCAAGGAAAGAAATCCAAGAAGCAAGTTGAATAAGCATTTAATCAAGGAAAGCAATCCAAGAAGCAAGTTGAATAAGTCTCAATTCATGAAATTACTCCAAGCCCGATTGTATGTAATTAATAGAATATAACTCCAATTGATCAACCAATGAAAAACTAATCATGTATTAAGAGTTTAATCCATAGATTAATACTCCCAATCAGTTAAACAATATATTCAGGTAATGAAGTACTTGAATAATACACGTTATACCAATTTCTATTCATGCAAGGAGTCAAATATATCAATAAAGTTCCCCAGCAGTGAGTGTGTGAAATAAGTGTCTATTTGTTCATGCCAACACACAGAGAATTAAATCACCGTTCAAACAAGACCAAAATCACTTCATTTGGATTTATAAATAAAAAGTTATTCAAGGCTTAATTTAGGGGTATTTTTGCAATAAAAATAACAAGTTTTTATTACAAATAAGCATAAAAAGGACTTAACTGCAATTAAAATAAGCTGCAAGGGTGAAACTGTAAAAATACAATAGCAGAAGGACTTATCTGATAATAAGGAACACTAGGGGATCGGCTCTGCAATGTTTCCACATTACATGAGCAAGGCAAGTGACCCAACAAGGTTCAGATGAGGAGGGTCAGTCCACGTGGTGAAGGAAGGAGCTTTGGATCTGGTTAGGATGTAGGCTCATCTCACGAGCCTTAGGGTTGAAGCGCTGCTTCGAGATATCAATGTGGCACTCTAAAGGCCGATGAATCTTGCCCAAATTAGGGAGATCAGTGGTAGCTGCTATCCCTTCATTCTTCGTTTCCTCCGTAGGTGGCGAAGCTAGGGCAGGGCTCCAATGGTAGACAATTTCCCCCTCTGCTATAGTCAATTTTCCCCTCTGTTGCTCCTCGTGTGCTCTAAAGAGCCCAACACGATGTTGGAAGCCTGGCGAAGATGACCATGGGTCGAGGAAGCTCAGAGGAAGTCTGAACTATGCAGTCGATGCTGAGGGTCGAAGCAGGAAGAAGTCGGAGATTGGATCCAAGTGAAGGAGTCCGATCAGTGAAGATTCTTGAACCTGCATATGTTAGTAGCAAATACCCAACACAAATGCGACTGCTTTGAAGGGATGCAAGGTGAAATGGAGAGTTAGAAAGGGGTGGAAAATTTGAACTCTAGATGGGTTCCAGGTTGGAAAACACCTGGAATGGATTGAAGTGTATACACACATGGAGAAACTAAATGAATTCCTGGATAAATACGCGTGGATGACCGATGGAATGCGATGGACTCAGCACAATCTGATCAAGATTTAGTCTAGAAATAAATCTTAGATAATTAAGAAAACCATGGATGAAAATAAGATGGATAAAAGCATATTTGAAAACGTGAAGATGAACGATCGAATTTGAAGAACACTGTGGGCCTTAGATGGAGCTGGGATGCTCCGGGTCTTTGCTTGAAAATTCCGGCCAAGGAACTGAGCTCGATCGACCAAGAGGTGGCTGAAACACAACCTACTATGGTCGAGGTTCTAACATGATAAAAACTCATTCTACACTCAACCTCTCTCACAATCGTTGTCACATATGGAGGGGGAGAGCTTGTATTTTTCTGGAAATATATTTTAACTTTGTTTTCTTTGTTCCAAAAATAGTTGGAGACACAAGTGCTTCGTATGATTCATCCTCTTTTCAACCCCTTCTTAGAAAGGGACTTCGCTAGGGGAGTACAGTCGCAAGACTAAAACTCAAAGGAATTAATGAGGTCATGCACAAGCGGTAGAGCGTGTGTTTTAATTCGATACAACACGTAAAAACCTTACCATCCCTTGACGTATGAACAAGAAAACTGCCTCGGGAACTTTGACATGCTGAGAGTCGTGAATTGCTTCCTAGTATGAGATTCTGCTTCCTCTACCTTCACTAAGACCAGATTATGATACCCTTGTTAGAAGTCTTCCCTCAACCCACCTCCATCCGGGAAGGCCCCGAACGACGACATTGCCATAGTCCATGGACTATCCTGAAATCACTATATAATGGTGGGAAGTCAAATGTCTTAGATGGTGTCTATATTCAACTCTTGCTCTTATCCTTCTCTCTCTACCTTTAGCCTAGAATCGAGTACGTTAGTGAGTTAGCCTTCTCTCTCATATTTTATTTATAAGTAATTTCAAGAATTATAAGTTATATACACCATAAACTCATGGAGAGGATCCTGGAAGAAGATTAAGCAATCGTTCCTACCATCCTAAAATAAGAGCACCTTTCTCTACAAGGGGTGAGGGGAAAGGGGGGGTCCTTGCCCATGTACTCATTCTTTCCACCTATTCCCCCGAGAAACATTTTTCTTTTTCCATTTTAGAAACTCCTGCCACCAAAAAGTCCTAGTATGTGATAGCACCATCGCTTACCAACAAGCACCAGTTACCATCGTTCATCTAATAACACCACCTTATGCCTCACTAAAGAGACGAGATAGTCAGCAAGAGTCGAAAACCAAGAAGTGAGTAGTGCTAACCAGATATTTCTTCAATAGTGAAGGTTGCACGGGAAAGATCATGAGCTCCCCTTCTGAGTAAACTAGTGTGCCAGAACTAGTTAGGGCAAGACCTAATTTCAAATGAATCAAAGTGTCATAACAACCTTTATGTCCCCATCCTGATCGAAACCTAGAGGAATGTGTGCTTCTAAAAGATCTTTTATATTATGCCCAATACCGATGAAAAAAGGGGGGAAATACTCAATCAATGGTCTGACTGTGACTATATATAAATGGGGTTTAGCCATTGTCCAGTCAAAAATTTGGAAAATATGAGATTGATCCTAATTGTCTATTGCTCATGGAATCTCGCTATTGGAATATGAAAAGAAGTCATTTACTATCTGAAGAAATTGGATTCCACACTTTCTTATTTTCTCTTGCTAATAATTCTTTCTTATTCTACTTCATTTTTTGATGGTTGACTAGGTTCTGCTCCTACATGTGAGGTCCCTTCTGCTCTAGGTCCTAGTAGACCGAGAAGGATGCCTTGTGGCTCTTTAGCAGTGGAAGAAAGAACCCTAACAAATATGTTAAAGACAAACCTTACGGAAAAGAGAGTGGGTTGAAGATTGCCAGATGCAGATTAATATCCTTGGTTGCTCCTCCTTCCGATAAATAAGTGGAATTGGACTTATTACATAGAGAGTATCGTCGCATGCTTGAAAGTAATTTGAGGTACCCCTCGCTTTCCGCCTTAGCACCTCTCTGCCTCAACTTGCTTCCTCTTTGATCGACTAGAGACAGACCTCGACTCTTTGAGCCCCTTGATGCTAGGGGCCCTGAGTTGTCTAGGTTCCATCTTTCTCTAGAAAGCGGTGGAGTCCGAAGGAATGGTCGGCCAACCTTCCTATAAGGGTCTTGCTTTTTTTCAAGCCTGAATTAGCCTAGTTAGACTAAGTCTCATAAAAGGAAAGACGTAAGGTCTGGGATGCAATAGATGTGACCTCCGTCGTCGAGGCTGTAAAGGAGCTTCTCTACTACGTCTACCATAAGACTTGATATGGGTCAGAAATAAGTGAAGAGAACTCTGATATCCAGTTGGGAAAAAGGAACCCCGTAATAGAATATATATATATATATATATACATACATACACACACACACACACACACACACACACACACACACACACACACACACACACACACACACACACACACACACATATATATATATATATATATATGAGTCCGATAAGCACAATGAGATGGGAAAGAGGACTGATATTGGGTACCGTCGAAGGGAAATGGCTCTTCTATTATGTCATTTCTCATTTTTTTCCATATCAATACTCTTAGGGGTTGGATAGGTTGCCTATCTCTTTTTGATATGCTGCTCCACGATCGGAGAGAGAGAGAGAGAGAACGAAGTCGGTTGTGTTGAGGTGCACGATATACAATTGGTAATTGGATGCTTTTCAGCACCATAGACACTCTGCTTTACTACTCCGAATGATGCGACCCCCAACCAGTATTTTCTGATATCTAGTAGCATTTTTCATTTCCAAACACTTATGATCATTTTATATTACAAAAAAATGCACATTGAACTATGATTAATGCTCTACTTAATGGAATTTATTTCATTTCTTTTATGCTCGCAAATGATTTATTAAATTTGTTTTGTGGAAAATTGTCAAATTTTGCCAACTATTATTTCATTAAATCAAATTAAAGCATTATTTACTCTAAAAATTCTAAAAAAATAACATGTTGGAGTGTTAGTCATGTTCTGTAATGTGCCCAAAAATCATCTCATGTCCAATCTTAAATAAATTGTTTAGTTGTCATAGTAATTAATTTTAATTGATTTATACTTAGTGTTTTTAGGATATTAAATGTGTTCCGATCCCTCTCATTTAGGGCTACTTGGGACATTTTTAGCTCTAGAAATTATTAAGTTTTGATATTTATTAAAACTTACTTCTTTAAAATCACCCTATTTTATATTTAGATATTCACAGAAAATTCACTTTATCTCCAAAAAAATCCAAAAAATATAATAACTTATTTTTACATAGCTTAACATTTTAATTAAGTTTCTTAGAGTTTGGAATTGATTTAATAGAATAACTGCAAAAACATCCGTGAACTTGATCACATTTTGATCTGATCAATTAATTGCATAAAAATAATAATAAATGTTCCTGTGAAAATCTAACATTAAGTTATTTAAATTTAATTTTGACCTTGTGCTTATCCCAAGTAAAATAAAAATTGACCACCCTCACATTCATTAGTATTAATTTAAGTGGTTTTGATTGAATAGCTGATTGCTGAATACAACAATGTAATTCACATTAATCCACCATGTAGCCTCTCATCTCCTCTCGTTGGTTTGGCCAATTGTAAGGGGATCCACCTTTTTACATTGGCTTCACATATGAGTAGAAGGACTCGATTTTGTTCAACAAAAAAAGAAGGAAAAGATCCTCCGAAATCACTATTTGTGTAGATAATACAGTGGAAGGATCTCTTAAGGTTGTGAGAAGTATCACAACTCATCATCATATCTGCAAGTGAAAGCATCATTGATTTGGACTTGAGTTAGGGAATCTGTTCTTTTATGGGCTCATACATTCAGAGGTATTCTTATATGCTCTTGTGATCTTGCAAAAAATGCGGAATTGTTTTCATTACCATGTGATTTTGCATTTGCAAATATTATTATTTGTTATATGATTGTATCGGTGCTCGTAAGATAAACGTCTTATTCTATGAATTTGTCCCAATTATTCTATGTTTCCATGATGTGTGAGGTCTAACTTCCCTTCACTTATTCCATATAAAGTACAATCTCGTGATACAAAGTTGATGGTTTACTAAATAAGCCAACATGAGGGATATGTTTTTTGGGTTGTATCCCTACATGGCCTTCATCTCCTACTAAAATTCTCCCATACAACTATACACATATTTTTTAGTCCTTACGACTATAACTAACAAAACTAACTTATATCTCTTATCTCTTCTTATCCGACCGAAGGAAGTGCACACTACAAGAAATAACGGAAATGGCGAGCACAACCCTACTAGGGGTGGACGAGCACGTGTGTTCTCTCATGTGCTGGTGAAAAATGAGCGAACACGCGTGCTCGAACATTGACTCGTTGTTCAAAATTTCGATCATTTTTTTGCATTGTTTCTTTTTGAATTTATGGGCGAACACTCGGCTAACATCTGTGTTGGCTCGGAATGATCGCCCATTTGAAAATGTTAAGTGGCGTCTAGTGGTGTGTTATGGAATATGGGCAAGCACTTGGCCGACATGTGGAGTCCTTTATCTTCATTCTACATGTGCCCCAACCTCAAAACCTACCGTCGATGATCTTGCTCCACCCACCTTGTCTCTGGCAACCTTCGTTTGGGTTACTCAAGCATGCCCACATCATCCTTAAGGTATATCCATTGATCCTTTCTCTCATTTTTTATCATTTCATTCACTATTGTCCATTTCATCATATTTTAGGTTTTTCTAATGTTGATATATTATTCGTTATATATGTTAGATTTTGATTGCGTAGACATGGTGTGTATGTTGTATACGTTTTATTTATTATTTATTTGTTGTTAGATGTGATGATTGTTTTGTAATAGATATAAAATTCCATATGCATGCTAGATGTATGATGAAATGCCACAACTAGTAACTTGTCTATATAATTGTATTATACTCGATTACAACATACTCTGGTCACTTTTATTCACGTTAGCATTACTTGACGATGATTTATAATATGAGTAATTCATAGTTTGTATCGATATCGTTGCAAATAAATTTTGAATTGAGACGTGACCATATTTTTGTGAGTTATGAGAATAAAATGATTCCATAACACAATGGACTTGCATAAGCCTAAGTGTAACATAAAATAGGTAATACCTAGTGTGATAATTGGTTCATATGATAATTATTTAACATAAATTAAATAATGTCTAGAGTTGTCCTAGGTGTAGAATTTATGAGTTAAACTGTAATATAGATATCATTTACAATGGCTAATATGTAATAATTGATTCACGGAAATATAATTATATTGGAAATATAATTCGTTAGTTTATTAATAAATAGTAGTTAATAATGTGTCATTTTATTATAACTATTTGTGTAAATCCAAATAACTTAAAATCAGTCCCAAAATTTTACACGGGTTAATGTTTAATAGTGAGTGATAATATACATGTGGATTTTCTTCCAATATAATAATAACTTTTAATAATAAAATTAGTTTTAAAATTTTAAATTAGCATAAGGATATTATTCCACTAATTAAAATTAGAAGACTAGTAATTACTAAAATGATTAAAAATTTTTATTTGATAATATGTGTTAATGTTTATTAGTGAGGGATAATATAAAAGTAGATTTTCTTCCAATGTAATAATAACAATAATAATATTTTTAAATTAATAAAATTAATTTTAAAAATTTAAAATAAGCATACAGATATTATTCCATTAATTTAAATTTGAAGAGTACTATTAATTATTAAAATGACTAAAACTTTTATTTGATAATATGGGTTAATGTTTAATAGTGAGGGATAATATACATGCGGGTTAGTTCCAATATAATAATATTTTTTAGTAATAAAATTAGCTTTAAAATTTTAAATTAAAATTATGGATATTATTCCATTAATTAAAATTACAAGGGTAATATTAATTAATAAAATGATTAAAACCTTTTGCCCGATAACAATCTATTATAATTTATTTTAAGTAGAACTAAAAATTGCACATAAAATACCTTAAATGCCCCATACTATATTCAACTAAGGCAACATGTCTTATTTTTTTGTAGTCAGAAAGTCCTTTAATGATAAATAATTTAACACATTAAAGAC
Source organism: Ottelia alismoides (assembly GCA_037367405.1). NCBI lineage: Eukaryota > Viridiplantae > Streptophyta > Magnoliopsida > Alismatales > Hydrocharitaceae > Ottelia > Ottelia alismoides. The sequence goes on along the minus strand of JAZKJV010001031.1, from coordinate 1,246,389 downwards.
TATCTAATATAGATTAATGTGCCACATTATTTTGTAGTTTGGTAGTTAGTAAGGTAAAAATATTATAATACTATGAAATCACACAAAACCTTATACATAGTGCATCCCTCAACACCGAGTGATCTGTGACCCTGCACAACGGGAGGCGTGTGCAATACATTGGAAGTTTTCATCACTTCCAACTTGTTATATTTTTATTTTTCACAAAACTATTGGACACACTTCAAGATTAGATATCACGTCCAATGGTTGTGGGATTTGGATGTGTGCAGGTGGAAGATTAATTTTTTGCAAGTATGTTTCCAATAAATTAAACACTTTATTGGGCACAATTGTAAGATCACTTAGATCTATATCTCATCCATAAACCACTCAAATCTATTTAAATGTCTGACTAACATAAATGTATATATTATACTAGTATCTTAATGTCGTCATATGTAGCACGTACATATGAGTGATGAAATATATCCATATAATGTTGCATTTATGTTATCTTTCCTTAATTCGGAGGTCCCGAACTAAGAGAGTCTTTAAAGATTCAAAAACTGAATTAAGACCACCATTGTTACATGTATGTTAATGTTTATATCTGAGCTCGTTTGCAGCAATATAACCATGTTCCTCTTTGATACACCAAATTAATATTAATACACTTTAACAATTGTTAAATTGAGAATACTTTTAAAGGATATTAAGATTAATTTATGAGCTATGTTGAAGGGGTGCGTAGTTATGCTGTCGAAATTTTCTTAGATATAAACTCTAACATGCATTAGCGATGATGATATTAATTCAATTTTTGAATCTTTAAAGATAGACGCAAGACATAATATGGATAAAAAAGCTCTTCTCTTATTTCATAACTTATGAAACCTATCTTTCATTATTAGGTTGACAAGCAATTGAGAGTTGATGTAAAAGTGTCCACGATGGAATCTTATTGGAGTCATTTTAATGGGGTGTAGAGAAGTTTGTGGTAATTACACGAACGGTTCTATGGTTGTTGATTTAGACGACATAATTATTTGTCCATGTTCAAGTGTCGTTAACTTAAGAAGAAAGTTAAGTGAAGTTCAATTACACCTCTATAGACATTTATTCATGGATGTTTACTATACGCGATGGAAACAAGGTGAAATAATCTCTCCTCTGGTAAATGAATCAAACGATGTTGAAGGGATATTTACACGCATAACCCTGAGTAATTCTATAATTACCCCAGGTATCCAAGTTAACCACGAATTACGTACAAGACCCTCAATAACCACTCTGTTTGACATCCATGACCTTCCGTTAGTTTACTTCATTAACTCAACCATATGGCTGAGTTAATCTAACCCTATCCATGATCTAAAGGTTGAGATTAATAAAAAAAGAAGGATATAGGTTCGATTTTGGAGCTTGCAGGCAATGGGTTCTTCAACGGAGTGCGGGGGTAGGCGGAGGTGCGTCGGGGCATGACCAAAACTGCAAGCGGAGGTGGCGCGCGGGGGGTGAAGGGGCGGATTCGCAGGCGGAGAGCTCCATCCCAGGAGGCGCCGGGGGGGGGGGGGAGGGTCGGGGCGGAGTCGCATGGGAGGGGGGAGCTCCATCCTAGAAAGCGTGAAGGGGGGAGCTCCATCCCAGGAGGCGCGTGGGGGGGGGGGGGGGGGGTTAGGCGGCGGAGTCACGCGGGAAGGGGGGAGATCCATCCAGGAGGCACCGAGAGGCCTCGACCTGGCGGAGTCGCGACAAGGAGGGGGGTGTGGGGGGCGGTTGGGGCTTGTTCGATCCCAGGAGGCGCCGGGAGGGGGGAGGGGTGGGGGTTGCGGCTCGATGGTAGGCGGAGGGGAGAGGTGCAGGAGGAGGCGCCTCCCCGCGGGCACGATCTGGGGTTGCAGGGGGGCTAAGGTTCTATCCCAGGAGGCCTTGACCTGGGTTGCAGGCAATGGAGGAGGGGGCTTGCTGGGGGAGGCGACCGACGAAAGGCCTCGACCTGGATGGGGGAGATGCTTGGAGGACGAAGGAATGAAGGAGAAGGGAGGAGGGGGACACTGGTTTTGTTGTAAATAACTCAAAGTTAAAGGGTATAAAATATTAAATTCTTGATGGATACCGTCATAGTTGACGGGAAATCGGATGGAAATTAACAAAGGGTTCTGAGTGCAAGAGTTAAGCACTACTCAAGGTCTTGTATGTAATTCGTGATTATCTTGGGTACCTAGGGTAATTATAGAATTACTCAGGGTTATGGGTATAAATATCCCTTTCTTGAAATGGTATTAAATGTTACATGATCTTTTATGGAAGAAAGAATTGATAATGAAGAGCCACATGGAGAGTCTGAAGAATTATACGAGCTTGAAAAAGGTAGAATAATTAATATGGTCAAGTTATAAGACATACTCGAAACTCTCCGCGGTTTCAGAATTTTTGACCATGAAAATGGAATACAATATAACAGATAGGAATTTCGATGCAATGTTGGTAATTTTGAAGAAAATGTTGCTTGAAGATCATGAGTTAGCCAGCAGTTATTATAAATTGAAAAAAAATGATGAGGAAGAAGGGTTTAACAGATGTGAAAATTGATTGTTGTACAAATCATCATATTTTATATTACGGTGAAAATAAGAATTTAACATATTATCCAAAAAGTAGCGAGCTGAGATATAAGGAGTCAAGTAAAAGTGGAAGTAGAGTTGGGCATAAAGTTTTACGTTGCTTTCCACTAGCACCTCGATTAAAGAGATTGTATTATTCGAGAGGAACATCAAATGAGATATTATGGCATGCATATCATATTCAACAATAGCATATGGAACATCCATCAGATTCAAAGAGTTGGAAAATATTGATGATTGTTTTTCCATTGTTTGCAATTGAAAAAAGGAACTATATTATTGGTTTGTGTACAGACGGATTCAACCCATACGATAGAAGCAAAGGCTATTCTTATTGATCACTAATGAAAACTCTTTATAATCTGCCTCCATGGTTGTGTAATGAGCAATAATTTATGTTCTTATCACTCTTAGTACTCGGATCACTCATCTTGGAAAATATATTAACATGTATTTACGTCCACTTATTGATGAGTTGAAAATTTTATGGATACAAGGAGTTGATACATATGATGCCAATAAATGTTTGACATTTAATATGAAAGTGGTGTTACTATGTACGGTAAATGACTTTTCAACATATCAAATATTGTCTGGATGGAGTACTCATGGACGAAAGAGTTGTCCTTATTGTATGAAGAGTATAAAATCTTTCCAACTTCAACATGAAAAGAAACCTTGCTTTACGTCATCTTGGAAGATATATTAACGTGCATTTGCGTCCTCTTGTTGATGAGTTGAAATTTTTATGGATACAAGGAGTTGATACATATGGTGCCAATAAATGCCAGACATTTAATATGAAAGTGGCATTTTTGTATATGATAAATGATTTTTAGCATATGAATTGTTGTCTGGATGGAGAACTCATGAACAAAAGAGTTGCATTTATTGTATGGAGAGTACAAAATATTTTCAACTTAAACAAGACAAGAAACCTTGCTTTTTCGATTGTCATAGGCATTTTCTTTTAAAACAGCATCCGTATAGGAGATATAAACAATCATTTAAAAGTAATACTGTTGAATTATTTTATCCTCTAACAATGAATACCATTGACATGTTACTATTAGAGCTCGAAGAATTTGAAAATTCCACCCTCGGTACTGGCGAGTATACTCAACCATTACAAAGATTTTGTGAAAATTATAATTAGATAAAGAAGCGTATTTTTTGGGAGTTGCCCTCTTGGATTTTGCTACCGAGTCGACATAACTTGGATGTTATGCATATCGAAAAAATATGTTCGATAATATATTTTATACAGTTCTGAATATTGTCAGACGTAAAAAAGATTCAATTAAATCTCATTATGATTTAAAAGTACCATGTAATCAAGCAGAGTTGTATATTAAAGAGTATGATAATAGAAGAATAGAGTTTCCAAAATAAAATATGCGTTAGAAAAGGCATAAGTAAAAAGTGTATGCGAATGAGCAAGTCATTTAAAGTTTCAAGATGGTTACACATCCAATCTTTCAAATATGGTTGATTTAAAGAAACTCTATTTTAAAGGAATGACGAGTCACGACTGTCATGTCTTTATAGAGAGACTCTTATCGATAGCATTTAGAATATTGTTATCAAAAAATATTATATATGTTCTATCATATGTTAGTAGATTTTTTAGATTATATAGCCCACAAGGCTCCATGTTGATGACATGAGTTATCTTGAAAATAATATACTAGTATAATGTGTAATTTAGAGAAGATATTTCCACAAGCATTTTTTGATTCAACGGAACATCTAATAATTCACTTACCACATGAGGCTAAAGTTGGTGCATTGATTAAGTATAGATGGATGTTTCTATTTAAAAGGTAATGGTAAATTATATATGGTTTATTAATTTATTATATTTTATTAATATACTGTTGATTTGAAATTATATATGGTCATATGATAGATTTATGTTATTTCTGAAACGTAAAATACGAAATAAAAGTCAGGTGGAGGGTTTGATAAGTTCCATATGTGTGTGTGTGTGTGTGTGTTTGTGTGTGGGTTAAATGTGGATACTCCGTTGGGGAGCTAACTTGGTTCCCCCCGCCCCATTTTTCCCGAGTCTCTATTTTTGATGAAATTTGAATGACATGTTAGAGGGATATAGTTATGAAAATCCACAGAAACATTTATAAAAAAATAAAAAATTGAAAAAAAAAAATAAACATGATGTAGGTAAGTTACCTACATCATGAAGTAGGATCCTCTCTCTCTCTCTCTATATATATATATATGTGTGTGTGTGTGTGTGTGTGTGTGTGTGTGTGTGAATAAGTAGCAACATTTTATGCAAGTTATTTTCCTGATGAAGTGGAGACAATTCACAATAGAAAAACTATAAACGAAATCAGAATTTTTGACATAGGCTATCACATAAGCGTCTTTCATCCATCAGCTCAGCCAATAGGAAAAGGAAGAAAATATTTGATGTCAAAGAAAGAGAAAGAAGCTAATGAGTTATATGTCTTAGACAATTACGATGAAATGACACAATATGCCTAGTAAGTTATTATTTATCTTAAATTTTTATTTATATTTTTTAATAGAAAATTAATATTTTTCATTAAATATTAAATAGAGAATTAAAAAAGAAGATTGGTAAGGAGAATCTGTCTTGGAATGATGATCAAATTTTTCAAAATTACCGGCTCAAATTTCTGGAGTGGTTTAAGAACAAGATTAAGGTTTCGTCAGACAATGACGAACGAATGATGATGCTTAAGCATTTTTCAGAAGGTTTGATATATCAGGTCCTCTCATATAATAGTTGTTGTATTAATGGTTATCATTTTCATATGATTACCTCAAGCAGAAATCTAAGTACTCAAAATTATGTGGTAATGATTCGCAGATCTTGTTACGAAGAGTATAATATCGATTACTACAGAATTCTAAAAGAAGGTTTGGAAGTCACGTACAATATTCCAGATCTTAAAAAGTTTTTTTTATTTCTATGTGATTGGTATGATCTGAAAGAGGATGTAGTTATTAATAAAAGAAATAATGTAGTTGATGTGATCGCAAGGATATATATATATATATATATATATATGAAGATATGAACCATTTGTCCCACCTACACAAGTGGATCGAGTATGTTATCTTTGTCACGATCCTGATTTCGGGTCGTCGAATAATTTATTGAGCAATTACAACTAAACATTCAGAAATAAATTGTATTAAAATACTCATAAAGAAGTATTTAGTTCTTTTTCATTCACAAAATTAAGCTTACATGATATATTGTCCCCACTATAATCATTTACATGTACATCAGCTGGAAGAAATTACACAAAAAGATTACTAACTACCTTACAAAGTAAATCTATTGTGTCTGGCTGGATGTCTACTAAAGTCCTTGTGCTGGCTCATCAACACTTGTTGGATTTTCCATAAATCGTAGGATAACAATTAGTGAATGCTAAGTAACAAAGAAGAGAAAAGCAACAAATGTGTATTTTTTTCAAAACCTGATAAAAAAAGATTCATTGCTTCTCATTTGCTTAAGTCCTATTCCTTTCTAAATCAGAAATTAGTTCAGGGAATTACCTCACCACTATATGGATTCTGAAGTTGTGGACACTTCGAGATTGGAGATTGCGTTGATATGGTAAGCTTATGCCATCGCACGTCGTCTCTACCAATCCTCCAATATTACATTGATAATTTATTATTCTTTTATTAATCAGGGTCTCAAACCCTCAGCCTGGAAAATAAAGGATTACACCGTCCTCGAGGAACCGTTTGCTTAAATCCCCATGCTAACCTTAAATCATATAACCCAGCAGCTTTAAGTACATGTTGTCGTGACCCAGCCACTATTGAACCACCCGTGCCTTCACATGGCACGACCACATCTTCTGTCGTTCAACCCGAATATATTGTCTCCTGGTATCACGCATTGCAAATCATTTATTTCGTGCGCACTTATCATAACAGACAACTGAGTACTACCTAGGTAGGGCAACGCTAATACGTGTTTCTTCCAACAAACCTAAAGGGTGCATGCTCGACCTGTAGTTCTACTCCCAATCATTCTTAATGTAAGACATGATCCAAATCAAAACACATCAATTCACATGATGTAATTCCTCCTAAGTCTTAGATTTGCAACCATAAAATACTGAGTATAGACTTACATATATATATATATTAATTCATATATTTATATACTCATATTTATACTCATTTTAACTTCCAAAACCTTAATTTTCCAAGCCACTGCATCCATTTGATGCTTAAACCTTACTTCAATTGAAATTACAAAGCAATTTTTCATATTTTCCAAAAAACCAAATTTGGATTCTTCGTAGCAAGAAGCATAAATACAGAAATCTTAATGATCTCATATGAACTACCAACAACAAAAGGAAAGATCTCATTACCTAATCGAGCTCTCTCGCGCATATACAGTGCTTTATTGTAATTATTTTTCAAAAATAATGATTTATAGCTCATGAAATGATCGAATTTCATTTTGTATCAAAAACGCTAAGAACGTGTAAATAACACGAAGAATGAATGAAGAACATAAAGAATGCGAAGAATACACAAAGAACATATTTTCTCTTAAAATTTCAGCAGACCTTCTCCTTATACGGAGTGATATTTCTAAGAAGATTTCAGTAGAGTTTTCTTTTATATTGGAACATATTTCTATGAAAATTTCAACAGAGTTTCTCTTATATCGGGACATATTTATATAAAAAACTGTAAGAATTTCCACTATAAAATCATCGAGAGGAAAACAACAACGAAACTGAAAGAATAAAATCAAACGGCAAGAGATGGAGAATCGGTAGATACACACATCTTAGGTGAGTGAATGTGTGACGAATCACATGGTTAATTGACGTGCATAGCCCCCCGCACCTAAGTAGGGTATTACACATATTTCTCCATCAAAACAACTATAAAAGTGGAAAAGAAAGAATAGAATCAAAAGCAATGGAGAATCATTAGACGCGACACGTCTTAGATGAGTGAAAGTGTGACGAATCATAGGGTTCACTGACGTGCATAGTCGCCCGCACCTAAGTAGGGTGTTATACATATTTCTCCTCGAACCACGACGGAAAATGAATCGAAAGAGAAGATGAATCAGAATTAAGTTGGAAAAGGAAGATGAATTGAAAATCCTAGTTCAGGTTCGAGCATACTTAAAAAACCATCTAGGAGAGGGTCGTACTTCCTCCTCCTCATTCTCCCAGCAACGCTTCACTAGCGCTCCTTCCCCACCTCCTACTCCTCCTCCCGACCTCTTAACCCTAGTCCTTGGGGTGGTGGAAGTAGTGGAAATCGTAGAGAATAATTAGGTGGGGTATTTATAGGCTCCAGAAAACCGCTAACCATGGTTAGTAAACCATGGTTTAGACCTTAACTGTGGTTAGCGGCCTATGATTTTGACCAAAACTTATCCGAAACTTAGGGATTAAATTAGAATTATCCAGAAGATTCTAGATTCACTAATGATGCTTAATTAACATTAATCATGATTAACTTTTACTAATAGTGATTAACTTTTACTAATCGTGATTTAACTTGCACGGCTTACGCTTAACTTTTGCTAACCATTTATTATTATTCACTAATGATCATTAACGATCCCAAATCTACAATTAGTTTCTTTAATCATATTTGATTAGTTTTAATGACTATTTTTACGAGTTAATGACGTCTTAAACCTCCTTACTTCTCTTTCTTCTGAAAATCATAACAAATCGAGACGAAGTCCGATTCACACAAAATAAATTCTGTTGGTTTCCTCTTGACGAGACGGATCTTATGATATAGGATCCGAGAGATGACCAAGTTCAAAGCTTTACAATTATAATAGCATTAAAGGAAGTCTCATCCTCGAGACAAGAAATGCAGGCAGAGCAACCTTAAAGAGGATTGAAACTATAATAACCTTAAAGAGAATGAACGTCATTTCATTTATAATAAAGATATACATAGTACATAGTGTTATCATTCAAACAAGTACGGTATTTTTCTTTCATTTGTACCTCGGGTTGTCATATGGCTTTGGTTACGCCACAACACTTTAACTAGTTGTACCTCTTTATTCCTCAACTTTTTGGTATCCATGTCTAGTATTTGTACATGTATTTCAAGCTATGTTAAGTCTGGCTCAACATGCAGATCATCATAGCTTATCTTATGCCCGAGATCCTTAATATACTTTCTCATATTTGATATATGAAAAACATTATGTATTGAAGAAAGATATGGAGGAAGTGCAAGTATATATGCAACTTTTCCAATCCGCTAAATAATTTCAAAGGGACATACGAACATGGGTGTTAACTTCCCATGCAAACCAAACCTCTGAACTCCCTTCATAGGTGATACTTTTAGGAATACAAAGTCACTTACCTCAAACTCAAGGTCTCTTCTCCTGGTGTCACTATAGCTTTTCTAGCGACTCTGAGCATTTATTAGTCTTTTTCGAGCAAGCTCTACAACTTCACGTGTCTCCTGTAGTCTATTTGAATTGTAAAGGTTGTTTGCCCCTAACTCTTGCCAACATAAAGGAGTAGTACATATTTGTCCATATAGTACTTCAAACGGTGCCATGCCAATACTAGCATTGTAACTATTGGTGTACATGAATTCTGCAAGAGAAAAATGTTTAATCCAAGATCCTTTCCAGTCTAAGACACATACTCGTAGAATATCCTCTAAAGTATGAATCGTACGTTCTGATTGGCCATATGTATGTGGATGATATGCTGTGCTCAAGCATAGTTGTGTGCCTAAGGCTTTCATGAAGTTCTGCCAATAATGTGAGGTGAATCGTGAATCTCAATCGGAAACTACCTCCTTTGGAATACCATGGAGGCGGATCATATGTGTAATATATAACTCAGCAAGCTGATCTGGAGTGGAAGATAAGCTTATTGAAATAAAGTGTGCTACCTTGGTCAGACGATCTATTATAACTTAGATATTATCTTTACCACCAGTCGTCTGAGGTAGGTCAGTAACGAAGTCCATGGAAATGCTTCCCATTTCTACTCAGGTATAGGGAGGGGTTGTAACAATCCCGGTGGCTTTTGATGTGAAGCTTTTACTTGTTGGCAAATGAAACATGAATTCACAAACTCGGCCACATCTTTCTTCATCCCCTGCCACAAAAGCGTGAACGAAGATCCTTATACATCTTTGTAATTCTCGGATGAATAAATAATCTAGGGCAATGAGCTTCACGTAATATATCTTTCCTCAAATTATGTGTGTTTGGTACAAAAACTCTGTGAGGGTTATACAGTAACCCAGCTTGTACATGGAATCCATTTATCTCATTCTTCTCAAGTTGTTGTCTCAAGACTTTAAGGATTGGATCATCCTCCCGTCCTTTCTTTATTCTATCCCAGATCTCTGGTTTATATTGGTGAGGAATAGTTATAATATCGACACTATTATCAAATGGTTTCCATTCACTTAACATTGATAGTACACCCCATAAGTGGACAACACTCACCAACCCATATGAATAAGTTCTTCTACTAAGGGTATCTGCTACAACGTCCCCCTTATCGGCGTGGTAGGAGATGGTGCGATCATAGCCCTTCAACAGCTCTAGCCACTGCCTCTGTCTCATATTGAGCTCCTTTTGATCAAATAGATATGTCAAGCTTTTATGATCAATGAAGATTTCAAAAGTAATACCTTCATATCTTCAAAGCGAAAACTACAACAACTAATTAAAGGTCATGTGTCAGGTAGTTTTTCTCATATGTCCTGAGTTGTCATGATGCATACGCAACTACCTTACCATGTTGCATAAGAACTGCTCCAAGTCCTTCTTTAGATGCGTCAGTGTATACTGTATACCCTTCACTCCCAGAGGGTAGAGTAAGGATAGGTGCAGATGTTAGGCATTCTTTCAGTGATTGAAAACTAGCTTCGCATACGTCGGACCATAAGAATGGAACTTCCTTCTGAGTCAACCTAATCATTGGCAATGCTATTCGTGAAAAGTCCTTCACAAATCTTCTATAATACCCAGCTAGACCCCAAAAGATTGTATTTTTGTGATAGTTTTCGAGCATTCCCAAATCATCGCTGCACTAATCTTTGTAACTAATATACCTTCCTCAGAAATAATATGGCCTAAAAAAGATACTTCAGATAGCTAGAAGTCACATTTGCTATATTTAGCATATAGTTTGTTCTTCCTTAGTGTTTCAAGTGCCTGTCGGAGATGGTGTTCATGATGATACTTATCCTTGGAGTAATTAAGTCATCAATAAAGACTGCTACAAAGTGATCTAGGAACTCCCTAAATACTCTATTCATGAGATCCATGAACATTGTTGGGGCATTTGTTAGTCCAAAAGGCATAACTAAGAATTCATAATGTCCATATCTAGTTCGAAAGGTTGTCTTGGGGATATTCACATCTTTAATCTTCAACTGATAGTATCCAGATCTTAATTCAATATTGGAATACACAGTTGAACATTGTGACTGATCAAAAAGATCATATATTCTCAGCAGAGGATACTTGTTCTTTGATGCCTTCTTGTTTAGTTATATATAGCCAATGCACAACTGCATTGACCCATCCTTTTTCCTCACAAATAAGATATATGCACCCCATAGTGAAGTACTAGGACGAATGAATCCTTTGTCTAACAGTTCTTGTAACTGTACTTTTAACTCTCATAACTCAGCTGGTGCCATCCTATATGGAGGGATAGAGATAGATTGAGTATCATGTATGAGAGAGATTTCAAATTCAATCTCTCGCTCAAGTGGTAATTCAGGTAGTTTCTCAAGAAATTAATGAATCTCGTATTCATTATGCTAAAATTGATCAATTAGGCTCTGTTCCCTAAGATTCACATGCATTTAATCATTAATAGAGCATTATTAGCAGTCATACATGTGTGAATAATATATGCATTTCAGCATGCATAATTGCATTTGTAAATTAGCACAAAAAGCCGCTAACTTCTCATATTTGTAATTAATTCATCCTAACTCCGATTGACCCCAAACTACCTCCATTGTGTAGATATTAATAACAAAAATAAATAAATAATACAAAAAATTACTATCTCAAATAAGTGTCAAATAATCCCAAAGTCTGATTTCACATCTGACGGACTAAAACGAGCATATCTCCCTCATACGGTCTCCGATTTTGATCTACTCACTTTAAAGTACTCCATTTTCAACTACCTTCAAAACAAGACCAATTTCGTAAAATTCAGAGATCATATGTGAAAGTTGGGTTTTGGGCCCCTTTTGTGCATTTTGACTTTTTGTTATTTTTGACCTAAGTTTTTATGTACTTAATCCTTTTAATTTTATTTCTTCTTCATTTGTGTTATTTGATGAAAGTTTTATTAAGCGACACAAAATTCTAAATCCAGATTAAAACTGAAATCAATGAAACTGACTGAGTCCAAGTGTCCACTCTGAGTCTGTACAAAAATTGTGTGTTTCTTACATCTATTTTATTTTCCTATTTTCTTATTTATTAAAAATCCAAAAAATAGATTAGTGTGAAATTAACCTTCTTGTATTTTATAGTATTTTTCTATAATTTTTATGCTCTCTAAAACCACCAGAATATTATAAAACCCTAAAAATCAGGTTTTTTATACACATGGAGAACCACCAAAAATAGCACTTCGTATAGGTGACCTCATCCTTTATGAAAGTTGTAGATCTCGTCGAGATGAACAACTTTCGTGAAGAAATTTTTTGATCCGAGGTCTCCTTCTATTTCTTTTCTATTTTCCTTTTTAAAATTTTTTTGGGGGCGCCACGTGGCAGCTCCAGGGCTTGCCACGTGGCACCGCAACCTGTCGTTATTATCTCTCTTTGCACGTGTCACGCACGTGCTACCTTCTCCTTCCGCGCACACATGTGCGACACGTGGTCAACCCCCTCCCCTTCCCCGCAGCCGTTCCCAGCTCCTGGGCCATCAACGCCTCCGCCATAACGCCGCGGCCGCCTCTCGGCCACTCCCCTCGCATGTAACTGCCGCCACCCTCCTCCTATAAAGCTCTCCCTAGTCAGCCTTCCACGGCATCCACCCTCCCTTAACGGCTGGTGACAGCGGCCTTATCGGCGCGATCCAGAGGCTACGCCATCCTCTGTTCCTCTTCCCCGAGGACTGCCCTTGCTCCGGCTTCCTTAGACCGTCAAGCTTCATCCCCCAAGTACTCCCCTTGCTCTCCGCTCGATCCCTACTCTCCTCTGATCCGCCCCATACAACACAGCCGGCCTTGCACAGGCCAGACTCCCTTTTCCTCCGCCGACCACAGGCTTCACCATCAGCCCCCTCCCCCTTTGTTTTGCCTAACCACTTGCAGGTTCAGTCGTCGTCCTCATCATCGACCGCCCCTCCGTCACGCATCGACCGCCCCTCCACGCCACCTCGACCACCCCCGCCTCACGGTCATTCCTCTGCGCACGACATCGGGCTGGCGAGAGCATCCCCGACCACCGCTACCTCTCGCCGCACCACCGGGTGCGCCGCCCTCTACGCCTCTCCCTCCAGCCGCCGTTGGATAAGGTCATAAGCCCTTGATCCAACGGCCCCACTCACGCCACGTCGGCCTCCCCCGAGCCTAGGCCCCAGCCTAGAGGCTCGGGCTCTCCGAACCTAGGCTCGGGACCCACGAGCATCAGTCACCGACACCTAGGCTCGGGACCGTCGAGCCTGAGCCCCGCCGCTTGAGCCTTTGGTTCGGTGCCCGAACCTGAGGTCAACCACCCGAGCCTCAGCCCAGCCGTCCGAGCTTGCTGGCGCACGTACGACGCACGTGCGCGGTGAAAAAATTACACCAAAGCCCCTGCTATTTCCAGATATTGCATATATACCCCCACATGGGGTAAATTATAGAAGGGCCCTCCCAACTTTGTGAAATTATAGATAAGCCCTTCAGGGACCTGTTTGAAGATAAAACTTTATTTTAATTACATTTTAGTCCCTAGAATTTCATTTCATCATATCTTTTTCATACGAACTCCGTTTTAAGCATATAATATGTCATTTTGAAGCTATTTTCATGCTCTACCATTTATCATAGCTTGTGAACAGATCTGAGGTTGTTTATTCATAAATATTTTAAGATCTAATGCAGAATAATTTTGACATATCTGTGCCACATTTTCCTTGGAAAAATTGATGATTTCTTTTGCGAGAGCACGGTTGAGGACTTTACATTGAATAATTCCCTTTGAATTATTGATTATAATATTTGGGGATTTAAATCACATGAATTTCGAGGATAAATTCTCTGCTTAGATATTCTCATTGGTTGATTTATGAGAAGTAGGATAATCTATTACCTCTTATGCTTGCAATCTGAGATTAATTTGAATATTTCTCTTGATCTATATATGTTGATCTGTGATAAATTTCGAGGACATTGATTAACATATTTAGGAGCAAAAATCTTAATCTCAGATCCTATGTTGAACTATGTTCTCTATTTTTGTATCTAATTGCATTTCATTGCATTGTATATTTTCTCCATACATAAGTTAATCAAACATTAATTAATTACTTAATTTAATTTAAGACCACGCAACTAAGAATCACCGTTCTTTGTGTTCGACCTTGGTAAACTTGCCAAGTAAAAATACTCCGCAACATTCAAAGATTGTGGTATTTTGATCGACACAAATATGCCTCCTATACTACAATTCATCATTATTAAAGAGGCGAATTTCGCGCTCATCAGAAATACATTAGGAAACTCACACACTTTAGGTACATCTTCTGTCATTCTATCTGACCATGATGTAGTGGTTACATAGGCTAAATAACCTTGGCACCCTGGCTCTAGCAACTGTTGTGCCTTCAGAGTGGAGATGTATTTGACATTATCATTGTATGTCTTTCCAATGAATCAGAACTTTATCGAGTTAGGAAGGTGAAAAGTTACCGTCTTATGAAAACAGTCAAGACATGCATGATGCCTCTTTAGCCAGTCCATCCCCAGGATGAGATCGAAGTCCTCCATTTCAATTAGTAGTAGTGAAACAGGTATCCGATATCCTGCTATCAATACTATACAATTATCTATGATTTCTCAAATTATAAACACTTGTCCTCTTGTTCTCTTGATCAGATAGGACTGTTGTACTTCAACTGGCATCTTACCCAAAGTGGGTACTAACCGTCAAGTAATAAATGAATATGAAGCAACAGAATCAAATAAGGGATGTACTGAAAAATCATGATTAGTACCGATACCTCGTACGACCGTACCTGAATTGTAGGATTGTTCTTCAGTGATTGCATTGAGCTGGCCATTAGGAATACAGAAGCTAGAACATGCAACACTTTGTGATGGTGTTGAGTAGGAGACACTCCTTGTGACCCACGACCTCTACCCAGTATTCCTCCGTGTGTCGCTCCATTGCTCAGGGTGGATTGTTATACTATTAATTAGGGTTGATTTAGACTCTAAACCTCTTAACTTTGGATAGTCTTTCCTTATGTGGCCTTCCTGATGATAGTAATAGCATACACATGTTCATATTCGTGCCGAAGATTCAACCATAACGGTACTAGCTCCGATTTTTGAGTCGTAGTGTACAATGGAGGTCTAGGGAAACCACCTCTCCTTGATAATTCTTGTCTCAAAGTCTGTGACGAGCTTACAGTAGATCCAACTAGATGATAACAAATGTCTCTTCAGTTATAGTTCTCCTTACATTTGGATGATACACCAATAAAGTGGAAGCTTCTTCTTTGGTGATTTTCATCCCTTTCCATCTCAATATGAGAGGCGATGTCCATGGCTTCATCTACAGTGGTGGCTCTAAAATCTGCAAGCTTCTCTCGAAGATCTTCCTGAAGCTCGCTAACAAATTTAGTAAGATATTCTTGTGGTGAAGCTTCTAGAGTTGGGGAGTAATGTAACAGCTTTGTAAAGTGAATATGATAATCTCGTACGTTCTTTGAACCTTGGGTTAGAGAAGCCAACTCCCTCCTCTTCAGTTCTTCCCAATGGGAGGGACAGAAGTGAGCTCAGGACCTTTCTTCAAAGATATCCCATGGAACGAGATCTACTAATTTCTTGAAAATTGCTCTCCACCATCATCTTGCATAGTCTGCTAGGGAGTAATCGACAAAGTGCATCTAAGTATCTGCTGGTGCGTGTATTATTCTCAACATCCTGCTGACATCATCAATCCATAGTTCTGCCTCAGCATGTGTCTCTATGCCTTCGAATCGAGGAGTCTTTCCCTTTCGGTAATTGTCCAGTAGTTTTGGGGTCTAAGACGAGCTCTCTCTATTGCTCCTTTAGCTGGGGTGGGAGCAGACTCAGTGGAAGGATGGTGACTCGATTCTTCCTCAGAAAGATGGACAGAATCTTCAATCCTAGCATCCTCGGGTCTGGATGCCTCAAGTCTCTCAGCTTGTGTATTGAGCATCTCCTCTATGCTTTTTCCCCATTTCTTGCAGCATTGTCATCATAGCTGCTACTTGCCTAGACACATCTTAGTCTGCCATGATCCTAGGATGAGTCAAGGCCAAAGGTTTGGTCCTAGATGTTTTAGCATGATGTACATAAGTGATAATGACTTGTGAATGGTGTTGCAGTCATTTATTAAGATCAAAGGATCTTAAGACTACCTTAGTTTCTGAATACTGCTCATAGTTATCAATTACTGAGTAATTTACTGAAGTAACCTGGCTCTGCTATCAAACTGTCACGACCTCGATTTCGGGTCGTTGGATCCTCCCATATCCAGATCTGGTTACTCAGCAATAATTTATTCAGCAATCACAACTAATCATTCAGAAATAAACTACAATTAAAATAATCATAAAAAAGTATTTAGTTGTTTTCCATTCATAAAATAAAGCTTACATGATATATTGTCCCACTATAACCATTTACATGTACATCAGCCGGAAGAAAATACACAAAAAGATTACTAACTACTTTAAAAAGTAAAGCTACCATGGTTGGTTGATGTCTACTAAAGTCCTTGTGTTGGCTCGCCGACACCTGTTGGGTTTTCCATAAATCATAGGATAACAATTAGCGAATGCTAAGTAACTAAGAAGAGAAAAGCAACAAATGTGCATTTTTTTCAAAACTTGGTAACACAAAAAGATTCATTGCTTCTCATCAGTTTAAGTCATATTCCTTTCCATTCCACGTCAGGGATTAGTCAAGGAAATTACCTCACCACTATATGGACTCCGAAGTTGTGGACACTTCAGGATTGGAGATTGCGTTGATATGGTAATTATGCCGGCACACATCACCTCAACCAATCTTCCAATACTACACTGACAATTTCTTATTCTTTGATTAATCGGGTTCTCAAACCCTCAGCAAGGCAAACAAAGGAGCACACCGTCCTCAAGGGCACGGCTGCTTAAAACCTCTTGCTAACCTTTAATCATATAACCTAGCAGCTTTAAGTACATGTTATCATGACCCAGCCGCTATTGAACCACTCGTGTCTCCACATGGCACGACCACATCTTCCGTCGTTCATGCTAAATATATTGGCTCCCAGTACCACGCATTGCAAATCATTCATTTCATACGCACTTATCATATCAGGCAACCATGTACCACCTAGATAGGGCAATGCCAATACGTGTTCGTTCCGACAAACCTAAAGATTGCATGTCCGACTTGTAGTTCTACTCCCAGTCATTCTTAATGTAAGACACGATCTAACTCAAAACACATCAATTCACATGATGCAATTCCTCCTAAGCCTTAGATTTGTATAACCATAAAATACTGAGTATAGACTTGCACATATTAATTCATATATTTATATACTCATATTTATGCTCAATTTAACTTCCAAAAACCTAACTTTCCAAGCCACTGCATCCATTCGATGCTTAGACCTTATTTTAATTGAAATTATAAAGCAAATTTTCATATTTTTTTAAAAATAACAAATTTGGGTTCTTCGTAGCAAGAAGCATAAATACACAAAACTCAACGATCTCATATAAAACCCAACAACAAAAGGAAGGATCTCGTTACCTAATCGAGCTCTCTCGCGCATATACAGTGCTTTACTATGATTCCTTTTCAAAAAGAATGATATGTAGCTCTTGAAACGATCGAATTTCATTTCGTATAAAAAACACTAAGAACGTTCCAAGAACACGAAGAACGAACGAAGAACACAAAGAACGCGAAGAACACAGGAAGAACGTATTTTCTCTTAAAATTTCAGTAGAGCTTCCCCTTATACGGGGTGATATTTATAGGAAAATATCGATAGAGTTTCCCCTTATATTGTGACATATTTCTATGAAAATTTTGAAAGAGTTTCCCTTTACATCGGGACATATTTATATAAAAAATGAAAGAGTTTCCTCTATAAAATCATCGAGAGAAAAACAACAATGAAGCTGAAAGAATAAAACCAAACAACAAAAGATGGAGAATCGGTAGACACCACGCGTCTTAAGTGAGTGAATGTGTTGCTAATCACAAGATTCATTGACTGCATAACCGCCCACACCTAAGCAGGGTATTACACATATTTCTCCATCAAAGCAACTATAAAAGCGGAAAAGAAAGAATATAACCACAAGCAATGGAGAATCGACAGACACCACATGTCTTGGATGAGTGAAAGTGTGATGAATCACAAGGTTCAATGACTTGTAGAGCCACCCACACCTAAGTAGGGTGTTACACAGATTTCTCCTTCAATCACAACAGAAAATGAATCGAAAGATAAGATGAATCGAAACTAAGCTGGAAAAAGAAGATGAATCGAAAATCCCAGCTCAACTTCGAGCATATTACAAAACCAACTAGGAGAGGGTCGTATCTTCCTCCTCCTCGTTCTCCCAGCAACGCTTCGCTAGCGCTCCTTCCCCGCCTCCCACTCCTTCTCCCGACCTGTAAACCCTGGCCTTTGGGGTGGTGGTAGTAGTGAAAACTGTAGAGAATGAATGGATAGGGGGGAATTTATAGGCTCCCGAGAACTGCTAACCATGGTTAGTAAACCATGATTTAGACCTTAACCGTGGATAGCGGCCCATGGTTTTGGACTATGGTTTTAGACAAAACTTATCCGAAACTTAGGGCTTAAGTTAGAACTATCAAGAAGATTCTAAATTCGTTAATGGCGCTTAATTAGCAATAGTCACGATTAACTTTTATTAATCACGGTTTAACCTTCACGGTTTACACTTAACTTGTGCTAACCATTGATTAGTATTCGCTAATAGTCATTAACAATCTTCAATCCAACATTAGTTTCTTTAATTGTATTTAATTAGTCTTAATGATGATCATTATGGGTTAATGACGTCGTAAACCTCCTTCTCTTTCTTTAGAAATCATAACAAATCGAGACGAAGTCCGATTCACAAGAAACAAATTCCCTTGGTTTCCACTTAATGAGCCGGATCTTATGATATAGATCCGAGAGATGACCAAGTTCAAGGCTTTACAATATTTTTCAGGTTTCACGAAAAGAAACTAAATATTTAACAGTTGTACGAATAATTTTGTGAAATTACATAAGTAAGGAGGACAACAATATGGATGAAGACGAAGATGAGACTTTCATACATCATTATGACCACAACAATATTACAGAAGTTATTCTCATTACTGATAATATTCCATTTGTAGAAATTTTCGTATCAAGTGTTGATATAATTGAAGATATGAATGATATATATGAAGATGTGGAAGATTCCTCTAATGATGACAATACCGAGGAATGTAATGATATTTCACAATATTCAAGCAGTGAGATTGATGTACACAGTTTGACAAAAATAAATCTTATTTATTTTTTTCTTTTTCTAAATTTCTTCCATGGTTTATATAGACATGGCTAGTTTTGGATGTGGGGGTTCACATGGATCTCAACGATCCAGTTGCCCGTCCTCATCATAGTCTCCTTCACCTTGGACTTCACTGACCTTATCAGAGCCCGTTTTAGATAAGATGTGCCAACTCGTGATGTATTACCGGTCTTTTGGTGTTCCCCCTCCTCCTTCGTACATCGATTTTTTCGCCAAGACATCTTATTCACAGGTTTTTGAGCCATGTCCTATCCCGATTTCAGCTCAGCCTTCTATGGATTTGACTTCTTCTTTTTCAGCACGCCAGAGCGTAGATGTGCATGTGCCACTGGTAGGAAGTCACTCTTCCGATTCCTACCTTATTCTACATAATACAGCTGATGGTAGGTAAATATCATTCCTAATTCAAATTTCATTAAAAATTTCATCCTTGTAGTTATATAATATAATTCTCATTTATGTAGGGATTTCCTGAATGTCAATAAGGTTGCTAAAGAAATAAGAAATATTATTAAGATGCATACGACTTGCACTGAACTTCGGTGGTGCCCATTCCCACTATTGAGTAGGAGATGTTGCTTGACTTATTTTTGATAAGAAATTTTAATTCACAAGACAATGTATTCCAATATAAATTCTATCAGGGTAGGTTTCTTTTACCTCTGGTTTATGGAAGGAGTCTTACCGTCGAGCATTCACTTCTGCGATAGATAAGAGAATGAGCGACATATTTTTCAATCTAGAAGAGATTCACATAGAAAGGTTGGCTTGGAGGAGATGAATTTCGAGGAGATGAAGAGATTTCCTTCAGCTTGGTGCGCCGAGGATATGTATTTTTTTAAACTGATAATATCTTAAATGTTAGATTATATCTAAATCATATTTTGATATTTTTCTACAAGTATTTTGACTTTTTGTGATTCATTCAATTCTGATGTTAAATTTGAGAGGCGGTCGACGATGGGTAGATCGAACAACCAAAAGCAAAAGATTAAATCAAGAAGTGTCTCTAAAAGCCACAATCAAATACGAGTTGAGTTGGTATATAATTTTAATAATATTATACAAAAAATCGATGTTGATTTCTAACATATGCAATATTTACTTATTATAAAAAATATATTTCTTAGACTGCTAAGTTGGAAAGAACCATTTGTTGATGAGTGGTGGACTAAGACACATAAGTGAGGAAAAGATAGTGATTCCGATTGACCTACCCTAATGCAGGAGAGTGATGGTATGTTTTTTGATTTGTTGTAAGTTAACAATGAAATTCCAAACAGTATTGGATATTTAATTTCTTATAAATTAATTTCAATTTCAAGAACAATATATGGTCTCTAATGTTGAGAAGTGGGCTAGTACTCCTGGACCAACGTCCTCTATGTGATAAAACCTTATAGAAACATGTATATTAACATAATATTTAAGTGATCAAATGTGTATACGCTACAGATTATATGGTTATTAAATTTTACTATAGGTTTTGGAGGAGAGAGATGTTGCTTTTGCCAACAAGAAGCAACCACTTGGCGGTCTTCCTCCATATTTATGTGGAGGAACATCGACACTCTTACTCTACTTACGGCCAACCATCATATTCCCAGCTTCAAACATCACAACAACTATCACCATCTATGGAGTCTCATATTGCAATGATGGTTGACCAAGTGACCAAGCTGCGAGAAGATTTCACTACATACATGCAAGTATTAATATATATATATATATAATTTAAGTATATTCTAAATATTCAATTTTCTTCTTTAATTTCTTACATTTTTATTAAATCCTGATAGATCACAAAGACCGCCAGTATCTCAAGAGGAGAACGAAGAAGCAGAGAGAGATAGAGAGAGAGGAGGAGGAGGAAGACGAACTAGAGATTGATCTTGAAGAAGAAATCCGGATATATGCAAGGTTTAAGGAAATGGAAAAAGAGAAAAAGATATCAAAACAGAGTTTAATTTCTAAGATCTTTTTTGGGCAAAAAAGAAGTAATCAATAGGTTTTTCTTAACAATGGAATAGAGAATGACTTTCCATTTGTATGAACATTTAAATGGTGTTTAATGTATTTTGTTTACATACAATAATTTTATGCTTTCCATTGAATTTTTATCTATTTGGTTTAAGCAAATATCGTCGACTGCTCATTTCTTATTAATTAACTTCGATGTAGACGATGTAATATATACATGAACCATTAGTATCTTGGATATTTAGTCCTTGTCTCATGTATGATTTTCGATTATCTATTTAAACACATGCAGTGGTTTACAGCAGGTAGTGCAAGTTCGACAGGGTTTCAAACCCCCGACGAACCTGTAAATTTTTTTGTAGTTCTGCTGTGGACGAGCATGGGTGCTCGTCAAAGGCACTCCCCAAATGATGCCTGCAATATCATTCAAGACGGGTTGGGCGAGCACGAGGGCAAGGATATCGTGCTCTCCCATTGTCGCTTGCGACGTCTAAGCGTGCTCATGTGTTCGCGTATTTGAGATTACGTCTAACCTCGTTTCATGCACAAAGTAAGCTCATGTGCTCGCCTATTGCTCTAGCGAGCACTGAGCGTGGAAAAACGTGCTCGTCAATACTGTATTTTTGTAGTGGTAGAAAACAATTTCTACCTATCCCTCATTATTTCTCATAATTCCATATCTGCAAATGAACAAACAACTGAGCAATACAATCTATTTATTCCTTATATCGTTACCGAATGGGGCCTCGTGATCCCAACTAGTCTACTCTCAAGACACTTTTAATTTAACATGTAGTTCCAAGTTCCAACTTTACGTTGTCACTTCCATTTATCCTTCATTATTCCTCACACACACATACACATACACATAAGAGAATTGCCAATAAGGTGGGCCATTCTTGGATTCATGGAAAGACATGTTAATTAAGGTATTTTCCTATTTATTTTACGATTTCGAACTTCATAAGTTTAATAATAATTATGAACATAATATGTATATCAAGAAACTTTGTGAAAATATCATTATATTGGATGTTAGTTACCATATGAATGCTATATTTTACAAAATAGTATGATCATCATTATTTTACAATGTGCATTTTATATTTTACAAATTTGTTACACAATTTACAAAATTCGTAGTAGCTTTTTAAATTTCAGGAAAGATCTACCTCATTGGAAGGACCCCCTACATATATATATATATGTGTGTGTGTGTGTGTGTGTGTGTGTGTGTGTGTATGTGCGTGTGTGTGTGTATAGGAAAGGAAGCTTACTTCATGAAGTAGGTACCTTATATACTCCATGCCCAATTTTTGCCACTTCTTTATTTTTTTGAAAATACCACAATGCATTTTCATAACCATATCCCTCTAATATATCATTTCAATTCATTAGAAATAGAAATTAATATGTCCTGCATCTAAAACATGTCGATTGCAACAATTCTAGGACTGTTAAAATTACTTATTCTAGATGTAGGACATAAGAGTTTCTGTTTCTGCCAGAATTGGAATGATATATTAGAGAAACATAGTGATGAAAATACATGATGGTAAAAAAATAAAAAAGTGGTGAAATGGTCATGAAGTAGGCTCCATTCTCTCTCTCTCTCACACACATGATTTGTCCAGTTGGTCATGTGCCCATTAGAGATGTGATAATATACTAATCTCAACCGTTAGATCTTAATCCGCAATTAGTAACTTTAGTAACTTTTTTATTGCCATCAGTAACTGAACGTATCAATAACTTTCGTATTGCCATTAGTAACACTATATATTGGTAATACTGAACACATCACTAACTTTTATATTGCCATTAGTAACACTTTATATCAGTAGTACTAAATGCATCAATAACTTTGATTCAATTGTATTGTAAGTAAAGGAAGTAATTTAATTAGTAACTTTGGTTCATCCTTGTAACTTTATATAAGTTACTAGAGATATGATATTACTTAATGAAACTTGGATACACACACACATGAGTTTAATGGGGCTGCCCCCACCATTTTTAGCTTTTTTTTATTTTTTTTGAAAAATATCGTCGAGTATATTCTCCTTTATATCCCTTCTATATGCCATTCGAATTCGTCAGAAACAGAGACTCCTACAGCCTCCATCGAGATGATGTCGATTTAAAAAATCCTGTTACCGTTAAAAAATGACTGTCTGGATGTAGGCCGTAGGAGTCTGTTTCTGACGAAATTCGAATGACATATACGAGGGATATATGGATGAATATACATAACGATATTTTTCAAAAAACTAAAAAATGTCAAAAACGACGCGATGCAATCAAAAAAAATAAAGATCAATCCATCTATGAGAATATCCAACTACAGTTTTATCTCAAGACACTCTAATCTAATCTATAATCCCAAGTTCCAACTTTTGTTGCCATCAGCCCTATTAGGAAGAAAAATCCGAAGCCCATTGGTATTCCTCGCCGCCGAAAGAGCGTTTTCCTCGTCAAACCCTGCTCCTCGTTAATAGCGGCGGCGGGTCGAGCGGACGACGGGAAGACATGGGTAAAGGGGACGACGCCCTGATACGGAAGAGAAGCCGAGCGAGGCGCAAGAAGATGCGCGGAGAGCAGTCTGTATCCGCTCGTGTTGCCGCCATCATCGCTTCCAAACGCCGCCGCAAAGCCGGAAAGAGGCGCAGGTGTGAGGTGACGTAATTCACCACCACCGTCACCTAGTCTTTCTCTATCTACCGCACGAATTGAGATTTTTTTTCATGGGTTCAGGGGCCAGGGGATTGCCAAAACGTAACATAAGGCCTACTCTAGTGACTATACTCTCTGCCCTAACGGCCTAAAACTACTTTAAAAGAAAATATGTGAGAGGGCCGCAGATATACCCGCTACATTGAGGTGTTATAGGTATCGATGATGATAGTGCACGTGCAATGTTTTTGTTGAATAGGAATACGTATGTCTGCAAAAATATATCTCGTTGAATCAGAGGTTTGTTGCTCTCTTTTCCTTCATTTGTTTATGGTGCATGCCAAATCTATCTAAGGTGGGCAATGGTGTCTGAAGCAGAATCATACAATAGACAGGGCACATAACTAAAAAATAATACACCACAACAAATTAGGTTTATAGTGACGCTTATTTTGAATCCATCACTAAATCATCCCTTATTTTAGCAAGCCCAATAAATTTGAGGGTCCGGGTATCCCCTCTCATTGCATAAAGAAGGATATTACAGTGTAGCACAGATGAGTCATATCGACTCTAGAAGATTCTTCAAAGTTCTAACACAAATTGGCCAACATGACCTGCAAAACTACAACATTAACCAACACCTTTTAGCTTCCTAAGTGCTCTTTCATTGGTCTTCTTAATTCTTGGACTTCTCTTTCTAGGCGACTCCCATTTTCGATGAATCTCCCGGTTAAACTCAGATCCAGAAGACTTACCCAAAGGCTCACTGAAATTATCATCTGATTTATTCTCAACTTCACTTTCTTCTGCTGCACTATAACCTTTTAAGATTTGAAGGTTATTTGAAGGAATCTCCAGCACGTCAGTGTTCAAGAAGCAATGCAATAACTGCTGTTTTTGCTCTTTTGTTAGTGACCAAGGAAGAGTCACAAAGAGATCTCCAATGCCTTCTCCTTGTTCTTGCTTCTTCTGTAGTTGTTTCAGGAGAATGTGAGGAGCAGATCCCCCAGAAGTTTGTTCCTGCTGCTGCTTTTGTTTTGCCAATGTGGAGAGTTGAAGAAGGCCTGAACTGAAGCAGAACCTCCACATTGCATATACTTCCCTCTCTCTTTTAATTTGAACGGGATGGGAGAATGTTCCCATAAAGATCTTCCTTTATCCCCAAGTATTTCTCCCTTTTGGACTTGTTTTTGACCTAAGTCCTGCCCTCCTTGATGTAGTCATCAAATCTTATCTGTTCAGTGCAATATATATTCCCAATTCCACTACAAGAGGTGATACAATGATCTCTTCATCAGCAAATAGCTTCCATTTCTTCAATTTACTTCTCATGTTGCTCTTCAATATTCTGCTGTTGGATATGAGATTTTTGTGTCATCTGCAGAGGAGTCTTAAACTCCAGCTCTTCATGTTCCTTATGCAAAGGAACATAAGGAGCTGCATCTATACTCAAAGGAATCTGTAAAGGTTCCCTCATAGGTTTCAAATTAGAAGTTGGTAAGAATTCCCTCTTCAACATTAAACCATCTGATTTAGATTTTGGAATATCGATCAGAGAAGGTGGCTGCAGCAAAAAAGGAGTGCACATTCAGCATCATCCATTCCATCCTCATCTTGTTCCAGCTGCTGATGTACATGAGAAATCCCACCATCATCTGATCTTCTTCTTTTCTTTGATTTCTTCTTGCTTTTAACCTTAGCCCAATCTTCCTCATCAACATCTCCGCTTTTCTGCTGCAAATTTGATGGTTCTTGGTTCCTATCAACTGCATGAATCCCTTCCTCCATCAAAGGAAGGTGCTGTCAAGTCTCCTTCCTTGTCTTTTGACCAGGTTGAACATTTTGGGGCTTTAGGATTCCCAGTTCACTAAATCATCCGTTGTTAATTATATTGTGGCGAACATTATCCATTGCTAAATAATTTTTATGCTAAAAATTAGCAACGAAAGTCATAACCTTGTTATACAATTAGCAACTTTCTATGTAGAAATGCTTTTGGTTGTTTTTTTTTCATGAAATTTAAGTTAATCGTTGCTAAAGCTTGAAGTAGAAAATTTAAAACGATTAGCTCAAATTTTAAAAATAATAATAGATAAGCATTGTTATATATAACGTTGCTATTGATATACCAACATATATGACATTCATAGATGATTTCTGGTATTCACCACTGTATATTCAACAATGGACGATTTATTATTGGGTTTAAAATACATGTTTCTATAGAGTATAGACCCAATTCGTTGCAATGATACTAAATAAGTGGCGGATGAGTTGGGATGTGAGCGAGATTGTTTTGTAATCAGATTCGAGATTATATAGAATCCCTTTTCTTGTGTGCTTGCTGATTTGGAGTTGGGGATTAGAATGTAGAAGCGGAGAGATGTGGAAAATTACAAAAAAATCACCATTTGTGTTGGATTGCATATTGGGAACAACACTAAAATTGGGAGAAAAAATGGAAAATTGGTAGGGCTGGGGATTTAACTGTATTTGTTTGGGAGGGAAGAAACCGTGGACGACACATCTTAGCGAAGAGAGCCTAACACTGATTATTTCACAAATTGGGAAATAGAGGAGGGGCACAATATGATCTTGTGCATGGAATTATTAAAAATATGAAATAAAAGGGGGTGCACATATCCGGGGTGACTTATACTCTACATAGAGTTAGGTTTACACTGCTAACAAGCTTCAATGGAGGCGAAAATGATGGAGCTTCATTGATGGGATCTCTGTTGTTGCAGAGTAATTTCTTTGCTAACAATGTTTGTGGTAACATGTTGTCAATATGAAGTGCCTACTTGTTGGTTGCGTGGACCTTGAATGTTGCAGCATGTTTTTTTGGAGTCGATGGTACAAAAGAATGTTCTCTCTTGGATACCTACATAAGAATTGAAAGATACAACACATAATTTCTGGGATTTGCTGATGAAGTCGATGGTGCAATGTTCTCTCTTTATAGCATCTAAGTTGTGTAAACATGATAAATACTACTCTCAAATATCAACTAGTCATGCACAATGATACAAATGGAGATCAAAGGTCAAGCAATTTATCATTCACCTAGTGACGATGATGGAAGAGAATGATCCAAATTTTTAGATGGAAAAGGCTTGAAAAAAGGCTCAAATTATGGCGTGGAGTTATAATATGAATTTAAGAAGGCCACTCACTTCATCAATATAAATTAAGACATCGAGGGAGAATGCAACGCCTTTTGCGACGAGTCAAAACATGGGGGAAGCAGTGTGGTGTTAGGGGAAGGAACCCGTGGATGAGGTGGTGCAGCTTCTACACCAGGAGTCGGAGGGGCTTGGTGGAGGGGTGAGGAAGAGGGTCACCATTAGAGGGAATGAGTCCATTGAGGGAGAAGGTCACACTGTGGGCGACAGATACCATTGGAGTGGTGGGCGTTCGCGAGCGTCACCGATGCTTCAAGTGTGGCTTGGATGGTCACTTGGCTCGATGGTGTGCCGCACGTACGATGGTTTGCTATCGGTGTCGAGAGGAGGGCCACCTTTGGAAGGATTGCTCCTTGGATCCGAGGAGGAAGGCCATCATCAATGGTTGTGCTGTGAAGAAGGGAGAGGTTGGTGTGACACATCAACAAGACCTAGTCGACGGTGTCCTGATGATTGAGGGTACCATAGACGACCTAGAAGTGACAATGGAGTTTCTGATTAAAGGGAACACTGAAGGGGATTTAGAAGATGTGTGGATTTCGGAGACCTCCATGTGCATCTGCGACATCGAGACGAAAGAGATATATGACTTCCTGGCCAATGGTGGGGACTTATTCCCCCCAAGGGTGGTTTGTCGGAAACCACAACTGCGTGATGGTGTGGCAGATACAGACACACGGTGGTTAGTGGAGGTGAAAGGCCTCCCGATGAGATGTCGTGGTCTCCAAGCTGGTCGAGACACACTGCGGTCGGTCGGCATTGTGGAAAAGGTGATAACCTCTTCTTAAAAGTCATATGTATTCATTTGGTTAACTGCTTCTTAAAAAGAAGATTAATCACATGAAATCTATTGATTATGCAAGCTTTATATAAATAAAGCTATATCATATAAGAGGCTAATATATTCTTACCCTCAAGATGGCCAAAAATATTGAACTTTATGGTCATAACAAAGTTTAGAAGCATAGAAATGCTAAATTAGATCATGGGTATTTGGAATTAATGCAACATTCAATATATTGATGCCCAATAAGCTCGATGATGTGTTGTCACTCACCAGAGCACCGTGCAGAGCTCTTCCTGATGAGCTTTTCCAGTCCCATTAGCCTATGATTTTTGATTTACCAATAGCCCCGTGCAATGTGCACACATCACTACATTAATGCTTTTAGTCCACCCTCTGCCATCGGCATCCTCTTCATTTCCCGCATAGGCAATATTAAAAAATGCAATCACATAAGTTACATATGCAGCCCAAATACCCACACAGTAGGTAGATCACCACATTCTCCATGAATGGAATTATGTATTCTAGGATGCATATTTTGTTGGAATAGATGAATACATGCTTATTACAAGGTTGAGTCAGAGTAAGCTTCATTGGAAGGGTTGGTAAGATAGGCGACCCTTTTGTAAGTAATATACGTTTTAATGGTTGGGTGAGTTGGATATAATTTGATGTGATGTTATTCTTCTTTTATATTGAGTGGCGAGTTGGGCCTTGCCCCCCTTTCTAAGGAACTTCCATCATTATCTAGGTGCAAGGTTGAGGCCCAGTCTTGGTACTTACTACGGTACACAACTCTATCCAGATACCCATGAGATCTGTACCGTGTGAACCCCCTACAGGTAGGGAGAAGAGGGATGGAGAAAACCTTCCTCTAATCACTATTTTATATATTTCTTTAGGTAATTCCAATGAATATTTGTATGCATCTTAATATGTGGTATTAAGATTGGTGCTAGAAGAAGTTATGAATATAATCTCAGTTTATACGCGACAAGTTGGTTTATAGGAAAGGATTAAACATGCTTTTTGAGAGGATTTGGATATGATTAAAAGAGATGATTTGCGTAGGTGGAGATCTAAATGGACATGTGGGAGATGCTGCTTTAGGGGTATGCTAGTGTTCATGAAGGCCATGACTTTGGGGATAGAAATAAAGAGAAAAAAGTCATCGTAGATTTTGTAATGGCTTATGACCTTTTCATAGCAAACACTCTCTTCAAGAAGAGGGAGGTGCATTAATTACTTATAAGAGTTTTGATTAAAACACATATATATTACTTTGCGATGAGGAGAAGAGATCGATTGTGTTGCAGAGACTGCAAAGTAATTCCATGAGAGAGCTTAACATCTAAACATCGCTTGCTAGTAATATATGGGAAAATAAAAATGTTGGCAAAGAAGAGGATGGTTCCCAAGATCATAAGAACTAAACAGTGGGATCTTCAATTGAAGTAATCACACTTCAAGGAGAAGGTTTTAGAAGACTTATCTTGGAATTGGAACCGAAGTGCAAACAAGATGTCTGAGGCAGTAACATCTTGTATTCGAAGGGTTGGCAAAGAGATGCTGGGCGGGTCTAAAGGAGGAGTTTTGTGCCAAAAAGAGGCTTGGTGGTGGAGTGAAGGGGTGTAAGAAAAGTTTAAAATTAAAAGAGCTTGCTTTAAAGCTATGCATAAGGATAGAATAAGAAATTTGTCACAAACTACAAATTAACGAAGAAGGAAACAAAGAAGACTGTAAGTGAAATTAAGTCAAAAACTTATGAAGTTTTATGCAAAAAGCTTGACTTGAAGGAGGGTCAGAAGGATACATTCAAATTGGCCAAAACAAGAGAAAGAAAGATCAAAGATCCTTGTCAAGTGAGATGCATCAAGGATGAGGAAGGTCATGTGCTTGTACCTCATTAGGATTCAAAGACTAGATGGAAGCAATATTTACATAAACCTTTCATAGGGGAAGGGAATAAAGAGATAACCTTGGGAGATCTTGTTGGTAGTGAATATTACCTGAAGCATGCAAGCTATAGACGTATACAAAGGAAGGAAGTAGAGGAGGGTTTACACGTTATGGAACCTAGGAAAGGGGTTGGACCTTGATGACATTCCTATAGAAGTTTGGAGAGTTCTATGTGCATGGGGTTTTACTTGGCTCATAAATTTATTCAATGTTATTTGATGAAGACAGGAAATGCTCGAAGAATGGGAGAGAAGCATTGTGGTGCCTCTTTATAAGAGTAAAGGAGACGTGAATTGTTTGAATTATAGAGGTATCAAACTGATGAATCATGCTATGAAAATTTGGGAATGTGTGATCGGAAGTATGTTGAAGAAAGGTTCCAAAGTAACTGAAAATCAATTTGGATTCATGCTAAATCGCTCAACTATTGAAGCTTTCCACTTGTTGAGGAGAACAATGAAGATTTATAGAGTTAAAAAGAGAAAACCTCCATATGATTTTGATTGATTTGGATAAGACTTACGATTCAGGCCCAAGGGAGATATTATGGAGAGTTTGGAGAAGAGACAAGTACCTGTCTTATACATTAGCCTTATAAAGTATATGTCATGTATGATGTTGCTTCATCTTGTATAAGGATCCAGTCTGGGAAGACGGTCTATTTTAGCATCATCATCGGTCTGTATCAAGGTTCAGTTTTGAGTTCATTCCTTTTTATTTTGATTATGGATGTATTGACTAGTCACATTTAGGATGAGATACCTTGGTGCATGTTGTTCGTTGATGATATTGTGTTGATTTATGAGACGAGATGTAGTAAATGAGAAGCTAAAAATTTGGAGACATGCCTTAGAAACTAAAGGATTTCATATAAGTAGGGCTAAGATTGAATATATGGAGTACACATTTGATGGAAAAGCGATGAAGGACTTGAGGCGAAGATTAGAGAAAATAACATTCATAAGAAGGATTCTTTTAAATACTTGAGTTGGGATCTATTTTGCAACAGGATGGGGAAGTTGATGAAGATGTTACACATAGAATAAATGCAGGTTGGATAAAGTGGAGAGGAGCCTCTACTGTTCTTTGCGACAAAAAATCTATTTCAAAGTCAAAGGAAAGTATTACAAAGCAGTCGTTATACCTGCTATGCTCTATGGATCAGAATGTTTGCCTGTGAACCATAGACATGCACAGAGAATGATAACAACAGAAATGGAAATGCTAAGGTAGAAGTATGATCATACACAAAAAGGATCAGATTCGGAATAATATGATCAGAAGGAAAGTTGATGTAGCTTTTATAGAGGATAAGATGAGAGAAAACACTTAAGATGGCTTGACCATTTGCAAAGGAGGTCGGTTGATGCACCAGTTAGAAGATGCGAGATTTGAGATGTTGAGCTAGTTAAGAGAGGGCGAGGACGACTCGAGAAGTGTTGGGATGAGACTATCCGAAGGAATCTTAGTTATTTGGATTTAAACGCAAGAATGACCCAAAATAGATATGAATTGTGGCAAAAAATCCATGTAGCTGACCATACCTAATTGTGGGAAAATGTTTTGTTGTTGTTAATATGTGGTATGCTCTCTCAGTTTTTCATTATAATATGACCATCATATTGATTATTAGTTGCCTTGACATATTAGTCAAATACTATTTTCTTTCCAACATATTATTCTAAGGTTATGCAGAAGATATCTTATTTCACAATCGGACAAGACATCAATCTGGTAGGAATTAGGCATCAAATGGGCTGATACTGGGATCTTGAAAGCTTTTGGGACTCAGTGCTCATTGAATGGTTTTGTCATGCTAGAGAATTGCTCCTCCTTATTGTGACTATACGGGCGATTTGGATTTCTAGAGACGGTGTTATGCTTCCACCTGTTTCTATACTGAAAATGTAATCTATCATGCCAAGACTGTGCTCGAGTTATGGTTCTGTAACGTAAACATGATTTTTCCCAATAAATGAATATACATTAGGCGGACACCTTTGCATGTTCCCTTTTTTTGGTTAAAAAATCTATTGATCAAACCCTACTCAAGCGGAATTGTTAGAATCTATCTTGATTTATCATTGCTTTAGGATGGAAGCATCACAATGACCTATTATGAGTGCACCAACCTTGAGTATTTCCAATACCCTTGCATCATTCATAGTGGAAGTCGGGACGTCTTGAAGTACATGCTACTATATTTGATGTCTTATTCTAAGGTTATGCAGAAGATATCTTATTTCACAATTGGACAAGACATCAATCATACTCTTGCCAAAAAATATACTTATAATGAACTTGTACCATGTTTTTCAAACAAGATAACCATAGGTGGTTTTCATTTTACCCTTATGTCTTTTGAGTGACATATCTTCTAGTTTATCGTATAAACGTGTGTGATTATTTAAGGAGGTTACTTCTCATATACGTCGATATGCACCCAACTCATCTGTATATTCATTGATTAGACCATCAACCTCATGGTCTACTAAATATAGACATCTGGATACATAAATATATATCTTTCTCCAATCAAACAATGAATGTCCACTTGTGATTGTCATGGGGTAAGACTTCATATGTCTCGACCTCATCAGGTCAGCTATTTAACTTGACTGATTCGACAGTTTGAGAACCTTTATTCTATTTCCTATGCATAAGGCTCACATTAAAGGCACCCATCAAATGCTAGTCGACAAAGAATATTGTCATTTCTTCTCTACTAGGGATCATATACAACAACAAAATGCCTTCTCCCACATTAGGTAGGGTTTACTATATTAAGATTCCTTTAGATAGTCTCCTTTCAACACTTCTTGGACCTTCCCCATCCTCTCTTAGCTGGCTCAACATCTCACATCTCGCATATTCCAACTAGTGCATCAATATACCTCCTTTGCAAATGGCGTGGTTCTATCTCATCTTATCCTCAATCGAAGCTACACCAACTTTCTTTCTAATCACATTGTTTAGAATCTGATCTTTTCTTCTTTCAAAAAAGTAAGAATCCGATCTTTTCGTGTAATGTTAATGTCAGTCTTTGTACATGTCTATGGTTCATAGGATTCATAGAGCATAGTAAGTCTCACATGATCTTATCACATACAACAATAGAGGATCTCTAATTTAGCCAACATGCATTTATTCTACAAGTGACATCTCCATCGATTTCCCCATCATGTTGCAAAGTAGCAAGGTTTTAAATCTCGATTTCGATTTCATTTCAAGATGGCAAAAATGAAACAATTTCGAAATTTCACTAATTTTGGCCAAGATTGCCCTAGATTTGTGAAGGAAATGTTATCTTCTCTAATCTTTACCTCAATTCCTTCCCTACTACTTCCATCAAATGTGTACTCTACATAATTAGTTTTAGCGCTATTTATATGAAATCGTTTAATCTTTAAGGCATGTCTCCAACCCTCAAGCTTCTCATTTACTCCATCTCTAGTCTCATCAACCAATACAATATCATCGACAAACAACATATATTCTCATCAAAGTGACTAGTGACTAGTGAACTCGTTCCTAATCAAAGTAAAAAGAAAAGGACTCGAAGCTGAACCTTGATGTATACCGACAATGACGTCGAAACAATCACTCTTCCTAGATTCGATCCTTCCACAAGATGAAGTCCCATCATGAATATCCTTTTTAAGATTAATATACATGTACTTGTTTCTTTTCCAAAACTCTTCACAAGATCTTCCATTGAATTGAATCATAAGTCTTCTCCAACTCTGTGAAAATCATATAGAGGTTCTTCCTTTTAGCTATATAAATCTCCATTGTTCTCCTCAACATGTGGATAACTTAAATAGTTGAGCGACTTGGCATGAATCCTGATTGGTTTTGTGTTATTTTGGAAACTTGCCTCAGTCTTCTTTGGATCATACATTCCCAAATTTTTCTTAGTATGACTCATCAATTTGATACCTCTGTAATTCAAACAATTTTGAATGGCTCCTTTATTCCTGCAAAGAGGCATCTTGATGCTTTTCCTCCATTCTTCTGGCTTTTTTTTGCTTTGTCAAATAAGATTGAATAAATTTGTGAGCCAAGTCATGTTATGTTCACCTAGAACTCACCAAACTTTTATAGAAATGTCATCAGGTTCTACATCTTTCTTAGGTTTCATAACCTTCAAAGCCTCCTCTATTTCTTTGCTTTGTTTTTGTCTATAACTTGCAAGATTCATGTAACTTTCATTACTAGCTAGACCTCCCGAAGTGATCTATTTATTCCTTTGTCCAATGAAAAACTTATGGAAGTATTGCTTCCATTTAGTCTTTATATCCTTTTGAGTAACGGGTACATGCCCTTCCTCATCATTAATGCATCTCACTTGACTAAGATCTTTGATCTTTCTTTCTCTTGCTTTGGTCAATTAATATATCCTTCTGGCCCTTGTCTTAGCTTTTGTACAAAACTTCATAGGTTTTTGTCTTAGCTTCACTTACAATCCTTTTTACTTCCTTTGCTATTTTTTGTAGTTCGCAACCGTTCCCTCTGTTCTACTAGAAATCATATATTGGACAATGTTGGCAAATAGAAATTGCGTGCTTCTCATATAGACCCTAGAGCTCTCTTATATAGGAGAAAAGCCATGGGTAAATTACATAGAGGTATACGAGAAATATAGGAATAGAAAACATATACAATGGGATACAAATATCTTAATAGAATGGTAGATGTGGGACTAAACACTGGCATAACAATTGTACATGGGAGAAGAATATGAGAGAGGGAGCGTGGGAACAAGGGAGGGAGCGTCGTCGGGGGGAAGCGACGAGTAGGAGGATCGCTGCGGGGGTGTGCTCTTGGCGGAGAGTTGTTGGAGAGGATACACTCTCGCGTAAGGAGAAGGAAGAAGGCTGGGTGTTGGTTACCCATCGCAAGCATGGTCGAAGATGTTTCAGATGCGATGAGGCAAGCCATGTCATGTCCGAACGCTTGAAGCCTTCGCGTTGCTTTGGATGTGGGAAGATTGGTCATGATCATGTGTTTTGCCTGTATGTGGCCGCGACGTCGCAGATATGCTTCTGCGTGATGGTAGGGGGGAGGGGTTATGTTGGGAAGTGGAGTTCAGATCAAATGGGCGTATCTTTTGCGGAAGTCATGGCTGGTAAAGAGGTTGAAGAGTCGAGAGTACGGTTGATAGGTTCGTGGATGAAAACTTCTTTGTCCATTAAATCCGCATGGGCTGGAGTCTCGTTTCTCTTTGGGAAGTTTTGTAGGAGATGTCATTTTGCAGAGAAAGAAGCAAGTATTGTGTGCGGGGATTGTCGCGGGTTCAGGCGGACTGGTTAGTCAATCTACAGGGTAAGAATAACGTTCTATGGCGCTACCTGCGCTTTGCAGATGGAGGGGAGATTGTGTTCACCAAATGAGTTGCTCAGCTTTGGGGGGTCCCGTTGCTCTCTCGAATTATGGAGGTTCTTGGCCCGACCCTAAGGGAGATCGGAATCGTGACAAAAATTTTGGTCGATGGATGTTTGCTGGGGTCCGATCCTGGTATCACCATCATCCTTTTGGAATGCCATGAGAATCTCGTGTTGCCTATTCCACTGATGAAGCTATTGGTTGGCCATGCGACGTTCCTGATTTCCGTACAATTTTTGGTGCTGTCGCCACCTTTGTTCGAGCAGATGGTGTCGTTGGAAGCCAGTTCTCCCGTGACGGAGACACATCAGCTGTATCACGGAAATCGAGGTGATTTCACGCGACCTTTCATTTCCTATTCTGTGTGGATCGGGAGATGTAGCGGCAGTAGATGTTCTCGAAGCTAGACCTTTCCAGTGCCACCCTGGGTTATGCTTTCTTGTCGGCCAGGCGTGCCGGATGGATCTACTAACCTGGGTCCCGTGTTCGGTAATTGGAGCTGCTCTATCCGTATTCAGATGTGGGGGTTCGGATCAATCTCTGAACGGGTCGGTTATTCTCACGACCCACCTTGGTTCAGGTCCTAAGGCGGATCTTGCTTCGTTGGTACCGTTTCGAGTTTTCTGTTATGCTGGCTAAATCTTTCGATGTATCCCTGTTCAACCCTTCGATCCGCTACTGCTGACTTCTCCGGCGGAGTGGGTGACAACCTCGGAGACTCTAGCCCCCTACTAGCCGCAACTTTTTGATGACTCTTCATTTCGGGGCGCTCACGTTGTGATTCGAGATGGTATTGACCTTGATGAGCCTGTACCATCAACTGCAGAGGTTGCTGGGTGGGGTATGCAAGGGGGAGAAACCTGACTGGTTGAAGGGAGTTCTTGATCTCGGGTAGTGGAAGGGGAAATGCAAAGATATACAGACAGAATCGGAAACCAAAATTGTGGAATGGTGAGGTGCAGATTGTTTATGAGCGGAAGGCACATGTGGTGGTGCTTGCTGGAGCGGTGAGCACAGTGAATGGCCAAATTTGTGCTTAAACGAAGATTCTTTCCTGGAGCATTAGAGGTCTGGGTGACCCCAAAAAAAGGAGAGCCATGGATATGGGGTTTGTGGAATGGGGATGTGATGTCATCCTTCTTCAGGAAACAAAACTTGACTCTTGTATTATGGCCTTGTGGAACTCGTTTTACACTAGTTTGTTGCCTGGTTATCGAATGTCAGATGCCTTGGGAAGCTTTGGAGGCATGATTTTGACATGGAGGAATACTTCTTTTCAGTTTCAGGCAGAGTTGAAGGGCTCACTCGTCCTTTCGATTCTTTTGGAATGCTCAGTCTCCTCGTCTCTTTTTGCTTTCTCGTGTGTTTATGGCCCATGTCAGTCGGTTATGTGGCATGAGTTGTGGACGGATATCCATGCAGCTAGAAATGCATTTCCGGATTGTGCTTGGCTTATTGGGGGAGACTTCAATGTTTCGCTGCTTTCTTCTGATCGCCCACACCTATGGGGTGGCCAAAACTTGTGATCCTCTGACTTTGCTGACTTGATTGATGATCTTGAGCTTGAGATTCTTGATGTTGTGGATACAAAGTATACACGACAGAGTTCGGGATCCTGTTCCTGCATTGATCGCTTTCTTGCCTCGTCTGAGCTCATGGATATGTTCCTGTGTTCCTTCGCTTTGTGTAGGCCCCGCACGTGTTCTGACCATACACTGTTGATTTGGGATTCTGGTTCTACCTCTCTGGTAAGAGATTTCTTCAAATTTGAGCGCGTATGGATTCTGGAGGACTCGTTCAGAGAGTTGATGCCTTGTTATTTTTGGTTCGACGA
Organism: Ottelia alismoides; assembly: GCA_037367405.1. NCBI lineage: Eukaryota > Viridiplantae > Streptophyta > Magnoliopsida > Alismatales > Hydrocharitaceae > Ottelia > Ottelia alismoides. The sequence continues at coordinate 1,209,176 of JAZKJV010001031.1, read as the reverse complement.
CGATGAGATTCTCAGAGAAATTGAAATGTCTGTGTCAGGGATTGTGTGCCAGGAGGTGAGAGTCTAGGAAAGCTCGGAGGGTGGCTGCTGAAATGGAAGTCCAGAGACTTGACAGACCGGAGGATGATAGACAACTGGATGCTGATGAGTTGGGGCAAAGGACCTATGCCCATAGAATGGTAGTGGAGGAAGATAGGAAGCAAGTGACAGAGTGGAAACAGAGGCCGCGACTTGCCTTGCTAAAGGAAGGTGATGCGAACATGGCCTTTTTCCGTAGGGTTTCCAGTGGCAGACGTCGGACCAACTCTTTTCGGTCTATGATTGTTAGTGGAAACATATTTGAAGGGGACAAAGAAATAGGTAGTGCGATTGCTGATCACTTTCACGAATTCTCTAGGCTGGCCGCATCCATACCTTGGTGTTGGAGTGGTCTTGGGACTTCTAGGCTCTCTGATTCGCACACGGGTAGCTTGACGGTGCCAGTTACCTTGGAAGAGGTTAAGTTAGCTGTGTGGAGTCTGAACGCAGATGGTGCACCAAGTCCGGATGGTTTCCCGCTAATTTTTTTATAAAGAATTCTGGAATGTGGTGGGTGGTGAGGTGCTGGAGGTTGTGGAGGAGTTTTGTCGATGCAATGAGGGATTTGAAAGACTGAATAAGGCACTGATTTTCCTTCTCCCAAAAACTGGATCGACGGAGAGGATAAAAGATTCATGTGATTACCCTCTCGAATGGCATCTACCTCATTGTAGCGAAGGTGCTCGGGGTTTGTTTTAACAAAGTTCTTGATCATCTAGTTTCACCAGTTCAGTCGGCGTCCATTCCTGGCCGTCAGATTGGGGATAGTTAGGTGATGACTTCTGAGATTATATCGGATTGGAAGCGAAGTGGCAAGCAGGTGTTACTTTGGAAAGTGGACTTTGCCAAAGCCTATGACACCTTGGACCGACATTTTCTGTGGGCCGCTCTATACATGAGGGATTTTTCTGACATTTGAATCTCTTGGATTAAACAGTGCATCAACACTACGTCACTGTCGATGCTTGTTAATGGACGTCATGAGGGAGGATTCTTTCAGTCGTAGAGAGGAGTTAGACAGGGATGTCCTCTTGCCCCTTTACTTTTTGTCCTTGCTGTTGATGTTCTTGCCTGCATGGTTGATCGGGTTCAGAGAAGTGGGATTGTGACAGGCTACAGATGTGGAGATATACATATCCCCTTGCTGCAGTATGCGGATGACACGATCCTGTTTATTGAGGGTGGAAAAGAGGAGGCGGGTGACATGAACATTACTCTTGAGATTATTGGTGAGATGTCAAGCCTGGAGCTGAATCATAGCAACTTTACTGTTGTCCTGTTTGGCATGTCGGAGGAGGAGGCTCGCTCCTGTAGTATGGTGCTGGGCACGGCATGCGGTTCCCTTCCTCTCTGATATCTTGGGCTTCCTCTCACGGACGACAAAATTAAGGTGTCGGACTGGTTGCTGGTAGTGGAGAAGATGGAAAGGAAAATAACTGGCTGGAAGGTAGCTTTGTTGGTGGCCAACTGGTGTTGATTAAGGCGGTTCTCTCTGCGATCTCGGTGTTCTTCTCTTCTCGCCTACTACTGGTGGGCATCAGACGGAGATTGGAGCACTTGATGCACATGTTCTTATGGAACAAATCTGGTCAGGAAGGGTATGGCATACACCTGGTTGATTGGGAGACCATTATTCATCCTAAAAAGTATGGGGGACTTGGGATCAGGAGCTTGGAGATTCTCAACGAGGCTCTCTTACTCAAGTGGGTGAACAGGATTTAGGGTAAAGATGAGGGTATGTGCTGTCACCTAATCTGATGTCTTTATGGCGTCTCCTTGGCGAGCCCTGGCCTGCTGCGACAAGGGCCAAATCACTCTGCATTTTGGAAGGGGATTCTGAAAGTTACGCCCCGCTTTCATGAGCTCTTTAGCCCGGTGGTTGGGAATGGTGCTACTTTTGATTTTTGGATGGATGATTGAACGGGGGCGGCCCCCTCTGCATCCGCTTCCCTCGCCTATTTGCATTGCCTGCTAATTCTGATGCACGTGTCGTGGATTGCTGGGACAATGGTAATTGGATATCGGTTTTCAGATCATCTTTTTCTGATCAGCGCTTGGAGGAGTTCCTACTCCTTATGGACTCGCTTGGGTAGGTGGGCATGCCCTCCCATGGCTTGGACCACTGGATTAGGAAGAATGCACCCTTCTCGGTTCAGAAGGCCTATGACACCATTTGTAGGCCTCCACCCTCCCTTACGGGTAGTATGCTTCAGGACTGCGGACTCATTTGGATGCTTGGTCTTCCGAAGAGGATTGGTTTTTTCCTCTGGCTATTCGCGGTGGTATTAGATGGTTGTCCCTTGTGTGGTATTGACGTTGAGACTCTGGAGCACTTTTCTGCTGCCATGATTCCAAGCCTGTGTGGAGTGAGGTGGGACTGGATTGGATAGGCACCCGTGATTTCAACTCCTTTTGGTTTTCTCTTTATGGGGCATACAATCGACAAAGAAAAGAGGTTCTTATTCCAGTGGTGGTGATGTGGGTCATTTGGCTAGCCATGATGATGTGCTTTTTTCTAGCCACCATTTTTATTGTGAGAATGTCTGTTTCCTTTACAAGCACATGGCTTTTGTAATTTTTACTGTCTAATTTTATTTAATTAATATATTGTGTGGGCACCAATACGTGTTTCCCCTTGGTCTAAATAAATATCTCAACAGACAATATTCACAGATGTAAGTAGAGGCCTCAATCTAACAACAGAATATTCACAGATGTAAGTAGAGGCCTCAATCTAACTCTTTGGATCATCAACTGTATTATATTAGTGTATCATACCCGGCTCGCTGGAGATTCACATGTCTGCAATATGTAACTATTTCATTTCAACTTCTGTAGACTATTTTTGAAATAATATAGAGAATACCAAGTAACAAAAATAGTATTAAGAATGCAAGTAATCATGCGGTTCATATCATGCTGACCATCATGATGCACATGAGAAATAATGTTGGACATTTATTGATTGTAGTACAAGGGTTCTGATTTAGGCCACTTTCTTACACATGTGCTATTATGAAGCAATATAAGAGAAAGTAATGGTCCAAGTACTACTTAATTTTCACATTTAGAAGACTATCCACCAAACTTTCTAACTTTAATTATCTGAACATCAACATATACAAACTATGATTTTTAAATAAAAGATAGAAGCTATTTTACTACAATATATAATGCTGATGAGAAGAGCCAAAAGCTACTGAATTAGCTTATTACCTGGCTGTGCAAAGTCTCCTTTATTAATTGGTAAATGGATATTTCTGAAGAAATTAACCTTTGTGCTGTTATCATGGCATTATAAGGATGAACTTTCTCCTATGTCTGTGCAATACAACAAATGTGCTTTTGAACTTTCTCCTCTGTCTATGCGATACAGGGAATGTGCTTTACGCTTCCAACTCCTGAGGACCCATTTAATGACCGCAATGATCCGAAGGCCAAAAAAGAAATGGCTTTTGATAAATGTCGAGGAGGGAAAACAACTCTTTCTAAACTGGAGAATAGAAAAAATGGAGAAGCAAATAGCGAGTTGATATCGAAGTCAGTACACATGGAGAGCCAGCAACATAGGAAACAAGTGAGTCCTGGAGAAGGCGGCTCAGAGGATTTCCCCTCCAAGTTCCTGATTGTGTGTTTGAATGCCATACAAAATGCATGGACATATGATCCTTCTTCCAATGACTTCACTGCAGAGGCTCTTTTGGTTAGCAGGTGGGGTATTGACTTTTGGAGACATTGTTCTTGTGGATTGGACATCTTGGACGTAAGTGGAGCATGTGCTGTTGCAGAGCAGGTAGCATGGTTGATATCAACTATGTCCGATATTATAGCAAGAAAGGAAAAAAGTGGCATGTTTATTCAGAGTCCTTTTCTCTTGTATATTGTTCCATCTCAGGAAAGGGCTGCAAAGGTAGAGTCCTCATTCTTTTGTTATCTTTTGATTACACCCAAACAATTCTGCTACTAGATATGTATCTGACAAGAATTCCCTTTTGCTTACTATTTTTTAAAATTGAGACTAAATAATGTATATGTTTTTGGAATTGCCAAGGTACGTGCAGTATGCAAACCATTAAAAGTCCTTGGAGTGCATACAGTAAGCTTACATCCTGGTTCAACAATTGGTCACCAGGTTCATGGGTAAGTATATCTAGAGCTGTAATTTTTTTTGAGTTTTCAAGTTGGTGATTTCTTCTTTTGAGCAATTTCCTGGGTATAATTAAACTTGTTTGTGTAGTTTAAAGAATTGCGATCCCGAGTTTGTCATATCCACTCCTGAAAGGCTCCTTGATCTTGTTTCTCTGGGAGCTATGGATATATCTGAGGCTTCTGTACTGGTAAATATTAATTCATGCTTAGAGAAAATTCCCCCTTTTTTTTAAACCTTCGACTGCTATATACTCTTCATTTATTATGTTTATAGAGTTTTTTTTTGAAAATTATGCAACCTTGATGTCTTCAAAATTTTGCAGCCATATCATAACTTCATGAACTTTTGTAACCATGAATGATCGTTTTGCTTTTGTTATGTCTCACAATAAATTGTCAGCCATATTGTAACTACTTCACCGAATATGCAATATAAGTTTTTCATATTTTTCCAGGAATTTTTTTTTCATAAATTTTGATATGTGTTGCATGTTATTTGGAGCAGTTGTTTGTTCTGCAGTTGAGGCAGTGTAATGAGTGATCGAACCAGTGACAAAAAGGAGTTACCCATCCTTGCGATGCATTGAATGTCTATTTTAATATTTGGTGGAATGGTTCTTTGTAGGAACAAATATTTCGGGAGTTGAATGAATACAAGTTTAAACCTGTTTTAGTAAGGTTGCAAACAAATTTGGAATTGTAATTCCATTTCCACCTTCATTCTCGCGAAACAAACTTGTTATAAGGGGCACTCACTGGTAATGGTTGTAAAGAGGCAAGCTCCGAGCTTCTTCATCATGACTTATGACCTTCGTAGCAACCACATGAAAATCTTCTTCCTCAAGAGTGCCATTGAATCCATGCTATCTAGTATCTACATGCCCTCCTGAGGATACTAGTGGACTGGGTACATGTGCCTAAAAGCCTTCTTTACAATGCAGCCTCCATCTACCCAAAACAAATGATTCCTCTCATTGTGGCATGGACCACTTCTTGAGTTTAAGAAGTTTCTAGCCTAGAAAAGACGAGTAAAAAGTAGTAGTTCATGAGTCGTCATCCCCTTAGTGCCTGCCCAACATTCATCTTATAGAAGCGTCTCTATCCACTACTAGAGCCAATGATCTTGATTAACTAGTCCTAAAGAGATACCTCCTAATTGTGGAAATATGCAACATCATGATTCATCAACAACCATGGGCAAATCCTCTTGAGAAGTCTGCAAAGGAGGTCCTCACCAAACCCCAAGGTTTGATCATCCACTTTATTAATCCGTTTTATTCAACACTGACACCTTATTTCCCGCTCATCAAGTATCCTGGTGATGGATGTAACATCCCCCACTCTGTCGATCCCTAATCAGTTCTGATGAGGTGCACATCTTTTAACTTAGGAATACATGCCATCTAATCGATAAGGTTAAACATACCACAATACCTACATCATACACAAAATGCCATAAAGTATGAAATAAATAATATGATAGATATCCATACCCAAATACTGCTTTTATTACATCAACCACAAATAGGGGCTGATTAAAATGAGAAGTAGAAGAACAAAATAGAAAATAATCATATAGTTTGAGTACAACCAAGGTTTTAAAAAACGTGAGGCGTATCGAGACGTTTTCCTCGTATTGCATCGAGGCGTAAGCTTCGAGGCGTATCGAGGCGTAAGCCTCACTCGTGGAAGAAAAGTTTTCATAAAATATAATAATTAATCGTACTTACAATTTTCTAGTTCTAGAAATTAAATAGTTATGATTAAATATATAACTTCATGATATTTCAAGGTTAACATCATGGTTTAAACATCCAAGTTGTTATATAACTCTCTTTTTTTAAACCCTAAATCTGTAAGGAGTCAAGTAAATATGGATATGTAAGCACAATAATGGGTAACTCCATGCAAAATTTAAAGTTTTGAATAAAATTTAACTAAAGAGACTAGATATAACATACCATTGTCAAAATTAAGTGAGATATGTATCATTCAATTGAGAAGGATAAGAGAGTAAGCAGTGAATTGCGATCAGTTTTTACTTTACCATAATGATTGGGGGATAAAATACTTGAATATTGCATGTTATGATCATCTTTGTTCATGCATGCTTTGATATGTATTAATTTAGTTCCGATTGAATAAAAGAAAATATGAGACATGTTTACAAAGTATACTTTTCAAAATTTAGGTCAAAGTAGGGGACTTGAATCCAAACATTTTAATAAAGAAAGCATTTATGCTTGATTCATACTAAAGAGTAGAGGCATTAGATTAAGGACTTAAGGCTCATTTTTTTTGTTCATGTTGCTTTATAAAAAATATGCATAACAAAGTAAAAATAAGCTTAATATGTTAATAAATTAAAAAATTGCATTTCGGTGAAAAAGAATTGAAAATACTTGTCTACGAAATATGAAAAGCTCATAATTAAAAAGAAAAAGGAAAAAATTGCATAAAAAAAAATGAAAAAAAACAGCCCGTATATGAGGCAGCGCCTCGAGGCGCGCCTCATAAGCCTCGAGGCGCACGCCTCATTGGGGCTAAGTGAGGCGTACGCCTCGAGGCGTTTTTCTCTGAAAAACGCCTCGAGGCGTACGCCTCAGCGCCTCGAGGCGCGTTTTTAAAAACAATGAGTACAACTATACTATAATTACTAGAACCAACTTAAACTGAAGTAAAACTTGGTGGACTCACCCTTACTGGTGGTTTGCTGGAGCAAGCTGTAATGCACGTGCTTCCTTCTCAATCTTGATGTCACTTGAAGAGAAATCCAGTACGGATGGGTGAATACCCAACAATAGTATGCATAAATCACAAAAAACATAAGGTACAAAAGGAGAAACCACTTAAGAGTAGAATATAAACACATAATTACAAGTAACACAAACTATCACCACCTGCATCTGTACATGTAATTGTACACATAACCCGCAAGTTATGTCAAGGGCTCGTCGTCAGCTAACATCTTTCATAACTAGCTTATTTTTCAACTTATTTGATATTGAAATCAATGCTGGTGACGATAACATTCGGAAGAGAGATTCTTTTAGATGCATGTGATCTATTTTGCAACATGATGGGAAAATTGATGGAGATGTTACTAATAAAATAAATGCAGGATGACTAAAGTGGAGAGGAGCCTCTACTGTTCTCTGTGATAAGAAAATTCCTTTAAAAATAAAAAAAGTTTTACAAAACAGCCATGAGACATGTGATGCTCTATGGATCTGAATGCTGGTATGTGAACCATAGACATGTGTAGAGAATAGCTGTGGCAAAAATGAAAATGCTAAGGTGGATGTGTGGATACAGATAAAGATTGGATTCAGATTGATGCAATCAGAAAGAAAGTTGGTGTAGCTTCGATCGGGGATAAGATGCGAGAAAACTGCTTAAGATGGTTTGGTCATTTGCAAAGAAGGTCAGCTGATGCACCAGTTAGGAGATACGAGTTTTGGGATGTTGAGCCGGCTAAGAGGGCGATGACGACCCAAAAAGTGTTGGAAAGAGACTATACGAAGGGATCTTAGTTTTTTGGATGTAAGCCTGTCATTGACCCAAGATAGATCTGAATGGAGGCAAAGAGTTCATGTAGCCGTCCCTACTTAATTGTGGGAAAAGGCTTTGTTGTTGTGTTGTGTAATCAATTATTATTATATCTGTTACCTTGGGATTCCATTAGGCCCGAGTTAAGTATCCATGGAAAATATGCCAACCCATGAGCTTATCGCTCGTGTAATCCCTAACCAAATCATAGTAGGATCGTGTAGCGAGTTTGTCTAATATCATCCTCAACCCAGGAACCAAGAACCTAACTGCTCTAAGTACAACAAAATTGGAAGTTGCAGCTCCAGATGACTAAAAACACGGATATGATTTTCTAACATAAATATCGTGCCTACTCCCACTGTCGGCCTGCGATGCCCCTCGGATGCAACTGACTCTACTATGATTCACTTGGACAATGGCCAGAACGTCATGTACTGCCTTGTAGTTTTTTGTCCCCACACCATACTTTTATCTTTTAATTTAGTTTTCTGTCCCCACACCATACTTTTAATTTAGTCGCTCACTCCTGAAATGTTTCAATCACTCCATACTTAGCACTTGTCATTGTCGCAACCAATTTGTGGGTTTATTTGTTTGATGATCATCATATGCAAACGTGTCTCAAAATTCACACTGTAGTGATATTCATACTAATGTTATCCAATGTAATGCTTTGTCGAACTTATGAATCAAAAGATATATAACAAACATTGCCGCTGCAAAGGTTTGGCCAATTATAGTTTGAAAGGCTATATTTTTCAGGTAGTTGATTAGTCAAGCACACAAGGTGGGTTACCTTGACACCTTGTTCTCGCTTCTACCACACTTCAAGCAAAAGGAGTATCTTCTCGGACTGCCGAGTTATATCAAGCCCTTAGAGTAATGGTAGAAAGATGAGAACTAAAATGTCTCTCTAACATAGAAGGCAAGTGCTTGCAACTCCCAAAACCCGCAACAGTCGAATCTGGAGACTTAGGGCACACGTCGAGGGATTTGGGCTCTAGTCCTTAGCGGGTATGTCCTCGCAATCTCAATTGAAAGTGCCTATATATAGTGACGTGGTTTCTCTCCCATAAACAATGAATTTCATTTATTCTAAAAAGGCATATAAGGTTATTTTTAGACCGTTCGCTCGATATACGAGGACATCTCTCATGACTGTGCAAGAATCTGGGGGGTGTAAAATGCCCTTAAGGATAAAAATCTTATGGTTGATAAGGAGAGGCTGGATTATGACAGGTGTTAGGCACGCTGGGATTTTTCTTAGATGTATTGAGGACAAGGATGCAAAAAACGGTCTAAGCGGCCTTTTAAACGACCTTTTAAACGTATGCGGTGCCTGACCGCATCGTTTAACCAAAAGCGGCCCATAAACGGTCAGGCCGCATAAACGGCCTTAAACGGCCTTAAGCGGTCTTATGCGGCCTTTTAAGCGGTCTGAAACATCCCTTTAAGAACATGGATCTACTTTTTTCAAAGGATCACCATTATCCATGACTTTTTGGATTCATGCCATGAATTGTAATTGTTTATCTTGTCTATTTTGACATTTAGATGAAACATTTCCTTGAAAATGACAATATTTGATATATATTGTGAATATGTGATCATATTTTTTATTTATTTATACTTTTTTATTAATTATATGTATTTAATAATTTTTATTAATTTAAAATGCAAAACCGCATAACCCGTTTAATTTCCGTTTAAACTCCCGCATACCGTTTACTCAGTAATCAGTGACCTTACCGACTGAATACCGCATACCGCTTTTTGCAACCTTGATTGAGGAGTGCAAAAGATGTGGTGAGCGAAGGATATTGAGCACCTTTTCTTCATATGTGTAAGTCCACGGAGACATGGGAGAGAGCAGGATTGTCAGGTGTACGCTGGGATATTGTGTAGTCTTTCTGGGGCTCCATTTGTCCATTTGTGCACACGAATGGACCATTTGGCTAGGAAGAAACAATGTTATTTTCAAACAGGAGAGAATTTACTCGGAGAATGTAATTGAGCATTGTAGAGCGCTTTGTGAAAGTTGGCATTTGTAATTTTGTTTATAATTTTTATAAGCATATTCTTTGGATGGGTCTCTAAAGGAGGTCCATCCCATCTTTCTCAAAAGAAGTCTATCTGAGGTTAAAGGATGTATGCCTGATCGTGATAGTTACGACCGTATCTTAATTCTCTCGACCTCGTCAAGTCAACACTTCGACATAACTATTTCGATACCCTTGGATCTCTATTCTTATGCAGAAGACCTACATCGAGAGGACAATCAGAAATCGATCTTTAGAGAAAGATTGTCATCTCTATCTCAGACTGGAGATCAACCCTGAATCACATGATGCTTTCAGTTGTGTCTTCAATCCAACTCCTTAGATTAATTCGAGATGGCCAAGGAACATAATCCTAATTGTACTTATGTACCTTTAATTAAGTGCAAACACACGCATTCAAGTCAAATGAAAACAATAACTCTTATTGCATTAATTAATAGGTCATCAATGGCTTACAAATCCAACATAGTAGGTCATGGATTCAAATTACCCGAAGATCATTATGATTTCCGAAAGAAGTGAAAAATACATATATTCTTTCACGTATAACCATGACGATTGAGAAGGCCGTATCTGAATATCCAAATTATTTTACTTAATTATCATATACCTTGCTTGGGAAGATTATATCAAAGTATTAACATGGTAGAGATAAGCTTTCTGCATACAACTAAAAGAAAGAAATTAGGATGCTTCTAAGTCATACATATATGCATTTCAATGAGATATAATTCCACTTCAAGATGAGATGAGCCACTAAAGTTGTGATATTTATAGCTGACTTTACGACTCATATAATAACTTGTGAAAAATTAAAATGTACTTGTAAAAGGTGATCTTTCAAAAGTTCACGTATATGTAATGACTAATGAGATGTTTATGCTTGTAAAGACAGTGCCAGCGCCTTGCAAGTAAAGAACTTGCAAAATGCGTGTGAATTTTCACCTCATTGGAGTTGAGATCCTATCTCATCGGATACTATTCTATTTGTGTTTTTTTCTGGTCAGTTTCATCTTACCGCAAATCCCACCTCGTATTTACATAGTATGCACATATGGGGCTTTAACGCACGATCGTGTATTAGCACTTATATCCATCTCTTTGTTATTTCCGAAGTCAAAATGACCATGCCATCGTATTTATGATGTGATAATGTTATGTGCAGGTGGTTGATGGTCTGAGAGCTCTTTTTGCATTGGACTCCATGGCCAGTGTTAAAAAAATCAGGTCCCTCATTGTTAAAGCACCTCAAACTATTGTTTTCGGTGAGTCTATGGATGAGTCCCCTGGCATTTTGACGTCCCTGACGAGACCTCCAGTCTGTAAGCTTTCCTTGAATGACTTTGCTTAGGAGGTTGGAGTATAAGGAATTGTTCCTATCAACAAAGTTGGCTTTCAGTTGAAGATGCAGTCCCTTGTGGACATCTCTTCATGACGTATTTAGGGAAATTCTGCAATTACAGAGATTTGGCTCTGGTGGCGTCGCTTTCAGCAGTATAATTTATTTTGTTATTAGGAGTACAGTTTTGACTTACGGATGTAATGGAAGAGATTCTGTAACCCTCGTATTTTTCTAACGGGTAATTACTCGGATTCGAACCTTGATCCTTTAATATGGAAGTCCACATACTAAGTTATCGTACATTTAAGGGGGTTTTCTGTGGTCATTGTTGTCCTGCAAAGGTTGTCTGAGTCATTAGACTGCTCCCTTCAAGTCATGTTGATAGTTCAGCATCACCAAATGGTCTTCATTCTCGTCTAGTTTTCTTGTTTGCTTCTTCATTGAGAGTAATAATGGTCCGGAGATCAACTAGTTTTCAATTTTATGATTTTATCTGTTCCTATCTAGTTCTATTGTGAATTTGAAATTGGGGAAATAACGGAAGTCCAAGTTGGACCAGTTGTATCCCCATCCTTTCCGTTCCTCTATATATTTGTTTTTTCAGGCCAGTTTTAGTTTTGGAAGTTGAAACACCACGTTATTTATGGAAAAGGCTTGATAAATAGCTTAGAGAATCATCTGGGGTGCTATTGTTTGATGATATTTTCTTCAAAAATAGTGTTCCCAAGTGGTTGCGATTTCGCACCATAGAGCGAGGGATAGGAAATACCTTATCTGTCTTTATTTTTCCTGTGCCAACCAAGCAGAGAATTGCAAAAAAAAACCTCTTATCCATCTTTGTTCATCCTTATTCATCCTTATTTTCACCCTCTAACCGAACAGAAACTGTGCTTTATCTCTCCTTATCACTCTATTCTTATTCAGCGAGCTGGGGGTTAAAAGCGAAAGAAAAATCTCCTTTGTTTTTTTTATCAATTCTGTAAGAGATAGATCTTTCTGAATCACCATCACGTCTAATCTGTTCTCAGGCTGAGGAGAGTCTTTGGATCATCTTCCGTTGCTGCTGGGACGGAAATCGCTGGCCTTTACCCTGACGTATGATGTTTTAACCTTGCATAAGATGAATTGCTCAATAATAGGAAAATGGGGGCTTGCACGTTTCTGATGAGAGAGCGGTGAATTAGCTTCGCGTGAGTGGCATGAAGACATTGGGGGTTCGTAAGGGAAAGGCTTTAGAATAATATATTGGCACAGACCCGTGATTTCACTTGAATATTGAAGATATCATAGCATCTCTTACATTCAGTGGGGCACATGCCTCATCCTATTTTCTTGAGGCAAGAGCCTCGAGCTCTTGGGTAGAGGTAGATCTGGCCAAAATGCTGGTCGGGCTGGCCCATGGGCAGAGCCGAACTGGTTGAGGTTCAAAAAACTTCTATCCAAAGCCCGTTATGGCCCGACTCATGGTTCATTTCGTTCTTTTTCCATTGAATTATTTAATGGTATTTAATATGTATAAATAATTTTATTAATACAATTTATACTTTATATAACTAATATAAAGTAGTTTACATGTTACTTGACATGTAAACTATTAGATTTTATTTAAAACTAGTCACATATGAAAATTTTGAAGTGTATCATATTAGTACATGTATTATTCAGTTTGTATTTACAAGCTTGTAAAAGTCGGTCGACTAGACGAGTGGCAGGGGGGGGTAGCTGACTCAACTAGGGTTAGTCGGTCAGCCCGACTAGTCGGTGGACTAATCGGCTGACTTTTACATCAAGCTTTTATATTTTTTATATTTTTTAAGGCAAACTTATTCTATGCTTAATGTTATATTTAAAGTCAATCACTTCTTTTCTTTCATTATGTAAGTATAGAAAATATACAAATCTATGTTAATACATAAGCAAACTTATTCTAATATGCAATAATGTTATATTTAAAGTCAACTGCTTTTTTTATTTCATTATAAAAGTATCGAAAATGTACAAATCTATGTATAAAAATGATTTATATATTTAAAATAATTAAAAAAAATTCAAAATCGACTAATGGTTGACTAAATTTGATTAGTCGTCCAACTGCCGATTAATCCTTAGTCAGTAACCCCACCGATCGAGTACCGACTACCGCTTTCTGCAACCTTGTATATTTATATATATTTTATTTTTTGCAGGCCGGATCGAGCAGGCCCATGCCCAAATCTCCAAGTCTAAGCCCGTCCCATGAGTAGGCTAGGCAGGCAGGCCCCTAGCCAGTCGACCATGTATAGGTAGAGGCATAGATTTAGTGCTTCGAGGCTCTTTCATTGTTAAGGCAATTATAGATATCCATACAACAAAGAGTAGTGGAAGCTGGATTTAGGGAGTTAGCAATAGTAAACGGTCAGAAGTTCAAAAACACAAGTTGTACTCTAGGCAAACGGTAGCTAAAAGGAATTGGGCAATGTTCTAGACACATGTTGTTAGAGCGAGCAATGCATTGCATCAATTAAGTGACACAAAGACATTGAGAGGTCATAGGAGCTCTAGGAAAAGATAAAAGAATACGAAAGAAGCTAAGATTGTTCCTCATCCACTTGAGATTTTTTAACTTGGGTTACATGGTGATTTCGTTGAGGTGATCTTGGAAATGAACTCTCAACTCTCAAGGCACATTTAGTGCATCAAGGCACGTCTATCTAACTAGGCACATGAGGATACAATTTTAAATTATACCTTATCATTGTTGATTTGTTATTCACCCTTAAAGGAGTAGTATAGTATTAGAAAATCATGATATCTAGTCTTGCTAACCGACATGACATGATTCTCTTTGATTTGCACAGATTGCTATTAGCTACAAGCATTGATATGGGATAAGCCACAAACACATAAACCAAAATAACATTCACAATATAAATATAATACTCACATGAGAATAAAATATAGAGTAAATTACATAAAAGTCCTTGAACTTTACACTCGAATTTAATGTAGTCTCTGAACTTTTAAAAGTCACAATGTGGTACCTAATGTTTATCAGCGGTTTCAATGTGGTACCTCCTTTTTTGTTAAATTAGCGGTCAAATTTATTTCATGGACCATTATACCTTTTAATGTCTTCCTCTGCCCCTCCTTCACGACCCATCTAACAAACGGGGGGGGGGGGGGGGGGTTTCCCCTCCTACATGGGGGTTCATCTCTTTGTATAAGTGATGAAGAATGAAAGTAGCAGATGTACTTGCTGCTTGTAGATGGTGTTTGGGCACGAATGGTGACCGGAAATCAGATTTTCCCGCGCATGAATGGGAACTTGAACAAGGTCTTCTCTCTCATTTGAGTGTGATGCTAGAGGTGGTGCACGGCGCATGCGCACTGCCCTTCCTTCATGTTCATCACCCTAGTCTTTATCACATCCACCGGGTTCGACGCCACCACCGCCACCAGCCCTGCCACGAAGCTCGCCCCCACATGCGTCCCCAGCCCGTCCCCCCTCACCGCCACCAGCGCCTCCTTCGTCTAGTCGTACGTCGCCAGCTGCAATGTCGTCACTATCATCGTCCGTCAGGGACGACCCCCTCCACAGGGACCCAAACTCCTCGCTCTTCACCATCCTCTCTATGGCATCCCCCGATCCATTGTAGTTCCTCCGCTTCTCCTGCAGTAACCACCCGTCCACCTGCATGCCGACCATCACCACGTATGTGGGGTTCCCCATCGTCGTTCCTATCCTGCGGGTCAGGCAGAGGCACCCGTCCTCCATGGACGACCACCTCCTCTTGAGGATGTCGTACATCCCCGTGGTTAAGTAGAGGGTCTGCCGGAGGATGGGGGCGGAGGCACCTGAGAAGAGGACGGGCACAACTTCCTACTGGAGGATCTGGATCCCCAAGGAGATGAGGCCGATGCATGGTAGTGGGGGGAGGCCGATGGTGGCGACAGTGCCGGTGCTGTGGAAGGCGAAATCTGAAGTAATCAATTAAATTATAAGGATGGAAACCGAGATCCCAATTTAGCATCGTGGAATTCCGATGCACAACAAAAGATTCTGACCTTCAATAGGACGACTGTCGAGGGCCTGTGACGCTTTAATTTGTTCCCAAGGGCAAGTCGGTTGCGTCAGACCATCGAGGAAGAAAATGGAGGCGATGTGAGCTCCAGTAGTGGAGAGAATGAGCTGCCTCCGCCTCTCCAGTACCAATTTGGGGAGTTGAGAAAGAGGAGATGATTGGATGGGACATTAAAGGATATAATGGTCCACAAAAAATTTTTGACGGCTAATTTAACGAAAAAGATAACGGATTTACCACATTGAAACCACTGAAAAACATTAGGTACCACATTGTGACTTTTAAAAGTTCAGGAACTACATTGAATTCGAGTGTAAAGTTCAGGGACTTTTATATAATTTACTCTAAAATATGTAAGATATGCACCTGCATTAATATTCGATAAGACACAATCACATAAACAAAGATAACATTCACAACATATTACAACATACACAATACAACATTCACGTGAGAAGATATATAGAAGAAATTTAAATACAATGATCATAAATAATGTTCCAAAGGAAAATAAATAAAATGCTCTCAGAATATATCTCCACGATTCATTTTTTAAACACAAGAAAAGAAAAGTAGTTACAAAGGGATTTAACTAGAATGATCATGTGATATGTACTATATGGATGAAGCAGAAGCTCTAATAACGATCTTGATTGCTACTACCATGGTAGTTGATAGGCATGTAAGCCCATGGCGAACCGTTATACAATAAAACTTGTCTCCAATCATTTCATTCCTATTGCTGAATTAAAAGAGTAAATTGTTTGCATTTATCAGGTCCCCCATTACAATAAGAATTATGTACCATGATCATCTTAATATTATACAACTATTGATTATGAAGACACACACACGCACGCACGCACGCACGCACGCACGTACACACGCACACACGCACACACACACACATGTTAGACATGCTAGCCCAACACGAACCATTTCTTCTAGGAGTGTTCAAATATATCCGGATCGTCAGGTACCTAGCTCGACCCGTTCATTTTGACCCTAAATTCACAAGTACTCGTTTGAAAATGACAGGGGAAGGTACCCATTAATCATGACCCACACATCATCCAGAAAATCCGTTCGTATTAACGGGTACCTATGGTACCTTGACAGAAGCTTCCACTACCCAATTTATTAAAAAAGATGAAAATGACCCAAACAAAATCATGGCTCATATGCAATGTACCTGTATTGCATCCATTTTGATTGTCCCTGGCACCTCACATGCCTAAACAAAATCATCTCCGGCACCCCGCGTGCCCTCTTCGTCCTAGGCATCTTACATGCAATCCTCCTCCAACGACGCACTCGTCTCCAACAGCACTCTAGCGCGCCCTCCTCTTCTCCAGCACCCTTGGATTGCCTTCCTCCTCTAGTGGCACCCTTCACCTGGTAAAGTTCAATTGAAATATGATTTCAATATTTTATTGATGTCTGAAATTTACAGTGAACTATGATTAATGTA
Source organism: Ottelia alismoides (assembly GCA_037367405.1). Taxonomy (NCBI): domain Eukaryota; kingdom Viridiplantae; phylum Streptophyta; class Magnoliopsida; order Alismatales; family Hydrocharitaceae; genus Ottelia; species Ottelia alismoides. The sequence continues at coordinate 1,192,463 of JAZKJV010001031.1, read as the reverse complement.
CTTTACATCTGCTTGATTTGAATTTGACATTTGCATATATGCAAATGTGTACCATCTGCTTTTCTAATTGAAAGCGTTATCGGGTCTCGAGGAATAGTATGCTGGTAGAATTAATTTTTTTGGATGTGACTTGTTACGAAAAGAAGTTATAAAATTAAACTTTACGCATCAGATAGCTGGAAAACTTCGTGTCATGATCAAATATTAACATAGATAGGTATTACACCATCTTTGTATTGTAGATTCCTTGATCTAAGTTTGTTTGCCTAATTCGATTCATAATAGTTTGCACTATCCAATTGATTAAATTAACTTGCAATTGATGGCTTGCATGCACTATATCTACATATATCCATTTTGAATGATGTATATCAATGGCCCATGCAAAGTCATGACTCGAAATTTGCCGAATTTCCATATCACTAAAATATCAATTTCATCGATGTGGCAATTTTTCCCATATCTATACCTTTTTTCGTGCTCATTATATTAACTTGGAGCTGTGTTCAGTGAAATTTTGACGAAATTTTACTGATATATCTCTGATATGTCGTTTCCCCAATGGTTATGTTAGCAAAATCGTCATTTTAGGCCACGAATAAAATATAATTTTCAAATCTATAAGGTTCAATTTCTATTTTGGATTTGGATAGAAAAGATGAGAGCGCATTAGAGAATCGACTTAGAAAAGCCAAATGCATTGTATGTAACATGCAAATTACTCGCTAAAACATGCATATGGATTGAAATAATTTAAACACAGAAGTAGAAAACCTCTCTACATAGTCTTTCACGGGTACCTGTGGGTACCCATTAATTGTTAATATTAACTGGGTACCCGTTGGAACGAGGCATGTCGACCCATGGCCCATTAACAACGAGTCGGGGTGGATTAAAATCAAATGGGCCAGGCACCTGCCCCATGGACCCCCTATTTTCTGCAATAAATGTTATTGTAATTATTTATGTATCAACAAAATTGACCGATTTTCACTCTATATCTTAGATTAATGAATGCATGTACTTATAAGGTCACAAGTACAATTAAAGTTATGGTTAATAACTTAGTAGTCATACAACTGTTGATCTAATGATTGGATCATAGAGACTGGTGCTAAGATGATATCTAAAGTGTTAGATTGAGGACACTACTAGCACCATCAAATGATTATTGAGAAAGGATCTCTATATTGAGAAGGAGATGCACCAATCCTTACTCTAAAGGTTGATATTTGATCAACCTCTTGATACAGGTCCTCTGCATAAGAATAGAGATTCAGAGGCGTCAGATGAATTAAGTCAAAGAGTTGACTTAGTGGATCAAGATATCTAAGACCTATGTCATATGCTATCACGATATAAGCATGCATCCTCTGATCGATAAGAATACACCCTCTGATCAAAGACAGATGTGTTACTATATATATATCTAAGTATGTATATTGGGTTGACCATTAGGTTCATGATCAAATCAAGGTCTATACATCGACGAGATGGTGTGCATACAAAGTCATAAGAGTAATATGATCTCTCATATGGATCATACATTTTCACTAATCAATATGAAGACATGAGCTAACTCGTGAAATATTGGGACCAACCTAATTCCATCAATGGTCGTCTTGCTTAGGAAGCGAAACATGATTTATAGGTATGATATATTATTTTGAAAAGCATATCATAAATGGCAATACCCAACGATCTAATAAGAAATTTAATGATAAAACCATAAAGAAAACAGTTCAAATAAGATCAAAACTTTGGGTTTAATCAAAGTCTTCTAGTATGCCGGATATACATGTATTGGAAATACTCGCAGGTGATGTGATCTTAATCGATTGTAGAACCATGATACTTCCATTCAAAGGAGTGATGAAACATATTTGGATTTTAGTGACTCCACTAAGAAAATTAGTTATCCAATATTGGTCCAAATGTTGCATATTGATCTGAATGCGATTCAGATCTAATGAGAGTTTAAATATAATGTCTATAATGATCAGACATCTCTAAGCTCCTCTCAAAGAAAGATGCAAAACTGATATTGTGTGAGATTAGATCTCGCTATCCAAGTCACTACCGTGGCAATCATCATGGCCTTATCTCCAAGTATTCATGTAGAAGGCACACTATTCTTGAAAGAGTTCAAGAATTGTTTCATTAGAAAGAATATCTGAGCATTAGAAAATAGTGAGACATAATTATGATTAAGTTGGATTTAATTATCATACATAATGTGGATGCGATTCGCATTATTTAGACATGTATAGAGAGACATCTTAGATAATTAAATTAGATTAATTACCATAAGTGAAATTAATATGGATAATACTATCCACAATAATTATTGATAACGTGGATATGATTCACAATATCGCAGGGAGAATTAACTGTGAGTAGGATTCACAATTTAAATATTAACGTGAATGGGATTCACATTACGACAACAACAACAAAGCCTTTTCCCACTTTAAGTAGGGTCAACTACACAGATTTTTCGCCTCCATTCAGATCTATTTTGGGTCATTCTCGAGCTTAGATCCAAAAAATAAGACCCTTTCGTATAGTCTCATTCTAACACTTCTTAGGCCTTCCACACCATCTTTTAGCCGTCTCAACATTCCAAAACTCACATCTCCTCACCGGTTCATCAACTGACCTCCTTTGAATTAGGTTCAAATTATACAATTAAAAGTAAATGTGATTTACAATTACTTTTGGATGGTTGAATATGATTTACAAAAATCAATGTTTTCTTTGAAATTTCGATAAATAATTTGAAATTACTTTGGTGATAATTTAATTAAAAAATACGATGCAAATTAATTTGATGTAAAATTAGATTCCACCATATATTACGAAAATGAGAAGACTCCTCCTAACATAGGGTGGATGGCCATGGTAGATCCCACCATGGTGGTCACTCACTCTTTAATGGGAAGGAGGCTACTCTATTTCCCATTATATGTGTTGCTAATTGACCGCAATAGTCGGAGATTATCTCTCAACTTGCAATAATAAGGATTACATGTAATCTTGCATATTACAAATTAATCTCTTTTCAAAAGGAGATATCTCTTCCATTGATTTCTATTAGGAGTACTTTGGGAGTGCATCCTAGCCATCCAATTATTTATAAAAGTGAGGCTAACCCTAGCCATCCAATTATATTTGTTGCAAGAACAACTCTCTCCTTCTCTTTCTCACACATATACATCATACGTCCCATCTCTCTCTCTCTCTCTCTCTCTCTCTCCAATCCCTAGTGATCATCCCTCGCCCTAGGTTTGGGAAACCACAATCTTTGTCATACTGTCATCGTGTTGCCGAACTGACTGCTCGTGTTTGTTCATCTTATTCGACATCTTATGATCTTGGTTTCTTACTACGAAATAAGGAGGTTATTCGCTCGGATTATCGCTTTGAATTGATGGAAGCAAGCATCTCATCCACGTGCCTCCAAGTGCTCTCTTTGTTGGGTCAGACTTGAGACATGATGTATTTTCTCTTAGAGACTTGTAGATCGTGATGATACTTCAAGAGTTAATCCTATTACTCATGTGATCTTGATGAAATAGTTTGGACGTTTTAAAGCCATGTGGTTTCATCTAAAATTTTTAATATCTACTGCACCATCAACTAGTTGACCTAGATCATATATTATTTGATTTCCACACTTCCATTATGTGCGAAGCTTAATCCCTCATCTCCAAGTAGTATCATATCCTTGATCTAAGGTCCTTGATATGATCTAAATCCTAGGGAATAAGGTTTTAGATTTCAGGTTGCATGAGAACTTGTTTTTCGCGTAGATGCATTTTTGAGCTGATTTCAAGCATATAGCTACTGTTGTGCCCTGATATTAATATTTTTTTTTGGGATAATAAATCATGTTTAGAATGTTTGAACATGACCTCAGAAAGGTGCGCCAAAGGTTGGTGACAATCATCCATTGATTTGGATTTGAAAAGTTCACACAATGTCTCATTTTTTGCATAAATTTTATCATGAAATGCGATGAAAATACAATATTTATGTCATAAAGCCAATCATCAAGACGTTTGAATTTATTTTGTGTGATTGCGAGTCCAGTTGCCCTAGATATTCAATATTTAGTGGGATCGGGCCAAAAGATGATTAGATCATGTAGGTGACAACTTCTATAGTATTTTTCACTCAATATAAATCATGAAAATTTAGAATATATCATGATTTGATATTTTGTCATTTTTCAGATATATAACTGACACAACTACTTAAATAGAACAATTGCTTCATGACAAACCCTAATTGGAAACTGTAGTAATTGTAGTTCAATGCTCATGCAAAAACAACTTGATTGCTTGATATGAGTAGGAATTTTGGGAAATTGAAAAGATTTTAAAATTTCTAAATTTCTGAGTGATTATTATACATTATAATACACAATTGAAATATCAATAATACCTCCTATTACAATTTGTACCAATTATGGTGTCCCGAATTGGAACGTTGATGATGTTTAGGTATGAATATGCATAACATGCTACCTAACAAGAATCCTGTGCTGCATGGCAATGTAAGCTCTCACTATTAATATAGTCTGCACAACCTGGATAGATCCTTTTCAAGGAAGGGTGACACGAGAAGTCTCTGTGTACTTTTACCAACTAAATTGGAATAAAATGTACTAGTGTGGTGTATATGTATAGCATATAGTAATATCAAGTGAGGTTTTGTTTGGTTGCACTATATTAATGATTGGTTTAATGTGATTAAATGAATATAATCTAATTAAAATATACAATCTATAACTAATAAGACTGGAGTTCCCTTGGAAAGATTGTTCATGAGAATATGATTCAAAACGATCAATCATAATTTAAATGAGATATTGAAGATCATAAGATAACATCCATGATTTCTCGCAAAGGGTTCCGTTGCCATAGATTGTATGTGATTAATATGCATTTCATCATCTCATTCATTTATTTTAGCTTAAGATCTCTTATAAAACACTTGTATATATCAACAAATCCATCTTCTTACTAATTAGCATCTTTGTGTAAATATTGTATATTTTAACCTAAAATAAATAAATAAATAAAGGAAAATAATAAAATAAAAGACTATATATGTAATAGTTACATGTTTAATCAGACCTCGAGAGAAGGTCAAGACTTGACCTGATCGACAAGGAATAAAGTAAGGGGAAATAAGGCCTAAAGTCCAAAAAATACTTGACACATGTATATATTCCTCACTTGTATAATATTATACACTATTACATTGAACTATTCATAGCTAAATCCCTTGAAAATAAAAATAATTCTTTCTTAAGTTTGTGCATAAGACCCTCATATACATAATAAAATCAGTTTCAGTAAAAACTTGTAAATATTGTGCAAATAATATCACTCTCCAAAAGACACAAAGTACAAACTTTCAAGATCAATATCTTCTCCACCAAGACTCCAAATTCATCAAACTTACTTTCAATATAATCCAAATTAAATACTATTTAAATAGAGGTATTTGCATAAAATTCCAAGTTAAGGTGTGAAATGTGGCCAATTGGGGTATATTGTATAATAAACCTATGTAGACTATGTATATTATTTAATACATTATTTTTTATGCATATTCATGAATATTATATGTTTCATTACTTGTAAATATTGTATTTAATTAATATAAAATATGAATAAAAAATACAAAATAAAAAATTAACAAAAATAAAATCTTGTATATATTGTATATGTATCACCAAGTGTATATTGTACATATACCTATTTATTTAACCTAATAAATTAACTCTTAAAAATCAAATAAAAATATTATTAAAATCCTTGTAAAATATTCTAAATAAATAAAATATTAACTTATGTATATTTGTGTAAAAATAATTAATTTAAAAATCAAAATACTTGTATATAGATATACATACCTGTAAATAACACCTTGTATTTATTTTAACTCTTGCAATTATATTATTTATTTAAAGAAAAATTACCAAAATTACCTTAATTTATTCCTAATAAAATTTTTTATATCACTTAATTAAATTAATTCATTTTAGATTTTTATTGATTTATTTGACATTTTTCACATTGTTTTGTCGTATAGCTTATTTTGGATGTATTCTAGGCAAGACCTGGTTGGTCAACCAGGGTTTGTTAATCCAGTTCAACTGGATGGTCTGCACCTGCCGCCGCTAACTCTGCCCTTCCCCTGTCTCTTCTCGCATTTTCCCACGTGCATCACTTCGTAAACCCCTGTCTCTATAGTTTTCACCTATTCAAATATCTTCTACGCCACCTCATCAGATCCACTCAAATCACCGTCGATCTCTCTCATTTTCAAATTCAAACATCGCCTGACTTCACTATATAAGTATCCTCCTCCCACCTCTGACGACTCTTCAATCCATCTTTTAGCCACTAATTCACCTTTGATCGAGTGGAGAGGTTCTCTTTGGTGACAGCAGGAATTATCTTCGATCTTGACAGTGTCTTGAAGGTTAGATTACGTGATTCATCACACCACTGAAGAGATCCACCGTGCATCACGACTCTCCTCCTTACGCAACAAATTGAGGACGAGAACCTTCTCCTTTCATACGTAGGTAATCATAGTTAGTTAATCTTTAATTTTTCAATTTTAATTCTGCAGTTCAATCCTTGTTTCAGCATAGATTTGTTGGACATGGGAGCCCATGACGAGCCATTATGAAATAATTGTTATTGTGAATATCATTCTCTGATCTGAAATAAAGAATAACTAATTTGCATAATAGGTCCCTTAGTATAATTAGGGTTATGTACCATGTCCATCTTAATGATCATACAACTGTTGATTCAATTGTTGAGTCATAGAGGCTGGTGCTTAGATGAATATCTAAAGATTTATATTGAGGAATCATCAAGCACCGTCAATTGATTATTAAGAAGGATCTCCAGCATGAGAAGGAGATGGCAATCCTTTTCTCTATAGGCTGATATCTGACCGACCCCTTGATGCAGGTCCTTTGCATAGGAATAGAGATTCGGAGGTGTCAGATAAGTTAGGCCAAAGAGTTAACTTAATGAGATCGAGATAACCAAAGTCCTATGTCGTATACTGTCGCGATATAGGCACGCATCCTCTAACAAGAGACAGATGTGTTACTATATCATTGAGTATGTACAATTGGCAGACCAATAGGTTGATGACCTAATCAAGTCTATACACCGGCGTGTTGGTGTGCATGCAAGGGCATATGATTAATACGATCTCTCAAAGGGATCGTACATGTTCATTTACTGAACTGGAAGACATGAGCTCACTCATGAGATATTAGGAAGAATCAAATTCTGTGCATGATCGTCTTGCTTTGGAAGCTTGACTGGATTTGTAGGTTTGATGTATACTTTTGGAAAGTATATGATCAATACCGTGGTATGATATATGCTTTTGGAAAGTATATGATCGACAACGACTCTCAATGATTGAATGAGAAACCTAATGATAAAACCCCGAAGTAGACACTTGTAAAATTATTCTTATACTTCGGGTTTATTCCGTGTCTTCCAGTATGTAAGATGTACAAGTATTAGGAATACCTGAGGGTGATGTGATTATAAACGATTGTATAATCATGACGCTTCCATTCTGAGGGAGTGATGAAATATGTCTAGATTTTAGCGACTCCTCTCATAGAGAAGAAATCTGATCTTAGTCCAAATGTTGGACACTGATCTGAATGTGATTCATATGCAATGAGAAGATTAGATTTACAACCTTGATTTAATCAGGCATCTACGAGAGGTCCGCAAGATCTGGATTTGAGACGTGATCTCAATATCCAAGTTACTATATGTGGAACAATACAATCATCCTGTCCTTATCTCCAAGTATCCGTGGAGAAAGCATAGTATCCTTGATAGAGTTCATGGATAATTTCATTGTTGATATTATATATCCGAGCATTTATAAAATTGACATTTAAATATGATTTGATTATCATGAATAATATGAATTTGATTCATATTATAAGGAGAGTTATCTGAGATAAGTAAATGTGATTTAATTATCAAATATGTAATAATGTGAATGTGATTCATATTATTTGGACACATGAGAGTAGAGATCCAAGATGATTAAATGTTATTTAATTATCATGTATATGAATAATGTGGATATCACTATGCATATTATTCAGATATATTATAAATGTGGTTTATAATTAAGAGAGAGCCTATTGTGATTTATATTTATTAATTAAATATTTATGTTAATTGGATTCAAATTGGATGATTAGTTGAAAATATAATTTTGAGATGTGAAGGTCATTCGTATTTTTTTAATGGCATGATTTTAATATTCATAAGATGATTAATTATTTATTTTTGTGAGAAAATTTACAACAAATGTTGTTGTAAATCTTGGAGATATCATGAGATAATGAGATCTCATGAGATTTTGAAGAGATAGTCCAAGTCCATCTTGAGAGGATGGACGATCATCCATCTCCAAAGGAGAAGAGTGGTCGTCCCCCCTTTTAGGGGATAAGATCTATCTCCTCATTATCTCCAAGGCTAATTGATTAATTTGATTTGAAATTAATTATATTTCTCCCAAGGAGAAGAGTGGTCGTCCCCCCTTTTAAGGAGATAAGGTCTATCTCCTCATTATCTCCAAGGTTAATTGATTAATTTGATTTGAAATTAATTATATTTATTTATCGATATATATTAATTCAAATTAAATTAATTATTATTGTGTTTTTATAACTAGATCATGTCCATTGAAAGAAACACGGATCAATCCCATCCATTGGATTTGTGTGCACATGGATTATGATCCATGGATCCCAAAATATTATATAAGAAGAGGCACCCCTTTCTCTTCAATTGACATGATCAACAATCACTCACTCTCTCTCTCTCTCATTCTCTACATGCCAAGACTCTTTCTCCCTCTCATAGTGGCCGTCCACCTTGGAACCCTTGTGAGAGTTGCCATCGCCGCAACATCGTCGTTATGCTGCCAGATTGCATGCTCATGCATCTCCATCTCCTTTGGTGCGCTTTGCTCTTGAAGAAGGCGTCGGATCTTGTGTGACAAGATCAAGAGATTCGTCGCTCAGATCATCAACATGGATTGCGAGAAGCACGCATCTCATCAACGTGCTCGCAAGCGTCTAATCCATCAGTTCAGACTTGAAACAGGAGATCTCTTTTTTCAGAGACTCGATCGCAATCACTCTTCAAGAGGTAACCCTAATACTTCTTTGTGGTTTAGATGAAAAGGTCTGAGAAGTGTTCTTGGATCATGTGGTTTCATTATATAAAAAATTTAAATTCCGCTGCCCGGAGCTACTAGTATGACTAGTTGCTCCCAGTCGCATTCGATGTGATCCTCACGCATCCGTGATGCGCTTACGGATATTAGCATAATATCCTTCAAGTTGTATTAGAGACTTAGATCAGAGATTTTGGATACGATCCATAAACTTAAGAAGACTTGGGTTCATTGGGGCTTGGGAAAATTTTATCGCATTTCAATTTCACAGTCCTATTTTGTGATTATTTTTGGTTTTGTTTAAACTATTTAAACATGAAATTATCACTTTTATAATATTCTCCATTAAATAAAGAAATCATTGGATTTGAATTTGTTGGAATCCGATAACTTAAGTTATGATCTTTTTAATGAACATATATGATGAATCTGTGATTCATCACTTTAAAAGTAAAAAATATAGCTTTGTTCCCGAGTAATTAGATGCATATTTCCTTTTATTGTGCATTATTCATGTTTATACATTTAGAAATAATATGTGCATTTTAGCATTCGTATGCGCATTAAATAAGGAGCCAAAATTACTTGTACATAATCGCATGTATATTATCATATTTCTCCTATTTATATTTATTTTATAATAACTTCAAATCCAATAAAATCAACTCTATAGTGTATATATTAGTAACACTAATAAAAGAAAAATACAAAAGAATACTAACTTGTAAATTTGACCAATAAAATCCAAATCTAAGTTTGAAATTAAAAACCTTAAAATGTGCATATCTCTCTCATACATTGTCTGATTTAGGTCTACTCACTTTTTAAATAATATATATTCAAAGACCTTTAAAACAAGACTAACTTCATAAAAATCAGAGTTCGTATGTGAAACTTAGGTTTTGGGCCCCTATTGTATATTGTACATATTGATCAAAATACCCTTCATTTTATATTTATATTAAAAATCCAAAAAATTAGATTAAGTAATAAATATTCCTTTTATATTACCTCTACTTTTATTTTGATTTTTATCTTATTTAAAAATGACAAAAAAATATGCAAAAGATAAAACTGCGGTATTTTATACCTATAAGGTATCCCCCAATAATACTTTTTATACAGATGACTTCTTTTGATTTTCAATCCTTCACGAAAGTTGTAGATCACATTGAGATGAACTACTTTCATGTTGATTACTTTTTGATTTGACCCTTTTTGTTATTTTTTTTATTTTTATTTACATTTAAATTTTGATTTTTCAAGTTGTGACACGTAACAACTCCTGGAGCCGCCACATGTCACTCATTTTTATTATTTTTAAATTTTATTTTATTTTATTTATTACTTTATTATTATTTATTTTAATTATCTATCTATTTTTATTTATTTTTTTAATTTTATATTTTTTCTCTCTTCCAATTTATTTTCTTTTCTCTTCATTATTTTTAGTAGCCTACTTATTTATTTATTTTTATTTCCCCCCTTTTACTTCTTCTCTATTCGAACTTCTCACCCAAGCCACCAAGTCCCCATTATCTCCACTTCCTCCATCACTCCTCCAACTTCCACCCCACCTTTATTCCAACTCTCCCCTCATCTTCCTCCTCTTTTTATTCCCCTCACCCCCTTCATTTCTCACCACTCGCCATTCTACAAGTGAGAGAGGTTCTAGCCCCATCGAAGCCGCGAAGTGACAAATCCTTCGACGTCGAGTGATGACGAGTCGTCGGCAAGATTCGAGGCATTTTTCTTGCACCTCTTAGCAGTGACCCTCCAGGCAAGCCGTAGAGCTTCGAAGGTTCTTCTTTGCTGACTTCTTGAGGTGATGACGGGAGCCGTGCATTGCAACCCCACCTTCAGGCGAAGCACATGTAAATTCTCTATCCTTCTCGTTCTCATTTCTTTATCTAGCATTTTTTTGTTGTTATTTTACATTGTATCATCACATTCCCCGCTATCATCATCAACACCACCTCGTAACCATTTTTTATTTATTCACCATCTTGATCTACCACTCTATTACAACATCAAAAATCACATCATTATCACACCACATCATCATCACAACCTCATCATCTCCCTTCACCATCATTTATTTTATTTTTATTTCTATCTACACAAAAATAAAAAATATATATAAAAAAGAGAAGCAGGTCCAGCCGCCTCCTGCCTCTACCACCCAACAACCGCGCGTTCCAATCGCTGTTCGTGCACGCCCCAGAGCTGCTTCGCCACCGCTGTAGCCACTTGCGGCTCCACCTCCAGACCACTCATTGTCGCTGTCCGCCCCTGCGCCGCCTTCCAGCTCCTCCGCTTGAACGCCTGCGGCAGCCACCCCAGCCGTCATCAGTCGCTCCATCCTCCGACGCTGCTCATACGCTGTAGCCGCAACTCCCTCCCTGCGTGCACCTCCACGCTCCACCTTCCCCTTCCAGCGTGTCGCGCCACCCACCCTTCCTCACAGTACCTGTGACCGAGTCCTTAGACGCACACCTGAAAGCCCTCCAACCTCCCACGGAGGCCCTCCAGCGAGCGACCGACCTCACACCGCGCCCCCCCCGTGCGCGGCCCCAGAGCCCACCTACGCACGCCTCCCGTGCAACCTCCACCATGCGTGACACCCCCCGCGCTGACTCCTGCTGCGCCGCCACACCACATTCATCCCCATCACGCCGACCCCTTCTCCACGTTTGTGCGACCCTTACAATGCCTCTGCTGCCTCCGCCACACCCGGCACGCCACCTCGAGCTACAGCAGCCCCGTGCCCGCGACCGCCCCAGCACGCCTCCCCCGTGTCCCCCCTTCCTGACCGACCACGTGCGATGCCACCCACGGTCGCTCGCTCTGTTGCGCTCCAGAGTCGCACGTGGCACCGCTTCTTGCCCACGCGCCTCGCTCCCTCCGCCGCCCTCGACGCCGGACTCCAGACATGCCCTAGCGTGAGAAGAAGAGTCCTATTTATTTTTCAATTTTTATTTCATTTAGAGAAATTTCATATTGAGTCTATCATATTGTTTAAATTGCACAAGTGCCTTTAGGCACTATTTATTTATCTAGTTTTTATTTCCTGTTTTGCTCGATTTTGGATATCGTTTTTGCATCATTTCTTTTAATCAAAAATTACACGTTGAATACCATTTAATTCTTTATCTTTTGATTGTTTATTTGAATTTTTCAGCAATAGATAATTGGGTAAATTACATAAAAGGGACTGGCCTTTTCATGGATTCCCAAATCATGGACTATTTTTTCGAATGTAACAAACAGGGGACTCGTCTTTGACTTAACGGTGAAGTCCCCAACGGCGTTAATGGGTTGCCCATTTTGTGCTGAAGTTGGACGAGAATGCCCTTGTTGACCAGTCCTTTTTATGTAATTTACCCTTTTTAAATTAAGAAGTGTCTCCTTATTATCTCAATTTTAAAATAACGACGATACGGAATTAGAGATCCGAGGAAATAAATAGACTCCGAGATGACCAGTTGATGGAGTCATCTCTTGTTCATTCATGGCGGACGACGGCACCGTTGCGCCTCCGGGCACGCCCGCAGCCACCGAGACAGATCTTCCGGCCCCGCCAATGCAGCGACCGCCGTGCGGGGCCTGCAGGCACCTCCGCCGCAGGTGCATCCCGACGTGCGTCTTCGCGCCCCACTTCCCGCCGGAGGAGCCCGAGAAGTTCATGGTCGTCCATAAGGTCTTCAGCGCCAGCAACATCTCAAGGATCCTCACCGACATCGACCCTTTCTGGCATTCGGAAGCCGTCTACAGCCTCGTCTACGAGGCCGAGCAGCTCCTTCGCGACCCCATCCACGGTTGCCTGCCCGCCGTCGCCTTCCTTCAGCAGCAACTTAAGCAGCTCCAAGCCGAAATCCACGACGCCAAGATGAAGGTCCAGTCCATGGCTACGACCATGGCCAAGAACCAACTGCCTGTGTACTCACCGAGCCTGTCCGTGGCCTCGACTTCCAGGCTGTTGCATCAACCGCAACAACAGCAGATCCCGACGGTGGAACAACCACAGCGAGGATATAGGCAGCCTGTAAGGGATCACCATACACAGCTGCGTCAATTAGAGGAGTTCTTCGTTGGTGGGACATTGCAACAACGAGGGCACGCGTAGTTGCCTCCTCTACAGATCCAGCAGGGGAACTTGAGGGAGCCGCAACATGGTGCCATCAACGACTACGAGTTGCAACAGCAAAGGATCTTGGCTGAGGAGCAGTTGCGGCGGCAGATGTCAACGTCGGAGCAGTTGGGTGTGAATTACAACTACTTGCAACAACAACAGGAGCAGCAGCATCTGATGATCCGTCAGAATCAAGAGCGGCACCATCACCAACGTGAATCCGGTGCAACTCCTCAAATTCACAATCCCATGCGTTCTCGTGATAGATTACATTGAAGCATGCACTGTTAGCATGATGTGGATAAGAAACAAGGGTAATTGGATAAGAAACAAGGGTAATAGGACTCGGGGGCAAAATCGCAGAGCACTCTCTCACCGGAGAACAGGGTTCGCTGCGAGCCAATTGGTGATCGGCTTGTCCAAGGAATCCCAATCGAGCTTCTGGAATTGAGAAGGTTTCAGCCTCTCGAATCCGAGCTTGAAAAGGCCCTCGTCTACAATGGATCTTCTAATGGACTTGTAGATGCCGACGCATTCGCGTGCGTATCCACACGAGACCATGCACTGGACTATGGATATGAGGTCAAGCATGACCGCTGTAGGGGGCTTCTCGACTTGTTGGATGCTCTCCCCTGCGGCGACAATATCGTCGACCTCGGAGCGATAGTCGTCGTCGAAATCGGAGAAGGAGGCGGTGGAGAGGGAGGAGCGGGCGGAGGAGCAGACGGAATCCGAGTCGAGGTGATCACGATTCGCGGCGAGGATCTGGTAGAGCTCCTTCTGGAGGCGGGCCATGGCGGTTAACATGAGGTGTTGTCCGCGGACGAGGTAGTGGGGGGAGGAGGGGATGGAGGGCAATTTGGAGAAGAAAAGCATGGACTCGGGGGCATACTCGTCCAACTTCAGCACAAAATGGGCAGTCCATTAACGTCGTTGGGGACTTCACCGTTAAGTCAAAGACGAGTCTCCTGTTTGTTACAATCGAAAAAATAGTCCCTGATTTGGGAATCCATGAAAAGGTCAGTCCCTTTTATGTAATTTACCCAATTAACTAAATTTGTTTTGGAGAAAAATTGCATATTTTACCCAATTCATGGTATGAAATTCATATGAAAATTCATAAAAAAATTCATATTCCAAAAAATTACTATAGCGACATTTCATCATATTTCACTTCAAACTAAAATTTCATTAATTTTTCATTTTTGTATGAAAAATTGTATAAAAACTCCTAAAATGTTTGCATTTTCATTATTGCATTTTAACCTCAAAAAATCCAAAAAAAATACATTTTTCATACCATCATATTAGATTTTCAGGAAAAATATAACTTAGTTAATGTGGATTAATTTCATATTAAAATCAATTTGGCTAAGTTGTTTGTTTTCTTAATAACCTAGTTCATCCGCATATTTACATTTGTATTTTTATTGCATAAAAAATACAAAAAAATCCTCTTGAAAAACTATGAGTTAATTCGTCTAGCTTGATCCGACATTGTTCCTTTGCCTCCTTGAGTCGACCATAAGGCTTGCCTAGGTTAAAAATACGTAAAACTCTACATTAATTAATTAATTCATTAATTGATTCGTGTGGTTAATTTTTGGTCGATCCTGATTTCCCGACTACAACAATGCGCCACATTTAATTAGGGCATTTTCGAACTTTTCAAATGGCGCCAGTGTCGGGGAGACAAACAACTTAGGATCATTTTAGAAAATTAGATTTAGGTTTTCCAGCACCCGGGTAGTCTGACCCCCGATTTTTCTTGTAAATATTTCTCTATTTATTTTCTTACATTATTTATTATTTATTTTGTATCTATCTCTTTGACCATCATCTTGTTTTTTGTACGAGGACCCGACGCGACGTATCGACTGCTTAGGTGGCCGAGCATCTCAGGAGCTTCGGAAGTTGCCTTTCTCTGGTGATAAGCCGACTGAAGGAACACATAAAAATTAAGATCGAGTCAAGTCGTGAGAGAGTGTAGAATCTTAAGAATTTATTTTTTGCATTTCTTTTTGTTAATAATTTGTAACAAATTAGGTAACTGCATATTTCCAGCGGATTCCGTTTGAGATCTCACATGTGTACACGAACTTTGGACATCATTTTGTGGTGTGTCGGGCCTGTTTTACTCTCCGGTGAGGGTGGGGCTCGACTTGAGTGGCGAAATTAGGATAGGCACCCGTTAGTTCAATTTCAAAATTGCTTGTGCTCACACTCTATAGAATCATACATCACACTTAATGAGACACACTTAGACTACAGAGCTATTAGTAAAAATTAAACCGTTCATCACTCGCTAAGGTCTAGGAATAATTTTCTCGCTTGCATTTCATATAGCATAAAAAATTTTAATTCTGTGTTGCATCCTGCATGTAGAGCACGGGGATCACTGCAAGTCTTCTGAATTGGGCAGGCATCATTGATTTCATCGCTTGCATCCATTTTTCTCGTCTCCCTTTCCCTTGATTTTGAAACTTAAGTTAAAAAGAAATCGGGACTGATCGTTAGGCATGCCATATTTGGTGGATCAATCAAGTGAAAATCGAACTTAAAATCAGGACTGCTATATTAGAGTTGACCAAAAAAATTGACTAAAATTAACCCTTATCTTCGGGAGATCAACCCTATCATTGTATGCACTTTATCTTGATTGTTGAGAGGTGAGGACATATCTCTAGAATAGTACCCAAAACCCACATCTACATCGTGCGTAAATGAACCGATTTTTTGTTTAGCCACTTAGCTAAAACTGAAAAGATAAACGGTCATCCCTTTGCGACCATCATTTTGGTGAAACTAAAGTTTACTCTTGTGTTTGTTTTTACGTCTGTTTGTGTGGATATCCTTCTGTGCAATTTCACATTTCTCGATCACCATCCACTGACATTCATCTCTCGAAGATGTCGGGATATTGATCCCCACCCCGACCTCTGTGGTCCCTCCTCAACTATATACCGTTCATCTTCATCTTCTCCTTCTTCCATGAATCCTCCACCATCCACGGGAGAGCCTTACCCGTGGTCGATTCCACCTCGACCCGATTATGAAGTTAGACCTCCGACTGACTTCCCCATTTCGTATTTCTCACCTACCCCACCTTCTTATACCCCGGATCCACTTTCACCTTGGGTTGGTTCACCTTATAGTCAGACGCTTGTTGTAATCAAGGAATCATTTGAAGAGAAAGCTACTGCTGAGATAAAAAAATGGTAGAATTATGTGACCCCACATACCTCATTTTCACCTCAAGTAGGGACCAGACAACTATTCACATATATACATTCTGACTTGACCTTAGGGCATGACATGGTCGATCGAACATATCGAATAGAGAGGCCTGCACCTTATGTCTTCCTGACTTGATTGATCATAGTAATCAAGCCTGCATTGACCTGCCTTCGACCCAACATTACATGCCAGTGTTTAGGTATGTTGAGTATGAGGCCCCAAATTCTCAGCAATATCCTCCAATTGAGCAGACTTCTCCCATGATTTGTCATGATGAGTTTTTGGCAGATGACATTTCTAGCTTGTCGTGAAAAATGAATCATTTGGTGCCAAATTGAGAGATGTCACCGACATATTGCACTCAATTTCTACCAGCTTGGGTATTAAAGTGGAAAAGGAAATAAGTGAATTTGATGATGAAAATTGAGCGGACATTATAGAACCCACGCACTTTGTACAACTGGAGTCTATTCTACTTTCCTCTTCTACTAACCACTTACCCTCCAATCCTACATTGACCATCCTTTATACCACAAATTCAGAGAGCTTACACATTCACAGGATTTGACTCATGAATACAATCTACGAGCCCCCTCTTTATTGACTCCGTCATATGAGGCTTTGATCATAATTTGTCATTCGGATGGTCTATATTCGACCCAACATTGCATGCCAGAGTCTAGGTATGTTGAGTATGAGACCCCTAAATTCTCAGCAATATCCTCCAATTGAGCAGACTTCTTCCATGATTTGTCATGATGACTTTTTGGAGGATGACATTTCTACACTTATCGTGAAAAATGAATCATTTGGTGCCAAGTTGAGAGATGTCACCGACATATTGCACTCAATTTCTGCCAGCTTGGGTATTAAAGTGTAAAAGAAAATAAGTGGATTTGATGTTGAAAATTGAGCGGACATTAGGGAACCCCCACACTATGTACAAATGGAGTCTATTCTATTGTACTCTTCTACTAACCACTTACCCTCCAATCCAGAGTTTGATCATTCGCCTATCAAAAATACCAAAAACAATTGAAAATCTCAAAAAGACCAAAAAACGAAAAACAAGAAAATTTCATAAAAACATGAAATAAAAATGACAAAAAATTGGATCCTGTACTGAGGGAAGTCCTTGTAGAGTAGGTGATTCTTAAGCTTCCCTTAATAAAGGCTATAGATCACTTCCCCGACCTCAAGATATTTGTAAGGAGTAAATTGATGCCCAAGAGGTCGGGTAATAAGAGAACAAGGATAGAAAGACACCTAGCGTCTATGACCACCACCTTGGTGATGGGGAGAAAGATCAAGAGCCGTAGAGTGAAACAGTTGCCCCGAGTTGAGTGTGAAATCAAAGAGACCAATTTTACCTATTCGAGAATCAATGACGACTCATCGATAAATATCCTCTTGACCTCCGTGTTTGACAAACTCAAACTTGGACCACTTAGGAAATCGAATCAGATTGTGCAGTTGGCTGACCGGTCCATAAAACGGTCGAGAGGAAACATTTCAGTCATCATTACTTTCCAATGTGATCTGCTTCAGGTAGACTTCATGATCAATGACATTGAGTACCGAGGAGAGTTTACCCAGTCTTCGATTATTCTTGGTAAGCCGTTCTTAGCCTCGGCTAAGGCGACTATAGATTGCGAGACTCATGAGATCGATTTTACAACAATGGGAGCACTCCAACCTCATCCATTCGTTGGCACACTTTACGCTAAATAACCTACATAGTTGCAGACACTTTTTACCACCGATATATAGACGAGTCCCATCTCTCTACTACACCTAAGATACTGACTGTTCAGATGACCATTAGTTTGGAGACTCCCCACACCTCCACTTCACCAACTGATTGCACCACCATTGTGACAGCTTCTAAGGAGGACTCACGACCCGAATCTATCATTGAGTCGGACACGACTTTTGCTGATTGTCTCAACCATTTTGATGATCCAACACACGAGCCCACTAATATCAAGCCAACTGAGATCACTTGCACCTATCCGAGACGTGTGTTGACAATTTAGACTCGTCTGATGAGGAATCCATGGTCAGCACCGCACCCATCCCAGACCTTCAACTAAGGAGACAACCAAGACCAACTTAACCCACCCGAAAACATGGTTGCTCCATCCTCTAGCCGATTATCTAGTGAGAGGAAGTTGAGAATTGATTCCTCGAGGCGTTCTCCTAAACCCCTCAAGGTGCGTCACTCTCTTCTCCCTCTTAATGCCTCAAGTTCGAGAAAACTTACTACGAAAGTTTCCTTCAACGTTCCAGAGAAGGAAATTTCTGAGGAGTCCTCATCGAGTCCGTATGAGGTGATTTATATGAGTGCGATCAGTTCGGCTATTCTTAAGCCGTAT
This sequence comes from Ottelia alismoides, assembly GCA_037367405.1. Classification (NCBI taxonomy): domain Eukaryota; kingdom Viridiplantae; phylum Streptophyta; class Magnoliopsida; order Alismatales; family Hydrocharitaceae; genus Ottelia; species Ottelia alismoides. The sequence continues at coordinate 1,173,458 of JAZKJV010001031.1, read as the reverse complement.
CTAAGTAAGTAGCTATGTGTTGACCCTCGTTGGACGATCCTTTCACCTCACTATTATTCATCTAAGGACGATTCCAACAACGACACAGTTATATATTCCCTACCTCCTCTTTTGCGCAAGAAGGTTCACTACAAACCTTCTTGATCTCTGTATATTCTCCGGATCCCATTGGTCCTCACACCCATTCCTGTCATATACTTAGGCTGACCAAAGCCTAAGTATAAGGGGGACCGATGCCTTCCCGGTGTATACATTCATCCGTTTCTCTTCTTGACCTCGACCACCCCATTATTAATCTTCTTCTATATTTAGGCTAACCAGATACTGAGTATAGGGGGGCAGGACGACTTCTATATATCCATTCTTTTCACTCTCCTATGCTTGGCACGAGCTGTATCTTTTCCTCGCTTCTGTGCTTTGAGGACATAGCACACGCTAAGTATAGGGGTGTATGTATATATTACATACGTACTTTACCCATATCTCGTACTTTCGCATACTTTCACGCATTTTCATGTATTTGTGTATATATTATGCAATAATTACGGGATGTGTAAAATTGGTAAAAAGAATTCTGTAAAAATACATGTATGCTTGTATAATATGTATATTGTTTACAAGTTGTAAAATATGTATATTGCATAAACTAAAAATTGTTGTAAAATATGTGGAAAAACTTTTTTTAATAAAAGAGAGAGGATTCTTATTTAATCTTGCATCATCATTACATTCAAAAAAAGTGTCTTACACTTCATCTCTATAGCAAGTCATCTACATTACATCTGCATATCTAGCATATACAAAGTGAACAATTAGTGGATTCTGAACCAAGTTATGAATAGATGTCGAGAATGGATTTGATTTGACCTTAATCTACCTAATTTCATAGGAACCTTATAGGAACTAGAGTTAGGATTTTTCAGGACAAGTGACTTAATTCTTTGAGTCCGCAAGTCTATGTTTACATGTCTTCTTAATTGGTCTAAGTAGAATATTTCACACACACACACACACACACACGATTCTCTTAGATAACGACCTAACTTGGACAAGCACCATTCACATAGCTCTTTATTGATGAGGTGGTAGGGATGTAGAATCCTTTGGCTTGGAGTAGCTCATGGGTGGAAACATCCGTCCTCCTTTAGGGATGGTAGTGCATCTCAACCTAGTCTAGCGGCGTTGATGTCTAACGATGGGATGCTATGAGTTGCAATAAAGCTTCAAGAGGGATAGTTTACTATCTCAAGAAGAAAAATTCCTTATGTACATGATGTAACTTCTATACATGTCAAAAAAAGAAGAAAAAAAGAAAGAAGAAAAAGAAAAATGTAGAATCTCCAAAAGTGGACAGACCTGGTTGAAAAGTAAAATGCCTGCCGGAGTGTATATACAAGTATAGAAAATAAGAAGAGCTTCAAAGCTTGTAGCTGGATGACTTGGCTACACTGGTCAAGCATCCTAGGATAGGTAGCTACAGTGGTTACCGTCCATTCTTCTCTCCACCCCCTCTTTTTGAGTTGGTTGCACTTGAACTTAGAAGGGAATATCCCGCTCTTCGAGGAAAGAGTTGCTAGACTGGGGAATTAGACTTACCTTGTTAGAGGAGGTTGTTTCTTTGCCATTTCTGATGTGGAGAGGTATATTTAACTTACACAGTACGAGTAAGATCCATAGGGATTGATGAATATGTGATTCATCACTCTAAAAGTTAAAAATATAGCTTTGTTCTTGAGCAATTAGATGCATATTTCCTTTTATTGAGCATTATTCGCATTCATGCATTTAGAAATAATGTTCGAATTTTAGCATTCATATGTGCATTAAATACGAAGCCAAATTCACTTCTACATAATCACATGTATATTATCATATTTCTCCTATTTATATTTATTTTATACTATCTCCAAATCCAATAAAATCAACTTTATAATGTATATATTACTAACACAAATAAAGAAAAAATACCAAAAAAATACTAACTTATAAAATTGACCAATAAAACCCAAATCCAAGTTTGCAATTAAGAACCTTACTCTCTCATACAGTGGCTGATTTTGATCTACTCACTTTTAAAATAATATATATTCAAAGACCTTCAAAATAAGACCAATTTCATAAAAAAAATCAGAGTTCGTATGTGAAACTTGAGTTTTGGGCCCTTAATCTATATTGTACATATTGATCAAAATACCCTTCATTTTATCTTTATATTAAAAATCCAAAAAATAGATTAAGTTTTAAATATTCCTTTTATATTTTCTTTGCTTTTATTTTGATTTTTATGTTATTTAAAAATGATAAAAAATATACAAAAGATAAAAATGTGGTATTTTATACCTATAAGGTACCCCCAAAATACTTTTTGTATAGATGACTTATTTTTATTTTTGGTACTTCACGGAATTTATAGATCGCATTGAGACGAGCAACTTTTGTGTTGATCACTTTTTGATTTGATCAACTTTTGTTATTTCTTTTTTATTTTTATTTACATTTATTTTTTTTATTTTTTTAGATGCGACACGTGACAGCTCCTAGAGTCACCATGTGTCACCCCATTTTTTTATTTTCGGAATTTATTTTTTATTTTTTTATTAATATTATTTATTTTAATTATCTATATACTTTTATTTTTTATTTTAATTTTATATTTTTTCTTTCTTCCATTTTATTATCTTTTCTTTTCCTTTTTTAATAGCCTTTTATTTTATTTATTTTATTTATTTTCCCCTTTTACTTCTTCTCTATTCCAACTTCTCACCCAAGCCACCAACTCCTCATTCTCTCCACTTCCTCCACCACTCCTCCAACTTCCACGCCACTTATATTCTAACTCCCCGCTCATCTTCCTCCTCTTTTTATTCCCCTTATCCCCTTAATTTTTCGACATATTCCCCTTATCCCCTTCATTTTTCAACATCCGTCATTCTACGAGTGAGAGAGGTTCTAGCCCTGTCAAAGCTGTGAGGTGACATCTCCTTCTTCGACGTCGAGCGACGACGAGCCGTCGGCGAGATCTGAGGTATTTTTCTTGCTCCTCATAGAATCGACCCTCTAGGCAAGCTGTAGAGCCTCGAAGGTTCTTCTCCACTGACCTTCTTGAGGCGACGATGGGAGGCACACATCGCAACCCCACCTTCAGGAGAAGTACAAGTAAATTCTCTATCATTCTCCTTCTCATTTTTTATCGAACATTTTGTTGTTGTTATTTTACACCGTATCATCACAAATCATCACATTATCATCAACACCATCTCATAACTATTTTTTTTACTTATTCACCATCTTGATCCATCACTCTATTACCACATCAAAAACCATATCATCATCACCACCTCGTCATCTCCCTTCACCACCATTGATTTCATTTTTATTTCTGTTTACAAAAAAATCAAGTGGATCTTAGATGGCTCGACTCAGAATTGGTCTTTTTTTTATTACTTTTTTGTTTTTTTGGGATTTTGATTTTTATGCGTTTTATTAAACTCGAAATGAAATGATGAAATGAAAAAGAAAATAATCAATATGAGTGAATATATGCACATGAAATGATGAGTCAAAATTAGCAAAAATGTACAATGCACAGTTAGGTATCAACACCCAATTTTCACAAATGGATACGAATTATTTTGAATTTTATCTTGATTTGTAGATAATTGAACATACATTAATTCAAAAGTGAGTAGAGTTCATGTGGACATTGTTTAAGAGAGACATATGCATTTTTCTCTGTTTGTCCTGAAATTAGGGTTTGGAATTATTTTGAATATGAACAAGTTAACAAATTTTTACGATTTTTCATGGATTAAGGTTAGTGATATGTACGATGAAGTTGGTTTTATGTTAGTTGGAGTTAGCAAGGATTAATTAAAAGTTCATGAAGTTTCGTGAAAATATGAAGATGAATGCAGAAATGAATGCCAATTTGTGCAAATTAATTATGAGTACATGAAAGTTAATTTTACGATGGTTAACATGTAAATGATCCTAAATTCTCGAGATGAAGCTATATTTTTAGCTAATTAGAGTGACGAATCATGAATTCATCAACAACATCGATTGTTCTTCAGCACACGATTGGAGGGGTATATTGCTCATCCCCCCTCTGCATTTTGTATTTCGTTTTAATATTTATACATTCCTCTATATCATAATATTATATGTAATAACCTTAAACTTTCATCTATTTGCACTTTAGTAAAGTGTCTGGTCATCTCTTGTGCCAGTGTGCATGAGGTACTTGGGCATTTTGCGTGGACCCCTCTAAGTTGGGAGTATATCTATTTGGTCCTAAAACTTCAAATAGCAGTACAAAATATTTTAGATAAATTGCATAATTGGCCCTACTATTTATGCTATTTGCATTTATACCCTTACTAGGCATGTATTATATTTTTACGGTAAAATTATAGATATGCCCCTAAACTTTGTTAAGGTGTTATGAAATGCTCTGAACTTTCTTAAAAATTGCAACTAGGTCTATGTATTGTTGATTAATTTTGTACCTGTATTTTAATTATTAAAAATACCCCTTTACCTCTAAAAATTATAGGAAAATTATCTTAAGTACCTGGAACCATATTTATCAATATATTTTCACAAGGCAATTAGAGTTATTTCATTATTTATAAAAATTCAAAACGTTACACTTTCTCTTGTTTATCATTTAAAAATTCATAAAAAACATAAAATATTTTGTAAATTTTCAAAAAATAATGTAGGCTTATTGTGTTATATTTCATATTCTATATAAGTACTATTGCAAAAAATTAAGAAAACTCCTAAAAATTGCAAAACATAGAAAACCTTATAAAATATCTAAAAATTATTAGAAATCACATAAACTTGTTTAAGTTGTTGAATTTTCTTCCTACTATATAGTATCTAAGAAAATTGAGTTTGGGCTCAATCTAATTTTATAGATATTTACTAAGCCCATTTCAAGTTTCAAATTTTTTTGTTTGTATCATTTTATGTATTTTCTTATTTAGAAATCCATAAAATTCTCTAAAATTACCTAAAAACATAAAAAATAGATAAAATTTATAAAACCTAAAAAAATATTTTGTTAATTTTGACTTTATTTTTTATATTTTAAAAATCCAAAAATATATATTTTCTATTATTACGTATATTCTTATATGTATATATATTACCTATCTTATTATATAGTTTTTATTTAATGAGGAAAGGAATCATACTCCACGGAGTAAGTAACTTACCTACTCGACTTTCATTTTTTTCCGACTTTTATTTTTTTTGAAAATGCTTCCATGATTTTTCATAATTATATCGCTCTAATATATCATTCAAATTTCATCTGATATAGAGACTCTTATGCCCTCCATCCAGAACATGTAAATTACAACAAATCTAAGATCGTTAAAATACATGTTCTGGATGGAGGGCATAGGAGCCTCTGTTTCTGACGAAATTTGAATGCCAGATTAGAGGGATATATTTATGAAAATCCATAAAAGTATTTTCAAACAAATAAAAATCATAAAAAGGAAAAAAGGAAAGTGGAGTAGGTAAGTTATCTACCACATGGAGTAGGATCTCTTTCCTCTTATTTAATAAAAAATAAAAAATTTACAAAAAAATAAAATCATAAAAAAATACATGTAAATCAAAACCCACAAAAACACTTCAAAAATTAAAAGAAGCAAAAAATCTCTAAGTAGTATACACATTCATTTCTCTACAATGTGTACTCTATGTGGTTCTACCTCTACTACTTGTTTACTATACACATTTTGTTGGGTTAGTCAACTTCTTAATAATTGTTAATTATCATTATGATTAATTATTGATTGAGAAGCTTAGATCGTGTACTGAGTGCCGAGACAGCGATCGACACATCAATTGTTGGGTCTGACTTGTTGGACACTGAATGTCCTCCAACACCTGATGTTAGGTACCTTGACAAAAGAATTTCATGAGTACCTTATGCCATCGCTCTACATGCAAGTGATCTGTGCATAAAATTAAACTAATCTGTATGCACATGCACTCAATGAAATCACCCTAAGTAGAAATTTCTATTAACATGAAATACTTGTTGATTTGATTTAAGTCTAAGTGTAAGAGAATTATAGGTACATGAATCAGATTAAGTTGTGGACCGAAGTGGGACTTAAGTGTTGAATCAAGAAATCTTAGAACTATAGGCTCAATCGACGAAGATGTAAACTAAAAAGAAGACGAAAAGCACAAATCACAGAAATCAAAGTGAACAAAGGTGGAAAAAGGGAAAAAGAAAGATAAAAGCGATGAAAACACGAGAAATTCAACCAAGTCTCATAAGTGAACAGACATTTGGTGAAATGTACCCATAAATTGTCTAAATGTCCAAGAGAGTCGGATTATTACAACTTTATTATTAAATCCATCTCTCTCACACCCAAGAAAATAAAAACTAATATAATAAAATAAAAACAAGTTGTTCTTTGTGGCTGTCAATCCTCTGCTAATGCTCTCTCCTATTGGCTTGTCTGAATGGTCAGGATCTACATCACTCGAGTGCCTTGGACCTCATAAGAAGATCTCCCTCGCTCTACGGACCCTCACAACAATGACAAACACAAGATATGCTTAGAACGATTATGAAAAGTAATGTCAAAAATAAATAAAGAGCAAAAATTAAATAAATAAAACAAACTAGATATCTACCCTAGTCGTGCTTCCCCGGTAATGACACGATTTGTTGACAAACAAGATGCCCAGTTTAGTGATCTAGCAAGCTAGGTCAGCATGACCATATATCTCACAATGTCAAAAAAGCAATCAACCCCCGATTTATAGATGAAACAATCAAAGTTTGTGAATTAAAATTTATTATAACTCTTTAAAATGTGTATAGGCGCAAGTAGAGAAGAGTGTCGAACACAGGGAATAAACATCAATAGAGATAAATTTATTACTTATTATCGCAATAATAATGATTTTTAGGTTTTTTATCTTTTATTCTTTTTATGTTTTGTTTTAATTATTTTAAAGGTCTTTAACTATGTACAAATTTTATGTTTTTAATGTTTTCTATTTTTATATGTTTTAATTTTGTAAATTGTCATTTTCTTTCTGGTTTTTAAAATAAGATAACTACTAATTGATGAAGATGTGATTCATCACTTTAATATTTGTAAATAGAGCTCTGTTCCAAAGTCATTACTTGCATTTAAGCATTTAAATTGCATTAATCAAGAAAAATGCCAAAAATACTAACTTGTATAATTACTCAATAGACCCAAACCCTAGTTCAGAGATAAAAACCGTAAATGTGAATATCTCTCTCATACAGTCTCTCATAAACCTCTACTCACTTTTGAATTAATACGCATTTAATTGTCTACAAAAACAAGATCAAATTCAAAAGAATTGGAGTTCATATGTGAAACGTAGGTTTCACGACCTCATTGAACATTGTACAAATATAAATCTTTTATGTACATTTCTTTTTCATCTATTTTATATTGTTTATATTTTAATAAAAAATATGCAAAAATCTGAATAAAAATTTTATAAAAAATGGAAGGAAATAAATCAACCGAGTTTGTATTTAGGATCAGCATATTTGTCCCTTTTATTTTATTTTTTTATTTCCTTAATTATTAAAATACCAAAAAAATTGAATAAGGTGTACACATTTATTTTCTATTTTATTTGATTTTATGTAGAATTTTATCTTATTTAAAAATCACAAAAAATTTGCAAAATACAAAATATGATATTTTATATACAAAGAGTACCATCAAAAATACTTTTGTACAAGTGATCTCATTTAGTTTTTATTCCTTCACAAAAGTCGTAGACTCATTGAGATGAACAAATTTCATAACGACCACTTTTTGATTTGAGGCCTTATACCATTTTATTTCGATTTTTGTTTGTTTTTTTATTTTTGAATTTTCTAGCAGTGACGTGGTAGCTCTTGGAGCCACCACATGTCCCCCCACTCCCCTTTTATTTTTATTTTTGTTTATTTTTAATTTATTTTATTATTCGTCATCATTTGGCGCTTTCCCAACCCATGGATCTTGGCCGATCCGATGGCCCATACCCCTTCTCCTCCCCTTCGCATCCACGAACCGCCTCGCACACGCCACTGCGATGCAACCGTCGCCCGCCTTCTCCGCAACCACACATCTCCTGCAACGACCTCCCTCTCTCCTCCATCTCTTCCACGAACCATGCTTCCTCCACCCTTCTCGCCCCTAACCTAACGGCCCATAAAAGGGCTTCTCCTCTGTCACTGAGCAGCATCCGCCATTACTGGAGAACCTCAAGCTCCCCTTTCCTGCTCGGTGACAAGGAGCATCATATCAGGTCGAGCGAAGACGACGCATCTCCCATGCAATATCTGAGGGAAGCTTCTCTTTCATTGTGAGCTTCTGCTAGCTTGCTAAACTCCTCCTCCACCAAGGAGTTGAGCACAACTAGAGTAGGTACCTACCACTCCATTCCAGGAAAACCTTCAGGTGAATACCTTTTCCTTATTCCTCCTCCTTTTCCTCTTCCACTTCTTCTACTTCTTCTTCTTATGCTCCTCCTCTATTTCTCCTTTCTAATCGCTTCTTCTTTATTCTCCCTCCGCTCCACTTCACGTCACAACAATGCCACCTATGCATTCAACCGCCTCTCCACTGCCTCGTGAACTCATCGCCTCCGCCACTCGTTGACCTTGATCGGAGCCCTAGCTCTGCCCATGCCATCGACCTCACAATCGTGCTTCGTCACACCTTCCTTGAGATCCACCACCTCATCCTTGCTCTACCTTGCCAAGCTTGTTGCACCACTGATGCGTACACCACACATGCCATCGGCCTCTCCGTCATGCCTTCCCTGAGCCCCGCCACCTCACCCTCACTCCGCTACACTAAGCTCATCGCACAACCACGACGTACACCATCCAATCACCATAGTACGACCACCAAGAAGCCACGACATCATTTCCTTACCAGTTGTTGTCGATCTCCACCATCGGACACCTTCGCCATCGAGCCTCCTCTGCTAGCCACGCGTAGGCTCAAGGACCAATGCCTCAACCTCGGCTACCTAAAGCAACCGAAGATCGACATGTGTAGGGTCGGGAACCCAAGCCTTAGCCTCGCACGTGTGACACATGCATGAGTGGGGGTAAATTGCAACAAGATTCATGCATTTCTCAAATATTGCAAGTTTGTCTCTGCCTTCAGGTCAGCACGTGCGATGCATGCCATCCCTTGAAAATTTGCATATATACCCTCTCAATTATTGGTAATTTCATGTTAGTCTGTGTCTGTATTTTTTTATTTTCTATACTTACATTTTGCACCCTATGTTGCTACTTTAAGTTGAACAATCACTTTACATGTGTTTTTAATCGCAAAAATTTCATATTGTAAAACAATTGAACCTTTATCTTATGGATATTTTAATGGAAATTTTTGTGAGTTGTGATTGACATATTAAAATTGAATATGTGGTTAATTGCATATTTTTCCCATCTAAGAGTAACCAATTCTTGATAAACTAATTCTTGCTCTAAAAATTCCTTAAAATTGCATTGGTTAGAGTTTATTGTTCTCTATTATGAAAATTACATCATTTGTGTGGTTAACTTGCTCAAAATAAAATGTTTTGTGATTCATGTAATTAATTTTTAATTTATTGTAAATTTAGATATTTAGGATCTAAAATTTTTCTTGGATATAACCTCATTAGACAAATCTAGTATAATTTTAATTCTTGAAAAAAATATAGGTGCTATATATTAAATTAATTTATTGAAAATCATACAGTCTGCATTATTTTTTTCTAGAAAATCATTTTGCATCAGAAAAATCCCTAAAATTCACAATCGGTTAATTCCACCATTATTAACTCACTGACAAAGTTTCATAATCTTTGCACATCATTTGCATGAAAAAATATACAAAACCCCTAAACATTTTCCATTTTCCATATATGCATTTTACATCCTAAAAATATAAAAAATGCTAGAGTCATCATTGCATTAATAATCAAGGAAAATAGTCTTTTGGATTTTCGAGTTATTTTGCATATCAATTTGGATTTTCTATTGTTCTAATTTGACCTAAAAATTGACTCTCTGCATTTACATATTATTTATATATGCATAAAAAATTATTAAAAATATTCATCTCGAAAATCTATCATCTCTATAATCTAAAAATCTTCCTAAGGAGACAGTGGCCTCCCTGAGTTCGATCTTGGGCTTACCCGAGTAACATAAATTTCACCGCTAGCATTAACTTGAATATGTTATTTCAATGAATTTTTATTAATCCCAAATTGCTCACCTAAATGAACATCATGTTAATTTCATAAAATTAGTTGAGGCCAAATTAGTGTTTGTGAGATGGTACCGTTGTCAGGAAGGCACAACTTAGGCTGACTTTCAAAAAAATTAGAAATTAGGTCTTGACTTGAGTGGCTTGTATGTTAGGCCTGCACTTGTGACTCTTAGAGTTTTACATAGGTTAAATATCATTTTCTTGTGCTCGTGTAATCTAGGACCACACTTTTTAGCGATCTACTTAGTCAAATATTAAATTCAAATTCTACCTGACTAATAAAAGTTCCTGATAGGTGTGGTTTCATCACTTGCATTTGCATTTAGCATAAGAATTTCAATTATATATTGCATCGTGCATGTAGATCGTGAGGATCACTGTATGTCCTTAAATTGGGCATGCATCATTGATTTTATCGATTCATTAGTTTTTCTCGACTCACTTCCCCTTGGTTTTACAATTTAGGATAAATAGAAATCAGGATTGATCGTTAGACAAGCCATGTTTGGTGGACTTAATCAAGTGATAATCTAACTTAAAATCATGACTCGTAATACAAATTTGACCAAAAAATACATAAAATTGAAAATTGTATTCGGAAGAGCAACCTTGTCCTTGGACACAGGTACTTAGCCCCAGACAGAGAGGGTGAGGATGCATCCACTAAGGATAGTGCCCAAATCCCTGGACTTGCCCCCTAAGTCTCCATTTCCATCTCATACGGATTTGGGAGTTGAAAGGGCTTGCGTTTGACCTTAATGTACATTTAGATTGTGTAATCTTGTGTGTCTACTTTAGGGTGTGATATTGAACCCAGCAGCGCGGGCATATCACCTCGTTGATTGGGAGCATACAAGAGCATCATTCAGCGCGACTCACTATGTGTAACCGGTTAAAATATTTTCTTACTACCAATTAAAATTGACAAGATAATTTGGTCGAACCTTTATGGCCTTTATTGTGTGTGGTTGATGAACTTGGGGTTTGCTTTGTATTTGTTTTTAGGGGTATGCGTTCAAAGATTGCACTCTTAGTGCCTTTCATATCATTAATTGTTTGATATCATAATCTTTTCTCAAACCTCTTGACATAGAGAATGGTGGAATGGGGTGATTTTTGCTCGATTTTATGAGCCTCTCACTGAACACTCCAAACCGACTATCTTCACGGTCTAGGGATGACTCTCTTCCCAAACCCCCTTGGCTTCAAGGCAACCCTTTCCTAAAGACAAGGCCAATAAGTCTCTTCATTTTATTGAGGAAGGTCAGACCCAGACCTCTCCTTTTTTCCCCTATCACATCGAGGAAAACCCTCACCTCAGTGTTTCTAGATCGAATTCTTCTATACATACTAATTCCAATCCCTTTGATTCTGAAGGTGAAGAAGAACAAGTGAGTAAGATGCCTCCCAAGAGGAACCATAATGAAGTAGGAGATTGTGATACACTGAAAGACATCTTAATGAGACTGGCACGAGCAGAAAAGCGTAGTAAACAGTTCAGAGAAGAGCTAGGCCAATTTAGAATTGAGGGAGGAATACAGACCTGAGGGGGAATCAATGAGGGATGCTTACAATCCCAATACCTCACAAAATGAGAATTTGCTTAAGCCAGTCGTACCACCCAATGTTGATCAGTTGAAGCACCATTTTGTGACACTCTTACCGAAGTTCTATGGCAATACAATTGAGGAACCATATTTGTTACTGCATGAGTTTGAGCTGGTATGTGACAACCTAGGATGACATGGTGTTTCTTAAGACTACATCTATCTTAGAGCCTTCCCATTCGCTATGGTTTAAGAACTTAGGGAAATTTGTTGCCATGTGGGTTGCATTGAAGGACTTGTTCCTAAAGAAGTTCTACCCCCGAGTATGACTAATCAAATGACGTTGCAGATATCGAGCTTTACACAAATGTCTCATGAAACTTTCTACGAGGTATGAGAGAGGTTCACAGACATGATTCAGCAATTTCCATACCACGATATCGATAAGCCAATCTTGGTTCAAAACTTATACAGTGGTTTGACTCCTGAGGTTCAAGGATTACTGAGTAATACCTATGGAGGCGGTCACTTTGACGATCTTTAGTGAGCTCTCGAGGCTCCACATCAACCATTCCAAGTCCAAAATGATCCCTTTCAATTGGGAGGAGCGGTCCGCGACGGCGTGTGGCGTGCTGTTGGGAAGTCCCCCTTCTTCTCTTCCGATCGACTATCTGGGCTTGCCGCTGGGCGCGAGAAGGCCAAGATTGTTTCATTGGAACAGGGTGATGGACAAGGCGGAGAGAAGGCTTGCTGGTTGGAGTGCGGCTATGCTCTCCTGGGGTGGCCGACTCGTGCTTATCAGGTCGGTCCTTGCATCCATTCCAGTTTATTTCCTGTCGAATTGGGCGATCCCGATGGGGATTAAGAGGCGTCTTGAGGGCCTTATGCGGAGCTTCCTGTGGGGAAGAAGGGGTCACGCGTCGCGGGGCATCCATCTGGTGGCTTGGAAAGAGGTGGCGAAAAGAAAGTGCGATGGTGGTCTCGGCATTCGAAGGCTTGATCTGGTTAACGACGCATTGATGCTAAAGTGGGTCAACAGACTTTGGGGTAGCGACATCGGGTTCTTTCCTTCTATGCTGCGGGATGTTCTTTCGATCAGGGTGGACATGCTGCGGGACGCCGACTCTATGCGCTCTGGTACCCCTTTCTGGAGGGGGATCGCTTCCGCGGTTAGGCGTTTCTCTCATCTATTCAAGCCGGCGCTGGGGGATGGTAACTCTTTCCTTTTCTGGCGTGACGCATGGGCGGGGGACACCTCTCTGGATATTTCGTTCCCCCGTCTTAGTGCGCTGGCGTCTGACTCTAGGGTGTCGGTGGCGTCCTCTTGGAGCGGGAGCGATTAGTTCCCTACCTTTGCTAGCAACCTTTCCGACGACCGATTTGATGACTACTTAAGGCTTCTGCAACAGCTTAGAGCTGCGCCAAAGCCCTCGACTAACAGGGATCATTGGGTTTGGCGCGACGGCACCTTCTCGTCGAGGCGGGCTTTCAAGGTCATCTCGCAGCAACAGACCTCTGACCGGAACCTTCTATGCAAAGATCTTGGGTGGCTGTGGCGCTTAAAGCTTCCGGAAAGGGTGATTTTCTTCCTTTGGCTCTTGAGGCGTGGGAGGGTCTTGACCCGAGATAGATGTGCTAGGTTTTTCTCGGGGTCTGACTCTCTGGATTGTGTGCTGTGTGGCGAAAATGTGGAGACTCTGCAGCACTTATTTTTCCAATGCCCGAGCTCCGGCACTATCTGGGAGGACCTCAATGTTACTTGGCTCAACGCATCCTCGGCTGACTCTTTTTGGGACTCTATGCGTTCTAGTGTTGATCGGCCAAGGAGGGAGTTGCTTCGCCCGTTCGCTTGCATTTGGGCGCTGTGGCTCGCTAGGAACGCTAAGATTTTCAGGGGACAAAGGTTTTACAAGGAGAATGTTTTAGCACACGTTGATCTGCTTCAGAGTGACTGGTTGCTAATGTAATTCATGTGGCGTGTGCTGCGGGATCCACTCGATCCTTTGTGACTGTACCTCTCTTCTTCCACCCCCTCTTCTTTTTCGTTTTAGTTTTAATAATATTTGGGGCGAACACCACGGCGTGCTTCCCTCGAAGTGCTTTCGTTTCAAAAAAAAAACCTATGGAGGCAGTTATATGAACAGAGGAACCGATGCAGATTGGACGATTTTTTAGCAGATGGAAGAGACCAGCTGCACCAAAGCCACTGTCAGGGCTTATGATAAGCCACCTCCCTCTCGCGTATATCAGGAGGTGGGGAGATTAATTATCACCGATCTGGAAAATGACGTACTCTCCAACATGGGGACAATCAATGACAAGTTAACTAAGGTCAACCAGATTGAGAAGAAGGTGAGTGAGATACACAATCTCGTTGAGTGGGAGAACCTCGCCAAGCTTCCTAGACAGATTGCAAAGTTAGCTAATAGGTTATCTAAGATCAAGTACCTGCCCCGTCTTCACCCCCTGCTCCCATCTACAAAGTGCACCACATTCAGGAGTAGCGCGTGCATGGCCCTCATGGCATGTGGACTCAGGATCAGCCTGAGGTTCACGAGAGCCAATTTATGGAGCCGACCATCGAGATAGTGACCAAGGAACGTCCACAGGTGTGGGAGATGAATGGAATACAATACACTGATGAATCTCGTATTCATCATGCTTAAATTCATTAATTAAACCCCTAACTTAACTAATCCAATAAAAATCACCATTAATTCTTATTTTTATCTTGTAATATATTGTGTATAATTAACCTTAATTAATTATACTTAATTTTCTTTAATTTCCTTGTATTTATTTTTCTCATAAAAACCCACAAAAATCAAATTGAACAGTTGTCTATAATTTACTAATCATTAAAAAGACTAAAAGATACAAAAACATCTAAAAACCAAAAAGTCGGTATTTTTACCCCCTTAAAAATACCCCCAAAAAATACTTTTTGTACAAATGACCTCTTTTGGCTTTCCGTCCAACATGAAAACTTGTAGATCTCGTCGAGACGAGCAACTTTCAATTTTTGACTTTTTCCTAATTTTACCTCTAACTATTCTTTTGTATTTTTCTTTGTATTTGTATTTCTGAATTTTCTGGAGCAACCACATGGTGCTCTCTGGAGCTGCCACGCGACCGCTCCTCCTTCCGCCACCCGTCACCACTCTTGACCGTCGGATCTGCTCTAATCCACCTCCATCTCTGCCATTCATCTTTTGCCCACTCCCAGCCGTCAGATCAGACTTCTAGATTAGATCTCAGCCACACTTCATCGCCTAAATGTTGGAAATGCGAGCCCACGGCGAGCCATTATGCAATAAATATTATTGCAATTCACTCCTTAATCTGAAATGAAGAATACATAATTTGCATAATAGGTCCCTTAGTGCAATTAGGGTTATGTACCATGGCCATCTTGATGATCATACAGCTGTTGATTCAACTATTGAATCATAGAGGCTAGTGCTTGGATGAATATCTAAAGAGTTAGATTGAGGACTCATCAAGCACCGTCAAATGATTGTCAAGAGATGATCTCCAGCCTGAGTAGGAGATGGCAATCCTTATCTCTGAAGGCTGATATCTGACCGACCTCTTGATGCAGGTTCTCTGCATAGGAATAGAGATTCAGAGGTGTCAGATTAGTTAGGTCAAAGAGTTGACTTAACGAGATCGAGATAACCAAAGTCCTATATCGTATACTGTCATGATATAGGCACGCATCCTCTGACCGGAGACAGATGTGTTGCTATATGTCTAAGTATGTACATTTGGCAGACCAATAGGTTGATGACCTAATCAAGATCTATACACCGGCACGCTGGTGTGCATATAAGGGCATATGAGTAATACGATCTCTCAAAGGGATCATACAGGTTCAGTTACTGAACCGGAAGACATGAGCTCACTCATGAGATATTGGGAAGAATCAAAATCCGTGTGCACGGTCGTCTCGCTTTGGAAGCTTGACTGAATTTGTAGGTTTGATATATACTTTTGGAAAGTATATGATCAAGACCTAGGTATGATATACGTTTTTTGGAAAGTGTATGATTGATACCAACTCCCAATGATCGAATGAGAAACTTACTGATAAAACCATGAAGTAGACAGTATAAAGTTGATCCAATACTTCGGGTTTAGTCTGAGTCTTCCAGTATGCAGGATGTACAGGTATTGGGAATACCTGAGGGTGATGTGATCATAAATGATTGTATAACCATGACGCTTCCATTCCTAGGGAGTGATGAAACGGGTCTGGATTTTAGTGACTCCTCTCAGTAGAGAAGTGATCTGATCTTGGTCCAAGTGTTGGACATTGATCTGAATGTGATTCAGATACAATGAGAAGATTAGATTTACGGTCTTGATTTAATCAAGCATCTATGGGAGGCCCGCGATCTGGATTTGAGATATGATCTCAATATCCATGTCACTATACGTGGAACAATACAATCGCCCTGTCCTTATCTCCAAGTATCTGCGGAGAAAGCGCATTATCCTTGAAGGAGTTCATGGATAATTCTATTGTTGATTTATGTATCCGAGCATTGAAAAATGGATAATTAAATGCGATTTAATTATCATGATTAATATGAATTTGATTCATATTATAAAGAGAGCTATCTTAGATAATTAAATGTGATTTGATTATCAAAGATGTAAGTAATATGAATATGATTCACAAGAGAATAGAGATCCAAGATGATTAAATGTGATTTAATTATCATGGATATGAATAATGTGGATAGCAATATCCATATTAGTCATATATATTATAAATGTGATTTATAATATATAAGAGAGAGCTATTTGTGATTTACATTTGTTAATTAAATGTTAATGTGAATTGGATTCACATTGGACATTGAATTGAAAATGTAATTTACATTTTGTTTTGGGTTGTGAATATGATTCACAAATTTCCAATGGCATGATTGCAATGTTCACAAAATAAATTGGATTTATTTTTGTGAAATAATTTGCAACAAATGTTGTTGCAAATATTGGAGAGAATCATGAGATAATGTAATCTCATGTAATAAGAAAAAGGAAGCTCCCTTCCTAATGAGGAGAGGGGACGACCACAATTCCATAAGGAATGTGGTGGCCGTCCACCCTCCTTATGGAAGGAGGCTTGCCTCCTTTCCTATCTCTCCAATGGAGATTGATTTGATATAAATCAAATTATATTTAATATATATTTGATTTTTATTAAATTAATTGTTGTTGTGTTTTTAGCAACAAATCATGGCCATTGAAAGAAACACAAATTAATGTGGACCATTGGATTTGTGTTGACACATGGATTGAGATCCATGGATCCCAAAACCCTATAAAAGGAGAGGCACCCCATTGCTCTTCTAGGAACATAAGTGAGACAAGTCTCTCTCTCTCTCTTTCTTTCTCTTTCTCTCCCTCTCATGGCCGTCCACCATGGATGCCCTAGAGAGGCTCTCCATCGCCGCGGCATCGTCGTTATGCTGCCCGATGTTTTGCTCGTGGAACTCCGTCTACTTCGGCATGCCTTGCTCGTGAAGACGACGTCGGATCTCGTGTGTCGAGATCAGGAGATCCACCGCTTGGATCATCAACTTGGATTGCGAGAAGCACGCGGTTCATCCCCGCGCTCGCAAGCGTCTCCTCCGACGGATCGGACTTGAGACAGGAGGTCTCTTCGTTTAGAGACTTGATCGCAACCACACTTCAAGAGGTAAACCTAATACTTGGTTGTGGTTTAGACGAAACGATCCGAGAAGTGTTCTTGGATCATATGGTTTCGTCACATGAAAATTTTTTAATTTCCGCTGCATAGAACAACTAGTGCGACTAGTCGTTCTTCGTCGTATTCGATACGACGATCACGCTTCCGTGATGCGCTTGAGGATCTAACCATATCCTTCAAGTGGTATCAGAGCCTTAGGTCGGTGGTTTTGGATACGATCCATGAACCGAGGACGACTTGGGTTCATTAGGGTTTGCGAAAGTTTTCTTGCATTTCATTTTCGCATCTCTGTTTTGATATTATTTTCGGCACTGTTTAAATTGTTTAAACACGAAAATAATATTTGTATTTTATTCCCCATTAAATAAGGAAACCGTAGGATCTGAGTTTGCGTGATTTCGATTCCGTTTGCTCTAGATATGCTCATTTTAGTGAACATGTATCCACTGTTTCGGGGACTGCGGATCATGACGTAATTACGATGTTAATTGCGGATTTGATACACCTTGAAATGCATGCAAATGACTTGGGTTCTGTTGTAAATCAAGTTAGAAAATTTTAGAAATTTACTTTGCTTAATTTGGATTTAAATTGATTGAGATATGATATTTTTAGTAAGTGAGGGTCACTGCTGAAAATACTTTCCTAATCAAGAACCTAGTGATTGTCATTTAATTAATTAGTGAAATTAAATTGTTTAATTTCCTGGAATAATTATGCATAAATATTTGTGAAATATTTAATGATAATTATGTCCTTAAATGACTTTGCCCTAACCAACAAATGATTAGATGTGATCTAGATCAAGATTGGTTACATGATCTACATGATCAACATTCCAACAAACATGTTGCTTGAATAGGACTTGGGATTTGTTTAGCAAATCTCATTATAATGTTAATCAAAAATGTTTTGATTATTACTATATGGTACAATTTCGGTTGAAGAACCGATGATCATCTCAAGTACAAATTAATCAATTTGGCATTATCCTTTCCCGAGGCGGATATGGTGCCTAGTCGGAGAGCATTGGGGTTGCGGGTTGCAACGTATGTGGTCCGTCCCACTCTCGTCGGTACTGGCCATGACAGCGGGTAGGGCTGGGATAATGTCCGAGGGATTAAGATGTATTTTTCTAATTATTAAAATTCGAAATAATACGTATTTGAGATAATACCATAATTCAAGTAACTATTAAAATGTTTGTTGGATATTAATTGGATCATTAATTTAATATGATTAGATTAATTGGAATCCAATTAAAATTAAAACACTCTATGAATAGAGATGTTATTTCCCTTGGAAGAATTAATCATAATGAATATGATTCATAATGATTAATTAGAATTTGAATATGATATGGAGGATCACAAAAGTGACATCCATGGTCTCCCGTCAAGGCGAAGGGTTCCGTCGCCAGATATTGTATGCAGGAGACGCCTGTCCGAAGTGACAGCTCCTGCATACGATCCATTTGGATCGGTCTCTTCGCTTCTCGAAAGAGTAAGGACGTATGCGTAGTGACCCCAATATCGGGTCGTCATATTATTGGGGCGATATTGGATTGCGCATAGCGAGTTGTATTCCTGTTGACGGTTGGTTCAATTAATGACGGGTCAACATTGCCTTAGGGGTGGTGGGCCCGGGTGTTAAAGACCGAATTGGGAGATGCAAGTTGGACTTGCAAGGCGGAATGTGTTCCCGCTTCTTTTTATCCGAGTTGTAGGTTCTCATATTATTGGGATGCAACAAAGATAAGGAAGGAGATCCCAGATCTTGTTGAGATATAATGGTAAGTATATCTCTTACATTGAAAGTAATTAAGGGAATGAACTTTCAGTGTTGACAAGACAAGACAACTTTGATATAAAAATCCTAAATCAAAGTAAAATATATATATATTTATATATTTATGCAAATTTCTTATTTCAGATAATCCTTCATTAAAACCCACTCAATGATATACTCAATAATAACCAGTAAAATATCATGGATTGGACTCATGATCCAGATATTGTACTTGCAATTGGACACATAATGTATGTGGTTGCAATGTGCAAGTTTCCTCATAATATTGAGGAATGACAATTAAATAGATAATAGGACTACAACCCTAGGGTTTGTATGTCTCTATAGTCTTGATCTCTCATCGGATGTACTTTGGAAGTGACATGTCGATGATGATCGCAATTGTCAAATAATCCTTATAAAAAAAATTAATGAAGATATTCTGGCATACATATGTGCTCTTGACATTTAACATGAATGAGATGGTTCACTGCATCATGCAGAATGGTGGCTCTATAAGAGATGATGTATTCAAATTGTTTGAGTACCTACCTGAACCTATGTTTTAAGAGTTTAGATGGATGTAGATGATGAGTGCCATCATTCTACTATCTATACTCTGGTCATTCATGAAGCTTCATAATATTCATATTGTATGAATTTAATGAAGCATGTATAAATGTTGAAATGCTCTTACATAAGAGATCCTTAGTCTTAAGCAATGGTTGCTTATAGATAAAGGGAGCGCAGTGGAAGCATAGGTTGGACCCGAGTAAGAAGTATGGTCAAAGAGTTGACTATACATCTATGACTTCCATATGTCATCCGAAGAGTTGGATGAATGCCAATACTGCAATAAGTTGATGTGTTGATAGTATGACTATCAAGTCTATCTAGAATCCTTAGAGAAGGACTCGGATGGAGCATCAGATTAATCTACATAAATCATTGATAAGATAAAGTCAAATAATTGTATCTCAATCTTCTGATGACATTTGCAATAGGTTGCATATGTTTTAGAAGACTGGAAAAATTTGATCTTAAAGGTTTATAGTTATCCACATGGATATTGATGCAATTGTTGCAACAATCTCTGTTGGATTGATAGACTTGTTAATTTCAGTGGGAGAGTCCTTAGTCTTAGAGAATGTCTCTATGACCTAGATATAAGAATACACTCATTGTTTGTTTCTAAATGTTGGAAATAAACATGAATTCTGAGGTAGAACTATCATAAAAAGTTATGATGGAGATATTTCAGATAGTAATCTAAAATCTAGTGGACTCCACTAAATTAGAAAATTGATGAATGGCTCATTAACATTTCTAAATGCTGAAATTAAAACTTAAGATCAATATGAGGATGAAGATCATTTGACAATGATCTAGCATCAAGCTTTGGACATTTGTTTATTGATTTGATCAATAGACTAGTAAGAGATGAAACTTTAGAATGTCTAAAATTTCAAAACTTACATACTTATGAATATCGTATTCAAAGAAAAATGTCCAATACACCCTTCTTAGAGAAAGGTGTAAGATGCCAAGGTATTCAGGATCTCATGCATATTGATGTATGTAGATCATCTATATCATAGTAAACACTATGGATATGTGATATCTGTTGATGATTATGTATGATATGAGATTTCTTCGCTTCACCTAAGAAACCTTTGAAATGTTCAAAGATTTCATTATTTTTGGTTTAAAACCAAAGTTTGAAGGAAGATAAAATGAATTTGATCTAATCTAGGTAGCAAGTACCTGTTAGATAAATTCAAAGAATACCTTATAGAGATATGAATATCATTTCTATCTCAATCCTCCTAACACACCTTAACTCAATAGAGTTATAGGGAGATACAATTGGATCATGTGTGGCATGATCTTATCAATGATGAATTTTAGCATAATTATCCCTTAGTTTCCAGGTATACATGTGTAGTAGAGACTACAATGTATATCCTTAATAAGGTTCCATGCAAGATGGAATCTAGCACTTGAGAGTGCTGCTTCATTAGGAAAATAAAGGATGGTATTGGATACCTACTTTATGACCTTGAGATTCTTGAAATATCTCATCTCTGAGAATGTGATTCTTGGAGGTTGAGACTCTTGAGAATCAAGATAAAAATGAAGTGTAGGAACTCATTTAATCTTGAAAAGATAATGAGGCTCCTAAAATTGGAAACTAAAAGGATAATTGAAGATGAAACACTAAAACCTCTTCAAATAAGTTTGAGGATGGATTCCATGTGTCAGAGAAATCTGACAATGATCGAACTTCATGTGATGAAGCTTCTGAAGATCATAGCATGGATAGATGGATGTTAGCAATAAAAGTCTAATATAGACTTCATGTACAAGTGTTGTATATGGACCCTCGAGGATCCACCTATATGGGTAAGACCCGTAAAGGTGTAAATGGATCTTCAAGAGAAAGGGAACCTGATGAGAAGGTACATACCTTCAAGCATAGTTCGTAGCAATGAGCTACGCATGGAAGAGAAGACATTGCTTGCAATGAGACTTGCTTTTCGGTGAACATGCTTAAAATCATCAGAATATTGCTAACCTTAGCTACACAACTTGACTATTGCATCTTCGAGATGTAAGTCCAGATTGCATTCCTCCATGAATATCTCTCTGAGGATATTCACATGAAGTAGCCCCAGGGCTTCATGGTTGAGGAAAGCAAGGTGTGCAAGATAAGGAATCCATCTAAGGACTCAAATAAGCTTTTTTGAGATGGACCATAAGATTTGATGAAATTATAAATGTTATGATTTCAAATGAAATCTTGATGAGCCATGCGAAGCTTAGTGGGAGTGCCTATGTGTTCATTGCTCTAAATATAGATGATATCCTGATCATTTAAAATGATATAAGGATAATAATAAGTGTTTTATAATCTGGTTATTCCATATCTTGAAATATGATTTCAAAGATACCTCTTAGATCTTAGTTCTGAAGTTGTTCAGAAGCCAAGAGAAGAGGATAATTGGACTGTCACATTTGTAGTATACCTTGGACATATTCTATTCATAGAAATTCCAAGAAAGGCTTCTAACCCTTAAGATATGGTACTGACCTATCTTAAGGGATAGCATCTCAAAGAGTTGAGGAAGTAAATGATACAACTACTTGCACTTGTGCATTAGTTACGAGAAGCTGAGTGTATGCTAGAGTGTACAAATACCAGATGTCTGTCATGCAGTGGGAGTAGTAAATTGTTACTAATCCTACTCTAGAGATAAAACACTTGATTGCAGTAATAACAAAATCTTCATAGATGAGGAGATTTTTGAGATAGTAATCTCAAAGTCTTATCTTCAAAAGTTTAAGACCATGTAGATAGTGATCTATAAAGGTCTAAACTATAGATACCTTAGGAGATAGAGATCTCCGGGAATAAGGGTATTCTAATAAGGATTATGGAAATACTGGTTATGATAATTGTTAAGCTGTAGTGTCAAGGACACTATAACTGCCAAAATTGAGTATTGGTTGCATGAGATGCAACATTCACATTAGATGCGAGCACTGTTACTGGGGATATGCAAGTGCCGTAAAAGGACTTGGCGTAGTCTCGCGGGAACAGAGTGACTGATCAGCTTACCTAGCTATTTTCTAAATAGCCTATGATTGTCACATGAGTGCGGGTTTAAATGATTAGCCCATTAATGACTCTCTGGGCTAGTGGGAGATTGTTGGAAATGCGAGCCCACGGCGAGCCATTATGCAATAAATATTATTGCAATTCACTCCTTAATCTGAAATGAAGAATACATAATTTGCATAATAGGTCCCTTAGTGCAATTAGGGTTATGTACCATGGCCATCTTGATGATCATACAGCTGTTGATTCAACTATTGAATCATAGAGGATGGTGCTTGGATGAATATCTAAAGAGTTAGATTGAGGACTCATCAAGCACCGTCAAATGATTGTCAAGAGATGATCTCCAGCCTGAGTAGGAGATGTCAATCCTTATCTCTGAAGGCTGATATCTGACCGACCTCTTGATGCAGGTCCTCTGCATAGGAATAGAGATTCAGAGGTGTCAGATTAGTTAGGTCAAAGAGTTGACTTAACGAGATCGAGATAACCAAAGTCCTATATCGTATACTGTCATGATATAGGCACACATCCTCTGACCGGAGACAGATGTGTTGCTATATGTCTAAGTATGTACATTTGGCAGACCAATAGGTTGATGACCTAATCAAGATCTATACACCGGCGCGCTGGTGTGCATATAAGGGCATATGAGTAATACGATCTCTCAAAGGGATCATACAGGTTCAATTACTGAACCGGAAGACATGAGCTCACTCATGAGATATTGGGAAGAATCAAAATCCGTGCGCACGGTCGTCTCGCTTTGGAAGCTTGACTGAATTTGTAGGTTTGATATATACTTTTGGAAAGTATATGATCAAGACCTAGGTATGATATACGTTTTTTTGGAAAGTGTATGATTGATACCAACTCCCAATGATCGAATGAGAAACTTACTGATAAAACCATGAAGTAGACAGTATAAAGTTGATCCAATACTTCGGGTTTAGTCTGAGTCTTCCAGTATGCAGGATGTACAGGTATTGGGAATACCTGAGGGTGATGTGATCATAAACGATTGTATAACCATGACGCTTCCATTCCTAGGGAGTGATGAAACGGGTCTGGATTTTAGTGACTCCTCTCAGTAGAGAAGTGATCTGATCTTGGTCCAAGTGTTGGACATTGATCTGAATGTGATTCAGATACAATGAGAAGATTAGATTTACGGTCTTGATTTAATCAAGCATCTATGGGAGGCCCGCGATCTGGATTTGAGATATGATCTCAATATCCATGTCACTATACGTGGAACAATACAATCGCCCTGTCCTTATCTCCAAGTATCTGCGGAGAAAGCGCATTATCCTTGAAGGAGTTCATGGATAATTCTATTGTTGATTTATGTATCCGAGCATTGAAAATTGGATAATTAAATGCGATTTAATTATCATGATTAATATGAATTTGATTCATATTATAAAGAGAGCTATCTTAGATAATTAAATGTGATTTGATTATCAAAGATGTAAGTAATATGAATATGATTCACAAGAGAATAGAGATCCAAGATGATTAAATGTGATTTAATTATCATGGATATGAATAATGTGGATAGCAATATCCATATTAGTCATATATATTATAAATGTGATTTATAATATATAAGAGAGAGCTATTTGTGATTTACATTTGTTAATTAAATGTTAATGTGAATTGGATTCACATTGGACATTGAATTGAAAATGTAATTTACATTTTGTTTTGGGTTGTGAATATGATTCACAAATTTCCAATGGCATGATTGCAATGTTCACAAAATAAATTGGATTTATTTTTGTGAAATAATTTGCAACAAATGTTGTTGCAAATATTGGAGAGAATCATGAGATAATGTAATCTCATGTAATAAGAAAAAGGAAGCTCCCTTCCTA
Organism: Ottelia alismoides; assembly: GCA_037367405.1. Classification (NCBI taxonomy): domain Eukaryota; kingdom Viridiplantae; phylum Streptophyta; class Magnoliopsida; order Alismatales; family Hydrocharitaceae; genus Ottelia; species Ottelia alismoides. The sequence continues at coordinate 1,148,607 of JAZKJV010001031.1, read as the reverse complement.
ATGAGGAGAGGGGACGGCCACAATTCCATAAGGAATGTGGTGGCCGTCCACCCTCCTTATGGAAGGAGGCTTGCCTCCTTTCCTATCTCTCCAATGGAGATTGATTTGATATAAATCAAATTATATTTAATATATATTTGATTTTTATTAAATTAATTGTTGTTGTGTTTTTAGCAACAAATCATGGCCATTGAAAGAAACACAAATTAATGTGGACCATTGGATTTGTGTTGACACATGGATTGAGATCCATGGATCCCAAAACCCTATAAAAGGAGAGGCACCCCATTGCTCTTCTAGGAACATAAGTGAGACAAGTCTCTCTCTCTCTCTCTTTCTTTCTCTTTCTCTCCCTCTCATGGCCGTCCACCATGGATGCCCTAGAGAGGCTCTCCATCGCCGCGGCATCGTCGTTATGCTGCCCGATGTTTTGCTCGTGGAACTCCGTCTACTTCGGCATGCCTTGCTCGTGAAGAAGACGTCGGATCTCGTGTGTCGAGATCAGGAGATCCACCGCTTGGATCATCAACTTGGATTGCGAGAAGCACGCGGTTCATCCCCGCGCTCGCAAGCGTCTCCTCCGACGGATCGGACTTGAGACAGGAGGTCTCTTCGTTTAGAGACTTGATCGCAACCACGCTTCAAGAGGTAAACCTAATACTTGGTTGTGGTTTAGACGAAACGATCCGAGAAGTGTTCTTGGATCATATGGTTTCGTCACATGAAAATTTTTTAATTTCCGCTGCATAGAACAACTAGTGCGACTAGTCGTTCTTCGTCGTATTCGATACGACGATCACGCTTCCGTGATGCGCTTGAGGATCTAACCATATCCTTCACTAAATCCCAGCCATCAGATCGACATTCCATCCAACACTCCCCCTCATACCACGTCACCCCTTCACCTCAGCCACTCGATCAAACTCTTATCCTACGCCTCCCATTCATCCACGTCACCCCTACTATCCAGATAGTTGGATCTTCCCCTCCTATCAATCTAAACCATCGATCAACGCCTCAATCTCCGACGTTGATCAGATCCATGATATGATCTCCACCACTCACATGCGCCTTCATCTAAGCCGTTGGATCTTTAGATCCAACAGCTACTATTCATCGTCCTCCTCCAGCCCTGCCGTTCTCCTTGTAATGCCTCGGCCCGCTTCCATTTTTAGCTCCTCCTCCCAGTCGCCTCTCAACAATCCAATCATGCTCCTCTATCATTGTTTCTTCCTACATCCTCGTGTGACCACCATCATTCACCACCACCACTCCCATGCCATTAAACCACCACTTCAAGACGCCTCTTCATCTCATAACCCCTGACCACCCCCTCCTATAAAATCACCTTCTCCACCACCTTCAAACCCCATCCACCGATCATTGGATAGCCCCTGGCTTCGCCCTCCTCCGGTGACAGCAGAGGAGGTGTTCGATCCGCGATAATGGCCCCCCTACCCAGATGTTGACCCACGACCGCCATGGCCGTGCTGCGGCTGGCTCCGCCACCGCCGAGCTCCGTGCAACGTTCGGGCACGCTGGGCGATGACCCCGAGCTCCGATGGGGCTCAACCACATGCCAAATCCCCCGCCAAACACCTAGCTCCGGCAAGGTACATGTACCTTTATTTATCTTTTATATTCTCTTAAATTTTACGACTCTCACATTCGCAGCCACCCTGACCTGACCACCTCCCGACTTTCACCACTCATCGAGCACCTTCGTCGACCATCCTCCTCTTCTCCAGGACCTACCCACGCTCTGACCCACTTCTTCCCCTGCTCCGTCAGAGAAGAACCTCAAGGCCACCGCCTCCAGTCACCCTCACGGCCTTCACTCACTCCCTAATCATTCGCACACACTCGCACTGCTTCGGCTATGACTAACCCTTGCAGGAACTTTGATTGGCCGAAGATAGCATCGGAGCTCCTTTGAATTGGTCTCCTCCGACGAGGTTCCATCGAATTCAAGCTCTGATCAACACCGGGGCCTCACCGTGCCTCCAGGATCTTCGCCAGCCTACCAACAGACTTCCCCGACCTTCAGATGCTGACATGGATAGTGGAGGAGAAAAGGGCAGGTCGCCGGAGCCCCGCCTTCTCCGGCGGCCTACGGAGGAGACGACACTACATGTGCCGTCCGATCATTCGGATCGGACGACTGAGATGATGACACGTGGAGACCCAAGCCTCAATCCGGACCAACAGTCTTGGGCTAACCGAACCTCATCCCGAGCCTCCATATGCCGCCACGTGTCTCGAGCCAACCGCGAGCTCCGAGCCTAGGACCTCACGTACACTACATGTGAGGGCTTGGGAAAATTACATGCAAGACCCTGGTACTTTTGGTATTTACATATCGGTCCCATGGCACATGCCTCTCGTGCGTGCCTGGGTATTTTACATGGAGACCCTCGCAGCTTATGGAAATTACAAAAATGCCCCCATGCATATGGAAAAATTATAGTGGGGCTCAGGCAATTTTTGGTATTTACATTTAGGTCCCTCCAGGGACCTAAATGTAATATTTATCCTTTTGGTTTCTTGCATTTTTATTACAAATATGCCCCTGCATTGTTTTCTTCATAACTTGAGCATCGTAGGTCCAAATTGCTTGATTTTAGTGTCGTTTTGATCCTTGTTTCTTCCTCTACATCATGGCATGTTTAATTTTCTCATCCGACATCATATTAAATGAAGTGAATTTCTATGTTAGATGAGATGTTGTGCTTCATATGTGTGCGTGCTCTGATTAGATGATTGCTTTTATTCTCATGTTCAACTTGACTCTAATTTCAACCAATATTATGTTGCTCATTTTCAGGGATATTGTTAGGGTATATGTGAAATTTTTTGTTTAGCATATATTTAATCTTGCATTATTGTTCATTCATCATCCTATAATTACATAAAAATCAACTAAAAATTGCACATCCCATTCTATTGCATTGTAATCTGCATAGCGCTTCACGCATATTCATAGAAACCGGAATCAAGAAATAAGTCACACATGTCCTGAACTGATCGAAATTCGATAAATATATGGAGTAGCTTGTTTCCCTGTGTTCGACCTTGGTACACTTGCCAAGTAAAAATACTCCACAACATTCAAAAAAGCTTGCGGTTTTTGCTGAACCGAATTTGCCTCCTATACTACGATAATTATCAATTATTAAAGAGGTGAATTTTGAGATCATCAAATGGAGACATTGCCGGGGACACGGCTTAACTTAATTTATTTGTTGAATTTTGAATTATCTTTGTTGAATATTTTCAAGATTCACAGGTCCTCATTTCATGAATCATTTCTTGCATCATGTCTGTTGATTAATTTTGTTGTATTTTTCTAACTTTTCTCTTTTGTGGCATGCCCCATGAAAATCGAGAACGCTTGATCTCCATGGAAGCGTGAAGTTGGGAGCTGAAGAGGCCGCAAAAGAATTTGTGAAGAAATTCTAGGATCTTTTATCAGTCATCCTGCATTTGCATACTGTAAAAAAATGTTGCACGTGCATATTTATTTTAACAATCCTCGTAGAGGGCTTGCATGTTGTAAAAAACACAAAAATCACTAATTAAGGAGTTGGTGTATTCCTGACACAAACACATTCACTCAAGGCTTGAGGATTTTGAGGACACTGGATTTCTGCGATCTTGAGAATCTGAGTTAACATGCCTTAGTCACTAGATTTTTTAAACTTAATTGTCCACATTTCCCTAGTTTGAAAGGTTTGAGCGCTATATTGCACTCTTCATCTCTACCTTCAAAAGAATATGATCAGCACAATCACTTCCACAACTGCATGATTGATGAGATAGGTTATCACTTGAGGAACTAGGACTAGAGATTTGAGTTTAGACCCGATCTGATGATATTGGAGGATGGGATAAAGTTAATGAAGGCTTCAGAAAACTTGAGTGTCAGAAACCCTAGCTAGTATGTGAACAAGCTCATATGCTATCTCTTTGACATTTACCTAAAGTGCCAGGGTGTGATGAAACTTAATGAAAATTGTTGATCAGTGTGCGCCAACTTTTGGTAAAAATAGTGGAGATAGCCAACAAAAGCAATGAAATGTCAAAGAAAAACTCTATCATCCAAGTCAAATTATAAATGAGCTTCCACCAATAGCGAGCGCTCCCAAACATTTTCAAAGTGTCCACTTGGACCAAGCGCTAATTAGGACCAAGGAGTCGGGATGACCCCAAAAAAAGGGCTCTGCATCGTAAATGCTACAAGTTTGGGTGTCGAAGGTATCTTAGATACTCAAAAGAGACACACCCCGATGTAACTCCCAGAAAAACAAGTACAGAAGACTCCAACTCTCTTGACGGACACATTGATCAACAATCTAAAAATTTACATGTGTTGAGTAAAAAGGTACTCGAGAGGCCCCTTGTTCCAATGTGAGGGAGAGAAAAATAGACACAACCTATGCCCTCCATCATCTGGCTGTCCATCTACATTTCAAGTCTAACAAACTAATGAGATGGTTGGCTGAAGCAATAGACTTATTCCCTAGTATTGAGGATGAGGTCTAGAGGAGAGTCTTTGGGACTGGAACTTTGAATGATGCCTCGACTCGACTCTCATGAAATGCAGTACACCTAATTTCGTATCCTTATATTATACGTACAAAAAGAGAGTCTGATAATTAGAGAAGTTGGATTCCTTCTGACTAAGGCTTGGATAAACCCTGAATTTTAGGATCACTTAAATTAAGGGTCTTCGAAAGATTGAGCCTTGAAATCCTCACTTGCACTGTCAGGAATTAATCCGACTCCTTCATTCTTTAGATGCTCAAGGACGAGCATGGTTTAAGTATAGGGGTATGATGAATCTCGTATTCATCATGAATTCATTAATTAAACCCCTGGCTTAACTAATACAATAAAAATAACCATTAATTCTTTATTTTTATCTTGTAATATATTTTATATAATTAACATTAATTAATTGTACTTAATTTTCTTTAATTTCCATGTATTTATTTTTCTCATAAAAAACCCACAAAAATCAAGTTGAACAATTGTCTATAATTCACTAATCATTAAAAAGACTAAAAGATACAAAAACATCTACAAACCAACAAAAAATACTTTTTGTAAAAATGACCTCTTTTGCCTTTCTGTCCAACACAAAACTTGTAGATCTCGTCGAGACGAGCAACTTTCATGTTTTGAATTTTTCCTAATTTTGCCTCTAACTATTTCTTTATATTTTTTCTTTGTATTTATATTTCTGAATTTTCTGGAGCAGCCACGTGGTGCTCTCTGGAGCTGCCACGCGACCGCTCCTCCTTCCGCCACCTGTCACCACTCTTGACCCTCAGATCTGCTCTAATCCGCCCCCATCTCCGTCGTTCATCTTTCGCCCACTCTCAGCCGTCAGATCAGACTTCTAGATTAGATCTCAGCCACACTTCATCGCCTAAATCCCAACCATCAGATCGACATTCCATCCAACGCTCCCCCTCATGCCATGTCACCCCTTCACGTCAACCACTCGATCAAACGCTTATCCTATGCCTCCTATTCATCCACGTATCCCCTGCTATCCTGACCGTTGGATCTTCCCCTCCTATCCATCTAAACCACCCATCAATGCCTCAATCTCCGCCGTTGATCAGATCTATGATTAGATCCCCACCACTCACATGCATCTTCAACCAAGCCGTTGGATCTTTAGATCCAACGACTACTATTCATCGTCCTCCTCCAGCCCTGCCATTCTCATTGTAACGCCTCTGCCCCCTTCCATTTTTGGCTCCTCCTCCCAGGCACCTCTCAGCAATCCAACCCCGCCCTTCTATCACCGTTACTTCCTACATCCTCACGTGACCACCATCATTCACCACCATCACTCCCACGCCATTAAACCACTACTTCAAAATGCCTCTCCATCTCATAACCCCCGACCGCCCACTCCTATAAAATCACCTTCTCCGCCACCTTGAAACCTCGTCCACCGATCATTGGGTAGCCCCTAGCTTTGCCCTACTCTGGTGACAGTGGAGGAGGTGTTCGATCTTACCCAGGTGTTGACCCACGACCGCCATGGCCATGCTGCGGCTGGCTCCGCCACCACTGAGCTCCGTGCAACATCCGAGCACGTTGGGCGATGACCTCGAGCTCCGATGGATCTCAACCACAGGCCAAATCCCTCGCCAAACACCTGGCTCCGGCCAGGTACCTGCACCTTTATTTCTCTTTTAATTTCTCTTAAATTTTACAACTCTCACACTCACAGCCACCCTCATCTGACCACCTCCCGACTTTCACCACTCATCGAGCACCTTCGCCAACCTTCCTCCTCTTCTCTAGGACCTACCCACGCTCCGACCCACTTCTTCCCCTCCTCTGCCGGAGAAGAACCTCAAGTCCACTGCCTCCAGTCACACTCACGACCTTCACTCACTCCCTAATCATTCACACACACTCGCACTACTTTGTCTATGACTAACCCTTGCAGGAACTTTGATTGGCCGAAGATAGCATCGGAGCTCCTTCGAGCTGGTCTCCTCCAGCGAGGTTCCATCGAATTCAAGCCCTGATCAGCACTGGGGCCTCGCCGTGCCTCCAAGATCTTCGCCAGCCTACCAGCAGACTTCCCCGACCTTTAGATGCTGACATGGATCGTGAGGAGAACAAGGCAGGTGGCCGGAGCCCCACCTTCTCCGACGGCCCGCGGAGGAGACGACACTACATGTGTCGTCGATCATTCGGATCGGACGACTGATATGATGACACGTGGAGGCCTAAGCCTCAATCCGGACCAACAACCTCAGGCTAACTGAACCTCGTCCTGAGCCTCCATATGTCGCCACCTGTCCCGAGCCAGCCGCGAGATCCGAGCCTAGGCCCTCACGTACACTGCACGTGAGGGCTTGGGAAAATTACGTGCAAGACCCTGGTACTTTTGGTATTTATACATTTGTCCCCAAGCACGTGCCTCACGTGCGTGCCTGGGTATTTTACAGGGAGACCCTCGTAGCTTCTGAAAATTACAAAAATACCCCCGTGCATATGGAAAAATTACAGTGGGGCCCATGCGATTTTTGGCATTTACATTTTGGCCCCTCCAGGGACCTAAATGTAGTATTTATCCTTTTATTTTCTTGCATTTTTATTACAAATATGCTCCTGCATTGTTTTCTTCATATCTTGAGCATCATAGGTCCAAATTGCATGATTTTAGTGTCATTTTGATCCTTGTTTCTTCCTCTACATCATGGCATGTTTAATTTTCTCATCTGACATAATATTAAATGAAGTGAATTTTTATGTTAGATGAGATGGTGCTTCATATGTGTGTGTGCCCTTATTAGATGATTGCTTTTATTCTCATGTTCAATTTGACTCTAATTTCAACCAATATTATATTGCTCATTTTCAGGGATATTTTTAGGGTATATTTGTAATCTTTTGTTTAGCATATATTTAACCTTGCATTATTGTTCATTCATCATCCTATAATTGCATAAAAATCAACTAAAAATTGCATTCCCCATTCTATTGCTTTTAATCTGCATAGTGCTTCGTGCATATTCGTAGAAACTTGGAATCAAGAAATAAGTCACACATATCCTGAACTAATCGAAATTCGATAATTAGATGGAGTAGCTCATGTCCTTGTGTTCGACCTTAGTACACTTGCCAAGTAAAAATACTCCACAGCATTCAAAAAAGCTTGTGGTTTTTGCTGAACCGAATTTGCCTCCTATACTAGGACAATTATCAATTATTAAAGAGGTGAATTTCGAGATCATCATACACCAATGATCCCAACACCACCCAATAACAGTCGTAGCAGCACCGCAGTACCCAAAGCTGAGCCAGTACCCCCCTCAAACCTAGTACTGCTAGTTTCCACCCCCTCAGCAGTAGTAGTCAGGCCATCATGGACCCCTAATATATTAGCAGTACCCCCCTCAACATAGCTAGTACCATCAATAGGTCCATCAGAGACCTAACATGCCTCATCAGGGTCAGTAGAAGCCTCCCTAAAGGCAAGATCATGGGGCCTCATCTTCTAGATCCCTAGAGACTAGATGAGCTCAAACCCATCCGCAATACATAGGCAGACCAGAGAGCCTGAAGGATATGGAATTATCCTTAAGCGCATCACGGAAGCGTGATCGTCGTATCGGATACGACGAAGAACGACTAGTCGTACTAGTTGTTCGGTGCAGCAGAATTTAAAATTTTTCATATGATGAAACCACATGATCCAAGAACACTTCTTGAATCGTTTCATCTATAACCACAACAAGTATAATTCAATACCTCTTGAAGCGTGGTTTATCGAGTCTCTAAGAGAAGAGACCTCCTGTCTCAAGTCCGATCGTCGGTGAGACCGCTTGCGAGCGCGGGGATGAACCACGTTGTCCTCGCAATCCAAGAAGTTGATCCAAGCGTAGTTGCTCCTGATCTCGTCGCACGAGATCGAACATCTCCTTCGTGAGTGCAGCACTCCAAGAAGACGGAGAACCGAAGAACGTCGAAGCGGTGGAGCGGTGGCGAAAGTGTCGACGATTCTCTCCTCTAGGGTATGGTGGACGGCCACCAATATTAGAGGGAGAGAGGGCTGTCGAGTATGAAGAGAGAGAGAGAGCTCCAATATTGCATGTAAATAGAGAGCATGGTATGTCCCTCTATTTATAAGGTTTGGGGATCCATGGATCTCAATCCATGTGACATACAAAATCAATGGATGGGATTGATTTATGTCAATTAAATAGTCAAGATTGTTGTTGGCAAAACCAACAAATTTAGGTTAAAATATATTTGACAAAATCAAATATAAATCAATCCTAAATCATACCAATAAACAAGGAGAGATTATACATGGAGATTACATCTCCATGTGCAATCTATAGGTGACGGCCACCCATTCCATATTGGAATAGGGTGCCGCCCACCTCCATCCAAGTTGAGAGCAATCTCATGGATTTCCATGAGATTGCATATCTCATTGAATTTCTCCTTTATTTATTTCCAACAAATTTTGTTGGGATTTATTCTTCAAAAATAATTCACAATTATATTTGAGAATATTGCAATCTTGCCATGGAAAAATTGTGAATCATATTCACAACCCAAAACAACATATAATTTACATTGTCAATTAATTACACAATGTGTATCCAATACACATAATAATTAATCAACACATATAAATTATAATTAGCTCTCTCTAATACATTATAAATCACATTTATAATATATTATGAATAATTGGATATTTCTATCCACATTATTCTTATCCACATTAATTAAATCACATTTAATTATATTGGATAATTTCTTCATACATCAAGATGACTAAATCACATTTAATCATGATTTCTTTATTGCTTAGATCTTATGGAATTATTCTTGAACCCTTCAAGAATAATGCAATCTCTCCGCAAATACTTGGAGATAAGGACATGGCAATTGTATTGTTCCACGTATAGTGACTTGGATGTTGAGATCATATCTCAAATCCAGATCCCATGGACCTCCCACTGATGCTTGATCAAATCAAGGCCGTAGACCTAATCTTCTCATTGCATCTGAATCTCATTCAAATCAATGTCCAGTTCATGGACTAAGATTAGGTCACTTCTCTAATGAGAGGAGTCACTAAAATCCAAACCTGTTTCATCACTCCCTCAGAATGGAAGCGTCATGGTTATACAATCATTTATGATCAAATCACCCTCAGGTATTCCCAATACCTGTACTTCCTGCATACTGGAAGACCTATGATCATTCTGAAGATAAAGATCACTTTTACACTGTCATCTTCAGGGTTTGATCACTAAGTTTCTCTATCTTGGTCATTGGGATTTGGTATAGATCATATGCTTTCACAAAGCATATATCTTACCTTCAAATTCATGTCATGCTTCCAAAGCATGACGAACATGCTTGGAATTTGTTCAGTCCCAATACCTCATGAGTGAGCTCATGTCTCCCGGTTCACAAGTGAACCAGTATGATCCCTTTGAGAGATCATATTACTCATATCTCCTTACATGCACACCAGCTCGCCGGTGTATAGACCTTGGTTAGGTCATCAACCTATTGGTCTGCCAAATGTACACACTCAGACATATAGCAATACATCTGTCTCCGATCAGAGGATGCATGCCTATATTGTGACAGTATTCAACGCAGGTCTTTGGTTATCTCGATCTCGTTAAGTCAACCCATTGACTCAACTAACCTGACACCTACGAATCACTATTCCTATGCAGAGGACCTGCATCAAGAGGTTAGTCAGATATCAGCCATCTGAGAGAGGATTGCGATCTCCTACTCAGGCTGGAGATCATCACTTAATAATCATTTGACGATGCTTGATGAGTCCTCTATCTAACTCTTTAGATATTCATCCAAGCATCAGCCTCTATGATTCATCCAATGAATCAACAACTGTATGAACATCAAGTCAGACATGGTACATAACCCTTATTGTACAGAGGGATCCTATAGTGCATTCACTAATTTAATCTCAGAGAAGAGAGTGAAAAATAATTAATAACTTTCATTGATAATTTATTCATTACAATAACATTTATTGTAGAAATGGTTCGCCCAGGGCTCACATTGCTAACAATCTCCCACTAGCCCTCAAAACCATTCAGGTACTATCTTTAAACCCATACTCATTACATGCTGGTCAAAAACCTTCTGTGTCAGAGGTTTGGTAAGGGGATCAACAACGTTGTCAGCAGAGGCCACCTTGGTGATGATGATGTCACCACGCTTTTGTATCTCCCGAATGATGTGGTATTTCCTTTCCACGTGCTTGCTCTTCTGATGCCATCTGGGTTCCTTTGCCTGGGCAATGGCTCCCGTGTTATCGCAGAGTAACGGGATGGGAGTATCAGAGGAAACTACGCCAAGCTCCAGGACGAACTTGCGCAACCACACCGCCTCCTTTGCAGCATCCGATGCGGCAATGTATACGACTTCTGTTGTCGAATCTGTAGTAGTGTCCTGCTTCTTGCTTCTCCAGCTCACAACACCACCATTCAACAAGAACACAAACCCTGATGTCGACTTTTGATCATCTACATCCGATTGGAAGTCAGAATCTGTATATCCCAAGACTTGGAGATCACCATCTCCATAGACCAAGATGTAATCTTGCGTCCGTCTTAGATATTTGAATATGTTCTTTACTGCATTCCAGTGTTTCTCTCCATAGCAGGATTGATAATGACTTACCACTCCCACTGCATGGCAGATATCTGTCCTAGTACACATCATGGCATACATTAAGGTTCCTACGACTGATGCATAAGGACATCCAGCCATGGCCTTCTTTTCCTCAACAGTTTGAGGAGCCATTCCTTTAGACAGGTGGATACCATGTCTTAAGGGTAGGAATCCTTTCTTGGAACTATCCATACAGAATCATTCAAGAATCTTCTTAATGTATCCATGTTGTGGCAATCCCAAAATCCTCTTTTCTCGGTTTTTGAACAACTTCAGGTCTAAGATGTAAGAGGCTTCTCCAAGATTTTTCATCTCAAAGGTATGGGATAGACAAATCTTTACACTGGTCATCATCCATGTATCATTCCCAATGATAATGATGTCATCTAATAAAGCACGATGAACACAATGGCGCTCCCACTAAGCTTCTTGTACACACAAGGTTCATCAGGATTTTGCACAAAATCATAACTCTTTATGGTTTCGTCAAATCTGATGTTCCAGCTACGAGAAGCTTGTTTGAGCCCATAGATGGATTTCTTCAGCTTGCATACTTTGGCATCCTCAGTCATGAAGCCCTAGGGCTGCTCCATGTAGATATCCTCCTCGAGGTATCCATTGAGAAAAGCCGTCTTGACGTCCATCTGCCAAATGTTGTAGTCAAGATATGCAGCTATAGCTAGCAGTGTCCTGATGGATTTAAGCATAGCCACAAGAGAGAATGTCTCATCGTAATCGATGCCTTCTCTCTGTGTGTAGCCCTTGTCTACGAGCTGTGCCTTGAAAGTTTCAACTTTCCCATCTGGTCCCCTCTTTCTCTTGAAGATCCATTTACACCCAATGGGTTTTACCCCTTTAGGAGGATCCTCTAGGTCCATACACCATTCTTATGCATGGAGTCAATTTCTGACTTCATTCCTAGCATCCATCTATCCATGTCTTGATCCACGAGTGCTTCATCGAATGAAGTAGGATCAATGTCAGTCTCACTTGACACATGGAATCCATACCTTTCAGGTGGTGCAACCACCCTCGAACTCCTTTGAAGAGGTATGTGTGTTTCATCTTTATTTACTTCTTCAGTTTCTGGTCTGGGAAGCTCAGAATCCTCTTGAGATTCAATGAGTTCCTCTACTTGATTTTTATCTTGACCTTTAAAGAAATCATCCTCCAGAAACTTCACATCTCTAGAGACAAAAACATTTTGGGTCTCAGGGTCATAAAGCTGGTTTCCAATACCATCTTTAACATACCCAATGAAGTAACACTCACAAGTGCGAGATTCCAGCTTACTTGCGTCCACGTTCTTCGCATGGACCAAGCAACCCCAAACCCTCAAGTGATTGACACTAGGTTTGATTCCATACCAAAGCTCATGAGGAGTCTTAGGTACAGATTTGCTAAGAATCTTATTTAGGATATATATATATATATATATATATATATATATATATATATATTACAGTCTCTACTGCATATCCCCAGAAACTAAGAGGTAAATGTGCTTTACTCATCATTGAACGGACCATGTCCATGATGGTCATGTTGCTTCTTTCAGCAACACCATTAAGTTGGGGAGTTTCAGGAGGAGTGAGATTGGAAACAATTCCATTCTCCTTAAGGTATTCCTTGAATTCATCTGATAGGTACTCGCCACCTCGATCAGATCAAATCCATTTAATCTTCTGTCGGTCTGGTTCTCAACCAAAGCCTTGAATTCTTTGAACTTTTCAAAGATTTCAGACTTATGACGTAGTAGGGAGATAAACCCGTATCGCGAATGGTCATCAATAAACGTCAAATAATATCGATGTCCATTTCGAGTCGCGGTACTGAAGGGACCACATACATCGGTATGTATTAGGTCAATAATACCTTCGCATCTTGTAACCTTGTTACGGAAAGGCATCCTAGTCATTTTACCTCGAATACAATGTTCACAGGTAGGCAAAGATTGAACCTGTAGGAAATCGAAAGGTCCATCCTTTATCAATCTGTTGATCCTATCAACAGATAAATGACCAAGACTTTGATGCCAAATCATATTCGAATGATTTTTATTCTCCATGGATCTCTTAAGGTTTTTATTAGTGGTTGTAACATTCATGACATTCTCATTAATGCATAATTCATAGAGTCCTCTAGAAGTTAAAATACCCTCTGCAATATATTTATCATAATGATTTATGACTAATTTATTACAGAACAGGAATGAATATCCACTTCTAACTAGCTTAGATACAGATATCAAATTCCTTCTAACTTCAGGTACATAAAGACACTCTTTAAGTACTAGGGATCTACCACTCGATAATGATAGTCGACATGTCCCGACGGCGACTGCTGCAACACTTGCATCAGATCCCATCTGATTGACTATCTCCCCTTCCTCAAGACTTCTAGTTTCCTGAAACAAATGCAACAAATTGCATACATGAACAGAAGCACCAGAATCTACAACCCAACTTCCTTCTCGTCCGACGAGAAAGCTAGTTTCAATGATGAAAGTAGATTTCATACCTGCTGGGGCTTTACCTTTGTCTAAGGACTTCAGGTATTCTGGGCAGTTATGCCTCCAGTGCCCTGGCTTTTTGCAGTGGTGACAGACGTCGGTTTTCTTCGACGCCATTAGTGTGGATGCATTAGAAGAAGTGCCAAAACTTTGTCCCTTCTTCTTTCTCTTCTGGGTCGGGCCCTTCCGAGAACCTTGCTTCGGACCGCGCTTCCCTCTGACCCGTGCAACCATTGCACTGCCAGCGGGACCATCCTTCTTCATTACATCTTCCACAGATTTCAATGCGGCAAGAAGACCAGCGCTTGTCAATTCCAACTTTTTCATGTGGAATGACACAACAAAGTTATTGAAAGATTTGGGCAACGACAGCGGAATGAAGTCAGCTTGCATGTCTGCATCCATTGTTGCCCCAAGAGTCTCCAGCTCCGACAAGTACCCAAACATTTTGAGTACATGTTCACGGACCGAAGTCCGTTCCTGCATCCTGCAGCGAATGAGGTCTTTCATAACATTGTACCCTGGGTGCAGTTAATGTCACCAAACATGTCCTTAAGATTCTGCATTATCTCCTGGCAAGTACTCATCTCCACATGTTGCTTCTGCAGAACATTGGAGAGAGAATCCAGGATATAGCATCTAGTCAAGACATGATCTTCATCATACTTGTCATTATATGTTTTTTCTTCCTTGGATTTAGAGTTTTCATGCTTGTCCTCGGAGAGTACATAACTAATGCGCTCTGCTGAGAGAACAAGCTCCAAATTACGGATCCAATCCGAGTAATTTAGGCCGATCAATTGGTTGAACTCAAGAAGCCTACTAAATGGTTTCAAAGACTTCATTTTCTGAAATTAAGAATGCACTATATTAGAATATAACAAATATATTCAAATTTATAACATTTAATTAAGGTATTTTAAATCAAATTGTTCTTGCTCTATCAACCTTGAAAGTTTATTCCCTTAATCACTTTCAAAGTAAGAGATATACTTACCAGTATATCTCAAGCAGGAACTGGGATCTCCTCCTTATCTTTGTCATATCCTAATAATATGAGAACCTATGACTCCAATAAAGAGAAGCGGGAACACATTCCGCCTTGTAAGTCCAACTTTCATCTCCCAATTCAGTCTTTAATACCCGAGCCCACCACCCCTAAGGTGATGTTGACCCGTCATTAATTGAACCAACCGTCAACAGGAATACAACTCGCTATGCGCAATCCAATATCGCCCCAATAATATGAGGACCCGATATTGGGGTCACTATGCATACGTCCTTACTCTTTCGAGAAGCGACGAACCCAATCCAGATGTGCTTGCATACAGGAACTGTCACTTCGGACAGGCGTCTCCCACATGCAATCCCTGGCGACGGAACCCTTCGCCTTGACGGGAGACCATGGATGTCACTTATGTGATCCTCCACCTCATATTCAAATTTTAATTAATTATCATGAATCACATTCACATAATTAATTCTTTCATGGAAAATTATAACTTTATTCATAATAGAATGTCTCAATTAGACATAATTAATTTAATCATATTAAATTAATTATCAATCCAATTCAATCAACCACACTTGATTATTTTACTTGAATATATATATGGTAATATCTCAAAATATGTGTTAATTCGAATTTTAATAATTAGAAAATACACCTTGATTTTCTCCAGCATTATACAGTCCCTACCCGTTGTCATAGCCAGTACCGACGAGAGTGGGACGGACCACATACGTTGCAACCCGCAACCCCAATGCTCTCCGACTAGACACCATATCCACCTCGGGAAAGCATAATACCAGATATATCAACTTGTACTTGAGATGATCATCGGGTTTTCAACTGAAATTATACCATATAATAATAATCAAAATATTTTTTATTATAAGGAAATTTGCTACACAAATTCCCAATCCTATTCAAGCATCAAGTTTGATGATTGTGTTTCCAATTAAGATTTACATCAAATCTAATAAATTAATTGGTTGAGTCCATGTCAATTATGTAAATAATCATCTTTCAATATTTTACAAATATTTCTCATGATTATTTCACGAATTAACAATTAATTTCACTAATTGACAATCACTTGTTTCTAGATTAGGACTGTAATTTCAGTAGTGACCCCTACTCACTAAATTTAACATATCTCAATCAATTTAAATCCAAATTAGACAAACTCAATTTTCAAAGATTGCTAACTTGATTTAGGACAGAAGCCAATTGATGTTTCACGTATTTCGAGGAATATGATAATAGTAATTAACTCTTTAATCATGTTAAAATCTACAGTTCCCGCAACAGTGCATACATGTTCATTAAAACAACCATATCTAGAGCATACGAAATCCGATTTACGCAAACTCAGATCCTATGGTTTCCTAATTTAATGGGGAACAAAATACATGCAAATAATTCGTGATTAAACATCTTAAACATGGCCGAAATTATTTACTAAACAGATCTGCGAAATCAAATGCGATAAAAACTTTCGCGACCTTAACGAACCCAAGTTGTCCTCGGTTTTCAAATCATATTCGAAACCGCCTACCTGGATTTGATACCACTTGAAGGATATGTAGTTATCCTTAAGCGAATCACGGAAGCGTGATCGTCATATCGGATACGACGAAGAACGACTAGTCGTACTAGTTGTTCGGTGCAGCGGAATTTAAAATTTTTTGTATGATGAAACCACATGATCCAAGAACACTTCTTGAATCGTTTCATCTATAACCACAACAAGTATAATGAAATACCTCTTGAAGCGTGGTTGATCGAGTCTCTAAGAGAAGAGACCTTCTATCTCAAGTCCGATCGTCGGTGAGATCGCTTGCGAGCGCGGGGATGAACCCCATCATCCTCGCAATCCAAGAAGTCGATCCAAGCGTAGTCGCTCCTGATCTCGTCGCACGAGATCGAACGTCTCCTTCGTGAGTGCAGCACTCCAAGAAGACGGAGAACCGAAGAACGTCGAAGCGGTGGCGCGGTGCCGAAAGTGTCGACGATTCTCTCCTCTAGGGTATGGTGGACGACCACCAATATTAGAGGGAGAGAGGGATGTCGTGTACGAAGAAAGAGAGAGAGAGAGAGAGAGAGAGAGAGAGAGAGAGAGAGAGCTCCAATATTGCATGTAAACAGAGAGCATGGTATGCCTCTCTATTTATAGGATTTTGGGATCCATGGATCTCAATCCATGTGACATACAAAATCAGTGGATGAGATTGATTTATTTCAATCCAATGGTCAAGATTGTTTTGGTAAAACCAACAAATTTAGGTTAAAATATATTTGACAAAATCAAATATAAATCAATCCTAAATCATACCAATAAACAAGGAAAGATTATACATGGAGATTTCATCTCCATGTGCAATTTATAGGTGACGGCCACCCATTCCATATTGGAATAGGGTGTCGCACACCTCCTTCCAAGTTGAGAGCAATCTCATGGATTTCCATGAGATTGCATATCTCCTTGAATTTCTCCTTTATTTATTTCCAACAAATTTTGTTAGGATTTATTCTTCAAAAATAATTCACAATTATGTTTGAGAATATTGCAATCTTGCCATGGAAAAATTGTGAATCATATTCACAACCCAAAACAACATATAATTTACATTGTCAATTAGTTACACAATGTGTATCCAATACACATAATAATTAATCAACACATATAAATTATAATTAGCCCTCTCTAATACATTATAAATCACATTTATAATATATTATGAATAATGGGATATTTCTATCCACATTATTCTTATCCACATTAATTAAATCACATTTAATTATATTGGATAATTTCTTCATGCATCAAGATGATTAAATCACATTTAATCATGATTTCTATATTGCTTAGATCTTATGGAATTATTCTTGAACCCTTCAAGAATAATGCAATCTCTCTGCAGATACTTGGAGATAAGGACAAGGCAATTGTATTGTTCCACGTATAGTGACTTGGATGTTGAGATCATATCTCAAATCCAGATCCCATGGACCTCCCACTGATGCTTGATCAAATCAAGGCCGTAGACCTAATCTTCTCATTGTATCTGAATCTCATTCAGATCAATGTCCAGTTCATGGACTTAGATTAGGTGACTTCTCTAATGAGAGGAGTCACTAAAATCCAAACCCGTTTCATCACTCCCTCGGAATGGAAGCGTCATGGTTATACAATCATTTATGATCAAATCACCCTCAGGTATTCCCAATACCTGTACATCCTGCATAGTGGAAGACCTATGATCATTCTGAAGATAAAGATCAATTTTACACTGTCATCTTCAAGGTTTGATCACTAAGTTTCTCTATCTTGGTCATTGGGATTTGGTATAGATCATATGCTTTCACAAAGCATATATCTTACCTTCAAATTCATGTCATGCTTCCAAAGCATGACGACCATGCATGGAATTTGTTCAATCCCAATACCTCATGAGTAAGCTCATGTCTCCCGGTTCACAAGTGAACCTGTATGATCCCTTTGAGAGATCGTATTACTCATATGTCCTTACATGCACACCAGCTCGCCGGTGTAAAGACCTTGGTTAGGTCATCAACCTATTGGTCTGCCATATGTACACACTCATACATATAGCAATACATCTGTCTCCGGTCAGAGGATGCATGCCTATGTTGTGACAGTATTCAACATAGGTCTTTGGTTATCTCGATCTCGTTAAGTCAACCCATTGACTCAACTAACCTGACACCTCCGAATCACTATTCCTATGCAGAGGACCTGCATCAAGAGGTCAGTCAGATATCAGCCATCTGAGAGAGGATTGCCATCTCCTACTCAGGCTGGAGATCATCACTTGATAATCATTTGACGATGCTCGATGAGTCCTCTATCTAACTCTTTAGATATTCATCCAAGCATCAACCTCTATGATTCATCCAATGAATCAACAGCTGTATGATCATCAAGTCGGCCATGGTACATAACCCTTATTGTACAGAGGGACCCTATAGTGCATTCATTCATTTAATCTCAAAGAAGGGAGTGAAAAATAATCAATAACTTTCATTGATAATTTATTCATTACAATAACATTTATTGTAGAAATGGTTCGCCCGGGGCTCACATTGCTAACAGAGCCGACATCAATCGACTACCACATCAACGCGATGAGTTTATACCCCCCAAGACCTCCATTCCAACACAGGTTCAGGTTAACCATAATAACCTAAACCAAGGATTGCCTCCAGAAGGATCATGTATGCTATTCTGATTTCCTTGAATCAAATCATGAGATTCGATCGCATGGTATCCACCAACTTACTCTCAAGAGCGGTAGGATTGCACAGACCGCTAATCTGGTATTACGGAGTGGAGCAGAGGATACTGATGAGCCCACCCCTATGGAGATATCGGAGGACGAGGATCACCAGTAGCACCATCACCACCTTTAGGACCACCTTGGGGATTTGAATCCCCAAAAATCCAAAAAAATCAGTAGATAAAAAATCCCAAAAGAAGAATAAAGCGACATCGAGCATGATCATGAGAAGTGGGTCTTCAGGAGACGAGAAGACCATCATGGATGCATCACCAACAATTTTTCCTTCAGTTTCAATTCCTTTGCATGCATTTAGTCGAGTCATTTACAAAGTCCGAGTTGTGGTCAGAGTCATGTACAGTCGCATGTTGATTTCAATAAAAACTCAGATGATGATGTTTTTGTTTCACATTTTGAGTCCCCAATAATCCCTTTCCCCAGTCCTTGTCTAAGGAAAAAAAGAAAAATTCACAAAAAAAGATGATCATAATGCCTTGGAGATGGAAAGGATTTGTCGTGAGAACGTAAAAGTTGAGATCCCTTTCCTCCAGTTAGTGGATATGGTTCCTGCATTCAAGAAGTACCTAAAGATGAGATGCATACCTATTAGGACTAGTAGGAAAAATAACACTTGAACAGTTGAAATATGTGTTATCCATAGCCACTACCTGTGCAATCTGAATGAGATTCCAAGGAAAAAGAGACATTTTGGTGCCCACTTCATCACAAGCCAGACTGTTGACACATCATTTGCTTGCACTCTAATTAATAATGTATCCTCAATCAATATGTTGTCATATTCCCTCCTAGATCATCTAGGCTTAGGCCCTCTAAGGAGATTGAGAGCATTCCTACAATTTGCAGATCGATCTATTAAGAGGCCTAAGGGAATGTTGAGTGATGCTATCCTTGAAAATGAGGGGAAGCAGTGCAAGGTGGATTACGTGGTTATAGATATGAAGCAGTACAAGGTGGTTACATGATTATACTCTAGGAAAAATATGCTTCCATGTGCATAATGAAATTGTAGAGCCAGATATGCAACAAACAAAATAACAGAGACCTGATTTAAAGTGCAGTACAGAGTATCTCTTGTAATAAGCTGAGTACTACATAGTTGGCACAGTTGATCACTAGCAGCAGCAGTCAGCTTGGGTTGATGAGTCCCTCTCACCAAGAGAGGACAGGATGTGTGATTTATGATTTTTAAATCCAATAAAGTATTGATCTATATCCTCGAAATTTATCACAAATCTAAATATATCAAATCTAGATATATGTATCAATTTAATTCCATATGCAGGTGAGAGTAAATAGATATATGATTGATCCTGAAATTAGGGACAATGATTTTTATCTTTAAATTCTCTTACAAGTAAATCGAGTTTTAATCACATAAAATATTGTGAATTAAATTTATTTCAGCTTTAACAAATCCCCTGCACCGATTTAATCCTCTAGTTAACTGATCAATAATTATGAGAGGAATGAATGAGAATGTCCTCAAAAATATCTGTGCAATTTAATAATTTCTTCTTGATCTCCCCTTTGAACGGATAACAATAATAATGAATCTGAGAGAATTGTTCTATTCTCAACCGAATCCCTACATAAGATACCGTCAATTTCTCCAAGATAATGTGCAAAAGTGTCACAAATCAGCATGCATAGAGTAAATTGAATCTTAAATAATAATCATTCAGAGACAGCCTCAGATCTGTTCACAAACTATGTTAAATGATAGAGCATGAAAATAGCTTCAAAATTACATATTATATGCTAAAATCGGAGTTCGGATGCGAAAGATATGATAAAATGAATTTGTAGGAACTAAATTGTAAATAAAATAAAGTTTTATTTCAATAAGGTCCCTAGAGGGCCTTATCTACAAAATCTAGAAGTTGGAGGGGCCCTTCTGGAAAATACCCACGATAGGGGTATATCTGGAAATTCATGAGCTTGCGAGGGTGTTGTTGCAATTATCCATGACCCCTACGTGAGTGACACGCGATTGAGCTGGCATGGGATCTTTTCGTAATTCTTTGGATGTCGAGGGGCGTGAGCAAAATTTACCCCCAAAACACGTGCTACGCACGTGTGTAGGAGGCTCGTTGGGGGTGGAGCTGCGGTTCGGGCATGGGGCTAAGGTTCAGAGCCTTGAACCAGAGGCTCGATCGACGGGGTTGTGGCTCGGTATTCCAAGCTGAGGTGCCAGGCTGGAGAGGCTTGGTGGCCCCTAGCCTCAAGGCTGGGCTGAGGCTCGGGAGGGGGAGGCGTGGAGGGCCACATACCGTTGGATCAGGGGTTGACCCTTGATCCTATGGTCATTGGAGACGGTGTTGGTGTGGCGATCAGCGATTGGAGGAGACATGCGACGTTGGCGAGGATGTCGGTGGCACCACTGATGTGGACGAAGGATGGTTCTGGCATGGATACGAGGTGGAGCAGTAACTCAGCCGAAACACGACCAAGCTACTGGAGAGTGGCGGAGGAGCGTGCTACCCGAGGCGGGAGAGGGTGCTGCTGTAGTGAAGTGGAGGACATGTGACGTGGTGGTGAGGCGGAGGCCGCGCGATTGCTCTTGCCGAAGCAGATCCCAGGGGACACATACCCGAGGGAGGTGCCATCCAAGGTCGATCGGAACGAGCTGATGTAGAGGAGCAAGAATCTTGGAGAGTTGAGATCGGTGGTAACGGAGCTCCGATTGTGAGAGTAGATATGCAGTGTTAGTGGAGAAATAAACGACGAGGTAGAGATCCTATGCGAGCGGGGGAGATGGAGGATCTGGAGATCGAATCTTTGCAAGATTCGGGGTGGATTTGGGCGATTGGGTTTGACGGAGAAGGGGGAGTTAGAAGGATGTGTTGACTCACCTAAAGGGGAGGAGCAGCTCCTGGATGTCCTTGCTCACGGAGCCTTGGCGAAGGGGGTCTGAGCTCTGCAGAATAGCGACAACGTTCTGCAACTGGGAGTAAGCTTCGTGGATCATATCTACGACTCGAAGAGGGCTACTGTCACCAGCCCTTGCGATGAGCTCAAAATGATGGTGGATGGGTTTAGAGGAGGTTGGAGGTGAGGCCTTTATAGGAGGCGGGTCGACGGGCGTTACGAGAGGAGGAAGAGTCGAATTACTGGAAGGCGTGGAGATGGGCGGCGACCGTTACTCATGCAAGGACGTAACGGGCAGAGGCATGGAGGTGGCGGTGAAGAAACGACTGGTCGCAGGAGTTGGGAAGGGGAGGGGGTTGCATGTGCATGGCACGTGCTAGGAATGGGGCGGATGTAGAGAGAAAAAGGGGTGCCACGTTGCATCCCATGGGATGCCACATGTCACCCAAAAAATTCAAAAAAATAAAAAGAGATGGAAAAATAGAAATGAGATAGAAGGAGACCTCAGATCAAAAATTTCCTTCACGAAAGTTGTTCGTCTCAACGAGATCTACAACTTTCATAAAAGAGGTGATTTGTGCGAAGTGGTATTTTTGGTGGTCTCCAAGTGTATAGGAAACCAACTTTTTGGCGGTTTGCAATTTTTTTGGTGGTTTTACGAGAGGATAAAAAATCTAAAAAAAATACGATAAAATACAAGAAATTAATTACACACTAGTCTAATTTTTTAGATTTTTAATAAATAAGAAAATATAGAAACAAAATAGGAGTACGAAACACACAACTTTTGTACAAACCTACAACGGACACTTCGACTCAGTCACTTTCTTTGATTTCAGTCTTGACAAAAATTTGGATTTTTATGTCTCTTATTAAAACTTTATATAAAAACTTTGGTCAAAATAGCAAACAGTTAAAATGCGCAAAAGAGGCCCAAAACCCAACTTTCATATATGAGCTCCGAATTTTACGAAATTGGTCTTGATTTGAAGGTATTTGAAAGTGGAGTACTTTAAAAGTGAGTAGACCAAAATCAGACACTATATGAGGGAGATACGTGTGTTTTAGTTCGTTGACGTGAAATTAGGCTTTGGGATTATTTGACACTTATTTGAGTTAGTTTTTTTTGTATTTTTTATTTATTCTTGATAATAATATCTACATAATGGAGGTCATTTAGGGTCAATCGACGTTAGGATGAATTAATTAAAAACTGTAGAAGTTAGCTGCTTTTTTTATTAATTTACACTTGAGATTTTTAATGCAATTATGCATGATAAAATGCAAATATTATTTATACTTGTATGAATGCTAATGATGCTCTATTGATTGTTAAATGCAAATGATTTGTGGGCAATAAAGCCTAATAAATCAGTTTTAGCATGATGAATACGAGATTCATCATACCCCTGTACTTAAACCATGCTCGTCCCCGAGCATCAATGAATGAACGACTTAGTTGAATACATCCCTGACTATGCATGTGAAACTTCAAGGCTCAATTCATTGAAGACCCTTAATTTGAGTGATCCTAAAATTTTGAGCTCAACCATACTTCAATCAAAATGAATCCAACTTCTCTAATTTTTAGACACTCTGTTTGTACATATAATATAAGGATATGATTTTTAGTGTACTGCATTCATCAGAGTCAAGTCGAAACATCACCCAAAGTTCCAGTCCAAGAGACTCTCCTCTAGACCTAATCCTCAACACTAGGGAATAAGTCTAATCTTGCTTCAGTCAACTGTCTCATTAGTTCGTCAGACTTGAAATATAGATGGACAACCAGATGATGGAGGGCATAGGATTGTGTCTAGTTTTCTCTCCCTCACATTGGAACAAGGGGCCTCTCGAGCGCCTTTTTACTCAACACATTTAGATTTTTAGCTTGTTGATTAATGTGTCCATCAAGAGAGTTGGAGTCATCTACACTTGTTTTTCTGGGGGTACACCAGGGTGTGTCTCTTTTGAGTATCTAAGATAGCTTCGACACCCAGAGTTGTAGCATTTACGATGCAGAGCCCTTTGTTCGTGTCAGCCTGACTCCTTGGTCGTAATTAATGATTGGTCCAAGTGGATACTTTGAAAATATTTGGGATCGCTCTCCATGGGTGGAAGCTCATTTGTAATTTGACTTTGGAGGATAGAGCTTTTTCTTTAAGAGAACTTCTCTCTTTTTTCCATTCATTTGTTGGCTAGCTCCACTGCTTTTACCTAGAGTTGGATCATACAGATCAACAATTTAATTATGTTTCATCACACCCTGGCACATAGGTAAATATCAAAATATAGCACATGAACTTGTTCACATAATGGCTAAAGTTTTCCTGTTACTCAGGTTTCTTGAAGCCTTCATTAACTTTATCCCATCCTCGAGCATCATTAGATCGGGTCTAGACTCAAATCTCCAGTCCTAGTTCCTCAAGTGATAACTCAACTCATGTCATCAATCATGTAGTTGTGAAGTGAAGTGCTGATCATATTCTTTTGAAGGTAGAATGTAATATAGCGCTCAAATCTTTCAAACTAGGGAAGTGTGGAGTATTAAGTTTAAAACCCTAATGACTAACGCTGACTAACTCAGATTCTCAAGATCACAGAAATCAAGTGTGCTTAAAATCCCCAGGCCTTGAGTGGTAGTGAATGTGTCAGGAATAGTCCAACTAAGGAATGCATGAGATGACTGATGAAATGCAAGACCACAAGTGATCTTTTTTCCGTTTTTTTTTGTTTTTGGGGGTTTTATGTCAAACATGTATTATATACAAAAAACATTTAGTGTTATACATATAATATACACTACTTGTACCCATCACCGATGTTAGATGAAAACAGGTAAAGTACGAGCTATGGATAATGTAGATAAAATATATATAACACACCCGCCTATACTTAGCAAGTGCTATGTCCTCATGTCACAAAGTGAAATGTAGACATAACTCGTACTAAATATAGTTGAGTCAAGAATAATAGAAGTCGACATGCCCCCATATACTTATACATTTAAGGGACTAAGCACAGAAGAAAAGCATGAAATGAGGCAGTTGAGGGTAAATGGAAAGAATAGAAATGATGTATACACAATGATACTTGTCCCCTTATATTAAGTACTGGGGAACTGAGAGTGGGTTGATGGATATATAGAAGAGTATTGGATTCGAAGAGGTGGTTTATCTAGGCAGTTCGAGTCTTTCGTCAAATGCCACACCCTGAGTGAAGGAGATCTGTTCTAATTGCACTAATTGCACATCAGATTCGAAAAAGTGTTTAAGTAGCTGACTGTTGACTATAGATGTTTGCGTGCTATCTGCGGTCTCTGAGATCTCAACACTTCTGTTATTGTGTACCTCTCTTACGATGAAGGGTTCCCTCCATTTTGATTTCAATTTACCTTGGAAAATTTTCGATTTTGTATTAAATAACCATACTTTCTGCCCTGGGAAAAAGGTCTTTGTTCGAATGTTCTTGTCATGCCATTTCTTTACTTTGTCCTTATAAATGGTGTTGTTTTCGTAAGCATGATTTCGGATTTCAGATAGTTCATTCAAATTCATATGTCTGTTCTTCTTTCCTTGGTGACAGTTTCAATTAATCTTTTTGATTGCTCATTTTGATTTATGCACAAGTTCTGCAGGCAAATGACACGGTTATCCATAAACCATTCGAAACAGGGAGGTGTCCAATGGGGTTTTATAAGCTGTTTGGTAAGCCCATAGAACTTCGTGCAGGAGTTGGAACCAGTTCTTCTTGTCAGGGCAGATGAGCTTTTGTAAAATTCCTTGGACCTCCCTATTTGACACCTCAGCCATGCCATTGGATTGTGGATGGTAAGGACTAGCGACACGGTGCTCGATGTTGTATTCCTTAGTCAACTTCTTCACCTCTCGGTTGACAAAGTGGCTATCCCCATCAGATATTAATACATTTGGGATTCTAAACCTCAAAATAATATGATCTTTCAAAAACTTGCATACAATTTTGCTATCTGCAGCTCAAATAGGGATAGCCTCCGCCCACCTAGATAAATAATCTATCACGAGAAGAATATATTCAAATCCTTGACTATTAGGGAATGGGCCCATAAATTCAATGCCCCATGCATCGAATACATCACAAATGATCAGTGATTGCATTCGCATGGCATCTTTGGGACCAATGGTCCCTCCTATTCTCTGATAGACCGGGCACGACCTGATAAAATTGTAGGCATCTTTAAACAAGGTCGACCAGTAGAATCCACATTGTAGTATATTCTTAGCGGTCCTCTTCCCAGAATGATGTCCTCCTGCCTCCAAGATATGGTTGAGATTGAGGACGCTTTGGTATTCCTCTTGAGGAATACATCTTCTCCATATGCAATCCAGTCCTTCAAAAAAAGGAACGTATACTCCCAATGGTAGTGTATGGATTCTCACATGAGTGGTTGATTTTATTCTTGGGTCAACCCAGAGGAACATTCTTGGAGATGAGATAGTTCATCGTTTCGGCATACCATGGGAGCGAGTCAATAGCAGAAATTGACTCATCTAGGAAGGTTTCGCAGATGGATTCAGATTCAAGGATTTTGTTATGTTCGATCCGTGATAAATGATCAGCCACGACATTCTTAACCCTAGGTTTGTCATTAATATCTAAATCAAATTTCTGAAGCAATAGTATCCATCTATTGTGCTTTTGCATCTTTTTTGCCATTAAGTATCGAATGACAGAATGATCTATGTAAACTATCACCTTTGATCCTAGAAGTATAGATCCAAAATTTTCCAAGGCAAAGACTACAACAAGAATTTCCTTTTTCGATCACAGTGTAATTTTTCTGAGAAGGGTCTAAACTTTGCTTGCGTAGTGAATAGCATACGTGATTCCATCTTTTCTTTATCCTAACACAGCCCTTACTGCGAAATCGGATGCGTCTGTCATGATCTCGAAGGGAAGAGACTAGTCGGGGGCTTGTAGGACGGGAGTCTCAATGATCCTCCTTTTGAGTAGTTCAAAGGCACCAAGATACTTATGATCTACTAGGAACTCGATGTCTTTTCCTAGGAGTTAAGTTAGCAATCGGGTAATTTTTGAAAAATCCTTAATAAATCTCCTATAAAATCCAACATGCTCCAAAAAAACTGTACATGTTTCACATTAGTAGGTGGCTTGAGTTTCTTGATCACATCCACGTTGACAGGGTCAACCTCCATTCCCTTCTTGGAGATGACATGCCCCAATACAATGCCCTCTTTTACCATGAAATGGCTTTTCTCCCAAGAGAGCACCAAATTCACTTCCCTATACTTTTGGAGGACTCGGTCCAGGTGCGCTAGAAAATCATCGAATGAATCACCATGGATCGAGAAGTCATCCATGAAGACCTCCTGGAAATCTCCAACCATTTCGGCAAAAACCACAATCATGCATCGCTGAAAAGTGCTGGGGGCATTACAAAGCCCAAAAGGCATGCGCTTGGCATATGTGTCGAAAGGACATGTAAAAGTAGTCTTTTCCTAGTCCTCGTGGCGAGGGATACCTGATTGTAGCCTGAGTACCTGTCTAAGAAATAGAAGTATTCTCTCCCTGCCAATCTCTCCAAAATTTGATCAATAAACGGAAGCAGAAAGTGGTCCTTTTTCCTTGCGGCATTCAGACGTCCGTAATCTACATAGACATGCCACGACGTGGGTACTCGTGTCGTGATCTCTTCTCCCTCCTCATTGGTGATAATTTGAAATCTCGATTTTCCAGGATGACATGCAAAGGCGACACCCACTTGGGGTCTGAGATGGGATATATGAAGCCAGTCTCACACCATTTTTCGATCTCAGTCTTAACCACTTCTCGTAAGTTTGGATTAAACCTATGTAGCATTCACAGGAGGGTTTAGCATTATCCTCAAGGTAAATATGGTGTGAGCAAAGGGTTGTGTTTATCCTTTGAAGATCAGACAATCTCCAGCCTATAGCCTTGCGATTTTTCTCTAAAACATTAAGCAGACGGATCTCTTGCTCTTCAGTCATATGTGAACTGATGATGATCGAAAACTGTCCCTTATTTCCTGCAAGGAAGGCATACTTAAGAGTACAGAGCAATGGTTTGAGCTCAGGTAAGTATGTATCATTAACCGGGTCTAGCCTTCTCATTGGTTCTTCTTGTTGTGATGTGGATGTTTGTAGTATATCAATATCAGCCACCATCTTGGTTGTTTCGGGGATTGGATTGCTAAGGATGGAATGTGGTGTGGCAAGTGATGCATTCGATCTATGTACCGCACTTTGGGATTGTCCATAAAGAGAATGGAATGACAGGTCAAGAGGGACCTCTGAGTCTCCGAGAGTATAGGTAGATGCATGGATGAACTGGTAGACTAAATCATCAACTATGTCCTCTCCAGATGAGGGTGATTCTTTCATTGTGGTTGGGTTTTTCTCCAGGGCCCAACTTTTGCTTCCGTATTTTATGCCTCAGGTTCTGATTTTCAGACCCGATGCTTGACTCAGTGTCAGGTCTTTGAAACCTAGTTTGCTTCATTTTAAGTTCAATTTTTCCAAACTGGATTCTCCCGGATGTGTAATCGAATATAGCTCATGCAGTCCTGAGGAAGGGTCATCCTAGTAGCATTTGGGAATCTTTCCAATTTCTAGGGACATCCATGTCAAGTATTGTGAAATCGACTAGGCAATTTTGTCCCTCTATGTTGATGACAACATTTCAAATCTCCCCCTTAGGTCTCTTAGTTGATGTATCTGCGAATTGAAGTATAGTTGTAGATTGCTTGAGAGGACCTAGATTTAGATGCTCAAATAGAGTTGTGGGCATGAGATTGATGGATGAGACATTGTCTATCATTGTTCGGGCAAACTTAATTTTATTGATCTGGCTAGTGATAAAGTGAGCACCCATGTCTCTTTTCTTCCTTGGTAGCTCATTTTTAATAAGATGAGATGTATCAACAGAGAGTATGTGCTTCTTTATTCGGATAAGATTCTTTTTGCTGGCCCTTGTCGGTGTGCATCTCACCTTAAGGTATTTTCGAAAAGCCAGGTATCTTTCTATCATTTCGTCTAGGGACAAAGTGACCTTAATATTTTCTCTACATAGTGGGCCATCTCGTTATCATTTTTTTTTGTTTTTTCTGTTTTTCTTCTTTCCGATTGTAAGAGCACGAGGGAAAGGGATGGACTCGTTCTAATCAAAAACATCACTTTTATTGAATGAGGAATTAAAATTATTTATAGGAATCAGAATAACTGATCTGAAAGCAGGGGAATTGGTGGTCGATTGTTGTGGATGTCTTGGTAACACTCTTCGCCAGACTTAGATTCTGACTCTCCATGACCTTCAGAGGTGTAGTGTATCATGAGTGGTGTGGGTGGGTCTTCTTCTTTCTCCTCCTCGTGCCTCTTCCTCAATTCCCACAGGATTATGAGAATTTGTGGACACTGGGGCTATGTCATCGTGTTCTTTCGCTCGATCAGGCATGGTTACGGTCCTTCCGCTCCTAAGATGAATATGATAAGTGTCATTATTTGATAAGATCTCGTATTCAGGTAAGGAATATTCAGAGATTAATACCTGATTCTATCCGAGGCTATTTGGATTAGCTTGGACTTGAGTTGGAATCACGATTTAGGGTACGATCACCTCATCTCTCTATCAATAGAGTCGATTTATGTCGGCTCTGAAGTCATGAAGTTCGTCCAGCACTCGTTGGAGTTCCGGAGAGATAGAAGAAGAGGAGGACCCCTGGCCCTGCTTGACCTTAGGCTGCTGATATTTTCTGAATTGGCCCTACTGGTCTTGGCGTTGATTCTGCTGTAGCTGTGGTTGCAGGTTCTGATAACCCGTGCGGTACTGTTGATGTTGTTGCTATTGAGACTAGTAGGTGTGTCGGGCTTGTGGTGGACGAGGGTTTTGAGTAGAGTTTTGGTCCGAACGATTGACAGGTTCCATGTTATACCAAACTTCGTTTATTTCCATGACTTGTGGAGGTTCCTCGTAAACAGTTTGAGCGGAGGTTTCTTCAGTTTGATGGGGACAATACTTGGTCTCCACCCCAATGGCTATGTTGCCCTATCCCTTGACCTTGAATGTAGTGAATTTGGTGTGTGGGGGCAGGGGGTGAAGTCAGGGCAGGTATATGAATCTTAGATACCCTATCAGCCAATTACTTCATTTGCTTAGGAAATTTAGCCAATTTCTACATATTATATGATTTATGAAGTTCATCCACCTTCTTATAAATATGTTCAACCATAGTTATCTTATCATCTATTATTCCCATGTCAGTGCTCTGATCGGTCATCAGATTATTCTCCATCTTTTTTGAGTCGGCAATGTAGGCCTGGCTGGTGGTTTGTGCATGGTTGGATTCAGCAAGTCTCTCGAATACCTTGTAGACGGTGTCGTCATGGCGTCCCATATAACTTCCTCCGCAGGATGAACTCACTAACCCTTGGGTCTCAGGGTTCATCCCACTAACAAGACTTTGGACCAACATCATTTTACTTATCCCGTGTCCTGGGCATTTATGGATTAGGTCTGTAAATCTTTCCCAAGTTTCATGGAATGGTTCGCTCGGGTGTTGTGTGAAGCTCGTGAGTTTGATCTTCATCAGATCGATTCTACTAACTGGGTAGAATTTCTTTAAGAACAGAGTCTTGAAGGTGACCCATGTAGTGACTACTTCCCCTAAATTTTTCAGCCAGTAAGCCACTTTATCAGTCAAGGCAAAGGGGACAGCTCTCAGTCTTATATAGTCTTGACTAACCCTAGGGTGGCAGAGGTTAACGCAGACTAACTCGAAGTCACGGAGGAAGATATATGGTTCTTCATGAGTATTCCCTCCGAACTTGGGCAATAATGCGAGGAAGGTTTGTGTTCGAATGCATCCTCGGGGGTACCAGTCTTAACCAGTTATAGTCTTAATCTAATTCAGGGAGATATGTATCTTCCATAGCAGCCTCATCGCGTTGCAGTTCTGCCATCTGTTCCCTAAGGAGTTCATTGTGTTGTTCAGCATCGGTTATTCTAGCCAAAAGTGCTCGAATGGGATCATTATCATTCTCGTTGTCACCAGGGTTCTTCTTTGGAGGCATTGTGACTTCTTCCTCCTCACCTTCAGAAGTAAAGAGTTCAGGATTAGGCATTGAAGTATGTGAATTATTGCCAAGGATAAAAGTTTCCTTAGTAGAGGAGTGAAATGAAGGGTCAATCTAGGATTGACTGAACCCTTAAGGAGGTGGATTGTTAAAGAGGATGGCCCTAAGACAAAGAGGGGTCGAGAAGAGAGTCTTCACGAGGACGTTTACACAAAGCAAACACAAGTCAAATTCTCAACTTCACCCACTCAACACTGGTGAAGGCATGTTAGGGTTCGGTCGCTTATCTTTTCAATTTTAATTTAATGACAAACAATCTTGAAAATTAAGTGGAGCTATTAGGTACCAAAATATTTCACAAAGACTGTCCCGAGTTCGTACAACTAGTTGCACCTACTTTCAGCCAGTATAGGTGTAAGTACAGGCAGTTTAAACATCATCCTGTGTTACTTGATGACGGAGCATTCCATAGTGTCCTCCAAATCACCCACTCTGCTAAGGGAAGTCGGATCATAAAACGGCTACCCTAAACCCTCACTGAAAAGTAGCTAATTGTTTTTAAAATCAGTAGTCTGAGTGAAATTTTTTAGGTTTGGTTATGTCCTAAGTGTGCGTTATGGTCCTTACAAACAATGAGTCAGTTTCTCTCCACAAGACACGGGTTAATTTTATGTCAATTTTATTTACAGTCGCCTTGATTAGCAGTCCCAATTTTAGATTAGGGTTATCACTGAAGTTTATGGGAGCACATAAATTCACGCCTAACGAGCAGTCCCAATTCTTTTAAATCTTAAGTTGTAAAACTTGAGGAAGGAGAATCGAAAAAGCTAATGCAAACGTAAATCAATGATGCATGCTTAAGAAGAAGACGTACAATGATTACTCACTTCTTCATGCTTGATGCAATACAAGGAATTTAAATTACAGTAAATGATATGCACAGATGAAAATTTCCCTAAGCAGATAGTTCTTTTAGCGGAAGAATTGATTTCAATTTGGTTAAGTTGAACGATCTACCAGTGCGTATAATTAGTGAGAGTGTGTCCTAAGAATTATGAGCACAATCAATGATAAATAAGCAAGCATATATGTACCTAAATCCTACGCCACTCAAGTCAGGTCCCAACCACACAGAAGGGGTTGAAACAGACCCGACACACCACAAAGAAGTTCAGTCCAAATTACTACAACGGTACAAAGAGAGGGACCCTGAGAATAATTACAGAAAATTAACTAAACTAACTCTCTCTCACACACATAAAAAATAAAATTTTGTCCTTGCAGATCCTTGATTTATGTCAAAAAATTCGCTCCGAGTAATCTGCAAAGAGAGAGGATGTGGTTAGTATCAGAAGTGTCAAATGAAATACAGAGGAAAAACAATGACACAGAAATAATTTTCACAAAAATTAATTATAAAAATAATTTAAAATCCTAAAAATTCGTCATTCTCGAAAAACAACGCCATTTGCTGAACGTGAAAATCACCTCTTTAATAATCCGGAATTCTAGTATAGGACGTGAAAACCAGTCGATCAAAAACTACAATCTTTGAATGTTGTGGAGAAATTTTCTTGGCAAGTCTACCAAGGTCGAACACATGGAAAGGTGATTTTTAGTTGCATGGCTTCAAATTAATTTGAATAATTAAATAATTGTTCGCTCAATTTCTGTGTTGAAAAATAAAGAGAAAATATGCTGATGCAATGAAATAGTGGCTTTGCAAATTAGAAGAAAACATAGCAAATGGGTGAGCACAGGATCTGTGATTTATGATTTTTAAATCCAATAAAAATTGATCGATATCCTCAAAATTTATCACAGAATCTAAATATATCAAACATATAGATATGTATCAATTTAATTCCATATGCAGGTGAGAGTAAATAGATATATGATTGATCCTGAAATTGGGGACAATGATTTTTATCTTTAAATTCTCTCACAAGTAAATCGAGTTTTAATCACATAAAATATTGTGAATTAAATTCATTTTAGCTTGACTGAATCCCCTGCACCGATTAAATCCTCAAGTTAACTGATCAATAATAATGAGAGGAATGAATGAGAATTTCCTCGAAAATATCTACGCAATTTAATAATTTCTTCTTGATCTCCCCTCTGAAGGGATAACGATAATAATGAATCCGAGAGAATTATTCTATTCTCAACCAAATCCCTGCACAAGATACCGTTAATTTCTCCAATATAATGCACAAAAGTGTCACCAATCAGCCTGCATAGAGTAAATTGAATCGTAAATAATAATCATTTAGAGACAACCTCAGATCTGTTCACAAACAATGCTAAATGATAGAGCATGAAAATAGCTTCAAAATGACATATTATATGATAAAATCAGAGTTCGGATGCGAAAGATATGATAAAATGAATTTGTAGGGACTAAATTGTAAATAAATAAAGTTTTCCTTTTAGTAAGGTCTTTGGAGGGGCTTATCTGTAAAATCTAGAAGTTAGAGGGACCCTTATGGAAAATACCCACAGCGGGGGTATATCTGCAAATTCATGAGCTTGCGAGGGCGTTGTTGTAATTTGTCCTTGACCCCCACGTGAGTGACACGTGATTGAGTTGGCACGGGATCTTTTTGCAATTCTTCGGATGTCGAGGGTCATGAACAAAAATTACCCCCCAAAACATGTGTTGCGCACGTGCGTAGGAGGCTCGTTGGAGGCGGAGCTGCGATTCGAGCAAGAGGCTAAGGTTCGGAGCCTCGAACCAGAGGCTCGGTTGACGGGGTTGTAACTCGTATTCCGAGCTGAGGTGGTGGGCTGGAGAGACTTGGTGACCCTGAGCCTCGTGGTTGGGTCGAGGCTCGGGAGGGGGAGGCGTGGCGAGCCACATTCCGTTGGATCAAGGGTTGGCCCTTGATTAACGTGAAATCCACCTCTTTAATAGTGATGAATTGTCGTAGTATAGGAGGCAAATTCGGTTCAGCAAAAAACACAATCCTTTGAATGTTGTGGAGTATTTATACTTGGCAAGTCTACTAAGGTCGAACACAGGGACACGAGCTACTCTATCTATTTATTGATTTTTGATCAGTTAAGAGTAAGTGTGAATAAATTCCAACTCCAAGGCCTTCATGCATATGCTCAGAGTTAAATGCATATAAAGGCAGACGTATGATTCATGCGATTTTTAGTTAATCTTTATCATTTATAGGATGATGAATGAACAATAATGCAAGGTTAAATATATGCTATGAGAATGCAAACAATTATGCTGAAGAAAGATTACATAAATGAGCAACATAATGTAGTTTGAAGTTAGAGTCATTTTAAGCACAACAATATAGTCAGTCATCATTTCATGGTAAGGATAAATAGAGCAGGATCATCATCTAACATGAAAAACTCACTTCATTTAAAATGATGTCAGATGATAAAATTAAACATGCCATGACATAGATGAAGAAACAAGGATCAAAATGACACTAAAATCATGCAAGTTGGACTTACGATGCTCAAGTTATGCTAAAAACAATGCATGGGCATAATTGTAATAAAAATACAATAAATAAAAGGATAAATATTACAATTAGGTCCCTAATGGGACCTAAATGTAAATACCAAAAATCGCTTGGGGTCCTTTGTAATTTTTCCATGCATATAGGGACCTTTTTATAATTCTGAAAACTTGTGAGGGTCTCCCTGTAAAATACTGAAATCTTCCGGGTCTTTAATGCAATTTACCCAAGCTCTCATGTGAACTGCATGTGAGGGGCCTAAGCTCGGGAGGCGTCTCTGGCTCGGGCCGATGTGGCACGAGATGGTGGCTCGGGTCTTGGCTCGATAGACCCGAGGCTTCTGAGTCAGAATGAGGCTTGGGCGTCCACGTGTTATCATCCTGACCGTCCGATCGAAACGATCGGACGGTAACTGTATCATCTGGCTCCTCCACAGGACACCGGAGAAGGCGGGGCTCCGGCGACCTACTGGTTGCTCCGTCGTGCTCTGTAGGATAGTTTGAAGGTCAGGGAAGAGAGCTTGGAATCTGGCAGAGGTCCTAGAGCCAAGTCGAAGCTATGTGCATGGCGGAGCATGGTCATCAGAGAAGGAGCTCGAGACCGACGAGGCGCTGCGAAGACTGGTCATTGAAGTACCTGCAGATGTTAATCATAGCTGAAGCGAGTGCACGTGGAGTACGAGTGAGATGGGGGTGGATGGAGGCCGTGGAGGTGACGGGAGGCGGTGGCCAAGGCATTCTTCTCCGGCGAAGCAGGGGAAGTAGGGGTCGGAGCGAAGGAGGTTATGGAGAAAGGGAAAGGGTGAGTAGAGGTATCAGCGTGGATGAGGATGAACTTGCTGAGATGGTAGGATGTAGGGAAAATTAAGAGAAAAATGAAGAAAATCTAGGGGAGGGAGAAGTACCTGGAGATCGGAGAAGATGGCGGTCGGGGAGACTTGGGCTGAGCTCCTTTGGATCTCGGGTCATCGCACAACTCACTAAGCCTATCGTAAGGTGCTCGACAGGGCAGAAACACCGCAGCACAGCCATGGCATCTATGGGTCGACATCGGGCAATCACCCATTATCGCCAGTCAATTCCGCCTTCCCGTGTCACGAGGAGGGGAAGGCAGCCAGGGAGAAAGCCTGTAAATGGTGGACGAGGGTTGATGGTGGTCGTAGATGGCCTTTTATAGGTGGAGGCTGATGATGGTTTCAGGGAGTTTTGAATGAAGGTTTTAATGGTGGCGCACTGATGGCGGAAGGACGTAGATGTTGTGCGAAGAAGGAGGAGGCTATGGCTACGAGGGGGAGGCGTTACGAAGTGGAGCGGGTTGGTGGTGGCAGAGCTAAAATGGAAAGGGATCAGCTAGCTCGTAAGGTGAACTGTTGGGGGGAGGGGGTTACGGAGGAGGAAGATGACTTTCTGGACGTTGGATCCTTAGATCCAACAACTAGGATGGGAACGTGGGCAGATGAATGAGATCAGATCAAAGATCTGATCATACGGTTCGGATTTGGGTGGAGAGGAGTGGTTAGATGGGTTTTAGGTTTTAATCTGACGGCAGGGAATGGATGGATGACGTGACGCAAGGAGGACCATGGGATGGAAGGGAGATAGGATGGCTGGGATTGAGGCGGTGAGGTGTGTCTAAGATTAGATATGGGAGTCGGATCTGACGGCGGGGATTGAGCAAAGGATGAACGATTGAGATGGGA
Source organism: Ottelia alismoides (assembly GCA_037367405.1). Lineage (NCBI taxonomy): Eukaryota > Viridiplantae > Streptophyta > Magnoliopsida > Alismatales > Hydrocharitaceae > Ottelia > Ottelia alismoides. The sequence goes on along the minus strand of JAZKJV010001031.1, from coordinate 1,112,415 downwards.
GCGGGGAAGACCAAATCCGACGGCCCATGAGGGTGCCAGGTGGCGGAGAGGGGACGGGCCACGTGGGTGGTCCAAAGGGTGCTACGTGTCCCAATCAGAAATTTTGAAAAATGTTAATACAAAGAAAAATACAAAAGAAATAGTTAAAGGCAAAATTATAAAAAAGTCAAAACATGAAAGTTGTTTGTCTCGATGAGATCTACAAGTTTCATTTGGACAAAAAATCAAAAGAGGCCATTTATACAAAAAGTATTTTTGGGGGTTTTTTTAAGGGGTTAAAACACGTGCTTTTTGGTTTTGAGTTGTTTTGTATTTTTTTAGTCTTTTTAAGGGTTAGTGAATTATAGACAATTGATCTACCTAATTTTTAGGGGTTTTTGATAATAAAATAATTACAAGGAAATTAATAGTGAATAAATATAAATAATTATGTTAATATAATACAAGATAAAAAGGAGAATTTAATGGTGAATTTTATTGGTTTGATTAAGCTAGGGGTTTAATAATTGACTTTTAGCATAATGAATACGAGATTCATCATACCCCTATACTTAAACCATGCTCGCCCTTGAGCATCTAAAGAATGAAGGAGTCGGAAGATTTCAAGGCTTAATCTTTTCGAAGACCCTTAATTTCAGTGATCCTAAAATTCTGTGCTTATCCATGCTTTAGTCATAAGGAATTCAACTTCTCTGATTATCAGACTCTCTTTTTGTACATATACTATAAGGATATGAAATTTAGTATACTACATTTTATGAGAGTCTATTTGAGGCATCACTCAAAGTTCCAATCCCGGAGACTCTCCTATAGACCTCATCCTCAATACTAGGGAATAAGTCTATTCTTGCTTCAGTCAACCGTCTCATTAGTTTGTCAGACTTGAAGTGTAGATGAACAACCAGATGATGGAGGGCATAGGATTGTGTCTATTTTTCTCTCCCTTACATTAAAACAAGGGGCCTCTCGAGTGCCTTTTTACTCAGCATATGTAAATTTTTAGATTGTTGATCGATGTGTCCGTCAAGAGAGTTGGAGTCATCTACACTTATTTTTCTGGGAGTACACCGTGGTGTGTCTCTTTTGAGTATCTAAGATACCTACGACACCCAGACTTGTAGCATTTGCGATGCATAGCCCTTTTTTGGTGTCAGCCCGACTCCTTGGTCCTAATTAGCGCTTGGTCCAAATGGACACTTCGAAAATGTTTGGGAGCGCTCGCCATTGGTGGAAACTCATTTATAATTTGACTTTGGATGATAGAGCTTGTTTTTGACATTTCTTTTCTTTTGTTGGTTGGCTCCACTTCTTTTACCAAAAGTTGGCGCATATTGATCAACAATTATCACTAAGTTTCATTACACCCTGGCACATAGGTAGATATCAAAGAGATAGCATATGAACTTGTTCACATACTGGGTAGGGTTTTGCTAACACTCAGGTTTTCTGAAGCCTTCATTAACTTTATCTCATCCTCAAATATCATTAGATCGGGTGTAAACTCAAATCTCTAGTCCTAGTTCCTCAAGTGATATCTCAACTCATCTCATCAATCACGCAGTTGTGAATGAGATTGTGTTGATCATATTATTTTGAAGGTAGAGATGAAGAGTGCAATATAGCGTTCAAATCTTTCAAACCAGAGAAGTGTGGATAATTAAGTTTAAAAACCCTGATGACTAAGGCATGTTAACTCAGACTCTCAAGATCACAGAAATCTAGTGTCCCCAAAATCCTCAAGCCTTGAGTGCATGTGATTGTGTCAAGAATACACCGACTCCTTAGTTGGTGGCTTTTTGGTGTGATTTTTGCTTTTGCATATTTTTCTGGATTTTATTTTTTTATTCTTTGGAGAGACAATGACTGGCCCAGGCTCAATTGAATAAAAGTATCTACTCTCAGCAAGTATGGATGTAAGTACGGCCGTTAGATGGACCCGTGTTCCTTAAGGACAGAGCCATATACATTGTCCTCTAAACCACACACTCTGCTAAGGGAGACCGAAGTTCCCTCACTGAAAGTATCTACTAAGCCTAGTAGTCAGAGTCGAATTCAAAGAAAGGTTTTTAATTTTTAAAATTTTTATGGAGTGTTTTTTTTGAAAAGGAGGTATTCACAAATTAATCCCTCAATTTTTAAGAAAACATTTTTACAAGGTTTCTACAAAACTCAGGTTACAGGAATACTACAACCAAGCCCAAGAAAGAATTTTCAAAAAGTTTTAAAAATACTAGCTATGGCTAAAGTAAATATACAATAATATACGTTATATCCCCCTATACTTAAATTTTTCTATGTCCTCATAGCACAAGTGATATGAAGCCATGGCTTGGTCAAATATATGGTGATATAGCGGAACTGAGGAGGAGGGTCCTCCTATACTTAGGTCAAAAATTGACTTAAGTACAAGAAGACAATTAGAGAAATGGATGAATAGGCGGGTCCCCCATGTACTTAGGAAACACATAGCCCAAGTAACGGATCTGAGCTGGGGGGCGTTCTTGTCTTCGGAGGAAAAATTACATTACGATACAAGGGCAGAGGGGGTGGATATTTTTATGGAAGAGGATGATCGGGGAGAGAGAGTGTGTGTGATTGTGAAATATACAAAGAGATGGAGGGGTGAGTGTATATATGCAAGTGTGTGTGTGTGGGTGGGGCGGGGGGGGGGGGGGGGGGGGTAGATCATCTAGTGATCTATTTTTTTTACAATATGCAAGCCCTCTAATGAAGAGTGTTAAAATAAATATGCACATGCAAGTTTTTTTACAGTATGCAAATGCAGACAGACTTCTAAAAATTCAAAAAAATTCTCCACCAATTCTTTTGCGACCTCTTCAGCGGAATCTCCCAACTCCACGCCTCCATGAAGATTAAGTGTCCTCAATCTTCATGAGCCCTGCCACAAAAGAGAAATGTTAGAAAAATAGATAGGAACTAAATTAGCAGAAATGATGCAAAAATAATGCATGAACGAAAGACATGTGAATCTTGAAAATATTCAACACCATGATAATTCAATAAATAAACAAAGTCGAGCCGTGTCCCCAGCAACGACGCCATTTGATGAACATTTTTTTTGAATCAACCATTTGTTGAACATGAAATCTGCCTCTTCAATAGTGATGAATTTTCGTAGTATAGGAGGCAAATTCGGTTCAGCAAAAACCATAATATTTTGAATGTTGAGGAGTATTTATACTTGGCAAGTCAACCAAGGTTGAACACAGGTACACGAGCTACTCTATCTATTTATTGATTTTTGCTCAATTAAGAGCAAGTGTGAATAAATTCCAAATCCAAGGCCTTCAAGCGTATGCTCAGAGTAAAATGCAGATAAAGGCAGACGTATGATGCATGCGATTTTTAGTTGATTTTTATGCATTTATAGGCTGATGGATGAACAATAATGCAAGGTTAAATATATGCTATGAGAATGCAAACAATTATGCCAAAGAAAGATTACATAAATGAGCAACATAATGTAGTCTGAAGTTAGAGTCATTTTAAGCACAACAATATAGTCAGTCATCATTTCATGGCAAGGATAAATAGAGCAGGATCATCACTTAACATGAAAAACTCACTTCATTTAAAATGATATCAGATGAGAAAATTAAACATGCCATGAGATAGATGAAGAAACAAGCATCAAAATGACACTAAAATCATGCAAGTTGGAGTTACGATGCTCAAGTTATGCTAAAAACAATACAAGGGCATAATTGTAATAAAAATGCAAGAAATAAAAGGATAAATATTATATTTAGGTCCCTAGAGGGACCTAAATGTAAATACCAAAAACCGCCTGGGGTCCTTCATAATTTTTCCATACACGCAGTGACCTTTTTGTAATTATGAAAACTTGTGAGTGTCTCCCTCTAAAATACCTAGCACGCACGTGACACACGCGCCTGGGTACCAAAGTCTAAATACAAAAATCTTTCGGGTCTTTGCTGCAATTCACCCAGGCCCACACATAAGGTGCACATGAGGGGCCTAGGCTCGAGAGGCATCTCTGGCTCGGGCCGACGTGGCATGAGATGGTGGCTCGAGGCTTGGCTCGGTGACCCCAGGCTTCTAGGTCGGAATGAAGCTTGGGCATCCACGTGTCATCATCCTGTCCATCCGATCGAAACGATCGGATGATAACTGTATTATCTGGTTCCTCTGCAGGACTCCGGAGAAGGCGTGGCTCCAGCAACCCACTGGTTGTTTCGTCGTGCTCCGTAGGATAGTCTGAAGGTCAGGGAAGAGAGCCGGAAGTCTGGCGGAGGTCCCGGAGCCAAGTCAAAGATCCGTTGTTGTCTGGAGGTGCACGACGGAGCATGGTCATCGGAGGAGGAGCTCGAGACCGACGAGGCGCTGTGAACTCCGATCATTGAAGTACCTACAGATGTTAATCATAGCCGAAGCGAGTGCGTGTGAAGTGCGAGTGAGATGGGTCTGGATGGAGGTCGTGGAGGTGACGGAAGGCGGTGGCCAAGGCATTCTTCTCCAGCGAAGCAGAGAAGTAGGGGGTCGGAGCGCAGGATGTTGTGGAGAAAGGGGAAGGGTGAGCGGAGGTATCGGCGTGGATGAGTATGAACTTGCAGAGATGGTAGGATGGTTAGATGGAGGTGAACGTGGGCGGAGTTATAGGGAAAATTAAGAGAAAAATGAAGAAAAACCAAGGGAGGGAGAAGTACCTGGAGATCGGAGAAGATGGCGGTCGGGGAGACTTGGGGTGAGCTCCTTTGGATCTCGGGTCATCACACAACTCATTAAGCCTATTGTGAGGTGCTCGATGGGGCAGAGCCACCGCAGCACAGCCATGGCGGCTGTGGGTCGACACCGGGAAATCACCCATTGGCGCCAGCCAATTCCGCCTCCCCCTATCACGAGGAGGTGAAGGCAGCTAGGGAGAAAGCCTGTAAATGATGGACGAGGGTTGACGGTGGTCGGAGAGGGTCTTTTATAGGTGTAGGTTGATAATCGTTTCAGGGGGTTTTGAATGAAGGTTTTAATGGTGGCGCACTGATGGCGAGAGGACGTGGATGTTGTGTGAGGAAGGAGGAGGCTATGGCTATGAGGGGGAGGTGTTACGAAACGGAGTGGGATGGTGGTGGTGGAGCTAAAATGGAAGGGAGTCGGCCAGCTCGCGAGGTGAAATGACTGGGGGGAGGGGGTTATGGAGGAGGAAGATGACTTTCTGGCCGTTGGATCCTTAGATCCAACGACTAGGATGGGTGCGTGGGCGGACGAATGAGATCAGATCAAAGATCTGATCATACTGTTCGGATTCGGGTGGAGAAGAGTGGTTAGATGGGTTTTAGGTTTTAATCCGACGACGGGGAATGGATGGATGACATGGCACAAGGAGAACCAGGGGATGGAAGGGAGATCAGATGGTTGGGATTGAGGCGGTGAGGTGGGGCTAAGATTAGATCCGGGAGTTGGATCTGAAGGCGGGGATTGAGCCAAGGATGAATGATTGAGATGGAAGAGGGGAAGAGCAAATCCGACAACCCACGAGGGTGTTAGAAACTTCAAAAATGTAAATATAAAGAAAAATACAAAAGAAAGAGTTAGAGGTAAAATTAGGAAAAAGTCAAAACATGAAACTTGTTCGTCTCGATGAGATCTACAAGTTTCATGTTGGACGAAAAAGAAAAAGAGGTCATTTATATAAAAAGTATTTTTGGGGGTATTTTTAAGGGGTTCAAAACATCTGCTTTTTGGTTTTGAGTTGTTTTTGTATTTTTTAATCTTTTTAATGGTTAGTGAATTATAGACAATTGATTTACCTAATGTTTAGGGTTTTTTGATAATAAAATAACTACAAGGTAATTAATAGTGAATAAATACAAATAATTATGGTTAATATAATACAAGTTAAAAAGGAGGATTTAATGGTGAATTTTATTGGTTTGATTAAGCTAGGGATTTAATAATTGACTTTTAGCATGACGAATGTGAGATTCATCAGCCTTTGATCCTACGATCACTAGAGACGACGTTGGTGAGGTGGTCGGCGACTGGAGGAGATGGGTGGCATTAGAGAGGATGTCAGCGGTGCCATTGAGGTGGACGAAGGATGGTGGTAGCGTGGACACGGGGTGGAGCAGCAGCTCAACCGAAACACGACCAAGCTGCTGGAGAGTGGCGGAGGAGCGTCCTGCTTGAGGCGGGGGAGTGTACCGCTACAACGAAGCGGAGGACGTGTGACACGGTGGTGAAGCGGAGGCTGTGCGATGGCTATTGCTAGAGCGGATCCCAGGCGACACACGCCCGAGGGAGGTGACGGCCAAGGTCGATCGGGACAAGCTGATGTAGAGGAGCAGGAAGCTTGGCGAGTTGAGATCGACGATACTGGAGCTCCGACAGTGAGAGTAGACATGCAATGTCAATGGAAAAACAAACGACGAGGTTGAGATCATATGTGAGCGGGGGAGATGGAGGATCTGGAGTTCGACTCTTTGCATAAGTTGGGGTGGATTTGGGTGATTGGGTTTGACGGAGAAGGGGGAGGAAGAAGGATCGAGAGAAGGAGGCGGAGGGGTGTTGACTTTCCTGAAGGGGAGGAGCAGCTCCAAGTTGTCCTTGCTCACGGACCCTTGGCAAAGGGGGTCTGAGCTCTGCAGATTAGTGATGGTGTTCTGCAACAGGAGTAAGCTCCATGGATCACGTCGACGATTCGAAGAGGGCTACTGTCACCAGCCCTTACGATGAGCTTAAAATGATGGCAGATGGGTTTAGAGGAGGCCGGAGGTGAGGCCTTTATAGGAGGCGGGTCGACGGGAGTTACGAGAGGAGGAAGAGTCGAACGGCTGGAAGGCGTGGAGGTGGGCGGTTGCTGTTACTCGCGCGAGGACGAAACGGGCGGAGGCGTGGAGGTGGGCGGTGAAGAAACAGTTGGTCGCAGGAGCTGGGAAGGGGAGTGGGTTGCATGTGCATGGCTCATGCTAGGAATGGGGCGGATGGAGAGAGAAAGAGGGGTGCCACATGGCATGCCCATGGACTGCCACGTGTCACCCTAAAAATAATTTTCAAAAAAATAAAAAGAGAAAAAATAGAAATAAGATAGAAGGGGACCTCGGATCGAAAAATTTCCTTCATGAAAGTTGTTTGTCTCAACGAGATCTACAACTTTCATAAAGGATCAAGGAACAAAAGACGTCATTTGTGCGCTGTGGTATTTTTTATGATCTCCAAGTGTATAGGAAACCAGCTTTTTGGAATTTTACAATTTTTTGGTGGTTTTAAGAGAGGAAAAAAATCTATAAAAAAAATATGATAAAATACAAGAAAATTAATTACACACTAACTTATTTTTTTATATTTAATAAATAAGAAAATAGGGAAATAAACTAGGAGTACGAAACACACAACTTTTGTACAGACTCACAACGAACACTTGGACTTAGCCATTTTCTTTGATTTCAGTCTCAATAGAAATTTGGATTTTTGTCTCTTATTAAAACTTTCATCAAAGAACACGAATGAAGAAGAAATAAAATTAAAAGGGTTAATTATGTACATAAAACTTTGGTCAAAAGTAGCAAAAAGTTAAAATGCGCAAAAGAGGCCCAAAATCTAACTTTCACATATGAGCTTCGAATTTTACGAAATTGGTTTGATTTGAAGGTATTTGAAAGTGGAGTACTTTAAAAGTGAGAAGACCAAAATCAGACACTATGTGAGGGAGATATGTGTGTTTTAGTCCGTCAAATGTGAAATTAGACTTTGGTATTATTTGACATTATTTGAGTTAGTATTTTTTATATTTTTATTTATTCTTATTAGTAATATCTACACAATGGAGGTGGTTTCGGGTCAATCGGAGTTAGGATGAATTAACTAAAAACTGTGGAAGTTAGATGTTTTTTATATTAATTTACACGGGATTTTTAATGCAATTATGCATGATGAAATGCAAATATAATTTACACATGTATGAATGCTAATGCTGCCCTATTAATTGTTAAATGAAAATGATTTGTGGGGAACAAAGCCTAATAAATCAATTTTAGTATGATGAATACGAGATTCATAATACCCCTATACTTAAACCATGCTCGTCCCCAATCATCAATGAATGAATGACTTAGTTGAATACACCCCTGACTATGCATGTGAAGTCCCTAAGAAGGCAGGACTTCATACAATCACCAACTCGTATGGAGAGGAGATTGCAACACGAGTACCCGCATCATGGCGTGTATGTGTGGATTACAAATTCTAAAATGTCGTGTTGAAAAGGGATCATTTCCCTTACCCTTCATTGATCAGGTCCATAAGAGATTTGTGATGAAAGAATTCTTTAGCTTTCTAGACAGGTACTCGGGATACACTCAAGTAGCCATCGCTCCTAACGATCAGAAAAAGACCACATTCGTATGTCCCTTCGGTATGCATGATATTTACGAAAAATGCCCTCGATTAACCTTGTGAAATTAACATTGAAAATGGTTCATTGTAGTCGGGCAAAATTGGATTAATCAAAAACCACAAATTTAATGATTTTCCAATTAAAGTGAGCGGTCAAACGTTTTTACTTGGGCAAGCCCAAGGTCGAACTCAGGGAGGCCAATATCTCCTTAGGTTAGTTTTTAGTCGATCTAGATGTTAGGTTTTCAAAGAAGCATTTTTTATTTTTAAATGCAATAAATGATTGATACGCAAGTTTGACAAAGTTTAGGGACTAAAATGTAAATTACATTCAAACAATGTCAAAAAATTCTCAAACATGGCCAGAATATGAAATGTGGTGAAATTAGACTACTATATTTTTGTAATTTTTGAATGCAAAATAATTAACTATGAATAAAATATGCATACTAGGTGATTTAGAGAAAATTAATTTTAATAAATGCGAAACGTCAATATTTTCCATAATTAAAATTATCCAAGATAGGTATATGTGAGAGGAATCCATAAATTTTTTAATTCCTAAAAAGACTAGGTGAGGAATTAATTAAAAATCAATTACTAAATTCATAATTTTATTTATTGTGAGCTCGATAAGCATGCAAATGAGATGAAATGTGGGCATACTGCAAAATACCTAGAATCCATCAAATGTGAAATTTTGGGATTTTTTAGATCAACAAATAATCAAATATCAATTTCAAAGCCTAAAATAAATAAACTATGTAAGTTTTTACCAAATTAATTTTAAGAAATAACCCACTGATCCCAAAAATATAAATAAATGCTCACTAGATAGAAAATGAATTGCACTACAACATGCTATTTTTGTAATTAAAAATGACGTGAAATAATGTGCAAATAAATGACCAAACATAGGGTTATGAATGCAATACATAAACTAAAATTGATAAATAAACATGGACAAGGAATGATATGCAATTACCTATACGTCGAAGGGCATTTATGCAAATTACCTAGTGGGTTGTGTTGCACATGCCTCTGGAGGGACTAGCATGTGAATTCCTGAGACTCGAGGGGCAAATGTACAATTGCACCGCCGGTGCATGTGCCTGACGTGTGACCTCCAGTGGGGGGAGGGTATGTGCGTGATTTGCTAGAACACCATACGGAAGTATGCAATTCCTCTGTTGTCACAAGACTCATACGTGAGGTAGGGACTCGCTCTGGAGGCGGGCAACGTCACTGCGACGACGACGTGAGGTGGTTGGGGATGGCTGTTGCGGAGGTTGACGAACCCATGGTCGACACACGACGCAGTGTGGTCTTTGAGGTGGAGGCAAGCGCTGACCAAGGTAGTTGAGGGTTGTGAATGTATTATTGTCTGGAGGAAGTACGTGCATGTTGCGACATCGGGCACCGCGTAACGAAGTTGCGGTGATGATTGGCAGCATAGGCATCCGCAAGCAAAGGTCGATGGCGATAGTCTGAGCTGGCACCGCACGTGAGGGCGGACGACAGTTGTCTGCTCTGTAGTCGATGGCGAGCGGGTAGGTTCAAACACCTTTGATGCTTCTCTTGGAGAGATCATCGATGGTGCGGTGGTGGAAAGTGGGTCGTAGGTGGCTGCTGACGAACCTCAATCTCATCATGTTAATTTCCCTATATTAACCCCCTAGCTTAAATTAGTATTAATAAAAGCCACATTAATTGTTGTATATATCTGGGTCTTGGAATAAATTTAAAATACAAAAAAAGATAAAAGCAAAAATTGTAGTGTTTTACACCTTTAAAAATGCTCAAAAAAATATTTCTCCCTTTGTTTGACCTCATTTGTGTTTTTGGTCAACATAAAACTCGTAGATCTCATCAAGATCTACAACTTTCATGTCTTGAGTTTTTCAAAATTCAACCACCTTCTCTTTATTTTTTGATAAATACATTTGAATAACTTGGTTGGGCCACGTGGCTCCTTCTGGTTGAGACACGTGGCTCTCTTATCCTTGCGCCATGCAATTGTCACATTCAGACGCTTGATCTCCCCCTACGCATCTGAATCGTCGCCATCCATTTCATCTTCACCCATAGCCCTTGATATTAGCTCTAGATCGCATCTGGAGCATCCTTTTCTGCTCTCCCATCGACCGTTGGATCGCTAGATCCCACAGCTGTTGATTGAGCCCTGATTGATTTGATCTGAGCTTCTCCTTCATGCCATTCTGACGGACGCAGATGACCTACCCTTTTAATGTTGTCTAATAGACGAGTGCGTTGCAGTCGGATAGATCAGCGTCGATCAAAAATAACCGCACGGCTCGATTAATCGTCGAATGAATTAATGCGCGGTTTTATGTTTATTTAGCCTGGGCAAGCCCCAGGGTCGACTCAAGGAGGCAAAGGAACAACTCGGGATCAAGTTAGAGTGATTAGATTACGGTTTTCCAAGTGGTATGTTTTTTTTATTTTTTTATGGTATAATAATGCCAAATGCAACATATGAATGGACTAGGTTATTAAGAAAATCAACAAGTTAGCCAAATTAATTTTAATATAAAATTAGTCCAAATTGCACAAATTATATTTTTCCTGTAAACCTAATCCAATGATGAACGCAAATGTATTTTTTTGGAATTTTTGGGTTTAAAATGCACACATGAAAAATACAAACTTTTTTGGGGTTTTATGCAATTTTTCGTGCAAATGATATGAAAAAAATATGAAAAATTTACTGAAAGTTAAATAATGATGAAATGAAGCTACAATAATTTTTTTGTAATTTTTAGACGCTCTTTGATTTTTTATGAACTTTTTACTGAAAACAGAGCGATTGTGGGTATTTAATTCCTAATTAATCCACGAAATCAAATTATCCAAATATTGATTTATCTCAAGTAGATGTTTCAATAAGGAATACAGGAGACTTGAAATTTCATAAAAAGATTATCCGTGGAATTAATTAAAAATCAATTACCTAAATCACTCTATAATTTATTTTATGCATAAAACAACTCCTAATCGGAAGAAATTTGGACTGTAATTAAAGCACAATAAAATGCATCATTCATAATTTTTCGCAATTTTTGAAGCAATAAATGACTACGTGCGAATTTCAGAGTTTAAATGGGTAAAATATCACTCAATTTCAGTCTCTGATTTTTACTAAATAATCTAATTCTCACAAAAATGCAAATGAATAGCCAAATGTTCAGAATTAATCAGTCAACAACATGCTATTTTTTTTGAGTAAAAATTGATGCAAAATGACTGTCCAAATTACAATACAAACTCAGGGGTGTCTTTGCAATATCGAATGTGGAATGAATGAACAGAAATGTGATACTGAATGATTTGGCAAATAAAGAAACTGAACAGACTGACTATGCAATTTTTCCAACACATAAATAAAATAAAATGACCTTGAACTTCTCCCGCACGTTAGGGCCAATGGGGATGTGGGCGGCGGAGCCCACGCGCCGCGGCGCGTGTGGACGAGAGCGGCGGCCGCTGCGTTGAGCGGAGGGCGGCGACTTCGCGGTGGAGAGGTGGGCTCTGGGCGGCGCGCGAGCGGTGCGAGGAGCACGGTGAACAGAGCGGGCAGATGGCGGCAAGAAGCGTCGCAGCCCCGTGGCGCACGCGCGAGATTGGTCAAGGCGCGGGCGGAGGTCGATGGTGCGGAGCCCACGCGCTATACGCGTGTTGGCGGGAGGCTGAAACCGCGCCACGCGTGAGAGCGGTGGCGCACTCGGCGGGGCGGCAACGCCTGTGGCCAGGCGGTGGCCGCGGGACGACGAGGGGTGTTGGTGGCGCGGTTGATCGCGCGAGGCTGGGAGGCACGCCACGCATCGTCGGCGGCGCGGGCCGAGCGGCCAGCGCTCGGCCTGGCTGAAGGGGCGAGCAGCAGCGGGTACGCGGTGGCGCCGCCACTGGAAGGCGGCCGTGGGCGGAGCGGCTTGCTGGAGGGGTCGAGGACCTGCACTTTTTTGTTTTGTTTTTGCAATTTTTTGTTTGTAAACAGGAAATGGATGTGGAAAAATAATGGTGGTGATGGTGTTTGATGAAGAAATGAGAGTGGGAGGATGATAGTGGTGGTTGGTGAATAAAATGATGGTGTGTTTTTTCTTTGTTTGATAAACAAGATGAACAAACACTATTAGATAAAAAATGACAAAGCGGAGATAGAGTACTTACCTACGGTTCGTCTGATTATGGAGCCGCGTCGTGCGGCTTCCGGTTGTGTCCTCGATCTGGTTCGACGAAAAGTCGGAGAAGCTTTGCGATTTTGATGGGAAGTCGCTACGCGGAGATTAACCGTGGATCTCGCCTATAGGTCGTCGTCGCTCAACGTCTAAGGGGGAGTTGTCACCTCACAGATTAAACGGGGCTCGAACCTCTCTAACTTGTAGAATGACGGATGATGATGAAGGGAGGAGGTGATGAGAATATAAAGAGGAGGAGGGAGTTAGAAAATAGGTGGAGAAAGTGGAGTAGTGGGAAGTTATTGGTGACTTGGAGTGGGGATTAAGAAAAGAAGAGGTAAAAGGGGGATAAATAATAATATAATAATAATATCAAATAAGTAGGCTACTAAAAATAACAAAAATAAAAATAATAATAATTAAAATAATAAAATCCGAAAATATTAAAAAATAAATCCGAAAATAAAAAAATGGGGTGACATGCGGCGGCTCCAGGAGCTGCCACATGTCGCTCCCAAAAAATTCAAAGATTAAATGTAAAGAAAATCAAAAAGAAATAACAAAATGGATTAAATCAAAAAGTGGTCAACATGAAAGTTGCTCGTCTCAACGAGATCTACAACTTTCGTGAAGGGCCAAAAATAAAATGAAATCATCTGTATAAAATGTATTTTTGGGTGGCACCTCATATGTATAAAATACCACATTTTCGTCTTTTACATTTTTTTGTCATTTTTAAAAGAGAGAAAAATCAAAATAAAAATAGAAAAATATGAGGAGAATATTTACAATTTAACCTATTTTTTTGGATTTTTAATAATGAAGAAAATAAAATGATAAAATATAGGGGTAAAACGGTCATTATGTACAATATACAAAAGGGGCCCAAACCCAAGTTTTGCATACGAGTTCCGATTTTAATGAAATTGGTCTTGTTTCGAAGGTCTTTGAATGTATATTACTTTAAAAGTGAGTAGACCTCAATCGGACACTGTATGAGAGAGATATGTGCATTTTAAGGTTCATGGTTTCAAACTTGGATTGGGGTTTTATTGGTCGATTTTACATGTTAATATTTTTTTGATATTTTTTCTTTATTAATGTTAGTAATATATACATTATGGAGTTGGTTTTATAAGATTGGGAGTTAGTATAAAATATATACAAATAGGGTATTTTAGATAATATACAGGTGAATATTTACAAGTGAAATTGGCTTCTTATTTTATGCAAATATGAATGCTAAAATGCAAATGTTATCAATGCATGCATGAATGCTAATTATACAATATAAGTAGAAATATGCCTCTAATTACTCGAGAATAAAGCTCTATTTTCAACTTTTAGAGTGATGAATTGCAGATTCATCAACCCCCTATACTTAAACCTTACTCGTCCCCGAGCAACTAAAATGAAATGCAAGAGTGAAATGAGATTGAGTTCCATACCAAGGTCATGAACAAAAGTTGAAAATGGAGCTTGACTCGACCTTTGGATTAATTGTGTGGCGGAACCTTATTGGGATCTGAACTTAAGACCTAACAGACTTCAAGTTCCACAAGTCTTGTATTCAAGGCGCCTCAACAGTCAGGTCAGAATAAATCCTCAAACGCAAATTTCTGATGACTATGATTCTTACTTGTACTGTGTAAGTGAAATGTAACTCTCCACATCAGAAATGGCTCAGAACCAGCCTCCTCTAACAAGGTAACTCAATAACCCGATCCAGTAACTCTTTCCTCGAGGAGCGGGGTATTCCCTTCTAAGTTCAAGTGCGACCAGCTCAAGAGGAGGGGGTGGAGAAAAGAATGGATGGTAGCCAGTGTAGCTACCTATCCCAGGATGCCTGACCAGTGTAGCCAAGTCATCCAGCTGCATACTTCTTACTAATATACATACTCCGACAGGTAATTTTTTTTGGCCTGTCTATATTTTTTTGGAGTTCTTGCATTTTTTTTCTCCTTTTTTTTGAACTATATACAAGGTGCAGCATGTACATCAGGAGTTTTTCCTCTTGAGCCAGTAGACTATCCCTCTTTTGAAGCATTATTGCAACCCACAGCGTCCTGTCCTTAGACTTCAACACCACCAGACTAGGTTGAGATGCACTCCCCTCCCTAGAGGAGGACGGATGTTTCCACCCGTGTGCTACTCCAGGCTAAAGGATTCTACTTCCTCACCACCCCATCAATGAAGAGCTATGTGCATTGTGCTTGTCCAAGTTAGGTCACTGTCTAAAAGAATCATGCGTGTGCACGAGATATTTTACTTAGACTAATCAATATGACATGTGAACATAGACTTGCGGACTCAAAGAATTAAGTCACTTGACCTGAGAAATCTTAACTCCAGTTCCTATAAGGTTCCTCTGAAATTAGATGGATTAAGGTCAAATCAAGCCCATCCTCAACATCTACTCATAACTTGGTTCAGAACCCACTAGCTTTTCACTTTGCATATGCATGATATGCAGATGAGAGGTGCAGATGACATGCTATGAATGCAAGATATTTTTTTTAAATGCAAGGATGATATGCAAGAGAAAATAAGAAGCCTTATTTTCAACACATATTTTTTTTGGTATAAGTGTACAACAATTTGTATTATTTACAATGAGCTTTTAGTTTATACATAATATACATAGTATACAAGGTTTTTTTCGGTATACATCCTATTTTACAACAAATTTTACAAAAGTATGTTTTACAAGAAATTCAGATTTTTTATACAATTTTTTTTTCAATTTTTACCCACCCCGTAATTATTGCATAATATATACAGAAAATACGTGAAAGTACGAGCTATGGGTAAAGTATATACGTAATATATACATGCCCCCTATACTTAGCGTGTGCTATGTCCTCAGAGCACGAAAAGCGACTAAAAAGACATAGCTCGGGCTAAGCGTATGAGAGCTAAAATTACAAAAATCGTACAGAAGTCACACCGCCCCCCTATACTTAGGCTCTTGACAGCCTAAGTGTAGAAGAAGATCAAAAAATGAGGCAGACGAGGGCAAGAAGAAAAAATGGTTGAGTATATACAAGGCGGGCATCGGTCCCCCTATACTTAGGCTCTAGTCAGCCTAAGTATAAGACATGAGTGAGTATGGGGACCGATGTGATCTGGAGGATGTACAATGAATGGATGCGGGCCACTCTCCCCCCTATACTTAGGATCTGATTATCCTAAGTATAGTCTTAAAATGAAATGAGCCGGGGCGAGTGATTCGAATCACCGAGGAGGGAGGGAGAAAAATTATATACAAGAAAGAGTGAGAATGTACAAGGATTAAGAAGGTTTGTGACGAACCTTCTTGCGGACACGGGGAGGTGGATAATATACATATGTGTCGATGTCGGAATCGTCCTCAGATGAATAATAGTGAGGTGTAGGGATCGTCCAACGAGGGTCGACACACGGCTGCTTGCTTAGATAAGGCTTGAGAACAGCCGAGCTGAGCTCACTCATATAAATTACCTTGTCCGGGCCAGATGAATACTCCTCAGAAAATTCCTTCTCCGATGTGTTGAAGGAAACTTTCTTAGTTGGTTTTCTAGAACCTGAATCATTGAGAGGGAGATGAGAGAGACGCACCTTGAGAGGTTCGGGGGAACTCCTCGAGGAATCAATTCTCGACTTCCTCTCACTAAATAGACGACTAGAAGAGGGAGCTACCGTGTTTTTATGTGGAGTCAATTTAGTCTTGGTTGTCTCCTTTGAAGGTCCGGGACATTGTGTGGTGCTGACCATGGGTTCCTCATCAGACGAGTAACCATATAGATTGTAATATTTCTGAAGGGTCAGCACACAGCTTGGGAAGGTGCTAGTGGTCTCAGTCAGCTTGGCATTATTGGGCTCTTGTGTCGGATCATCAAAATGGTCAAGGCAATCAACAAAGGTTGTGTCCGACTTAATGATAGCTTCTGGTCATGAGTCCTCCTTAGAAGCTATCATGGTGGTGGTGCAAGCAGTTGATGAAGTGAAGATGTGGGGAGTCTCAAAACTAGCGGTCGTCTGGGCAATCGGTCTCTCAGGTGTAGTAGAGAGATGGGACTCATCTACCTCTCGATGGTCACGACTGTCAGCGGATGTGTGGGTTACCTTAGAGTAAAGTGTATCAAAGAATGGGTGAGGTCGGAGTGCTCCCAATGCTGAGAAATCGATCTCCCGAGTCTCGCAATCTATAGATGCTTTAGCTGAGGCTAAGAACGGCTTCCCGAGAATAATCGGAGACCGGGTAAACTCTCCTCGGTGCTCGATGTCAATGATCGTGAAGTCTACCTGGAGTAGATCACCTTGGAAAGTAACGATGATTGAAATATTTCCTCTAGACCGTTTGATGGATCGATCAGCCAGTTGAACGATCTCTCTCGACTTTCTGATTGTCCTGAGTTTGAGCTTGTCAAACACATAGGTCGGGAGGATATTTATTGGAGAGTCATCATCGATTCTTGCATGGGTAAAGATAGTGTCTTTGATTTCACATTCAACCCTAGGCAACCGCTTCACTCTGCGGCTCTTGGTCTTTCGTCCCATCACCAAGGAAGTGGCCATAGACACTATGTGTCTCTCAGTCCTTGTTCTCTTCTTACCCGACCTCTTGGGCATCAATTTACTCTTTACAAATCTCTTGAGGTCGGGGAAGTAATCTATGGCCTTTATTAAGGGAAGTTTAAAGATCAATTCCTCATCAAGTGCTTCCCTTAGGGTGGAATCCAATTTTTTTAAATCATTTTCATTTTCAATTTTTATGTGAATTTTTGATTTTTCAATTTTTTGGTGTTTTTGATGGATGAATGATCAAACTATGGATTGGAGGGCAAGTGGTTAGTAGAAGAGGGAGATAGAATGGACTCCAGCTGTACAGATGGTGTGGGTTCCCTGATGTTTGCTTTGTTTTCAACCTCAAAAATACTCATGTCTTTTCTCACTTTTATACCAAGGCTGGCAGAAATTGAGTGTAATATATTGATGACATCTCTTAACTCATTACCAAATGATTCATTTTTCTTAATAAGTCTACAGATGTCATCCTCCACAAAATTCTCATGACAAATCATGGGAGAGTTCTGCTCAAGTGGAGGGTACAGCTGAGACTTTGGGTGCTCATACTCAACATACCTAGAATCTGGCATGTAATGCTGGGTCGAGTATGGACTATCCAAATGACAAATATTGGTCGGAGCCTCATATGATGGAGTTAATGAAACAGGGACTGATAAGTCTAGGTCATGAGTCCACTCCTGTGGATATATCGACTCTCCGAATGAGGGCTGGTTAATGGAGGCTTGCTCACTAAAGTCAATCAAGTCTGGGAAATCAGGATGTGCAGGCCTCTCCTTTTGGTATGTTCGATCGACCATGTTGTGCCCCAAGGTCAAGTCGGGATGTGTATATGTTGATTGTTGTATAGTCCCTACTTGAGGTGAGAATGAAGTATGCGGGGGCATATAATTTTGCCAATCATCTGTCTCAACATCGACTTGCTCTTCATTCAGTTCTTTGATTCCTGCAAGCTCTCGAGAGTAAGGACAGTCAGCCCAAGATGGAAGTGGATCCGGAGTGTTAGAATATGGAGTAGGTGAGAAATGTGAAGAAGTGGAGAAGTCAGTCGAAGTTCTGACTTCGTATTCGGGTTGAGGTGGAACCGACCACGGGTAAGGGTCTCCCGTGGATGGCAGAGGATACATGGAAGAAGGAGAAGGTGAAGATGAACGGTATATGGTCAAGGAGGAATGACCAGAGGTCACAGGTATGGGGATCAATATTCTGACATCTTGAAGAGGATATGTAAGTAGAATGAGGTAGAAAATACGCATTATGCAGGATAACACACACGGACAGACACAAAGACAAACGCAAGAGCAAACCCTGAATTCACACTCAACACGGTGAAGGACCCGAAATCGAGTCCAATTAATATTGTCAATTTTAAGTGTGATTTTTCAAGCAAGATAGCAAGGAGTTACGCGGCCTATAGGGAAGTCGGCTCAGAGCCGGATGCGTCTTCCCTGATTAACCTATCGCCTAAGATATCGCCGATCCTTCCTTTCTTCGCTCCTATCCGGAGTTGGGGACTCAAAGACCGTGCCCCTATCTACCTGCAAGCAGGCGGAGGCTGACAAAGCTAGGCCTTGTCGCGAAGTACCGCTGGTTCGCCCCTGACTACCCGCGAACAGGTGGAGGCTACTTGGTACTCAT
The DNA here is from genome assembly GCA_037367405.1 of Ottelia alismoides. Lineage (NCBI taxonomy): Eukaryota > Viridiplantae > Streptophyta > Magnoliopsida > Alismatales > Hydrocharitaceae > Ottelia > Ottelia alismoides. The sequence goes on along the minus strand of JAZKJV010001031.1, from coordinate 1,093,645 downwards.
CAATGAATCTAAAAGTATCCACCTCGTGATATTTGCTAGGATCAGTTGGCCCGTGATATGGAAGGCGGGGATTTGGACTCTGCCTTAAGGTGTTCACACACACTCAAGTACCCTCACTCAGCCTGAAAACAAGGTCGGGGTTACTCTCCCGCAAACAAGGGTTAATTTTAGTCAATTTTTTTTGGTCTAATTCAATTAGCAGTCCCGATTTTAAAGATTAGTTGTCACTGATATTAATCCACACAAGCAATCACGTCTACCGTCCAGTCCCAATTCATTTATCCTAGGTTAGAAAACCGAGAGAGAGAATCGAAAAAAGCCGATGCAATCGAGAAAACGATGATGAATGCTTGAGTAAGAAGACTTACAGTGCCTCCAGCTCTCTACAATGCAGGATGCAGTACTGAATTGAAATTTTTACACTAAATGAATGCAGTCGATGAAAAAGACGCTCCTAGACAAGCAGTTCTATTAGCGAGTGAAGAACAGATTATGTTCGACTAGATCTGCGGTCTAAGTGTGTCTTTTAAATGATGTGTGGTCCTACAAAATTACGAGCACAAGCAAATCCTAAAGTGGCTCGAGGAGCCGCTAGTGCAAGCTTAGTCTAAAATTCAAACCACACAGCAGACAGGGACACAGTTTCACTATGTTTACACACGCGAGAACCCAAACGAGAACCGTTGTAAATGCAGACACTTTTTTTTACAAAAATCTTTTTGACGTCCAACAGCCGACTTGATCCACGAAACGTCGGCCTCCGATGCACTTCGAGATACGTCGACTTCAAGAAAGTCGCTCCAAGTCCACCGGGCCCTCGCACAAAAAGATACAAAAATGTTAGAGAGATATCAAAATATATACAGAAATGATCAGAAAATAATTGTGAGAAAAAATGGATAATAACAATGCGGCTCGGGGGTCAGACTACCCGAGTGAATGGAAAGCTTAAATCTAACTTTCTAAAGTGATCCTAAGCCGTTTGCCTCCCCGGCAACGGCACCATTTGACGGACGCAGATGACCTACCCTTTTAATGTTGTCTAATAGACGAGTGCGTTGCAGTCGGATAGATCCGCGTCGATCAAAAATAACCGCACGGCTCGATAAATCGTTGACTGAATTAATGCGCGGTTTTATGTTTATTTAGCCTGGGCAAGCCCCAGGGTCGACTCAAGAGGCAAAAGAACAACTCGAGATCAAGTTAGAGTGATTAGATTGCGGTTTTCCAAGTGGTATATTTTTTTATTTTTTTTATGGTATAAAAATGCCAAATGCAATATATGAATGGACTAGGTTATTAAGAAAATCAACAAGTTAGCCAAATTAATTTTAATATAAAATTAGACCAAATTGGGCAAATTATATTTTTCCTGTAAACCTAATCCAATGATGAACGCAAATGTATTTTTTTGGAATTTTTGGGTTTAAAATGCACACATGAAAAATGCAAACTTTTTTGGGGTTTTTATGCAATTTTTCGTGCAAATGATATGCAAAATTATGAAAAAATTACTGAAAGTTAAATATGATGAAATGAAGCTACACTAATTTTTTGTAATTTTTAGACGATTTTTTATTTTTTTATGAATTTTTTACTGAAAACAGAGCGATTGTGGGTATTTAATTCTAATTACTCCACGAAATCAAATTATCCAAATATTGATTTATCTCAAGTAGATGTTTCAATAAGGAATACACGAGACTTGAAATTTCATAAAAATATTATCCGTGGAATTAATTAAAAATAAATTACCTAAATCACTCTATAATTTATTTTATGCATAAAACAACTCCTAATCGGAAGAAATTTGGACTGTAATTAAAGCACAATAAAACACATCATACACAATTTTTTCGCAATTTTTGAAGCAATAAATGACTACATGCGAATTTCAGAGCTTAAATGGGTAAAATATCACCCAATTTCAGTCTCTGATTTTTAATAAATAATCTAATTGTCACAAAAATGCAAATAAATAGCCAAATGTTCAAAATTAATCAGTCAACAACATGCTATTTTTTGAGTAAAAATTGATGCAAAATGACCGTCCAAATTACAATACAAACTCAGGGGTGTCTTTGCAATATCGAATGTGGAATGAATGAATAGAAATATGATACTGAATGATTTGGCAAATAAAGAAACTGAACAGACTGACTATGTAATTTTTCCAATACATAAATAAAATAAAATGACCTTGACGAGAGCGGCGGCCGCTGCGTTGAGCGGAGCGCGGTGACTTCGCGGTGGAGAGGTGGGCTTTGGGCGGCGCGCGAGCGGTGCGAGGAGCACGGCGAACAGAGCGGGCGGCTGGCGGCGAGAAGCGTCGCAGCCCCGTGGCGCACGCGCGAGATTGGTCAAGGCGCGGGCGGAGGTCGATGGTGCAGAGCCCATGCGCTGTACGCATGTTGGCGGGAGGCTGAAACCGCGTCGCGTGCGAGAGCGGTGGCGCACTCGGTGGGGCGGCAACGCCCGTGGCCAGGCGGTGGCCGCGGGACGGCGAGGGGTGTTGGTGGCGCGGTTGATCGCGCGAGGTTGGGAGGCGCGCCACGCGTCGCCGACGACGCGGGCCGGGCGACCAGCGCTCGGCCTGGCTGAAGGGGCGAGCAGCGGTGGGTGCGCGGTGGCGCCGCCGCTGGAAGGCGGCCGTGGGCGGTGCGGCTTGCTGGAGGGGTCGAGGACCTGCACTTCTTTTTGTTTTTTTGTTTTGCAATTTTTTTTGTTTGTAAACAGAAAATGGATGTGGAAAAATAATGGTGGTGATGGTGTTTGATGAAGAAATGAGAGTGGGAGGATGATAGTGGTGGTTGGTGAATAAAATGATGGTGTGGTTTTTCTTTGTTTGATAAACAAGATGAACAAACACTATTAGATAAAAAAATGACAAAGCGGAGATAGAGTACTTACCTGCGGTTCGTCTGATTGTGGAGCCGCATCGTGCGGCTTCCGGTTGTGGCCTCGATCCAGTTCGACGAAAAGTCGGGGAAGCTTTGCGATCTTGATGGGAAGTCGCTACGCGGAGATTAACCGCGGATCTCGCCTATAGGTCGTCGTCGCTCAATGTCTAAGGGGGAGCTGTCACCTCACAGATTAAACAGGGCTCGAACCTCTCTAACTCGTAGAATGACGGATGATGATGAAGGGAGGAGGTGATGAGAATATAAAGAGGAGGAGGGAGTTAGAAAATAGGTGGAGAAAGTGGAGTAGTGGGAAGTTATTGGTGAATTGGAGTGGGGATTAAGAAAAGAAGGGGTAAAAGAGGGATAACTAATAATATAATAATAATATCAAATAAGTAGGCTACTAAAAATAACAATAATAAAAATAATAATAATTAAAATAATAAAAAAAAATAATAAAAATAAATTCGAAAATAAAAAATTGAGGTGACATGTGGCGGCTCCAGGAGTTGCCACATGTCGCTCTAAAAAATTCAAAGATTAAATGTAAAGAAAATCAAAAAGAAATAATAAAAGGGATTAAATCAAAAAGTGGTCAACAAGAAAGTTGCTCGTCTCAACGAGATCTACAACTTTCGTGAAGGGTCAAAAATCAAATGAAATCATCTGTACAAAATGTATTTTTGGGTGGCACCTCATATGTATAAAATACCACATTTTTATCTTTTACATTTTTTGTCATTTTTAAAAAGAGAAAAATCAAAATAAAATAAAGAAAATATGAGGAGAATATTTACAATTTAATCTATTTTTTGGATTTTTAATAGTGAAGAAAATAAAATGATAAAATACAGGGTAAAACGGTCATTATGTACAATATACAAAAGGGGCCCAAAACCAAGTTTTGCATACGAGTTCCGATTTTAATGAAATTGGTCTTGTTTCGAAGTTCTTTGAATGTATGTTACTTTAAAGTGAGTAGACCTCAATCGGACACTGTATGAGAGAGATATGTGCATTTTAAGGTTCATGGTTTCAAACTTGGATTGGGGTTTTATTGGTCGATTTTACAAGTTATTATTTTTTGATATTTTTTCTTTATTAATGTTAGTAATATATACATTATGGAGTTGGTTTTATTAGATTTGGAGTTATTATAAAATATATACAAATAGGGTATTTTTACCTAATATACAGGTGAATATTTACAAGTGAAATTGGCTTCTTATTTTATGCAAATATGAATGCTAAAATGCAAATGTTATCCAAGCATGCATGAATGCTAATTATACAATATAAGTAGAACTATGCCTCTAATTACTCGGGAACGAAGCTCTATTTTTCAACTTTTAGAGTGATGAATTGCAGATTCATCACATTCTCCAGACCATTGGATCGCAAAATCTAATGGTCAACTGCCAAGTCTTCCACCTCCAACCCTGCCTCCCTCTTCTTTCCCACATTCTCCACTATGCCAACCTCACCCCCTGCCATTTCCGTCACCTCCTCAACCTCCCCCTCGTCTCCATGATTAGGCATGGTCAAAGACGTTCCTCCCTCTTCTTCACGGGTACCTTAGTTGACCACGACCCTTTATCTCTCGTCCCACATTACCATCGCAACCCACGACCTCCCACCATCTGTTACTCGAAGCTCCACATTCAAATAATCCATCGTTGCCCCAAATTTGCAGCGTCCACCTTTATGCGGGTCACAACCTAGCATCTCTCTGCCTCCATGGACAGGGGGAGGTCGGATCGACGATGCAATGACCATTGTCGATCCTGGTTCGACCCATGGCCAAGGTAGGCCATGTCTCCAGCTCTACACGTCAGCGAGCTGCTCCTCTTGGCCGTCGGAGTTCAACGAAGACTGGAGTGCCCCACCAGCGCTCAATCCAGGCCGCCACATTCGCCAATTCTCCAAGTAAGACTCTCGATTTTTCTTTGCTTTTATCTTAATTTCTATGAATTAATTAGGCGACTCCATGCAGGTTCACCTTCAATTAGTCATCTTATTTGCTCCACCATGCTTCCACCATCCTCACACACACCTCCACCCAACCTCTCAATCTTACATAACCCCAAGACGCTCTGCTTCTCTGCCTCGCTGGAGAATATGACTAGGAAGCCACCTTCTTCGCTCCATATGTCTTCCCTTCGTACCAAAAATGCGAGCTTTGTCTTTAGTCTAACATATGCAGGTACTTCTTTCACTGGTCGGAGGCCTTGTTGGAGCCAAGTTCAAAGCCTTCATCTCCGGCTATCTCGCGTCGTCCACTCCAACCCAGACGCCCCAGCGATTTCACCTGCATAGGAGCTTCATCGCCTACATCTCCATAACCTTCTCCGATCATCTGACTGTCAATGAAAGCTTGGAGGAGGAAAGAGCCTCTCACCGGAGCCCCACCAAGTCCGTTGTAGGAGGAGATGGAGAGGCTGAACTCGATGAGCAATTGTCATCCGATCTGCAAGATCGGACGATCCACAGTAGGCCACGTCACTACCCCAGAGCCGTCACTTCAAGTCTCCAGGCTCGGGATGCCCGAGACAAGTCATATCTCCCGCACGTGACACATGCCCCAAGCCTCCGCCGAGCCTCCCGAGCTTCACCCTGAGCCTGAGCCGACGTCCAAGCCTAGCCTCATGTGTTGGATCACGTAAGATCTGGGCAATTTACAGGGGGGCTTTCAGCTTCTCCAATTTACAGATAGGTCCTCATATAACGTGAAGAGCATGCATGACTAGGGGTTAATTGCAACCAACCCCCTATGAGTTTCAATAATTGCAATTTAGCCCTTGCGCATGTGGTTAAATTACAAGGAAGGCCTTACAACTTTTCGTATTTACATTTAAGTCCTTCCTAGGACCTGTTTGCATTATTTCCTCTAGTTATTTTCATGTTTTCTTTGTGTTTACTGCCCCTGGACTCTTTTGTTAATATCTTGAGCATCTGAGCTCCATTTTAGTCGATTTCAATTCCGTTTTGAAGCTTGCTTCCTTATCTACTCATTGGCATGATTGATTTCTTATTTGGTACTTAAATTAGGTTGATTAATTTTAATTATGAAGTTCATATATGTAATGATTCTTAATACCACTGAGTAATTTCTCAATTAAGTTTGCTTCATGAAATGGCTATAAATTGGTGTCATTTCATTGCTCGATGATTTCCGCTAGGTAGGGCTTATGTGCATGTGTTTGTACTTGCATCTCTTTGAATGATAAAAAAAATCAAATAAAAATTATCTGCTTCATGTGTCCTTGCATTTAACCTATGATTATTTATTTATCGCTTAATTTGATTAGTGAGAGTCTAAATTGATATTTAAAGGCATATGTCCCTGAGTTCGACCTTGGCTTACCTAAGTAAAATAAAATCGATAACTTACATTTTAATTGATAAATCAATCGAAGTGCTTTTTGATGGATTATATTCTGCCCGACTGCAATGATTTGAAAAATGTTATCTGACACTATTGAAGAGAGGAATTTGCATTTCGTCAAATGGAGTCGTTGCCAGGAATGCGACTGATCTTTTGTGTTATTCATATTTTTACCTATTTAATTGAGTGATAATTTCTAACTTGTAGGTCTTGTTTCTCATTTCACTTGCATTATTTTGATTCTATAATATATATCTAATGGTTATTTATAGTGGCAGGGTCCCTTGGCGATCAAGGGGGCGAAGAGAAGGAGCTCCCGCTGCGAGGAGCTGCAGAAGCAACTCTTGTAGAAATTAAAGAGAATTAGTGTCTCTTACATATTTCATTCATGCATGTAAATAACCTTCTTTACAACGGTCTTCGTTTGAAGACTCGCAATTGTAAATGAACGATGGATTTGTGGTTGTGGGGTGCCACTTGAGTGTCGGCCTAGGATCAGGCACGTGGCTCTCCGAGCTATTTCACGTTTTTATCTTATGTGTTTGATCATAGGTAGGCACACCATTAATTTGAGATGCACATAGACATCGCTTCGCTTAGCCAAAAATAAATCTATTCTTTTCCTGCTAATAGAAGCATGCAGGTGCGGTTTTCATCGACTTGTATACATTCAACATTTTGGATATAATTCATCTTGTTTTTCACGAATATGCTAAAGGTGTTGCAAGTTTTCTTCTTTAGCATAGACCAAGATTTCATCGTATGCATCTGCTTTTTCTCGACACCTTCCTGAACTGATCACCTAGGATTTACTAGAAACTGTGAATGAGTGGTAGACGATGTTTGATTGATTTATGTTCTCATTAAATAAATGATAACCTTAAAGCTAAAATTTGGGACTGATAATGTAATTTGACCAATAAAATGGAGTAAAAACAAATTTTAGGGAGAGGCGACACCCTTTTTACGTAGGACGTTTTGATTACATTAATCCTTGCATAAAATAGAACGAAATTGTTTTTATCACTGAATAAAATGACAAGATAAAATGGCCAACATTTTGTTGGTTTCATGTGTGAATTGGTGAATCAAGGGTGTGCTTTGTTGATTGAGCATTGTTTGTTTCGACACCCTCCCTAGAGCCCTAAGTGCTCCATTCATCTCCATAGTTTCTTTCCTTCACATGTAAATCCATCCTAACCTCTGTGCTCCCCTCAGGTCACCCCACCTTCGATTATCCATTTATGTACTTAGGCTATTCTCAGCCTAAGTATGGGGAGACATGAGTCCCCGTAAATTCCTTAGTTTAGGTTATTTCTAAACTAAGTCTAGGGGGCAGCCTCCTCAGTTCATGTATTATTTCCTATATCTTAACTTGAGCTATGGCCTTTGTCTCACTTAGTGCTATGAGGACATAGCAAAAGTTAAGTGTAGGGGGTATACTATATATACAATTTACATGTACTTTAGCCATAGCTCTATTTGGAAAATTTTGAAAATTTTAAAACTTTTTTGGCTAGAGTATAATTTTCCGAACTAAGTTGAATAAAATGTTTTTAAAATTTGAAAAAAATCTCTACTATAATACATTTATTTTAAGAAAATATTTTGAAAATGGTTTGAAAAATGGAGTTTTACTTTGTTTTGAACGTCATTTGAAAAATATTTTTGGAAAACCTTTTTATATGTGGCACTGTTTTGAATCTTTTCATAATTCTTTTAAAAAAAAAATGAGGTTTAAATGAGTCTAACTTGTGTTGTAAGTATTAAATTTGAAAAAAATGAAAAAAAATGGATGAAGGAGTTGTTTAAATCCCTGACACTTTCAATTTCACACAGGATCAGTGATGTTCAAGAACACTTGGTTTGAGAGGTCATGAGAATTTAAGTTAACCAGTCTTAGTCATCAAGGTCTCTGACTTAATTATCCATATTTCCCTGGTTTGTCAGATTTGTATGCTATATTGCATGCTTAGTCTCTAACCTTAAGAATATGATCAACACTTCACAAACGCGGCTGCGGTTATGGTGAGAGGAGTTGAAATTTCACTTAAGGGACGGGGATGAGGGATTTAAGTTTGGACTTGATCTAATGATGCTCAAGGATGGGATAAAATCATTGAAGGCTTCATGAAACCTGAGAGTCAGCATTTTTAGCTAGTATGAGAACATGGTTCTTGTATTAATCTCTTGACATTTACCTAAGTGCCAGGTGTGATAAAATATAAAAATAAATTATTGATCACTGTGCGCCAACTCTTGGTAAAAGTAGTGGAGCTAGCCAAAAGCAATGAAATGAAATATCAATGTTGAAAAACTCTCACCCTACAAAGTCAAATATCAAAGAGCTTACACAAAAGGCGAGCTCTCAACCATTTCAAAATGTCCACTTGGACCACTGCTATTAGGACCAGGAGTCGGGCTTGGACCAAAAAAGGGCCCTGCATCGTAAATGCCACAAGTATGGGTGTAGAACATATATTAGATACTCAAAAAAGGCACACTCCGGTATATTCCCAGGAAAACAAGAGCAGACGACTTCAACTTCTCTTGACGGGCACATTGATCAATAAAAGGAATACATGTTGAGTTAATAAGACACTCGAGAGGATCATTGTTCAAATGAGAGGGAGAGAAGAAATGAACAATCCTATGCCCTACATCAACTAGCCTTCCAACGACATTTTTTAAGTTTGACAGCTAAAGAGATGGTGGACTGATTGCAATATTTGGTTCATTCCCTAGTGTTGAGGATTGGGTCCTTAGGAGAATTTTTTGGACTGGGACCTTGGGTAAAGTTGTGACTCTACTCTCGTGACTGCAGTCAACACTTATTGTCATATCTTTATTTTATATGTATATAGAGAGAGTCTGATAAATCAGAGAAATTGGATACCTCTTATTAGAGATTGGTTCAGCTTTGAAATTTTGGGCCTCTAGAATCAAGAATTCTTGAACAGATCGGTTCTTGTACTCACATGTACAATCATGGGTTAATTTAACTCATTCATGGACGAGATGCTCGAGGACGAGCACAGTTTAAGTATTGGTGGACGATGAATCTCGATCTCATCCTGTTAATTTTTCCATATTAACCCCCTAGCACAAATTAGTGTCAACAAAAGCCAGATTAATTATTGTATATATATGGGTCTTGGAATAAAATTAAAATACAAAAAATGACAAAAGAAAAAATCGTATTGTTTTTACACCTTTAAAAATGCTTACAAAAATATTTCTCCCTTGTTTGAACTCTTTTGCATTTTATCAATATGAAACTTATAGATCTCATCGAGATCTACAACTTTCATGTTTTGAGTTTTTCCAAATTCGGTCTCCTTCTCTTTCTTTTTCGACTTATATGTTTGAATAACGTGGTTGGGCCACGTGGCTCCTTCTGGTTAAGCCACATGGCCCGCTTCTCCCCGCGCTATGCAGCCGCCACTCCCGGCCACCTGAAATCCCCCCACGCACCTCAATCTCTGCCATCCATTTCATCTTCACTCGTAGCCCTTGATATCAGCTCCATATCGCATCTGGAGTGTCTTTTTCCACTCTCTCATCAACTGTTGGATCTCTTGATCGATCATCCAAAAGCACCTTCGCCCACAGCCGTTGATTGAGTCCTGATTGATTTGATCCGAGCCTCTACTTCGCACCATTAACCGGACTGTTGGATTGCAAGATCCAATGGTCAATGCCTACTCTTCCACCTCCAGCCCCCCCCCCTTCTCTCCCACATTTTCCACTACGCCAACCTCGCCCCCTTCCCATTTCTATCACCTCCTCAAAATCCCCCTCGTCTCCATGATTAGACTCGATCAAAGCCTGTTCCTCCCTCTTCATCGCAGATACCTTAGCTGACCATGACCCTCTCTCTCTCTCTCTCTCTCTCTCTCTCTCTCTCTCTCGTCCCACGTTACCCTCGCAACCCACGACCTCCACCATCAGCTACTCGAAGCTCCATCTTCAAATAATCCATCACTGCCCCAAATTTTTGCCATCCACTTTTATGTGGGTCACAGCCTAGCATCTCTCTGCCTCCCCGTGACAGGGGAGGCCTTGCTGGAGACAAGTTCAAGGCCTTCATATATGGTCATATTACGTCGCCACTCCGACCCAAACCGCCCCATCGATTCACCTACATTGGAGCTTCATCGCCCATGTCTCCAAGACCTTCTTCGATCATCTAACTGTCGATGGAAGCTTCGAGGAGGAAACAGCATCTCACCAGAGCCCCACCAAGTTCACTGCAGGAGGCGGCGGAGAGGAGGAACTCGTTTAGTAGTTGTCATCTGATCCTCAAGATCAGACGGTCCACAGTAGGCCATGTCACTGCCCTGAGCCGTCACTTCGAGTCTCCAGGCTCAAGATGCCTGAGCCAAGTCATATCTCCAGCACGTGACACGTGCCCCGAGCCTCTGCCGAGCCTCCCAATCCTCGCCCTGAGCCCGAGCCGACGTTCGAGCCTAGCCTCACGTGTTGTGATCACGTAAGATCTGGGCAATTTACAGGGGGGCTGCCAGCGTCTCCAATTTACAAATAGGTCCTCATATAACATGAAGAGCATGTGTGCCTAGGGTTAATTGCAACCGACCCCCTCCGGGTTTCAATAATTGTTATTTATCCCATGTGCGTGTGGTTATAGGGAAGGTCTCGTGAATTTTCGTATTTATATTTATGTCCATCCAGGGAGCTGTTTGCATTATTTTTTCTAGTTATTTTCATGTTCTCTTTGCATTTATGCCCATGGACTCTTTTGTTAATATCTTGAGCATCCGAACTCCGTTTTAGTCGATTTCAGTTTCATTTTGAAGCATGCTTCCTTATCTACTCATTAGCATAATTGGATTCCTATTTTGGTATTAAGTTAGGTTGATTAATTTTAATTATGAAGTGTCATATATGTAATGATTCTTAATGCCACTGAGTAATTTCTTAATTAAGTTTGCTTCATCAAATGGCCTGAAATTGATGTCATTTTCATTGCTCAATGATTTCAGCTAGGTAATACATATGTGCATGTGTTTGTAATTGCATATCTTTGCATTATAAAAAATCAAATAAAAACTATATGCTTCATGTGTCCTTGCATTTTGACCTATGAATTCTTTATTTGTCACTTAATTTGATTAATGAAAGTCTAAATAGATACTTAAGAGGCTCGTGTCCCTGAGTTCGACCTTGGGCTTGCCCAAGTAAAATAAAATCGACTGCTTGCATTTAATTGATAAATCAATCTAAGTGGGTTTTTATGAATCCTATTCAGTCCGACTGTAATGACATGAAAAGTGTTAATCTGACACTTTTAAAGGGAGGAATTTATTATTCGTCAACTACGTGCACATGCTCGGATAAAAGCGAACTCGCTGAGAAGGTCTGAGATCGGTGGCATGCGATGAAGGTAGGTGCACCCGGGGAAGCCCAGACACAGATGGGTGCAATGTACGTGGAGGGCTTGGAAGATTGCTTAAGTGATAGTAGCTCAGTGGAGTCGAACCTGGCGAGGAAAAGATCGTCAAGGAGTGGTGTGTTGTTAGTTGTGCATCTAGGCGGTGTGGGCGCTGGGAAGGATGCAACCAGGGGCAGGCACAATGACATGACTGGACCTGGCAGCAGCGGCGGACGGTTGCGATGGTGGCGAGCGGACGGAATGCAGCTGAACGACTCTCGAGGGCGTCATGCTCACTGCTGCTATGCTCGATGGAGTGTTGTTCCAAGCAGAATGTGAGCCTAGGGCTACTGGAGACGGTGCAACTAGGGGGGCAACCAAGCTTGGGGAGGCTCCGTGCTTGGGCAGGTGCATTGAAGAAAGTGGAGGTGCAGTAACCGAAGCCAAGGTGGAGTATGAACAATGGAAGGTCTACGATTGTAATGAATGATGGGAGAGGGTGGAGGAGGTCATAAGTGGCGATCAGAGAAGAGATGAAAAGAGGAATGAAGGAGAAGGAAACATGAAAAGAAATTGAGAGGGAAAGAGAAGTTACCTGGGATGGTTTGCTCGGAGAAGACGGAATTCGAGGCGGAGCTCTTCCGATTGTCGCTCAATGTGGTGGCACACGGAGCTTACGCAGCTTACAGAGGTGTTGCAGCAAGGGACGGAGGTCCCTTGGATCTCATCTAGAGAGTATGATATCTTCGTTAAACCGTAACACACATATGTTGTCACCGGAGCGGGTTGGGAGCTCTTTCTCTCTCTCTCTCATGGCTTGTGGTGGATAAAAGGCGAGGAGGGAGGCCGGTCGGCTTCTAAAGGAGGTTGAGTTTCTTGACTGGGAAGAACGGAGGAAGAGGTGGTGGTCGTGCGAATGGAGGTGTAGGTTATAGTTACGGGGAGAGAGAGGTGAGAGACGCGGGGGGCATGCGCAACTACTTGCATAAAGGGCAGAGTGTGGTAGAGGAGAGAGAGAAGAAAGGCATGCGTCTGTGGGAATAGTTTGGTCGATAGAGAGAAAGAACGATGGAGAAAGAGAAGGAATAGAGGCATATGGGTAGAGAATGAAGGGGGGAGTTGCATGGAGGAGTTGGTTATGTTGGGGGGGAGAGAGAGAGTGAGTGAGTACATGAGAGGTAAATATGGGGAAAGATGGAAAACGTGAGTTTCATGAAAAAATAAGAGTAGAAATTGGCGTGGGGGGAGAGGGAGAAGAGCAAAGAGAGATAAGAGGAAAAGAGAGGGATCCACATGGTGCGCAGAGGCACGACCACGTGACAGAAAATAATAAAAATCAAAATAATAAATAATAAATAATTAAAATAAAATAATTATAGTTGAATAAATAAATATAATAAAATAAAAAGGGGGTGACATGTGTTGCTCCCTAATAAATTCCCTAATAAATGTATATAAAATCTTGACCTTAGCAACACCCCAAGTAAATTCCCTAATAAATGTATATAAAATCCCTTAGCAACACCCCAAGTAAATTCCCTAATAAATGTATATAAAATCTTGATCTTAGCAACACCCCAAGTAAATTCCCTAATAACATGTATATAAAATCTTGATCTTAGCAACACGATTCATCATCTCAATATCTTGATCTTAGCAACACCCCAAGTAAATTCCCTAATAAATGTATATAAAATCAATAAATTAATAAAATGACTCTTGTAAATAAAACACATTAATTATTGTATATTAGATTATACAAAATAAATTAACAATAAAAATCCGTAAATTAAAGGAGTTTTTCACCTGTAAATGGCCCAAAACTTCATGTATTTTTAATAAATTTTATTTCAACTCTTTTTGGCCAATTCTTTCTTTGAATTGTTCTTAAAAATGTATATAAAAATACAAAAATATAAAATAAATTTTACGCTAAATAAATGCTCCTAGATCCTAAAGACAAAAAGCCGTAAAGTCAAACTTCTTGGCCAAATTCCCGCTCCGTATGACTGCAAGAGACGACCTCCTTCAGGCGTATGTATGTGTTTTGTTGGTGACAAAGGTGAGGCATCTTCCCCAAGAGACGACCTCCTTCAGGCGAGATCCGTAAAGCTTCGCTCTGCGTCACGAGTTCCCCATCGAGCTCGCGTAGCTTCTCCGATTTTTATTTCGCCAATCGGATCAAGGTCACGACAGGAATCTAACGTAGCTACTCCGCAAATCCGGTGAAGATTCAGGTAAGTGTTTTCGCTCTCATATCTCTTTTTATTTTATTTTATCTAACATTTGTTTTTTTATTACATCACCACATCATTACTTATCATTCCCACACCGTCGTCATCCATTTATCATTTTCCCCTTTTGTATATATTTATTTCCTTTTTAAAAAACAATTAAAAAAACACATACATACACGGCAAAAAAATAAAAAATTAAAAAATAACGACATCAGGTGGTCGCCACCCCCCAACCGCCGCGGGACACCGCTTCCCCCTTTCCTCCAGCGACGAGCCACCATCACTCCCAAGCCGCGCCCACGCGCGACCCCCCCTCCATCCGGCCACCGCCGCAGCGCGGCGAACTCCGCGCCAGCCGGGCGCCCCCTCCAGCCCGCTGCCGTCCCCGCCACCTCCAGATCGCGGTGCTCCCCCTCCAATGCACTGCCGCCCGCCTTTCCGTCAGCTGCTTCCAAATCCGCGACGGTGCACCGCCTGTCCCCCGCCGTAGCCACGCAGCTTCCTAAATCGGCAGAACAGATCAAGTCATAGGGAAAGGAGTCCTTGATGGGGTCAATCTCAAGGAAAATCTGTGACTCTTTGTAGGAGAGGTGATCAACCACCATATTTTTCACTCGAGGCTTATCCTTGATTTGCAAATCAAACTCTTGGAGTAATAGAATCCACCTAAGAAGACGTGCCTTCACATCTTTCTTTTCCATGAGGTACTTAATGGGTATGTGGTATGTGAACATAGTGACCATGGACCATAAAAGATGTAACAAGAATTTGTCCAGGGTAAATGCAACTGCAAGCATTTACTTCTCTATAACAGTATAATTCCTTTGATCATGATCGAGTAATTTTCTTGTGTAGTAGACAACATAAGGAATCCCTTCTCTCCTCTGTCCCAACACGACCCCAAATGCAAAGTCAGAAGTGTCCTTCATGATATCAAAGGGTAGAGACCAACCTGGGGCATGCAGGATAGGAGCATCCAAGATCTTCCTCTTTAGAAGCTCGAAGGCCTCAAGACACTTGTGATCTACAATGAACTCTGTGTCTTTTCCTAAGAGCTCCGTTAGAAATCAAGCAATCTTGGAAAAGTTCTTTATGAATATGTAGTAAACACTAACATGCCCGGCGAATGACTGCACTTGTTTGATGTTGGTTGGTGGTTGGAGTTTCTTGATCGCATCTACCTTGGTAGGGTCAACCTTCGTTCCTCTCTTGGAGACGATGTACCCCAATACAATGCCCTCTTGAAACATGAAATGGCTCTTCTCCCAAGAGAGCACTAGATTAATCAATTAGGCAAAGGATCTTCGGTGAGCGACAAAGATGGAGATCCGATCTCCCATCATGTAGGAGGATGAGGTGATTGGATTATGTAGGAAGATGGATAAATGGAAAGGGAATGAGGATAGGTGCTTTATGAGTCAAAATGAGGTCTGACAAGGGCAGAACATAGGCAGGAGCCTAGTCTCATGTGTACTATATTTTTTGGATTTTGGCTAAATCTAAATGGATTTAACTAAAATAAAGTGCAGATCAACACTAGAAATTGAAAAGAGAATGAAAATATGTAAAGAAAGATGGCCCACCTAATCTCATGCGGCCTGGGTGTGACGCTTGCCCGGGATTCAGGTTACACGTTTACATAGCACTCGTACTATTATATTCACTATTGATCGCATTAGGTTATAGAAAATGCGGGGATTTTTTTAGTGTTTGAATGACATACACAAATTAACCTCAACCACAGAACAAGAATTTCACCAAGAGATATTTGCATTAATTTTCTTATAACATTACATATGTTAAATGAAAATGGCATCATGTACATGTATCCCAAAATGTAACACAAGAGAAAGGAAAAAATCATTTACATTATCTTATACAAAAACTATAACATGTGTGCTATCGAAACTAACTGTGACAGCTCAAGGTCCAGTTGTCAATCTACTGAGCTGCAGACGCCTTGTCTGCCATTCATGTTTGGAAGAAGAGGATGCCAACAAAGGTTGAGTACAATCTAATTTATTAGAAATAAAATGTATTTCGGTGATTTCAAAAGAAAGCAAGTAGATAGGATTTTGATATTTAAATTTAACAAGCTACTTGCACAAAAAAAGATGGTTTTCAAGTTGTTTTATATATTTATCCCCTTGTTTACTCACCATATTGTAACTACCCTTACTTAGTATTTTCATTTATTGATTATATGATTCATAATGGTCTATCATCTTTATAAGTCATGTTGATGGATCTTAGTAGAGGTAGATGATGAGTTTCATGATCTGATTTTTTTTGGTATGATTTCTCAAGTTTAGTGGATAGTATGTGATCTTAGTTTGAGTGTGATCTCACACTATGACTTTGAGGCGTGAATAATACCGTTGGGTTGGGGTGACTCTACAAGCATGAGGTAGAATGCAATGTATCCTAACTAAGTTCCCAACACATCCACTGGCTTTATCTAACCACCGACACAGTATCTCTTAGAACGATAATTTATGTGTCATGATCTTTTCCTCGTCAAGACCTACTGGTAGAATAGTAAATAGTTTCAATAGAATCAAACTCAAAAGTAATAAAGCTCAATTGTAACCAACTCAAGAGTAATCAAGCTCAACTGTAACCAAACTCAAGAGTAACCAATCTCAACTACAACCAAACTCAATCATAACGAAACTCAACTATAACCAAACTCAAGTAGTGAGAAAGCCTCTGAAGAGACCCTTCCGTCTCACCTTCCCAATGGAAGTGTGGTCCAGGAGAGGACCATGCACACTCCACAACTACACCCCTGAGACGTGTGAGGGAGACTCTCCGCATTGAGTTACTCTAGACGATCCCAATCGATACAGGAAAACGAGCTCGTAAAGAAAAACTAAGGGTCCTCTAGCCAAGGAACCCTACCAGCAGAGGTGGTTAAAAAGAAAACCTATGGATCCCAATGAGGCGGAAAACTATGAAAAATCATGAAAAAACTAGGTTTATGAATCCATGATTCTTTAACATTCTATGTGCATTTTGTCTTAAAACCCTTAACAAATATATGTAAATATCCATTAATTTCCATTTCTTAACAAAACCACAGTCATGAATAAAAATATACTTTTATGCATTAAAACCATGTAAATAAATAAAAGAATAAAAATAAAGACAAATTGTAGATATGTGTATACACATTATTTATTATTTTAATAGTTTTATAATTTCTAATTATTTTCTTGATCTTGTATTTTAACACAAATTTATTTCAAAATTTTTGGAGATTATTTATTATTTTAAATAAATCAAAAACCCTAATTTATAGGTATAGATGAACTGCAAAACTTATATTTGTATTTATTGAAATAGCCAAATTAGTTTGTTAAAATCCACAAAATTCGTACATACTCTATTTATTAACATAATAATTTAGAAAATATAAAACTAATATATTATTGATTAATTTATTAAGTTAAAAATACAAAACCTAATTAATAAGTATTATTTATACTTATTTATTAATACAACATTTATATTTTGTAAAATAATTATTATTTATTAAAACTAATTATACTATAATTTAGATAATTTACTTGTCTACATTTTCATTTTTATACCTAATTACAATAAAGTTATTTACTATTTATTTTGTACTTATTAAAATATTTCTTGAATATGTCCAATCAGGAGCTGACACGTATCAGCACCTGGGACCTTCTTCCTCAAGAAGGTTGGTCAGTTTTCTATTCTAACCTCCATTCTTTAACTTTCTCTCCATGCAACCTTAAAACTCCTACCTCCATTCTAACTTGTCGATCCTCTTCCTCTAACAACCTAGACCTACGCCCATCATTGATCATCTAACTAATCACCTTCGTACAAAATCTCATTCAAATCTCCATTTTCTAACTAACTCTCCTAAACTCCAACTTCCAGCTGACACATGGTTGTCATCCAACCTTCACCGTCGTGCTCTGCCAGATTTGGAGGTGACAGCTCCATCCATGGCTGCTTGCGTGGAAGAGGATTGAACAGAGGTGATGTTCCAAGGCTTTGTCGCCTTGCATCATCGCCATCGCGTTGCGTTCATCTCTAAGAAGGTTGCTTCATCGAGCTATCACTCGAGGGTCATACACCTTTAGTGCACAGGTACCTCATTCATCCTTTTGCAATTTTAATTCTTGCTATCCGAGCCCGAATTAGCATAGTAAAGTACGTAATTAGATTCCTTAATCATCACCATTAGACGCCACTTTCTAATCACTCTCAAATCTGACCCAATTCAACCCCAAATCGTCTTCAATTTCATGCATTTCCTTTGTCATATTTTCTAGAAACAAATCTTAGATCTGCATAAATCTTCATAACTTTGACATATTCTAGAAACGAATCGAGTACATAGATAATCATTTGCAGGTCAACCTACCATCTGGAGCACAAGATTCACCATATTGAGCTTCCAAGATCGAAGAATCTTCCAAAATCGCAAGATGCTTCATCAATCTCCAGGTCTGCCTGAGCCTTCAACTTCACCGGCGATTAGCCACCGCTCTCGACCACCTACCGCGGAGATCCACCGTGGGAGAGCTCGGAGTGAGAAGGCATCTCCCTCCTGCCCTGTTGGAGGCCCAAGACCGACGATGTTCGTCGAGAATAATTCGGTGAAGAAGTCCTCGTCGCCAGCCGTGTGGATGATCTGAAGAACACCAAGAACATCTAGGAAGCACAGTTTGCTGACATGTGTACCTAATCGATGTTTAAGATCGCGTGATATAATCTAATTTCAGCCGTCAGATGAAGGGGTAGAAGATTTGCACATTAAACATGTCAAGCTTCCAGTGATTCATTTCCGCCCTAAAAGATTTCCAGAATTGCATTTAGATCCCACGTAGGGACCTAAATGCAATACTTTTTGTTTTCTTTGCAAATAAATCCCTAGCAAGGGACATTTTGTAACCGACCTTAATAATTATTCTTGCACTTCTGCCCCTGGCTCGTAGGGGAATTTTAAACCATATTTTGTTGTATTTTTATCCATTTTTTAGGGTAGTAACACAACTACCCCAGCTATATTTTGAGGTATTTTTCGAGGATTTTCATCGCATAGTTTCTTTGATTTGAGTTTTGTAAGTTTGTATTTGTTTTGACTCTTTTTCTGAAGACTGGTGTAAATCCACGAATATAGTGAATTTTTCAGGATTTCTTTCTTGCATCAAAAACTGGCGTTTTGATATTCTGCCTCCTCGAGTTCGACCTAGGTGCGCTTACCTGGATAAATAAAATAGTGTAGATGAAATAGGAGAGAGAATAAAAAGTCGTTCACCTATTTCGTTGAATTTTGTTTGATCAACTCAATTTTTGATCCGGAACGATTTTCCACAACCAACACCTCCATTTATCACTCTTAAAACATGAGTTATCAAAATGGCACCGCGCCAGGGAGGCATTATTTCTACCTCGGTTTTTGACCTAATTTTGAAAATTTTCGATATTCTTGGTTTTATAGTTTCCGAGTCTTTTTCGATTTTCGTTCAATTTTTGCTTTATGGATTTTATCAATTTTTACGGCTTTTGTTCATGGCTTTTTGCGTGTTTCCTCTCTAACCAATTTTTGCAGGTCCTGTAGGTTCAGTCGACTTCCTCGGAAGTCGACGCAGTTGAAAGTGCAGAGACCGATCCTTTCTCTCGTGGGTTGGTTTTAGAGGGCAGAAATAGTTAGGCTTTCCCTTTTTATTGTAAGATTTTTGTAAAAAAAATAAGGGCACTCTCCTGTTATTTTGTATTTCATAGAAAGGGGCCCTGTAAGGGCATCCCGACTTGTACCTCTCCTCCACTTTTTCTCGGGATTTGTTTCACCAAGTGTCGTGCACTCAGGGGAGTAGGACACCCATCGTGATTTTCTTGCATCGATGGTTTTCTGCGGGTTTTCACGAGGATAGGTGCATGTTTAGGTGTTTTCTGTCTTTCAATTTTTTTCATGCTGGTGCATTCGTAGTTAGTTCTAGGACTCGCTACCTAGGTGCTTGCTTATCTAGGATCAATAAAATATAAAAAAATCATTAGAAATTTGTCTGGAAAATACAAAAAAAGAGAAAACTGAAATAAAATCGGGACTGATTTAAACTAACAAACCTAAAAAGCATAAAGGATCATTTGTTTTGGGAGAGTAATCCCCGTAATTTAACTGCAGGTACATTTTTAGATGTTGTGAGTGAGGGACGACACTTAAGGCTAGAACCAAAGTCGATGTTTCTTTCAAGATACTTCTTAGTCCATACATATGATCATTGTTCCTCAGTGGGTACGCTCGGGTAGCCAGAAACAGTCCAAGTTTACTTAGCAGAGTGTGGGTTTTAGAGGACACTGCGTAAGGCTCCGTCCTCAAGTAACACGAGTAGCCAGAAACAGTTCGTACTTACTCCCATACTGGCTAAGAACAAGTGGTTTTCTGTATAGGCTCAGGACAGTGTTGCGGGGAAATTTCGGACACCTAATAGCTCGCGATAATATGTGAAAATATTTGTATGCCAAAATAACCCTAAAACAGTAAAAAGACTGAACTCTTACGGTCATCATCATGTTGTGTTGATGAATACGAGATTTGCTTTGTGTTTTTTTGTGAGGTGTGCGTTATCGCATTTTATACACCTTCTCCCATTCTCTTGAATTGACATCATGCTCTCCCGATAATCCTCTGAACATCGAAGATGACGACTTGATGGCTATTTCGCTCAGACTTCGTGAGCTCTCGATCTTTCATCGTCCATCGTACTTCTTTACAGACTCGGGATAACCCTCTTCTCGAGTCGGTCCCATCTGATCCAGAGGAGAGTCAGACCTAGACTCCCTCACCTACCAGCCAATCTTTTGAGGTAGACTCTCGCCTCATAAGACTTGAAGCAGATGGCTCGCGGGAAGGGACCAGCAGAGGAGCGACCAGCTAAGGAACCACACGCTGATGGAAGACCGGATCCAGTCGCAGATATCACAACCGGGATTGTCGACAATTTACAACAGATGAATATTCAGATTCGAGATCAATTCTGAGTACAGAATGAGCTGCCAGCCGAGATAGTTGTGCTCAGAGCAGGAGCAGGGATCCCTCCACCACCTATTGTGGTTCCCGCGACACGTTGAGATGAGTATGACCCTGGTGCCAGAACTCTGCATCAACGGATTCGGTTACCACCGAATCATAAACAAACGAGTTACATCTGTCATTCATCTCACTGCTTCCCATTTTATGGAAATTCCGCAGAGGAGTCGTTTACCTTTTTACAACAATTTGAGATAATCTGTGGTACGGTGAATTACCCTGGCGTTACGCAGGAGGTTGTTCGCCTCAAAGCCTTCCCCTTCAGCTTAGCAGATAAGGCGCTTTACTGGCTTAGTCATTTGGGAAGAGAGACTTCTACATGGACAGATCTGAAGTCCACGTTCCTACATATTTTTTTTCCTCTCAAACAGACAAACATGATGAGGAGTCAGATCTCCGACTTTACTCAATTGCCGAACGAATTGTTCCACGAGGTGTGGGATCAATTCAAGGATCTTACTGAGCGATGCCCTCATCATGAGATACCAATGAAGGTGCTAGTTCAGAATTATTTTGGAGGACTCCAACCGGATGTCTGGGGCCTCGTGAGCACCGCATGTAGCGGCAGGCACTTGAATCGGGATGCCAAGTCTGTCTGGTCCATCTTCGAAGGGATGGTAGAGAACTTGAGAGTCATCGACTCTACTCGGGAATTCCAGAAGACCCCGCAGCAACCACATCACCAAGAGCATCATAAGATGGTGAACGTTTCAGACTTTGAATCCAATACCAACATGGGATATATCAGCAAGACGTTAACGTTGGTAGATGTGATTTAGAAGCAAGTTGAGGACCTGCAGCTGCTGCGAGAGTTGGAGAAACTCTCATCATTGCCTCAGCAGCTAAGCGATCTGACGAATAAGGTGACGGATCTGCAGCTTCAGTATCAGCAGGCTCAAGCTTCTTCTACCTCCCAACCTATTCGGAGATCTTATCCACTCCACCCACCCAATAGATCCACTTCATCCAGAGCGAGCCCAGTCATCCTACGAAGACCCTGTAGATTGATTGGCACGAGGATCAGACTTATGCCAATCCCATCCAGATCACAGCCCTGAAGACGTTGATTTTGAGCCTCAAGCCACTCTTGAGATCAACGTAATATGGTACGCTCCGATTCAACCAGTTTCATAGTTTTCTTCTCAGAGCGTACATCACCAACAACAGCCCAACATTATCCGCAGCATGGACATCTGCATTATCAGCACCAACAGCACTACATGATGTAGCAGACTCACCAGAACGTTTATCAGAGACCACATTATGTTCATCATCCTACTACTCGCAATAACAACCCAATCATTATTAGCAAAAGCAACAGTCTCCATTCACACCACAACCAACTCCTCAGCAGTATGCTCCACAGCAGCAGCTGCATAGGCAAGAGAGAGTCGAGAGCCAGGGTTACTGTACCAAACCAGAAATTTCTTCACAAGCCCTAGCACTGAATCAAATCATGGACATGATGAGCACGCTCTAGGTCGCACACAAGATTGAGATGGAATGGGTTAACCATCGTCTGGATGAATTAACTTCACTCAAGAACACTCTTCCATCCCAGCCTCAGATGAATCCGAATAACAAGAGAAGGCACACAGATCAGGTAAACAACACTACAGGTACGATCTCATTCCCTGAATTTAGCTAACTTCATTCATCTCATGAGTGGTACATCACCACGAGCACCTGATCAGGAGGAAGAGATGGCACAAAATGAGGAGCAAGAGCCAATCCATGATACATATACTGAGGATAACTATTATAATGATGAGAATCAGCTTGACAATCAGGGAGAATGGAGCGATGGCGATACAATAGACATGGACATGGGTGAATCAGACAACGATATCACGCCAGACCATGCGGACACTCCTGAAGATGATGTTTCTTCACCTATTCTAGAGAGTTTTGTACAGAATTCTAAAACTCTCGATGTACAAGCTGGTCTTGATGTGAATAAAAAAGAGAATTTTGTTCCTGAAATTATTTCTTTTCCTGATGCTTTGTATGGAAAAGGAAAGAAAAAATCCAAAAATAATATTGTTACTCCAGAGACCGAAAGATTACTAAAAAATCATATTTTCTTAAAGATTTACGATGCCTTGGATCATTTTCCTACGCTCAAGAATCGTTGAGGAACATATGCACAACACGTAGGAAAAAGAGATCACGAGTTGAAAAACATGTATTGACTAAGGCAACTTTGTGTACTATTCGGAATAAGGTACCAAAGAAGAAGAGAGATTTTGGAGCTCATTGTGTTACATGTCAGATTGAAGATGCTACATTCCACTGTACTCTCTTGGATAATGGTTCCTCGATTAATTTGATTCCATCTTCTTTAGTTGATAAGCTCAAGCTAGGTCCTCTTTACAAATCACGGGCGATACTTCAGTTTGCAGATCAATCTGTGAAGAGACCTAGGGGTGTGTTGAGGAACATTATCGTAACTATTCAGGGCTTGTAGTTTCCGGTGGACTTTACTGTCTTAGATATTATGTGCCCTACACGCTGTTACATATTGCTCCAATCATTCTCGGGAGACCCTTCTTGCATAATGCAAGAGCATTCTTTCATTGTGATGCTGGGAGAGTATCATTCCACACAGATAGTGGACAGATACACATTGAGATGCTGACAAGATGTAGCAATCCCAGAACAGTATTGTCATTTACTTCAGAGGACACCAGTCTTGCAGAGGATTGCCAGAACATAGATGAGACACAGTCTATTGATCTCAAGAGCATTTATTTTGATACCCATGATATCCTACATGAGGATAGGGTAGATCACATGGTACCTAACTCTTCAAACGATTGTTCACATACAGATATATAGTTTACATCAGATCCAAAAAAGGAGTCAGTTGAAGTAGACATCTCAATGCTGGAGATTCAGAGTACACATATTCCAGCACGAGAGTTAACTGATTATATTTTACAGATTATAGAGTTTATTCAGCATAGAGAGTCGGATGGTGTGATTGTTACACATATAGACACCTTTTGTAGTCCAACTCCAGAGATGCATTTTTCAGTAGAGAGACTTATGCGATGCACAGACATCACATACAGAGGCAGTTCTACTTGTTCAGACAGGGATCCGCACGTGCATGCACATCAAATGATTCCATACGACCCAGGTTGAAGTGATCTACTTTTTATAGGATGCATGACAACTCTTCCCTTCATCTCATCCTGTATAGAGACCTGTGAAGCTATTCGGTTTTCTAGAGTACATACATGTATATTCTTCGTAGATCGCAATCATCCCCATTTTTCTCGACTTATATGCTTAGGATACCATATCCTAAGTATAAGGGGGATTGATTGCCATTTGATTCACGCACTTCGATTTTTGATCTTTTTACTTTTCTCTTGTATATCCTTTCCTTCACTCTAATCAGTGGTCCCTAATTTTGGTTATACTCTTTTCTATACTTAGGATGCCTTATCCTAAGTATAGGGGGGACCGAGTGATTTCGATGATTTTGTCTTCTTTATTCCTTTTGTTCCACATTTATATATTTCTTTTTTCGTAAATCACATCATTTTTGTGTTCCACTATGCTCACAATAACTTGATCGTAAGTATAGGGGGGTCTACTGACTTCATACCACTTATGCACGAGTTATGTCCTCTTTTTCTCTTTTGATGCTATGAGGACATAGCACAGGCTATCTATAGGGGGTGTATATATTTTATATATACTTTTATCCATAACTCAAACTTTTATGTATTTTCTATATCTATAAAACCCATAAAAAGTGGGTAATGGTAACTTAAAATCCACTTATTTATTTATTATTTATAAAATCCTTGTAAATAAGTAAAATATGCTTGAAATCCTTATTTATGATCCATAATACGTAATTAAAATACAAACTTAAAATATGTATCCTAACTAAGTTCCCAACACATCCGCTAGCTTTATCTAACCACCAATAAAGTATCTCTTATTCTGATGATTTATGTGTCATGATCTTTTCCTCTCCAAGACCTACTGGTAGAATAGTAAATAGCTTCAATAGAATCAAACTCAAAAGTAACAAAGCTCAATTGCAACCAACTCAATAGTAACCACGCTCAACTGTAACCAAACTCAAGAGTAACCAATCTCAATTATAACCAAACTCAGTCATAACCAATCTCAACTATAACTGAACTCAAACAGTGAGAAAGCCTCCGAAGAGACCCTTCCGTCTCACCCTCCCAATGGAAGTGTGGTCCAGGAGAGGGCAAGGCACACTCCACAACTACACACTTGAGATGTGTGAGGGAGACTCTCCAGATTGAGTCACTCTAAATGGGCCCAATTGGTACGGTCAAACGAGCTCGTAAAGAAAAACTAAGGGTCCTCCAGCCTAGGAATCCTGCAGGACGGCAGCCAGCAGAACTAGTTAAAAAGAAAACCTGTAGTTCCCAACACGGCATAAAACTACGAAAAATCAAGAAAAAACTAGGTTGATGAATCCATGATCCACTAACATTCTATGTGCATTTGTCTTAAAACCCTTCACAAATATATGTAAATATCCATTAATTTCCATTTCTTAACAAACCATAGTCATGAATAAAAATACATCTTTATGCATTAAATCCGTGTAAATAAATAAAAGAATAAAAAAGAAAAGAAAAATAAAGGTAAATTGTAGATATGTATATATGTACAATATGAGTTGTAAAATAAATGTAGTTGAAAGATATATTTATAACCTAATCCTCGAGATCAAGTTAGTATGGATTGGTCAACAGATAAATAAGTAGGGGGAGATAAGGAAGAAAACAAATAAAAAATATATAATTCCATACTTTATACATCTTTCATTAAATATTCATTAAATACCAAAACTTTACATATTTTTATTTAATTCATATGAACTTATTTTTTAGCAAACTCTTCTCCTAATTATTTCTAAAAATGTATATAAAATATAAAAACAGGTTAAAAATATTATCTTACATATTTCAAGAAATCCAACTTGTAAATTCTCAAAATCCAAACTTCCGAACATCATAACTTCCTCATACGAATTCCAATTTTACTCTACTCACCTTTAACGTTCATAAAACAATATTCTCCAATTAATAAAGGTGATTTTACTAAAATCGGAGTCCATTTGCAAAAAGTCGATTTTGGGACCTAACCACAATTGAGTTTCTGGGCTATCTATTTTATTTAGAACACATTATTTATTATTTTAATGATTTTATAATCTCTTATTATTTTTGATTTTGTATTTAAAATTGAAATTATTTTTGGAGATTATTTATTATTTTAAATAAATCAAAAACCCAAATTTATAAGTATAAATGAACTGCAAAACTTATATTTGTATTTATTGAAATATCCAAATTAATTTATTAAAATCCACAAAAAATCATACAACCTCTATTTATTAACCTAATAATTAATAAAATATAAAACTAATATATTATTGATTAATTTATTAAGTTAAAAATACAAGACTTAATTACCAAGTATTATTTATATTTATTTATTAATACAACATTTATATTTCATAAAATAATTATTATTTATTAAAACTAATTATACTATAATTTAGATAATTTACTTGTCCACATTTTTCCTTTTTATACATAATTAAAATAAGATTGTTTACTATTTATTTCATATTTATTAAAGTATTTCTTGAACCTGGCCAACCAGGTGCTGACACGTGTTAGCACCTGGGACCTTCTTCCAAGAAGGTTGGTCGGTTTTTAATTCTGGCCTCCATTCTCTAAAATTTTCTCCACGCAACCTTAAAACTCCTACTTCCATTCTAACATGTCGATCCTCTTCCTCTAACAACCTAGATCCACGCCCATCGTTGATCATCTAACTAATCCTCTTCGTTCGATTATAAAATCTCATTCAAATCTCCATTTTCGAACTAATTGTCCTAAGCTACAGCTTCCAGTCCACGCTTGGATGTCATCCAACCTTCACCACTGTGCTCTACCAGATCTGGAGGTGACAGTTCCATCCAAGGCTGCCAGTGTTGAAGAGGATTGAACGGAGGAGACGTTCCAAGGCTCTATCACCTTGTATTACCTCCATCGCGTCGCGTTCAGCTCCGAGAAGGCTGCCTCGTCGAGCTATCATCCGAGGGTCATACACCTTCAATGCACAGGTACTTCATTCATCCTTTTGTAATTTTAATTCTCGATATCCGAGCTCGAATTAGCGTAGTAAAGTATGTAATTAGATTCCTTAATAATCACCTTTAGACGTCGTTCTCTAATCACTCTCAAATCTGACCCTGTTCAACCCCAAATCATCTTCAATTTCATGCATTTCCTTTGTCATATATTCTACAAACAAATCTTAGATCTGCACAAATCTTCATAACTTTGATCGATTCCATCACGAATCGAGTACATAGATAATCATTTGCAGGTCAACCTACCATCTGGAGCACAAGATTCACCATCTGGAGTTTCCAAGATCGAAGAATCTTCCAAAATTGCAAGTTGCTTCATCAATCTCTAGGTCTGCCTGAGACTTCAACTTCAAAAGCGATTAGCCACCGCTCTCGACCACCAACGCCGGATATCCACTGTGGGTGAGCTCGGAGTGAAAAGACATCTCCCTCCTACCCTGTTGGAGGCCCATGACCGGTGATGTTCGCCAAGAATAATTCGGTGAAGAAGTCCTCGTCTTCAGCCGCGTGGATGATCTAAAGAACACCAAGAATATCTAGGTAGCACAGTTTGCGGACACGTGTACCTCCTCGATGGTTCAGATCGCGTGATATAATCTAATTTCATCCCTCAGATGAAGGGGTAGAAGATTTGCACATTAAACCCGTCAAGTTTCCAGTGATTCATTTCCACCCTAAAAGAATCCAAAATTGTATTTAGGTCCTCGTATAGGGGCCTAAATGCAATACTTTTTGTTTTCTTTGCAAATAAATCCCTTCCAAGGGACCATTTTGTAACAGACCTTAATAACTTTTCTTATACTTATGCCCCTGGCTTGTAGGAGAATTTTGAGCCTTATTTTGTTGTATTTTTTCCATTTTTTTAGGGTAGTTACACAACTACCACAACTACATTTCGAGGTATTTTTCGAGGATTTTCATTGCATAGTTTCTTTGATTCGAGTTTTGTAAGTCTGTGTTCGTTTTGACTCTTTTCTGAAAACTGACGTAAATCCAAGAATATAGTGAATTTTTCGAGATTTCTTTCTTGCATCAAAAATCAACGTTTTGATAGTTTGCCTCCTCAAGTTCGACCGAAGAATAGTTACCTGGATAAATAAAATAGTGTAGATGAAATAGGAGAGAGAAGAAGAAGTTGCTCTCATATTACGTTGAATTTTATTTGATCAACTCAGATTTTCATCTGGAGCGATTTTCTACAACCGGCACTGATATTTTTTATTGCTCCCAAAATCCGAGTTATCAATACTAGGATCCTATAACCATGAACTAGGTGATCGCTACCCTAACTAGGCTTCCTATATCCTTCCTAGTTGAGGGTCATCGCACCCTCGCACAGTCAGGTGTAAGGGTCACCATGACAGGCATAATTAACTACCATCATTGATTCACCACCACTTATTTGATTCATCATCCTTTCTCAATCTCTATTGTGATTAACTTTACAGATATAGACATCTTGTCGACAATCTTATTAATAGTGTCAATAGTTAGTGATTTATATTTAAAGGATTATTCATGAAGATTTTCAGTCATTAATCGCATATTATCTTGCTTAACTCATAATTTAATGGCATGATTATTGATCGAGATTTTATAAGTCACTTGTATAAAAACACCTCAATAATCTCATTTTTTAAATCATGAGATTAGAAATTGTTCATTATATCTAAATTGAAATTTAGATCAATGCCAGATTCCCAACTTTTCTTATTTAATACATGGGATTAAGAGTTACTCATTGGATCATGGATTTAAGTTCAAATCAATACAAATTTAAAACTCTTTTCTTCTTTCATACATGAATTTTAGAGATACTTATTATATCTAAATTTAGTCTCAATTTGCAAGTTACTTCATCCCAAATCTCTCAATTTTAATCACAAAGTAATGGCTAATCAATGATCTATAATTTGATCTTAATTACATATTAATCATCCCAAATCTCTAAATTTTTAATCATGAAAATAGTGGCTAATTAGTGATCTATAATTTGATCTTAATTTCATGTTAATCACACCAAATCTCTTGATTTTTAATCATGAAAACAAAGGCCAATTAATGATCTATAATTTAATCTTAATCTAATATTAATCACCCTAAATCTCTCGATTTTAATCATGATGATAATGACTAACTAATGATCTATAATTTGATCTTAATTTCATGTTAATCACCCCAAAATCTCTCAATTATAATCATAAAAATAGTGGCTAATAGGTGTTCTAAAATTTAATTGCATGCAATTTGCCCCTAATTTTTCATCAACCAACATGAAATTAGAGCACAAAAGTGGTCTGATTGGTATCAAATATATGCAAATCACCCAAAATTTCCATCTATTAATCACGAAATCTGTAGCTAAACTAAAGGTCTAATTTTGGGTCTAATTCATGGCAATTTACCCCCATTTCTTTCAAATTTCAATGCATGAACAATACATAAACAGTTGTCTGATTTTGGATCGTAATATATGCAAACCACCCTCAAATCATCACATTTTATTCATAAGATCAGTATATAATAGTGGTTTGAATTCGAGTCCTAAAACATGCAAATTAACCCCCCCCCCATTCTTTCAATTTTTTAATTACGAAATTAAAGTATAACAGTGGACTGAATTTAGATCAAAATTGCATGCAATCATCAGTAGAATTATCAGTATTATTCATGCAAACGGGAACAAACATAGGTCTGAAGTTAAGTTTGAGTGCATTCTAAACACCTCACAATTAACATATTTCTTAAACCTATGTTAGAGACTATTTAATTTATTCAAAACTTCCATGAGTTTTATATAACACTCATCTTTCCATCTAGATTCAGAAGCAGTATAATATCTTTTGAAATTAGTGTTTAATATGCATGGAAGGTAGCAAGAGGGGGATATGATTGTACCAATTTTGGGTCTCCAAATTGGAGAGAATTTGGGCTTGCATGTAACAGCTCCAAAATTCTGAAGCAGCACAACAGTTCCTTGGAATCAAAGAGTAGCAGCTTCCTTTGGCTGCTGATGAAAATCAACAATCAGTTGTTGAATGCAGCAGATCCACGGTGAAAATGGTAGTAGCAGGAGCTCCAAGGGAAGGAGCAACAAATCCAATTGGTAAGGAGCAACTCCACTAACAAGGATTGATGGCAGCTGCTGCTAATGGCTAAAATAAGGGGACTCCAACAGTCTTGCAGCAGCTCCCCCAGCTACTGAATGGTGAAATCAGCAATACAAGAAGGACCCTCCAACAGCTTTTTTGATTGAAAATTAAAGGATTTGGGGAGGATTTTGCTCCTCTCGGTTAGGGGTTTTCAAGAGAAAATTAGGGCAAAAAGGAACGGGGTTTTTGGTGTTATATAAAAAAGGAGAAGGAGCCTTTGTTTTTTACATGTCGAGGTATCCACTTGTATGGGCTGGAATTAAGACATGTAAATTTGAGTTTTCAATTTTTTTACTCACTCTATTTTATGATTGTCAAAGTCATCCACAATTCTATACCGACTCTCCGATTTACATGTTCAATAGCTCGTTCGACTGTCTCCAAATGACGATCAAAATGAGTATAATATTGATACTTTTCGGATCCAAGATGGATACCAAAATTGATGAAATACGACCATATGCGATTAAATTTACGATTTAAATAATCAAATGACCTTCAATTGACGAACTGTAGATTTTTTCGTCTTATTTTGACGAATAAAATTTTACAATAGTCTCAACTTATTTTGTAATTCGGATTTTGCATCATGGCTTTTCCAATGGCACGTATTATGATGCAATCGACTTTTGGTCGATTATGTCCAAACAAAATTCTATCTATGATAATAGACCGATCTAGGTTTATTCAATATTAATTGGATATTAATTGATTATGTAAACCCTTAACCAAGTTGGATTTTTGTTATTCGGATCCAGATGTCACACTGGGAGCTGAACTTGGCATAAGTGCTCCACCAGCGATTGAACCATGCTTTGATGTCCTTCTTCTTGCCGAAAATCAAAGGGAAAAATCCTCTTGTCACAAGGGCCTCGCTCCAACAAGTAATTCATGGGGTTATGAGGGTCAGGAGAGGATAGGATGGAGCAAAAGGTCGAGAATGGCATTTTATAGCAGAACTTGAAGGGTGATTCTGATTGAAGCTTGCACGTAAATCGATGGGGTTTGGTGGAACTTAGAGCGAGGGTGTGGTGCACGATGATCTAACAAACAAGTTTCGTGAAGGATGAGGTATGATCTGAGAGACAGAGGAGGCGTAAAAAATGGGTCAACAAGAGTGGTTGGGCAGACTCTCTGACATGTACTGGCGCACACCCGTGAGGAGGGGATGTTGACCAGGAGGTCAACACTCAACATGCTCTGATTAGTCCACATAGGAATGCAAAAAAACAAAAGAGAAAAGAGAAATGAGAAATAATTCTACATAACATGGTAAATGATTTTATTTTGAAAAACATAAAACATGAAAAATGTGTATTATTTTCTAAACTATTTTATACTATTTTTTATTTATTTTTATAACTTCATCTATTATGTAGTATTATTTATATACTATTATGTGTAGGTGTTTATACTTGTATATTAATTATTTATATTTTTATCTTGTTACTTTTGTACATAATACCATGTTTAAATAACTTATTTATTACAACATTATATAGTAGATATTTATAGGTTTTATGGGATTTTTATTATTTGATTAATATATACAAATAAATACATGTATCTGTAACATAGATACATTAAACCTATATATTAAGCTTTATTTTTTTATTTTTAAGTGATTTTAATTGATGTTTGTATTATTTATTGATGTCATATAATATGCCTAATTATTTTAAACAAATAAAGAGACTAAAAATACAAAGAAATAAATATGAAGGCTTTAAATATAAATGTACAAGGACCAAAGTACCCCAATTACCCAGCTTTTGCAACGTAGCTCTAAATTAAACAAAATCAACTTCATTTTAAAAATAATTGAATTTGAAATATAACGGAATGAGTTTAATTCATTTTGAGTTCATATGGAGAAGATATTGATAAATGAAGTTTTTTTGCCTCTTTTTCAACTGAGTGTACCGAATGATTTGTGCATGGTCTATTTTGGTCAATATTTTTCTTATTTTCTATGCATTATCAGGTACAAGTTTTATATTGAACACTTTATTGTTTGAGGTGTGTATAGTGATAAATAAAAATAATATAAGTTTGAGCTATTTACACAATATTTTGCACTTAAAAGAATGAGGGCTTACGTGTATTTATGTACATTATTTCACCCTATCTCCCCCTACTTTATTCACGATTGACCTAGTCAATACTTGGCTTGGTTTCGGGGTTCAGAGTCGGTTAGTATCATAGATACCTATTTTTTTCCTTTTTCTTTTCTTTATTCTTTTATTTCTATTTTAAATATAGGCATTTATATACTATTTATACAGTTATATTAGAGTGTCAATTCACGCAAGTTAGTGCTATTTACATGTATTTTACGAGATATTAAAAGCTAATATGAAAGAATAAAGGTAAATGAATGGCTATTCATCATCCCCCAAACTCACCTTTGCTAGTCCCCAGCAAACACTTATTAGGAGAATAAGTGCTTAAAAAGAAAATAAAGACAAGGGAAATGAAGAACTTAGGATGATTATGATTTTTAAACTTATATTCACAAAATTAAAGTTTGGATCTTATTAAAAACCTTTAGAAGTTTGTTAGTTTGGCAGAACCCTAATGGGAATAGGATTTAAAACATAACAATCCTCAAGTTCCACAATCCACTGTTCAGTTTACCTTAATAGTCAGGTCACAACAAGTCATTTCATACGAAAACTCTTATGACTGTGAATCTCACTTGTACATTGAATGTGAAATGTAGCTCCCCACATCTGTTGTGGCAAAGAAACAACGTTCCTCAGCATGGTATCATCAATTCCCAGTATAACTAACCTTTCCTCGAGGAGCGGGTATCCCCTTCTATGTTCAAGTGTGATCGGCTCAAAGAAGATGGGGTAAAGAAGAAAATGGATTGTAAACAGTGTAGCCACATATCCATCGGAGCTTGGCCAGTTAGCCAAGTCTCCAACTGCAGGAAACCTTGTAACTTTGACTTTGAAGAATAAGCCTTTCTTATTGATGCATAACTCCGGTGGGATTGATTTTTCATTGACTTTTTGCCCATGTAACATTTTTGAAGTCTTTATTTCATACTATTATATATGTGTACAATAAAATTTACATAAGGAGTTTTTCTTCTTGTGCCAGTAGTGTATCCCTCGTTTGAAGCTTTATTACAACCCACAACATCTTGTCTTTAGATGTAAGTACTACTAGATTAGGTTGGAGTGCATTGGCCACCTATTGGGGTGGTGTATGTTTTCATACGTGTGTTTCTCGAGCAAAAGAATTATGCCCTCCACCTCCTCATCTGAGTTGAGATATGTGCACAGTGCTTGTCTAAGTTAGGCCACTGTCAACAAGGATCATACACGTGTCACGAAATTTTCTACTTAATCTAATCAAGATGACATGTGAACATAGTCCTGTGGACTCGAAGAATTAAGTCACATCTGAAAAGTCTGTAGTTCCTATAAGGTTCTTGTGATATTAACAGCCTTGACTGTTATTATATTTTTGTTCTTTCATTTTTCTTCATTTTTTTGGCTTTTCTAATCCGGTGTGGCTCCTCTCTCTTCTTCTTCCCCACAACTTGATGCAGGATCATCGGATGTAGAAGATGATGAGTAGAACTCTGAAGCTTAATTTTTCCCTTTCATGGTGTTAGATGGTTGTATTGTCCTACTGCTCTTGAGAGTCACAACATTAGATAACATAAATGAAGTATTCATATCCGACTCAATAGGAGAGGATTCATTACAATCTACATTCTCCTTTCAACAGAAGTTATTTGGATTGACCTCAACCTATGCGAGAAAGATGATCTTTATGGCGGTTAAGTCATCCAACTTCTGGCTCATCTCTGCCATGTTCTTCACAACCAGATCCATGTAGCCAAGCATTAGGATCATCGATGCTACCTCAATCAGTTTGGCGTGCTGAGCTCACTGAGATTGATATGAGTGTGGAGGCTGTGACTGGTAATTCTGGTAAAAAGGATGAGGAGGACACTGGTGATAATGTGGAGCGGGATGGAACTAACGCGGATATTAAGAAGAGGTATGATTATGATAGGATTGTTGTTGGCATGCTGACTGCTGGTGGGTTTATCTCCAAGTGTGAGCATTTTGTGGAGACTGGTGCTAAGAAGGCTGGAGCTGGACTCTTATTCCACCTTGGTGTTGGTGGAATGGTCGGATGGTTGAAGATTGACCTTGGTGTTATCCACCTAAACAGTTCATCTATGTATCATTACCTCTAATGCTATTCACCTCTTGGATTTATGGTACAGGTGGGAAGAATGGCTCGACGTATGTTGAGGCTAATGAATGGTACACGACCAAATTCGTCTCCTACGACGGTGATGGTGGGTCCTGATTTGGTGTCTGCACATAGTAAACGTGTTGGACGGACTAAGTCTTCCATGGGCTCTATTGTTGTGGTTGGTCTTTTGACTCAAAGGTAAAGATCTCGATTGGTAAACTCGCAGACTAACAAGAGTTGATCGTGCAGACTAGAAGCTCCAGCTTCTTTGCGATCTAGTCGAGCTTGTCCATATTCTTGGTTCTTTGTTCAATCACATTAAGTTTATTAAGATCTTGTGATCTCTTCTTGAAAATCTCAACCTTGTACAGGTGGTTCCCTATGATGTTAAGATTGGAACTCTTGTTCCTATCCTCTTCATGAGATGCTGCCATATTAATGGACTTATGGAGGATATGTGGGTTCTTCTAGAATTCATGGGATGAATACAATGTAGTTGATCCTTCTGCCATCTCCTCAAAAATCGTCAAACAACATCTTCATCCTTATTAAAATGAGATACTCCACATGCGATATCTACCAACCTTTGGCCATTCTAATTCAAACCCCCGAAAAATTTTAGACAAGACTGGTCTTCAGGATGTCATGATGGGGGCACTTCTTCTATAAATCCTCGAATCACTCCTGAGCCTCGTGAATTAGCTCGTGGGACAATTGTGAGAAGTTTAAAATCAAAGTTTACATCTGATTTAGATGATCCAGGGGTAATACTTATACAGGAAAGTTAATTTCATCTCTTTCCAGGTCGTCACCACCTTCCCCATATGATTGATCTAGTAGAGAGCCTTATCCTGAATGCTAAAGGGATAGATGATCACCTTAACTACGTCCAACGGGAAGTTGGGGTAGTGCATGGTTCCACACATGCGTTTGAATTGTCTTAGGTGGATGTAAGGTTCCTCATTTATCTTTCCATGGAATGTCAGCAAGAGTGTGTGTGTGTGTGTGCGTGCGTGCATGCGTGCGTGCTGTGTGTGTGTGTGTGTGTGTGTGTGTGTGTGTGTGTGTGTGTGTGTGTGTGTGTGTGTGTGTGTTGCTTAAGTTCAAAATGTCTGTGGAAATGTGGTATCCTGATCCACTATGTAACCCAACTGGCTCTAGGTTTTTATCTTTCCTTCAAAGTCATCTTCAGTGCCTTTCTTATCTCTTCTTCTCCTATATGGTGTCCATATGCATGACGTTCTTCTTCTCCTCCTCTATTCTCTCTATCTCCTCATCTCCATCAACATTTCCTGGAAGGCAGTCTAAGAAGTGTCCTACGCAATCAATTATTGTTGTATAGCCTGGTTAGATGCTAGCATTTGGTTGTTGACCTCATTCTGATCTGTTTGTTTCCCCTTTCCTTTTTGAGGAGCCATTTCAGATTTTGGATCTAATGATGATGAATCTACATAGGTTTCTTGGCCTGTAATGGGAAACATACCCCGATTAGTCTTGAAACATACACCACACGATGAGGATAGTTCAAGATTAGAGTCAATCATGAACTTTATTTGAGTAGGATATGGAATATAGACTGGTCTATCTCTATTCTAAAGGAATAGAACTTGGGAAGAGAGTCATCCCAAGCCCTTTCTAAAGAGGAAAATGGGGAGCCTCGAGAGAGATTCGTAAGTTCAAACCGATCTGGAATCACGCCAAATTATTGAATATGTTGGCATCGGGGGTTCGATGTAGGCATTTATGGAGTTCGAACAAAATTTCCCCAGATCCAACATCTTGAGAATTAAAAAGAAATTAGTTGAGGAAGGAGTAGAGAGTAGAAATGAAGAAGAAATAGAGAGAAGAGGAAAAGAAGGTGAAGGATCGAATCAAGCACAATGAAAGAAAAAATGAGAGAAAAAGTGAAGATAAGAGGGCGCAAGAACACAATGTTTTTGATCTTCGACCTAAACAAAATTAAACAAACCACAAGATAAGAATGGATTTACCAACTCGACACGTGAAGCTGTGAGAGTTCGACGAATTATTTTGGTAGTTTTTATTTGTTGTTTTCAAACAATCTTGCCAAAATAGCTAAGGGCTTTCCTGATGAATACCCATCCATTCACCTTTATTCTCCTATTTTGGCTTTAAATCCCTAGTAAAATACATGTAAATATTACTAACTTGCATGAATTAACATCCTAACATTGCTGGGTAAATAACATGTAAATACATGTATTTAAACTCAAAATAAAAGAATAAAGAAAAGAAAAGAAAAATAAAGGAATCAAAGATAGTGAATGAACCTAAACTCGAGACCTAGTCGAACATTGTTTAGGTCCACCATGAATAAAGTAGTGGGAGATAAGGGCAAAATAATGTATAAAATAATAACATAAACCCTAGAAACACTAAGTGTACAATACACTATATAGCTCATTTGTACATCATTTTATACACCTTTTTTTAACACTTAAAAAAATGTTTTCAACATCAAACTTGTATAATAATGTATAGAAAAGTATGAAATTATTCGTAAAAATAAATCATGCACAAGTCATTACGTATACTCAGTTGAAAAAAGTCACAAACAAAGCTCCGTTAATCAATATATCCTCCATATGAATTCAAACTTCATCAAACTCATGTCCATTGTATTTCAAATTAAATTATCTATAAAATGAAGATGGTTTCATTTAAATTGGCGTCAGGATACAAAAGCCTGCTAATTGGGGTACTATAACACTCGTACATCTGTATATTAAGATGATATAATTTAATTTTGATATTTTTAAACTTTTTTTTGTATTTTTCATTAATTGTAAATATTGTTCAACACCTACAAAAATATAAATAAGATTTAAAATCATGTAAATATACTAAAAATAATTATTCAACACTAAAAACATAGGTATATGATACTTATATTGTAAATATACATATTTATTTGTATATAGACCAAAATCCCAAAAAAAGTAAATAAGTATTAAATAATAATGTAGATAAATAAATTATGTAAATATAACATATATATAATATAATATAAATACAAGTACACAATATATGAGTATAAATACATATGCATTAAGTATAAAAATAATATATACTAATAAATAAGTCGATACAGATAAATAAAAATCACCTAAAATATTTAATACATAAGAAACAACTTTCATTTTGATATTTAATTAATAAAATCATCTTATATTTTATTTTTCATTATTTCCATTTTCACCTTTATTTTGTTGCGTAGTAGTCCACGTGGATCAATCAGGATGTGCCTTGGGGAGACCAAAGTCAACCCCCATTCCTCCTTTAGGTAGGCCTGAAGCATGATATTTCCTCCTCTTCGCCAATTTCTCTAGAAAGATCCAGACCTCCTCTGTCCTCAATTCCTTCATGAAAATTTCAAATTCTAAGGATCTTTCGTTCGAACCCAAGAGCATCCTTATTCAACCCTCAATCAAATGGAAACCCTTATCGAAGAAAGCTCCCCAGTCAATGCAAAATATAGTTTCTCCTCCAACTCCAAGCAAATCTAATTCACTTGACCCCAATAACCCTTTGAATCCACTCCTGGAGTCGAGCACTTGTGACATGAGGAGCTCCCCTATCAATTGATAAATCCATGTTTCATCTACATTATATGGATGTTTTAGCAAAATCTCCCTAATAAATCACTAATTAAACCTCTTAAAATTGATTAATTAACATTTACTAAGTGTACTAATATTAGGATTTAAAATCTGTAAATAATTAACCCTAAAATGAGCTTATTATTTTATGTGTAAATAATCATTACTTTAACCTAATTCTTTCTCTATAATACTCTTTGATTAATCAACTAACATGGCATTAAGAATTAGAATACATAAAAAGAGAAATATTAATCACAAAAATCTAACTTTGTATGATTTGTATATATTCTATCTTTGTTGTTTTTATTTTCTCTTCTTCTAACCTATAAAAAATACATAAAGTTTAGATTAATAACGTATATATTGTATGTATGTATGTATGTATGTATGTATGTATGTATGTATGCATGTATGTATGTATGTATGTATGTATGTATGTATGTATGTATGTATGTATGTTTTAGTCTGTTCATTATTTATAGAGTACGACCAAAAATATATTTTGTACAGTTGACCTTTGAGTTTTGGTCCTTCAGAAAAGTTGTAGATCTCATCGAGACGAGCATCTTTCGTGATGACCACTTTTCATTTGAATTTGTTTACCATCTCTTTTTTATTTTTCTTTGTTTTATTTTTATTTATTTACATTTTAACTTTTATTTTTTACTTTTATTTAATTTTTCTTTTTCTTTTTATTTTCTTTTTTATTTTCTGTTCCTCTTTCTCCCTCTTTCCTCTTACTTTTTCTCACTCTCCTTCCCCCTCTCTTATTTCTCTCTCCTGACCTCATCAAGTCACATGCCTAGCACGTGACCCACCGTACACCTCTCTACCCGCGCGTGCCTGCGTGTATCACCTTCTCCCCTACGCACGCACGTGCGTGGCACATGACCGCCCGCTCTCCCTCCCAACCATTTCACACTCTACCTTCTCATGTGTTGGCCATTACATCCACTACCTCGGTCGTTCGCCCTTCTCCACGCCTCCGCAATGGCCGACTCCTCCCTTTACGCCTCCCTCGATCGTTATTGTCTCCCCCTTCAATGCATCTGCTCGACAGCTCTGCCATCTGCCACTTCACAAGTGAGCTCTGATCCATCCCCCCTCCCCTCCTTCGAGTGACAAAAGAAGGTCCATAGGGTGTGCGGTCGTGATACAACTGCTCGTGCGGCTGCTGCGATCCTCCAAGGCCTCATCGAAGCCTCGAGCCAAGACTCTCTTGTCTAGGTATATTCTTCTTCATCTGCTCCTCTTTCTTCTTCCCCTTCGTCCCATATTTCTCTCCCATCGTCCATATTAATTGCTCACGTTCCGTCCACACTTCACTACCCCCTTGATCTTCACACCATCGAAAACCCCCTTCCACACCACGATCCTCCGCTCATCTTCCCTCCGACCAAGTTCGCCCTTCTCCTCCTCAGTCGACTTTCCTTTGCATCATCACTGCCTGCCTTGCAAAACCCACAACCTTCGTGCCTCCACCTCGCCACAAGCTTTGTCGACCACCATCGACTTCGTCGCAGCTCTACACCCATCGACAAGAGCTAGTTTGGTATATGTGATCTCCTCCGAATGTAGCTCCACCTCCATGCACAACCGCATTCACCTGCCACTTGTCGCATCTCCAGTTACTGTTGGATTGGACCCAAACCCTCGATCCAACGGTTGCACGACCGTCACGTGCCCCGACCGAGTCCCTCTATCCACCTCCATCGTGTTCGTTGTATCACAACTGCTCTCCATAGCTCGGCCATCCATCGTTGGATCAAGGGATCCAACGGTCTTGCATTGCCACATCGACTTCCCCCTGAGTCTCAGACCAAGCATCGAGACTCAGGTCGATCGAAGCTTCGACAAACACTGTATGGTGCCTCGAGTCATGTTACTTGTTGCAAGCACTTGCCTCATATGTTAGTAGAAGTAGTCTTGTTTAGGTTGGTGTCCACCACCGGCTTAAACACAAACTACTCAAGGAGACTACACATGTGAGCTTGTTAAACAATTGCTTTATCACCTAACTTTGAAATTGAAAAGATAAAAGACTGAACTTTTACGTTCAACATTGTGTGAAGTTGGTGAACTTGGGGTTGCATTGTGTTAGTATGCATGCGAGGCGTGCATTATATCGCGTCTCAGCTGACTTCACACTCGTGTTTTTAACTTGACATCGTGCTCTCTTCCATACTCCTTTTGACATCAAAGATGATGACTCGACGAATTTTGCGCTCAGACTCCGTGAGTTTTCGACGATCCACAGTCTACCGTACATCTTCGCAGACTTGGGATGACCCTCTTCCCAAGTTGATCTCATCTAGTCACGAGTGGAGTCAGGTCCAGACTCCCTCGCCTCTCAACCCTTCTATTGAGGCAGACCCATGCCTCAAATTTTCATCTATCTCTCCTACACAATTTTCACTGA
This sequence comes from Ottelia alismoides, assembly GCA_037367405.1. Lineage (NCBI taxonomy): Eukaryota > Viridiplantae > Streptophyta > Magnoliopsida > Alismatales > Hydrocharitaceae > Ottelia > Ottelia alismoides. The sequence goes on along the minus strand of JAZKJV010001031.1, from coordinate 1,053,072 downwards.
CTTCTTATGAGACTTTTTCCTTCCTAGAGGATTCAAAGATCATGGCTAGAGGGAAGGGACTAGTTGAGGATAGACCAGATGAGGACATAACGACCGAGGAGAGACATACATATGAGAGACCTGATATAGCGTCATATATTACTATAGGGATTCTTGAGACATTGAAGCAGATGAGTTTACATATTAGAGAACAGTGTAGAGTCCAGGATGAGCTAAGAACTGAGATGGTTGCACTGAGAGTATGAGCTGGGAACCCACCACCGCCTACCATGGTTCCTGCTACGTTGAGAGATGAGTATGACCCAGGAGCCAAGACGTTACACCATTGTATTTGGTAGCCATGAATCAAGGGTCATACGAGCTGGGACCGTCCTTCATTTCTTTGCTTCCAAAATACTATGGAAATGCTACAGAGGATCCATTTACCTTTTTGCAGTAGTTCGAGGTGATTTGTGGTACAACTAGTTATCCAGAAGTTATGCAGGAGGCCATATGCCTTAAGGCCTTCCCCTTCGCCTAAACAAATAAGGCACTTTACTAGTTGAGTCATTTAGGGAGGGAGATCTATACATGGGACGATCTGAAGTTCACATTCATGTGTAAGTATTTTCCTCTAGAACGGACGAACATGATGAGGAGCCAGATCTCCAACTTTACACAGCTACCGCATGAATCATTCCATGAGGCATGGGATCAATTCAAGGATCTTATAGAGAGATGCCTACATCATGAGATACCTTTGAAAGTTCTTGTGCAGAATTACTTTGGAGGACTCCGGCCGGATATATAAGGCATGGTGAGCACCCCATGTGGCGATAGTTATCTGAATAGGAATGACGAGTCAATTTGGTCCATCTTTGAGGGGATGGTAGAGAATCCACACGTCATTGATTCTACTCGGGCATTTCAGAAGGTCCCGCAGCCACCACACCACAGAGAGCATAAGAAGGTGCCACACGTTTCAGAGTCTGAGTCACAGTCTCACATGGGATTCATTAGTGAGAAGCTGACTATAGTCAACATGATTCATAAGCATGTTCAGGATTTGCACCCGCTATGAGAGTTGGAGAAACTCTCATCACTTCCCCAGCAGTTGAGCGATATAACGAAGAAGGTGACGGATTTGCAGCTTCAATGTCAGTACTCCCGTCCTTCTTCTACTTCTCAACCTGTTCGGTGATCTTTAGCCCCTTCTCCCGCTAGTAAGATACAGTATGTTCAGAGTGAGCCGGTTCAGTCTACTGAGACTTTGAAGATTGATTGGCATGAGGATATGTCCAATACCGATTCAAACCAAATCACTAGCCCTACATATGTTGATGTTGATTCTCAGACCAATCTTGAGATCAAGGGGATATGGTGCGCTCCTGTTCAACCTTCACCACACTTTACTCCTCAGTACGTACACTAGTAACAACAGCATTATAGTCATTCGTAGCATGGGCATTCACATTTTCAGCACCGCCAACACTAGACACAGCAGCAGTCTCACCAGCATACACATCAGAGACCACATTCTTTTCAGTACCCTGCTACACATTCATAGCCACATCATTACTAGCAGCAACAGTAGTCTTTTACACCATAGAGATCTCCTCAGTCGTACAAACCATAGCATCACACTCCTAGGCAGAAGAGAGTAGATAATCAGGGTCACCACATTGAGTCTGAGATGTCTTCACAAACCCTGACATTGAATCAGATCATGGACATGTTGAGCATGCTTCAAACCGCATATAGGACAGAGATGGAGTGGGTTAACCATCGCCTGGATGAGTTAACCGCACCCAAGACCACTCTTCCATCCCAGCCTCAGATGAATCTGAACTACAGGAGGAGAAACTCAGATCTGGTAGACACCACTACAGGTATGATCGCTTTTCCTGAATTTTTATCTAATTGCATTCGTCTCAGGAGTGGTAGATCACCATGAGCACCTGATAGAGTAGAGGAGAGGGCACAAGATGAGGAGCGAAACTCAATCCATGATGATACAAATATTGATGCAGAGGAGGAGGGCCACCATGATGTGAGGATCAGCGTGATGTCCAGCCTGATGATGAGAGAGAGGGGAGTGATGCCAAGACAATATACATGGATACAGGGGAGTCAGGCGATGATACCACGCCGGACCATGCAGACACTCCCGATGCAGATTTTTCTACTCATGTTTAAGAGAGTTTTATACATACTTCTAAGACTCTCAATGTACATCTTGATTCCGAATTGAATAAAAAGAATTCTGTTGTTGTTGAGATTGTTCCTTTTCTTGATGCTTTATATGGAAAAGGAAAGAAAAATACAAAAAGAATGTTGTCACTCCAGAAACTGAACGACTATTGAAAGATCACATTTTCCTGAAGATTCCACTTCACGATGCCTTGGATCATTTTCCTACAATCAAGAATCAGTTGAAGAACAAATGCACAACATGTAGGAAAAGGAAGTCACGAGTTGAAAAGCATGTATTTATCAAGGCAATTTCATGTGATATTCAAAATAAGGTACCTAAGAAGAAGAGAGATTCCGGAGCTCACTATGTCACATGCCAAATTACAGATGTTGCATTCCATCGTACTCTCTTAGATAATGGTTACTCAATTAATTTAGTTCCATCTTCTTTGCTTGATAAGCTCAAGCTAGGTCCTCTTTACAAATCACAAGCGATACTTCAGTTTGTTGATAGATCAACGAAGAGACCTAGAGGCATGTTGAGGAACATTATCGTGAACTTTCAGGGCTTGCAGTTTCCAGAGGACTTTACTGTCCTAGATATGACGTGCCCTACGCAGTTACACCTTACTCTAATCATTCTCGAGAGACCCTTCTTGCAGACAGCGAGAGCACTCTTTTATTATGATGCTGGGAGAGTATCATTCCGCACACACAGTAAAGAGATACATATTGAGATGACAAGAGGATGTAGCAGTCCCAGATCAGTATTGTCATTCACATCAGAGGACACTAGTCTTGCAGATGATTGTCAGCACATAGATGAGACGTCTTGAGAGCATTTATTTTGATACCCATGATATCCTATACGAGGATGGAGTAGATCATATGGAGCCTAGTTCTTTAGATGTCTATTCACATATAGAGACAGATAGCATATCATATCCAGAAGAGCAGTTAGTTGCAGTAGACATCTCAGTGTCGCAGATTGAGAGTACACATATTCCAGAACGAGGTTCAATTGATTACATTTCACAGATCATACAGTCTATTCAATGTAGAGAGTCCGATGGTGTGATGGTTACACATATAGACAAATTCCGTAGTCCGATCCAGAGATGCATATTTCAATAGAGAGACCTATGCTATGCATAGAGTCCACATACAGAGGCAGCTCTACTCAGACAGCTAGGGACCAATATGCACATGTACAACAGATGATTCTATACGACCCAGGTTGAGATGATCCACTTTGTACAGGATGCATGACTACTCTTCCACTTCATTTCATCATGTATAGAGACATGTGAGCCTTTCGAGTTTCTGGAGTACACCACCTGCATATTATTCATAGACCACAATCGTCCCATTTTTTTGCTCATCTTATATGCTTAGGATAACATATCCTAAGCACAGAAGGGTCGATTGCCCGTTGATCTGCACCTTTCAATTTTTTCCTTTTTTTCTCTTGTATATCCTTTCATTTACATGAATCACTGATTATCAATTTTTGGTCACATTCTTTCTATACTTAGGATGTTGATTTATAAGTATAGGGAGGACCGAGTGATTTCGTTGATTTCATTTATTTCATTTTTTTCCTTTGTTGCATATTCTTTTCCCTCAGTCACCTCATTTTTTTCTTCCACTATATATACGATGACCTGATCGTAAGTATGGGGGGCTGCCGAATGACTTCTATTCTATTTTTTTCACCCACTTTTACTTAGCAAATGAGTTATGTCCTCCTTTTTCTCTTTTAACGCTATGAGCACATATCACAAGCTAAGTATAGGGGGTACGTATGTATTGTATATATACTTCCGTACATAACTCGTATTTTTAGGTATTTTCTATAGCTATAAAATCCATAAAAGGTGGGTATGGTTAATTTAAATTCTATTTATTTATTTATTATTTATAAAATCCTTGTAAATAAGTTAAATATTCCTAAGATCCTTATTTAACATTTTTATTTAAAATATATATTAAAAATATTTATTTAATATGTATAATACTTATATAAAATCATATGTATTAAAATATATGCAAAATTCATGTAATCCTTGTAAAATTCTTTGTATGTAAAATTTATAAAATACATCAGTTATTTAATCCAAATAAAATATGGGTATTTTATCTTGTAAATTTTTGTACATAGATTCGTTTATAAAAAATGAAAAAATCCATAAAAAATGTAAATTCATAAAATTCATAAAACTACAAAATCCTTAAAATCCATAAAAATGAGTAAAATTCCGAAAATATACATCACAAAAACATGGTTGAATTAGCATTAGCATTTTTCAAAATAAGTTTGATTTCAAGAACAAAATACTGGGAATAGTCTAAAGGATGGAGCTTGATTATGGCCTTTAACTGTCATTGTGAGGAGACTAGTTAGGAACTAGAATTTAGACTCTTCAGGTCATTGACTTGAATCTTTGGGTTCTATAAGACCATGTTTGGGAAGTCAACTTGAAAGTGCTTAAGCAAAATACTCGATGTCATCCATTTAACTCTTCATCGGTGAACCAATTTTGGACACATGCACTTTTCACTTAGCTCAACATACATGGGGCTATGAAGGGCAATCCATCTAGGAGGTGCATTTCTATCCTTCTCTAGTGGCATGGACGTCTAAGGACGGGAGAGATTGGGGTTGAAATGATGCTTCGGACGAGGGAAGAAATTGTTGGCACAATTTTTCCAAGACCTCAAAAAATAGACGGAATGAAAAGATGATATATCCATCGAGGCACAAAAAGATTGATGCAGTGCAAGCAAATTACAAAGTCAATTCAAAGAAGAATCTACCAAATACATAAATTACCACAATGGTCCAAGCTTCCACGCAAAGCCTGCACATCTTAGTGGATACTTAGCTACACCGGATGGGCTTCTCAAGGAGATTCGTCTACACTGGTCGCACTCTAGTTCTCTTCTCATTCTTCTACTTTCTCTCTATATTCGATTGTGGACACAACACGACCTGACCTTAGAAGGGAATACCCCCCTCTTCGAGGAAAGAGTAGTTGGATGAGGAACTAATGGGAGTGTATTATTGGGATGGGAGGTTTCTTTGTTTTTCTTTAAGCATGAAGAGCTAAAACAATTCACATACAGTACAAATTGAATTCAAGGTTGATAGAGTTAGCGACATGGATGAGTGGATCTGAGCTGGCTATTGAGGTGAACCTAAATAAGGATTTTTGGAACTTGAAGGTTGTTGAGATTAAAATCCTAACCCTAGTTAAGGCTCTGACAAAATGCTTCTTTTAGACCCGATCAAGCTCTGTCCTTTTTCTGTTCTCATGAATTGGTTTAGGAAAGAAAATTCATTCTAACTTTATTTCTTTTTCCCTTATTTTTCGATTAAGTGTTTGCTAATGGGTTGGCAAAGTTTAAGTATATGGGGTTGATGAATCCATAATTCATTAACATTCTTTCTGCATTTTGTCTTAAAACCCTTAACAATTACATGTAAATATTCATTAATCTTCATCTTTTAACAATCCATATTCATGAATAAAAATGCACTTTTATGCATCCAAATCATGTAAATAAATAAAAGAATAAAAATAAAGAAAATAAAAAAGGCAAATTGTAGAAATGTATATATGTACAATATGACTTATAAATATAGATGTAAGTTATATGTATAACCTAACCTCCGAGACCATGTCAGCATGGATTGATCGACAAACAAATAAGTAGGGGGAGACAAAGAAAGAAAACAACAAAATATAATAATTATACACTTTATACATCCTTCACTATTTATCTAATAATTATCAAATTGCCATTAATTTTGAACTAATTCATACGAACATATTTTCCATCGAACTCTATTACTAATTATTTCTAAAAGTGTATAGAAAAATATGAAAATGAGTTAAAATATTATCTTGTACATATGCCAAGAAATCCAACTTTCAAATTGTTAATTTCTCAACTCTTGAATAACATAACTTTCTCATACGAACTCAAATTTCATTCTACTCACCTTTAAAGTTCATAAAATAATATTCTCTAATTAAATGGATGTGATTTCACTAAAATCAGAGCCAGTTTGCAAAAAGTCAGTTTTGGGACCTAAAGACTGGAGTTTCTAGGATATTTATTTTATTTAGAACATATTATTTATGGCTTTAATAATTATATAATTTAAATTTCATCATCTAGTATTTTACCATGATTTATTTCGAAATTTTCTGATATTATTTATTATTTTAAAGGGATTTTTACCCGACAGACCCTATAATCTTTGTCAATTACCTCTACGACCTTTGAAACATCATAATTCCTCTCTCAACCCTGTAAACTTGCTCCGTCTTACCCCCACGAACGCTACCGTTAAATTGACACATAAAAAGTTAATTCCTTGAGTTAACAACAAGTTAATCTAACCAATCTGGATCTGGCGGCTAGAATTAAAAGAGAATGAAAAAATCTCCCTCCTTTCTCAACAGCTCGGCATCTTCCATCTCTCCTCCCTCGACCAAAGCATTGACCTCCCTCGACCAAGGCATTAACATGGGCTGGAAGAGGTGTGCGAGAAGGAGCGTGGCGCTGCGGACTGGGGGGGAGGAGGTTAGCGGAGGTTGAGGGTCGACGGAGGCGATCTGTGCTGGAGGGAGGAGGCGGGGGAAGGGAGGGCTTCGAGCGGTTCGAGCGGCGACGGGCATGCGGGGGGACTCTGATCAGCAGAGGAGGCGGGGGCTTCGAGCCGGGGGTTCTTCGAGCGAGGGGCGTTCCTTTGCCTCCCCATCACCTACTCCTCCTTCAACCCCTCCGTGGAGATTCCCCCTTCATCCAGATGCCGGTGCAGCACCCCGAAAGCTTTACAAGGTGGGGTTCGAGAGGGACAGGGGCGTGAAAGGGTCGGGGAAGGGGTTTCAGCGTGCTTCGGGGGCGATTCCGACGAAGAGGCCGATCGGGAAACATATGGAGAAGTGAGGGAGCCCCGGTGCTTCGGCGAAGTCCTTTCAAGAGTACGAACAGAACCCGTGAACACCGGAGATTCTGTTATGTGCAGCAAATCTAATCCTACTCCCCATAGGACTAGCAATTGAGACGTCCTATATATATAAATTAAGACGCCCCATCACCATATCATCCCATCCTCGTAGCTCTCGCTCTATGTTGCCCCCTCCCCCGATCTCTCCTTCCATCGCCGGAGGTCATGGCTTCATTGCTCACCATGACCCAGAAGTTCATGTTGCTCAGCCACGACGGCCACGAGTTCGAGGTGGCCGCCAAAGTTGCCCTCCAGTCATAGACCATCCGGGATTTCATAGACGACGAGGACTCCTGCTCCGATAGCGTCATCCCTCTACCTAATGTATCCGGTGCAGTACTTGCCAAGGTCATCGAGTACTGAAAGAAGCACATCGTAGCAGACAACGACGATGACGACGTTAAAGATGGGGACACGATCAAGAACCGGGATGATGAATTCGTCAAGGAATTCGATCTGGACACTCTCTTCAACGTCATAATGGCGACCAACTACCTCGATATCAAAGGGCTGCTGGATCTCACGTGCCAAACCGTCGCGGATATGATAACGGGGAAGACGCCCGAGGAGATAAGGAAGACCTTCAACATCAAGAATGACTTCACACCGGAGGAGGAGGAAGCGATCCGCAAGGAGAACCCGTGGGCGTTTAACTGAACTTTAACGGGAATGCAGAAGGATTTTCATTGTTAGGTTTTTGTATTCATTCTATGGGTCGTTTTTAAATTTTTTATTATAAATTGTGATGCGTGTCATTTCTTTGTGATCTTATTCCAATAAAGCTATGGCAGTTATCTTTTCGGCGTGCTTCGGGGGCCCCGGTGCTGCTGCGGCGGAACTGGACTGGAGGGCGGAAGTCGAGGAGGTGGAGGGCAAACACGAGGACGGAAGTTGAGGAGATGGAGGGCATGGTAGAGGACCTGGAGGTGAAGGACGAGGGTCGAGGTCGGGAACGAGGAGGTCGAGGACGGAGGCGGAGGTGGAGGTCAAGGACGATGGAGGTTGGTGGTGGGTGCTGGGAAAAGGAGGAGGGTGAGAGAGGGGCAATTAATGTAAATTAGACAAATAAAATAGGCGTAATATAAAAGAATGTAACGGAATCCGGTTAGTTTTAACGGGTAAATGGATGGGGGTTAACCGCAGGGTTTATAAGGTAAAGGTTAGCAAGTTTACAGGGTTGAGGGAGGAATTAGGATGTTTTAAAGGTCGTAGAGGTAATTGACAAAGATTATAGGGTCTGCCGGGTAAAAATCCCTATTTTAAATAAATCGAAAACACTAATTTATAGACAAAATTGAACGGTGTAACTTATACTCGTATTAATTAATATATTTAAATTAACTTATAAAAAATCACACATACTCTATTTATTACTCTAATAATCAAGAAAATATAAAAATAACTTACTATTTATTCATTTATTAAGTTAAAAATCAAACACTTATCTATCAAGTGTATTTATATTTATTTATTAATATAATATTTATATTTCATAAATTATTTATTATTTATAAAAATTAATTATTCCATAATTTAGATCATTTAATTGTTTATATTTTTCTTTTGTATACTTATTTAGAATACCATTATTTATTAATAAATATCTGTTTATTAATGTATTTTCCCATCTGACCAACCAGGTGCCGACACGTGTCAGCACCTGGTGCTTCTTCCCCAGCAAGAAGTTGTTAGCTTATGTTCTACTAGCCAAACTTCACCTAATTTCCCCACATCCCTCCTAACCTCTTCACTCGATCTAACCCCTCCAATCTACCCTCCTAACATCCACCATTAACTCCTACCATTAGATCTACCCTAACTCCCCGTCGATTCTCCTATAACTCTCTCCAAAGTTGGCATCAGCCAACTAAATCTTCCTTCTCCAGAAAAAACCCCTCTGCCTTTTTATGGCCGACCTTCGTCGTGAAAGCATTTGTAGTGTGGCCCGCATGGAAGCTTGTTGATCGGGGAGATGTTCCAAGGCGTTGCCTCGCCTTGCATCGCTGCCATCGCACAACATTAAGCTCTGGAAGACCGCTTGTTGAGCGATAAAAAGTGGAGTGATACACTCTGCTAGTCCCAGGTCATCCTTCATCTTCCTTCTATTCCTCGATCATCGTGTATGAATTAGCCTTCTAATCACATCAATTAGCTCCCCCTAATCATCCTCTATGATTCTTACTTCAATTCAAAACCAAATTTTGTTTCCATACGTTTAATTTGGCAATTATAATCATCTTTTTCCAGAGCCCATCCGTTTTCCATCCGTCAAATAGGGTTTCCTTGGAAATCAAGCATCAAGATATTGTTCGTAGGTTCGCCTTCGTATCTGGAGCATTATTTTACATATTGAGCTCTAATTTTCTTCATCGAGCAGCAGCCAAGCTTCCAGAGTTTCTAACCCTAGCAGGACTTTCAGTTCTCCTCGCAGTCCTTCCTCACCAACTCCCTTGCGCAAAGGGAGTGCTCGAAAGGGCGAGGCGCTCCCTTTCCAGTGCCACCTCCGACTAGTTAGACACGTAAGATCTCAGTCCAGCCTCCAGTGTCGCCATCGCTCTTAGAACTCAAGTTGCAATTTTGTGACACGTGGCAGCAACGAACGACCCAGATCACCAGCGCCAATCTAATCTCCATCGTTGTTATCGAATCGATGGAAAATTGCCAACAAACCCCCACTACTCCAGCGAATCCAGATGCATCTCTAGAAGTTCACATTATTACATTTAGGTCCCTGGTCCGGACCTAAGTGTAAGTTCCAAATTCTTTTTTTACAAATAGCTCCATGATAAGGGGCCTATTTGAAAGAAGAGCCCTTTAGATTATTTATGTATTTTTCTTCTTCATTCCTACATTAGATATTGAACACTTGTGAACCATAGACATTATTCTATTGTCATATTATTTTCTTATATTTTCTTTTCGAGCAGGTTTTTGAGGGGTTTTATTGTGATTTTATCGAGATTTAATTCTTCACTTTTCAAATTCATTTGTAATTTGTTTTTGAGTCTTTATTGAGCACGTTTCTCGAGCACTTTTATCTACTATATAGTACCACATGTCTACTATAATTTTCACCTACTATATTGTAAATAAATTTGTTTTAAAAAATATCACTTTGAAAATTAAATAAAAATTGGAATAAAAATAAAGTAAAAAATTCAAAATCTAAAATCGATAAAAATATTTCTCGACTTTTCTTTCTTTCTTCAAGAAGAGATAAAAATCACAAAAATATCATTTTCTTCTCAAAAATCAAAGTATCATTATTTTGTCTCCTTGTTTTCGACTCGGGGAAACTTACCTGAATAAATAAATAGTTTAAGATAAAATAGGAGAGAGAAGCTACTTATTCACTTCACTTTATCTTCTCTCCCTCCTATTTTATCAAATTTTTGTGATTAATTAGGGTTTTGTTTCGGAGCGATTCCCTATATGGACACTGACCTTTTATCGCACAATAAAACCCCGATTATTAGTGTCGTACCTTAGCAACGAACCTGAGGCTACCACCAAGCCTCTCTCGCCTGTCATCTAGAAGCTTAGGCCATCCGAACCTAACTGTCGACCATGAACCTCTCCCGAGCCTCAGCTTCTTCTCCCAAGCCTCTACCTCCGCTCCCGAATCTCCAAGGACACTTACAAAGCACGTAGGCTAAGGGAATATTGCAAGAAGGCCTATGCAGTTCCAGCTAATTATGAAGGTACCTCCTGCTAGCTGAGTGCATGTGCCCAACACGTGCCATTCAAGGAAATTACGCCTCGCTCTATCTAATTCTCTAGATTTACAAAAATACCCCTGAAGGGGCATAAATTGCAAAAGACTCCAGTCGATTCTCAATATTTATAGATAAGCCCCTGGAAGGACTTATTAGTAATAAAAACCCATATGTTATTTATAGTTTAGTCTTTGCTACTTCATTTTATCATATCTTACTCATCTGGACTTCGATTTTTGTGCATAATATGTCATTTAAAAGCCAATTGAGTGCTCTATAATTTTATCTATCTTATGAATAGATCAGAGGTTATTTATTGATGATAACTATTTGAGGCTCAATCTAATCAATACAAGCTGCATTCTAACTTATTTATGCATTATTGAGAAGATTCTTGATTTATTTTGCAGGGACTCGATTAAGGGGATTTGACGTTGATCAATTCTCTTGGACGATTATTATTGATAATTTTTTAGAATTTAATATGTACAGGGGTTTATCGAAAAGGAACTTAATTGATTTATTATTTCTTGAGGATTTTTGCAAGTTTAATTAGAGATACATTTGTTCTTTATTGTGAGGAATTGGGTATTTTGCAGGGACGAATTTGAGGAGATTTATTGGATTTATTCCTTTGATATTATATAAGACTAAATCACAGGAAATTTGAGGACAATGATTCTTGATCTGTTCATTTGTAGGATTATTCCTTTATTATTCTTTAAGCATGCTGCTTGAAATTAAATCGATAAATATTTCTGGATTTTATTTCTGTATGTGAGTCCATTCGAGGAATAATTGACTATTTCAATTGAGGTTCTAAAATCTTTTAATCACAGATCATGTGCTCTCACATTGCAATGCATCTTCACCTTCGCATTTCTATCATTTTATTTTCACTTTATTTTCAGAAGCATAAATTAACTTAGCATTTAATTAGTTATTGGAATCAATTTATGATCGTGCAAATAAAAATAATCGTTCTCAATGTTGGACCCTGGTAGACTTGCCAAGTAAAAATTCTCCAGAACATTCAAAGATTGTTGTTTTTGATTGGTCATTTTCCATCTCCTATACTAAATTATCGATTATTAAAGATGCGAAAATATAAGTTCATCGAATGGTGTTGTTGCCGGGGAACGACAAATTTTTGAGGTTTTAAATTAATTTCTATAATTAACTTTTGTGAAATTAGTTCAGGTGTCATTTTTTGTTTTTGCTTTTTATTTTTGTATTTAATTTTAAGTCATCCCTCTCTCACTACAGATACTAACTGTATTTTTTCTCTTTGCAGATAACTTGGAGCAATTTTGGATATAAATTCAAGGATATGTTAAGAAGAAGATTGTTTTCAATTTTATTGTGTGAGGAAGAGTCGGATAGTTTTAATTTCTACATCATTTACAAGGTCTCTCTTTAAACTCTAATTTTTAAAATAATTTGGACTAGACATTTTGTGGTGTGTTGAGTCTGTTTCAACCCCTTCTGTGTAGTTGGGACTCGACTTGAGTGGCATAGAATTAGGTGTACATACGCTAGCTTAGAGTTATTTTTTTATTGTGCTCGTAGTTTTTTTGGACACAAAATTTCTACTAACTATGCGCACTAGATCATTCTACTTAGACAAAATTTTAAATCAATTCTTTTCGCTAATAGAACTACCTGTTTGCGGCACTTTCATATGTGCATATCATTTAGTGTAAATTTTAATTCCTTATATTGCATCCCGCACGAAAAACGTGAGGAATCACTATAAGTCTTCTTCTTAGTATGCATCATTTATTTAAGCGCTTGCATTGGCATTCTCGATCCACTACCTCAGTTTTGCAATTTGGAATTAAAGGAATTAGGATTGTTCATTAGGCGTGACTATTCTGTGCTCACACAAGACTCAGGTGATAACTCTAATCTAAAACTGGGACTGCTAATCAAGGCAACTGTATATAAAATTTACATAAAATTAACCCTTGTACCTGGTAGAGAGAATCCACTCATTGCTTTTCTAATGACAAGTATCGCACATTTAAGGTAGAGCCAAAATTTGGAGGCTTCATTCCGATAACTGGATTTAAAAATGACTAGCTACTTCTCAGTAAGGGAACTACGGTATCCCTTAGCATACCGGGTGGTTAAAAGATAATGTGTAAGGTATATCCTGAAGTAATATGGGAAGTCGTTCTACGGTACATACTTATACCCATACTGGCTGAAAGTAGGTGCAAGTGTCGTATGAATTCGAACCAATCATTGTGACACTCTCCGGCACCTAAAGCTTTGATTAATCTGCTCAAAGATTATTCTGTCAGTAAATTAAAATTGAAAAGATAAGTGGCTACACTCTAGCGTGCCTTCACAAGCATCGAGTGGTGAATCTATGGGTTTGCATTGTATTTGCTTTGTGTGTTTATTCTCTATCCTTTAACTCAACTCTCTTTCTCTTATCGATTCTCTTGACATCAGAGATGGATTTCTCTGGGGATCTTTGTTCAAACCTTGCGGTCACTTCACGAAACCCCTTGGATTTTACATCTCCTCGGGTTTGAGATGACCCTCTTCTAGAATTTATTGGGTCTTGGGATGACTCTCTTCCCAAGTACCCTTCAGGGTTCAGTCAATCCATGAGTAACCCTCTTTTCTACTCCCCTCCTACCAAAAAGACTTTTATCTTCGGTAGTTCTGCATCTGAAGGTGAAAAGGAAGTTAAGATGCATCCCAAGAAGAGCCCTAGTGAAGACGAGGACAATGACCCGATGCGTGCACTTTTGGCTAGGGTTACCATAGTTGAGCAACGTAATGCAATGCTTAGAGCTCCGAATAGAACTACAGCGAGGAGAAACTGATATGGAAGACACATACCTCCCTTAATTAGATGACGATTATAATTGGTTGAGGCTTGTGTCCCATGAGGATGCGTTCGAGCACAAATCGCATTACCACGTGCCGCTACCCAGGTTTGGACGAAACAATCATGAAGAACCATATGCCTTTCTCCGAGGCATTGAGCTAGTCTGTGATAACATTTCCCATCCTAGGGTTAGGCAAGACTACATAAGGTTGAGAGATGTCCCCTTTGCCTTGACTGATAAGGCTGCTTATTGGTTGAAAAATCTAGTGGAAGTGGTCACCACATGGGCTACATCTAAGACTCTATTGTTTTTAATCTACCCAGTAAGTAGAACTAACCAAATGAGGATCAAGCTCACAAGCTTCACTCAGGTCCATAATGAACCATCATTCTATGAGACCTCAGAGAGTTTTACAGACCTAATACAGAAATGCCTAGGGCATGACATAAGCAAGATGATGTTGGTCTAGAGTCTTGTTAGTGGGCTGAAACCTAAGGCTCAAGGGTTAGTGAGTGCCTCTTGTGGAGGAAGCTACGTGGGACGTCACTAGGACACAGTTTACAAGGTATTTGTGAAATTAGTAGAATCTAGCCAGGCATAGACCACAAGTCAGGCCTACATGGCCAGCTCTCTTTCACTCTTATCTAAGGAGGGAGCCAAGAAAACTGTGAACAATCTGTTGACTGACCGAAATCTAGATATGGAGATAATATTTGACAAGCTGATTATAGTCGAACAGATTTATAAGAAGGTGGATGAACTCCATAAGTCAATTTATATAAAGAAACTGGCCAAACTACCCAAGCAAATGGAAGAACCAGTTGAAAGGGATATCTAAGATACCTGCCCTAACTATACACCCTTCCCCCATTCACCAAATTTACTACACTGAAGGGCAAGGGGTAGAGCAACATAGCCATTGGAGTGGAGATCAAATCTTCACCCAACAAACAAAAGAAACCCCTGCACAAATAATTTACGAGGAACCTCCACAAAGTCATGGAGACAAACGAAATCTGTACAATATGGATCCAATCAACCAACCAGAACCCAACTCTACTCCAAACCCTCATCCACCACAATCACATCCTGGATATCACCGTCAACAACAACATCAACAACGTCAATTCCAGTAGTATCGTCTGAGTTATCAGAACCCGCAGCCCCAACAGCAGTAGCAGTAGCAGCGCTAAGTCAACATGGCCAATGCCAACAGTACCAGCAGCCCTAGCCCAGGCAAGGCCAGAGGTCTTACTTCTTCGATCTCTCCCGAACTCCAGTGAATGTTGATGAAATTTATGACATGAGAGTCGATTGCGATATCAATCGACTCTCTAGGTGGAGAGATGAGTGCATTGCACCCCAAACTTCTATCCCAACTCAAGTCCAACCCAACCCTAATAATCTTGGACATAAATATTAGGTATCAATCTCAGAATATTCTTTACTTGAATACGATGTCTTTTCGCATGATGTTACAAATCATATTTCTCTCAAGAGTGGAAAGATTGTAACCATGCATGATCGAGCTAAGGAACGCGGTGACATAGCCCCAGTATCCACACCTATGCATACACATGGGGGAGAAGAAGAGGAAAAGAGACGCAAAACCCCACACCGGAGCACCACAACACATTGGAATCAAGTACGTCTATATCAGATGAGGAAGTCTCGTTGCAGCCACAGCAACACCCCCCTCAGCCACAAGATTCATTTTCTTTTCTCCGTTCAAGTCAGAGTCATAGTGTCAGTGTCATTCTGAGTCATGTACAAACTTACATTTTCAATAAAAGTGATTATTCAATTCCTGATCATGATCACTCGATCCCTTTCCCTCATGTTCTAATAGCTGGAAAGAAGAAAAAACTTAAAAAAACCAAAAAAATGATGATGAGATGGATTGTATTTGTAAAGAAACCATCAAAGTCACTTTATCACTAGACGAGATGATAAAACGAGATCTGACTTTCAGAAAATACTTTAAGGTGATATGCACACCGACAGGGATGAGAAAAAAATAACTCAAGCTGAATAAAGAAACATGTCCTCTCTATCACTACATCTCAATTAATCAGAAATGAGCTTCCAAGGAAGAAGGAGGACATGGGTGCACTCTTCGTGACTGGTCAAATCAATGATATCAAGTTTGCTAGAACTTTATTAGACAATGATTCCCCTATCAATCTCATTCCCACCACACTTTATGGACATCTTCATCTGGGACCTCTTAGGAAGTTAAGAGCCATACTTAAATTTGTCGATACATCAACTAAGAGACCTAGGGGTGAGATTAGGAGCATTAATCAATATTGAAGGACAAAAGCACCCGATGGATTTCATAGTGCTTGACATGGATGTCCCTATGAATTGGAAAGATTCCCTAATGATCTTGGGAGATCCCTTTTCATAGGACCGTTGGAGCCCTATTTGATTATACTTCGAGAAAAATCCAATTCGGAGATATTGAACTTGAAATGAAGCAGACTAGATTCCAAAGACCTTACACAGAATCCAACACCGAGTTAGGAAATTCCGAGTTAGATGCAGAATATAGCACAATAACAACAATTGGGCCTTGAAGACAGAACC
Organism: Ottelia alismoides; assembly: GCA_037367405.1. Taxonomy (NCBI): domain Eukaryota; kingdom Viridiplantae; phylum Streptophyta; class Magnoliopsida; order Alismatales; family Hydrocharitaceae; genus Ottelia; species Ottelia alismoides. Next base: position 1,036,729 of record JAZKJV010001031.1, on the reverse strand, counting down.
CAACCACAATCATAGAATCATTCTCATATGGAGATGACATTGTCGATCAGTTAGTATGCCAGCTCATTCAAGAAAACACTCTTTGTGCATCATTCTACACTCCTGGAGACTCAAAGGTTTATGTAGACCTGTCAGTCCCATCTCTTTTAAGACAATCCCGAGTAAGGAAGATGGGTTGGACACGACATTTGTTGAAATACGACATATATTTGGTGATCCGACACTTGAAGCCATTCAATTAGTAGCAGATGATGTTACATATGATCCATCCACAACACAACCAGATTTAGCATTGATAGAGCCAGATTTCTTGGACAATATTGAGATACGTGAGCTCAAACACATGCCCCCTACTCTAAAATATGTCTTCTTTGTGGGACCTAAGGGAAAGTTTCCGGTCATCATCAACTCACATCTGACTGAAGAGCAAGAAACCCACTTGCTAGAAGTTTTAGAGAAAAACCGTAAGGCCATAGGCTAGAGATTATTCGATCTCTAGGGATCAACCCAGCTCTCTGTCCAGACCCTATATACCTTGAGGAAAATGCTAAACCCTCCCGTGAAGAACACACGTGCCTAGGGATAATTGCACTCTACCCCCTCCATGCTTTAATAATTACAATTTAGTCCCTCACATGTGGGAAAATTACAAGGAAGGCCTCACGAGATATTTTAGTTACATTTAAATCCTTCCAAGGACCTGTTTGCATCAATTTATCTAGTTATTTTTATGTTTTCTTTGTGTTTATGTCCCTGGACTCTTTTGTTAATATCTTGAGCATTCGAGCTCTGTTTTAGTCGATTTCAGTTTCGTTTTAAAGCTTGCTTCCTTATCTATTTATTGACATGATTGGGTTCCTGTTTTGGCACTTAAGTTAGGTTGATTAATTTTATTTATGAAGTATCATATATGTAATGATTCTTAATGCCATTGGGTAATTTCTTAACTAAGTTTGCTTTATCAAATGGCCTGAAATTGATGTCATATTCATTTCTCAATGATTTCAGCTAGGTGGGGCATATGTGCATGTGTTTGTACTTGCATCTCTTTGCATGATAAAAAAAATCAAATAAAAACTGTCTACTTCACGTGTCCTTGCATCTTGACCTATGAGTTCTTTATTTATTGCTTAATTTGATTAATTAGAGTCTAAATAGATATTTAAGAGGCTTGTGTCCCTGAATTCGACCTTGGCTTACCCAAGTAAAACAAAATCGACTGCTTGCATTCAATTGATAAATCAATCCAAGTGGTTTTTGATAGACCTCAATTCAACCCAACTGCAATGACATTAAAGTGCTAATTCGACACTATTAAAGGACTGGATTTGCGATTTATCACTTATCTAAAGGGATGGCACCTCAAAGTGTTGAGGATAAGAAAGCCATGGCTGGATGTCCTTACGCATCAACTGTGCGAAGCCTAATGTATACCATGATGTGCACAAGGCCAGATATCTACCATGTAGTGGGAGTGGTAAGCCATTACCAATCATGTTATGGAGAACAACACTGGAATGTAGTGAATAACATCTTTAAGTATTTAAGATAGATACAAGATTACATCTCGGTCTATGGAGATGGTGATCTCCAAGTCTTAGGATACACAAGACTTCCAATATGATATTGATGATCGCTAGACAACTTCAAGGCTTGTGTTCTTGTTGAACGGTAGTGTTGTGAGCTAAAGAAGTAAGAAGCAAGACACTATGACTGATTCAACGATTGAAGCCGAATGCATTGCCGCATTGGATGCTACAAAGGAGGCGGTGTGGTTGCGCAAGTTCATCCTAGAACTTGATGTAGTTTCCTATAATACTCCCATCACACTACTCTATGATAACACGAGAGCCATAACTCAGGCAAAAGAACCCAGATGACATTAGAATAGCAAGCACATGGAAAGGAAATACCACATTATTCAGGAGATTTAAAAGTGTGGTGACATCACCATCACCAAGTTGATCTCTGACGACAATGTTGCTCATCTCCTTACCAAACCTTTGACTCAAAAGGTTTTCGACCATCATGTAGTGAGCATGGATTTAAAGATTGTACATGAAGGGTTTTGAGGGCTAGTGGGAGATTGTTAGCCATGTGAGCGTGAGACAAACCATTTCTATAATAAGTGTTATTGTAAATTTAGATAAAAATAAAGGTTATTAGTTTATTTCACTCCTTGTTTGAGATTAAATGAATGAATGCACTTATAAGGTCCCTTAGTATAATTAGTGTTATGTACCATGACCATCTTAATAATTATGCATCTGCTGATTCAATGGTTGAGTCATATAGGTTTTTTCTTGTATGATATCTAAAGAGTTAGATTGCGGACTCACCAAGCATCGTTAAATGATTGTTAAGAGATGATCTCCCTCATGAGAAGGAGATGGCAATCCTTCTCTAAAGGCTAATATCTGACCGACCTCTTGATACAGGTCCTCTACATAGGAATAATGATTCAGAGGTGTCAGATAAGTTAGGTCAAAGAGTTGATTTAATGAGATCGAGATAACCAAGACCTATGTCGTATACTGCCACAATATAGGCATGCATTCTCTAACCAAAGACATATGTATTGTTACATTTTGAAGTATGTTCACTTAACAGATCGATAGGTTGATGATCTAATCAATGTCTATATACTGACAAGCTGATGTGCATACAAGGGCATGCGAGTAATACAATCTCTCAAAAGGATCATACATGTTCACTACTGAATCAGAAGACATGAGCTCATTCATGAGGTATTGGGACCAATCAAATTCCATGCATGATCGTCTTGCTCTGGAAGCATGATAAGAATTGTAGGTATGATATATGCTTTTGTAAAGCATGCGATCAATACCAACTCCCGATGACAGAATGAGAAATATAATGATATAACCCTGAAGAAGATAGTCTAAAAGTGATCTAAAACTTCTGGTTTATTCTAAGTCTTCTAGTATGCGGGATGTGTGGTATTAGGAATACTCGAGGGTGACGTGATCATAAACTATTGTATAACCATGACGTTTCCATTACGAGAGAATGATGAAACATTTTTGGATTTTAGTGACTCCTCTCGATAGAGAAGTAATATAATCTTAGTCCAAGTGTTGGGAAATTGATCTGAATACAATTCAGATGTAGTGAGAAAATTATATTTACGGATTTGATAAAATAAAACATCTTTAAGAGGTCCCTGAGATATGGATTTGAGATATGATTTTAACGTCTAAGTCACTATACATGGAATGTACAATAGACATGTCCTTATCTCCAAGTATCCACGGAGAAAGCACATTATTCTTGAAAGAGTTCAATAGTAATTTCATAGTTGATAAAACATCCGAGCATTTGGAAATCGATAATTAAATGTGATTTAATTATCATGAATGTGATTCATATTATTTTGACACATATTTACAAATTATATGTTGATGTTAATTGGATTTACATTGAACAATTAATTGAAAACATAATTTACATTTTATTTTGGATGTATGAATATGATTCATATTTTCAATGGTATGACTGAAATAGTCACAAAATAATTTAGAATTATTTTTGTGAATAAATTTACAATAAAATTTGTTGCAAAAAATGAAGGAATATGTGAGATATGAAATCTCACATAATTGGAAGAAGGAAGGCACCTTCCAACTATGGAGGGTGGATGACTACCCTTGAGTCATAAATCAAGGTGGCCATCCACTCCTTGATTGGAAGGAGCCTTGCCTCCTTCCTAATCCTTCTATGCTTATTGATTTGATTGAATTAAATTATACTGATAATTATTTAATATGTTTAATTTAATTTAAATTAATTGTTGTTGTAAATTTATGCAACAAAATCATGGCCGTTGATTAAAAGCATGAAACAATCTAAACCATTGATTTTGTGTAGCACATAGATTGTGATATATGGACATCCAAAATATTATAAAAGAAAGGACAACCCTACATCTTCTTTTACATACAACATAATTGTAAGAGCACGAGCGCACGTGCGCGTGCGCACACACACACACTCATTCTCATCACACCCCTTCTCTCTTAAGAGCGGTCGTCCACCTCTTGACCTAGAAAGCGTCGCTACGTTGTTGTGCTACCGCATGGACTGCTCATGGATCTCCGTCTTCTTTGATGCTCCTCATTCGTGAAGATGACATCGTATTTTGTGAGATGTAATCAGGATATTCATTGCTTGGATCTTCACTTAGATTACGAGAAGTACACGTCTCATCCATGCACTCGCAAGCGTCTCCTCCGTCGGATCGGACTTGAGACAAGATATCTCTTACTTTAGAGACAAGGATCGCAACCACGCTTCAAGAGGTATTATTATATCTTGTTTGTGATCTTAATGAAATGATTTGAGAAGTGTTCTCGAATCATGTGGTTTCATCTCTTTAAAAATTTTAAATTCCGCTTGCCTCGGGCAACTAGTATGACTAGTCTCTCTAGATCGCATTTGATACAATCTTCATGCTTCCGTGATACCCAAAGGCCAAACCCTAGCCTTTAATTACTTCGATGGAACTTCTGCTCCGATCATGTCCCATCGTGAAATATCGTGCCCTCGACCTTACATGTTCCTTGTCCATTTTCCACCTCCTCGATCCATCAAGTCATCATGGTCTTGCATATATCAACACATCTGATTTCCCTCCGCTGACCTTCGTCGGAGATCATTGCCTCACTCCATTTCCCCAATGTTTTGCCTCACCTAGGAGTCGAGGACCTTCACCTTCGAGCTCGGAATCATTTGGTGCGGATCCCTACATTCATGGGTTGGAATTGGATGCATGAACCACATAATTTATTTGTTATAATAGTTTTTAACCATGTTTAAATAAAAAATTAACATAAAAATATATTATAATCATTAAAAAAAGTTAACAAAACACATAAATTTAAAAAATTAATATATTACATAATCAATGCACATCAGATTTATCATCCTAACCCTCTCCAATTCTCCTAATCATCCAGACAACTACTACTCCAACCTAGCCCAACCCAATCCAGTTACCAAATAAGCCGTAACATGTCTCTTTTTCAAAATCCCGCTCCAACTAAAAGCTGAGAGGACCGTCTACTGTAATACAACATGTAGTGTATTACAATTGACCATCCGATGGGAATTAGATGGCACACATAGGAGGGGAGCGGATCGTCTGCCGTAAGTGGATTGCAGCAGAGTCTGCTGGAATCCACGGATGAATGACACGTGGCGGTGAATCATCCAACGGTCGAGGATCCCACCCCCAGCCCCTCCTCTCCCGACACCCTCCTCCCCAAACCCTCATCATCCCAATCACCCGATGCCCATCCCCCTCGTCGTGCGTCCTCCTCACCATGCCTTGAAGGATATTGAGTATCCTTAAGCGCATCACGGAAGCGTGTCGATCGCATCGTATGCAATCGGAGCAACTAGTCGCACTAGTCGCTAGATGCAGCGGAAATTAAAATTTTAACTTTAAAGATGAAACCACATGATCACGAGAACACTTCTCGGATCGTTTCATCAAACCACAAAGTACAAGGAATACCTCTTAAAGCGTGGTTGTGATCGCGAGATCCCAAAGTAGAGATCCTCCTATCTTAAGTCCGATCCACGGAGAATGCGCTTGCGGGCACGATGATGAGTCGCGTCCTTCCCGCAATCCTTTGACGAAGATCCAAGCGTCGAGGCGTAGCAAAATGATCTCCTTCCTAATACACAAAGTGGACGGCCACTTGAATATTAGGGAGACCCCACGAGAATGAGGGAGAGAGAGAGAGTAGAGTTCTTCAACTCAAGAATGTTGTAACTTGGAAAGGCTACCCTAGCCCTCCTTTTATACTAGTTTAGGATCCAATGGATCTCAATCCATGGGACACATGGATCCAAGGGCTATGCTTGGTCCATGCTAAATCAATGGCTATGATTGTTGTTGGTTAAAACCAACAACATTAATTTAAATTAAAAAATGTTGCAACATTATCAACATAATTTAATTTAACATTAACTAATTAAGAGATAATGTGATAAATAAAATGGAGTCAACCAACCTCCCTAAAATTGGGGGGGCGTCACCCATGAACAATTCATGGGTGACGCCACCTATGAATGGTGGTCAATTTTGGCTCCTTTTTATTTATCTTATTATTCCTTAATTAATCACAATAAATATTCACCAAATTAATTCCAAATTAATTTGTGAATATTTCAATCTTGCCATTGAATATTATGTGAATCATATCCACAACCCAAACTAATTAGTAAATTGCATTTCCAATTAATTAATAAATGTGAATCCAATCCACATTATTAATTAACAAATGCTATTTACATAAATTCTCTCTGTTATATATGTATATTATAAATCATATTTATAACACACATATATCATGGATAGTGTTATCCACATTCTCTTAATCCTTGATAATTAAATCCCATTTAATTATCTTAGATAATCATTTTCACAATATGAATCATATTCATATTTAAGCTTGATAATTAAATCTCATTTAATCATCAAGTCCTTGCTTGGATATTTCATCAAAAGAATTATTCTTGAACCCTTTCAAGAATAATGTGCTTTCTCCGCAGATACTTGGAGATAAGGACAGGGCGATTGTATTATTCCACGTATAGTGACTTGGATATTGACATCTTATCTCAAATCCAGATCTTACGAACCTCCCACAGATGCTTGATTAAATCAAGACCGCAAATCCAATCTTCTCATTGAATCTGAATCTCATTCAGACCAATGTCCAACACTTGGACTAAGATCGGATCGCTTCTCTACTGAAAGGAGTCACTAAAATCCAGACCTGTTTCATCACTCCCTCGGAATGGAAGTGTCCTGGATATACAATCGTTTATGATCACATCACCCTTCAAGTATTCCCAATACCTGTACATCCTGCATACTGGAAGACCCATGGTCAACCCAAAGATCAAGATCTATTTTACACTGTCTTCTTCAGGGTTTGATCACCAAGTTTCTCATTTGATCATTGGGATTTGGTATTGATCATATACTTTCCAAAAGCATATATCATACCTAGGTCTTGATCATATACTTTCCAAAAGTATATATCAAACCTACAAATTCAGTCAGGCTTCCAAAGCGAGACGACCATGCACGGAATTTGATTCTTCCCAATATCTCATGAGTGAGCTCATGTCTTCCGGTTCAGTAGTGAACCTGTATGATCCCTTTGAGAGATCGTATTACTCATATGCCCTTACATGCACACCAGCGCGCCGGTGTATAGACCTTGGTTAGGTCATCAACCTATTGGTCTGCCAAATGTACATACTCAGACATATAGCAATACATCTGTCTCCGGTCAGAGGATGCGTGCCTATGCTGTGACAGCATTCAACATAGGACTTTGGTTATCTCGATCTCGTAAAGTCAACTCTTTGACCTAACTAATCTGACACCTCCGAATCTCTATTCCTATGCAGAGGACCTGCATCAAGAGGTCGGTCAGATATCAGCCTATGTGAGAAAAGGATTGCCATCTCCTACTCAGGCTGGAGATCACATCTTAACAATCATTTGACGGTGCTTGATGAGTCCTCAATCTAACCCTTTAGATATTCATCCAAGCACCAGCCTCTATGATTCAATAATTGAATCAACAGCTGTATGATCATTAAGATAGCCATGGTACATAACCCTAATTGTACTAAGGGACCTATTATGCAAATTATTTATTCTTCATTTCAGATCAGGGAATGATATGTGCAATAACATTTATTGCATAATGGCTCGCCGTGGGCTCACATGTCCAACAATCTCCCACTAGCCCAAAGAGCCATTAATGGGATAATCATTTAAACCCACACTCATGTGACAATCATAAGCTATTTAGAAATAGCTAGGTAAGCTGATCAGTCACTCTGTTCCCGCGAGACTACGCCATGTCCTTTTACGGCACTTGCATATCCCAAGGTAACAGTGCTCGCATCCAATACGAATGTTGCATCTAATGCAACCAATACTCAATCTTGACAAAGTAATTATAGTGTCCTTGACACTATTGCTCAGTAATTGTTATAACCAGTATATCCATAATCCTTATCAGAATACCCTTATTCCGGGAGATCACTATCTCTCAAGGTATCCACAGTTAAGACCTTTTAGATCTCTATCTATAAAGTCTTAACTTCTTAAAAATAAGACATAGAGATCACCATCTCTAAAGCCTTATCATCTTTGAAGATATCGTTATTACTGCAATCAAGTGTTTTCTCTTCATAATAGGATTAGTAACAGTTTACTACTCCCACTACATGGCAGATATCTGGCTTTTATACACATTTAGTATACATTTAGCTTCTCGTAACTGATGCAGAGGTGCAAGCAGTTCTAGCATTCACTTCCTCAACTCTTTGAGGTGCTATCCCTTTAGATAGGTCAGTACCAAATCTCAAGGGAAGGAAGCCTTTCTTGGAATTTCCAAGAATGGAATATGTCCAAGGTGTACTACAAATGTGACAGTCCCAATACCCTCTCTTCTTTGCTTCTGAACAACTTCAGAACTAAGATCTAAGAGGTATTCTTGAGATCATATCTCAAGGTATGGAATAGCCAGTCTATAAAACACTTATTCTCATCCTTATATCATTCCAAATGATTAGGATATTATCTACATTTAGCACGATGAACACAATGGCACTCCCACTAAGCTTCACATGGTACATCAAGATTCTATTTGAAATCATAACATTTATAATTTCATCAAATCTTATGTTCCAACTTCAAGAAGCTTATTTGAGTCCACAAATGGATTTCTTTAGCTTTCACACCTTACTTTCCTCAACCATGAAGCCCTGTGGCTACTTCATGTGAATATCCTCAGAGAGGTATTCTTAGAGGAATGCAATCTTGAATTACATCCTGAAGATGCAATAGTCAAGTTGTGTAGCTAAGGTTAGCAATATTCTGATGATTTTAAGAATGGTTACCGAAGATCAAGTCTCATTGCAAGCAATGTCTTCTCTTCCGGTGTGTAGCTTATGGCTACGAACCGAGCTTTGAAGGTCTCTACCTTCTCATCAGGTTCCCTCTTCTCTTGAAGATCCATTTACACCTTAATGGGTCTAACCCTTATAGGTGGATCCTCGAGGGTCCATATACAACACTTGTATATGAAGTCTACTTTAGACTTTATTGCTAATATCCATCATTCCATGTCATGATCCTTAGGAGCTTCATCACATGAAGTCCGATCATTGTCAGACTTGGCTGATACATGGAATACATCCTCAAACTCATTTAAAGAGGTATTAATGTTTCATCTTTAATTGTCCTTTTAGTTTCCGATTTCAGGAGCCTCATTATCTTCTCAAGATTAAATGAGTTCCTTTACTTCATTTTCATCTTGATTCTCAAGATTCTCAATCCTCCAAGAATCACATTCTCAGAGATGAGATCTTTTAAGAATCTCAAGGTCATAAAGTAGGTATCCATTACCATACTTTATTTTCCTAATGAAGTAGTACTCTCAAGTGCTAGATTCCAGCTTATATCCATGGAACCTTATTAAGGATATATATTGTAGTCTCTACTACACATATATACCAGGAAACTAAGAGGATAATTATGCTAAAATTCATCATTGATCAAATCATGTCACACATGATCCAATTGTATCTCCCTACAACTCTATTGAGTTCAGGTTTATCAGGAGGAGTGAGATAGAAATGATATTCATATCTCCATAAGGTATTCTTTGAATTTTATCTAATAGGTACAAGCTACCTAGGTTAGATCAAATTCATTTCATCTTTCTTCAAACTTTGGTTCTAAACCAAAATTGTGAAATCTTTGAACATTTCAAAGGTTTCTCAGGTGAAGAGAAGAAATCTCATATCATACATAATCATCAATAGATATCACATATCCATAATGTTTACTATGATATAGATGATCTACATACATAAATATGTATGAGATCTTGAATACCTCGACATCTAACACCATTCCCAGAGAAGGGTGTATTGGACATTTTACTTTGAATACAATATCCACAAGTATGTAAGATTTGAAATTTTAGACATTCTAAAGTTTCATATCTTACTAGTCTATTGATCAAATCAATAGACAAATGTCCAAGGCTTGATGCCAGATCATTGTCAAATGATCTTCATCCTCCTATTGATCTTATAAGGTTTGATTTTTAGTCTTAGAAATCTTAATGAACCATTCATTAATTTTCTAATTTTGTGGAGTCCACTAGATGTTAGATTACTATCTGAAATATTTCCATCATAACTCTTTATGATAGTTCTATCTCAGAATTCATGTTTATTTCCAACATTTAGAAACAAACAATGGGGTATTCTAATATCTAGGTCATAGAGACATTCTCTAAGACTAAGGGCTCTCCCACTGAGAATATGAAGTCTATCTATCCAATAGCGATTGCTGCAACAATTACAGTAATATCCATGTAGATGACTACTAAACCTTAAGATCAAATTTCTAATCTTCTAATATATATGCAACCAATTGCAAATGTCATTAGAAGATTGGGATACAATTGTCAGACTTTATCTTATGAAATAATAAAGTCAGAGTCAATGATTATATGTAGATTATTCTGATGCTCTATCTGAGTCCTTCACTAAGGATTACAGACTTGATAGTCATACTATCAACACATCAACATATTGCAGTATTGGCATTCATCCAACTCTTTGGATGTCATATGGAAGTCACAGAAGTAGGTCAACTCTTTGACTTTCCTTCTTACTCGGGTCCGGCCCATGCTTCCACTGCACTCTCTTAATCTATAAACAACCATTGCTTAAGACTAAGGATCTCTTATGTTAAATTCAAAAGAATTCAATGTAAGAGCATTTCAACATTTATACATGCTTCATTATATTCATACAATATGAATATCATAAAGCTTCATGAATGACTTAAGTATAGATGATGACACTCATCATATCTACATTCATCTTAACTCTTGGAGACTTAGGTTCAGGTAGGTATTCAAACATTTTGAATACATCATCTCTTTCGAGCCACCATTCTGCATAATGCAGAGAACCATGTCATTCATGATTAAATGTCTAGAGCACATTTGTATGCCAAAATATCTTCTTTTATTTTATAAGGATTATTTGACAATTACGATCACCATCGACATGTCACTTCCAAAGTACACTCGATGAAAGATCAAGACTATAGAGACATACAAACCCTAAGGTGATGTATTATTATCTTATTTAATTGTCATTCCTCATTATCTTGAGGAAACTTGCACATTGCAACCACATACATTATGTGTTCAATTGCAAGTACAATATCTGGATCATGAGTCCAATCCAAGATATTTTTACTGGTTATCATTGAGTATAACATTGAGTGGGTTTAATGAAGGATTATCTGAAATAAGAAATTTGCATAAGGGTATATATATATTATATATACATGTTTTACTTTGATTTAGGATTTTTTATATCAAAGTTGTCTTGCCTTGTCAACACTGAAAGTTCATTCCCTTAATTACTTTCAATGTAAGAGATATTCTTACCATTATATCTCTAGCAAGATCTGGGATCTCCTTTCATATCTTTGTCGCATCCCAATAATATGAGAACTTACGACTCCAATAAAAAGAAGCGGGAATTCATTCCGCCTTGCAAGTCCAACTTGCATTCCCAATTCGGTCTTTAACACCCGGGCCCACCACCCCTAAGATGATGTTGACCCGTTGCTAATTGAACCAACCGTCAACAGGATTAGAACCCGCTATGCGCAATCCAATATCGCCCCAATAATATGAGGACTCGATATTGGGGTCACTACGCATACGGCCTTACTCTTTCGAGAAGCAAAGAGCCCGATCCAGATGCGCTTGCATATAGGATCTGTCACTTCGGACAGGCGTCTCCTACATACAATCCCTGGCGACGGAACACTTCGCCTTGACGGGAGACCATGGATGTCACTTATGTGATCCTCCACCTCATATTCAAATTGTAATTAATTATCGTGAATCATATTCACATAATTAATTCTTCCAAGGGAAATACACATCTATTCATAATAGAGTGTTTATTGGACATAATTAATTTAATCACATTAAATTAATCATCAATCCAAACATCAATCAACAAACATGTCTTTTACTTGAATAGTAGGTATATACTCAAAGTACGTATTATTTGAATTTTAATAAATTAGAAAAATACACATTGTCTGTCTCCGGCATTATACAGTCCCTACCCGCTGTCATGGCCAGTACCGACGATAGTGGGACGGACCACATACATTGCAACCCGCTACCCCAATGCTCTCTGACTATGCACCACATCCGCCTCGGGAAAGGATAATACCAGATAGACCATCATGTACTTTGAGATGTTCATCGGTTTTTCAACCGAAATTATACCATATAATATAAATCAAAACATTTTTGATTATAAGGAGATTTGCTAGACAAATCCCCAATCCTATTCAAGTAAAAGGGTTTTTCATGTAAAAGTTGTCCTACAACTATCGTAGGATAAACTATGATTTTCATGAAAGCAATGTTTGTTGATGAACCAATGATCAAGATCTAATATCTCATCATTGTGGTTTAGGCAAGTGTCATTCAATGAAATAATTATCTCTTTAAATATTTCACAAATATTTATCACTAATTATTTCAGAAAATTAACAATTAATTTTCAGCATGATAATTGAATGACATATCACAAGGTTCAAGATCAAGAAATTGTTAATTTCCAGCAGTGACCCCCAATCACTAAAATTAACTTATCTTGATCAATTTAAATCCAAAAAATGCAAACTCAGTTTCCAAAGATTGCTTATTTGATTTATTAAAGAACTCAAGTGATAATTCACGCATTTCAAGGCGGATTAAAACCGTAATTATCTCATTAATCACGTTCAAATCCGCAGTTCCCGCAACAGTGAATATAGTCATATTCAAAAAGTCATATCTTGAGAAAATAAAGTCCAAATTTAGTAAACTCAAGTCCTATGGTTTCCTTAATTAATGGGGAACAAAATCCAATTGAAAATTTTGTGTTTAAATATTTTAAACAGTGCCGAAAAATTCAATTAGACAGAGGTGCGAAAATTGAAATGCAGTAAAAATTTGTCAACCCTTTCAAGAACCAAATCGTCTAAGGTCTATGGATCATATCCAAAACCTTATTCGACCTATGGCTCTGATACCACTTGAAGGATATTGAGTATACTTAAGCGCATCACGGAAGCGTGTCGATCGCATCGTATGCAATCGGAGCAACTAGTCGCACTAGTCGCTAGATGCAGCGGAAATTAAAATTTTAACTTTAAAGATGAAACCACATGATCACGAGAACACTTCTCGGATCGTTTCATCAAACCACAAAGTACAAGGAATACCTCTTGAAGCGTGGTTGTGATCGCGAGATCCCAAAGTAGAGATCCTCCTATCTTAAGTCCGATCCACGGAGAATGCGCTTGCGGGCACGATGATGAGTCGCGTCCTTCCCGCAATCCTTTGACGAAGATCCAAGCGTCGAGGCGTAGCAAAATGATCTCCTTCCTAATACACAAAGTGGACGGCCACTTGAATATTAGGGAGACCCCACGAGAATGAGGGAGAGAGAGAGTAGAGTTCTTCAACTCAAGAATGTTGTAACTTGGAAAGGCTACCCTAGCCCTCCTTTTATACTAGTTTAGGATCCAATGGATCTCAATCCATGGGACACATGGATCCAAGGGCTATGCTTGGTCCATGCTAAATCAATGGCTATGATTGTTGTTGGTTAAAACCAACAACATTAATTTAAATTAAAAAATGTTGCAACATTATCAACATAATTTAATTTAACATTAACTAATTAAGAGATAATGTGATAAATAAAATGGAGTCAACCAACCTCCCTAAAATTGGGGGGGCGTCACCCATGAACAATTCATGGGTGACGCCACCTATGAATGGTGGTCAATTTTGGCTCCTTTTTATTTATCTTATTATTCCTTAATTAATCACAATAAATATTCACCAAATTAATTCCAAATTAATTTGTGAATATTTCAATCTTGCCATTGAATATTATGTGAATCATATCCACAACCCAAACTAATTAGTAAATTGCATTTCCAATTAATTAATAAATGTGAATCCAATCCACATTATTAATTAACAAATGCTATTTACATAAATTCTCTCTCTTATATATGTATATTATAAATCATATTTATAACACACATATATCATGGATAGTGTTATTCACATTCTCTTAATCCTTAATAATTAAATCCCATTTAATTATCTTAGATAATCATTTTCACAATATGAATCATATTCATATTTAAGCTTGATAATTAAATCTCATTTAATCATCAAGTCCTTGCTTGGATATTTCATCAAAAGAATTATTCTTGAACCCTTTCAAGAATAATGTGCTTTCTTCGCAGATACTTGGAGATAAGGACAGGGCGATTGTATTATTCCACGTATAGTGACTTGGATATTGAGATCTTATCTCAAATCCAGATCTTACGAACCTCCCACAGATGCTTGATTAAATCAAGACCGCAAATCCAATCTTCTCATTGAATCTGAATCTCATTCAGACCAATGTCCAACACTTGGACTAAGATCGGATCGCTTCTCTACTGAAAGGAAACACTAAAATCCAGACCTGTTTCATCACTCCCTCGGAATGGAAGTGTCATGGATATACAATTGTTTATGATCACATCACCCTTCAAGTATTCCCAATACCTGTACATCCTGCATATTGGAAGACCCATGGTCAACCCAAAGATCAAGATCTATTTTACACTGTCTTCTTCAGGGTTTGATCACCAAGTTTCTCATTTGATCATTGGGATTTGGTATTGATCATATACTTTCCAAAAGCATATATCATACCTAGGTCTTGATCATATACTTTCCAAAAGTATATATCAAACCTACAAATTCAGTCAAGCTTCCAAAGCGAGACGACCGTGCACGGAATTTGATTCTTCCCAATATCTCATGAGTGAGCTCATGTCTTCCGGTTCAGTAGTAAACCTGTATGATCCCTTTGAGAGATCGTATTACTCATATGCCCTTACATGCACACCAGCGCGCCGGTGTATAGACCTTGGTTAGGTCATCAACCTATTGGTCTGCCAAATGTACATACTCAGCCATATAGCAATACATCTGTCTCCGGCCAGAGGATGCGTGCCTATGCTGTGACAGCATTCAACATAGGACTTTGGTTATCTCGATCTCGTAAAGTCAACTCTTTGACCTAACTAATCTGACACCTCCGAATCTCTATTCCTATGCAGAGGACCTGCATCAAGAGGTCGGTCAGATATCAACCTATGTGAGAAAAGGATTGCCATCTCCTACTCAGGCTGGAGATCACATCTTAACAATCATTTGACGGTGCTTGATGAGTCCTCAATCTAACCCTTTAGATATTCATCCAAGCACCAGCCTCTATGATTCAATAATTGAATCAACAGCTGTATGATCATTAAGATAGCCATGGTACATAACCCTAATTGTACTAAGGGACCTATTATGCAAATTATTTATTCTTCATTTCAGATCAGGGAATGATATGTGCAATAACATTTATTGCATAATGGCTCGCCGTGGGCTCACATGTCCAACATGCCTCTCTCCTCTGCCATGCATCCACCTCCTCGTGCCTCCCCCATCCACAACACATCCTCGTCGTCGTGCCTCCTCGCTCTACCACGCATCCTCCTCGTCACGCCTACAACATCCGTCGCATATCAACGTGTCCAGGCCTCCCCCCTCCGTGGTCCATCTTCCTTGGCGCGAACCCCCCTCGCCGTGCCTCCGCCCCTCCATTGTGGTGCAGACTCACGCACATGAGTATGATGGGAGGGTTACGATGTAGCATCTCCATTACCACCGCCTTGAGGTATGGCACATCTTGGCCAAGTCGTCCTATCGGATCTTCTGCCCTAGAGGGACTTCTCCCAAGATTTCTTCGTAGAGTATGTGCTACATGTGCGGATGAATGATCAAGTTCATCATGATCCACTCTTAAGTTCAGATGACGCTCTCTACACCGAGCTCTCGGATTTGCTAATTTGTTGAAAGTATCCTCTAGCAGATAGGAGACGAAAAAGAAGATTCGAACACCAAAGTATTCGTTCGGTGTCAACTTGGATGGACTGTTGCCCTTCTTCTTGAAGAGGATCAAGAGCAATATTATGAAAGAGATGAGGATGCTTGAGAAAGATTGGTATATCAGAACCTGAGAATTCACATTTTTTAGACTATTATATATAACTTCTGTATGAACTCAAACATATATGTAGACTCACTTCATAGGAAGAAGCGTATTTTTGTATATCTATGCGTGTTTTAGTATGGAAATGCTCTCTGTTGTATATATCTATGTGTGTTTTGTATTGTAGTAGAGGGCTCGAGTATGATTCGTCCTAAAGCACTCCTTGTAGGATAAACGATGTTTTGGTATATATGTGCGAGTTTTAGTATAAATGTGCTCTCTGTTGTATGGAATGGTCCACTTTTGTATGTTGGTGCACGTTTTGGTATGAAAGAGGCTCTACTTGGATAAATGGTTTCTTGGTATATATGTACGTGTTTTGGTATATATGTGCGAGTTTTAGTATAAATGTGCTCTCTGTTGTATGGAATGGTCCACTTTTGTATGTCGGTGCACGTTTTGGTATGGAAGAGGCTCTACTTGGATAAATGGTTTCTTTGTATATATGTGCGTGTTTTGGTATATATGTGCGAGTTTTGGTATAAATGTGCTCTCTGTTGTATGGAATGGTCTACTTTTGTATGTCGGTGTACGTTTTGGTATGGAAGAGGCTCTACTTGGATAAATGGTTTCTTGGTATATATGTGCCTGTTTTGGTATATATGTGCGAGTTTTGGTATGGAAGAGGCTCTACTTGGATAAATGGTCTCTTGGTATATATGTGTATATCTTTGTATATATATGCGAGTTTTAGTATGTTCGTGCTCTCTGTTGTATGGAAGTGTCTACTTTGGTATATATATGTGTGTGTTTTAGTATGGAAGAGGCTCTACTTCGATAAATGATCTCTTGTTATATATGTGTATGTTTTTGTATATATGTGCGAGTTTTGGTATGGTCGTGCTCTCTGTTGTATGGAAGTGTCTACTTTGGTATATCTGTGCGAGTTTTGGTATGGAAGATGTTGTACTTGGATAAATGGTTTCTTGGTATATATGTGCGTGTTTTGGTATATATGTGCGAGTTTTTGTATGGTCGTGCTCTCTGTTATATGGAAATGTCTACTTTGGTATATATGTACGTGTTTTGGTATATCTTTGCTCGTTTTGGTATGGAAGAGGCTCTACTTGGATAAATGGTCTTTTGGTATATATGTACGTATTTTGGTATATATGTGTGAATTTTGGTATATTTGTGCTCTCTGTTGTATGGAAGTGTCCACTTTGGTATATCTTTGCTCGTTTTGGTATGGAAGAGGCTCTACTTGGATAAATGGTCTTTTGGTATATATATGCGTGTTTTTGTATATATGTGTGAGTTTTGGTATGGTCGTGCTCTCTGTTGTATGGAAGTGTCCACTTTTGTATATCTGTGCTCGTTATGGTATGGAAGAGGCTCTACTTGGATAAATGGTCTTTTGGTATATATGTATGTATCTTTGTATATAAAGTCGTCATCCAACCCTAAATCTTACAATGTTATTCTTTTCTCTGTCTATTTGGGTATCCCTCTTGCACTAACATCGATGAGGTGCCTCTATAGGAGCCCTTGAGGATAAATTAAGAGCTCTATTACATGGATGGAAGCCTAAATTAGGGTAAATTTTATGGCTAAAAAATATTTATTTGACATGGATAGCTCATTTTAGGATGTCATATTGGGACCCTTGGCTTTTTTTGGAGGTCAATGATCAAGTTAAGAAGTTTGGCATATGATGTTAGAGGCGTGATTTGAACACATGAACCACATATAATCGGTCGATGTATACTGGTATAATAGTAGTCAAAAACTGATTCCTTCTTGGTTGCTAAATTTCAATCTTTTATTCAACACGTATAGACATTCACCATTATACTTGGATTTATTATGGAAAAAATAACATCTTAAGCGGATTATGCAGGACTCTAATAAAGAAATAGAGATCCAATGCGTAAGAACTAGCATGAAACATACACAGTTTTGCATATCAAACTTAAAATCTGAACTTGTATATTACAATGTTCGAGAAAAATCAAAGCATCTACAATGAATCTGAACAAATCCTTAGGTATGGTTCGGCAACATGGATTAGATCTTTGCTTATTTCACAGCTCTGTTCGCCATCATCATTGTTTGTTTGGCATCGTTGCAGGTCCCGTTCTTCTCGCCGATGGACGACCAGCTACTCGATGCCATATGGGAGTGTTTGATGTCACGTTTGAGCACCGAAGGGACATACATTTTCCGCGAGGGCGATCCAGTCACCCAGATGTCGTGGGCGAGAGAAGGTCGGGGAGGCGGCGATTGTCGGGGGCGAGAGGATCGGATTGATGGTCGACAAGAGGGTCGGGGAGGCAGCCATGCTCGGGGGCGGGCGAGAGAGGGTCGGGGAGGTGACGATGGTCGGGGGCAAGAGGATTGGGAACGAGGGTAGGGATTCAGGAGACGAGGGGTTGGGGGTGGGATCCTTGGCCGTTGAATGATTCACCGCCACGTGTCATTCATCCGTGGATTGCAGCAATCCACTTACGGCAGAGGATCTGCTCCCCACATAGGAGACCCACTATCCCCCTGTCTAGTAGGAAGACCGTCCGATGGAGGGTCCACTGCTGTAAGATCACCTAGTGCAGGAAAGGGAAGGAAAGAGCTGTGGTGAATGTTGTGGCCCTTTCAACTCCATAAACTCATCTCCTAGAACCTTATCAAAACCTCTTCCCCCCGCATCACCTCACCTCCTCTCTTCCTTATCCTGTAACGATGGCCTCCACCCGGACGGTGTCGTCCCTTCTATCCACCCCATCGTCCCTCCGCCCTCAAGGTTCCTCCGACCACCACCACCACCACCCTCAGCTCCCCACCACCACCAAACCCCCATCCGCACTCCAATTCCTGCCCCTCCGTTGCTCCAGGCCAAACGTCCCCTTTGCGGTTGCCACCCCCAACTCCGTTCTCAGCGAAGAAGCCTTTCGGGGAATCGGCGGCCGATTTGTCGGGGACGAGAACGAGGAGGAAGAAGACGGACTATATGGAGACGGCAGCGACGAGGAGTACGGGGATGAGGAGGGGGAGGTGGAGGACGAGGAAGGGATCTTTATTGCTGGTTTGGGGCTCCCACAGGCCCTCGTCGATTCTCTCTGTAAACGTGGGATCACACAACTCTTCCCCATTCAGGTATACGTCTGACTTCTTAGTTGTCTCTTGTGATTGGTCTGCTGCCTGAAGTGTCCTCTTCAGGTAAAGTGCTTGGTTGACTGGCAATAAGGACTAGTGCATTTTTTACAGTTTTTTAGTCAATGACAGTGCCTGAATTGGCAAGAAATACGTGTACTTGAATATCTCTAGCTTACACAGAAATTTCATTCACGTTGGCTGGTTATATTTTGTGTAAGTTGTCCTTTGATGCTAAACACAAAATCTAGAAAGTATATCTATGATTTACTAAAGATGAAAACATAAACAAATACAATGGTTATTTCGTTGTTATATGATGCATAAGAAGATGAAGTTTGCATCGTCTCAGTAACAGCTTTTGGGAAATGTGACCCCTTTAGCATTAATTGTTAATTAGCAAGGAATTGCACCTACTGTTAAATGTCATTAAATATTTGATTAAGTCGTAGAAATATAGCATCATTTGACTCACTTTGGTTACTATCTTGTAGCAACAATGTATTGCAAGTTTTTTCTTAATGAATGTAAGAAAACCGTTTATGTGATGGTGCCTAATCTTTGTAGAGTTATCTTGCATAGTATTTTATTTCAGTATTAAGTCTATTTTTTTGAGATACATGGGAGACTCAAAATCAGCTATCGTAAACCACCGCTGATTTTTATGGTGTTTAGATGCCTCTGTTTGATGGAGTTTCTGCTTTTTTTTGCATACAAGCCTATCTGATTGGAAAATTACAATTTTATGACATTGGTTCGTGTCTCTGTTTGCGTAAGCTTTGAGGTGTCTTTCTTTGCATACAGAGGGCTGTGTTGGTTCCTGCACTTGATGGCCGGGACATCATTGCAAGGGCAAAAACTGGAACTGGCAAGACATTGGCTTTTGGGATTCCTATTATAAAAAAACTCACTATTGATGATGAAGGAAAAAACATCTCTAGGTGATTTTTCGTTGGATGGGATTTTCAGTTGTTATCAATATGATATTTTACCATTCCATGTTACACATTGTTTGTTCTTTATTTGATGCAGGCGGTCAGGCCGGCTACCTCGTGTCCTTGTTCTTGCACCTACGAGAGAGTTAGCCAAGCAAGTAGAAAAGGAAATTAAAGAATCAGCTCCCTACCTAAACACGGTCTGTGTTTATGGAGGAGTTTCCTATACCGCTCAACAAAACTCACTGTCTCGTGGTGTTGATGTGGTGGTTGGAACTCCTGGAAGAATTATTGACCTTATCAATGGTGGCAGCCTTGAGCTGAGTGAAGTGAAGTATTTGGTCCTCGATGAAGCTGATCAAATGCTTGCCGTTGGTTTTGAGGAAGATGTAGAAGTGATACTGGAAAAGTTACCAAAAGAGCGCCAAAGTATGTTGTTTTCGGCAACAATGCCTGGCTGGGTAAAGAAGTTAGCAAGAAAGTATCTTGACAATCCCTTGACAATTGACTTGGTAGGTACTGGCAATGGTGCTTGTGTAATCTTTTTATTTTTAATTGCGGAAATAGATATTGGGATTAATTTGACCCGCCATCCCTGAATTAGAATTTGTGGTCCACCCTTGGCCTGATACCAACACTTCTATCCATCTCTCCTTTACTCTTATATATCTTGGTATAAAATGATTATAGAAGGCGGGGAAACTCAAAATGACTAATTTATTTTTCTTTAAAGTAGCTAATTTGTATTTGTCCTCGCAAGAGAGTTATTCTCTTTGGCTCTAGTTTGGTTTTAGTCTGTACAGAGTAACACAGTTGTTTGAGTACTGTTTCTGAAGCAGAAAAACTTGGTTTTTGCACTAATGCTTTGACTTTCTACATACGACACTTTTTCGGTGCTTCCACTTGGTTGCGGCTTTTCCTCATTCTTGTTTCCTCAAAGTTTTTGTTAGATTTTTCCCAGCAGCAAGGAGGTGCTTCGTGACAGTTGAGAATTCAAAAAGCAGTATGATGATGCATACATCATAAATTCATAACATGGCATTATATTGTGTGGGCATATTGTTTTGCTCCTTAACTTGCACGATCTTTGTATTTAACTTTCTTGTCTTTACACTCCCCAAGGACTGTTGCTTATATCTTGTCTCGTGGTTCTACCTTTTTTTGCCATTTCTAAGATAAGTCATAACTCCAAGTTTTGGTCAGCATTTTTTTGTTTGGTTGATAAAGTCAGTTATATGTTCTCTTTGTAATTTTTCCATTACATAGAACTCAACTCGCCTACTATTTTGCTCATCTCAGGTAGGCGATCAAGAAGAAAAGCTAGCTGAAGGTATTCAGCTTTATGCCATACCAACTACAACAACCTCTAAGCGCACCATCCTCAGTGATCTTATCACGGTATGATCCGATTAATATATATATATATATGTATATATGTGTATGTATGTATGTACACAGATACATATGTTCTTCTATCATTTTCATTCCGTGCTTGATCAAACTTTCATTCCATGATTAATTTCCTTCTCATTTGAGGATTATAGTAATGAGCAATTTGTAACTTACATGAGTTTTTTATCCTGATGACTTGAAAAGCAAAATTCCATTTTTTTATCTAACAAATTCATACCTACATTAAGTGGTAAGAAACGACTTACTTTCTTTGGAGCGAGAGGGAGACTTGGTGTACATATATGGCATGAATAAGGCGTGAAGAGAAGGAAAAGGAGGAAGATTGTAAATGAGAGAGAGGGATTGAATAAGATGTGACAAGGGTGGGGAGGAGGATTGTAGATGAGTAAAAGAGGGATGTTTTGAAGTTTGAGAAGGGACATATAGAGTGCATCCAACATGGGAATTGATAGAGAGGTAATGATGATTGGTTGGACCATGATCACATGGAAACATACGAAGGATACTGATGGAAGGCGAATATTTGCTGTCGTGGTAGGACTTCATTTCCCTCATCAAGAATTTACATGAGAAACTAGAAAACATGATTTCCACAGAGAAGATAATTATCAACAAGGTTCCCTAATGATGTGTAGGACTAGTCTTGTGCTACATTAGGGCAGGTGGTGATAATCGCTTTATTATAATTTTGCGTGTGGTTCATACATGTTTTCCACCATTGGATAAGATCGAGAGGAACCTCCTTCTATACATATTTTCCCCTAGGAGATGTTTTTTGCATTCTATGTTATTAACGTTTTATTATTACTCATCTTTTTTGTTTCTGTTTATTCATTACATTCCACCCCAAGGCCACATATGTAAATTTTGGTACCCATTTCCACCCATATATATAAGAGGTACCCCACTTGCATGGTTAAGAAACATTTTTAGTTACTCATACGGTATCAGAGCTGGCTATGCCGTAGGGTTCTCCCGAGAGAAGAGGAAGAGAACCACTATCTCCTCCCCTCTCACGAAGCATTCACCCCATTTTACAACATCATTGCCTCTCTTCTCTTTCACATTCTCTTCTCAAACATCATCGCCTCAAATCGGACTCCGTCACCTCCATCACTCCAGGCCATTGCCCACACCAACACGCTCTCGGTGCCATCACCAACAAAGACTGAAGACGATGCCATCATCATTACCTCCAATGATGCCAGCGATGCCATCGCCTCCCAAGAATAAACTCAATCCCTAGAGTCTCCATTACCACTCGTACCTCACCTCTTGGTTGCTTTTGTCGCCAACAACCACCACTTGGTCTTCTTCACCATGCACAACAACATATTTAATCAACGACAACCATGTCTCAATGGTCCCAGAAGATTCACACATCCCTGGCATCTCAGGACAACGAATTTTCTTTGTCACAAGAGAACCATGGTATCTTTCATCCTTTACTACTTCTCTAGATTGGTTTGATGTGCTGAAAATAGTCATTATGCCATAAAAACCAGCTTTTATGTTTCGCAATAGATTGATATACATAGACTACACCATGATATCCTTACTTGTGGTTATCCTTACTTGTGGTTTTGAAACTCGCGAATCATGTTTGAAATGGTAGACTGTTTTGCTTGTGAGGGGGATATTAAGACTTCTTTCTTTGGCTTTGTCACATAGTCTTAGTCAATAATGAATGTGATTGAAGGAGGACAAGGAGCACATCATTATTGTGAAGAATCTAAGAAAAAATCAGCAAACTCGCAACATGGAAGAAAAAGCAACACTATGATCAAACCATGGATTATTAACAGTTGTTTCAACGTTCATGAATGAAATTGTGCCCTACAAGACTACCAAGTGCATGCGGGAGAAATTATAACATACATATTCTGATGAGAAGAATTTTGCTCGGATCCTTCGAATATATGTATCTCAAATGAAGCAGATGGTTACTCTTTGGACCGAGACCATTCTGCATAGAATTTTAACTTTCAGAGGTTGAACTCATACATACATGTTTGTACTTGTACGACTCAAACTGTATTCCATATCAACTGATGGCTGGATTATTTCATGGAGGTTTGGATTCTCCATATGAGATCCCACGAGCACTAATGAATATCGTGTTTGAGATCCCTTTCACGAAAGCTCCCTTTAATAGGCCAAGCTTACTCTCTAAGATTGAGTTGAGACCACCTCTGCCATTGCTACTTCATGCATAAGAGGCCGCGATACCTTCTTTAGAGGCAGGAACCGTGGTCATGATACAACTAGGCGCATCGCACTCTGATGCACTTTCTGAGGTAGTAGTCATTCTAAGGACCGTAGCTGGGGAAAGCATTGCAAACCTCTAACCGCTTACCAGGCGATATCTACCTTGTCTCTCACAATATCTACAATAGAATATGAAGATTTGTTTTGGTAGCTTAATCATCATTTAGTGACCTCTCAACATACCTCACCTCTTCAGGTGGATCTCTAGACACACCGACCTTTGCTGATCCTTCATGTATAACTTTACAGTAATTTGCATGCCTTGATTAATCAAATCAATTTCATTGACTGGTGGATTCCGACAAATCAAGACACATTTGCGGCAACATACATTAGTTTTCTTCCCTATGTAGCATTCTACCAGGACAATATTTTGCTTCAGATGGGAGACTGTCACTAATTACTGGTCAGGGAGATGTTCAAGATGCTTGCACCACATATCCGTTTGAACAGTCTTCTCTTACCTCATGAATTTACTATGGGTTATTCTCCGAGAATGACTAAAAAACTTAATTGTCGAGCCGTTTTTAATCAAATGTTTTTTATTTTTCAGAATTTGCTATTCAATTGCCCTACTTGCCGTATCTTGGTCATGTGTCCACTTATCAAGGGATTCATCTCCCAAGTTCTCTTTTTTTTGAGGCCAATCTCCCAAGTCCTCTTGTTTCAACTCGAAACCAATTATCTCTCTTTTTGTTGAGGATCATTTACATGTTTTATGGAAGCGTCATCATGTTGTACTGTCCCCTAGCGCAAGCTTCGTGCATGTTTGAGGCTTGGGCTGGGAGGTCATCCCTCTAGTCGATCGTGGCAGATGTGGCAGTAATCCTATTGTTTCTGTTGTGACCTCACAACATGGGGCCATTCGGGCTTGCATTGTGGCAATTGGGTGTGTTATGGAGAATGATTCTTTTTTGTGAAAATTGGTTGGGGAGTTGGTGTTATTTGATCCGATCGTCTACATCTGGTTATCAATGAAGGTTGTCTTGTGAAATGTGCGAGGAGTATGGGACTTTGAGGGCAAGAGATCTGTTAGTGGTGTGATTCTTGGGTGGCACCCAGATGTTGATTATCTTCAAAAAACTAAGTTGGGTTAGTGTTCGGACATGTTATGGAAATTGACGAAATTGACGGGATTTCATAATTTGTCTTCTTTTTGAGTTATTTACATGGTCGTTTGGGGGTCTTCTTCTTGCTTGGAACCCTGGTATCTATAATCTTTTTATGGCAAAACCTTCTCCCACTTTAATTAGGGTCAACTACATGGATTCTTTCTCAAATCCATGTTGAAAGATCCATCTATTTTTTACGATGGTTGTTAACTAACTAACGCAACCCTCACAAGGACATATAAAAAAAAGTCTTTGATTTTTTTATAGATTTAAAATAATCTTTAATCCTTTTAGGGTGGCGTTTGGCTGCCACATTCTGAATGTGGTTCTAATGTTTGTGGTCAGGACTCATCTTCGCTCCATTTTTTGATTTGAGCGCGCTTGGATTCTGGAGGGCAGCTTTTGTTACTTGGTTGTGTGGTACAGACATTCTTTAGAGATGGTCAGTTCGGACACTGCTTGCATATTCCTTAAGCTCTTGGCTTAGAGGAAGATATTGGCGGGGTACAAGCAGGGACTTCGCACAAGATGGGCATGAAGCGGGTGGATGCCCAAGTTGTTATTTCCAAATTCAATGCTTTGAGGATGATCGTGTCCTCACGAGGGAGGGAGCTCGAGGAACACTTGTTACTTGGTTGTGTGGCACATACATTCTTTAGAGATGGCCAGTTCGACCACTGCTTGCATATTCCTTAAGCTCTTGGCTTAGAGGAAGATATTGGTGGGTTACAAGTAGGGGCTTTGCACAAGTTGGGCTTGAGGCAGGTGGAGGCCCAAGTCGTTATTTCCATTCAATGCTTTGAGGATGACCGTGACCTCACGAGGGAGGGAGCTTGAGGAGCGCTTGGTTGGTCAGAAGGTGGTCATTGAAGAGGACAAGAAATGCGAGGTCGAATATTGACATCATTCTATGCAGAAGTGGGTCAGTGAGGGGGATGCGGACCTGAGATTTTTCCTTGTTGTTGCTAGTGGTAGGCGACGATGAAACCTTATTGACTCCATCTTTGTGGAGGGTAGGCAGACAGAGAGGGATAAGATGGTGGGTTTAGTCGTAGTTGGTCACTTTGGCACTCTGAGTAAGCATATAGTGGGCAGTGGTTGGAGTTGGCTTGGCCCAGGGACATCATATCGTGATTCGATCAGGTTCTTTGACGAGTTTGAGATTAAGACAACGATCCACTATCTTAATGTTGAGGGTTCACTAGGACTTAATGGTTTCCCAACTTTTTCTTTCATGAATTTGGGGAGATGGTGTGAGAGGACATTTTGGCTCTCACAGTAGAGTTCTTTGAAGGAACCATGAATTTTTACTAGCTTAACTAGATCCTTATCTTCTTACGCCCCAAGAAAGGGGTCTCGAAGCCTGTGGAGGACTTCTGGCATATTTCTCTTTCCAATGTGATCAATCTTATCGTGGAGAAGGTGTTGTCTAACATGCTACATTTTATTCTGAATGATATCCTATTCTCAAGAATCAGGCAAGTATGCGTGTGCGTATACATAAATGGAAAGAACAGAGGCTAACCTGGAGGCGGAGAAGCAGGTCAGAGGCAGTCGACTCAGCGTGGGCTCGAAGCTCTAAGAGCTCCTAGATCATTGCTTTATGTTTCCAGCTTGGATACGAAGCTCTAGCTGCACCTTCAGAAGCTACGACACAATCAATCTTGCCATGGATCTCGTCGGAGTTTGGTCTCAGTCGTGACTTGACTTTGCCCGATCGCTCTGTCACATGAAAGAGGACGAAGCTGAGAGGTAGGCTCACGTAAAGGCGGATGAAGTGAACAGTGTTTGGGAATGGGGCTTTGATGGAAGGAGGCAGTGGTTGACGGAGGTGGTTTCAACCACCTTCAATTGTCTCACGTGAGGAGGATAGAAGTGACTGTGAATTAGACGAGGATGAAGGATGAATGGTGAAGAAGCTGGTACCTGTCTCGTGGCATGAAGACATGTAGGTTGGCATGAAAAAATGGGGGAAAGTTACCCTGAGGAAAGGTCGCACCTTTTGGAGGAGTAACCTCCCGAGGTTGATGACGAGCAACTACTATTGGATCAGGCGATCCAACAGTTGACACATGGGTGCGGGTGAGTAATTTGGAGCCGCTTGATCGATTTGATCAAAGCGGTCCTCAGAAGGGTGCTGATAGAATGATGTTGGTCATATGATCAAATGATCTGACAGTCCACAAAGCGTGCGATATGTAAAGAAGAGACAACTATGTGGATGAATGTGATTGGGTCACATGACCCAATCAGAAAATAGAGAAATGAAAAAATCTTGTAAATTAGATAATAAATAGTTATATGCACCAAAATATTCAACATGAAAGTTATCTTTTCAAGATCTACAACTTTTTTGTAGAATTTAAAGTCAAAATACATTATATATACGTACTTAATATTTTTGTATGTATTGTTAATGAACAAAATACTTCTTTTATTTATTTTTTATTTTTTGTTATTTTTATAATGAATAATATGGAGTATATTATAAACAATATTATTCGAATTTTATAGGATTTTTAATAATGGTAAACATTGAAAAATAAATGGAACTGTAAACACATCAAAATTGTTTAGAAAATTTATTAGAAATGGCAATGGAAGTGGATCCCACTTCTATAATTTATTTCTAAGCTAAAAAAGAGTGTGAATAGTTATTTCTACGCTTAAAATGAGTGAAGAGATTCGAAATGGAAATGGAAATGGAACCGGATGAAAATGAATCCAATGATTCATGCCATGAATGGTTTAAACCTTAAAATTGGATGAATATCCAAATTCAAGCCACATACATGGATAGTATGATCTCCCCGACATTATCTTCAAGTATCCGTGGCATTTACTCATGAATCCTAATTGGATTAAGATTCATACATTATTGTCATAAAAATAATTATCAATAGTTTATGTGAGTATGATTCGCATATTTTTCATTAATATATTAAAGCGAATAGTCAGTTCCTGGGATGACCAGAAAATAAAGATAAAAATTACAACGACAATGATTTGACTCTCATTTTCCCTCTTAAGCAAGAAAGGGCACCTGAGACAAATATCACATAATGGAATCAAGGGACATCATTAAAGAAAATTATTTTATTAATGGAAAATATAAAATTGAATTGATTTCTACGTACAAATAAGCAGCCTGTAACAAAACTAGACTTCTTTATTGGTCGTCTTGTCCCACAGAGGAAATGTCCTTTTACATGAAATTGCAGAACATGATGTCTATGAAATAGGGTAGGCATGAAATAGGGTAGACGACACTGGCACTTGCTTCCATTATTCAAAAAATGATAATAATCAATTTAAAAATATTAAATTAGGATGCATTCACCTCAGGAGTAGTTAGCATGATGTCTGCTTCACGTAAATCATTTTTTATTATGTCCTACATTATCACCGGTCATTTCTAAGCATGTGATGCCCCATTTCTGCAGTAAGTGCAGAAGGAAAAGTCATTATGAGATTCAAGAGTACCTAAGAAGCACCACATTGTTGCAGATCTTTTCTTGTTACTGCCACTGCGTGCCCATAAGCGTGTTTTCTTGCAATATCACATGCCTCGCTCCTCACAGCATCACTAGAAAATCTTGCAGTCACTCTGTGTACTCTACATGTCAATGATCATCATGTGTTGATGCACTTACCGTATCAACACAAAGGATGTACCACTTGTTGCACAAATATTGAAGCGTTGATCTTTCCTGGGATCTCAGTATGACAATTAAGCAAAGGTTGTGTACATGATCTCGATCCTTGATCTGGTACCACTTGTTGCGCAAATACTGAAGTGTTGATCTTTCCTAGGATCTCAGTATGACAATTAAGATGTCTCATGCCAAACACCATGCATCAAGCAACCATGAAAATACGATATTTAACGATCTCAGTATGACAATTAAGATGTCTCATGCCAAACACCATGCATCAAGCAACCATGAAAATACGATATTTAACGTGGGAACCCCTCTGCATAAAGGAAAAACCACAAAGGGAAAAGATTCATTATAGCAAAAGGTGTTACACCAACACAAACAGGATAGCCACCACTCTCGAACGCATGAATCCCATGTCTTCTACATCTTCTCTCTCTCTCTAGAACTCCGCTTATAATTCCTCTTTATTTATAGGTACACATATAATCCCAAAAGACCCCTACTGAAATAGGACTACAACCAATCTCAATCTATTAACACAGATAAAATTTGATCAAATCATTTTTTCTGCAAATGAATCTAAGTCAAAATCCAATTGCTATCGTGATTGTCACTGCATTTTAAGGACCAAGGTCCTATCTCGCCGTGAAGATGTTGTGGCTAATAAGAAGAAAAAAGATTGGTTTTATAAGATCAAATGATTGATGGCCAAGCACCACTTCTCTGTGCAGTTTGAGTAAAGAAGACATTGAACACTTTTCCCCTGCCCATTCTCTAGATCATATAAGTCCATATCGATATCGATATCGTATCGATCCGCTCGGAAAAAGATATATCAGGATATATCGCCGATATCAGTGGAAATGCCAGAAATAGCTCAAAAAAGCTATTTTGCCATTTTTCAGAAATTAATATCATCCAAGATATTTAAACAACAAATACCCTACAAATACACACTTACATCACACATATCGATCATTTATAACTCATATATCGCACATGTCGGTCATATCGAATATATCGATGTTAATGTTGATTCCCGACTTATAGATATTAGAAATGAATTCCATTCAAGTTCTTATAACATTAAATAACTTACAAATATACACTTAGATGACACATATAGATCATCTGTAATCCTTATATCAGACATATCAGTCATATTGGGCACATAGTGAATGGCATTGAGATGAGTCATTTGATTTGATTCAAAAAATGTACTTAATGATTAATGAGATAATGTTTCTTTGCTATAAAGATTTATCTATTTACAAAAATAAATGAAAAAATGTAAATTAATGCAATATTGTAAAAGAGATTACCTAGAACCAAGAGTTAGAGGATCTGAATCGCCCCCTGCCCTGTTGTCTCTCATAGCGGATCACAAACTCAATGAACTCGCAGTAGTTTTCCCATGTCATGTATGTTACATGGCCTTGTAATCCATGACATACTTCCTATATTAATGATCATCGATCCTTATGAGTATCCCGAGGGCCGAGACGAGGATAAGATGCATTAGATTCGATATCACGAGGTGCACACGATGAGCTGTGATGTACTGGCTTGAGATCTTCGGGATGATGACGACGGAGTAGGAGAAGATCTCTGTGGAGGAGGAGGACCTGGAGGAGGCACATGTGCATACTTGGAGAAGAAACCAAAACAGCCACCACCAAAGAATCTACTCTGGCTCAACTCGGGTTGGCTACCTTGGTAGTTCTCATCGCTGTAACTGATATATCCTCCATACCCACTGTAACTGTTAGAGCCGAGAATACTTTGTTATGTTATTCCATGGAGCCCTAGGGTCTCTTATATAGAGAGAAAACCCTTGGGTATATTACAAAGACATACATACGATAAATAAGAAATACTTAACAATACACCACAACATAACATAAACGTCTACACTCCCCTCAAGATGGAGCATAGATATCAATCATGCTCAGCTTGGAAGAACATCTCTGGAAAGGTCCTCTGAGCAATGGCTTGGTAAATATATCAACAGTCTGGTCTTCTGAACTGACATGTGAAGTGGAAATCAAGCCCTTCTGGATCATGTCTCTAGTGTAGTGACAATCTACCTCGATGTATTTTGTTCTTTCATGAAAAGCAGGATTATTTGCAATGAACAATGCTGCCTGGTTGTCACATTGAAGCTGCATGGGTAAAGAGACATTTACATTCAAATCTTCCAAGACCGCTCCAACCCACATCATTTCTGCGCTCGCTTGTACCATGGTTCTATATTCGGAGTCAGCACTGGATCTTGCCACAACTGTCTGTTTCTTGCTTTTCCAAGAAACCAAAGAGCTTCCTATGAAGATAGCAAATCCTGAAGTAGATTTACGATCCTTTGGA
The DNA here is from genome assembly GCA_037367405.1 of Ottelia alismoides. Classification (NCBI taxonomy): domain Eukaryota; kingdom Viridiplantae; phylum Streptophyta; class Magnoliopsida; order Alismatales; family Hydrocharitaceae; genus Ottelia; species Ottelia alismoides. The sequence continues at coordinate 1,005,613 of JAZKJV010001031.1, read as the reverse complement.
CATCCCGCATAGTCTGCGTTTGCACAAGCTGAAATAGACAGATCTGTTTCTTTTCTAAATAACAACCCTGTGCCTGGGGAAGACTTCAGATATCTCAATATCATATACACGACGTCCATATGAACTTGCCTGGGCTGCTTCATAAATTGACTCACCCGGTTTACTGCATAGGCAATATCCGGATGAGTTATAGTGATGTATAGAAGCTTACCCACCATCTCTCTATATCTTCTTTTGTCCACCTCTTCGGTATCATTGTCGTAAAGCCTCATACTTGGGTCCATAGGCGTGCTCGACGGCCTGCATCCAGTCATTCCTGTTTCCATAAGCAAGTCTGTGACATATTTTTTTTTTGGGTCATCACCATTCCTTGTGCATTTCTTGCAAACACTATCCCCAGAAAATATCGTATCGTGCCTAGATCCTTCGTAATAAACTGGCTTCCCAAAAGGGCTTTGATCATCTCAATCCCCTGAGCATCATCTCCTGTAACCAGAATATCATCAACATATACCATGACGACGACCGTACCTCTAGGTGTCTTCTGGATAAATAATGAATGATCCGCATTTGACTCTTGAACCCCTGTCGCTCAATCAACTGAGAAAGTTTCTGAAACCATGCCCGTGGACTTTGTTTCAGGCCATAGGTAGCCTTATGAAGTCTACAAACCATCTGAGTCTCCCCTTCAGCAGCAAACCCCGGGGGCTGCTGCATGTAGACTTCCTCCTGTAGATTACTATACAAGAAAGCATTCTTCACATCAAGTTGGAAAATAGTCCAGTCACGTACCACAACAACATATATGAGAATGCGAAGAGTCGAGTGTCGAACCACTGGCGAAAAAGTGTCCAAATAATCCACCCCATAGGTTTGGGTGAATCCCCGTGCGACAAGTCTGGCTTTGTATCGGTCAAGGCGCCCGTCTGCGTGAAATTTTTAACCGTAAAAATCCATTTGCAACTCACCACGGATGCGCCCGGAGGAATAGGGATTAAAGACCAAGTCCCTCTAGACTGTAATGCACGCATCTCCTCCTCCATAGCTAGACGCCAGCAGTCAGTCTTCATAGCTTCTTGATAAGTCCGTGGGATGTCAACCGACGAGACAACTGCTGCAAACCTTTCAAAATCTCCAGTGAGACGATGAAAGGACACTTGAGACGCAAGAGGATAGGATGCACATTGCCTCTTCTGCTTCCTGTGAGCAATAGGACGATCAAGGTCATCTGTCACAATACTAGCTGGCGGATCCTCCTCCTGTATCAAAGGTTCCTGCACAGGTGCATTATCTAACCCATCATTAGTGATAACATCAGAACATACCTGAGGCGTGCTGGATGGTTGGTGTGTAGCTTGAGCAGGCCCTGATCGCCGTGTGTAGAACTTAGGAAATGGTGGGACGGGTGGTGGCGGTGGTGGTGGTGATGGTGTAGTAGACTCGGATTGACCCAGGCTTGGAGGTAGGGGTACATAGACATTAGTATCCGTGGAAGTGGAGGAAACTAATCTGTCACCTGCAGGGGAGAAGTACATAACTGGTTCAAAAAATGTAACATCAGCACTGACATAGTACTTGCCACAAATGGGATCATAGCAGCGGTATCCTTTCTGAGTCCTGGAGTAACCCACAAAAACACACTTAACAGCTCTTGGAGAGAGCTTGTCAAGTCCTGGAGACAAGCGATGAACAAAAGCGACAGTCCCAAAGACACGAGGAGTTAGTGAAAACAAGTCCTTGTCAGGGAAAAGAACAGAGATAGGGGCCTTTTCCCCAAGAATGGTAGAGGGCATACGATTGACCAGATAGCATGCTGTAAGTATGACATCCCCCAAAAAGCTAATGGTGCACAACTTTGAATAAGTAATGTGCGAGCAATGTCTAGAAAGTGTCGATGTTTTCGTTCCGCAACACCGTTTTGTTGAGGTGTGTACGCACATGTTGTTTGGTGGATAATCCCCTTAGATGAAAGAAACCGAGCAAGAGAACGAGTGCAGAACTCCAATGCATTATCCGTCCGCACATATTTGACAGTAGAGGAAAAAACATTCTGCACTTCATTGATAAGATTTTGGATAACACTTCCTGCTTCAGATTTATTTTTAAGAAGAAAAGTCCAAGAAACACGAGAAAAATCATCAACTACCACAAGATAAAACCTGCGCCCCTTATGATCTGGGACACGACTCGGACCCCAAATATCTATATGAAATAACTCAAATGGGGAGCAACTGCTCCGACCCTGACGACTTGGAAAGCTAGAACGATGGTGCTTCCTTAACTGACATGCTTCACAACGAAATGACAAAGAAAGAGATATCTGAGGCAGGAGGTGGCGCATTTTCTGCAGCGGCATGTGACCAAAACGAAGGTGCCAAGTATATGGAGAAACGGATCCCTGAGAGTGTAGTGAGACGCCAGCATAGGATTGGCGAACCAGACGATAAAGGCCATTGTGCTCAGAACCACAGCCAATCACCTTGCCCATTAGTATGTCCTGAAAAATGATAGAAGATGGGTCAAATATAGCACGACAGTGCAAATCTTTTGTAATCTGACTGATTGATAATAAATTCATAGAGAATTCTGGGGCATGTAGAACGTTCTGTAAGTGCATATCAGGTAATAAAACAGTCTCCCCCTGACCGACAATAGGGGAATGAGTGCCATCAGCTATGAGCACGGAGCGACCAGACTGAATAGCTCTGTAGGACTGCAGGCTATCTCTATTTCGGCAGAGATGATGGGTGGCTCCAGAGTCAACTATCCAACCTGAGAGATCATGGTTATGACAAGAGGCAGAATGACTACCTGAGGTACTCGCAGCAGCAGATGTACTAGCGGACGCAGAAGCCGCAACGTCAGGGGTATCAACACCCTTTGGTGATGGCCGTGACATAATGTCTCGAAGCCGGGCCACTAGCTCTTCGAACCTGTGATCTGAAGTATGCGTGGATGGAGCCTGAACATGATCAACTACACGTGCAAAAGGAGGAAAAATCCATGCTTGGAATAGCATGTATCCTCGGAATGACCAGTTCGACGACAAAATGTGCACGTGGAACGCACACGACCTCCTCGACCACGTCTGCTACCTCCTCGTCCATGAAAGGAAGACGAACTGCCTCGTCCTTTAGAGACTGCCATTGCTGACGGAGATGGAGTTGCGGCACTAGAGGGAACAGAGATCCGACTCAGCCTCCTGTAGACTTCCTTCATAGGAGGAATAGTAGCATCGGCGAGGATATGAGACTGGGCTGCCTCGTATTCTGGATCCAGGGCAGCGAGTAGAACTCCCACCATAGTGGCATTGCGAAACGTCTTCTGCTGCTCGGGGGTGGCTGTGAGCGGAATTGTGCTCTGTATAATTTCTCGAACATCCCACGTAGGGACGTGTACAGAGAATGGAGAGGCCGGCCATTTTGCTTCGTGGTAAAAATATCATGCTGCAACTGCAGCATCTTCGTCTCATTCCACACTTGAGAGTATGTTGTAGCCAGAATATCCCACATCGCCTTGACGGTGGGGTGATGCAGGACGTCGTTGGCGATCTCCATCGTGAGCGTCCCGGATAGCCAGACCTTTGCATAGGCGTCATCAGCCTCCCATGAGGCATATATTCCCGTCTTCTCCGGCGGTTCATCTTCGGTAAGAATATGCTTCTTACCACACGACTGCATAAGGCTGAGGAACTGCATAGCCCACAGTTCGTAATTTGTCCCGTCCATTTTGACGATTGGTGCCGAACCTTTAAAGGCACCTATGGCGGGCATATCAACCTTTTGTTCTGACATATTGCCGGAGAAGGAAAAAAACTAGGGATGATAGACAGACGAACGGGCGTCTACAAAGACCTTTGTGGATTCAAGTGCATATGTAGACGTTATGCACTTGAATCCATCGTCGAAGTCGGGCCGACCGAAGGAGAGGTGCCGCAAGTAGCGGCTGGCGGCGACGAGAGGAGGCTGGAGAAGCCCCGACGGGAGAGAGTTGGCGGGAGAAGGGGTCCCGACGGTGGGGCTGGGAACCGGCGGTGGGGCTGGGAACCGGCGGCGGAAGGAGGAGCCCTGCGGGAGGGGCTGGCAGCGACGGTAGAGGCTTCGGCCTCGGCTGGCAGCGGGGGGGGGGGGGGACGGTAGAAAAAAACCCTAGATTAGGGTTTTGGCTCTGATACCATGTTAGAGCCGAGAATACTTTGTTATGTTATTCCATGGAGCCCTAGGGTCTCTTATATAGAGAGAAAACCCTTGGGTAAATTACACAGACATACATACGATAAATAAGAAATACTTAACAATACATCACAACATAACATAAACGTCTACAGTAACCATATCCATATGATGGAGGAGTATACGCCTGAGGAGGAGGTCCATGAGGAGGAACATACACCTGAGGAGGAGGTCCAGGAGGAGGAGCATGAAAATATTCAGGGAAGATGCCAAATGATCTCTCATTTTGTGAAGATCCATATCCGCCCAAGGGACTTGGTGTTCCTCCAAAGTATGGGCTGTCAATGTCCATGTAGAACAACGAACATACATATGATATCAAATCATCCATGTAGCTATTCATAGGATGATGGTCACGTCATCCATATGCATCGTAATCTATAGGAACTGGACTCGGACTTGGGGCAAACTGCCCATGTGTGTTTTCATGCCGCTCCATGTATTCTCGCACTGTCTCGAATCTTCTATCATCGTATGGTCCATGATCACCCACTGTTGACCCTGATCCCCCTTGAATATGTCTCACCATCACCTGATCCACCATGACCACCACCACCACCATCATCATCATCAACACTTCCACTGGATTTGGATTTGGATTTCGACCCAATAGAGAGAATGTCATCCACAATTGTATCAAGCTCCACTCCTCCAAGAGGATCCGTGATTCCCCATATCTGGCCATGTAGTCACCATCATATGCTCCCATTTGTTGGCTTATATTCTGATTCGGCCCGTCTCCCGGTTGATCAAGCAGTGGAGCACCGTTGGAATCCAACCACCTCTGCAGAATATCTTTATATGCATCGTCATCATGCATATTGAAAATGTATGTAAGATCGATGAGATCTGTATAGTCTTCTTTGTCCTGCCCCTCCCTTGCATGTTTCATCCTCAATCTCAAGTTGTAGTGCACAAAGACAAGATTATGGGACCTCTGTTCTCCCAACTTGTTACGTTTCTTCGAATGGATCAAGTTGAATGTGCTCTAGTTCCTCTCACAGCCACCGACGGATGCGGTTTGGGACAATATTTTCACTGCTACTTTCCGTAGGTCGAGAGCTTCCATCCCGTACAATAACCACCATTCGACCGTAGAAAATCCAAAAGGAGATAAATCAAAATAGTAAATTAGCTATACATCACGGTCTCAATGGACTTCTTTATCGTAGTCCTTACTAGGAAGAGTACTGCCTCGTCCATTAACTGCAGTAATTCTGCCGAAAGAACCCAAGACATCCCTTAAGTACTTGACATGTACATTGTTTAAAGTCACAATATGTTACATAATGCTCTTATTGAATATTTTGTTACTCATTCATGCACGAATCAAAATTACCTCATTCATACACTAGGTCAGTGTCTTCTCATCCTTGACGAGCTTCTCCACCACAACTTATACAACTGCTAGAAGATCAACATTTGCACCAAGATTGTTCTTGTACTGCTACTTGGGATTGAAGTAATAAGCTGGACACAAATACAAACAATTCTCAAATTTTAATCCATCCAAAGTGCTATAAAAAATGGAAATATATATATATATATATATTTATTAGATAATACATACCGGCCTTGTGAAGAGGATGTGAGAGCATCTTGATTATCACTCTTCTATGATTTCCAACCATACTTTGAATCCTCTCCCAACTACCTCTCTGACATTCTCTCTCATGCAACGTATTGCCTTGTAGATCACTCCCATGGTAGGCTTCTTGTCGTTGTCTACGATCCGTAATGCAAAAACAATCGGATCTATTATTTTCGTGACCCGAGTCACGCCATCCCAGTGATGGAGATCGTTGATGATTGACTCCACTTTCCGTCCTCCTTCGGTCTGAGCTTCAGGTATCTCGAACCATTCGCTTTGGCAACACATGGTCTTCAGCCATCTCTTGTGTTGTTTGACGCTTTGCAACACTAGAAAATTGGTTGCAAAGCATGTGATACCAGACCTCACTAGCTCGCCATTGCATGTCCACTTCATCAAAGCCAACACTTTGGAATGATTGTAAATTAAGGTGGTGATCGTCCGTGCTTGCTCCACCACCTTGGAGACGAGCTTCCTTTTGCTGAAGTCCCTTAGAATTAAATCTATACAATTTGCAACACACGATGTCCAAAAAATACCGTAGCTGCTAAACTTCATTATTGTTTCACTTGCTTTCTTGAAGTTGCTACCATTGCTCGCGACAATTTGGACAATGTTCTCTTTCCCGACATCTTTGATGATGTCCTTCATCAACTTCAACAAGTACTTGTGGTCTTTCACGTGTTCAAATCCATCGATGGATTTCAAAAAAATGATCTTTCCATCGTAGTAAACAAGGAAGTTGATGATATGCCTTCTCAAGTAGCTCATCTAGCCATCACACATCAACATCACCCCGTACTCTGGCCATCTCCTCAGCTCAGAGATGTACTCATTCATCCCCTCCTCTTGTCCAAGATACTTGTTCATTATCTCCTTAGATGTGGGAGCCTTTACTCTCGTTCCCGCTGCGACGATCTTGTCAATGACATGCTGCAAAAAAGGTCATCTAGCGACGTGGGCTGGAATGCTCTTAGAAAAGAACTCGCTGATGGCCTTGCCCACTCTTTCCCGTGCATTGGTGAACATCTCTTTCACCGTCTCCTGCCTCAGATCCTTGCTTGGCTTGTACTGCACGGACCCGCTCCTCGTCAAGAAGGGTTCAAGTCTCTTCCCCTTGTGTTTTTTGGTGGGTGGTGGTACTGGTACGCCTCTAGAACAACTCCCACTGCCACCAACACTATGGAAGCTGCCACGTGCACTATTGAGTTCCCTCCTCTCGAACTCGCTCCTCATAGATCCTTTTGTGGCTCTCCTGTATGCCCTCCTCTCTGTTGCGGGCTGAATGTCAGCGAGTTAGACAAAATCGTCATCGTCTAAATCGGAGAGGACATTGAACTTCTTCTGGAACATGAATTCTTTGAACTGTTCATCCCTTATGGTCCTCTCAACATCCTTGTTTTTCCCCTCCAAGTTGGCCTTTACCAACTCCCTCACATCTCTTGGACAACGAGTGCACTTAGCAACATTCTTGTTGTTGCCAACAAGGTGATGCTTCAATCTTGTAATCCCCCCTCCTCCCAACTGCTTCCAACAGAAGTTGCAATGTGATTTTGATTTGTTGCCATCTAAAGCGGTAGTGTACCTCCAACCATTCTCTCTACTGTCCAACTGATGACCAGAATCATCAGATTCTGAACCTAAGTCAGAGTGTGAACCCATGATGTTGATTACTATGAAATCTGCAAAGAAATTACACAACAAACGTTCGTAAGATATCACTTTATAAGGAGAATAATCAATTACAACCACATGCTAATTAATTTTTATTTTAATTTTCGTATTTAGTTAAATACTAATATTTAGTTAACATCTATCACAATAGAATCTTGTTTTCTATGTCTAGAATCTGAGATTCGATTTTGTTCTTTCATAACTTAACTTAATTTCACAACATAACTAAAAAACTCCAAATTAGTTCTCCCAAATATCTCACTATATTATACATCTAATATTTAATTCACGGATTTAATTAAATACTAATTTTTAGTTGACATAAATCATGATAGAATCTTGTTTTCTGTTTTCTGTGTCTAGAACATGAGATCCGACTTTATTCTTTCATACTTAACTTAATTTCACAACTTAACTAAAAAACCCCAAACTAGTTCTCTCAAATATCTCACTATATTATAGATCTAACATTTAATTCACAGATTTAATCAAAAACTAATTTTTGGTTAACATAAATTACCATAGAATCTATTTTTTATGTCTAGAACATGAGATCCGACTTTATTCTTTCATAACTTAACTTAATTTCACAACATAACTCAAAAATCCCAAATTAATTCTCCTAAATATCTCACTATATTATAGATATAATATTAATTTCATGGGTTTAATTAAATACTAATTTTTAGTTAACATAAATCATCATAGAATCTTGTTTTCTATGTCTAGAATATGAAATCCGACTTTATTCTTTCATAACTTAACTTAATTTCACAACATAATTCAAAGGGATTTTATCACTTGTACCCCTTCGAGATATCGCAATATCAGTTATGCCCCTATCTTTTTGGTAATATCCGTTGTGCTCCTCACTTCTTGTTATTTTGTCAGTTGTGCCCCTCGGGTTAGAATCCATCCATCCACAGTGCAAACGGACGTTAACTTTGAGGACATAGGCGGAATTACTTTAAAAAAAAGGTTAGGAGGTCATTTTACATCATCTTCTTCTTCCTCCTCCTCCAGCTCCTCTTCCTCCTCCCTCTCTGCCCCCGCCCCTGCCCCGCGCCGCCTCCTCCCAGCCCTGCCCCCTCCCAGCCCGCCGCCCACGCCGCTGCCTCTGCCGGCCCCTGCCTCGCATCGCCTCCTCCCAGCCCCGCCCCCTTCCAGCCCGCAGCCCCGACCCCTTCCCCAGCCCCATCGCCTCCCCGTCCCTGAGCTCCCTCCCCTGAGCCACCCCCTCCCAGCCCCGCCCCCTCCCAGCCCGCCGCCCTTGCCGCTGCCCCTACCCCCGCCCCTGTCCCGCGCCGCCTCCTCCCAGCCCCGCCCCCTCCCAGCCCGGCGCCCCCTCCCAACCCGCCGCCCCCGCCCAACCCGCCGCCCCCGCCCCTGCTCCGTGCCGCCTCCTCCCAGCCGGAGCTTCTTGAATGGCCCATCGGGGATCAAGATCCATGTGGCAACAAATGGCCGCATGTGTTCTGCTCTGGGTCTAGAGTTAGCCAGATCCAAGTTCAAGGTTTGGGGCTAAATGGCCCTCTGCCGCAGAGCTTCAACAAGCTATCAATGCTCGCCAACATTGGGATGCAGAGGAACAGCTTCACGGGGCCACTCCCTTCCTTCAATGGATTGTCCGGGTTACAGTATGCGTACCTCGGTTACAACAAGTTCGATTTGATCCCGCTTGATTTCTTCAATGGGCTGACCAGCTTGCAGGTTATGGCTCTCGATTCCAATCCCCTCAATGAAAGCACTGGCTGGGTGTTGCCCACAGCCCTGGAGAATTGTGCTCAGTTAGTAAGAGAGAGAAATTATGAAGAGAAGGAAGAAGAGCAAATGGAGGAGGAAGAAGATGAAGGGTATGGACCATCATACCCTTCTTAACCACACCATGGTTTGAATAAACCATGGTTATTTTAATTTTTTGACGGTCAATCTGACGGAAGGGCACAACTGGTGACGGAGCAAGAAGTTAGGGGCACAACTGATATTACCAAAAAGATAGGGGTATAACTGATATTGTGATATCTCGGAGGGGCACAAGTGATAAAATCCCTAATTCAAAAACCCCAAGTTAGTTCCCTAAATATCTCACTATATTATAGATCTAATTTTTAAATCACGGATTTAATTAATTAATATTATTTAGTTAAAATAATATACGTAAAATCTTGTTTTCTATGTTTAAAACATCAGATTCAACTTTATTCTTCCATAAATTAACTCGATTTTACAACACAAAAATCCCAAATTAGTTCCCAAAATATCTCACTAAATGAAATCTTACCAAAAAACAAGAATATACATTAGCAAATAACTACAAACAAAAGTCCTAACAAATTTCACAATTTCTTCTAAAGAATCAGATTAGATCTTGCTGTTACCTACCTCAAGGAAGCTAAGTGAGAGCTTTGGAGAAGAGGTTTGATGAAGAATGAGGGAAATGACGATCTGGACCGATATGCACCGATATGGGCCCGATATCTGTGCATTTACACGCTGTAAGATTCCACTTGTTGGCGACTGGCCGACATGCGATATGTCGCCGATACATCACCGACATATCGAAGAAATCCGGTAAATAGATATAATGGCTTGTATCGATATGCTGGACCCATTGATACCGATATATCGGCGATATATCACTGATATATTGCGATATTGCCTTCTATGCTCTAGACTTTTTTGAATGAATATGGACATTATCTGGTTGGACACACACTTAGGGCATATTTTGGCATTTAGAAAGGTCACAAATTTTCGGTATTTACTTTATTTGTTTAAACTGTAAAATTGGCTCCTTTACATGGGTATGACAGGAAAATTGCAGTTATTCTGTTTTCTGTCTGATACCTTGCTGCTGAGATTAGAATATGAAAGCTTTCACTTTTGAATTATGACACTGTTTTGCTCGAATTATTCAGGTTTATGCGAAGGGTGGAAAGACTATTGTTTTCACGCAAACAAAGAGAGATGCTGATGAGGTTTCGATGGCCTTGACTAACAGTATAGCTTCTGAGGCTCTTCATGGGGATATTTCTCAACACCAAAGAGAAAGGACTCTGAATGGTTTTCGTCAAGGAAAATTTACTGTTCTTGTGGCCACTGATGTTGCTGCACGTGGTCTTGATATTCCTAATGTTGATTTGGTATGCTTTTAAATTTAATTTTGCAATATTTATTGTGAAGTTGTTATCATTCACACTTTCGTGCCGTTACTCTCTCAACTTATAGTTCATTTTTTCAAATGTACTTAGACATAATCTATATTTAGGTTTGCTATTAGGCCATGAATCCTTATAGCTGAGCCCTCTTGAAATGGAAAACAGTTTTTATATTCTTAAGTAGATATCTTTCAAAGAGTATATTTTGTTGTGTTCTTTTGAGACCTCATGTAGTTCATGTAGGTGTCATGTTCAAGGCATTTAGAAGTCTTATATGCTTAGCAAATAAAATTTTGCAACACAGGTGTGGTGTCGGGAGAAACTTTTCTCAACTGTATCAAATTCCAAGTTACTAGTTTTATTACACATTAACAGGCTAGGTGAATTAGAAGATTGATACCTTATGCATCTATGGAATATGTTTGCTTCCTTAATTCAACATCATGCACGCATCCTGGTTGTTTTAGATGTATTCAAGTGATGCCACTTGAATAAGAATTTAATTTTTGTTAAAAAAATTTGACATCGCTTGATGACATCCATGCCCGCTGATTTCATTTGAGATAAATTTCGAGTTAATTGGGCTGTTCGGTCTTGTCAAATATTCATCTACTGTGTGCCATATGGTTTCATGTTTAGTTCACCATCACCTTTTGGAAGATATTTATGCGTGAGATCTAGGTCATGCACTAAAAAGGGGCTTTATTGAAGAAAATAATATGAAGACCAACCATTCAACTTTTTGACCTTGCGACCATCTTAACCATGCAAATTTTAACGTTTGACATTGTTTCTTTGTCGTGAGGTTTGTATTTTGTTTTGTAGAGAAACCAAAGGGTGATCATCCAGCATGGGATGCCATCCAGGTTTTATTAGAAAAACACATACAGTCTTAGCATGCCCAACACTCTCTATTTGCAACACCTCACACTTACACAGGCACATTCATGATTCATGTAGTGCCTTCGTACTATGCACCATGTTTTCCACATAACATCCAATATGCTTGAAAACTACCGAGTCTCAGTCATTGTAAATGGTCCAAAGAACCACAAGATGCTAACTCATATTACCTTGCCGTCTATGCACTTGATTACCTGTGCCCGTCGCCTTATCCCTAAAGCCCGCCCAAATTTCTTCGCTTTACTCATGTCAATCCACGAGATCTTTATTGTGAATGACACCCTCCTTCTCTACGTCATGCAAAGGGGTCACTCAAATCGCATGTAACATTCTTATTTCCTAGCCCATAAATCAGACAACCACTGTTGAAACCCCTAACCCATTTACTTTCAATGTTGCAGAAGTCGGTATTCATTATTCAGTCGGAGGGGTCATTGAATAAAGAATGTTTGGTATTCAGAATGTTTGGTATTCAAGAGAATATTCAGAATTATTTGGTTATGCATTTTTTAGTTATTTTAAATGTAAAAGTTGTCTAATATATACATATTCTTCTATATTTATATATATGGTCATCAATCAATAAGAGTTCAAGAAAAGTATGAATTAATAAGTTACATATATGGAGCTTTAACATTTGTGGTGATACCGAGATAAATGAGAACCTTTAAAAAATAACAACAACAATAAAGCCTTTTCCCACAATTAAGTAGGGTTGGCTATGGATTCTTTGCCTCCATTCAGATCTGTCTTGGGTCAATCTCGGGCTTATATGAAAAAAATAATATCCCTTCGTATAGTCTCATTCCAACACTTCTTGAGTCGTTCTCGCCCTCTCTTAACTGGCTCAACATCCCAAAACTCGCATCTCCTAACCGGTGCATCAACTGACCTCTGTTGCAAATGGTGAAACCACCTTAAGTGGTTTTCTTGCAATTCACATCTTATCCTCGATCAGAGTTACACCAACTTTCCGTTTGATTGCATCATTCTGAATCCGATCTTTACATGTGTGTCCACATATCCACCTTAGCATTTTCATTTCTGCTACTGTCATTCTCTGCACATGTCTATGGTTCACATGCCAACATTCAGATTAATAGAGCATAGTAGGTCTTACGATTGCTTTGCTGAACTTTCCTTTCATTGTTAAAGAAAATTTTTATCACAGAGAAAAACAGAGGCTCCTCTCCACTTTAGCTACATTGATGATCAAGCAACCCTCTCTACATGCCCAACCTTGCCACCACTGGGCTCAACTTGCAAAATCACAACCATAAAGAGGAGGGCTCCAACCCTAAGTGCAACGCCATGACAATGCATGCAACTTGAGCCTTTACGATAAGATCTGTTAAAGCTTTTCAATAGGTTGAACTAGGGTTGATTATCGGGTCGGGCTGTCCGGGTGGGACCTTTGCCCGAACCCGAGCTTGTTTATTTTTTAAGGTTTTGGGCCGGGTTGCGAGCTGAAAAAATCTGGATGGGCCAACCCGAACTTGAACCCGACCCAATAACTTTTTTCCCCTTAAAAAACTTTTGAATTTTTTTGAAAATGTTTAATCCAACGGGTGATATGGAAATGTCTTTTTATAAAACTTTTTATTTTTTTAAAACTTGTGATAAATATAAGAATCTTGATATCCCTATGTCATTTTGATAAAAAAACTTTGAAATGTTTGATTTTTTTCTCTTCAAAAACTTTTGATTTTTTCTTATACATTTATTTTAACTTTGAAATGTAGTGCGTGGTAGTATCGTTGGAGAGTGAAAATAGGGTTTGAGGGGGATTGGGTTGGAGTGAGCCGCGAGGGATTAGGGTTAAAGTAATACATTATCTATTATATTATATAGGTTTAGGGTCGGGCTTTCGGGCCGGGTCTTCGGGCTGGGCTTCGGGTCGGGCTCTACTCAACCCGAACCCGACCCATTTAGAAATGGGTTCTTTTTTTGGGTTTGAGGTCCAAATTTAAACGGGTTCGGGTTTAAACCGGGCTTACCACGTCGGGTTGTGGGCTGAGTCGGGTTAGCCCGATCCAATGCTCAACCCTAGGCTGAACCAAAGCCCCGATATACACATCCCATGGCTCATAAGTATGATCATTACGAGAAGAAGCCGAACAACCGCTTCAAGTTACATCCCATATTGAGTTTATGGTCCACTTCAACTAACGAGGATATCATAGTCCAACTTCTCATCACCAAGAAGATCGACATCTAGAGACCGCATACCTCGTACCATTATGACTGCTTTAAACACACCATCTTATGCTGAGAAATTACTTCCCATAGCTGCACCCGCCATCCATTGCACCTTCTACATTACTCCCTCAAAAACTAAACCATCTTCAAGGTCATCATGGAATATAATACTTCATTGTGTTTATTCATAGAGCCCAACAATTCTCTTATATAGAAGAGAGAAACCCTAATGGGTAAATTACATACTATAGACAAAAGAAATAAATAACTGTAAAACACTGATATAACATAAAAGCTTTCCAACACTCCCCCTCAAGGTAGAGTACATCTCTGAAAGGGTCCTATGGTTATAGCCTTGGTGAGCCCGTCTGCTATATGCTCACTAGAACTGACTTGGGATGTAGAAATAAGGCCCTTCTGGATCATATCTCGATTGTAGTGACTGTTTACCTCGTTATGCTTGGTTTGCTCATGGAAGGCTGGATTGTTGGCAATGAACAATGCGACCTGATTGTTGCATTGGAGGTGCATAAGAAGAGGCACCTCAATGGCTAGGTCAGTTAGAACTGATCTAACCCACATCATCTCTATACTGCCTTGTGCTATAGCTCTGTACTCTGATTCAACACTTGATCGGACAATAACAATTTGCTTCTTGCTCTTCCATGATACTAATGAATTCCTTACAAATGTTGCAATCCCAGAAGTTGACTTCCTGTCCTTGGGGCATCCTCCGTAGTCTGCATCTGCACAAGTTGTAATAACAAGGGATGTGCCTCTGCTAAACAAAAGACCAGTGTTAGGTGAGGTCTTTAGATACTTCAAAATCATATGGACTGCATCCATATGGGTTTGTCTTGGCTGCGCCATAAATTGACTCACTTTGCTTATCGCTAAGGATATGTCTGGCCTAGTGATGGTCAAATATAGCAGCTTCCTAACTAGCACCATGTATCTCCTTTTGTCGACCTCATCAGTGTCGTCATCATACAACTTCATACTCAGGTCCATGGGAGTAGTTGCTGGCTTACAATCTGCCATACCTATCTCTGATAGGAGATCTCTGATAGGATACTTTCCCGCGTCTTTTTGCTTTGGTGGAGGATAAGGAGGCGTCGGTGGCCTCGTGCTGGGAGAACGGCTGCTGGAGTCCTCGGCTTGCTGCGAACCTTTCGGACCAACGTTTGGACGATCTTCTCTCCTTAATGGGTCAGCTTGCCGACGTTGCCCAACCGAATGATGGTCGGGACCACTGGGCTTGGAAGGACGAGGCTTTTTCCACGCGAAAGGCTTACTCTGCTCTCGTTCCTAGCATTCATGTCGACGACGATATTTTTGTGCGTGACTGCAGATTCTTGTGGGGCCTGAAGTTACCTGAGCGCATTGGCATCTTCTTATGGCTTCTTCGCAGGGGAAGACTATTGACTCGTGATCGGTGTGCAACTCTATTTCCTAATGTTGGGTCGATGTGCGGCCTTTGTGGTGCGGAGCGGGAAACAATCACTCACCTCTTCTTCGCTTGCGGCTACGTTCGTGAACTTTGGGTTGATCTTGATTGGGTAATTTCCGTCTCTTTTCCTGCTTTTTGTGAGAGTTTGAGGAGTTCAAGGGGCAGGGACAGGAAGCACTTACTGGATCCGATAGCGAGATTGTGGAGCATATGGCTGGGGAGGAATGAGGCCCTCTTTGCGGGTCAGAGATTCAATAGGGAAAACATTTCTATCCGTGCTGCGCGGCTTCTGGAGGATTGGTGTACTGGGTAGGATGGCTCTGGTTGTATGGGGGGGCCTTTGCTTTAGGATTACCAATCGGGTATTCCTTTATGCTTTACCTGTTTAGTTGTTCTGTAAAATCTCTTTACATTGTGTTTTTAATATATTGGGGTGATTACCGTCGAGTGTATCCCCCTCTTTTGAGCGTCAAAAAAAAAGACCTCGCTGGTTCTTGGGGAACTCCAGTCCAAGGAAGTAGCATAGACTGCCAAGGTCTTTGGTCACAAATTGCTGACCCAGGAAAGCCTTAACTGCTTGAATCCCCTGTACATTTTCCCCTGTAATGATGATGTCATCGACGTATACCAATATAGCAACAATGCCCTTCTGGGACCTCTGAGCAAACATGGAGTGATCTACAGTAGATCTCACAAACCCCTTCTGTTCTATCACATCTGAGAGTTTCTGAAACCATGTTCTCATACTCTGTTTAAGACCATTGATCACCTTCTGAAGTCTGCATACCTTCTGAGACTCCCTCTCAGCAGCGAACCCAAGTGGCTGATGCATGTAGACTTCCTCCTAAAAATCACTATAGAGGAAAGCATTTGTCACATCAAGTGATATAGAGGCCAGTCCGTGTGACAACGACAGAGAGAAGAGCTCGAAGTGTGGAGTATCGAGCTATGGGAGACATAGTGTCTTGATAGTCCACCCCATAGGTCTGAGTGAACCCACGAGCTACGAGTTGTACCTTGTAGCGATCAATGTTGCCATTTGCTTTATGCTTCACAATGAATACCCACTTGCATCCTACAATAAACTTGTTTGCGGGAGCTATAACAGTACTCCACGTGCCATGAGACTGTAAAGCACCATTTCTGCTTCCATGACCAGACGCTATTTTCTCACCTTGAGTGCCTCCTGATATGTACGCGGGATTTCAACAACGATAATCCCATAATTCCGGAAATTTGATGAAAGCCACTTTAAAGATACCTTGCCTTTCCGCAAGGCGATCAACCACCCTAAATCATTCTCTGATAGTGGTACTGGTTTAGCATGTAAAACTGCATGCTCATCTTGTACATCATGCACACCACTAGTTTCATTAGTCAAAACCAAGTTATCATAATTTACTTGGGGCATGATGGATGCTGGGGAAGGCGTTGGAACATGGAGTACAGGATGAGGTATGTGTGTAGGTGGAGGGGGAGAATAACAACATCATCAGACTCAGATGGACTCATTCTGTCACTTGTAGGAGAGTAGTATATGGACTCAAAGAAGGTGACATCAACAATGACGTAGTACTTTCCCTGTACAGGATCAAAACACCGATAACCCTTTTGAGTGCGGGAGTAACCACCAAACATACATTTGACATCTCGAGGAGCGAGCTTGTCATGACTATGGACAAATGCCATGCACCTAAACACTCGTGGGGTAAGAAAGAAGGAGTCCTTATCAGGAAAAGCAGAGCAAATGGTGCCTTTTCATCCAAGATTGTGGAGGGCATTCAATTTATGAGATAACAAGCTGTCATTACAGCATCACCTCAAAAAGAATGTGGAGCCCAACACTGTATGAGGAGAGTCCTAGTGATATCTAGAAAATGTCTAGGTTTGCATTCTGCTACACCGTTCTGTCGAGATGTATAAGGACAAGTAATCTGATGAATACTGCCCCGTAAGCTAAAAAGGTGACAAATGTGTAGTACAAAACTCAGGTGCATTATCCGAATGTATTATATGGAAGCAGGAAAATTATTTTTTTATTTCAACAATAAAATTTTGAATAATTGTACCTGCCTCAGATTTTTGCTTCAAAAGAAAGACACATGACATCATGGAGAAATCATTAACACAAACAAGATAATACATATGTTCCTAGTGATCAGGTACACGAGTTGGACCCACATATCTGGATGAAATAAATCGAACAAACCGTGACTACTCCGACCTTGACGACTTGGAAAGTTGGACCTATGATGCTTTCCAAGTTCACATGACTCACATTGGAACTGGACTTAATAAAGGAGCTAAGTACGAGGCGACGAATTTGCTGCAACGGTAAATGATCGAATCTGAGATGCCACATGTAGGGGGAAATGGATCCGGCAGAAGGGAAGTGGCACCAGCATACGGGAACAGAAAACATGTAGCCCTCCATGTTCATGGCCACATCCAATCACCCTGCCTGTAAGTATATCCTGAAAAACAAGGGAACTATGATCAAATATAACACGTCAGTGTAAATCTTTCGTAATCTGGTTAATAGACAGTAAGCACATGGAAAAGCCAGGTGCATGAAGAATATTTTGCAAGTGTATGGAGGGTATCAAATGAACCTTCTCCTATCTAGTAATTGGGGATTGAGTCCCATCAACAATCACTACCGATCTAACTGGTTGTGCTGGACTGGATGTACCAAACTGCAGTCTATCTCCGTAGATGATGTAATGCTTTGGAATCCATAATCCACTCTGAAGGATCTGGTCGAGAGCGACCCGTAAATGCATGAGTAATACCCGAGCTACTGGTGGAGCTGGTGGAGGCATGTGCTACAATGTCTGATGGTCCGGTATTAGAAGATCCAACGACGGGAGGTATGATCTCTCTCAAGCGAGCAACAAAATCATCATAGGGATGATCAGTAAGATCAGAAACAGTCTGACTTTGCTCTGCGTCATGAGTTGATGGTGGGAATCAGTGCATAGAGTAGCATATATCCTCTGAATGACCAGAACAATGGCAGTATGAGCATGTCTGAGGTAGGCATGAATAACCTCTGTTGCGTGTGCCTTGTCAGGGGTATGTAGGCCTTATGCTGCTCTGGAGAGGTCGTCAGGGGTATGTAGCTGTGAAGTCGCTTAAACATACCCCTCAGAGATGTATACATGACGTGAAGAGGATGATCACCCTTTTTGATCGTGAAGATATTGTGCTAGAGTTACAGTCATGGTATGAAAAAACGCGCCTCGAGACGATCGAGGCGTACGCCTTGAGGCGAGGCTGCCCTTTTTAGCCTTGAGGCGTGCGCCTCAGTCTAGTCTAATGAGGCGTGCGCCTCAGGAGGCTAAGGCGTAGCCTCAAGGCGTTCCGCCTTGAGGTGGTCAAGGTATTTTGCGAGGCATTTTTGCTTTTTTGAGGTATTTTTTAATGATTTTAGTGGTGTAATTGATAGTTTGAGAAGCTTATAAATATATGCTTCTTTAGGATAATGATTATACGAGATAAATGCCTAAATCTGATGTTTCTTTCGTGCTCATAACTTCATATTTACTATTAATCGTGTTGAAATATTTTACAAACTCTTACTATTTCTCTTTTAACGAATGAATTCATAAATATCAAATCCAACAATACTCATAAACATAACGAGCTTTGCAATATATCATGCAAAACGAAATAGATAGGGTTCACGATTTATCATGTTGCCATATATTATATGTTTGACATATAATATAAATTTCTTCGACGTATATTTAATCGTACTTTTAATCAAGGTTTTAAATCTCGATTTCTATTTCATTTCGAGATGGTGAAAAAAAATAATTTCAAAATTTCGTCAATTTCGACCAAAAGCAACCTAGATTTGTGAAGGAAGGCTATATATCAATATTCCGATTTCGATTTCGATAAGGTGTCGAAATCGAAATTTTTCCGAAATTTCGCAAAATTTCGCGAAATTTGAAAACTCTGCTTTTAATTACATCAATATTTAAAAGGTTTGCTCGAAATAGATATGATTCATGGTTTGTAGTGCGACCATATATTAGACATATAATATAAATTTCTTCGACGTATATTTAATCACAGTTTTAACTACAACAATATTTCAAAGATAGAAATGTATTGTTTAATTCTTTCACAACATTTATAGACAATGAATTACTCTTTGATTGGATGAAAATGTATAGAAAGGGATATGGTGTTGTTTTATCTTCTATTGTGGTGTTCTTATCTCTATTATTTCATCATATTTTATAGTGCAAATTATTATATATTGGGCAAAGAACATATAATTACATTGCCATATATATAAAAATATAATTTTTTGTATATTTTTCTTTATAAATTGAGGCTTACGTCTCGACCGCCTTGAGGCTACGCCTCGCCTCGATTTCGAAGAAAATGCCTTGTTCCGCCTTTCATTTTTTAAAACCTTGGCTGCAGTATCTTCGACTCATTCTTCGCCTGAGAGTATGTCCTTGCGAGAATGTCCCACATTCCCTTTGATGTGGGTTGACTAAGGCATGGTTGCAGAAGTCGGCAGCCGATACTCAGTCGATAGGGTCACTGACTAAGGATTAATCGGTAGTCGGGCGATTAATCAGATTTAGTCGGGCATTAGTCGGTTTTGAATTTTTTTTAATTATTTTAAATATATAAATCAATTTCTAATACATATACTCTTATATTCGTATATTTAACAGTTTTAATATTTTTAAGAGCTTGAAAATTATAACAAGAAAAGAAAAATGACAATATGACCTACAATATGTGCTGAATATGTTGTTAGATGTGTTGAATATCTTTTTTTTTGAGGCCAAGAAAGGGGGAGACACTCCTAGGTGTTCACCCCAAAATTAAATTAAAAGGAGAAACAGAAAAAAAGGTTACAAAGAGAGGCTCTAGGTGAGCCACAAGCTTAACAAGTTCGACGCACGGGTATAAACATTTTCCTTGTAAATTCTTTGGCTAGAGAACAACAACGCGTCCCTAGCCAGCCAAATGGACCAAATCAACGTCAGTGGCCAAAGCAGCTTCCTCCTCGACCGATGCCTGGCCGCTACCAAGCCAGAACAGAAAGCCTCAACGCTCGCCCTGTTCACCCAACCCAAGCATGGATCATCCCAAACAGGTATCACAACCGGACATGAGAAGAAGAGATGCTCCAAATTCTCGATCCCACCACTACACAACATGCACCTATCAGAGATCACGCCCAACAGCCTGGCGCAACGATCCCTTATCATCAGCCTCTTCCTCCCGAACAACCAAAAGAAGAAGGCGACCCTCGCAGGAAGCCCCAACCTCCAGAAGAATGCGCAGTCTCTAACCAGGTCCACTGAAAGAGAGGGAGGGGGACTGCAGATCGCCGAGTAAGCCCTCCCCACGGAGAAAGAACTCCCGCGCCAAACCCAATGGTCCCGCTCCATGGAGGGCCCCTTCAACTCCCTAAGAGTGTCGAGAAGCCACAAGAATTCGTCCAGGCGTTGATAAGAGAAATTGGAACGAAAAGTCGGCATCCAGTTCCCGTCTGACCAACAAGAGGCCACCTGTACATCCCGATCCGTTGCCAAAGCAAACAAACGAGGGAAGCGTAAAGACAACGCCCCACCGTCCGTCCAGTCATCCTTCCGAAAGGCAAAGCTAAACCCATTCCCCAGCAGGGGCCTGAAAAACAACACCCTTAAACCCTAATCGGGTATCTGGGTTGGGCTCTATAGTAGGAATATTGCCCAAGAAGAAATCGAGTGATTAGTCGCCCGACTAGTCCGACTACTCATTCGACTAATTGGGCATACCCGACTATTGCCTGATTTGGGCTAGTCAACTCGGTTACCTTACTGAGTTGACTAATCGGACCGGCTAATCGGGTTACTCAGCTGATTTTTACAACAATGGACTAAGGATATCGTACGCTTTCTCCATAGACACGATACCAGATAGCCACACCTTGGCATATGTATCATCAGCCTCCCATGGCTAAATATCATATATGAATGTGTTGAGTATGACCTACAAGATTATATATGTGCTGAGAATATTACTTTACATTACTTATTTATTCATATATTGTGAGGTTATAAACCCAAATGCCAATAATGTAAAAAACTAAATATGTTTAATATATGATAAAAGACTAAATATATTATTTATTCTTAAGTTCCTTTATATATTTGTAATCCAAATATGCAATCCAAATATGATTTATGCAACATAAGATGATAAATCCAAATATGATTCATATATTGTGAGATTATAAACCCAAATGCCAACAAACAATATCCAAATCATATATAAAAAGTTCAAAAAGTAAAAAAAGTAAAAAAACCTAACCTGGGTCCTGGGAGGCGAGGTTGGGACGATGGAGAAGCTCCGAGGAAAGAGGTGGATGCAATCGGGACCTCCCTTGAGGTCGACGATGACGAGGCGGAGACTCCATCAGTTGGAATCATGCTCGAGCTCGAAGGAGGTGATGCCGAGGCAGATATATCTTCGACGCAGAGAGGTTGGGGGTCGGGCTCGGGCAGAAAGG
The DNA here is from genome assembly GCA_037367405.1 of Ottelia alismoides. Classification (NCBI taxonomy): domain Eukaryota; kingdom Viridiplantae; phylum Streptophyta; class Magnoliopsida; order Alismatales; family Hydrocharitaceae; genus Ottelia; species Ottelia alismoides. Next base: position 983,877 of record JAZKJV010001031.1, on the reverse strand, counting down.
AAGAGATTTGGGCGTGGGGGCGAAACAACACCCTTAAACCCTAATCGGGTATCTGGGTTGGGCTCTATAGTAGGAATATTTCCTAAGAAGAAATCTAGTGATTAGTCGCCCGACTAGCCCGACTACTTGTTCGACTAATTGGGCATACCCGACTATTGCCTGATTTGGGCTAGTCGACTCGGTTACCTTACTGAGTCGACTAATCGGATCGACTAATCGGGTTACTCGGTTGATTTTTACAACAATGGACTAAGAATATCGTACGCTTTCTTCATAGACACGATACCAGATAGCCACACCTTGACATATGTATCATTAGCCTCACATGAGGCGTTGGTCCCAGTCTTGTCCACTGACTCATCCTGCGTCGGAATATGTTTCTTGCCATGCCACTGCATCGTATTCATGAACTGTATTGCCCACAACTTATAGTTTGTTACTGTTGCAAAAATCAGCTGACTAACCCGATTAATCGGTATGATTAGTCGACTCGGCCAGGTAGCCGAGTCGACTAGGGCAAATCAGGCCTTAGTCGGTAGACCCGATTAATCAGACGAGTAGTCGGGTTAGTCGGCCGACTACTCGATCGATTTCTGCATAGAAATTTTGTTTTTTGCTGATGGCTAAGTCGACCCGGTTAAGGCTAACTATTGACCTGATTAGGGGTTTAAGTGGGTCTTACTGTTCGACAGTAAGCCCCCACCAAAACCCTTGTGCATGATACCTCTCCTTGACACTTCTCCGCCTCCACCTCCGCGCCTTCGGGTGTCTTTCCTTCGACTATGATCAACGGAGCCCTCGCCTCCGTGTCGCCAACACCAAGGGAGATCCTAGCTCCCTTTAGCGCATTCCTCCGAGCCTATCCAACCACAAAAAGTGCCGCGACGGTCAGGTTAGGGTTTTTAGCACTTTTTTGTTCTTTTTTTTTGCTTTTTTGAACTTTTATATATGATTTGGACATTGTTGGTTGGCATTTGGGTTTATAATATGGAAACTATGAATTTGATTTAAATTTATCTTCTTGTGTTGCACAAATCTTGCACGTAGAAATTTTTGTAGGTCATAATCAGAAAATATTTAGTCTTTTAGCAACATATTTATCACATATATAGGTCATATTCAACATATTCATGGAATATTGACATATTCAACATATTCATGGAATATTCAGCACATATACACTCTTGTATGCCATATTCAACATATTCATATATAATATTTAATCTTTTAGCAACATATTCAATATATTTAGCAACATACACATATTTGTAGGTCATATTGACTGAATAAAGATACAAATTAGTGAATTTAGTATAATTCATGACTTTGTGATTATGTATTTCAAGTGCGCTAAAGTGTGAAGTTAAAGTTTGTTATAGTGATTAAAATTCTTATTTTTTAAGCTCTTAAAAATATTAAAATTGCTAAATATATGAATATAAATGAGAGTATATGTATTAAAATTTTGATTTATTTATTTAAAATAATTTTAAAAATTCAAAACCGACTAATGCCCGACTAAATCCGATTGTTCTCCCGATTGCCAATTAATGCTTGGTCAGTGACCCTGCCGACCGAGTACCGACTGCCGGTTTCTGCAACCTTGTAGTTTGCAGTGTCCATCTTGACAATAGGTGCCAAACCCTTGAATGCACCTGTAGATGGAGTATCAACTCTGCCTTCTAACATCGTGAACAACAAACTGGGACCTCAGATAGATCCGAAGATGTCTAAACAGACATGAGAAGGTATGACTGCGGGCGTAGATTCATACCGCAACCGCGTTTAGACAAAATGTGATCTGATTTCGATTTTGTACAAGGTAAAATCCCTGAAATCAGACCTAAACCTATGAAAGGAGACCTAAAAGCGCGATTACAGAGCCAAAATCAGACCTAGATCTCAAGAAAGCTGAAGGCCAATGACGAAAAGCAACCTGGGCGGTGCCACAAGGTTGCTACCACTGCCGTTGGAGGGTAGCACAACCATTGGGCTGCTGTTGCGAGCGCCCGATGGTCGTTGGAATTCCCGCAGGAGGATGACACAACCACTAGATGGCTGTTGCGCAACACCGATGTGGGGTTGCAGCCGCACGGAAGGCGAGAAGACTGCTGCTTGTGGCCGTACGGAGGAGCGGTTGCTGGAGCATGGAGGCAGGGTTGGGATGTTTGGCTCAGGGCTCCGATTTAGGACTGCCACTCTGATACCATGTGGGATAGAATTTTTTGTTGTGTTTATTCATAGAGCCCAAGGATTCTCTTATATAGAAGAGAGAAACCCTAATGGGTAAACTACATACTATGGACAAAAGAAATAAATAGCTGTAATATAGTGATATAACATAAAAGCTCTCCAACAGTCATGTGCAAGACATGCCTTTGACACAACAATCTCAACTTTACCAAAATCGACTAACTCCATTTGCTAGATCCCCTGCAACCTCCGCCATCTGCGACATTCTTCTTCGCGACCTAACTACAACACAATCTCAACTATTAGGTTTTCTCTTTGAAGACTGATTGGTGACATGCATGCATAAATCAACCTCATTAATCTAACTTGGTGTTGAGTTGGCTAGGAGTCACACAGGGGTAGCAATATTGAGGGGTATATTAATAATTTCATGTAAACTTTCACTGACCTTAGCATTCTGCTATGAAAGTGTCCTTGGGAGTAGTTGTTCATTGTACTTGAGAACAACTTTGCAAAAGAGAGAAAAGAACCTAGTGTGAGCAGCGGGCATAGACACATTGTTGAACCACACTATGAATCCTCATATCATGTGATTGTGTGCGTTCTCTTGTTTGATTGATTTTCTGCTTATGTTAACTGTATATATTCCCAACACCAACTTACACGGCCGATCTTCATGCAATGAAAATAAATGACCGAGTCATGACAATTATGAGCATAGTGGCCTAAGCTCCCACGCCAGAGGTAGTGAACCATTGAGTGCGACCCCTTCTCCATTCGGGGTAGGACCAAGGTTGCAAAAATCGGTAGTCGATACTCGGTCGGTTGGGTCACTGACTAAGGATTAATCGATAGTCGGTTGACTAATCAGATTCAGTCAAATTTTAATCGATTTTGATTTTTGTAATTATTTTAAATATACGAATTATTTTATGCATGTATACATATATATATATATATTTACATAGATTTGTACATTTTTTATACTATTACAATGAAAGAAACAAAGTAATTGAATTTAAATTATGGAAGGATAGAATTGCATATGATAATAGAGACCCTAGGGCTCTCTTATATAGGAGAAAAGCCCTGGGTAAATTACATGAGATATACATGAGAGAAATAGAAATAAGAAATAAGTATTATTGAGATACAAATATCTCAACATTCCCCCTCAAGCTGGAGCATATATGTCTATCATGCTCAGCTTGGAACATCTTTGAAATGATCCTCTAACAAGGGCTTTGGTAAATATATCAGCAGTCTGATCTCTAGTAGAAACATGAGAAGTAGATATGAGGCCCTTCTAGATCATGTTTCTGGTATAGTTGCAATCCACCTCTATATGCTTGGTCCGTTTATGGAATGCATGATTATTGGCTATAAAAAGAGCTGCTCAATTGTCGCATAGAAGCTGCATGGGAAGATTTACATCAACTGCAAGATCAGTCAAGACCGATCTAACTCACATAATTTTCGTGCTCCCCTGAGCCATAGCTCTGTACTCAGACTCTGCACTAGATCTAGCAACCACAGTCTGCCTCTTGCTTTTCCATGACACGAGTGAGGTCCCAACAAAAATAGCAAAGCCAGAAGTAGACTTCCTGTCTCTAGGGCTTCCTGCATGATTTGCATCTGCATAAGCTGCCACCTCACGAGATGTGACTCTGTTGAATATAAGACCCGTACCTGGTGAAGTCTTCAAACATCTCAAAAACATATAGACATCCATATGAACCTTTATGGGCTGCTCCATGAACTGGCTCACCTTGCTTATAACAAAGGATATGTCTAGCCTGGTGATAGTAGCATAGAGGAGCTTCCCAACAAGCTCCCTGCATCTCCTTTTGTCTACCTCCTCAGTGTCATCATCATATAATCTCATGCTAGGATCCATAGGGGTAGTAGTGCTTGCACCCTATCATATCTGTCTCAAATAGAAGATCAGTCACAAACTTTCTCTGGATCATCATAAGACCACACTGATTCCTGGTGAATTCTAATCCAAGGAAGTAACAAAGGATGCCGAGATCCTTAGTCGTAAACCGTTGACTTAAGAACTCCTTGGCAGCCTAAATGCCGTGCTCATCATCACCCATGACGATAATATCATCGACATAAATCAGAATGCCAAATGTAAGGCTCTATGTCCTCTGAACAAAAAGAGGATGATCCACAGTGGACCGCACGAACCCCTAGTGCTCTATCAACTTTGATAGCTTATGGTACCAAACTCTTGAACTCTGCTTCAGGCCGTAAATCGCCTTGTGGAGGCTACACACCTTCTGAGACCCCCCCCCCCCTCATAAGCAAATCTCGGTGGCTGCTGTATATATCCTAATAGTCCACCCTATATGTTTGGGTGAACCCTCACGCTACCAGCCTTTCCTTATAACGTTCCACGTTGCCATTTGCCTGATGGCTGATGCTTCACCGTAAAAATCCATTTGCACCCCACAATAGAGGCACTTGGAGGAGCAGAAACACCGCTCCAGGTACCACATGACTGCAAAGTGATCATCTCCTCTTCCATGGCAAGTCGCCAGCTACTATCCTATACTGCCTCTTGTTATGTTCGTGGAATAGTGACAGTAGAGAGTCCCACAATAAACCTACTGTACTCTTTTGAAAGATGATCCAAGGAAATATAAGCAAGTAGAGGATAAGTGGCACAAGTACGACATGGCTTCCTCAAGGCAATAGGTACATCTAGATTATCGACCTCTCTGTTCTCTGATATCAACTCCTCCTATATAGTGCCCTGTGGTAGAAGCATGTCACTTGTGCCATCAATAGAAGCAATATGTTCAGTACATACCTGAGGCATGTTGGATGATGGGGAAGGCGCATGAGCAGAAGGACGAGTAGAGGGCCTGCGAATGTAGAACCTTGGCAGAAACTGAGTCAAGGTAGACGGTGGTAGAGATGACTGTGGCTCAACATGGGGTGATGATGGTGGAGATAACGGAGATGGTAGAACAAAGACATCGTCACCATAGTTGGAGTTAGACAACCTGCCACCTGTAGGAGAAAAATACATAATAGACTCAAAAATGTGACATCAGCACTCATAATACTTTCTTCTTACATGATCAAAATATTTATACCTTTTTTGGATACGAAAATAACCAACGAACACACATTTGACAGTTCTTAGAGAGAGCTTGTCATTATAATGTACTAAGCCTTCTCCACTATAAGTAGGATCAGCTACATGGATTCTTGCTCAAATCCAGGAAAAAAATTATGAACAAAGGCCATAAACCCAAAGACCCTAGGAATAAGGGAGAATATGTTCTTCTCGGGAAATATAATCGAAAAAGGCGCCTTTTCTCCAAAGACCGTGGAAGGCATGCAATTCACTAAGTAGCATGCAGTGAGGACTACATCACCCAAAAATGAATGAGGAGCTCGACTCTGAATCAAAAGAGTCCTCGTGACATCAAGAAGATGAAGGTGTTTGTGTTCAGCAACACCATTCTGCTGCCAAGTGTAAGCACAAGAAGTTTGATGGACAGTACCAAGAGAGTTGAGGAAGTTAGACAACTGTAAGTGGAGAATTCCAAGACATTGTCAGTGCGAATAAACTTCACATTAGCAGAAAATATTCTTTATTTCAACAAGACATGATTTAATGACAGGACCAGCTTCGGACTTATTCTTTAACAAGAAAACCCAAGATAATATCGAAAAATCATCCACATCGACTATATGGAACCAATGTCCTTGATGACCAGGAACACGACTAGGACCCCAAATGTCAAAATGAAATAACTCGAATGACTGATCGCTGTGGTGACTCTGACGACTCGGAAAAGAACGATGGTGCTTCCCAAGCTGATATGCCTCACACTCCAAGATGGTATGAGTATATATCTGAGGGAGAACATCACACATCTTCTGCAGAGGAAGGTGTCCAAAGAGAAGATGCCACATGAAAGGAGAAACATATCTAGAAGGAATGGTTGCAACACCAACACATGGTGACTGAACTCGTCTGTAAAGCCCTCTCTGCTCACGGTCACATCCAAGCACCCTGTCCATGAGTATGCCCTGAAAAATAAGAGACGAGGTGCTAAATATGCATGACAATGTAAATCTTTTGTGATCTGACTTATAGACAAAAGATTCATATGAAAATCGGGTTCATGCTTGACATTCTGCAATCATATTGAGTGTGCCATGATAATCTGCCCCTAGCCAACAATGGGTAAGTGAACCCCATTACCAATCATCACTGATCTCCCATGAGGGAGAGAACTGTAGGAGCTAAACTGCGCTCTATCTCCACACATATGATGTGATGCTCCAGAGTACATGATCCAACAAGTAAAGTTCGAGCTGATACAACTGGTAAGTGCATAGGCTATACCTGAGGCTCTGGTGGAGGCTCTGACAACAACAATTATATCGACAGATCCTGTAGGAGGTGCAGTCGGAGTAGTTATTATCTCCCTTAATCGAGAGACAATGTCATCAAACCTCGGGTTCAGAGTAGGAGAAGTAGTCTCTGTTTGCTCGGTTAATACGTGCAGGTGCTGGGTAACCGTGCTTCTGATAGCATGTGTCCTCTGAATGACCTAGCCTACAACAGTATGTGCATGGACCTCGTTGACGTCACCCTCCTCGACCACGTGCACTACGACTACGCAACTGAGAGGTACCCCCTCTGTCACGAGAAGCTGCAATCGTAGAGGGGGTATAAGTCATTGAAGTGGAAGAACTGATAACTCTGCCTAGTCTTTTGTAAGCTTCCTCCATTGAGGAACAATCTCTCATGTGAGGAGCTGCACCATCATATTCAGAATCAAGACAGGATAAGAACACTTCACTGGCATCTCTATAGGCCTGCAACTGCTCTAAGCTCGGAGTGATAGGCATAAAGCCGTGAAGCCTCTCGAACATGCCACGAAGATGTGGAAAATGGACATGGAGAGGTCGACCATTCTGCTTGGTCGAAAAGATGTCATACTGAAGTTGGCAGATCTTGCTCTCATTCTTAGCTTGCTCATATATGGCAGCTAGTATGTCCCACATAGCCTTGACTGTGGGCTGATTGACTATGTCATTGGCAATTTCCGCGATGAGCATCCCATATAGCCAAATCTGTGCATAAGCATCGTCTTGCTTTCAAGACACATTAGCCCCTATCTTGTCCTTCGGCTATGGATCAGTCAGGATGTGCTCCTTGTTATTGCATTGTATGATGGTGCGAAACTGCATGGACCACAATTCGTAGTTGATCCCATCCATCTTAACGATGGGTCTCGGACCCTTGAATGCATCAGACAATGAAAATAAATCACCCTTGTTGTCTGACATGATTACACCAAGATGCCGGAAACATGAACTCGACAGGGGAGTAGACTACTTTGAAGGTGTCTACATAGTCATACTTAGGAGTGGTTGTATGTGTAGACTCATACAACCATCCTCTTCAACCCTTGTTGCTTGCGACAATCGGAAAACGCGATTTACATGTACGAAATCGTGTTTTTCGATCAAAAATAGACCAAGTACGTAGCAGAAATCAGCCTTACGTGCCGATGGTGATCCGACAATCGGAGGCGCCGGGTTCCTAGTGCTGCGACGATGGCCCGACGACCTGGGGGCCGAGCGACGACGACCTGGGCAGCGGCTGCGAAGCAACAACAACTGAGGTGGCCTGGTCGAGGCAACCGAGGTGCCCTAGCGGCGGCGGCAAGCTGCGAGGCGGCCTAATGGGGGAGGCCGAGATGGCCTGGCGACGGCAAGGACCCCGAGCTAGGGTTTTGCGAGGCTTGCAGGTGGGGAAGGGGATTTGGGTCAAGGCTCCGGTCTAGGACCGTCGTTCTGATACCATGTGGAAGAATATAATTGCATATGATAATAGAGGCCCTGGGACTCTCTTACATAGGAGAAAAGTCCTGGGTAAATTACATAAGATATACATGAGAGAAATATAAATAAGACATAAATATATCGAGATAAAAATATCACAACATAAATAAAACACTAAATGTATTAGAATAAGTTTGCTATTAAAAAAAAATAAAAAAATAGTATCTCCAAGCAAAAATCGACCGACTAGTCGGCCTAGTCGAAAATAGGCAATACTCGATTGCCCACCCCACCTACTCGACTAGTCGGGCCTGTCGGGGAACTTTTACAACACTGGACAGGACTGACCCCCTGACCTTGCAATGGACCCTTAGCAGACCGACAGTGACCCTTTTGGTCCTCAGTGACCTCCTAACACTTCTCCCACTCCTTCCTTCCCTGATCCTTTGCTTCTCTCCCCCTCCATCCAAACCTCGTGAAGTGCGCGGTCACCTGTTTTATGCGTTTCGCAATGCATTTCACAGTTTTTGGTGTTTTTGCTTGTTATGCTGGTGATTACACATTTTGTGTAGTATTTTAGGGGTGAATTTATATTGTTCTGTTTTTTTACAGATTATTCACTACGAGCTACCAAATGATCCAGAAACATTTGTCCATCGATCTGGACGTACTGGACGTGCTGGAAAAGAAGGAAGTGCCATTTTGATGTTTACAGGTAGTCAGAGGAGGACCGTCAAATCTCTGGAGCGTGATGTTGGATGTAGGTTTGAATTTATCAGCCCTCCTAGAATTGAGGAGGTTCTAACATCTTCAGCTGAGCAAGTTATTGCTACACTACAAGGAGTGCATTCTGAATCGATACAATTTTTCCTTCCAACTGCTGAGAAATTAATCGAGGAGCAAGGGAAGGAGGCTCTTGCTGCTGCATTAGCACATTTAAGTGGTTTCTCTCAACCGCCTACTTCACGTTCGTTACTCAGTCATGAACAGGTGAATTCCTTATTTATTTATTTTTGCATAAATATGAGTAGAACAGCTTAAATAAGGGAAGGATCTTGGATAGACTTGCCATTAGTGCCTTGTGGTATTCAACCTTCTATATGCGAACAAAAATCTGGAGTTGAAATTATGTTCTGCACCTTTGTTTAGGAAAGGTATCTATATTAGGCATAAATTCATCGAAATTGGGCCAAGTTGCTAGCATATTAGTGTATTGGATTGTTCAGAGTCAGAAAAATTATGTCATGAAATAGAATTTTTGGTTAAAATTGTTATTAAGTGGTTATTAAAAAGCAGAATGCTAAAGTTTGAAATGGTATTTATTTATTTGATTATTTCTACTCTTGTGGGGATCTAACTTTGGGTAATCATGCACGATTTTTTATATTTTTATACATGTCCTTTTTCCATAGCTCACATGTTGCCGAAATCTCTCTAAGTTCTATTTTTATCCGCCTGCTAAAGTTTACAAAGTGGTTCTACTGGACCTTATTTTCTCAATATAACTCTTGCCAGTTTGAAGAAAAGGAAAAAAATACTTGTTTATTATCAGACCTTAGATGACCTTCTCATAAGATAGGAAGTTTAAGGTAAACATCGTGGTAATATTCCAGCCTAGGGTTTGAACATATCACAGAAATACCCTGGTCTAAGGTTTAATGAGAGGAAACAAGCGAAACAGTTATTTTCAGACCCCCCAAGGGGAACACATGCATCTATAATGCCCAACTTGAAAACAAGCAAACGCAGTTTTCTTGGAAGTAGCTTGTGAGGATGTAAGTGCGCTGAAATTTGAAGATGATGGTATAGTAATTTTCTTTTAGAGATTAATGGGGTTGCCCCTTGGGGGCAGCCAACATGGCTGCCCCGCCCCCTATTTTCGACATTTTTTTATTTTTTTTTGAAAAATAAAACCATGTATATTCATCCCTATATCCCTCCTTTATGTCATTCGAATTTCGTCAGAAACAGAGACTCATACGGCTTCCATCGAGATGGTGTCGATTTAAAAGATCCTGTTACCATTAAAACATGACTGTCTGGATGGAGGCCGTAGTAGTCTCTGTTTCTGACGAAATTCGAATGGCGTATAGGAGGGATATAGGGATGAATATACATGGCGATATTTTTTAAAAAAATAAAAAAAAACGTCGAAAATGCCGCGGGGGCAGCCCTTGGGGCAGCCCTATTAATCTCTTTCTTTTATTGTACCGCATATTGATATTATGACAATCGCGTTAAATATGCTTGGTGCACTCATGTGAAAAAGGCAACACCAGATTGGGCAACGACAACTTGCTTTTTTGTTTCTCCAAGTAATGGTGTTGGTCCAATCGAAGTGGCAGTAATAGAATGCAATCTAGGGAACTAGCATAATCCACATCAAATATGAACATACATCTATGGTGAGCTGTTCAAGTGGCGAAGGATTAGATATTACATCCTCTTGGTGAGTCGTGACTGTAACTCCATATATGGATGTTTGGAGTGATAATATGGTATAATAGTTTGCTTACTAAGCTCATATAAAATGCGATGTCTTCAAAGTAATATCTATTAAGGATGTAGAAGTTGATAGTCAGTATTCAATCAAAAGAGTCACGGACTAAAGATTGATCATCGGTTAGATGACTAATAAGATTGATTCAATTTTGCACTTTTAATATTTTAAATCTAGAAAATGTATTTTTAAATACTATTATTTATATAGATCGAGATTTCCTCGTTATTCATATTAATCAAATAATAATAATTAAATTCCAACTAAACAATAAGCATCTTACTCAGTTTTAATCTAGAAATAACATCATCACCTAGATGGAAAGCGTTTGACGTCGGAAGGAGCGATTGAGGTGGGAGGTTAAAGGAGGGCTGAAGGATTAGAAGAGGGCTACCAAAAAGATTAAGGAGAGGTACATGAGAGTTACCAAACAAGAGGGTGAGTGGGAAGAGGAAGATTGGTTGCTCGTTTCTTACCAGAAATGAGGTCATCGTTGTTCTAGATGTGGTTTTTATGTTCGTCGTGCTTTGTCGTGTGCGATGTTTCGGATGTGGAAAGGAAGGCCATCGGAGGGCAGCTTGCCCACTGCTCTTGCAAGCTGGTCTGGGTGCTAAAAAAGTAGGATCTGTGCGCCACACATCACCAGGCGTACGCACATCAGCGCGTCGATGGTTCGTCAAGGAAAAAAGCACCGGCCTCGGAGAATTTCGAGATCCTCATTGGATACTCTTCAACCATACGCACATTAACCAAGGAGCTCCCTATGAGCACTACAAAGCCAGAGGTAGACTTCATGTCCTTGGAAAATACTGCAGAATCTGCATCTGCATAAGCTGTAATGACAATGGACGTGCCTATGCTTAATAAAAGACCGATTTTTCAGATACCTCATAATCATGTGGACTGCATCCATATGTGCCTGTATAAGCTGCTTCATCAATTGGCTCACTCTACTCACTGCAAAAAATATATCTAGCGTGTTGATGGTCACATATATGAGCTTCTCAATGAGCTCCCTGCACCTCCTCTTGTCTACCTCCTCTCTGTTGTTATCATACAACTTCATGCTCAGATTCATGGGAGTAGTGGTAGGCCTACAATCTGCTATGCTCATCTCAAAGAGAAGATCTGTAACGTACTTCCTCCAGGTCATAACAAGACTTCGTTGGTTCCTAGCGAACTCAAGTATGATGAAGTAATGTAATCGCCAAGGTCCTTGGTTACAAACTGCTGCCAAGGAAATCCTTGGCTGCTTGACCCTGCATATCATCCACTGTAACAATGATATCATCAACGTAAACTAGTATATCAGCTGCACCTCTCTGAATCCTTTGAATAAACAATGAATGATCTGCATTTGATCTCTTGAAAGCCTGTATCAAATCTAAGAGCTTTTGAAACCATTCTCTTGGGATTTGCTTAAGGCCATAGATAGCCTTACAAAGTCTACACAACACATGAAACTTCCCCTCAGCAGTGAACCCTAGTGGCTGATGCATGTAGGCTTTCGCCTGCAGGTCATCATACATAAATACATTCTTCACATCAAGCTGATGTAGGGGCCAATATCATTCACTGCAAATGGGAGAGGATCCACAGTATAGAATGGAGAGCCGTTGGAGAGAAGGTACCCTGAAAGTCCACTCCATACCTTTGGATGAACCCACAAGCTACTAGCCTCGCCTTGTAGGGATTGACGCTAACATTTGCTTGGTGCTTTACCATGAACACCCATTCACATCCCATGATAGAAGCTCCTATAGGGCTGTAACAATGCTCCATGTGCCACGTGACTGTAATATTATCATCTCCTTTTCTTTTGCAAGATGCCATAACTGTCATGTGTCGCCTCCTGGTACGTCCGTGGTATCTCTGTGGCTAACATCCCCGTGACAAACCTCATGAAATCCTCTTAGAGTCACCTCAAAGAAACATGGGTTGCAAGAGGATAAGTAGCACATGTACATCTCCGCTTCTGTGGAGCTATGGGCACACCAAGATTACATACCTCCTCCTCCACCTTTAAACTGGTCTCCTGAGAGGGTACCTGAGAGGGTACCTGCTCATCTTATAAATTTACATTATGCATGGACAAATAACTAATGCCATCAGTAGAAACAATGTGCGCAATAGATACCTGGGGCATACTGGATGGTAGGGAATGTTCACGAGCAAGGGGAAACATGGGAGGCCTGGGAACATAGCATGGCAACACTTCTGCCAAGGTACTAGGTGGTGGTGGAAGAGTACTTACATGATCAAGTGGTGATGGTGGACGTGGTGGTGCCAGAGGAGGAGGCACATATACCTCCTATACAAAGTCAGACAGAGTCAACCTATCACCTATAGGAGAGAAATACATAACATATCCAAAAAAGGTTACGTTAGCACTGGCATAGTGCTTCCATCGAATATGGTGGAAGCAACAGTGCCCCTTCTAGGTTCGAGAGTAGCCAATAAAGACACACTTGACAGCCTTAGGGGAGAGCATGTCACGACCACGAGTCATGTTGTGAAGAAAGGTGACAAAGCTAAATACTTGGGGTGTAAGGGAGAACATGTCCTTCTCGGGAAACACAATTGAGAAAGGAACCTTTCCTAAAACAGGAAATGACATACGATTCACCAAGGAGCAAGCAGTGAGAACTGCATTACCCTAGAAAGAGTGTGGAGCATGACTCTGGGTTAAAAGTATCTTGGTCACATCAAGTGATAGTGTTTGTGTTCGATAACATCATTCTGTAGAGAAGTGTAAGCACATGAGGTATGGTGTATGTTGGAAAACGTGAATGAGTCATTTATTCCATAGCCCTAGGCTCTCTTATATAGGGGAGTAGCCTATGGGTAAATTACATAGAAAGGATAACAAGAGAAATAAAACAGCAAAGAGGTACAATAACTCAACGTGCGTCAACACTCCCCCTCAAGATGGAGCATAGATGTCAATCATGCTCAGCTTGGAAGCACACTTCTGAAATGGGCCACGTAATAATGCCTTGGTAAAAATGTCTGCCGTCTGGTTCTCTGAAGTAACGTGGGATGTGGTAATAAATCCTTTCTGGATCATATCACGTATGAAGTGACAATCCACTTCAATATGCTTGGTCCGCTCATGGAATGCAGGATTATTAGCAATGAATAAAGCAGCCTGATAATCACATTCCAAGTTCATAGGAAGTGGTATATCTAAACATAGATCTGTCAGCACTGCTTTCACCCACATCATCTCTGTAGTAGCCTGGGCCATAGCCCTATATTCGGATTCAGCACTGGATCTAGCTACCACAGTCTGCTTCTTGCTCCTCCATGAGACTAGGGCATCTCCGACATAGACAGCGTACCCTGAGGTGGACTTTCTATCCTTAGGACATCCTGCATAGTCTGCATCTGCGCATGCATAGACAGAAATCCCCTTTCCTTTCTTAAACAGCATACCTTTACCTGGAGAAGATTTGAGGTATCTAAGTATCATGTGTATTGCATCCATATGCACCTGGCGTGGCTGCTCCATGAACTGGCTTACACGGCTCACTGCAAATAATATATCTGGCCTAGTGATGGTAACATATAGCAGTTTGCCTACCAGTTCTCTGTATCTTCTCCTGTCAACCTCCTCTGTGTCATCATCATACATCTTCATGCTAGGGTTTATAGGTGTCGTAGCAGGTCGACACCCTAGCATACCTGTCTCACTTAGTAGATCTGTGACATACTTCCTCTGTGACATGACAAGTCCATACGGATTTCTAGCAAACTCCAGCCCCAGAAAATATCTAAGGACTCCCGGGTCCTTGATGACAAACTCGGTTCCTAGCCTTTCCTTTGCCTGCTTAATGCCCTGGTCATCATCACCTGTAATCAAGATATCGTCAACATAAACCATGATTACAACAGTACCTCTTGCCGTTTTCTGTACAAACAAGGAATGATCAGCATTTGAACGTTTGTATCCTTGTTTCTCAAAGAGGTCTGACAGCTTCTGGAACCACGCTCTGGGGCTCTGCTTAAGGCCATAGATAGCCTTATGTAATCGGCAAACCTTGGAACACTCCCCCTCAACAGCAAAACCTGGTGGCTGTTGCATGTAGACCTCCTCCTGCAAATCGCCATACAGAAAGGCATTCTTCACATCCAGTTGATATAGGGGCCAGTCTTTAGTGACTGCAACAGATAAGAGGATCCGTAGAGTGGAATGACGAGCCACCGGGGAGAACGTGTCAAGGTAATCTACTCCATATGTCTGTGTGAATCCCCTTGCAACTAGGCGTGCCTTGTACCTGTCAATGGAGCCATCTGCATTATGTTTCACTGTAAACACCCATTTGCAACTCACCGGGTTGACATCTGGAGGTATAGTAACCAAGCTCCATGTTCCTCTGGACTGAAGTGCTGCCATCTCTTCCTCCATTGCTAGCCTCCATCGAGAATCCTGCAAGGCCTCATGGTGATTCCTTGGAATATCTGTAGCTGAAAGTGCCAACGCAAACGTCTTGAAAGGTCCAGATAGCCTCTCAAACGACACCACTGCTGAAACTGGATACTGGACACAGCTTCTCTTTGACTTGCATAGAGCGATTGGAACATCTAGGTCCTCTGTGGTATCAGCATGCTCCTGTGATACATCCTGCTGAGTAATGTCGTCAGATTCATCAACATTAATATTTTCATTACATACCATAGGCGAGCTAGTTGACTGGTCAGGACCATGAGCTTGATTCGGCCTTCGGGTGTAATGAAATGGTAATGGAGGTACTATTGATGGCATTGGTGGTGGTGGTGATGGTGGTGGTGGTGATGGTGATGATGGTGGTTGAGATGTTGGTGGTGGTTGAGATGTTGGTGGTGCCATGAACACAATATCAGGGGATATAGATTGTGGCTGCATGTTCCCAGATTCTGAGAAGTACATGATGGATTCAAAGAATGTAACATCTGTACTGATCACATACCGCCGACGCAGAGGGTCAAAACACTTGTACCCCTTTTGAGTTCTGGAGTACCCCACAAAGACACACTTGACAGCCCTAGGAGAGAGCTTGTCAGAACCGGGCGACAACTGATGGACAAATGCGACTGACCCAAACACACGAGGGGTAAGAGTGAACAGATCCTTGTTAGGATAAACAAGTGAGAAGGGAATCTGTTCATTCAAGACGGACGAGGGCATACGGTTTATAAGATAACATGCAGTAAGGACTGCATCACCCCAGTAGGAATACGGAACATGACTCTGAATGAGAAGAGACCTTGTGACATCAAGAAGGTGACGGTGTTTTCTTTCTGCAACCCCATTCTGTTGGGACGTATGGGCACAGGATGTTTGGTGAACAATTCCCTTAGAAGAGTAGTAGTTGGCTAGATTATTGGTGCACAATTCTAAGGCATTGTCACTTCTCAAAAATTTGACAGTTGTGGAAAAGACATTCTGAATCTCATTTAGAAATTGAATAATAATATTTCCAGCTTCAGACTTATTTTTCATTAAAAATACCCATGATGCTCTAGAGAAATCATCCACAAAAACAATATAATACCTGTGTCCCTGAAGATCGGGAACACGACTTGGACCCCAAACATCAACATGAAACAACTCAAATTTGGAGTTACTACTCCGACCTTGACCACTGGGAAACGATGACCTGTGATGTTTTCCCAACTGACACGCCTCACACTGGATAGGTGTGTGAGAAAGACTATAAGGTAAGACACGACACAACTTCTGAAGCGGGAGGTGACCAAGACGCAGATGCCACAGGAGAGGAGATACTTGTCCAGCGGAAGAAGAGGTGATTCCAGCAAATGGGGTCTGGTTCAGACGATAGAGGCCTCCTTGCTCATAGCCATGACCAATCACGTTGCCCGTACGGATGTCCTGAAAAATCAAAGAAGATGAATCAAAAATAGCTCGACATTGGAGATCCTTCGTAATCTGGCTGATTGACAATAGATTCATAGAAAAATGCGGTGCATGTAAAACATTCTTGTGCCGCATAGATGATGTCAATCTAATCTCCCCCTGACCCATGATAGGGGAATGAGTGCCATTGGCAATCACTACTGTTCGTCCTGGAGGAATCTGAGTATATCCTGAAAGTAGACTCTGGTCGCCACATAGATGATGTGTAGCGCCTGAGTCCATGATCCATGGCAATGTATCCGATCTACGACTATGTAGTGCAAGTGTACTACCTGAAGTACTCGTAGAGGCAGACGCAGAAGCAGAAGCAGCAACATCCGTATGACTCTCTGTCGTCGGTGCTGGGCCAGATGGTGGGATAATGCCCCTAAGGCGGGCAACCAGATCATCAAAACGCTGATCCAGAGAAGCAGGAGAAGGAGGCTCTATCTGCTCAGCGGCTCGTGCAGATGCAGGAAATCCATGCTTTGAATAGCATGTGTCTTCAGTATGGCCAACTCTGTGACAATATGAGCATGTTGGCCTAGTGCGGCCACCCCTTCCACGGGGAGTACGTCCACGGCCCTGGTAATGAGAGCCACGGCCCCTGTTGGCTGCCATGGCTGAGGGATTCTGGCTAGTGGCTGCAGAAGGTACAGTGATCCTACTCAGCCTATGAAAAGCCTCCTCCATGGGAGGAATAGTTGAGTCCGCCAGAATCTGTGAACGAGCAGCCTCATACTCTGGGTCGAGTGCTGCGAGAAACACACCCACCATCGTTGCGTTTCTATATGTCTTTTGCTGCTCTGGCGTGGCGGTAAGCGGCATGAAGCTATGAAGCTTCTCAAACATTCCTCTCAAAGATGTGTAGAGAGAATGTAACGGGCGACCATTCTGCTTTATTGTGAATATATCATGTTGTAGTTGCAGAATTTTTGTCTCATTCTTCGCCTGAGAATATGTTGATGCCAGAATATCCCACATGTCTTTGGCTGTGGGTTGATGTAGAATATCATTGGCAATTTCAATAGCCAATGTGCCAGACAGCCACACCTTGGCATATGCGTCATCTGCCTCCCATGAGGCATGAACTCCAGTCTTCTCTGCAGGCTCGGGCTCTGTGAGAATATGCTTCTTGCCCGTGGACTTCATCATACTCATGAACTGCATTGCCCACAGTTCATAGTTCGTACCATCCATCTTGACAATGGGCGCTGGACCACGAAATGCGCCCATAGATGGGATGTCAGCCTTGCTTTCTGACATGCTGGAAACGAAAGACTGGAGTGACTGATAGAAAATAATCTTCGTCTACAATGACATAGACGGGATTAGTTGCGTGTGTAGACTTCAAGCAACTAACCCCATGTAGAACCGGCTGTGTGCCCTGGGGTTTTGGGACTTAGGGCACGTAGGCACGTGCAAAGAGCACGCGCACACACACCTGGAGGATCACGCGTGCACTTGAACACGCAACTGGAGGATCACGCCACAGTCACACAGGAGCAGTGCGCACACGAGGCGATGCCCGCAGTCGCGAGAGGCGATCAGAGACGATCGCCGATCGACGGAGATGTGCGCACAAGCACCGACGATGCACAAGATATGCGCACAGCCGATGCGCGCACAGACGCGAGCAGCGATCGGAGAGGAGGCGACGCGTATGCGTACAGCCGATGCGCGCACAGGCGCAAGCGGCGATCGGAGAGGAGATGGCGCAGAGGCGGCGCCGATTCGAGAGAGAGAGAGGCCGGCGGGTGGGGTATTAGGTTTAGGGTTTCGAGAACTCCGGTCTAGAACCTGGCTCTGATACCATGTTGGAAAACGTGAATGAGTCATTTATTCCATAGCCCTAGGCTCTCTTATATCGGGGAGTAGCCTATGGGTAAATTACATAGAAAGGATAACAAGAGAAATAAAACAACAAAGAGGTACAATAACTCAACGTGCGTCAACAGTGTATGATGCCAAGAGACCTGAAGAACTCCGAAAGCTGTAATGTGCAGAACTTGAAGACATTGTCAGAGTGAATAAACTTTATTGTACTAGAGAAAATATTTTCTATTCAATAATAAAAAATTTAATGATAGACTCAAATTTGTTTTTCAAAAGAAAAACCCAAGATAGTCTAGAGAAGTCATCCACAACTACAAGATAAAATCGGTGTCCTTGGTGATCAGGAACACGACCAGGACTTCAAATGTCAAAATGGGCAGGCTCAAATAAATGACTGCTACTACGATTCTAACAATCTTTAGGAAAGAAGAATGGTAATGTTTCCCAAGGTAGAAAGTCTCGCACTGTAAGGTAGAACACACGGAGATCTGGGAAGGATATGGCACCAACTTCTGCAGAGGAAGGTGATCAAAACAAAGATGCCACATATATGATGAGACTGATCTGGTAGGAAAGGTAGAGGCACCTACTGGTATTTTAAAGGTTGGCTGACTAGTTAGTTCGATTAGTTGAGTCATGGGGGTAGGGGGGAGGGGGCAACCGACTTGACTAGGCCTAGTCAGTCAACCTGTTGAATCGGGTCAACTACTCGACCGATTTTTACATGGAGTTTTTTTATTTTTTAAAAGCAAACTTATTCCATATGATCAATATTATATTTAAAGTCAATTACTTCTTTTGTTTCGTTCTGATATTATAGAAAATGTATACATTTTTGCAAATATACAAGAATACATATAAAAATGATTTATATATTTAAAATAATTTAAAAAATTAAAATCAACTAATGGCTAACTAAATCCGATTAGTCGCTCGGCTATCGATTAATCCTTAATCAGCGAATTCGCCGAACGAGTACTGACTTTCGATTTCTGCAACCTTAACACCTACATATGGAGACTGGACTAGTCATGGCCACATCCAATTACCCTACCCGTGAGTATGTCTTGAAGCACAAGAGAGGATGTGACACAAATGGCACGATAATGGAGATCGTTAGTGATCTGACTAATATAAAGTAAATTTAATCACAAAATCAAGTGCCTATTTCACATTTTGCAGGCACATGGGTGGCAATAATGATATCTTCCTGTCATGTAATGGGTAAATGAGCCCCTTTCACAATGACGACTAATCTACCAGGGGGTGCAGATCTGATCAAACTAAGCCGCGCTCTGTCTCCACACAGATGGTGGGAAGCATCGGAGTCCATGATCTACTTTGTCATATCTGGCATGCTACAACTGGTAAAAGCATATGTTATACATCTTGGGAATTAGTAGTTGTATCGGCAACAAGAGTTATTATTTCCGTCAGACAGGAAACATTGTCATCTAGTCACGAATCTGTAGAAGGGACCGAACTGTTAGGAGGCCTTGATTGCTTGGCTACACGAGCAGAAGCATGATATCCATTCTTTGATAATATGTATCTTCTGATGACCTTGACGACGACAATAGGTGCATGGGCCACGCAGATACCCTCCTCCTCTAGCATGGTGACCACACCCTCTGAACTGAGTAGAGACACATCTACCATGAGATGCGGTCATCGCTGAGGAGGTATGTATGGTGGTAGGATATAGTACATTGATCATGCTGAGGTGACTGTATGCCTCCTCCATGGGCGGTATATATATACCCATAAGAAGCTGTGTGTGTCGCCTCATACTCAGGGTCTAGAGTAGTCATGAAAACTCCAACCATTGTAGAGTTTCTGTACGCTGTCTACTAATCAGTATATATGGTGACAAGTATGTAGGTATGAGGCTTCTAGAACATGCCACAAAACGAAGAGTATAAACCATGTAGAGGTTGATCATTCAGCTTGGTCGTGTAGATGTCGAACTGTATCTAAAGAATCTTGGCCTCATTCTTCGCTTGGCCATATGCGACTACCGGGATATCCCACATCGCCTTGGTATCAATGTTGTAAAAGTCACCCGACTAGCCCGACTAGTAGGTCCGACCAGTCTAGTCAGTGGGGTGGTCGACCGAGTACCGACTAATTCCGACTAGGTCCACTAGACAACCAATTTTTGCTTGGAGATACCATATTTTTTTACTTTTTAAAAGCAAACTTATTCTAATTCGCTTAATGTTTTATTTAAATTTAATTACTTCTTTTGATTCATTGTGATATTAAAAAAATATATAAATCTATATAAATATATAATAAGATATGTATAAAAATGATTTATGTATTTAAAAAATCAAAGTCGATTAAAGTCCGACTAAATCCGATTAATCACCCGATCGCCGATTAATCCTTAGTTAGTGACCTAACCGACCGAGTGCCGACTACCGATTTTTGCAACCTTGCTTGGTAGCATGCTGGTTCACAATGTCATTGGCAATCTCTGTGGTGAGAGTACCCGATAGCCAAACACGCATGTACACGCCATCTTGTTTCCACGAAGCGTTCTCCGTAGTCTTATACATCGGCTCCGACGGTGTTAGAATGTGCTCCTTGTTATTGTATTGCATGAGGGTCAAGAACTGCATGGGCTACAAGTCATAGTTGGTTTCATCCATCTTCACAATAGGAGTTGAGCCCTTGAAGGCACCATGCATAGAGAAAATACTACCTTTGCTTTTATGACATGATGAAGAAAAATGATCGAAACGAAAGTTGACTGGGGCAGTAGACCAATCATAGCAAGTCTACACGATCATATCGCAAATTGGTTTAATGTGTAGACTCATACAACCATCCTCATCAATCCTTGATCCGCGACAGGGTCGGAAAATGTGATTTGTAGGTATGAAATCACATTTTCCAGTCAAAATCAAACCATACAACAGATCTGAGCAGCACCGAAGGGAATAGGAGGGCCTATGGGGGGTTTATCGGCGGTTGAGAAGGGCCCTAGGGGGCTGGCGAAAGCGCAGGTAGCCCAAGGAGGGGCTGTGAGACGTCGAAAAGGGGCCTAGGGTGCTCTTGCGGTGACACAAGGGAGCCCTATGGGGGCCTGCAACGACGCTGCAGTCCTTGGAAGGGCTAGGCAGCAACGTAGAGGCCCTCGACGTGGTTGGGCGGCATCACGAAGGCCCTTTTTAGGGTTTAGCAGTGGTACAACAGACCTCAGAGAGGTTTGGTGGCTGCACTGCAACCCTTGGATGGAGGCAATGATGACGCTGTAGCCCACAAGGGTGCAACGTCGCGCAAGGCACGGGAGGGGGTGATGAGTGGGGTTAGGGAACGAGGTACGAGAACTCTAGTCTAGGATCGTCACTCTGATACCATGCAGAGAGAAAATAATCAGTTCTTTATTCATGAGGCCCTAGTGTTCTCTTATATAGAGGAGAAACCTGTTTGGACAAATTACATAATATAGACTGAAAAGAAAATGAAATACATATACTAATAAAAGAAAACTATTATCTCAACGTAAGTGATATATCACCGGCATGTCGGTTATATATCTTTGGCACCCGAGAAAAAAGTTTCAAACCATGCTCCTGCTGCTTGTGGTGTCATCGATGATTATGGAATGGTATGTGTTGATTTCTAAATGGGATTTTGATGATATAATACTACCTCTAAGCTTGTTGTCACATGTTATCGCTACTTCACCTCGATCACCCAGATGGTTGTTGTTGCACAATTATATATCTTTACTTATTCCAGGTTCCATCATTGCTAAAATTTGGAGGCACGGATGGGCGACGAGAGCGACGAGGGTTGGTTCGTTCCCCGGTCGAGAGGTCGCGGGCAGCTGAGGAGTCTCAAGCAATTCTTCAAGGTTGCGGTTTCTAGGGATCAGGGTTCGAATGGGAACCCGTTCGGTCGAGGTTGTTATCGCTGCGGTGGTCTGGATCATTGGGCCCATCAGTTTAGGGAGCCGGTTAGATGCTTCAGGTGTCAACGTTTTTCTCACACTAGCTGGTCTTGCCCGGTTAGGTCTGGGGAGGTTTCACTGTTGATCGGGGAAGGGGGTGGTTCAAAGACGCTCTTCCTCGCCTCGTCTGACGTGGGCTTGATCTCCAAATCGCGTTTTAAGGGAGATATTGCATAGTTGACGCCTTGGCGGGTGCTTGCGAGGGGTCTCAGCCGGTTCGAGGTCGATACGTTACTTCTTGCTTCAATGAATGGTTCTTTTCTGCTGCGGTGGCGTTGGGCTCGGGCAGGCGATGGGTTGGTTCAGCCAGGGTTGGTAGAGCAGGTCAGGGTGAGGGGTCTCCCAATCGTTGTACGCAGCTTGCCGGCCTGTAGGGATATGCTGCGTGGCGTTGATGAGGTGCTATGCTTCGAGGGCGTCGACACTTCGCTCGATGACTCAATTGACCCAATTCCGGTGGTCAGGAATCTCGACCCGGAGAAGCTGGGCTGGTGGGAGGTCCCTTCTGCAGGGGATCAAGTGTATCTGGAGCTGGTTGATGTGGGGCACAAGCCACATTCATTCGCTTTTGAGGGAGGCGAGGGGTATCGAAAGGCGGTGGTCCAGCCGGAGAAGACGATCGATTTGCCTAAGGGTCTAGTTCCGCCTCCGGCGATGGGGCTGGCGCGTGGCTCGAAGGACTCGCCTCGGGCTTCATCGAAGATTTGTTTCAGCGCAATATCCACCTCGCAAATTTCGAGGGATGGCACGGTCCGTATCCATGGGATCCCGAAAGGTTGCGTCGGTTTGATTTCCAAAAGCTGCGAGGAGACGAGGTTTGGGGCCCTTATCCTTTCCGGTTCCAAGGGCGATGAGATGCCACGGTCGGGGTCTGGGTGTGACCCGAATGGCTTGTCGGGTTCACGGGCGCCCGATGGTTATTGAGTCTCTGTCAGCGAGGTCGGGGGCCCTTCCTGCGGGTATGGTGGTCCAGTTAGATTTGCTAGGGCTCCGGACCATGCGAATTTTGAACATCCTGTAGCTCACGTTGGCGCGGCCCAGTCTGATCATTTTGCGGGATGACGCTCGTGCTCTACTGCTAATAATGGAGTGTCAATTGTTGCATGGGTGGCAAACTCGGATTCCGCAGCTGGTGAGGCAGCATCTGGGCGGTTTTATCTCGGGGATGCTCAGGCGGAGTCTTCTTTGGTGCAGAAGGGCACTGCCGTTTCCGTTTCTAAGGGGAAGCTCCTGGTGGTGAGCTCGTCTGCGCGCATCGGGGCGATTCTTTCACCATGTCTTGCTGAAATCCCGTTGGTAGATCTTCTTGATGTGGTCATTCACAAGGAGTTCAAGGAGGTCGTGGTGATGGGGAGTGCTCGGGATCCGAGCGTCGGCCCTTCCAGGTTCGACGCGTCCTACATGCGGAGGGGAGGTCGTAAGGCGGACCGGAGGAAGCGTAGGGCCGAGCTTATGGATTCGATGGTGCATCCGGAATCACCTCGCCGATTGCCCTCGTGCTCCTTCGAGTCGTCGAAGCTTCAGAATCGGTTTGAAGTGCTCGGTAGGGGTATTGCGGAGAAGCTGGGTACGATCCCATTAAAGATGTTGAGACAAGGTGTTCCTTGATGAATGTGCTCTCTTGGAATGTGAGAGTGTTGGCCCGTCCCGATAAACGACCGAGGTAAGGATGCTTATTAGGGAGGCTTGAGCGGAGATATTCTTTCTATAGGAGATGAAGTTGTCAACATGCGATGACAAAGTATTAATTGATCTTGGTGGTCGAGATCGGTTTGGGTTTGCCAAAATGGGGGCCTATGGTGCTGCGGGGGGTCTGCTTATTGGGTGGTCGAAAGACCTGTTTGAGGACGTGGGTGTCTCAAGGACCTGCTTCTGTCTCTCGGTGTCCTTAATAAGGAGGTCTGATGGAGTCGCTTTCTCGGTCACGAATGTCTACGGAGCGACTGGGGCGGATGGGGGCTCCCTTGCAGTTGAGCTGGAAGGTTTGGGTTCGGATCTCTCTAATGGAATCTGGATCGTTGGTGGCGCTATGGATATTACTCTGCTCCCGGAGGACAGAACCAATCAGGGGGGTGGTTGAGACTAGGGCTCGGAGGCTTTCAGACGGGTTGTGCAGTCCCTGAGACTGCCCATCATTGGTGCGGCTGGCTGTTCGTACACGTGGAGGAACGTGAGATTGTGATCCGGACTCGACTGTTTCCTTGTTTCTTCTCTATGGTCGGAGTCGTTCCCCCTGGCCAGAGCATGGGCGCTACCGTGGTCTTATTCTGACCATACTCCTATCCTATGATCGACTAGGGAGGAGAGGATTTGCATGTTTCGTTTGCGCTTCGAGCGGAGTTGGCTTCTTGAGGATGCTTCGGAGAGATGGTTGCGGAGGCTTGGAGGAATGGGGGCTCAAAGGTTTTGAGAGAGATGTCAGGTCTTGGCGCAAGGCCAGGAGAGGGGAAGCGTAGGGGAGGGTGACGAGGCTGGATGCCCTGGATGATAATAGAGGTTTGGATCAAGATGAGGTGGCAAAGAAGCTAGGTTTGCTTGAGGAGCTGATGTTGGAAGATAGGAAGGAAGAGGTGGAATGGAGGCAAAGGTCGAGGCAGAAGTGGCTGAAGGAAGGAGATGCCAACATGAGGTTCTTTCACTCCATGGCTTCCGGCCGGAGATGAAGGAATTTCTTGCATGAGATTGAGATCGGGGGCGAGAGGGTATCGGGAGAGGAGCAGATTGGTGCTGCCTTGAGAGGGCACTTCGTGGAGTTCTCGTGTAGGAGGCACATGGAGGGGTGGGGATGGTAGGGTGTGGGGGCGGAGTCGTTGTCGGAAGGGCAGGTGGACGGGCTGCTGGCTGTCTTCTTTGAGGCGAAGGTGACGAGGGCCATTTGGGGGCTGAATGCAGATGGGGCTCCTGGGCCTGATGGCTTCCCTATTTTGTTCTACCGGGAGTTTTGGGAGCTGTTGAAGGTGGATCTTCTGGAGGTTTTGGATGAATTCAAGGTTCGTAACATGGGCTTCGACAAAGTGAACATGGAGCTCATTTTCCTCCTTCGTAAGAAGGAAAATCCGGTGAGGGTGGATGATTTCAGACCTATTGCGATCTCGAACGTAATTTACGTTGTGGTGGCTAAGGTCCTCGCAAACAGGCTCAAGTTGGTTATGGATTCGGTGGTGTTTAAGGCAGTCCGCTTTCATCCCGGGGCATCAAATGGCGGATGGTTTAGTTATGGCGTCAGAGATATGCCTCGAGTGGAAGAGGGCGAAGAAGAAGGTCATGCTCTAGAAGATTGACTATGCAAAGGCCTATGACTGCATTGATTGGAGATTCCTGTGGACATCATTGCGGAAAAGGGGATTCCCGGAGACTTGAGTTCAATGGATGAAAATATGTGTCACTTCACTACTTCATCGTTCTCGTTTTTGGTGAATGGCAAGCCCGAAGGAGGTCTTGTGCGGCCTCAGCGTGGGGTGCGCCACGATTGCCTGCTCGCCCCCATGCTTTTCGTAATGGTGGCTGACTGCTTGGCTGTGTTGTTTAGGCAGGTGGTGGAGTTCGGCTGGTGTGAGGGTTTCCGGCTTGGGAACATTTCTATCCCCTTGCTGCAATATGTAGATGATACGATTCTTTTCTTCGAGGGGTCGGATGAGCAGAATCACAATGCCGCACTCCTTGTTGATATATTTGGCAGTCTCTCTGGTCTTGAGATTAACAGGCTCAAGTCGGTGGTTGTGGGCTTTGGGATGGATGGTGGAGAACATAGTAGGCTCGCGGATTTGGTGGGATGTCCTCTAGGGGATCTCCCTATCTCCTATCTTGGATTGCCTCTAGTGGACGGTAAGCTAAAGAAATCCGATTGGGATTGCCTGATAAGCAGAATGGAGGAGAGACTTGCTGGCTGGAAGGCGGTGGCCTTATCTAGGGGTGGGGAGTTGACTCTCCTTAAGCATGTGCCCGTAGCCATTCCCATCTTCTATTCGACTCGGTTGATGCCGTTGGGGGTCAGGAAGAAGGTGGAAACTCTGATGAAGATATTTTTCCGTTTGGATGGTAGGTAGCAGAGATCCGGGTTGCACCTTGTGGGATGGGATGATGTTATCAAGGGGCGAGGTGATGGTAGCCTTGGAGTTCGGGATGTTGAGATCATGAACAAGGCGTTGCTTGCCAAGTGGGTGATTCAGATTTGGGGCCCCTCTACATCTATTGCTGCCAGATTGCTGAGAAACATATCTGGGGCCAACAGTGAGCTAATTTCCAACAGGAAAAGATTCGAGTCGTCTCTCTAGGTCAGGATCCGCACTGTTTTGCCATCTATTTCTTCTCGGTTGCGGGAAAAGGTTGGGAATGGTCTGAGGTTCAGATTCTGGAGGGATGCCTAGACGTGGAAAGGTGTCCTTGGGAGGAGATTCCCCAGACTTCTGGCTCTGGCGGCATCGAGGGAGGCCACTCTTGCTCATGTTGCGGTTGGGGGGTCCTGGGCGCCTCTGTTCGTCTCGGATCTCTTGGATCAACGCATGAAGGAGTTCTTGAAGATGCTGGCTGAGGTGCCTCTGCAGGGGGGAGGGGGGGAACAATCTGTGGAGGAGGATCACCATGTGTGGGAACGGGGAGGTTCTCTGTTAAGAAGACGTATGAGGCAATGAGGGGGTCGGCGGTGGAACAAGAACGGGATGTGGATTTCCGTCAGGACATGGAGATTATCTGGGCGGCTAGGATCCCTCTCAGGGTGAAGATTGTTCTTTGATGTCTGAGGCGAAATCGCTTATGTGATAAGGCGAGGAGGGGAAGGATGTTTGGTCTGGAGGACACATGATGTGACAGGTGCGAGGGCTCGGTCGAGGATGCGAATCACCTTTTTTTGGATGCGAGACTTCGGTGCATGTGTGGAGGGAGTCGAGGATTGCTTGGATGGAGGCGGCAGGGTTAGAGCCGTTCTGGAGGTCACTGCATGCGGTGGACATGGGTTTGACGGACGACTGTTCCAAGCCGTTTGCAGTAATGTGGGCTATTTGGACAGGGAGAAATGAGCTCGTTTTCAAGAACCAGAGGTTTTACTCTGAGAATGTTGTCTCACATTGTAATGCACTTTATAACTTCTAGTCTTCTATGTAAGGTTGCCGTTTTAAATTTAATATATTTTTGTTTGTGGTGACTCCCGTCTCGAGAGGGCACCCTCGTTTTATCAAAAAAATCTTTACTTATTCCATTAAGCATGCTTTTTATGGAGATTGATTGGTTGATACCGATGCATCTACTCATGTGTGTGGAGGCAAAAATCTCCTTAGACAATTATGTTCGGTAGGCCAGATTGAATAATAGAGGTTGCTTATGGAAGATTATCCTTAGTTAAAGGCAAATGAGAGGTTACCCTTACCCCTAGCATCAGTCGTTATGATGTTTTAGTTATCGTTGACTTTTTCATCAATTTATTATCAGCTATTACAAATATGTGAAAAAGTCAATTGTGGAGTTATTTTTGACACAGTGTGTATTTCACGGAAACTTGATTGAGAAGACAATTGATGCCGGTCATAATGAAGAGAGTCAATCACTTTGTTCAGCCCTCTATCGCTATTGGTTCCTTGAGTCTAACTTTCTTCTTCATTTGGTATCTTATGACATCATCTTGGTCATCTATCTCTTCTGACAACTTGTTGGGTTCTTGCTCGGCTTCCTCCCACGGCTTCAATAGAGTGTGAAACCTTTCAACAAAAACATCATTACCGGAGCTCCTTTTCAATTTTAAGTACTATCCATTCGGTTGCTTTTTGAGTTGGTGCATCTCAATGTTTCAGAACCTAGTAGATTTCTTGATTGATTGGGAAATTTTTTTTATTTGGTCCTTGACATTGATTTTTCTCGAGTCTTTTGGGTATTTTTGATGAAAAAGATGGTTGATTTTTATGATATTATTATCAAGTTTGTCAATGATATTGAAACCGAGCCTGATGCGACTATCAAAATCCTTCATTCTGGCAATGCCATGAAACACCTCTCTCATGATATATTGAGAGTTTTCTCTTCTCAAGTAATTACTCATTACACTACTTGCACCCACACTTTACTGAAGAATGGTATCGCCGTCGCCGAACGCGAACATCAACATATTCTTGATATTGTTCATGTCATGCTTATATGCTTTCATGTCCCTAATTTCTATTGGGAGGTGTTATTCTTACTTCATTCGATTGAAAAGCAACTACCTATTGCGATTATCTACATGGAAAACTTTATCATTCCTATCTTCCCAAGGTATTGAGCTTCAAAAAAAATCTTCCCAAGGTATTTCGGTGTGTGGCCTTTGTTTATATACTTGACCTTGTGCAAGATAAACCAACCAATCTGTCAGGGATGTTTTTTTTTGAAAGCTCAAAAAAGGGGGAGACACGCGATGGTGTTCACCCCAGTATATTATATTAAAAAGAACAAGATACTTACATCGTGATAGGGGGAAGAAGGGAGGAAGAGGGAGGGACCAACGCAAAAACAAGGAATGCGACAACCGGCCCCGAGGCCCAACTAAGTAGACCAATCGGCAATTAGGAAGGTAGCCGCGGCAGTTACATTCTCCTCGTAGAAGCGCGCGCCCGCGAAGATGGAGTCGTTGCGAGCCCTCCAGATCGACCAAAGGCGCGCCAAGGGGCCCAGCAGATGCGGTCAGGGATGTTAAATGTGTGCTTTTAGTGTATACCTTGAATTAAAAGGGATATGGTTATGATACTAAAACACAACGAGACTACATTAGTGCAGATTTTATGTTTTTTGAGTATTTCCCTTCTTTTCCAGCAAAGATACCCACGTGTCTCCGTCTTCCACTATCTCTGAGGATGGTTGATACCTTATCCTGTTCCTCATCCTGAGCCGCATGATATTTGGTTCAGATTTCAATATCAACGGAGATAATTCCCTTTTGAGCCGGCACTTATGTCTCGTGTCGAGGTGAGTCTGACAATTGATTTATAAACTGACAGTTCTTCCTGTTATACATCAATATGCATTTCTGAGGATGAGCTGGCTGACTCATCTATTGATATGAAATGTCCCTATAGTCCTCAGGAAGGGCAACCGGCCATGCATTATGAATCCCATCTCTGCAATTGTTTCATTCTCCAGCCTTGGACCATCCCATAGATAATTCATGGCATGACATGGTAGCTGTCCCCAAGCCAAGTATCATAATCCTTGATTGTCTCCTCCAGCGAATCCTTCGTGACAATGGAGATCTTCCAGTGTCCTACAAATACATTGAGCTCATTCCCCTATGACTTTTATAGGGACGATGGAGTTCTCCTCTAAACTCTGTCTTACTAGAGTTCATTATGCACCTTTTTTTCCTTTGCACATGCTTTTTGTTCACAATTTTTGTGTTGAGCTGTATTATCGTGTAATTATTTGAGTCCCACTGACATCCAAATGATGCATATTTTTGGTGGGGAACATGAAAAAAATGGACTCTACTTCACGGATTTCTCTACTGACTCTATCTTTGTTGACACATCATCTATCTCCTGTGATCATTGTGGATAATGTAATGCTTTGTAACACATTGTACTTCTTTTTTTAATACACGCTTTTTGAGATGGGTACTCCGAACAATTGTGTCTTCTGTGGGTACTCCGAACATAAAAGGGATATAGGTGCTATGATCCCGTTGGTCATCGATACTACGTCTTGGCCGATGCCACCTTCTTTGAGAAAAAAATAGCTACGTCACACAATCTGTTGGTGATATACCACTGGAGTTACCAGTTACCACCACCACCCGTTGTCTATAAGAGAAAACAGCTCACTCGCTCTGATGATGTTCCACTACATATCCTGTATATGTAGGAGGAGATGCCTTCTTCAAGTGTACCCACCAATGCTGCTTTGGAAGCCTCGATAAATCTTCCTATAACACTAAGGAGGACTAAATGATAATGTACCATGCATCCTATCTCTTCCTTTACTTCAACTGACAGTCTATCTAGTTATGATTGGCATTTTACAGATGCGTTAATGGCTGTCACCAAGGCTTTAAAAAATACGAGGTGGATCGACGCACAAGTCTTAGTTTATGGAGAAAATACATGTAAAACTATTAGTAGATATAATTATATTGTCATAAAATCCTAAACTTCAAATATCCACAAAATATATTATCATTAATCCTAAATTTGATTTTTTTCAAATTGAATAGATATACACACTATACCATATTAACCATATATGTTAGTCTGAATATGTGATTATGTAATATTATATTGTAAACATGTGAATTCCTAATATTCTTACAATATACATTTTTTTTGAACATATACCATACTTGTTTTAGTGATATGAGTAATTGAATTCTTGATATAAAGTTTGTTCATACTAATTAGAAACAATCACTATGCACTTGCATGATTTCTTTGATGCAATGATGATTGTAATATTCATGTATAATATATATTTTATGAAATAATATATCTCGAGACTAACATATAATGATACTATCATGCATCTTGTGACTAATATATAAAAGAGAAAAATGGGTCTGCCCCCTTGGGACAGCCAACAATGGCTGCCCCCGCGCCTATTTCGGCGCTTTTTTATTTTTTTTTTGAAAAATATCACCATGTATATTCATCCCTATATCCCTCCTATATGCCACTAGAATTTCGTCAGAAACAGAGACTCCTACAGCCTCCATCTAGATGGTGTCGATTTAAAAAATCCTGTTACCGCTAAAAAATGACTGTCTGGATGGAGGTCGTAAGAGTCTCTGTTTTTGACGAAATTCGAATGACATATAGGAGGGATATAGGGATGAATATTCATGGCGATGTTTTTTGAAAAAAATAAAAAAAAAACGCCGAAAATGGGGGGGGCAGCCCCATTAATCTCTATATATAATATATTTTATATATGAGGGAATGCGACTTGCATATATGTGTACTACTTAACCTATAGGTTTCATTTAATATATGAGGTTTGTTACTAAAGATGTAGCCAATAACATTATATTATATGACAATGACTTGTATGATTGTGACTAATATATGCTTTATACCTTTAATATTATTGTTAAAGTATAGCTTTATATAGTTTAATATTTATCCATGCAAAAAAATGCACATCAGACCGAGGCGCTTCGGTTCCGCCTCATCGCCTCGGTATCACCTTAGGTCTGTGAGGCTTACGCCTCGGATTTCCAAACTAAGGCTATAGCCTAGAGGCGATTTTCATGGAAAATTGCCTTGAGGTTTACACCTCGGTGCATCGAGACGGGGTTTCACTACTCCTCGTGATCGTCATAATGCTGTATGAGACCATGGTTGGAAAAAACGCCATGGACGAGGAGATGCATGCTCTTATACTTAAGGGGACCTGACATCTTGTGCCCTGCTCGTTGGGTGTGAAACTGGTTGCTTGCAGTTGGGTCTTCACGACTAAATGGTCTCCGGACGGTACCATTGACAGACTGAAGGTTGGACCAGTAGCCACGGGTTCACTCAAACTTATAGGGTTGATTATTTTGAGACATTTTCACCTGTGGCTAGATTGGATTGGGTTCACACCATCTTATCCGTTGCAGTCAACAAGCATTGACCCATATTTATACTTGATATGAAAAATGCCTTTATCTATAGTGATCTTGAGGAGGTGTACATGATGTAGCCCCTTGGGTACTCTGTTGAGGGTGAATGTGTATGTCGACTTCGTAAATTTATGTATGGCTTGAAGCAGAGTCTACGAGCCTAGTTTAACACTTACTACATAAATTGGCTCTCTTGGTTTTTGTAGAATGAAATTGATTACTCATTTTTTGGCAGATGACTTCCCACTGCATTGTTGTTTTGGCAGTATGTGTGATGATATGGTGGTAACTGGTAATGACAAAGATGCCATTAAAGAGTCTAATGCTTTTCTTCAGAAGGTGTTTGTTACCAAAGACCTTAGTCAGATCTGATATTTTATGGGCATAGAGATGATCCACACTACAGAGGGGTTACATTTGTCACAACATAAGTACTATTTGGACATTTTTCCAGAAGCATGCCTACTAGGATGCAAGCCATCCGGCATTTACCAGCAGAGGCACGGAGGCATACCTCCTCCACTGATCCCAAGTTTGAGGATCCTACTCGTT
Source organism: Ottelia alismoides (assembly GCA_037367405.1). NCBI lineage: Eukaryota > Viridiplantae > Streptophyta > Magnoliopsida > Alismatales > Hydrocharitaceae > Ottelia > Ottelia alismoides. The sequence continues at coordinate 951,569 of JAZKJV010001031.1, read as the reverse complement.
ATAGGATCCTAGTAGGTAAAATTTTTTACGTCATTGTTACTAGTCCATATATATCATATGCCGTTAACAGAGCTAGTCAACACATCGAAAAGCCGTGTTATATTCATTGACAGGAGGTTCTCTTGATACTTTGGTACCTAAAAGTATCTTGTGGGTGTGGTCTCTTCTATAGGACAAGTGGCCACACCAGCATCATTACTTATGTGGATTCATATTATGCAAGTTATGAAGACCGTCGATCTACCACATGCTATGCAATGTTTGTTGGAGGAAATCTTACCACCTGGCGTAACAAGAAGCATGCAGTTGTATAGGTCAAATGCAGAAGCCGAATATATGGTGATGGCCCATGCTACGTGCGAGATTACCTGGTTAGCCTCTTTCTTGGCGGAGATTGGGCTCCCTGCTACTACACCGGTTCGATTTTAGTTTGACAACAAATATGCTACTTACATTGCCATCAATCCAATCTTGCATGAACGAACCAAGCATATTGAAGTAGGCTGTCATTTTGTTCGAGATGCAATATGAGATGGGAAGATCAACACTCCATATATCTGTACCAATCTTCAGTTAGCAGATATTTCTCGAAGGCATTGCCTAAAAGACGTGTTTTATGGCTTGTCTCCAAGTTGGTCATGATTGACGAATATGCTCCAACTTACCGCGAGTGTTAGAGTTATTATTTATTATCTTTAATCATGCAACCCCCTTGAGGGTATTCATGTAACTTCTCGTCTTTGGCTCCCTAGGGTTTCCACTTGTATAAGAAACCATAGACTTTGGAATAAGACAAGCTTTTCTCCCCAATTGTTTTCTCCACAGGTAACAATCTCATGTTTCAGGAATGCGCGGAACTTGTGGAATTTAACTGTATTTATAGTAGGGATCTAAAGAGGGCTATTGTGTGCTTCCAATGTAGTCTCAAAGGATCAAAGTGCTTATATTTCTGTGAGCCTCATGCTCATGTTCAATTTGAGAGATGCAGCAGCAAACTGAGCATAATTGACATGTACGCTCCGGTTTGAGGGATATCGTTGAGAGGTATGACGTGTAATGGGGGCTGGGGTAATTTTGTTCTTTTTCTCTTATAAGGAGGTCTAGGGTACTGTCCTTTCAGTAACAAGAAAATATTTCTCAATTACTCCTGACAGCATGAATTTTTAGGTAAAATGAGTACCATCTTTAGAGGTAGTCGATGAGTGAGTACAGAGGTTGAGAGCTGGTAAAACAAACCTTTGCCAGTCAGATTGGGCATCCAAGTTAAGCCCCAGATTTGTCAGTTGCTGATATCAACACATGCACGTTGGCATCCTTTCAATAAGTGGCTGTCCGTAAGGGCTTATCTATACTGCAACTATTGGAGTAACCATAGTGGGCTACGTTTAAACCACAACTCTAGGATATAGTTATGTAGTGGGCTCTGTGAAATTACCAATATACTCTTGGTACATAAAAAAATCACGGATGAAATTCGATTCTTACATGTACATTGCCAATTAGTCTTCACAGGACAAAACCTAATGGAAATGTGCTTTCGATGTTATGTTTTGTTGATGGTTGTATCATTTTAAGATATCGAAGTTTTTGTGTCAGATATGCGAGGGGCACTTTTGGTTCTTGCGTGGATACAAAAGTGAAGTAAAAATATCCTCAGTGAAGGGCATGGATGTAGTAGTAGAAATTGCTTGAGGACAGCAAAGTTGTTTTCAGTAGATTCAATAGTGAAAATATCATCAGGGAAATGTATATATGCCGAAGGAAAACATTGCAACTAGACTAGGAAAAATCTGCAAACTGTGCAACCAATAAACATATAGCTAACTTCGTGCACATTCACATATTTCCTGCATCTGTATCCCTATGGAAATGACCGATTAAAATGTCGAAAAATTTTCTTTGCTCATCTGCATTGCCATTATGAACATGCACGTCTGCAGTTTGCAGTAATTCTGACATACATAACCCAATGCAGGGTTGGGTGACATTGCAATTAACACGGGAGTCTGGATATTCTAGAGGATTTCTCTCTGCAAGATCTGTTATGGGTTTTCTTTCTGATGTTTATCCTACTGCAGCAGATGAAGTTGGGAAGATTCACTTGATTGCTGATGAAAGGGTAATCATATACTTTATATATAAACCCTCGTATCTATTTAGCTATTTTCTTTTTTGGGTTCGTGTTCATAACATAAAGTGCAACTCCCTTTCCTTTTATCTTCTGCAACAACTCCGAGTCAAAATAAGCTGCGAGTGGAATTTTTATTATAGAGGAGTTGAGTTCAATATTTTCTTTATGAGAACAAATTTGTAATATTCTTTAGCATTGTTACGTCCTCTGTGGAACTGTTATTATCCGGGTTCTTCCATTACCCATCTTCTGAATCTTTTCATGCATCTTTCTTTCAGAAGGCTCAAATTTGCTAAAATTACAAATGCATGAACTTGGGCACACACATATGAGTATGCAACCTCACATAACAAGGACATTGATTGAAATACACTTTTCATGTTCCACGTGTTTGCACCTACTTTAACAATTCTAAGGCCTTAAATCTCGATTTCGGTCACCATATCAGTGACTGACCGAAACGACATTTCGGCCGAAGTTTGGTCGAATTTCAACCAAAGTTTCGGCCATTTCGGTTGCATTTTCTTCTCTCGACCCCACTCAAGGAACATATATTGGCCATTTAAGTCGAATTTTGGTCACCTGTCAAAATAAAAATTCTACCAAAATTCAGTCGAAATTCGCCGAAATTTGTTTTTATGAAAATGTATACGGGTGGCCTCCAAGCTGGGACCTACCGTAGAATCTATATATTAAAAGGAAGTGCAAGCTTTACATGGTATTACATACTCCATGATGTTCACAACGTCCTACAATGTTCAATTACATTCTCAGAATAAAAAGTATGCCCCCAAATGACATCATTCCTGGCACACCAGATCACCCAAACAAACGCAAAAGGATAAGCAATGTCCTCGTCCCAATATCCACATACCGATGTAATGTCTTTGAAAAATCAGCGCAATTCTGGCTGTCAAGCCATAGAATGTTGGCCCTGCTCCACAACGAGGCCGAATAAGGGCAAGAGAAGAACAACCGCTCCCCATCTTCCACCACCGATCCGCATCTGTCACACGTAACTAACTCGATACCCGATACCTGCCTCCGATGCACCTTCGTGAGAACCCTACCCAGTTGGAGAAGCCATCGAAAAATCTTGATACAGTTCGGCCCCTGCTCCTCCAAATCAACTGTGTGTCCACGACAACCTCTTCTTCCACCTCCTCAACGTCCTCCACCAAAAATCGATACATCTTTTTCACCGAGAATCTTCCATCTCCCTATATGAAGTAATCCTTACCAGTTGTTACTCGCAATCCGTGCCAACTTCGATTGTAAAGCCATGAAGTCCTCAATCCTCTAATCCGACAGGTCCGAAGAGAAAACCGACGACCACGACCCATGCTTCCAAACATGTTGTATGGCCACCTCCCTGTTGCTAGCCAACTGCATGAGGCGAGGATAATGCTCAACCAAAATTCCCTCCCTGGGCCAATCATCCTGCCAAAAGCGAAAACCAACGCCATCTCCAAGAATAGGTCTCAATTTCAAAGCCAACACCGGGATCACCTTGGTAATCCCCTTCCACAATGAGGAAGGCAAACGACCCATAACGACCTCAAGTGTCAAAGAGACCCCATAAATCTTCCTCATCAGCTTGCATACCAGGTCCTCGGACTTTCCCCCTAATCACACTGCCCACTTCACCATGAACGCCTTGTTCATCTTGCCCACCTGCAGAACCCCCAGCCCACCCTTCTTCTTCGACGTCATCTTTCCCCACTCGACCATATGAATGGCCCTTCTAACTTGTCTTCTATCCGAACAAAAGAATCTCCTCATCAAGGCTTTGATCCTTGTGCATAACCCATAACCAGTCATCAGCCTCATTGAACAACAAGAAATATGGATTGTCGAAAGAACATGCTTCAGAAGCACCATCTTCCCACTTCTTGAAAGCATCATCGCCTTCCACCCCGCTAACCTCCACTCCATCCTTTTCAGTAGCGCTCTCCAATCTCTAGACTTTGGACTCCCGCCACCAAGGGAAACCCCAAGTGTGTAATCGGGAATGCAGCCTTCGGGCACCCCAACACCGCCGTTGCACGTTGCACCTCAAACACTGTGAGACCGAAAGAAACCACCACCGACTTATCTCTATTGATATGTATCCCTGTCACGTCACCAAAGATGTTTAAAATGAGCGATGCCCGATGCATCTCCTCCTCCTTGGGTCCCTGGAATATCAAAGTGTCATCTGCATACTGCAACAACGAAATGAAAATGTCCTCTTTCACATAGACAAAACACCAGCCCCTACTCATGGCCTTCCTCATCAACACTGCTAAAGTGTCCACCACAATGACGAAGAGGAGTGACGCCAACGAGCAACCCTGTCTAATGCCCCTTTGTGGCTGAAAGAAGTGGACGCTTTGAACAATTATATTAGTTTGCGGTATACCACCTGGTAACTCATACATGAGCAAAAACTTATTATGTGGTTATTTGAAGCTTGATTTCTGTTATGATATGGACAAACATCGTTGAAGGCAATTATTGCTTCCATGACTGTTGACGATTGTTTCCGTCTGCGTTTTTATTCATTCATCCATGAAATGTTGACTTTCAAATCATATATACCATTGTACAAAAAATATGCATTGTTCTTGTACTTGTGTACTGTTGTGTTGCGTATCCATACATGCACACACCTCTCCAGCTTAACTATATACCCATCCTTCTACTTTATTTTACCTGCGACCAACATTTGTTTTCAACAATAACAAGGAATTTCTGCCCTTCAAATGCATTTGAGGTCATTGCTTTTTAGATTTTAGATGTAGTTTGTTCGAGTATAGGATTTGATTTCATTAAACATTTTTGCTGCATGAAAATCTGTTACCATGTAGATTGTACCTTTTACAAATTAAGGTCATGTCATATCAGGATTTATAATCCATTTTTAAGGTGTACTCATGGGTGTAGATATTACATAAATTGACACTGATACGTGCTTTATTCTTGCAATGTGAATTGATCTGTTATTATGTTATGTATATACTTTGTCAAGATTCAAGGTGCTGTTTTCGACTTACCTGAAGAGATTGCAAAGGAATTGATGAGCAAGCAATTGCCCCCTGGAAATTCTCTAAGCAAGGTTTTTAAGGTAACTTTTTTTCTCCATTTTTGTTTGCTTTGTTTATTTATCTCATATTCTCGGTCTTAAATATGGAAATGGATGAATGTGTGGGGATTATTTTTTTGGTAGATTAAAAAAAATCTACCCTTGTACCACTTTAAGTGGTGTTGACTACATGGACTTTTTTTGCTTCCAAAAAAATCTAAATTAGGTATCATACTCTTTTTAATTCTAACATTTCTTTTTCCTATATGCCCTTTTAATGTTCTAACATCTTGCACTGTTGAACCATGTTACAGATGGCCTTGTTTGCGCTTGCCACCTCAAACTCCATTGGATTATTTTCTATTGGTGTCATACCAACCTACTGTTTAACACAATCTTTTTGAGAAGCTTAATACTCTCATTATAGCTCCAAATCTTTTTTCTGTGGCCATGTACCCATTGAAGCATCTTCGTCTCATCTATATACAATTTTTTTATATGTTCATAGTTATTGACCAACAATTGCTTCCATAAAATGTTGAGAATTTTATGTTATGTTATTATTTCACGCTTTATTTGTTTCTCTGTCCTTAGTTTGTTTCTCTATTCCATATAAGAAAATTGACAAATAACAGAGCATTCTCTTCTACATGGTATCAGAGTGGTGGTACTAGATCAGAGCCTTGAGCCACACCATCCCATCCCCACCTCCAGCCTAGACCCTGCAACTGCTCTAGGCAGAAGTCCAACCGCTCCAGCCGCATGTTGCTGCTGCTCCAAGCAGCAGCCCAACCCTCGCAGCTGCTCTAGGCGGCAACCCAACCACTTGCAGCTGCTCTAAGCGACGGTCCAACCGCTCGCCGTTGCCCTAGAAGGCATCGTCACTGCCTTAATGGCAGTCCCAGGGTGCTATTCGTTCCGTCTAGCAGCCCCGTGGCTGACGAGCGCCATCCGGTTTTGGTTGATGGATCTTGTTATAACCTGAGTTTGCAGTTTTTGATTTGATTTCACCATTTTCGGACCAGAATCAGACTACTTTTAACATTTGTCCAGGATTGGTTGTGATATGATTATACACCCTTAACCACTCGTTTTCATGTCTGTGTAGACTCTTTACGCTCTATCTAAGGTCTCAGTCATTTATCCATGATGTTGGAAAGTAGAGTTGATACGTTATCTACATGTGCCTTCAAGGGTCCATCAACTATTGTCAAGATGGACGGCACAAACAACGAGTCATGGGCGATGCGGTTCATGAATCTATTGTAAAGTCATGGTGAAAGCATATTCTGATGCTGGATGAGCTGGTGTACAAGACTGGGACCAACGCCTCATGGGAGGCAAATGATGCATATGCCAAGGTGTGACTATTTTGTTCAGTCTCTGTTGAGATAGCCAACGATATCCTGAGTCAACCCACAACACATACGATGTGGGATACCCTCGCAGGAACACTCTCAAGCGAAGAATGAGTCGAAGATATTGCAACTCCATCATGATATCTTCACGACCAAATATGGTGATCGTCCTCTTCATGCTCTATAATTCTGTCATGACTGGGGTGTTTCTGTTGCCCTTAACCCATAATATGATTCGACTTGCTCTCAAATTCTCATCAGCGCTACCATACCTTCTATGGAGGAAGCGTACCGTATGCTGAGCCGATTGAGTATCTCCTCTGCCACGTCTACTTAGACATCGTCGGTTATGGCAGCTTCCCGTGGTGGAGGTGGCTCATCTCCATTCAGAAGACATGGCATATATGGTAGAGGTGGTCCACACCTACGTCAACCATGTTCATACTGTCACTGATCAGGCCACTCAGAGGACACGTGGTACTCCAAGCACGACTTCCCACCATCGACCCGTGTTGCTGAGCTGGTTCAGACTGCTCATGATCTCACCGATTATCGTTACGATGTCTTCATTGCCCATCTGAGAGAGACATGCCACCAGTCGTTGTGTCTTCTTGTACCAGTCCATCAGATATTGCAACCTCTGTTTATACTAGTACTTCAGGTATCACTCATGCATATACTGGTCGCTTTAAACTCGAACCTTCAGAATGGATAATGGATTTTGGAGCATTACATCATCGAAGCGGAGATCGCTTGTAGTTTGTTACTTATAAGCCCACACAACCAGGTAAATCAGTAGTAATTGCTGATTGGACACATTCCCCTTTTACTAGATAGGGGGGTTCATTTGAATCCCTCCATACGTCTACAAAACGATCTTCATGTATCTACATTCTCCGTGAATTTACTATCTATCAGTCAAATCACAAAAGTTTACATTGTCATGCTATATTTGATCATAGTTCCCTTTTTCCAGGATATACTTACGGGCAGGGTGATTGGATGTAGCCGTGAACATGAAGGGTTGTACATGTTGATCCGATCTCCTTATGCTGGTGCCACTTCTCTTTTTATAAAGTCGATTTCTCCCTACATGTGGCATCTCAGATTCAATCTCCTACCAATGCAAAAGTATTATCGTGTCATCCCTGACATTCCTACCAAGTCCAGTTTTCATTGTGAACCATATCAATTTGGAAAGCATCATCGATCCAACTTTCCAAGTCATCAAGGTCGTAACAGTCAGAGTTTGTTTGAGTTATTTCATCTGGATATGTGGTCTTCCAATCGTATACATAATCATTAGTGGCATGTACTATTTGGTTTGTGTTGATGATTTTCCAGACCATCTTAAGTAATTCTGTGAAATCGTAAGTCTAAGGCTAGTACATTGATTTAGAACTTTGTGGTCGAAATAAAGAATATTTTCTTTGCCTCGATAAAATATATTCATTCTGATAATGCTCTTGAGTTATGTACTACACAACTATCTCATTTTTTTAGCTTACGTGGCATTATCCATCAAACATCCGGTCCCTATGCTTCTCAACAAAACGTCGTTGATGAACGTAAATACCGTAATCTTTTGGATATTAGCAAGAATCTCCTCATACAAAGTCGGACTCCTCATTCATTATGGAGTGTTGTTGTGGTGATAACATGTTATCATATAAATTGGACACCCTCTACCATTTTGGGTGAAAAGGCACCCATCTCCCTTGCTTTTCCAGAGAAGGATCTTTTCTCTCTTACACCACGAGTATTTGGTTGCGTGGCATTTGTCCATCTCTTGCATCCTTGTTGTGACAAGCTCGCTCCTCGAGCTGTCAAATGTATGCTCGTTGGGTACTCGCACGGTCGCACTCAAAAGGGTTATCGATGTTTTGATCATGTAAAAGGATAATACTATGTCGGTGTCGATGTTACCTTTTTTTGAGTCCATCATGTACTACTCTCCTGCAGGTGATATGTTGAGTCTCTTTGAGTTTGAAGATGCAATTGTTCTTCCACCTCAACCCACATATGTATCTCAACATGTCCTCCATGCTCCAATGCCTTCGCCGACATCCAACACGCCTCGGATAAATTCTGAAAACTTGGTTTCGATTGATGGTACTAGTGGTGCGCATGATGTAAGGGGTCAATCACATGCTGAGCATGCAGATATATAGGACGAGCCAAAACCACCACATGAGAGTGATCTGGGGTGGTCTATTGCCTTGCAGAAAGGCAAACATTCCTGTGCACGATACCCCCTCGCAGGTCGTGTGTCTTTGGAGTGACTTTCACTAGATTTCAGGCAATTTGTTGTGGGATTATTTGCTATTGAAATCCCACGCACATATCATGAGGCTCTCAAGGTGAGCCAATGTTGCCTAGCCATGGAAGCGGAGATGGCCACTTTATAGTCTCGTGGTATATGGAGCATTGTTATAACTCCTGCAGATGTGTCCGTTGCAGGATACAAGTGGGTGTTAACTATTAAGCATCGATCAGATGACACCATTGATCACTACAAGACATGCCGTGTGGCTTATGGGTTCACTCAGACCTATGGGGTGAACTATCAGGACACCTTTTCTCCAGTAGCCCGGCACTCCACACTCCTGATTCTTCTTTCTGTTGCAGTCACACGGGTTGGCCTCTGTATCAGCTTGATGACGAATGCATTCCTCTATGGCGATCTTTAGGAGGAAGTCTACATGCTGCAACCACCCGGGTTCGCTACTGAGGGAGAGTGTCTGAAGGTGTGTAGACTTCATAAGGCAATCTATAGAATTGAGCAGAGTCCAAGTGCATGGTTTCAGAATCTCTCGAATGTGATAGAACAGAAGGGGTTTGTGAGATCAACTACAGACCATTCCTTATTTGTTCAGAGGTCCCATAAGGATACTGTTGCTATCTAGTGTATGTTGATGATATCATCATTACACGAGATAATGCACATGGCATTTAAACAACTAAAGCTTTTCTTGGACATCAGTTTGTTACTAAGGATCTTGGCTGTCTACACTACTTTCTTGGACTAGAGTTTATCGGGAACTAGAGTTTATCGGGAACCAGCGGAGATCATGTCACGGACCTTATCTCAGAAAAATGGATGGCAGATTGCAAGCCAACCGCTACTCCTCTGGACCCGAGTATGAAGCTATATGATGATGATACTGAGGTGGTAGGCAAGAGGAGATACATGGAGCTCGTTGGGAAGCTTCTATATGTGACCATCACCAGGTTAGACATATCCTTTGTAGTGAGCAAAGTGAGTCAGTTCATGGAGCAACCTAAACAGAAAAATTTGGATGCAGTCCATATAATTGGGTATCTGAAGACCTCACCTGACTCTGGTCTTTTATTTAGTAGATGCACATCCTTTGATGTTACAGCTTGTACAAATGCAGACTATACAGGATGCCCCAAAGACAAGAAGTCTACTTCTGGCTCTGCTATGTTCGTAGGGAATTCATTGGTATCATGAAAGAGCAAGAAGCATACAATTATTGCCAGACGCATTGCATATTCAGAATACAAAGCTATGGCACAAGGGAGTATAGAGATGATGTGGGTCAAATCCGTTGTGATTGACTTAGCTATCGAGGTACCTCTTCCCGTGCACCTCCAATGCGACGACTGCATTGTTTATTACCAACAACCCAACCTTCTATGAGAGAACCAAGCATATCGAGGTAGACAATCTTTACACTTGAGACATGATTCAGAAATGTCTCATTTCTACATCTAATGTTAGCTCAAGTAAGTAGACAACAAACTTGCTCACCAAGGCTCTTGCCTGAGGACCCTTTCAGAGATGTCGTTTTAAGATGAGCATGATAGACATATTTGCTCCAGCTTGTGGCGGAGTGTTCAGAGTTTTATGTTATGTTACTATTGTTGAGATATTTGTATCTCTTTGTGGTTTATTTATATTTCTTATTTATCTTGTCTTCATTATGTACTTTTTCCATAGAGATTTTCTCCTATATAAGAGGGCTGTAGGGTTCGTGCAATAGACAATTCTAATTTTCCTTTCCACATGGTATCCGAGCGACGGTCTTAGGCCGGATCTTGTGCCCTAGATACCCATCCCCACCAAAAACCCTAACGTGAGCCCATCGTCTCGCGCAACAGTAGCAGCAACGGCGGTCGACGCCACCACCGTCGTACGCAACAACCAGGGTAGCCATCGCACGCAGCAACAACCAGTACCGTCGTCGCACGCAGCAACAGCTAGGGCCGCCACCGTCGGCCCCTAGAACGACAACCTAGGGTTGCTCTGCTGCCTCCGACCCCTGGAACGATAGCCTAGGGCTGCTAGCCGTCCCTACCTTTCATCACACAGACTCCATCATCCTAGGGGTCCTTGTTTGACGGTTTCAAGGTCTGATCCTTGGGTTTCTAAGGTTGATTTAGTTATCTAAAATCATCCTAGTTAATTACAGAGATCTCAAACGGATGGAAGAGGTTGTGGTATGAGTCTACACCTACAACCGTCTTCCTATGTGATTATGTAGACACAGTCAATCTTGCTTACAACCCCAGTCTTTGTCATTGTTGTCATCATGTTCGACAACATAGTTGATTCCAAAGTCGAGATCTCGTCCCCGGGTGCCTTTAAAGGTCCGACACCCATTGTTAAGATGTATGGGACAAATTATGATTTTTGGGCCATGCCGTTTACGAGCTTAATGCTATGTAACGGCAAGAAGCACATCCTTACACATGATGAACCTAGCGACAAGACTGGGATTGATGCCTCATGGGAGGCAGGCGATGTCTATGCGCGTGTATGGCTATCTGGGACCGTGTCAATGCAGATAGCTAATGATATTATGAGTCAACTTACTGCAAAGGCTATGTGGGACATTCTCGCTGCTACGTATTCCTCGGTGAAAAATGAAGAGCGTAAATCCTTACAGATGCCACCATACCTCCGATGGAGGAGGCATATCGTAAACTGAGTAGGCTTTCTATAGTGTTACTTGGCAGCATCAGACTTCCTCTGCTATGGCTGCATCTTATGGTAGAGGAAGCCCAACACAGTATCGTGGTCTTGTCAATCATTGTAGGGGAGGAGGTAGCCGACCTCGTCAGCCTTGCACTTACTGCCACTGGTGTGGACACTCTGAGAATACATGCTACTCTAAGCACGGCTTTCCTCTTCAGCGCGCATTGAGGAGCAGAGCGTGTTAGTATTCCTCCTGCTTCTGATCAGAGGTTCGATGATCTTGTAGCTCATCTGAGAAAGATCATGTCTACATTCAACACATCCAGTGCTCCTCCTAGATCCTCAGAGGTAGCCGCCTCAACGTCTGCATCAGCATCAAGTACAACATATGTTCTTACTAGTTATTACATGGTGTACTTATCTGAATGGGTCATGGATTCAAGAGCTTCACACCATCCTTACGGTGATAGAAGCTCATTTAGTACATACATGTTGACTCATCAAGGTAGATCAGTTGTTATAGCAAATGGAACCTACTCTCCTATTATTTGTTAGGGGGAGGTGGAGTTGACTTCAGGGATGCGTCTACAGAATGTCCTTCATGCTCTTGATTTTTCCATAATTTATTATCTATTAGTCAAATCACCAAAGTTTTACATTGTCATGTTATATTTGATCCTTTATCCCTTGTGTTTCAGGACATTCTTACGGGCAGGTTGATTGGATCTGGCCGTAAGCAAGGAGGATTGTATAGACTAGTCAAATCTCTATATGATGGTACTTCGTCTCTGCACATTGGATCAATCTCTCCGTTTGTGTGACACCTCCATTTTGGCCATCTTCCTCTGCAAAAGCGGTGGCACGTTCTTCCTCAGATCTCCCCTCGTGCTACTTTTCAGTGCGAGGCCTGCCAGCTTGGGAAGCATCACCAGCCTACTTTCTAGAGTCGTTAGAGTCGTAGTAGTAACAATATTTTTAAGTTAATCCATTTTGATATTTGAGGTCCGAAAAGTGTCCCACACCATCATGGGCATAGATTTTATCTTGTTGCTGTGGATGATTTTTCGAGGTTGTTTTGGGTCTTTCTGCTTAAAAACAAGTCTGATGCTGGTCATGTTATTCAATGTTTATTAACGAAATAAAGAATGTCTTTTCTGCGAATGTCAATTATATCCGTTCGACAATGCTTTAGAATTTTGTAATCGTCAACTCTCGCAGTTTCTCAAAACCCTTGGTATTGTTCATGAGACTTCGTGTGCTTATACTTCCCAACAGAATGAGGTGGCTGAGTGAACATCGTCATCTTTTGGATGTTACTAGGATCCTTTTGATCAAGAGCCGTTCTCCTCTTTCATATTAGGGAGATGCGACTCTAACAACTTCTTATTTGGTGAATCGTATGCCCTCATCTGCGTTGGGAGAGAAGATTCCCTTCTCGATTGTGTTTCTCGAGAAGGATCTTTTCTCTGTCACTTCTTGTATTTTTGGGTCGGTTTCTTTTGTACATCATACGTCCCTTGGTCATGACAAGCTCTCTCTTATAGCTATCAAGTACGTCTTTGTGGGGTATTTACAGGACTCAAAAGTGATACGTTGTTTTGACCATGTTCGTAGGAAGTATTATGTTAGTGCTGATGTCACCTTCTTTGAGTCCATTATGTTCTTCTCTCTTACATGTGATAAGCTGATTTTCGGAATCTGGAGAAAAGATATACATGACTTTACCTCCAAATGTGTCTATATCGAACTCTACTTCTTTACTACCTTCGTCACCATCTCTACCTTCACTTCTACCGCTTCCACCATCGTCATCTGCCACATTCCCTTACTTTCCACATGTTTAGCAGCACCAACCTTGTGCTCATGTGCCTCCTCCAATATCAAGCATGCACCAGGTATGTTCTGAATATTTGATTTCTACTGATGGCACTGGTGATTTGCATTCAGTAAGATGAACAGGAGGTTATAGACGTGACAATCACTGAGGAGGTTGCAGACCTTGATATGCCCATTGCACTACAAAAGCAAAGGTGTACACACACTATGTATCCCCTTGCTTCCCATGTCTCTCTTACACGCCTTTCAGAGGAGTTTCAACGATTTGTTATGGGTCTGTCTACAGTTGGGATACTGAGGTCCTACCAGGAAACATTGATGGTTAGTCAGTGGCGTCTTGCGATGGAGGAAGAGATGACATCGTTGCAATCTCGAGGCACATGGAGTGTTGTTGATGCTCCCCCTGGTGCATCTGTTGTGGGGAGCAAGTGGGTATTTACAGTGAAGCACCATGATGATGGTAGAGTGGACAGATACAAGGCCATTCTGGTTGCTTGTGGATTCACCCAAACATATGGAGTTGATTACCAAGATACGTTTTCTCCTGTTGCCCGTCACTCTACTCTGCGGATCCTAATTTCTGTCGCTGTGGTACGTGAATGGCCTCTATTTCAGTTGGATGTCAAGAATGCCTTCATGTATGGTGACTTTCAGGAGGAAGTCTACATGCAACAACCACCAATGGTTTATTACTGAGGAGTAGTCGCATATGGTATGTAGACTTCACAAGGCAATTTATGGTCTTAAACAGAGTCCGAGAGCTTGGTTTCAAAAACTCTCAGAATTGATTGAACAACATGAGTTTATTAGATCTACTGCATATCACTTTCTTTTTGTAAAGAGATCCTAGAGAGGTACTGTTGCTATTGGTCGATGTGGATGACATCATTGTTACATGTAATGATGAGCAGGGGAATCCGTCAGCTAAGGATTTCCTTGGACAACAATTTGTAACCAAGGACCTTGGCAATCTTTGTTATTTTCTTGGTCTTGAATTTGCAAGGAATCAGCGGGGCATAGTAATGACGTAATGAAAAATATGTTACTGATCTCTTAATTGAAATGGGCTTGACATGTTGTAGGTCTGCTACCACTCCTATGGATCCTAGTACTAAGCTCTATGATGATTATTCTGAAGAAGTTGACAAGAGAAGACATAAGAGTTAGTAGGGAAGATGTTATATGTCACAATCACAAGGCATGATATATCATTTGTAATTAGTAGAATCGGCCAGTTTATGGAGCATCCTAGGCATGTCCATATGGATGCAGTAAATATGATCTTGAGATATCTGAAGTCCTCTCCAGGTGCAGGATTCTTGTTCAGAAGCGATACATCTCTTACAACGATAGGGTCTGCTGATGCAGGCTATGGAGGTTGTCCTAATGACAGGAAATCCACATCATGTTTCACTGTGTTTGTAGGAAGCTCACTGGTTTCATGGAAGAGTAAGAAACAGACAATAGTGGCGAGATCTAGTGCTGAATCATAATATAAAGCTATGGCACAAGGGAGCATGGATGATGTTGATCGGATCCATCCTATAACCGACCTAACTATTGAGGTGCGTCTTCCCATGCATCTCCAATGCGATAACCAAGTTGCTCCATTTATAGCCAATATCCCACCATTCCCTGAAAGAACCAAGCACATCAAGGTAGATTGCCATTACACTTGAGATCTAATTCAGAAGGGACTCATTTCCACGTCTCATGTTACGTTAGGTGACTAGATTGCAGATATGCTCACCAAAACCCTTGCTAAAGGTCATTTTCAGCGTTATTGTTCTAAGCTGAGCTTGATAGGCAAATATGCCCCAGCTTAAGGGAGAGTGTTGAAATATTTGTATCTCTCTGTGGTTTATTTACATTTCTTATTTATCTTATCTTCATTATGTAATTTTTCCAATCGAGCTTTTCTCCTATACAAGAGAGCTCTAGGGCTTCGTGCAATAGACAATTCTATTTTTCTTTTTCACGGCTATTTTACAATTTATTTATTTCTCAATCCTTAGTATGTAATTTACCCACTAGGGTTTCTCTCTTCTATATAAAAGAACCCTTATGCTCTATGAATAAACAATGAAGCATTCTCTTCCATATAAAACATCACATGACTCCCTGCACCTATATCATATTCACATTTTCTCTTTAATGTTTTCTTCTTACAATTGCCTCAAAAATAGTTATCTTATTACAGAAAAACACTTAATCTCCTTTGCACTTCAAACACCCTGCATTAATTTCGAGTGCCATATTTATTAATACTTTACCTGCTGAAAATCCAAATCCAACTATTTAAAAGAGATACATACATGTACACTGTTGAAATATGAAATGCAGAAGCGAATCAATGCACATTGCAAGGAAATAAAGAAATATGGAATATTGAACACATGGATTTACGTGGAACCCTACTCCCTAAGAAGCGGGATGAAACCACAGGAGAAGGCCTCAAAGGGCCAGATTTTCTGTTCACTTTCTCAAATGTCACAATGGGTGTGGGGCTCTTTATATAGCCACACCAATGTGACCAAAAGTCACCTCTCCAAGATGTGAGACTAAGCACATCCCACACAAGACCATTCTTCAACACTCCCCCTCTAGCTAAGCATACAAAACCGAGCTTGGATAAATAGAAATAATGCACTCACTCACATACAAAGTACATGACACTACATCAATATCTACTCAACGCTGCTGCCGAGGATGTCAGAATCAATAATACTCTTCTATGTTATTCCATAGAGCCCTCGGATCTCTTATATAGAGAGAAAACCCTTGGGTAAATTACGTAGACGTACATGAGATAAATAAGAAATACGTAATAGTACATCATGACATAACATAAACCTCTACACTCCCCCTCAAGATGGAGCATAGATATCAATCATGCTCAGCTTGGAAGAACATCTCTGGAAAGGTCCTCTGAGCAATGGCTTGGTAAATATATCAGCAGTCTGGTCCTCTGAACTGACGTGTGAAGTGGAAATCAAGCCCTTCTGGATCATGTCTCTAGTATAGTGACAATCTACCTCGATGTGCTTGGTTCTTTCATGAAAAGCTGGATTATTGGCAATGAACAATGCTGCCTGATTGTCACATTGAAGATTTATGGGTAATGAGACATTTACATTCAAATCTTCTAAGACTGCTCGAACCCACATCATTTCTGCGCTTGCTTGTGCCATGGCTCTGTATTCGGATTCAACACTGGATCTCGCCACAACAGTCTGTTTCTTGCTTTTCCAAGAAACCAAAGAGCTTCCTATGAAGATAGCAAATCCTGAAGTAGATTTACGATCCTTTGGACATCCTGCATAGTCTGCATCTGCACAAGCTGAAATAGACAGATCTGTATCTTTTCTAAATAACAAACCTGTGCCTGGGGAAGACTTCAGATATCTCAATATCATATACAAGGCTTCCATATGAACTTGCCTAGGCTGCTCCATAAATTGACTCACCCGATTTACTGCAAAGGCAATATCCGGTCGAGTTATGGTGATGTATAGAAGCTTACCCACCATCTCTCTGTATCTTCTTTTGTCCACCTCTTCGATATCATTGTCGTACAACTTCATGCTTGGGTCCATAGGCGTGCTCGACGGTCTGCATCCAACCATTCCTGTTTCAACTAGTAAGTCTGTGACATATTTTCTTTGAGTCATTACCATTCCTTGTGCATTTCTTGCAAATTCTATCCCCAGAAAATATCGTATCGTGCCTAGATCCTTCGTAATAAACTGACTTCCCAAAAGAGATTTGGTCATCTCAATTCCCTGAGCATCATCTCCTGTAACCATAATATCATCAACATATACCATGATGACAACCGTACCTTTAGGAGTCTTCTGGATAAACAATGAATGGTCTGCATTTGATCTCTTGAACCCCTACCGTCCATTCAGCTGGGAAAGCTTCTGGAACCATGCCCGTGGACATTGTTTAAGGCCATAGATAGCCTTATGAAGTCTGCACACCATCTGAGTCTCCCCCTCAGCAGCAAACCCCGGTGGCTGCTGCATGTAGACTTCCTCCTGTAGATCACCATACAAGAATGCATTCTTGACATCAAGTTGAAAAATGGTCCAGTCACGTACCACAACAACAGATAGGAGAATGCGAAGAGTGGAGTGTCGAGCCACTGGTGAAAATGTATCCAAATAATCTACTCCATAGGTTTGGTTAAATCCACGTGCGACAAGTCTGGCCTTGTATCTGTCGAGACGCCCATCTGCGTGATATTTAACCGTAAACACCCACTTGCTACTCACCACAGAGGCACCTGGAGGAATGGGAACTAGAGACCAAGTCCCTCGAGACTGTAAGACACGCATCTCCTCCTCCATAGCTAGACGCCAGCAATCAATCTTCATGGCTTCTTGATAAGTCCGTGGGATCTCAACCGACGAGACAGCTGCTGCAAATCTCTGGAAATCACCAGTGAGACGATGAAATGACACTTGAGACGCAAGATGATATGATGCTGTTGACGCATATTGAGTTATTGTACCTCTTCGTTATTTTCTTTTCTTGTTATGCTCTTTATGTAATTTACCCATAGGCTACTCTCCTATATAAGAGAGCCTAGGGCTATGGAATAGAAATCATCTCATTCTCTTTTCCCAACATGGTATCAGAGCGACGGTCCTAGACCGGAGTTCTCGAAACCCTAACCCTAACACCCCGCCCGCCGGCCTTCTTCTCTCTCTCTCTCTCTCTCTCTCTCGATCGGCGTGCCCTCAACGCCGCCGCCTCTACCGGACGCAGCCCCTGCGCAGCCCCGGCGCTGCCCCTGCAGCCCCTCGCAGCCCCTGTGCAGCCCCTGCGCTGCCCTAGCGCAACCCCTGTGCAGCCCGTGCACAGCCATAGCGTGCCGCACGCGCAGCCCTAGCGTGCCGCACGCGCAGCCCTAGCGTGCCGCACACGCAGCACCTGTATGCACAGCCCCCCTGCGCATCCTTGCGCGCTGTGCCTTGTTCCTGCGTGCATCAACCGTGCGCTAGCACAAGCCCCTGTGCGCCTCAGCCGTGCGTCAACGGTGCCTCCCTTGTGCGGCCTGTGCGCAACTTCTTTGTGCGTATAGGTCTTAGCACAAACTTCTTTATGGGGATAGTTGCTTGAAGTCTACACATGCAACTACCCCCATCCATGGTATTGTAGACAAAACATATCATTTGTCAGTCGTTCCAGTCTTTATTTTGCAATATGTCAGAGAGCAAGGCAGATATCCCATCTATTGGCGCATTCCGTGGTCCTGCGCCTATTGTCAAGATGGATGGTACCAACTATGAACTGTGGGCAATGCAGTTCATGAGCATGATGAAGTCTACGGGTAAGAAGCATATTCTTACCGAATCAGAGCCTGCTGAGAAGACTGGAACCTATGCCTCCTGGGAGGCTGACGATGCATATGCCAAAGTTTGGCTATCTGGCACATTGGCAATTGAGATTGCCAATGATATTCTCCATCAACCCACAGCGAAGGATATGTGGAACATTCTGGCGGCCACATACTCTCAGGCCAAGAACGAGACAAAGATTCTGCAACTCCAGCATGATATCTTCACCATCAAGCAAAATGGTCGTCCACTACATTCTCTCTATACATCACTGAGAGGGATGTTTGAGAGGCTATATAGCTTCATGCCCTTGACAGCTACGCCCGAGCAGCAGAAGACATACAGGAATGCTACTATGGTGGGTGTGTTTCTCGCTGCACTTGATCCAGAGTATGAGGCAGCACGTTCTCAGATTTTAGCGGACTCGACTATTCCTCCCATGGAGGAAGCCTTTCACAGATTCAGCATGATCACAGTGCCTTCACCTGCTGCTAGTCAGAATTCCTTAGCTATGGCGGCCAACAGAGGCCGCGGGTTTCATCACCAAGGCCGTGGGCGTACTCCTCGTGGAAGGGGTGGCCGTACTAGGCCAACCTGCACATATTGTCACCGAGTTGGGCACAATGAGGACACATGCTATTCAAAGCATGGATTCCCTGCATCTGCACGAGCCGCTGAGCAGATAGAGCCCCCATCTGCTGCTATCCTGGATCAACGATTTGATGATCTAGTTGCCCGCCTCAGGGGCATCATACCACCATCTGGCCCAGCAACGACTACAGAGAGTCATACTGATACTGCTGCCTCTGCCTCTACTTCTGCATCTACTAGTACTTCAGGTAGTACACTTGCACTCCACAGTAGTAGATCTCATATATTGCCATGGATCATGGACTCGGGCGCCACATCATTTATGTGGCGACCAGAGCCTACTTACAGGATACACCCAGATTCCTCCAGGACGGACAGTAGTAATTGCTGATGGCACGCATTCCCCTATCACTGGTCAGGGGGAGATTAGATTGACACCCTCTATGCAGCTGAAGAATGTCCTACATGCACCACATTTTTCTATGAATCTATTGTCAATTAGTCAGATTACGAAGGATCTCCACTGTCGAGCTATTTTTGATCCATCTTCTTTGATTTTTCAGGACATCCGTACGGGCAACGTGATTGGTCATGGCTATGAGCAAGGAGGCCTTTACCGTCTGAACCAGACCCCGTTTGCTGGAACCACATCCTCTCCTGCTGAACAAGTATCTCCTCTCCTGTGGCATCTGCGTTATGGTCATTTACCGCTCCAGAAGTTGCGTCTTGTCCTACCCTATAGTCTCTCTCACACACCTATCCAGTGTGAGGCGTGTCAGTTGGGAAAACATCACAGGTCGTCCTTTCCCAGCAGTCAAGGTCGGAGTAGTAACTCCAAGTTTGAGTTGTTTCATGTCGATGTCTGGGGTCCGAGTCGTGTTCCCGATCATCAGGGACACAGGTTTTATATTGTATTTGTGGATGACTATTCTAGAGCGTCATGGGTATTTCTAATGAAAAATAAGTCTGAAGCAGGAAATATTATTATTCACTTTCTAAATGAGATTCAGAATGTTTTTTCCACGTCTGTCAAAATTATGAGAAGTGACAATGCTTTGGAGTTGTGCACCAACAATCTAGCTAACTACTACTCCTCGAAAGGGATCATACATCAAACTTCTTGTGCTCATACGTCTCAGCAAAATGGGGTTGCAGAAAGAAAACACCGTCACCTACTAGATGTCACAAGGTCACTTCTTATTCAGAGTCATGTTCCGTACTCATACTGGGGTGATGCAGTTCTTACTGCATGCTATCTTATCAATCGTATGCCTTCATCCGTCTTGAATGAACAGATTCCTTTTTCACTTATTTATCCTGACAAGGATCTGTTCATTCTTACCCCTCATGTGTTTGGGTCTGTCGCCTTTGTCAATCAGTTGTCACCTGGTTCTGACAAGCTCTCTCCTAGGGCTGTCAAGTGCGTCTTTGTGGGGTACTCCAGAACTCAAAAGGGGTACAAGTGTTTTGACCCTGTGCGTCGGCGGTATATGATCAGTGCAGATGTTACATTTTTTGAATCCATTATGTATTTTTCAGAAAAAGGGAACATGCAACCACCACCTATATCTCCTGATACCGTTTTCATGACACCACCAATCTCACCACCGTCACCACCGTCACCATCATCACCACCACCACCATCACCACCACCACCACCGTCATCAACCGTATCCCCGTTACCATTCCATTACACCCGCAGGCCGAATCAAGCTCATGGTCCTGACCAGTCAACTAGCTCGCCTATGGTATGTAATGAAAATATTAATGTTGATGGATCTGACGACATTTCTGAGCAGGATGCATTACAGGAGCTTGTTGATAGCACAGAGGATTTGGATGTTCCAATCGCTCTACGCAAGTCGAAGAGAAGCTGTGCCAAATACCCAATATCAGCAGCCGTGTCTTTTGAACGGCTATCCGGACACTTCAAGACGTTTGCATTGGCACTTTCAGCTACAACTATTCCACGGAACCACCATGAGGCTTTGCAGGACTCTAGATGGCGGCTAGCAATGGAGGAAGAGATGACGGCACTTCAGTCTAGAGGAACATGGAGTTTGGTTACTATACCTCCAGATGTCAACCCGGTGAGTTGCAAATGGGTGTTTACAATTAAACACAATGCAGATTGCTCCATTGACAGGTACAAGGCACGCCTAGTTGCACGGGGATTCACACAGACATATGGGGTAGATTACCTTGACACGTTCTCTCCTGTGGCACGTCATTCTACTCTGCGGATCCTGCTATCAGTTGCAGTCACTCGAGAATGGCCACTCTATCAACTAGATGTGAAGAATGCATTTCTGTATGGAGACTTGCAGGAGGAAGTCTATATGCAACAGCCACCAGGTTTTGCTGTTGAGGGGGAGTGTTCCAAGGTTTGCAGATTACATAAGGCCATCTATGGCCTTAAGCAGAGTCCCAGAGCATGGTTCCAGAAGCTGTCAGACCTCTTTGAGAAACAAGGATATAAACGCTCCAATGCTGATCATTCCTTGTTTGTACAGAAGACGGTGAGAGGAATTATTGTAATCATGGTTTATGTTGACGATATCTTGATTACAGGTGATGATGACCAGGGCATTGAGCAGGCAAAGGCAAGGCTGGGGACCGAGTTTGTCACCAAGGACCTGGGAGTCCTTAGATATTTTCTGGGGCTGGAATTTGCAAGAAATCCGTATGGATTAGTCATGTCACAGAGAAAGTATGTTACAGATCTACTGAGTGAGACAGGTATGCTAGGGTGTCGACCTGCTACGACACCAATGGACCCTAGCATGAAGCTGTATGATGATGACACAGAGGAGGTGGACAGGAGAAGATATAGAGAACTGGTAGGCAAACTGTTATATGTCACGATCACTAGGCCAGATATATTATTTGCAGTGAGCCGTGTGAGCCAGTTCATGGAGCAGCCACGCCAAGTGCATATGGATTCAATACATATGATACTTAGATATCTCAAATCTTCTCCAGGTAAAGGTCTGCTATTCAAGAAAGGAAAGGGGATGTCTATCTCAGCATGCGCAGATGCAGACTATGCAGGCTGTCCTAAGGACAGGAAGTCCACCTCAGGGTATGCTGTCTATGTTGGAGATGCCCTAGTTTCATGGAGGAGCAAGAAACAAACTGTGGTAGCTAGATCTAGTGCTGAATCCGAATATAGGGCAATGGCCCAGGTTACTACAGAGATGATGTGGATGAAAGCGGTGCTGACAGATTTGTGCTTAGATGTTCCACTTCCTATGAACTTGGAGTGTGATAATCAGGCTGCTTTATTTATTGCAAACAACCCTGCATTCCATGAACGGACCAAGCATATTGAGGTGGATTGTCACTTCATACGAGACATGATTCAGAAAGGATTTATTGCCACATCTCATGTTACTTCAGAGAACCAGACTGCAGATATATTCACAAAGGCATTGTTACGAGGTCCATTTCAGAAGTGTGCTTCCAAGCTGAGCATGATTGACATCTATGCTCCATCTTGAGGGGGAGTGTTGACGCATATTGAGTTATTGTACCTCTTCGTTATTTTCTTTTCTTGTTATGCTCTTTATGTAATTTACCCATAGGCTACTCTCCTATATAAGAGAGCCTAGGGCTATGGAATAGAAATCATCTCATTCTCTTTTCCCAACAGATGCACATTGTCTTTTCTGCTTCCTATGAGCAATAGGACGATCAAGGTCATCTATCACTGTGCTGACTGGCGGATCCACCTCATGTAGCAAAGGTTCCTGTGCATTATCTTACCCATCATTAGTGATAACATCAGAACATACCTGAGGCGTGCTGGATGGTTGACGTGTAGCTTGAGCAGGCCCTGACCGCCTTGTGTAGAACGTAGGGAATGGTAGAATGGGAGGTGGTGGTGGTGGTGGAGTGGACTCAGATTGACCCAGACTTGGAGGTAGGGGCACATAGACATTAGTATCCGTGGATGTGGAGGAAACCAATCTGTCACCTGCAGGGGAGAAGTACATAACTGGTTCATAGAATGTAACATCAGCACTCACATAGTACTTGTCATGGATGGGGTCATAGCAACGATATTCTTTCTGTGGCCTCGAGTAGCCCACAAACACACACTTAACAGCTTTAGGAGAGAGCTTGTCAAGTCCTGGAGACAAGCGGTGAGCGACAGTCCCAAAGACACGATGGGTAAGTGAAAACTAGTCTTTGTCAGGAAAGAGAACAGAGATAGGGGCCTTTTCCCCAAGAACGGTAGAAGGCATGCGATTGACCAGATAGCATGCTGTACGTATAACATCCCCCCAAAAGGCTAATGGTGCACAACTCTGAATAAGTAATGTGAGAGCAATATCAAGAAAGTGTCGATGTTTCCGTTCTGCAACACCATTTTGTTGAGATGTGTACGCACATGTGGTTTGGTGGATAATGCCCTTAGAGGAAAGAAATCGAGCAAGAGAACGAGTGCAGAACTCCAATGCATTATCAGTACGCACATACTTAACAGTAGACGAAAAAAATATTTTGCACTTCATTGATAAGATTTTGGATAATAATTCCTGCTTCAGATTTATTTTTAAGAAGAAAAGTCCAAGACACTCGAGAGAAATCATCAACCACAACAAGATAAAACCTGTGCCCCTGATGATCTGGGACACGACTCGGACCCCAGATATCTATATGAAATAACTCAAATGGGGAGCGACTGCTCCGACCCTGACGACTAGGGAAGCTAGAACGATGGTGCTTCCCTAACTGACGCGCTTCACAATGAAATGACGAATTTGGAGAGATCTGAGGTAGGAGGTGACACATTTTCTGGAGCGGCAGGTGACCAAAGCGAAGATGCCATGTATATGGAGAAACGAATCCCTGAGAGTGTAGTGATACACCAACGTAGGAGTTCCGTACTAGACGATAGAGGCCATTGTGCTCAGAACCACAACCAATCACCCTGCCCGTTAGTATGTCCTGAAAAATGACAGAAGATGGGTCAAATATAGCACGATAGTGCAAATCTTTGTAATCTGACTAATTGATAATAAATTCATGGAGAACTCTGGTGCATGTAGAATATTCTGTAAGTGCATAGAGGGCAACAAAACAGTTTCCCCCTGATCGACAATAGGGAATGAGGGCCATCAGCTATGAGTACGGAGCGACCAGACTGAATAGCTCTCTAGGACTGCAGGTTATCTCTATCACGACAGAGATGATGGGTGGCTCCAGAGTCAACAATCCAACCTGAGAGATCATGGTTATGATAGGAGGCAGAAGTACTACCTGAGGTACTGGCAGTAGCAGATGTACTAGCTGGACACAGAAGCCGCAACGTCGGATGTATCACCACCCTCTGATGATGTCTGTGGCATAATGTCTCGAAGCCGTGCTACTAGCTCCTCGAACCTGTGATCTGGAGTAGAGGCTGGCAGAGCCTGAAGATGATCAGCTACACGTGCAGAAGGAGAAAACCATGCTTGGAATAGCATGTATCTTCGGAATGACCAGTGCGACGACAAAATGAGCATGTTGAACTCACACGACCTCCCCGGCCACGTCCTCTACCTCCTCGGCCACGAAAGGAAGACGAACTTCCTCGTCCTCTAGAGACCGCCATTGCTGACAGAGATGGAGTTGCTGCACTAGAGGGAACAGAGATCCGACTAAGCCTCCTGTAGACTTCCTCCATTGGAGGAATAGTAGCATCGGCGAGGATCTGAGAGCGGGCTGCCTCGTACTCCGGATCAAGGGCAACAAGTAGAGCCCCTACCATAGTAGCATTGCGAAACGTCTTCTGCTGCTCAGGGTGGCTGTGAGTGGAATGGTGCTGTATAATTTTTCGAACATCCCACGTAGGGACGTGTACAGAGAATGAAGAGGCCGACCATTTTGCTTCGTGGTAAAAAGATATCATGCTGCAACTGCAGCATCTTTGTCTCATTCCTCACTTGAGAATATGTCGTAGCCAGAATATCCCACATCGCCTTGGCGGTGGGTTGATGGAGTACGTCATTGGCAATCTCCATCGTGAGCGTCCCTGACAGCCAGACCTTGGCATAGGCATCATCAGCATCCCATGAGGCATATATCCCCGTCTTCTCTGGCGTCTCATCTTCGGTAAGAATATGCTTCTTACCACATGACTTCATAAGACTCAGGAACTGCATAGCCCAGAGTTCGTAGTTCGTCCTGTCCATTTTGACTATTGGTGCCGAACCTTTAAAAGGCACCTATGGCGGGCATATCAATCTTCTGTTCTGACATATAGCCGGAGAAGACACTTAGGGATGATGGACAAAAGAACTGGCGTCTACAAAGACCCCTTTGGATTCAAGTGCATATGTAGACTTTATGCACTTGAACCCATCGTTGAATCGACGCCGACCGGAGAAGGAGCGCCGCGAGAAGCCGGGAGCCTCTGCGGCTGTAGAGAACGACGGCGGGAGGCTGGAGCCGCGGCGGGAGGCGGGGACCTCGGTGGGAGGTTGGGGACGGTGGGGCCTCGGCTGGAGGCTTGGGGCAGTGGGGCCTCTACGAGAGGCTGGGGGCGGCGGGCTGGGGGCTGCGGGCTGGTGACGGAAGGGTAGGAGCCGCGGGCTGGGGGCGGAAGGGTGGTGGCGGCGGCCGAAGAGAGGGGGGGGTGGAGAGAAACCCTAGATTAGGGTTTTGGCTCTGATACCATGTCAGAGTCAATAATAGTCTTCTATGTTATACCATAGAGCCCTCGGGTCTCTTATATAGAGAGAAAACCCTTGGGTAAATTACATAGACGTACATGAGATAAATGAGAAATACGTAACAGTACATCATGACATAACGTAAACCTCCACAGAGGACGTTGCTTCTCATGTCATGCTGGTGAGGTGGAATAGATTGAATTGTGAATAGTGATCCGCATAGATTTCTGATCAACAAAATGAGTCTCCCTCATGGAGTACTCCTGCTCGCAATGTGTCGTCGCTGAAGACCGCTGCATCTCTCCAAAGGGCCAACAAGAACATCATGGGAATATCCATACATAGTAGCGTTCACGGTCATGAAAATATGCCGTTGAAATATCCATACATAATGGAGTTCACGATCGCTAGAGGATGGAGCTAACATTAATAATGAGTCCCACTAGAGAACTCCATGAAAAATAGGTCACTCAAATGAAGAGTACTTCAACCAATGGTAGGGCTAGACAACCACTATCCAATAATCCAAACAATGATAGGGTAAGACACCACTGCCCAACAATAGTAGAGCATGAAATGCTCTATCCATCACTCCCCCTTTCTCACAAACTTATCGAAAACGACCAAGTTGAGAGAACAATGAAAGATCAACACGATTTTTTTGCAGTCAAAACACTTTTTTTGGACTGTAATATTTTTTTCAAAAATATTCCTCCTTTTTTCAATCTCACTTTGTCACATCTTTCCCCCTTTTTTCAAAGGCCCACATTAGACAAGCCAACATCCACTAAGGGGGCACTCCTCTTTATTTCCAACAGCCCCCTTCCCTTCTTCCATAACAACAGCTTTCCCGTAACGCCATTTCCTTTTTTTGCACATTTTCCAATTGAAGGGTGGCTGCAATCTCTTTTTAGGCACTCGTCATTTCCTCCTTTTTTTTAGTTTCACACAGCAGCTCATCCTTCCATTTTTTCTCGCAGGCCCATCTCTCCCATTTTTCTTCCAATCTCACAACAGTAGGCACATTTGTGCCAAAATAAGCAAGCAGTTTAAGCTTAAAAAACAACAGACGAAGGAATCTTTCTTCTGCAACTTAGGGTTCTCGATGGGGTACCCATCTCACAACGTCAGTCTTGGCGACATCGTCTCCTCACGTTGATGCATCCTCACGCCACTGCCGCTTGAGCAAGAGAGAAGATCGACGCCGTATGAGAAAAGATGGGAGCTGACCATCCCCCTCAGCCACACATCACTCCTCGACCCTTGGTATCTTTTTCTTTCTCATCGTGCACCTTAGGGAATCGTGCACAGGGTGAAGTTGCCACTCAACCATCAACAACGTTATTGTCTCTCCGTTAAATAGCACCACCACCATCTCATCTTGTTGATGCTAAGGTTCTCGATGGGAAACTTCTACGCGTGACACGATTGATCTTCATCGTCGCCGCATGGCGGAGTTATGAGATGTTGCGAAGATTATCTACCCAGCTTGACCTCAACAGTGCATCCTCCAATTATAAGCACTCTACGAGACATCGAAAGAATAAATACAAATCGATTTGGTCCATCAAAGAGAATGCAGGTTGTACAGGTTCGCGCCTCCGAGAGATGATGAAGGGATCATTGGGGTGTTTACAACCTTCAATTTTTTGAGCAAGCGAGGATTCAAAAGAAACCTCATCCCTAGATCCAACAGATCTCAATGCTCAAACTATAGTATCGAAATCTCATAATAAACTTCAAGATCATTCGATGCAAAAAAAGTAATCAAAATACAATAGAATCTCGAATAGTACACAAAATTGACTTGTTCTGGTACCTTGTTGAAATATGAAACATTGAACACGAGGGTTTATGTGGAACCCTACTCCCTAAGGAGCGGGATGAAATCACGGGAGAAGGCTTCAAAGGGCTAGATATTTTGTTTACTTTCTCAAAGATTACAATAGGTGTGGGGCTCTTTATATAGCCCCACCAATGTGACCAAAAGTCACCTATCCAAGATATGGGACTAAACACATCCCACACAAGATCTTTCTTCAACATATACCTCTATAAAACAACATAATTAAACTTGAACCTTCATACTCTATATTTACACCATAACCCTTGTAATCTCATACATTGTAACCCTGATTGGTTAGCTTTTGTTATAAAGATTTAGATTCTTGAAATACACTAATAAGATACAGTTGTAGAAGATAATGCCATTGTGGTGGCCTCTGTCACAAAAAAATAGTGCTTTCAAATTTATAAATCCATGCCATCTTCTTCTCCTTTTTTCACACACCACTGACCTTAATCTCTCCCATGAGCTTCCTTCGAATCTCGTTACAACCTACCTTTATGACAACCTTAGTCCCTAATCCATGTCATTGTGGTTACCTCTGCCATAATCGACATCGTCATAATGATCTATCTCCCTTATTACACTCCTCGATCTTCTCCCCACTCTCTTTGCTGCAGGCCCCATCCCCATTCCTGAAGAGCATACCCTTCAACGTACCTAACCTGAGCAACCATCGGATCTTAGTGTGCATCCTCCCCTGACAAGCCTTGTTTCCTCCCCTCATGGAGCTCACCCCCCCACCCCTGCACCCTTAAACGTACCTAACCTGAGTAGCCCTCAGATCCTAGTATGCATCCTCCCCTGACAAGCATTTTCCTCCCCTCACGGAGCTCAACCCCCCCTCCCACTCCCGGTTGCTGGCAAGCTTATCTCCAGTCCCAGTGCTCTCCAACTGCTTCTAGAATGCCTACACCTGCACGCTGTTCTGCCTCTGTGTCTCTCAGACAAACTTTATGTGTTAAAGAAATGGATGCCAAGAGAGTGACAAAGAATATAACACTTGAATTGTTTTACCATCAGTGCATCTTGGACATATTAACTCAATGCAGATTGGATTGAGGAATGAAAATAACATAAAATGACATACTTGTAAGATAAAGTACATTACAAGGATTAGTGTGTACAAATGAATATACATGATTAAAGTTCAATTTCATCGTGTTATAAAGGCTTGTATAAATTGGAAGATAATGGAATGGATTTTACTCATGGGGCATCGTTTCTTATATAGCATGACTCCTTGGGGCCCAATAGGTGACGATTACATACTAGACCCCAAAGGGTTACACATAGAAAGAGAGTACATGGAAATGGACTAAACATATAAATAAATCAAAATTAGGAAAACCTAAATAAAGTCAACACTCCCCCTCAAGTTGGAGTTTATCTGCCAACTTTATCATGCTTGGTCCACTCATAAAAAACATGATTAGTGGCAATTTATGCTGCGAACTTTTGCTACAGTATAGAGGAACATGCACTTGTTATTTAGACGATAATTTGGTTCTTGCTTCTCCATGTAATAAGGTTTCTGCCAACAAGTATGGCATAATCAGTAGCGTACCTGCATATCCTTAGGAGAACTAGCATAATCAATGTCTACATATGCAGTGATATCGGTATGACCGTTATCCCCATAAAAGAAGCATTTTCATAGAGAATCCTTCAAGTATCGAAGGATCAATAGAGCATCTTATGAATGATTGTAGTAGGGCTTCTCCTTATATAGTCTGTCTTTGCTTACAACATAAGATATTTAGGTCTCGTGATAGTGAATAGAGTAGTTTGGCCACTAGACTTTTGTACCGTGTAGTTTCTTCAAACACATGATCTATAGAGGTAGTATGTCTCCGTAATTCTGCTAGGATGCTCGATGGTGTGCATCCAAGTAAGCTAGCATATGAAAGAATATCCAAACAATACTTCCTTTTTGACATATATATTCCTTCTGATGTGAGTATCACGTCAATACCTAGGAAATATTTGAATTTACCAAGGTTCGTGGTGATAAATACCTTCTGGAGGAAGAGCCCGGTCTCAAGAATGCATGCGTTGTCATCACTGGTGATAACCATGCCATTAATATAAAAAGCAGGTATCACATTACCCGAGGGCCGCCATCTAATGAACATAAAATGGTCGGATGACAACCTATGAAAACCTAGAGAGTTGATCTCAGAAGCGAGTCTGGTAAACCATGCACGAGCATTCTGCTTTATGCCATAGAATGTCAATACGTAGTCGGCATGCATGGTCTTCCTCGATTGAGTAACTTGGTGGTTGTGTCTTGTAAACCTCCTCCTCTAGGTCAACATAGAGGAAGGTGTTCTTCACATCTACCTGAGAGATGTGCCAATTCTTGTTGGCTTTAACAGACTAAATAGTGCAAATAGACCACATCCTCGCCAAATGAGAGGTCTTAAAATAGTTGATGTCATAGGTTTGAGTGAATCTTTTTGCGACAAGCCTTGCTTTCAATATGTTGATGGAGCCATCTGGAGAGTATTTAATCGTAAAGACCTATCTGCAAGCACCAAAGATTGCACATGCTATATATGGTACAATATCTCACGTGTCCCTGGAAGTAAGCACATCCATCTCCTCATTCATGACATGTTTCCAACCATGGTACCAAAGGACATTATGATTATCCAAGGAATATGTGGTGGGGTGATTGACGATATCATAACACCTGTACAACTTTTGGGTCTGAGAGTATCCAAGGAAGACACACTTGATGACACAAGCATACAACTTATCAGTGCTATGGAAGTTATGAACAAAAGCGGTTCAGCCTAAAATCTGCAAAGGTAAAGGAATGGTTCCTCGTCTTTCTAAAGGGGTGAGAAGGGAGTAAGTCCATTGAAAATCAAAGAGGTACCCGATTGATAAGGTATGCAGCAGTAAGAATAGTATCACCCTGTAGGTTTTAGGGACTCTCATATGAGTAAGAGGGTTCTGGCAATACCCAAAAATGGTGAAGTTTTCTTTCTGCCACCTTCATTTTGACATTGTAGTTGAGTTCTGAAAGTTTTAACACAAACATAGAAAGATTTTTTTTATAAACTGAAGGAAGTACTTGACAATTTTATTAATTTATCTTGTGATATTAGTTATCTTCCTTATGATTTTCATATTATCTATTTCTTTTATCTTTTTCTTGTAATTTGCTCAGTAGGTTCCTCTCACATATAAGATAACCCTAGGGCCTCTCATTCATGTAATTCATTTTCTTTTCCTTTTATATGGTATTAGAGCGACGACCCTAGATCCGAGTTCCTGTATCCCACCAAACCCTAACCCTACCTGCGCATCCCGGCCACAGCCGCCCATGCCATCACCTCGGCCGTCCCGACCGCCGCCTCGGCTCCCCAGGCTGCCGCCTTGGTCATCCCATGCCACATCCTCGGTCACCTAGGCCCCTTTGACCACTGCCCCGACTCTCCCAAGCTGCCACCCTGACTGCCCATGCCCCCCCACGCTGTCGCTCCGACCCTCCCGTGTGCCTCTGTTCACCTCGGTGGTCAGAATCGGTCTGATTGTGACCGGAAAATGTGATTTCAGACCTATAAATCGCATTTTTCGGAATTAGAGAGCTGCGAAGATTGACGAGGATGGATGTATAAGTCTATACATACAACCAATCCTCTGTATGATCATGTAGACTTGTTCATATCGATTTACTCCTCAGTCCAGTTCTGTTGTTTGCCCATTTTACCATCATGTCAGAGAACAAGGGTGACATTTTTTCGTCCGGAGCCTTCAAGGGCCTGTCTTCCATTGCAAAGATGGATGAGACCAATTCTGAGTTATGGTACATGCAGTTTCTCACCCTCATGCAATGCAACAAGGAGTACATCCCGACAGATCCAGAGTCAACATATAAGATTGGGGCAATTGCTTTTTGGAAGCATGATGACACGTATGCACGTGTTTGGCTATGTGGGACCTTCACCACAGAGATAGCCAATGATATTCTATATAAGCCACTGTCAAGGCAATGTGAGATACTTTGGTTTCCACCTATGCTTAAGCGAAGAATAAGGCCAAGATTCTTCAGTTACAGTTTGATATCTACAAGACCAAGCAGAATGGTTGTCCTCTACATGTGTATTGCTCTTCACTCCATGACATGTTCGAGAAGCTTCATAGCTATATGCATATTACGACATCTCCAGAGCAGCAAAGGTCATATAAGAACTCCACGATGGTTGGAGTTTTCATGGCTAGTCTTGATATAAAGTATGATACGACGTGTTCACACCTTCTCACTGGAGCTACCATCCCTCCCATGGAGGAGGCCTATAGTCGTCTCAGTCGGATTATTATGTATTCTACGGCCACTCCTCCGCCCTTTTCATCTATGGCTGCTTCTCGTGACGGGGAGGAATGACTCAGTCTAGAGGATGCACACCTCATGGCAGAGGTAGTGGACGTCAGCGTGATCCTTGCACTTCTGTTGTCGGTCGGGACATGTATAGGATACATGCTACAAGAAGCATGTATATCTCGCTTCTGGCATGGCTAAACATATTAAGCCTTCAGATATACTTGCTTCCTAGGTCGGTCCTTGCTGGATGATATTGTCTCTTGTACTCAAGTGATCATGACTCCTGTTGCAGGAACCACAATTACAGATACCACAACCACAACCATAGGCGCTTCGAGCTCCTCAGGTATCGCTTATGCTTTCACTGACATAGTGGATTATGGACTATGGTGCTTCCCATTATCTATGTAAAGACAACGCAATTGAGGTCCTACAGGACCATACCACTTGGTAGATGGGTTGTCATTGTCAATGACAACCACTTACCCATTACATGACATGGGGAGGTGCATTTGACGCCATCCATGCATCTTTAGAATGTTTTATATTCCCCTAAATTTCAGATGAATTTACTTTCCATCAGTCAGATTACTAAGGATCTGCATTGCCGTGCCATCTTTGACCCATCATCTCTGGTGTTTCAGGACATACTTACGGACAGGATGATTGAATGTGATCGTAAGCAGCAGGGGTTCTACAGACTGGTCCAACCTCCCCATGCTGGCGTTTCTACTATGACTACTGGACCGGTCTCACTATATCTGTGCCACCTTTGTTTTGGCCACCTTCCTCTGCAAAAGCCGTGTCTTGTTCTTCCTCAGATTTCCACGAGATCTTCCTTCCAGTGTGAGGCATGCCAGCTTGGGAAGCATCACCACTCCTCCTTTCCATCCCATCAGAGTCGGAATAATTCTCAGTTATTTGAGCTCCTTCATTTAGATATCTGGGGTTTGAGTCGTGTTCCTGATCACCAGGGACACCTTTTTTATTTTGTTGTTGTCGATGATTTTTCTAGACTTTCCCGAGCCTTTTTATTGAAGAATAAGTATGAAGCTGGATCTGTGATCAAATCTCTTATTAATGAGATAAAGAATATTTTTCTAACAATGTCAAATATATTCGTTCTGATAATGCTTTAGAGTTTTGTACCTTACAACTTTCTCACTTTCTTAGATCTCTTGATATTGTTCACTAGACCTCATGTGCTTATACATCCTAACAGAAACGGTGTTGCTGAGCGCAAACACCGTCACTTACTTGATGTGACCCGAACCTTATTGATACAGAGTCATGCTCCTCACGCTTACTGGAGCGATGCTGTCCTCACTGCATGCTATCTAATGAACTACATGCCTTCGTCTGTGTTGGGAGAGAAGATTCCTTTCTCGATTGTGTTTCCCGAGAAGGATCTTTTCTCCCTTACACCTCATGTGTTCGATTATGTTGTATTTGTTCATGATGTCTCTCCAGGTCATGACAAGCTCTCTCCTAAAGCTGTCAAGTGCATTTTTGCCGGCTACGCTCGTACAAGGCCCTAAATGTCGGTTTCGGTTACCATTTCGATATCGATCAAAATAGAATTTCGATGGAATTTCGACCGGAATTTTGGTCATTTCGGTCATTTTTTTGTACTAGGACCCCCATATTTCGATCATTTCGGTCGAATTTCGTTTTCGACTGGATATCGATATTCGATAGAAATTCGACCGAATTTCGTTGAAATTTGAGGCCATGCTCTTGTACCCAGAAGGGGTACCGTTGCTTTGATGCGCTCAGGCAGAAATACTTTGTTAGTGCTGACGTTACTTTCTTTGAGTCTGTCATGTATTTTTCTCTTACAAGTGACATACTAGCCCCATCTAACTTTGACAATGAAATATACATGCATACACCTCGTATTGTTATACCAGCACCTCCCTCTACTCATGCTCTACCACCACCTCCTCAACAACCACCACCTACACCTACTCCTGCCTTTACACATGCTCATGTTGCTCCACCTCCTACCGTGACTCAGTTTTTGCCACGTGTATTTACTCGTAGGCCTCGCTTGGTTCCCATTCACAGGTCGTACCCATCATCCAACATGCCTCAAGTACGTAATGAGTACATTGTTTCTACTGATGGCACTTTTGAGTTGTCTGTGCAGCAAGATTCCATACAAGATGAACATGTGCCCTCTCATGAGGGGAACTTACAGATTCGGGACTTGGCATATGATCTTGATGTGCCAATTGCTCTGCGTAAGCAAAAACATAGGTGTGCTACTTATCCTCTTGCGGCCCAGGTTTCATTGAGCAGACTATCAGAGGATTTCAGGAAGTTTATCTTGGCACTATTAGTTGTGGAGATACCACAGATATATCAGGAGGCTCTTCAGGTCAGTCACTGAAGGTTAGCCATGGAGGAGGAGATGGTTGCGTTACAGTCACGTGGTACGTGGAGTTTTGTTTCTGCGTAGATGGCAATGTGGATTGTTATAAGGTGAGACTTGTGGCACATGGGTTCACCCAGACATATGAGGTGGACTATCAGGAAAGCATCTCTCCAGTTGCCAAACATTCTACTCCGCTTATTCTACTTTATGTTGCTGTGACACGAGATTGGCCCCTTCACCAGCTTGATGTGAAGAATGCCTTCCTCTATGGTGATCTACAAGAGGAGGTCTACATGCAGCAATCACCTGGGTTTGCTGCTGAGGGGGAGTGTCAGAAGGTTTGCAGGCTACACAAGGCTATCTATGGCCTTAAATAGAGTCCAAGAGAAAGGTTCCGAAAGCTCTCAGACTTGATAGAGCAACATGGGTTTGTGCGATCGATTGCCGATCACTCTTTGTTTGTGTACAGGACCCAAAGATGTACTATTGTCATTCTTGTTTACGTTGATGACATTGTTACAAGGGATGACAGGCAGGGTATTCAGGGTGTTAAGGACTTTGTAGGTCAATAGTTTATGACCAAGGAACTTGGTAATTTACATTATTTCCTTGGACTAGAGTTTGCCAGGAACCGGCGAGGTCTTGTGATGACCAAGAAGAAGTACGTTACAGACCTTCTTTTAGAGACATGCATGGCAAATTGCAGACCTGCCACTACTCTTATTGACCCGAGCATGAAGCTCTATGATAATGACACTGAGGAGGTCGATGAGAGGAGGTACAGGTACCTTGTTGGCAAGCTGCTATATGTGGTTATCACCAAGACCGTTATATCCTTTGCTGTGAGCAAAGTGAGTCAGTTTATGGAGCAACCCAGACATGCACATATAGATGCAGTCAAGGTTGGAAAAAACGAAAAGCGGAACGAGGCGGTTACCCTAGAATCGAGGCGAGGCGTAGCCTCGAGGCGGTCGAGGCGTAAGCCTCAGTTTTTCCACCCAAATTATGTAATTTAATAAAGAATCTTGTAATAATTTCAGTAAGATAATATTATCTAATAAAATTCCAATGTTCCAAAGCAATTAAAGAATATTTGTAGTAACTTTTCGATACGAAGAGTAATAAACATGGCTGATAGATTACTTGGGCTAATGTAAAAGTCTAAAAGTTCAAGACAAAATATTACAATGCTCAGAAAACATAATATAAGTTCAAATATTCTACTTCTAGTCCATGTCCACTAGTTCTAAAACGCAAAGAAATTCTAAAAGATGTAGCTTCAGAAAATTCTAATCATGGTTCCGAGCCTCCAAGCCCAACTGCAACATCTGCATAAAGATCATCATCTGAAGAACTGCTACTTGTTGGATCATCCAATGAGTCATCCATATACTTCAAATTTGCTTCATCTTCCCCTTCATCGCTAACATCATCATCACCGTCATGAAACTCCTCATCATCGACGTCCACTACCGCTTTACCTAAATTAGATAACAATAATGTTACTTAACTTACTTCTATTGTGTTTAACATAAACAAAGATATTCGAGAATCAAAATAATAGGAAGCCATTACCTTTGTCCTTCCTCCTCTTCCGACGTGAATTGTCTTGTTGATCAGCTTCATCCTCGGCTTCTACAACCTCATCTTCAATGGGGGTATTTGCATCAAGTTCTTGATACGCCTCAAAGTCACAACTTTGGAGCTCTGACACCCATTCATCACTAGAATCCACGTCATCCAAGCATAGTGGATCCTCCATTGTTTTTCTCCTTATCTTTCTCTGCTTCAACTTTAGGTTAAACATCACATAGACCAAATCATTCAATTTGGCTTGTGTGAGTCGATTCCTTCTCTTTGTGTGGATCTAGTGGTGGATTTCCAATATAAATCATTAGAGTAATCATAAATCTTGATATAATATAATTGTAAATATTATCGAAATATTACCTGATTAAAAGAACTGATTAAAAGAACTCCAGTTCCGCTCGCAACCCGATGCACTACAAGTCAAACTCAAAACTCCTCCACAATCTCATCCAATAGGTGAAAAAACAATGTTGCATTCTTTACTTTATCGGACGCATCGACAGACTTCAAGAACCAAGTACCTTTCGGATTGTTCACCAAGAAGTTTATTAAAGAACGACCTTTTACGTCTGTCCAACCATCCGACATTATGCTACAACCAGTTTCCGCCCAAGAAGCCCTTGCCTCACCCATAACATCCCAAATGCTCTTCACTTCTTCTTTCAAAATCCAACTCTTTAGCTCGTAAGCCGATGGAGGCTTCAATCCCCTTCCAAAGGAGCTGACAACATGAAGCATGGCCGAAAAGGAAGGGCTACTTGCACAATTGAATGGCAACCCATTCTCGAAGAAGAATCTGCCAATGGTACGACACACACGATTTCTCTCCTCTTTCTTCCATGTCTCGTTCAATGTAGTTTGATGACCACTCATCCCAATTGTAGTCGTTGGACTTGGACTTCCCAATGGTGATGGTCCGGCAAGAAAGACATCCATGGGACCTCTTGCCCTCTTCATGTTGCTAGATCCAGATGGACTGATTGCTTGATTTTCACCACCACCAAAGGGATTTTGCACCTCAAAACTACCAGCTCTACACAATTCTTCCATCTCCATCATTGCTCTTTTACTTTTCTCTTCGTTGGAAGATAATATGGCCTTCATTTCATTCAATACCTCATCAGGAACTTGCGCGCAACCTTTCACATTTTTTCCGGTCTTCGCGAGATGATGCTTGAGTCTAGCGACTCCACCAGTAATTCTCTTGCCACAAAAATTGCATTGAACATACACATATCCTTTAGCTTTTTGAGTCTCCTCCATCTCAAGTTGAACACAATATTTCCATGCAGGATCATTCCGGTTTCCTTCAGAAGTCTTGGGGCCTTTCCTTGACTTCGGTATCTCTATGATACATTGATAATATGATTTCAAGCAACAAAAATGAACAACAATCATATGATTTAACAAAATCTATGAAATGCTAGTTGAATAACTAGAAGATAACATAATCAATTCTTTTAATAACCTAACCAAATTTGGATTACAACTCCTAAACATATGCAACAAACAATGTCAATGCATCAAAAAGGCTAGTAGCCTTATAGGCTAGTACAAAAAATAACCAACCAAATTATTTTAGAAATAACATACCTAACTGGATTTTAGGGTTGAGGCAAGGTAGACCGTAGGCGCGCGAGGGCCGAGGGCTTCCCAGCACACACGCAGGAGGCGCGGAATAGGGCGAAAATCCCCGCAGGCGGCGAGGGAACCGGCGATGGCGAGGCCTTCAGCAAGGCGGCGAGGGAACTGGCGTCCTGGTCGGGCGAAGGAAGGGCTTCGGGGGTTTCTGTTTTGCGAGAAAGGGAGGAAATGACTTATAAGTGGGTCACGTGCGAAGCACGTGACCCACTAAAACCCTACAACGCCTCGCAGGTGCGCCTCGCCCCACGCCTCGCCTCTGAACGCCTCGCCCCGAGTGTCGAGGCGATCGCCTCGCAGATGCAACCCGAGGCGTTCGCCTCTGAACGGTTTCTCACCGCCTCGCCTCGAGGCTACGCCTCAGGCGCCTCGAGGCGCGATTTTTTGAACCATGGATGCAGTCCATATGATTTTGAGGTATCTGAAGACTTCATCAGGTACGAGACTTCTTTTTAGCAGAGGTACACCTTTTTTAGTTACAATGTGTGTAGATGCAGATTATGTTGGGTGTCTGAAGGATAAGAAGTCTACTTCAGGCTTCGCTGCGTTCGTAGGGAATTCCCTGATTTCTTGGAAGAGTTAGAAGCATACCGTGGCTGCCAGATTGAGTGTTGAGTCAGAATACAGGGCCATGACGAATGCTAGCACAGAGATGATGTGGATTAGATCTGTTTTACTGACCTGACTATAGAGGTGCCTCTTCCTTTGCACCTCCAATGTGATAATTAGGATCTATTTCTTTTATCTTCTTCTTGTAATTTGCCCAACATGTTCCTCTCCTATATAAGAGAACCCTAGAGCCTCTCATTAATGTAATTCATTTTCTTTTCATTCTATATTTTTTACCATTCTTTCACTAAGTACTCCTGATAAGATATGTTATAATAATATATAAAGATAGCAAAATATTTATGACTTCCCACAATATGAACTCGATTGGATCCCTAAATATTACAATGGACGGAAGAAAAAGGCAAGGAACTATGAGGATCAGTCCTCCGAGGAAAAGATGCTTCATGATGTTTGTTATATTAGTAGGCATTGCACTCAAAAATCTTCGGTGAGGATATTTCAGGAAACGTCTGAGAGAAAGCTCTGGCAAAGGGATGATCAAGACATAAATGCCAAAGGATCGAGTCAATAGAAATTGAGATAACACTAGTAAAATGGAGTCGACATGAGATATCAAGATAGTACGAGAAATTCTGCTCATGGCCCCCACTGAAGATCTATATAGTATGTATATATTGAGAATAACAATAACACTCGTCAAAAGTGTCTCTACAGTGCAGTTCAACATATAATCTATGAACATGTAGTAAGCTCAATTGAAAGTTAGGAGCATAGAAAACTCCAGATGACGATAAAACAATAGAGTTCTCCACTGGCTGCGAAGGATGAGTATGACCAGTAGAGGTCTCAAGCTGCTGCATGTGATCAAAGATGACCTTGATAGATGGAAGTTGTTGTAGTATGCAATAGAGAGGTAATTGGATCTTGACTCCATTCATGTTTAGTCCCACATAGATGAGTGGTGGACCTCTAGTCTGTCTCTGGGGCTATATAAGAAGCCCTACACCCTATGTACTCATTTAGAAATTGATATAGAAGATCTGGCCCTTAGAGGTTGTTGGGAAAATAAAGAGAGATGTTTATTCCTTGAACCCTAGGCTCTCTTACATAGGGAGAGACCTATGTGCAGATTACATAAAGTAGACAAAGAGAAAATAAAATAGATAAACAACACGCAAGTATGAAATACATTTCTATACTCTCCATCAAGATGGAGCATAGATATCTATCATGACCAGCTTGGATAAGCACTTTTGTAAGGCTTTGGTGAAAATGTTTGCATCTGGTCTCCTGAGCTGACATGAGATGTAGAAATGAAGCCTTTCTGGATCATATCACGTATACAGTGGTAATCAACCTCAATGTGCTTTGTCCTCTCGTGAAACGCAGGACTATTAGCAATGAATAATGCGGTCTGATTGTCACATTTTAACGACATGGGAAGAGGAACATTTATGTATAGATCTGTCAGGACTGCTAGGACCCACATCACTTCTGTACATGCTTGGGCCATAGCTATGTACACAGATTCAACACTGGATCTAGCAATCACGATTTGCTTCTTACTCTTCCATGAGACAAGTGATTCTTTGACAAATATAGCGAATCCTGATGTAGACTTCCTATTCTTTGAGCATCTTGCGTAGTATGCGTCTGCACATGCTGAGATAGTAATAGTGACACCCTTTTTAAACAACAACCCTGCACCTGGAGATGATTTAAGATACCTTAGTATCATTTATATAGTATCCATATGTACCTAACGAGGTTGTTTTATGAACCAGTTCACTCTACTGACTGCAAATGAAATATAAAGAAGCTTTCCCACCAGTTTCTTGTATCTTCTCCTGTCAACCTCATCAATATCATCATCATCCATGGGTGTAGAAGCGGGTCGACATCCAAGCATACCTGTATCACTTAACAAGTCAATGACATATTTTCTCTGAGTCATCACAAGCCCTTGTTGATTTCTGGCAAACTCCAATCTCAGAAAGTATCTAAGTACTCCTACATCCTTGGTAACAAATTCACGGCCTAAAATTTCTTTTGCTCTTTTTATTCCCCGCATATCATCTCTTATAATAAGTATATCGTCAACATACACCATAATAACAATCGTACCTCTGGAGGTCCTTTGTACGAAAATAGTGTTGGGAAAAATGAACGAGATGTTTATTCCATAAGCCCTAGGCTCTCTTATATAGGAGAGTAGCCTATGGGTAAATTACATAAAGCATACAACTGAAAATAAAATGAACAGAAAGACACACATAAACTAATATATGCGCTAACACTCCCCCTCAAGATGGAGCATAGATATTGTTGGGGTAATCGATACTCTAATATGTTATTCCATAGAGCCCTCGGGTCTCTTATATAGAGAGAAAACCCTTGGATAAATTACATAGACATACATAAGATAAATAGGAAATACGAAACAGTACAACGCAACATATATAAACCTCTACACTCCCCCTCAAGATGGAGCATAGATATCTATCATGCTCAGCTTGGAAGAACATCTCTGGAAAGGTCCTCTGAGCAATGGCTTGGTGAATATATCAGCAGTCTGGTCCTCTGAACTGACATGAGAAGTGGAAATGAAGCCCTTCTGAATCATGTCTCTAGTATAATGACAATCCACCTCAATGTGCTTTGTTCTCTCATGAAAAGATGGATTATTGGCAATAAACAATACTGCTTGATTGTCACATTGGAGATTCATAGGCAAGGAGACATCTACATTCAAATCTTCTAAAACTGCTCGAACCCACATCATCTCGGCACTTGCTTGTGCCATGTCTCTGTACTCAGATTCAGCACTGGATCTCGCCACAACAGTCTGTTTCTTGCTTTTCCAAGAGACTAAAGAACTTCCTATGAAGATAGCAAATCCAGAAGTAGATTTACGATCCCTTGGACATCCTGCATAATCTGCATCTGCACAAGCTGAAATAGACAGATCTGTATCTTTCCTAAATAGCAACCCTGTGCCTGGGGAAGACTTCAGATATCTCAGTATCATATACAAGGCATCCATATGAACTTGCCTAGGCTGCTCCACAAATTGACTCACCCGGTTTACTGCAAAGGCAATATCCGGTCGAGTTATAGTAATGTATAAGAGCTTACCCACCATCTCTCTGTACCTTCTTTTGTCCACCTCTTCGGTATCATCATCGTACAGCTTCATGCTTGGGTCCATAGGTATGCTTGAAGGTCTGCATCCAGTCATTCCTGTTTCAACTAGCAAGTCCGTGACATATTTTCTTTGAGTCATTACCATCCCTTGTGCATTTCTTGCAAACTCTATCCCCGGAAAATATCGTATCGTGCCCAGATCCTTTGTAATGAATTGGCTTCCTAACAGGGATTTGATTACCTCAATTCCCTGAGCATCATCCCCTGTAAGCAAGATGTCATCAACATATATCATGACAACAATTGTACCTCTAGGGGTCTTCTGGATGAAAAGTGAATGGTCCGCATTTGATCGTCTGAACCCATGTCGTTCAATTAGCTGGGAAAGCTTCTGGAACCATGCTCTGGGGTGTTTGAGGCCATAGATAGCCTT
Source organism: Ottelia alismoides (assembly GCA_037367405.1). Lineage (NCBI taxonomy): Eukaryota > Viridiplantae > Streptophyta > Magnoliopsida > Alismatales > Hydrocharitaceae > Ottelia > Ottelia alismoides. The sequence goes on along the minus strand of JAZKJV010001031.1, from coordinate 909,706 downwards.
ATGAAGTCTGCACACCATCTGAGTCTCCCCCTCAGCAGCAAACCCCGGTGGTTGCTGCATGTAGACTTCCTCCTGTAGGTCACCATACAAGAAAGCATTCTTGACGTCAAGCTGAAAAATGGTCCAGTTACGTACCACCGCAACAGAGAGGAGAATGCGAAGAGTGGAGTGTCTAGCCACTGGTGAAAAAGTATCCAAATAATCTACCCCATATGATTGGGTAAATCCACGTGCTACCAATCTGGCTTTGTATCTGTCAAGACGTCCATCTGCATGATATTTCACCGTAAACACCCACTTGCAGCTCACCACGGAGGCACCTGGAGGAATGGGGACAAGAGACCAAGTCCCTCTAGACTGCAAGGCACGCATCTCCTCTTCCATGGCTAGACGCCAGCAATCGATCTTCATGGCATCTTGGTAGGTCCGTGGAATCTCAACCGAGGAGACTGCAGCTACAAATTTCTGGAAATCCCTATTGAGACGATGAAATGAGACGTGAGAAGCAAGCGGGTATGAAGCACATTGTCTTCTCGGCTTCCTTTGAGCTATAGGCCGATCAAGATCATCTATCACTGTGTTGACTGGCGGATCCTCCTCCTGTAGTAAAGGCTCCTGCACCGGTGCATTGTCTAATCCATCATTAGTGATAACATCAGAACATACCTGAGGCGTGCTGGATGGTTGGCATGTAGCTTGAAGCCTTGTGCAGGCCCTGTCCGCCTTGTATAGAACTTAGGAAATGGTACAATTGGAGGTGGTGGTGGTGGAGGTGGATTAGAGGATTGACTCAGACTTGGAGGTGGAGGCACATAGACATGAGAATCCGTGGATGTGGAGGAGACCAATCCGTCACCTGCAGGGGAGAAGTACATGACTGGTTCGAAAAAAGTAACATCAACACTCACATAGTATTTGTCATGAATGGGGTCATAACAACGATATCCTTTCTGTGTCCTGGAGTAGCCCACAAAAACACACTTGATAGCCCTAGGAGCAAGCTTATCAAGTCCTGGAGATAACCGGTGGACAAATGCAACAGTGCCAAAGACCCGAGGTGTAAGTGTAAACAAATCTTTGTCAGGAAAGAGAAGAGAGAAAGGAGACTTTTCTCCAAGAACAGTTGTAGGCATGCGGTTAACCAGATAGCATGCTGTAAGGATAGCATCCCCCCAAAAGGATAATGGTGCGGAACTCTGAATAAGTAATGTGCGAGCAATATCAAGAAAGTGTCTATGCTTCCGTTCTGCAACACCATTTTGTTGAGATGTGTATGCACATGTGGTTTGGTGGATAATGCCTTTAGAAGAAAGAAAGCGAGCAAGAGAACGAGTGCAGAATTCCAATGCATTGTCAGTACGCACATACTTAACAGTAGACGAAAAAACATTTTGAACTTCATTGATAAGGTTTTGAATAACACTTCCTGCTTCTGATTTATTTTTAAGAAGAAAAGTCCAGGACACTCTAGAAAAATCATCAACAACAACTAGATAAAACCTGTGCCCCTGATGATCTGGGACACGACTGGGACCCCAAATATCTATGTGAAATAACTCAAATGGAGAGTGACTGCTCCGACCCTGACGACTGGGGAAGCTGGACCGATGGTGCTTCCCTAACTGACATGCTTCACAACGAAAAGACGAACTAGGAGATATCTGAGGCAGGAGGTGACGCATTTTCTGTAGTGGCAGGTGACCAAACCGAAGATGCCAGGTATATGGTGAGACGGAGCCCTGAGAATGTAGTGAGACGCCAGCATACGAGGTCCGTACAAGACGATAGAGGCCATTGTGCTCAGAACCACAGCCAATCACCCTGCCCGTTAGTATGTCCTGAAAAATAACAGAAGATGGATCAAATATAGCACGACAGTGCAAATCTCTAGTAATCTGACTAATTGATAATAGATTCATAGAGAATTCTGGTGCATGCAGAACATTCTGTAAGTGCATAGAGGGCAGCAAATCCGTCTCCCCCTGACTGACGATCGGGGAATGAGTGCCATCTGCAATGAGTACAGAGCGACCAGACTGAACAGCTCTATAGGACTGCAGGATATCTCTATCATGACAAAGATGATGGGTGGCTCCAGAATCAACAATCCAACCTGTGAGATCATGGTTATGATATGAGACTGAAGGACTACCTGAGGCAGTGGCTGAAGCAGATGTACTGGCAGACGCCGAAGCCGCAACATCAGAAACGTCAGCACCCTCTGACGATGACTGTGGCATGATATCACGAAGCCGTGCCACTAGCTCCTCGAATCTGTGATATGGAGTAGATGCTGGTGGACCCTGGACATGATCAGCGACACGTGCAGAAGGAGGGAAGCCATGCTGGGAATAACACGTATCCTCTGAATGACCAGTACGACGACAGAATGAGCACGTAGACCGTACGCGACCTCCACAGCCACGTCCACCACTTCCTCTGCCACGAAATGAGGACGAACTACCTCGTCCTCTGGAGACTGCCATTGCCGAGAGAGGCGGAGTCGCTGTACTCGATGGAACAGGGACACGACTGAGCCTTCTGTATACTTCTTCCATCGGTGGAATGGTGGCATCGGCAAGAATCTGAGAGCGGGCTGCCTCATACTCAGGGTCCAGGGCAGCAAGTAATACGCCAACCATAGTGGCGTTGCGGAACGTCTTCTGCTGTTCCGGTGTGGCTGTGAGTGGGATGGTGCTATAGAGTTTCTCGAACATTCCACGAAGAGACGTATACAGGGAATGAAGAGGCCTCCCATTTTGCTTTGTGGTAAAGATATCATGCTGCAACTGTAGCATCTTTGTCTCGTTCCGTACCTGAGAGTACGTCGTGGCCAGAATATCCCACATCGCCTTGGCGGTGGGTTGATGGAGGACATCATTCGCTATCTCCGTCGTGAGTGTTCCCGACAGCCAAACTTTGGCATACGCGTCATCAGCCTCCCATGAGGCATATATTCCCGTCTTCTCCGGCGGTTCATCTTCGGTAAGAATATGCTTCTTACCACATGACTTCATAAGACTGAGGAACTGCATAGCCCACAGTTCGTAGTTCGTCCTGTCCATTTTGACGATTGGTGCCGAACCTTTAAAGGCACCTATGGAGGGCATATCGACCTTTTGTTCCGACATACTGCCGGAGAAGAACAACTAGGAATGATAGACCAAGAAAGTGTTGTCTACCAAGACCGTTGAGGATTCAAGTGCATATGTAGACGTTATGCACTTGAATCCATCATCAATCCGAGACCGACCGAAGGATAGGCCCCTCCCAGTGACGAGTAGAGGCTGTGGAAGCCTCTACGGAAGAGAGAGGCGGCGGCTGGGGGTTCCGACGGCGGGGCTGGGGACAGCCGGCGTGGCCGGGGACGGCGGGGAGGGCTGGCGGCAGGGCAGGGGCCTGGCTGGGGTGGCGAGGGGCCCCGCTGGAGAGCTGGAGCGGCTGGAGGGGCCCGCTAGGCTGGCGGCGGCGGGCTGGAGAGGCGGCGGCGGCGGGCTGGAGAGAGGGGGGGTGGAGAAAACCCTAGGGTTAGGGTTTTGACTCTGATACCATGTTGGGGTAATCGATACTCTAATATGTTATTCCATAGAGCCCTCGGGTCTCTTATATAGAGAGAAAACCCTTGGGTAAATTACATAGACATACATAAGATAAATAGGAAATACGAAACAGTACAACACAACATATATAAATCTCTACAGATATCAATCATGCTCAGCTTGGACGCACACTTCTGGAATGGGCCTCGTAGTAATGCCTTGGTGAATATATCATCAGTTTGATTCTCTGAGGCGACATGAGATCTAGCAATGAACCCCTTTTGAATCATGTCACGTATGAAGTGATAGTCAACCTCAATATGCTTGGTCTGCTCATGGAATGTTGGGTTGTTTGCAATGAACAAGGCTGCCTGATTATCACATTCCAAGTTCATAGGAAGTGGTACATCTAGACATAGATCTGTAAGTACAGCCTTCACCCACATCATCTCTGTGCTAGCCTGTGCCATAGCCCTATATTCGGATTCAGCACTAGATCTAGCTACCACCGTCTGTTTCTTGCTCCTCCATGAGACTAGAGAATCTTCAACATAGACTACAAACCTCGAGGTGGACTTCCTGTTCTTGGGACAACCTGCATAGTCTGCATCTGCACATGCTGAGATAGAAATCCCCTTTCCCTTCTTGAATAGCAAACCTGCACCTGGAGATGATTTAAGGTATCTAAGTATCATATGTATTGCATCCATATGAACCTGACGTGGTTGCTCCATGAACTGGCTCACACGACTCACTGCAAAGGATATATCGGGCCTAGTGATCATGACATACAACCGTTTGCCTATCAGTTCTCTGTATCTTCTCTTGTCCACCTCCTCTGTGTCATCATCATAGAGCTTCATGCTGGGGTCCATTGGTGTCGTAGCAGGCCGACCCCCAAGCATACATGTTTCACTCAACAGGTCCGTAACATATTTCCTCTGCAGCATTACTAATCCATACAGATTTCTAGCAAATTCCAGCCCCAGAAAATATCTAAGGACTCCAAGATCCTTAGTGACAAATTCGCTCCCCAGCTTTTCTTTCGCCTGCTTTATGCCTTGCTCATCATCTCCTATAATCAAGATGTCATCTACGTAAACCATAATTGCAATAATACCTCTAGAAGTCTTCTGTATAAACAAGGAATGATCATCATTGGAGCGTTTGTATCCTTGTTTTTCAAAGAGGTCTGAGAGCTTCTGAAACCATGCTCTGGGGCTCTGCTTAAGGCCATAGATAGCCTTATGAAGTCTGCACACCTTGGAACACTCCCCCTCAACAGCAAAATCGGGTGGCTGTTGCATATAGACTTCCTCCTGCAAATCTCCATACAAGAACGCGTTCTTCACATCCAACGGATATAGCGGCCACTCTCGATTGACTGCGACTGACAACAAGATCCGGAGAGTAGAATGACGGGCTACTGGCGAGAATGTATCAAGGTAATCCACCTCGTATGTCTGTGTAAAACCACGTGCAACAAGGCGGACCTTGTATCTGTCAATAGAACCATCTGCATTTTACTTCACCGTAAACACCCACTTGCAGCTCACCGGGGTCACATCTGGAGGTATAGGAACTAGACTCCAAGTTCCCCTAGATTGAAGTGCCGCCATTTCCTCCTCCATTGCTAGTCGCCATCTACTGTTCTGCAGAGCATCTTGATAATTCCGTGGAATATCTACAGATGACAAGGCCACCACAAAGTTCCTGAAATCCCCAGATAGTCGCTCAAATGACACAGAAGCTGCCAATGGATATGTAACGCAACTCCTCTTCGATTTGCGTATAGCAATAGGAACATCTAAATCAACTGTATCCTCATCTGGCCCCTGCAACATATCCTGCTCAGAAATATTATTAGATCCATCAAGAGAAGTATCTTCAGTACATACCATAGGCGAGCTAGGAGATGAGTCATGACCATGAGCTGGAGGAGGCCTTCGGGTATAATGGAACGGTAATGGTGAGACGAGGATTTGTGCTGGTGGTGGTGGTGGTGGTGACGGTGCTGGAGGTGGTGGTGTCATGTATATGGCGTCGGTAGGTAGTGGAGGTAGCTGTTGATCACCTGAGGCTGAAAAATACATTACAGATTCAAAAAATGTAACATCTGCACTGACCATATACCGCCTACGCAAAGGATCAAAACACTTGTACCCCTTTTGAGTTCTGGAGTACCCAACAAAGACACACTTGACAGCCCTAGGAGAGAGCTTGTCAGTACCAGTAGACAACTGGTGGACAAAGGCGACTGAGCCAAACACACGTGGAGTAAGGGAAAACAGATCCTTCCCAGGATAGATAATGGAAAAGGGAATCTGTTCATCCAAGACAGAGGACGACATACGGTTAATTAGGTAACATGCAGTGAGGACCGTGTCACCCCAGTAAGAATAAGGAACATGACTCTGTATAAGAAGTGATCTTGTGACATCAAGAAGATGACGATGTTTCCTTTCAGCAATCCCATTTTGTTGAGAGGTATAAGCACAGATGTTTGATGTATAATCCCTTTTGAGTAGTAGTTGGCTAGGACATGAGTGCACAGTTCTAGGGCATTATCACTTCTTATAAACTTCACAGATGTGGAGAAAACATTTTGAATTTCATTCAGAAAATGGATAATAATATTGCCTGCTTCAGATTTATTTTTCATCAAAAATACTCATGACACACGAGAGAAGTCATCCACAAAAACTATATAAAACCTGTGTCCTTGATGATCAGGTACACGACTCGGATCCCATACATCAATATGAAATAACTCAAACTTGGAGGTACTACTCCGACCTGGACGACTGGGAAAGGTAGACCTGTGATGCTTTCCCAACTGACAAGCCTCACATTGGATATGTGTGTGAGGAAGACCCTGGGGTAACACACGACGCAACTTCTGAAGCGGTAGATGCCCAAAGCGCAGATGCCACAGCAAAGGAGATATTGGTCCAGTGGGAAGGGATGATGTTCCAGCGAATGGAGTCTGATTTAGGCGGTAGAGGCCTCCTTGCTCATAGCCACGACCAATCACGTTGCCTGTACGGATGTCCTGAAAAATAAGAGAAGATGGATCAAAAATTGCCCGACAATATAAATCCTTCGTAATCTGACTGACTGACAACAAATTCATTGAAAAATCAGGTGCATGTAGCACATTCTTGAGCTGCATGGAAGAGGTCAGTCTAATCTCCCCCTGACCAGTGATGGGAGAATGTGTACCATTGGAAATGACTATTGTTCGGCCTGGAGGAATATGAGAATATCCTGTAAGTAAACTCCGATCGCCACATAGATGATGTGTAGCGCTCGAGTCTATAATCCACGGTAATGTATCTGATCTACTACTGGTAAATGCAAGTATGCTACCTGAAGCACTTGTCGAAGCAGAGGCAGAAGCAGCAGCATCAGATTGACTCTCAATAGTAGGTGCTGGGCCAGATGGAGGAATAATGCCCTTTAGACGGGCAACTAGATCATCGAACCGCTGATCCAAATTAGCAGCAGATGGAGGCTCTATCTGCTCAGCGACTCGTGCAGATGCAGGAAATCCATGCTTCGAGTAGCATGTATCTTCATTGTGTCCAACGCGATGACAGTAAGTACATGTTGGCCGAGTGCAGCCTCCTCTGCCACGAGGTCCACGTGCACGACTCTGATGATGAAATCCGCGACCCCTGTTGGCTGCCATGGCTGAAGTATTCTGATTCGTGACCGTAGAAGGAACGGTGATCCGACTCAGTCTATGGAAGGCTTCCTCCATGGGAGGAATAGTAGAGTCGGCCAAAATCTGGGATCGTGCCGCCTCATACTCTGGATCAAGTGCAGCAAGGAACACGCCCACCATAGTCGCATTCCGATATGTCTTCTGATGTTCTGGCGTGGCTGTCAGAGGCATGAAACTGTAGAGCTTCTCGAATATCCCTCTCAGGGATGTGTAGAGTGAATGTAGAGGGCGACCATTCTGCTTTATATTGAATATATCATGCTGGAGTTGCAGAATCTTTGTCTCGTTCTTCACCTGCGAATATGTAGCCGCAAGAATGTCCCACATATCCTTGGCCGTGGGTTGATGTAGAATGTTATTGGCAATCTCAATTGCCAACGTACCAGATAGCCAAACTTTGGCGTATGCGTCATCAGCCTCCCAAGAGGCATTGGCTCCAGTCTTCTCAACAGGCTCCGGTTCGGTAAGAATGTGCTTCTTACCCGTTGACTTCATCATGCTCATGAACTGCATTGCCCACAATTCATAGTTTGTATCGTCCATCTTTACAATAGGCGCTGGACCACGAAAGGCGCCAATGGATGGGATATCCGCCTTGCTTTCTGACATACTGGACACTGAAGACTGGAGCGATTGACAGAGGATGAAATTCGTCTACAATGGCATAGACGGGTTTAGTTGCACGTGTAGACCTCAAGCAACTAAACCCATGTAGATGACGGTGTGCGCTTTAGGGCGTAGCACACGCGCACGCGCACAGGGAGCACGCGCACACGCAACTGGATCACGCGCAGTCGCACAGCGCAGGAGATAGCGCGCGGAAGGCTTAGCGCGCGGAGGACTAGCGCGCAGGCGAAATCGTGCAGAGGAGCAGTGCGCGGAGGGCCACGACGCGCAGAGGGGCAGCGCGCGGAGGGCTACGTACTCGCGCAGGCGCGCAGGAGCGGCAGCAAAGGCGCACGAGGGTGCTGGTGCGGCTGCGCACTCGTGCGGCGGAGGGGAGCGGCGAGTACAGTGTGCCTCGGTGGCGCCAATGAGAGAGAGAGAAAAAGAGAGGCCGGCGGGTGGGGTAGGGTAGGGTTAGGGTTTCGAGAACTCCGGTCTAGGACCGTCGCTCTGATACCATGTTGGTAAAAATGAACGAGATGTTTATTCCATAAGCCCTAGGCTCTCTTATATAGGAGAGTAGCCTATGGGTAAATTACATAAAGCATACAACTGAAAATAAAATTAACAGAAAGACACATAAACTAATATATGCGATAACAAATAGAATGATTAGAATTCGACCATTTGAACCCTTGTTTCTCAAACAAATCTGAGAGCTTCTGGAACCAAACTCTCGAGCTCTGCTTAACGCCATAGATTGCCTTATGAAGTCTACACACTCGTGAATGTTCCCCCTCAGCAGCAAACCCTAGCGGCTGCTGCATGTAGACTTCTTCCTGAAGATCATCTTACAAAAATGCATTCTTGACATCCAATTGAAACAGAGGCCGATATCGAATCACGACAACAAATAAAAATATCCGTAAGGTAGAATGGCGAGCAACTGGAGAAAATGTGTCAAGATAATCTACCTCGTATATCTGAGTAAACCCCCGGGCAACCAATCGAGCTTTGTATCTATTAATGCTACCATCTGCATTTTGCTTCACTATAAATACCCACTTGGAACTTACTATAGATGTCTAGTAGGAGCTGGAACAAGGCTTCAAGTACCTCTCGAATGAAGAGCCACCATCTCTTCCTCTATAGCTAGACGCTATCTACTGTCAGTCAATGCCTCCTGGTATGTCCATGGTACATCCACAGCGAACAGAGCAACTGCAAACCTCCTGAAGTCACCTGTCAGACGCTCAAAGGTAACATGAGAAGCAATCGGATAGGAAGCACATGAATGCTTTTGCTTCCTCAGAGCAATAGGAAAATCAAGTTCTGCACCATCTGTACCACTTGCCTCATCATCCCCTTCCTGAAGTAGCCCCTACTGAGAAACACCATCAGACCCATCATTAAAAGTAATGTTGTCAAAACAAACATGGGGCATGCTTGGTGATTGACCATGAGCATAAGCAAGGGCTGGCCATCGACTGTAGTGATGTGGTAGAGGAGGAACTGAAACAATGGGAGGAGGTAATGCTGATGGAGATGATGGTGGTGGAGATAGTGGTGAAGATGGTGCTGGTGGATTCATGGGTGGAGGAGGAATATAGATCTCATCATCTGAATTTGATGGCGCCAACCTATCACCTGTAGGAGAAAAGAGCATGACTGACTCAAAAAACGTGACATCTGCACTGACATAATAACTCCGGCGTAACGGATCTAGCAACGATAACCCTTTTGAGTCCTGGAATACCCGACAAAAACACATTTGACAGTCCTAAGAGAGAGCTTTTCAATCCTTGGAACAACTGATGGACGAACACAATTGACCCAAAAACACGAGAGGTAAGAGAGAATAACTCCTTGTCAGGGAAAACAAGGGAGAAATGTATCTTCTCTCCCAGTATCAATGAGGGCATACAGTTAATGAGGTAACATGCTGTGAGAACCACATCGTCCCAGAATGAGTATGGTGCAATACTCTGGACAGGGAGCATACGAGTGACATCAAGAAGGTGACGATGCTTTCTTTCCACAACACCGTTATGTTGGGAGGTGTATGTTAGAGTATTTGGTTATGCGCCCATGAGTTGTAGAGAGGGTAAATGGATCTTGGAGAAGATCCATTTACCCTCATCATGTGTTTAGTCCCACATGGACCAACAATGGGACTTGGAGGCTCTGGGAAAGCTATATAAGGAGCCCCAGACCTCCTGTACTCATTGAGAAAGTTCAATAGAATATCCGCCCCTTAGAGGGCTTCTCCTGTGGTTTCATCCCGCTCCTCACGGAGTAGGGTTCCACATAAAAATCTTTGTGTTCTTCGTGATTATTCTTCTTTATTATGTTATTCCGCTTCCGCTTTCTATTTTATAACATGGTATCAGAGCGGGTCGATTCTCGAGGATTTTATCATGTTTTTCAATTATATTTTGTAATCGGTTTGAGATATCCGTGAAGATGATTATTCTGTTCAAGATTCTAGGGTTCATGAAACCCTTGTTATTTTCCTTACGGCCAGCCCTATCGACGATGGCGGCGCGCCTCTCTTCTAGGCGCTGGAGGCTCACAGATCTGGCGTGGCCTCAAGCACCCAGGCCGCAACATCCAGGGGCTTCTTCTTTCAGGAGATGTCGCATCTTCCAGCATCTAGAGAACCATATCCAGGGTGTGGCTGGGCGTGCCTTGCGCGGGCCCTTAGCGCCTATCCAGAACCCGCGGCGCGATGCCCTTCCAGGCAGTAACCACCGCGCGTGTCCAATCGGCTCCCAGGCGTGAAACCCTAGCCTCACAGGCGGAGCCACAGCCGCCTCGGGCGGTACCTGATCCCCCTCCAATCAACAACGACGGCGGCAAAGCATCTTCGAGCGGCAAAGCATCTTCATGCGTCGTCGATCTTCAGATCAGCAGCAGGCTAGGGAGATCTCCATGACTCGCATCTGGCGCATCCAGTCGAGGGCGATCGCCAGTCTTCTTGCAGCGGCGATGACCCCCTCCCCCGCAGTCCAGACGTCTCTTGGCTCCAGTCGCGACGCGCAGGCCCAGGTCGCGAGCCTCCTCCATCGCGGCGGCACCTCTCAGCCTCCAAGTCCAGGCGCGCCATCTCCAACGGTCTCCCCAGCGCGCGATGCCCCAGGTCTGATGCCGTTCCTGCTCCAACGGCAAATCCCCACAGGGGGCGGCAGCTTGAAGGGGTTTCCAATCGCGTGGGAACCCTAAGGGGTCTCGGTTTTTTTTTAAATAAAAAAAAGTAAGCATCCATCGTTGTAGGCCCAAGAAATCTGATGGGCCGAGCTTTAGGCCCCATTCGGGCTGAGTGTTAAAAAAAAGGGGGGGGGGCTGAGGCATCTCTATGCCCAAATGGGCTTGAATTGTAAAAGAGAGAGAGAGAGGGCCCTGTTGGGTCGGTTTATTAAAAAAAAATTGAATTGAAAAAAAAGAGAGAAAAAGAGGCGCGTACAAAATAAAAAGCCGTACGCATTTGCAAAAAAAAATGCGAAGCAAAAGCCGTAAAAAAAAGTTGAAACGGCTTAGGAAAAAAAATTTCGGCAAAAAAAAAAATTGAAAATGATGAATGTTTTGAAAAGCCGACAAAGTTGTGATCGGCTAAGTGGTTTGTTTTTTGTCTCCATCATTGTTGTCTTCTCCCAACTTGGTCGATTTCCATGTTTTCCGACAAGTATGGGAGAAAGGGGGAGTATATATGTAGAGTCACAGGTCTTGTGTTCCAGATGCAGATTCAGATTTCCAGATCGGTCAGATTCCAGACTCTACAGTTGTTCAGACTCAACGATTGTCTTCCGAGTCCAGTTTCAGACACGCACGAGTGTGCGGTCATTGTCAGATGAGCATAAGTTGCCATCGTTTGTTTCGAGGTCCCCATCATTCTTGTTGTTGTTCGGCCAGAGTTTTCATGTGAGCCATAGGGACTCCAGAGCAGAGGACCATTCCCTTGAAAGCAAGGGTTTTCATGTGGTATCATAGGTACACCTGAGCAGTGCACCATTCTCTGAGCCAGATGGGAGAGACCCAGTTCTCCGACGAGGAGACTTCAGGCGCAAGTTCAGACTCGATGGTCAGGTTACGAGTCTTCAGTTGACTCACACTCCAGCCCGTTCGTCCTCCTCACCTGCACGACATGAGAAGCAACGTCCTCGACTGCAGCAATGTGCGCGTTGGGTTGATATTGTTCGTAGTGTCCTGTAGCGTGAGTTGAGTTTCTTTCTGTTTGTCCAAGCTGAGCATTGCATGCTCCAGCTTGAGGGGGAGTGTTAGAGTATTTGGTTATGCGCCCATGAGTTGTAGAGAGGGTAAATGGATCCTGGAGAAGATCCATTTACCCCCATCATGTGTTTAGTCCCACATGGACCAACAGTGGGACTTGGAGGCTCTGGGAAAGCTATATAAGGAGCCCCAGACCTCCTGTACTCATTGAGAAAGTTCAATAGAATATCCGCCCCTTAGAGGGCTTCTCCTGTGGTTTCATCCCGCTCCTCACGGAGTAGGGTTCCACATAAAAATCTTTGTGTTCTTCGTGATTATTCTTCTTTATTATGTTATTCCGCTTCCGCTTTCTATTTTATAACAGTGTAAGTACAAGATGTTTGGTGTAGGATGCCGTGAGATGAAAAGAATTGAGATAGAGTATGGGTATAGAATTCAAGAGCATTATCAGTTCGCATAATTTTGAGTGAGGTAGAAAAACATTCTCTACTTCTTTAATAAAATTCATAATAGTATTGCCCGCTTCCGATTTATTCTTCAACAAGAAAAGCCAAGATAGACAACTAAAATCATCCACGACAACTAAATAGAACATGTGTCCATGATGATCGGGAACACGACTTGGACCCCAAATGTCGATATGGAAAAACTCAAAAGGAGAGCTATTACTCCGACTTTGACGACAAGGGAATACGGACCGATGATGCTTCCCTAACTGACATGCTTCACAATTGAACGACGAACGAGGTGAGATCTGAGGAAGGATTTGACGCAGTTTCTGAAATGTAAGATGACCAAAGCGCATATGCCATAGATAAGGAAAGACAAGTCCAATTATATGAGAGGATGCTCTACCATAAGGTGTTTGGACCAGTCGATACAACCCGCCTTGCTGACGGCCACACCTAATCACTCCGCCCATAAGAATGTCCTGAAACACAAGAGATGATGGGTCAAATATTGCTCGACAATATAAATCCTTAGTAATCTGACTAATTGACAGTAAATTCATTGAGAAATTAGGGGCATACAACAAATTCTGCAACTTCATAGAAGGCGCCAATGTAATCTCTCCATGTCCTGTGATAAGAGAATGAGTCCCATCTGCTATGACTTTCCTGGAGAAACCTGCTTGTAGGATATGAGCTGATGTTTGTCTCCACGCAGATGATTTGTTGCTCCTTAATCTATAATACTATATGAGGTACATGAACCCTGATAAGAAGTAGAAGTATGAGCACTACCTGAGGAACTAGCTCCTGCACTAGCAGCAACGTCCAAGCTGCTCTCTGAAACAGGTGAAGGAGTACTAGTTGGGGGCATAATATCTCGCAGACGAGACAAGTTCATAAATCATAATATCGTTGATCTGATGTGAGTGGAGCGCCATGATGCTGAATTTGTTCTGCTACGCGGGTAGATGCTAGGAAACCATACTTGGAGTAGCATGTATCTTCGGTATGACCAGTTCGATGATAGTAGGTATACGGTGGTCCATGGTCACGGCCGCCTCTACTACGTGGTCCCTGTCCACGAAAATGAGATGGGCTACCTCTTCCATACAAGGTTGCCATAGCAAAAGAATTTGGAACTAAAGCAGGACTTGAGATATTGATCCGGTTCAATCTTCGAAAGGCCTCCTCTATGGGAGGAATGGTAGCATCTGCCAGAATATGAGAAGAGCAGCCTCATACTATGAGTCTAGAGAGGCTAGGAAGACTCCCACCATCGTGGCATTTCGGTAAGTCTTCAATTGCTCTGAAGTAGTTGTGAGGGGCATGAAGCTATGAAACTTCTCAAATATTCCCCGCAACGCAGTGTAGTGAGCATGCGTGGGTCGGCCATTCTGCTTTATCGTGAAGATGTCATGCTGAAGCTGTAGAATTTTCATCTCATTTTTGGCCTGTGAATAAGTGGCAACAAGAATGTCCCGCATGGCATTGGCAGTGGGCTGATACAAGACATCGTTTGCAATGTCCGGAATCAAGGTACCAGACAACCAGCCTTGAGCATCAGCATAGGCACCATCAACCTCCCAAGAGGTATACAACCCTATCCTCTCCGTTGGCTCGTCCTCGGTAAGAATATATTTCTTACCCATCGAATTCATTAGGCTTATGAATTGCATGACTCATAATTCGTAGTTTGACCCATCCATCTTCACAATAGGCGCAGGACCTCTGAAGGTGCCTGTGGTGGGGGTCTTTACCTTGCTTTCTGATATGATGACTGGAGACGACAGGGTTGTAGATAAGATAAACTTTGGTCTACACTAACATGAAGAGGTTTGGTTGCATGTGTAGACTTACACAACCAAACCCATCAACATGGAGGTAGGCAGGGTCGCTCGACGAGAAGGCGGGGCTGCAAGGCGGTAGACCCGAGGTGCTAGGCGAGGAGGCAGGCCGCAAGGCGGGGAGGCGGGCCCGCAAGCGCTAGGCCCACACACAAAGGAGAGACGGGGCCGCAAGGTGGGGCCCTAGGCGGCGGTGCCCTGGGCAGCGAGGCCCTGGGAGGCGACGACGTGAGGCTCGAAGGGTGGGGGGATTAGGATTAGGGTTAAGTACAGGAGCTTCGGTCTAGGACTACCGCTCTGATACCATGTTGAGAAAATAAAAAGAAATGTTTATTCCTTGAACCCTAGGCTCTCTTATATAAGGTGAGACCTATGGGAAAATTACATAAGACAAAGAGAAAAGAAAATAGATAAACGGTACATAAATATGAAATATATCTCTACAGAGGCCTTCTTTCGTGGTCTCATCCTACTCCTTCGGGAGAAAGGTTACACATAAAGACAAAATGTTTATGTTTCTTGTGTTTTGATTCATGCGTCGCAGCCCACGGCTCACCTGTGGATGGAGCTTCATCAGAAGATTATATTCTCAATTCCGGATGAATCGAAACCAAACCAGATAAAGTAACATGCAGATGGTGATGCCTTTGGATTACTGTATATCTCAAGTCCAACTCAAATCACTAGCATGAGATCAATAGAACTCACTTATGTAGGTAGGTCTAAATTCAGATTCAATTCAATGATAATTAAAATGAGCTTAAAGTTAAAACTTTCCAGGTTTCCTAGAATCATATGGATATACTAAGTCCTTGCTTAAAGTAATGGTCAGATGATGATTCCACAATCCAATGTCAAACCGCCAACGATGAACACAAAGGTGGAAGAGGAATCCCAGTGAGGTGAAGGATTAGGATCACATCTCAGATCGAGTGCCGATCCGAGGTGTTTAGATGTGGAAGAGGAATGAAGAAAATATCGTGAGGTGATCGTGTACGTGTGATGTGATCCTGGGTCTGATAAGATGAGGTAAGTATAACAGCTATAGGGAGCAAACAGCAGCAGAAGGGGGCAGCGAATGGGGGCTGGAGGGGGTGGCAGAGGGGGCTGGCGGATGGGGGTGAAAGGGGGGGGGTGAAAGGGGGGCTGTAGGGGGCAGCAGAGGGTTAGGCAACCCTTGGATATGATGTAGTTAGATTAACTCGCATGATTAGTTGAGTTATTGGACCAACTTAATGGAAGGTTATGGTGTGAGACGTAGTAACTATTCAGGGTTTCTTGTGTAATTATGAATTATCGATGGTTACATACGTATTGAAGTATACAATGTTATGGGTGCAAATATACCTTACAAAATAGACCCTGAAGGGTTACACACAGAGAGTACATGGAAATAGATTGAAATACAAATAAATACAAAATAGAAAAACATAAATAATGTCAACATAAATATCATTATGCTTGTGACATGCTTTTTCTGAATGCATTCGTGTCCCAAGCTCTACCTGCCATGTCCCTAACTTGTCTTTTGAATTTGCAATTGGTACTCTCGTGGTGCTACATAGGGTATATCACCTGCCTACATTCTCAACCTGTCCTCTAGTAGTCGTGCATGACATGCATGCATACATGACTATAGTTAGTCTCTACTCAGTTCACTCTACCATACCTTTTTCTGTAAAGGTGATATTCTATTTTCTGAAATACCTGAATATAATCCTGCTAGAAATGTATAATGATCAAAACCCGTTATTCTAAAGACTCCCTCAACCTCCCAAATGTGTGATTTACATTGACGATTTAGAGTTCTGCACTTTGTTCACTCTGCCTTAATATTTTCTGTAAAGTTAATCTTCTTATAGTGTATGGCATGCATGGATGTACTATTTTAAACATATCCTGATCAAAACCCGTAAATTCGAAATCCCCCTTCAGTGCTCAAGTGTATGACATGTGATCCTAGAATTAGTCTCTACTTCTTTCTCCCTGCTGTAGTTTTGTTTCTATAGATTTAAATGTTTTCATTGTATGTGTGACGTACGCAGATGTGTTCTTGTTAGAAACGTATCCTGATCAACTAGCTTTTGAACAATTACAAGGGATTAATTTGTGGAGGACTAACTTTTCTCTCTGGAATGGTTTGTGCCATCTATATTATTTGTTCGAACAAAACTGAGCTGTTTCTTGCTCTGCCCAAACAAATGCAATCACCATCAGTGTCTTGGACTTGGAGCTCATTGTATTTTCCTTTACTTTCATTATGCAGTTGCCTGAGTTGCAAGATGATGGGCCACGAGGTGACTACTATGGTAAATTTTCAAACTTGGACAGGGGTTCACGACGATCTAGCAGGGGTGGGTTCCGAGAAGATGGATATCGTCGCGGTGGACCAAGTTCTAGAAATTCTGATGATGATGACTTCCGTCGTGGTGGGCGTAGTTTCAGAACTGATAACTGGTCTAAGAACTCGCGGGAAGATGAGGACTGGTTGATTGGTGGTAGGCGATCAAATAGATCTCGAGACAGGGGGGACAGGTAACTACAGATAAACTTATTTTCCTCCTATTCAGTTTTTTCTCACTGAAATTCAATCTCATGCATTGGTGTCTATTTGTATCTCCATTAGCATCCGGTGAGCTATTTTATCTCTATTTTGAAATATATCCCGAAAGTCTATTGATCTACAGATTGTAATGTATTGATCTTCAGATTGCTATCTACCCCCAAAGTCCAATGATCTACATATTGCAGTCTATTCCAAAGTCTGAAGTTATATTTACATTATCTGTATTTTGCAACGTTTCTATATAGTACCAATTATACTGTGAAAAGTATGTATACAGGTTATGGTTACTTGGCGAAGCTATATTTTTTCGAAAGCTGCATGTGTAACTGACAATTCGTAATTGACTATCCAATAGTTTGTGAGCAAATATCATTTTGTATGGTTGCCTTCTTCCTATTGAAGTTTCTATCTTTTAAATAAAATGAATCTAATCATTCGTCTTTCAACCTAATCCAATACAGAGAAATGTAGATGTGGAAATATAAAATTTCTGCCACATAAAAAAACATGTAACAAAAGTAATTTAAGTGGTTCGAGATGAGACCTGGGTCAGTAATAGGCCGCTTAAGAGGCAAGAGGTCTGTGGCTCTTTCCGTACAACTACAAACACATCCAAATCTTATCATTAAGCAATGTGGGACTAAACATGAGAGCAGCATAATGTGTCTTGGAGAGATTTGATCACCCATTGAAATACATACTCAAATTCTCTCTGTCAAGGTGGAGTAGAAAAAGTCTCAACTTGTTTCAAAAGAATACAATCAACATTTTTACTAGGGACATCTTCTGGATACCTGCTTGAAGTAGCCGCTGTCTGGGATGAAACTTTTTCTTATTTTAACAGGTTGGAGGAAAGTGTAGTAAGCTCTGGTAGTTATTCAGTTTGGCTAGAAATTGGAATAAGTGACTGGATAAGTTGCTTGGTGTTCAGCATTTTTCTTGTTATCCACAAGAAAGACTTAATTAGATAGCTTATATTCTACAATTTTCTGGATGTTTATCCTGATTTTGGCAGGTTTGTTGCTATTTGTGCCTTGCATCTATGCATTTTCTAGGATAAATTATTAATCAATAAGTAACGAAAGTTGTAATAGAACAAAATAAGAACTTATTCTATTTTTTTTAAAAAATGTTGTAGAAACATTTTGCGTACTGTTGTAAAAGTTGGTTGACTAGCCAGACTAGTCGGCCCGACCAATCGAGTTGGGGTAGCCTACTCGACTAGGCCCAATCCGTCAACCCGATTAGTCGGCCAACTTTTACATGAAGTTTTTTTTATTTTTTTATTTTTTTTTTGCTTTTTTACAAATGAAACTTATTCAATTGCTTCTTTTTTCATTGTGATAGTTTAGAAAATGTACAAATCTATGTAAATATATAATGTATAAACAATGATTTATGTATTTTAAATAATTTAAAAAACATTCAAAACTGACTAAAGGCTGACTAATCGATGAATCCATAGTCAGTGACCTCGTCGACGGAGTACCGACTACCAATTTCTGCAACCTTGGTTTTGCGGTATCTGATTCTATAGTTGTTTTACTGAAAATTTTGAGTTGCGACCGTTTATCCGCCGCACAAAATCTGTTGCCAAAAGTATGTTAGCCTAAGAATTCTAGCAAAATAATTTTTATTGCTATTATTGACGAAAGCACATACTAAAAAATCATTGCTAAATATGTCTTATTTTGTAGTAGCTAATTGTTTGTTCCAAACGAAACAATCCCACTGCAATAAAATAGGTTTATAGTAACATTTATTTTATATCCGTCACTATATCGTCCATTGGTAAACATATAGCGACGAATATTATCCCGGACTAAATGATTTTTTATATTAGGTTGATTGTAGCACCCCAAATATAGTGTCACATCTAGTAATCACAAATTGTGCTAGTAGTTTATAAGTAGGGGGCAGCCTACTATTAGACAGCTTGGGTTTAAGCATTTTGAGCATTGGTCAAGGGCTCCAGTCGGGCCCAAGACCAACAAGTTCTCTTGACCAGAAATCTCCGATATGGGATTAGGCATAGGGTCTGAGGCGTTACATATAGTATCAGAGCAGATTCTCTCTAATAGTGGAAATGGTTGTTGAAGAGAGGGAACCATCCCTACCGTAGTGTTAGGAGGAAAGGGCTACTCAAGAGGTGGAGATGTTAGGTTATGGACCATTGCGCAACGAAGACATTACACATATAAGTGGGGGGTGATTGTAGTACTCCAAACATGATACCACATCGAATAATCCCTAAGTGTGGTAGTAGCTGTCGGGCCTACTACTAGACAACTTGGTTTCAAGTATTTTGACTTGTAGTCAAGGGCTCCAGTTGGGCCCAAGCCTAACAAGTTGTTTGGACCAATAATCTTCGATAACAGATCATGCCGATTGTATCATAGCAAATTCCCTCTAATAGTGAAAACAACTACACAAATTCAGCCATGACTGGTCCCAAGCCCGAGTAAATTGAGGAGGGTTGCACATTAGCTTTAGAGAGAAATTTATAAATAGTGTTCTTTTTAAGAATGCTATTTAGGAATTTGTTTCAAAATAATTCAAAACTTTTCAACATGGATTTAAGTAAACATTTAGATTTTATTGGGGGTGTTCCCTACTAGCGACACGTTATATCGCTCGAATGCAATGATAAGTTAGCAAGGACCGCTACATCGCTACTCAGATGTATTTTAAAATTGGCAAGGATTCTCGAATGAGGAACACATGCGAGTAAATAAGCTAGTTCCATGCCAAAAGGAGGTTAGACGAGTCAAAAAGAGGAGCTCCATGCCAAAAGGAGGTTTGGTGGTGGAGTAGAGGGGTGCAAGAGAAGTTCAAAATTAAAAGATCATGCTTTAAAGATATGTCTAATGACAGAGTAGAGGAAGTTGTCACAAACTACAAAATGGTGAAGAAGGAAGCAAAGAGGACTGCAAATGAAGCTAAGTCAAAAGCTTATGAAGTTTTGTAAAATCTCGACTCTAAGGAGGGTCAGAAGGATATATTCAGGTTGGCCAAAGCAAGAGAAAGAAAAATCAAAGACCTTGCTTAGGCGAATAAAAAGGAAGTAGAGGAAGCTTTGAAGGTTATGAGATCTGGGAAAAATGTAAGATCTGATGACATTCCTACAGAAGCATAGAGAGTTTTAGGTGTGCGTTGTTTGACTTGGCTTACAAATTTATTCAGTGTTATTTGGTGAAGCAAGAAAATGTCTGACAATTGAAGGAGAAGCATCGTGGTGTCTCTTTATAAGAACAAAGGAGACTTCCAAAATTATTCAAATTACAGAGGCATCAAGCTGGTGAGTCACACTATGAAAATTTGGGAACGTGTGATAGAAAGAAGGTTGAGGCAAGTTTTCAAAGTAAAGGAAAACCAATTCGGATTCATACTAGGTTGCTGAAGAACATGTGATATTGAAGACATCCACTTGCTGAGGAGAACAATGGAGATTTATAAAGCTAAAAGAACGAATCTCCATATGATTTTTATTGATTTGGAGAAGGCTTATGATTTTGTCCAACGAGAGATATTGTAGAGAGTTTTGGAGAAGAGACAATTACCTATCCTATACATTAACCTCGTATAGGATATGTATTATAGGGCTTCATCTTGTGTAAAGATCCAGTCTGGGAAGACTGACTATTTTGACATCAACATTGGTTTGCATCAAGGTTCAGCTTTGAGTTCATTCCTTTTTACTTCGATTATGGATGAATTGACAAGTCACATTCATGATGAGATACCCTGGTGTATGTTATTCGTTGATGATAGTGGGTTGCTTGGTGATACTAGAGATGGAGTAAATGAGAAGCTTGAGATCTATAAAGATGCTTTGGAGAGACTAAAGGATTTCGTATAAGCAGGGCTAAGACTGAATATGTGTAGTGCACTTTTGATGGAAACAATTGTGAAGGAATCAATGTGAAGATTAGTGACGATTACATTAAGAAGAGAGATTTTTTTAGATACTTGGGATCTATTTTGCAACATGATGGAGAAATTAATGGAGATGTTACTATCTAGAATAAATGCAGGTTGGCTAAAGTGGAGACGAACCTCTACTGTTCTTTGTGATACATAAAAGTTCCTTTGAAAATCGAAGTAAAGTTTTACAAAGCAGTTGTGAGACCTGCTATGTTTAATGGATCTGAATATTGGCATGTGAAACATAGACATATGTAGATAATGGCATTAGTAGAAATGAGAATGCTAAGGTGGATGTATGGACACACATACACACACACACACACGTAAAGATCGGATTTGGAATGATGCAATCGAAAGGAAAGTTGGTGTAGCTCTAATCAAGGATAAGATGCGAGAAAATCGCTTAAGGTGGTTTGACCATTATCAAAGGCGGTTTGCTGATGCACCAGTCAGGAGGTGCGAGTTTTGGGATGTTGAGTCGGTTAAGAGGGTGATGAAGGCCGAAGAAGTGCTGGAATGCGACTATGCGAAGGGCTCTTCATTTTTTGGATCTAAGCATGAGAATGGCCTAAAATAGATCTGAATGGAGGCAAAGAATCCATGTAGCCGACCCTATTTAATGTGGGAAAAGGCTTTGTTGTTGTTGTGAAAAGGGCTATCCAAAAGATGGAGCTACCCCTATCATAGAGTTAGGAGGAAAGAGCTACCCAAGAGGTGAAGCCACCACTGTTAATGGGAATAGGTTATGGGTCATTTCGCAACGAGGACGTTGTGGATATAAGTGGGAGTGATTGTAGCAACACAATCATAATATCACATCTAATAATCACAAATTGTGGTAGTAGCTTTATAAGTAGTATGACCTGCTATTATAGAACTTGAGCTTAAGCATTCTGGACTGTGTTAAAATCGTTGGCAGGAAAGTGGTGGCAGAGACTTGAGAATTTCCCCCGTTTAGCTAGAAAACCAATAGTAGGAATGTATAGCAGGAGAAGTTGCATAATGACCGTTTTGCCCTTGTATGTTTCGATTTTATCTTACTATAGGCCTAACTTTGCTGATTTTGCATTTGAAATATCTCCAGTTTGAATTCAAAATTTAAATTTAAATATAAAATTGCGAGAGATCAAAGGCAATTGATTTGAACATTCAGAATGAACAAAAAATGGAGTTAGATATACAGGGGGAAGAAGGCACCCGATTTTTTTTGTGCTTGGCAAATTGACTGGCTTTTAGCAGTCCACTCATCGTTCACGTTGTTAAGGACTTACGCAGTGGCTTATGTCCTAGACTCTTGTGGGATGTTTCTTTGGAATTCTCTGGATCTGTAATCATTGTTCTATGCAATTTCTGGAAGTGACTCTGCACGACCATTATCTATTACATTGCAGAAGGATGTTGTGCCTCGTCTTATGATTGTTTTCTACTGTGAATATATTTGTTTCATTTTTCAGGAGCTTTGGAGGGGCATGTTTCCTTTGCGGAAGATCCGGTCACCGTGCAGCTGATTGCCCTAAGAAGCGGGAATATTAGTTCATTCTTCCCCGGTCCAATCGCAACCATGTCGTCCCAATGACTTGAACCAGTGGAAGCATCTGTAGATTGCAGATAATTGTTACACACACACACGGTTGGATACAGGGAATAAACTGTTGGGCCTTTAGAAAGATATTTTTTATATGAATTTTCACGAGTTTAAGCTCTATGCTGAGCTTTTGGGGAGATCTGAATGGTGGTGAAGCTTCGTCATTTGGGCGGCTAAGCAAAATGTGGGGGACTGTCATCTTTATCACTTGTGGGGCGTCGAGAGGACGATCCTTATTAAAAGGATTGCTGTATGCTGTGCTAAATTTTGCTGATGTAACCTTATAATTTACTTCACTTATGGAACTGAAGTCAAATATCATTTTTTTTCTTGCAATATTCACTCCTTAGTTTAGGCGGTTGTGGTGTATAGTTCTTGATGCTGTATAGTTCACAAAACAGGCTAGGACTATCCCACGGATATATTATTTACTTCATGGTAGGGAAATGTTGCAGCTGGTAGACAAATCTTTGGACAACTACTATTTTCTTATTATATTAATAGCAGTTGGAAAATGTCGTTAAGTTCTGACCTTACAACACCAACCTTCTTTTTTTGGTAATTCATTGTGTATGTATTAGAATCAACCAACAGTAAAAGTTACAAGCAGACATATTTCGTAAGCCTTTTTTACAAAAAGAGTTTCAACTAATCCGCCCTTTCGCTCACTGCGATAAGTGTCAAAAACCTGCTGCAACTAAAATATTGGTGATGTTTCTTGCTGTATCGCTTGCAATTTTGGTTTTCGAAGTCGCCCGTCTTGCATTTCTCTCCCAGATACTCTAGGTTGAAGCGGTGAGTGCTATCGTGGCCTTAGTCTTCGCATCGTCACTGGCAAGGCTAGAACACCAAGTCAGCATGGAGTTCAGCTCCAGAGTTGTTTGTTTGCAAATTCAGTGCTCTCAAAACCTCATTCCAAACTGCCGTTGAGTATTGGCAATTAAAGAATAAATGATCCCGTGACTCTTGGAAACATCCGCACAGGTAGCAAGTTTGGTTAGTCTTGATGACATGATTCGCTAGCCTATCAAGAGTCGGCAGGCGATCCAGAATAGCACGATACAAGGTGCACACTGCTTTGGTATGACAAAACCTTCCTTGTCCACGCTTATTGTCACTTTTGCAATTATTTTTTTGAAATTGCTATCTTCGCTCCTATATGGAGAGCTCATGCTCTTTGACGCTCTAAGAACAATCCACCATAATTCTCTTCATCGCAGCAACGACTCCAGATTTAAGTGGTTGCATTAGTTACATCCCTTTCTGCATGTTTTTAAATCTTTGATAGCTGCCTCAAGGAGCAGCCTAGTTACATGCATGTATATATGTATGTATGTGTGTATACATATATGTGTATCTATGCCCGCACGTATGTATGTATGTTTATAATTGTGTGTACACATATATCTAGGAGAAATTTCAACTATCTCAACCCCATTCTTCTATTTTTTATTCATGTGACTGAAATTAATAGCTTATTGTTTGTATTATTTTAGTGTTAGAAAGTCTATTTTGGTCATTATGTCATATTCTACTAACTCTATAACCTAATTTCTCTCTCTCTCTCTCTCTCTTGATGCTGACAGTTGAATCCAATGGTGGCGGCAACAAGATCCACACAACAACTATTAGGGGTGCACATGTATCAGATTGGATCAGATTTTAGCTTAATCCGTGTCCAATCCAACTTTAACGGATTTTAACTTTTTCCAATCAAATCCATCAAATATTTGAATCCAAACCAATCCAATCCATTGGATTATGGATTGGATCGGATTTTTTTTATACTTGCATATTTCGCTCGGTAGTTTGCCCTGTAATGTTTGTATTCTATAGCTCACTAGCCTTCAACATTTCAATTATTGCTCCAAAATTGATAATACGAATAGATATGATGAAAAGAAAATATGAAGAGCGCACAATCAAATTAAAGCAGGACTTCATTAATCCAATATAAAAATGTGAAGGCTATACTGTCAAACTAAAGGAAAATATTGATTTTGGTATCTAAGTTTCTTGTTATTAGTGTTACATTTGTAT
Source organism: Ottelia alismoides (assembly GCA_037367405.1). Classification (NCBI taxonomy): domain Eukaryota; kingdom Viridiplantae; phylum Streptophyta; class Magnoliopsida; order Alismatales; family Hydrocharitaceae; genus Ottelia; species Ottelia alismoides. The sequence goes on along the minus strand of JAZKJV010001031.1, from coordinate 885,193 downwards.
GTTTTTTGTAAATGATTTCCGACATATAATTCAAATAAGAGCAATGCAAGTTACCAAATATAGATGTAAAAATTAATTTGATAACAACAAATGTGATCTCTTTGGATGAATATCCATGAAATCTATGATAAAATTAGAACGCTAAGTTATGTCAAAGTCAAATCACACCCAAAAATACTCGCATTGCACTATAACATATCATTGACATATAAGAATCTTAAATCATTCATATTCGCTTAAGTATCCAGGACGAAATCCATTTAAATATAGCACACCAAGTAGGCATCATGCCTCATTTAAAATAGAACTTGAAATATAATTTATATGTGAGATTAGTACCTTCTGTCCAAATCCGTACTTTTTTTCTGAAAATATGGATCACATTCTTATACCAATTTAAAAGGAAAAAGAATTCAAGTAATACGTATTTGTTCTTAGATGGGTGTGCTACATCTCAATATATAGCTGATCTAGTTTCATAAATGGCAAGGTTGCAAGCAACTTGAACAAGCAAACGAGTCAAGAATAAAAAATGTATGCACTAAGAAATTATTCCAAATCTATTTTTTTATGAAGATCAGACACATGTTGCAACATGCTTGATGCAGATAGTATCACGTCAGAGAAGGACGACATTGTGCAGAACAGGTGGCAACATCATAAAGGAGCGCAACATCATTGTACTAAAGCGGGACACCGTTGTGCATGAGAGGGGGCATCAAAATTGACCGAGATGGAGAGGAAGTAGTAGTTAAATATTGATGGTTGAGAGTGAAATGAGAGGGAGATAGAATCAGAGGGGAATGGCCAAAGAGGGTTCATAATATTACAAGTTATAACCATATTTTATTATTTTTTGATATTTAACATTTGACTTTCAAGAGAAAGAGATGGGTGGTAAGAGGACTTGTATCCAACAAATATGCGATAAAATGACGATGTGATTATGACTTTATGGTAAATTACGGATGAGTTAAAATAGATATTATGTATGCATTATATTCATATACATATATATATATATACAAATATATGTTAACAAATTAACTGATCAGATCGGATCGGATTTTGATAATAATCTGATCCAATCCATATTTTAACGGATTTTAAAAATTTCAATAGAATCCAATCCTTTAAAATGATAGGACCGAGCCAATCTAATCCAATAACACTGGATTGGATCGGATTACAGATTTTGTCCGATCCATGTGCACCCCTAGCAGTGATGGCGGAGAAAGGACGACGCATCACCTCTCTGTCGATGACAATGCGCTCACCATCTTCCTCTTCGAGCATTCGTGCTCGAGTCGAGGCCCTTGTATACTTGTATTCATTTCCCTATCGGTCTCCAAGTTCCGTGCATGATCTGCATCCACCAGAAGTGGAGACTATTGTCCACCGCCTCCATGCCTATTAGGGCACCACCACGTTCTAGAAAAGAGAAGAGATTCTCTCTTTATGTTTTTAGTCTATGCATTTTTTAAACATTGATTTAAGCAAAGTTGGCCTGTGAACCATAGACATGTGCAGAGAATGACTGTAGCAGAAATGAAAATGTTAAGATGGATGTGTGGACATACACGTAAAGATCGGATTCGGAATGATGCAATCAGAAAGAAAGTTGTTGTAGCTCCGATCGATGATAAGATGCGAGAAAACCGCTTAAGATGGTTTGGTCATTTGCAAATAAGGTCAACTGATGCACCGGTTAGGAGATGCGAGTGGTGGGATGTTGAGCCGGCTAAGAGAGGGCGAGGACGTCCCAAGAAGTGTTGGAAAGAGACTATACGAAGGGATTTTAGTTTTTTGGATATAAGTCCGAGATTGACCCAAGATAGATCTGAATGGAGGCGAAGAATCCATGTACCGGACCCTACTTAATTGTGGGAAAAGGCTTTGTTGTTGTTGTTCTGGATTCTACTCCCTCTTTGGGACCAATCAGTATAAGACCAAAACTCTGCATTTTAGTTTTTCTTAATAGTAGATTTGGTAATTTCGGAGATCCGGAGCATCCCACTGAGATTCAAACTCGGGTCCTTTAAAGTGCAGGCATACTGTTCTACCACCAGATCACTCATTTGGTTTTAAACTCTGCATTTTATTTGCTAACTAAGCATTTTTATTTTGCAAATCACCATACATATTTTACAAAGAGAGCAGGAACTTTACAAATGCAGCGTGAATATTACATTTATGACATTACAAAGACTTACAAATGTAGCACAAATTTAATAAAGGAGCGTCAAAAATTACAAAAGGTACGCATGTTACTTAGAAAGAATTTTAGCAAATCTCATGTAAAAATAAATGATATATTACAATTATGCAACTTACTTTACAATAGGCAATACAAACTAAAAAAATAAGAGTACTCATTTTACTTTAAAACTATTGACTCAGACTATAAACAATATATTAACAAATTTACAAAGCTAAGTACAAATTCTACATAAACTCGATGAGGTTTACAAATATATGCATAAACTCAGTTCGTTGAGAACGTAAGAACGTATTAACGAAAATGTCATATCTAGATAACCCTAACATAGTAAATTGATGTTATTAAATGAAGTTCAAATTTACTAAAATCAATAAGGTTTTGGATGCAACTATTAAATTGAGATCTAGTGGGTGGCATTGATGGCTTGCCATATAAATGGTGGGGTCTCCACCTCATTCGAAGGTGTACCTACGTGCATGCGCGTGTGCATGCACATATATGCGTACGTGGAGGGGCCCCTCCAAACGAGACATAACCCTTCTTGAGTTAAGGAAGTCCAACCCATTTTTTTTGTAAAATCATGAACTAATAATTTAGTAAAATAAGTAAAAAGTTTGTAATAGTTTGCAAATTATAAACTGCAATGTAAATTACATTATTATATTTGACAAAATATTCAATGTACAATTTTATAATTTATGATGTGCATTTTATAAGTTACAACCGTTTACTAAATTGTTGGTGATTTTTTTATGAAAAATGGTGCGGGCCTTCCGTAACGTAGGAACGGTCTCATTTGAATTTTTCTATTTATGTATGTATGTGCACGTATGTGTGTGTATGCATGTGTGCATTCATGCATGTATGTATTTATATATGTATGTATTTATAGAGGCATTTTTAATGAACATGAACCATTGAGGTCTTAGTGAGAGGTTACCTATTTTGAGGGGGCCAATTTTAGGAGCAAAATATGATTAGACGATTTTACTATTATAACATTTATGATGTATCATAAAATGAGAGAGCTTGATTTGGAGTGAGAAAAGAATCTTTATTCAATGCTTTTTGTGCAGAAGACTATACTACTAGATTAAGTGAAAATACTGATGAAATTTTAAAAATACAAATGGATGCACCAAACTTACTAGATACGGGTAATGTGTTATTGACCCACCTATTAAACTGTTTTTGTGGGTTTTAAGAAATTTACAGACGTTATTAAAGTAACTTACTATCATAATGAGTAAAATTACCTTAATAAATATAACTTTGTGGTTATTGGGAATGTATCACTGGTGGACACGTGGGCCATGGGCGAAATATTTCTACAATAAATATTATTGTAACCCTTTTATATATTAATAAATGTTCTTGATTTTTACTCCATGTCTGAGATTAATAAATGCATGCACTTATAAGGTACCTTTGTATAATTAGGGTTATGTACTATGACCATCTTGATAATTACACAACTGTTTATCTAATAGTTGGATCATAGAGGCTGATGTTGAGATGATATCTAAAGAGTTAGATTGGGGACTCATTTAGCACCATCAAGTGATTGTCAAGAGAGGATCTCCAGCCTTAGAAGGAGGGTAACCCATACTTCAAAGGCTGATAACCGACCGACCTCTTGATGCAAGCCTTATGCATAGGAATAGAGATTCAAAGGTGTCAGATAAGTTAAGTCAAAGGATCCACTTGACGATGTTGAGATAGCTAAAACCTATGTCATATATTGTCACGATATTGCACACATCCTCTGACCAGAGACATATTTATTAACATATGTTTGAGTATGTACATTAGGTAGACCATTAGATTGATGATCTAATCAAGATCTATAAACCAGTAAGCTGGTGTGCATACAAGGACATATGAATAATAAGATATCTTAAAGGGATCATACATGTTCACCACTAAACTAGAAGACATGAGTTCACTCATGAGATATTGAGAAGAAGGCATATAGTTCTTGAAGGTGTTCGAGAATTATTCCATGAGCAATTTTATCTGAGCATTGGAAAATTGTATAATTAAATCAAATTTAATTATCACAACAAATATGGATAGAGACATTCATGATAATTAACATGGATAACACTATCTAGAATAATCATGAATAATATGGATATGATCAACAATATCTTGGAATAGAGTTAATTGTGAATGAGATTGATAATTTATATGCTAATGTAAATTGGATTCACATTATCTAATTTTATTTAAATATTTTTTACATTAAATATTGGATGGAAGAATTTAATTCCTAATAATCAATGGCATAAGTGTAATTATCACAAATAATTTCGAATTAGTTGTTAATTATTCAATTAATTAATAAAGTAGATCAATTAATTTGACTCATTCCACTTTGATTTAGAGTGGAAGTCCATGGGGTTTGAATCATGGTGTGCATCTACCCTAAATATAGTAAATGCATGGATCCTTTTTAATTCACATCCACTTACAAATCAATTAATTTAATTAATGATTACTTGATATAATTTGGAAATTATTTTCAAATTATCTAGTTATGTTTTCTTTTATGTTTTTTTTGTGAACTAAAAAGAAACACAAGTTTAAACAATTGATTATTGAAATCACACAGATTGGGATATGTAAACTTCCAAAATGCTATAAAAGAGAGTCTAACCCTACCTCTCTTTACATAAGATATATACAATTATTGCATAAATTAAATTCTCTCCCTCTCTATCCACACAACCAATCTCTCTCTCACCATAACCCAAGTCTATTCCCCTGCCCAAGGTTGGTGGAGATAACTATTATTGTTAAGTTTTCGTTGTGCCACCATATCAGTTGCTCGAGAAACTTTGTTCTCTTCCATGCATCATGCTCGTGAAGAAAACAAGTAATTTTATGATAAGAAATCAGGAGGTTGCTTGCTTGGATCGTCACTTGAGATTACAGGAAGTACATCTCACCTATTCTATATTCTCATACTCCTGATCCACTTCCATCCTGAGCTTACTCACCATATTCGCTTGTGACTTCCTTAGGATCAAAATATCACTATAGGTGGGGATGGGTGGATAGTGTATCAATGGTAGTATAAATTATTTCACGAAATTATATTGAGCACAACAGAACTAATAAATTAATCAAGCACACTACACATGATGATTATGTAAAAATCCAACCATATGAAAAGTCATGAATTGAGTCATTTGACTCGAGATTTTTGGTTAGCCGAGCGAACCAATGGTTTCTCTATATGCCCAAGATATTTATGCAGATATCTCAACTATTTACAAAGCTTCTACCTTTACAATTTTGGAGCAGACACCAAAATCAATACTACAGATCAAACACTAAATCAGTGCCGAGGTGGATGCACTCTACCTATCCCCTACTTCCTCGGAAAGAGCATACTCTATAAATCCAAGATTTACCTACAAATTTAAGGATCAAACACCACAAGTTCTTACAAAAAAAGGTTAAAGATAGAAATATCTAAATAATTTGGTTTAGGAATTTGGGATGATTGTCAATGTATCCAATCGGACCTGAACCGAATAACTTGTCGAAGCCAGTTTTATCACTAATGTTCGGAGGATCTAAGTCTAGGATGTGACACCTTCCTTTAGTTATGGCATTTGTTATTGAACTATTATTCTAATGTGAATTACTCACTGCAGACACACACACACACACACACACACAATATGTACTCGCGTAGGCACACACACATACACACATGAGTTATAGTTTCTTCGATATAAATTTTTATATAGAATCATTTCTCAAATACATAATAATAATTTTAAAATCCTTGATCACATGTAATATATCTCTTTATTTTTTGTTTCTCAAAGTAATTCATGTATGCGTGCTCATTGTTGAATAGCGAATAACTATCTAGTTGAAGCGCATGACATGACATCCCCACATGAGCACTAGTCTAGGCTAGTCTATCCCAACCCTGAATACAACTCTCTTGATTTGAGCTAGCCCAAGCTTAAAATTGAGACTAGTTGGGCATGTGCCAAAATACATGCTAACATGATGGTTGTGTAAGGCCAGGTCGAGGTTATCCCAAGCTAGACTAGACTTGCTAGCCCAATATAATATAAAATGTTAAAAATATTATATGTGCTTATTGACATGGGTTTTCGTTTTCTGTTTATAAAGTTTTCTTCACTTGATCCTTCTTTTATTGAGTGGTAGTAGCAGAAAATTAGAAAGCTCTTTTGACTTTGAACATAACTAGACGATTAAGGTTGTCGTGGGCTTTCATCAATGAAAGCTTTCACTTGGCTGAGAGAGGGGGGAGGCATGGAACAACCGGAGCTGAATTTAACTCACCTCCTCCCTTCATTACGAACATTGGACTGAACCCCAGAATTTGCTATGAAACTTATATCAAATCTATGACTTGGCTTTCGATCCAAATCTTATGGATATATTGGCCTCTATTTAGTTTATTCTCCTTAGTTGATGCGGATATTCTTTGCAGTTCTGAAGTCTTTCCTATAATAAGTTATGTGTAAGGCATAATACTTCCCTACATTTCTTTATAAGAAATCATATAAGAATACTATACTTATATGGGCCGATGATATTGATATTGAACATGGAGCTTATGGATATCTTAGGGGGTGCTCATTTTTGGGGAATAATCCCAAGAATAATAGTGGTGCTATTCTCCTCCCCCCCACTCCCATTTCTTGTATCGTTGTTTCTCCATGTGCCTTTCTCTACCCTTATTATGCCCTTATTCATATCCTTATTTCACCTTACCTACTCTTATGCCATCTTATTCTACCTTATTTCTATTCTTCTAGGAGAACATGAATAATGTATTATTCCAGCTTATTCCTAAACCAAACACATATTTGATGTTGTTATAAAAAATGTGAGTAATTTAGATCAGTCTGACCTAAATCCAGCCTAATGATTTCAAAGCTGGGAGATGAATCAGACTTTACTAGGTAGACTTTCTGGATCTTGATTTGGTCAAACTCAGTATGCTAAATAGGTCTGTACATGAATTGACGTAATCAGTAATGGACTTTTTTAAAATAATTATTAAAAAATTCATAATTAATTAAATATGTATCATAAAAAATTTATTAAAAAATAGGTATTGATCGACACCTGAGGTGTCAATTTGGAATGCCACCTCCAAATCGACACTTCAGATGCTGATTTAGGAGAGAGCCGCTGGCAAAATTGCCAACGGTCCCCCTCTTCCAAATGTTATATATACCCCCACCCCTCATTCCTTACACCTTCTCCCTCCCTCTCTTATTCTCATTCTACTTCTTCCTCTCTTAATTCTACATCTCACATCTCTCTCAATCCATATGCTCAAGCAATATTTCAACTTCTCAACATCTCTCCCAATCCGCTATTCTTATTCAAGTAAGAATAATCATTTATTTTTCCGTAAAATATTTTCCGTAAGTATTTTTTGCAATTTTTTATCAGCCGAAAGCGGATATATAATTGCAGATATTCAATTATATTTATTCTTTTCTTTTCAGATATCATCTCAATTTAAAGACATGCATTATTCAGATAAATTTATATTTATTACTTTTATTTTTTATTGTACCCATTAATTAGATGTGCCAAATTAGGTACATTTAAAGAATTTTAGTGTAATTTATATGGGTAGTAAAATTAGTATATTTTATATATTGCAATTGTAATCATATGTGTTTTAAGTTTTTTCTAGAGCAATTGTCCTGTAGAAGATGAAAATAAATAATGTTTATACTAAATTAAAAATTATTATTAACATCAAAATGAGGTTTTTTATTTTTATTAAATAATCACTTTTATCCTGTAAAATAACTAAAATAGTAAATTCTTAATTTAAAAAAATTAATTAATAACGTAATAATGTTTAAATGTACATGATTATTATGATCTTATTTCAAATAAACTAATCAAATTATGATTTGGACTGGGCTCCCCAAATCGACACCTCAGGTGCCGATTGTTTCCATCTCAGAGTGATTATCATATTGTGATTCACTCTAATAGCAATTTATCACCTAGGATGATTTCATCGGATTGCATTTGCATATAGATAGGTTTCAATTCTACTTAGCATTCTTGCATGTTGAGAGCTGGAGGCATGCTGAGCATTTCTCTTTAGCATACATCATCATTATTAAATGAATAGCTTAGCATATAGATAGGTTTCAAAAAGCGAGAATGGCTTAAATTATATTCCAAAAGTTAAGAAGAGCACATGAGATAAAAATAAAATTCGTATAAGGCAACAAATAATTTAGCATTCATTGTTATATATTCTGTAATTAATTAAATTTGTAACAATAAATATTATTTGGATTGGGTTCATTCGAGTCGGAAGAGAGAATGGCTTAAATTATACTCATTGGTATATATTTTGTAATTAGCATCCATTGTATTCTTCGTTATATTCCTTGGAAAGAATCATATAACAACGGTTATTCACTGACTTTTTATTGAAATAATCATTAAATTTAATTTTTGTCAAATTAAATTGACCAATTTTTATTAAGTAATCTTTTTGTCATATAAACTAATTAAATAATAAATGCTTAATTTCAAAAACAGTATTACTTAATAACTTAATAATGTTTAAATGTACATGATTGTTATGCTTTTATGTGAAATGAACTAATCAAGTCATGTACTTGATTCGTAAATATGACATCCAACACCGTTCTTGTCATATGATATCAGGGAGGATCGGTTAGTGTCTCTGATGATCATGTAAAATATATTTGGGGAATTAAATGTATGAACATATTACCGGCCCAATTAACATACCTTTATCTATTGACTCGAGTATCCGAAGCCACTGCTCTCCCGCTCGATCAATATATACTTACATTAGCATGTAAGTGGTTGTATGAGGGATCAACATTCTTCGCAATACCAATTCATGTTGATGAATCCACCTTAGCAATGATGAATTCAATCATTAATGTGAGATTCATTCACCTTTTTTGTAGAACCTACCCTTTTTGGTCTGGAAAATATGGTGTCATCATCGAGGTAAAATATTCACATTAAATTAAGGAATAATCGTATATTTCCTTTCTCTAAAATGACAAAAATATAATTCAATCAGTCTAACAAATGATACAATGTTTGAGGATATCGAGGGTCCCTCACAAGTAAATGCTTAAGATGAATTGTCAACACCAATATCTGAAGAAGAAAGTGAGGAGTCTGAAAATGAATCTCATTCGTTAGAAGAAGAAAACATATGTGTTAATACTTGTCAAGATTTTGGATATGGTTCACTAGTTCTATCCTTAGAAAATGAGGATACGGGAATCGCTTATTGTACGAATAATGAGGATGTTGATGAAGAACCAGTGGAGGAGCTACCCCACATGTTTGATATGTAGCCTTTGTAGAGATACAAGTTGATCCCACTGATGATTCTGGATTAAGTTATTAGTTGGGTAGGAGTTATAAGTCGAAAAGGGATTTACAATATAACTTACAAAAATGGAGTATGAAAAGTCATGTGCAATATAAACCCAAGGCCTCAAATGAACAGATATTAACTGTTGTTTGTATTTATGAAGATTTGAATGGTGTTTGCATGCATCAGAGGGGAAATCTTGAGGGGACTGGCATGTCTCAGGATATGGGGGAAAACATACATGCAGAAATCCTGTACTGTTAGTGAAACATCGTCAATGCACATATGCATTTATAGCACAATATATATTATCTTCCTTTAGAGCACAATTTAGTATGACCCCGGGTGTAATTATGTATAAAATAAAAGATAAGTTGAAGACTGAAATTAATTATATGACAACTTGGATTGCTAGGAGACGTGCAATGGATATTGTTTATAGGAATGAGGTTAAGTCATATCGCGATATTCGGAGATTCGTTCGTGCTTTAGAACGACACAATCCCGGAACCTATACGTGATTCAAGACAAAAAGATGTCAAAATGAGAGTATTGTACAATTTCAGAGATTGTTTGTATCATCTGGATCTTGCCGTAGAGCATTCAAAATTTATCGACCTATTTTAAATATTGATAGAACACATTTGTATGGTAGATACACATGTCACATGTACGTGGCCACATCGATAGATGTAAATAATGACCTATTTCTGTTCGCATTTGCTATAGCCGAAAAGAACGAGAATATTATGGTATGGAGATGGTTTCTTAATTTATTAAGACAAATCATCGATCGTAGGGACATATGTTTTATCAGTGATCGATTTCTTGGGTTGAATGATGTTTTGCGTGGTTTATTTCCACCAGAAGAGGGATTTATTCATCATCATTGTCTCAGACATATGCGTACAAACATGCACAGAGTTGAACATAAGACTCGTACAATTCAAAACAGATTCTAAGCTGATGGGGAGGAGCCATGTGAAAACAAGTTTAATAGTATGATGCGATATATTAACATACTCGACATAAATGTTTTCAAGTTAATCGTATCTCAAGATGACGGTGACCAGAGTTATTGAGTAGTAAGTTTAGATAATGGAATTATTAGATACAAATGACAACAAATTTATCTGGAAGTTTTAACGAAGCATTTAGAGGAGCACATGGTTTATCAGTCATATCTCTTATTTTAATATTTTTTGTCAGAATTAATGGTTATTTCAATGATCATTGTGAGGCATCAGAGGGAGTGATCACTATTTCGATCAAGAAATATGAAGATTTGCTAGAGAAACAAAACAAGGAGGCAAGACCATGCCACATATGATGATTACTAACTCAATTTCAAGTCTGCAATCGTGATGGATATGCATATGAAGTCAACTTAAATGATCAAAAAAGTGAATGCATATGTGATTTTATGCAGATGAAACACTTTCTATGTCTACATGTCATAGCCGCAACTTCACATATGCCTACACACTTGGATAACTATAATCTATGCTCACAGTATTATTCCAACGTTTATTATCATAAGGGATATAACTTTTTCTTTCATCCCATCCTAGATAAATGTTATTGAGGAGCAGAAGACGACACCATTATGCTACCTCCAATAATCGGGAAGAGGAATCCCGGACGACCTGTACAGGGAAGAATTAGAAATGAAATAGATGAAATGTGTGCGTGGTCGACCACACAGCAACCATGTCACAATAGATTAAGTTGGCCACGCAGAACATAGGAACAAATAGATAGAGTACATAGATTTGTAAGGGTATTTTAATTGTGTATTTTATATTTTATTTGTAAATAAATTTATAATTATTTTTTTAATAATATGTTTAATTGTTATATGTAGATAGTACAAATGGATAGAGTACCTGGACCTGCAGATACATCAGTGTTGTACATGCAGAATGAGCATCGGTCTTCACAACCTACTAGCTCGGTAAGTAATTAAGTAAGCTTTATAATTTCCCACTTGGTTTATATTGTTACTTATGTTTTACTCAGCATATTATATAGATTGGATTTGTTGAACATTATGATCAATAGTATTTCTGACAAGAAGAGTACAGTTTTACAACAAGTGTTAGAATCATCAGATTTCTCATGCTTAGCGAACATGAGAAGGGTACAAATGGATCCTTCCTTGTTGATTGGTTTACTCGAACGGTGGAATCCTGAGGCTCATACTTTTCACCTACGATTTGAGGAAGCTACTATTACCTTACAGGATATGGAATTGATTAGTGGGTTGAGAGTTGATGGTCAGCCTATCACAGGTCCTGATGTTTAGATAGGTGGACGTGATGCATTATATTTGAGTTTGTTAGGAGTAATACCCACACGGATAAAGAGTGAAATTGTGAAACTATCATGGATACACGATGTCTTCTTTAGTCAAGAACATCCGTTGTTGAGTATTGAAGATGAATAGGAAGCAACTCATATAGTTAGAGCACTTATTTTTTATCATATATGATGCAGCGTTCTTGCAGATAGCAACAGAGATACGGAGCCTCTGATTCAAAACTAGATTTCTCCTGTGTTTAATCCTTAGAAATATAGCTTAATTTACTTTCATAAATACATACTACATTTACGTGATTTGGAAGAATGTGCTCAACTTGCTTGGGGTGTTACTGCTTTGGCACATATGTATTCTAAACTGGATATGTGTGTGAAGATTGACACATCGAGGATTTATGACTTCTTCTCAGTTTTGCAGGTATGTAGTGTATTCCATATGTCTCAAGTTCTTGATCGTATTATTTCAATTTATGTCATTTAATATTTTTAATATGTAGGTTTGGACATGGGAGTATGTTCATATAGGAAGACCAGTGGTGCGAGCTGGTACGCAGATCAATGGAGGATCATTGGCCTTAAAGTGGATAGTTGTGCGAGGTTTTAAGGAGAACATCCAAACATCAATGCTGGTATTTTACTGTAATGAGTTGGATACACATCAAGTTCATCAGGTAAAATTTCATAAGTATTCTCTATGTTTATAAATTCGAGTAAATGCTTACTTATCTTTTTTTAATAAACGTAGATGAATTGGACATCAAACGTCGACGGAGAAATAGTACAATTGCATCATATTTGTAGAAGTCGAGTGCCACTAATCAGTTACGATGTCATAGTTATGCACGTATATGATCGTATAATGCATCACTTTGGGATGCGACAACATATCCCTGCTTCCATTGAGAGGATAAATGTTGTCTCTCAATGTAATAAGACAAGAAGTACCGATATCCTAAATTTGTCTGCTATACACTGACAATACTAGATCGTTGGAAGGAGAGGAAAGCCACAGTTTTCCTTGAGCATGTGGATGCAAACAACAATATTTACATGGTATTGGAATATAATAAGAAGGTGGATCCAGACACAGATTCCTCCGACAATAGCCTATCAACCAAACGGACCAGTAGAAAGATGTTTCGTATGTTAAAAAAATTCTACTTATTTCTGCCATATTTTATTAACTTATTATATCATAAATTGAATAGGTATATATGATTCTACATGGAAGGAACAAATTGGATGAGATTAAACGATCAACAAACTTGTCTTCGAGTATGAAGACGAAGGTCAAAGATGCAATTAATTACTTTGATGAGACAATCAACATATTCTCGTTGATGTATCCATTCCACCATTATGAGCAGTTGTACATGCCCTCATAAGAGCAACATACTTCAAGAGCATCAGGTTTCCTGATTTCTTTATTATAAATTGAGATTAATTTAATTCTTTTTCGAATGATTAATTTTTTTTAATTATGTGATGTAAATTGTATAGGTATGAATTATGCAGAATATGTCGAGGAGGGATTACAACAACCATCAATGTTTGTTACTTCAGGTTTCAGTTAATTCTTTATCTATAATCAACTTAAATTAGTGTATATTTTTTTAGAAATGTAACTATAATTCTTTATCCATATTATAGTAGGATACAATGGACATAAGTTTTCACAAGATCAACCAATTGAGGAACCAATTTTTGCAACCTCAGGTTATAACTAATTCGTTATATATTTTTCTTATTTCAGTGCCTATATATTTCATTATTGAATATTATGAGAATATATCAAGAATGACTTGTACGGGATATAGCGGACAAGGTTACCTGGCCATTCAACCAAGATTTGGATCTTCAGATTGTTATAGTTGTTTTATTAAACTTATCCTTCTCATACTAATAGTTTTATTTATGTGACATCTAATATAATTAATATCATTCAGGTATGAGCTACATAAAATATAACGCTTCAATTCAGGATCTTAATACGGTGAAGTCGGATTTGGAGCTTTAGATTTAAATAACTTATTTAATAGAATGACTATTTCCAAGAAGTTATGTTTATCTTCTGTAATATTTACTACAACATGAATATCTTATTCTTATAGGATATGGAGAAATTTTTAATCAGTCACAGTTTGCAGGATCAACATTTGTGGGTCTTTCGAATCAGGGATATAGTGGATAAGGGTACCCGCCAATTCAAGCAGGATTCGTATCTCCAGGTTGTTATAGTTGATTTATTAAATTGTATCATTCTCTTACTTATAATTTAATTTATGTGACATCCAATATAATTAATATCTTTCAGGTATAAGCTTCGTAGAAAATAGTGCTTCAAAGTCTCAATACAACGAAATCGGATTTGGACCTTCAGATTTAAATAACTTATTTAATAGAATGACTAATTCCAAGAAGTTATGTTTATCTTCTGTAATATTTTACTACAACATAAATATCATTCTTATTGGAACACCACTTGCTAGTCTTTCGAGCCAATTTGACTCCGGACCCTCTCAGATCACAACGTCTACTCAATATAATTCGAGTGATTTACAAGCGGAATTATTTGCCAGTATTCGACAATTTGAGATAACCGATTCTGATAGACAATTATTTGGTATACCCCATGATAATAGTACAATAACATTCATGACCGCCTCAAAGACCCTCCCCGAGAGTAAGGATCAACGAGCCTTCTCCATTAGAGCCACCCCTCCAATCAACAATTGTAAGGAGCACGGGAAATCCAGAAACTCAACCAGCCGAACCTCCACGGAAGTCATCAGTGATGAATTTGTGATTCATCACTCTTAAAGTTGAAAACAAAGCTCTGTCCCCGAGTATTTAACAGCATATTTCCCTTTATTTTGCATAGCTAGCATTCATGCATCAATCCACAATACATGCATTATAGCATTCATATTTGCATTAAATAAGAAGCCAATTCATTTGTAAAATCCACTTGTAAAATATCCACAAATAAATCACCTAATTATTTGTATTTTATAGCACCTCAAAAATCAAATAACACCTTCCTTATAATATGTACATTCTTAGTTAATAACATA
The DNA here is from genome assembly GCA_037367405.1 of Ottelia alismoides. Classification (NCBI taxonomy): domain Eukaryota; kingdom Viridiplantae; phylum Streptophyta; class Magnoliopsida; order Alismatales; family Hydrocharitaceae; genus Ottelia; species Ottelia alismoides. Next base: position 870,177 of record JAZKJV010001031.1, on the reverse strand, counting down.
AGGAAGAAGGCTAAAATCACTATCTTGTAAAATACCCAATAAAGCCCCAAACCCCCCTGGACTTTAAAATGCCAATATGTCTCTCTTACAAATTCCGAATTAGGTCTACTCATATTTAGATTAATACACATCCAGTGATCTTTAAAATGAGACTAATTTCATTAAATTTAGAGCTCGTATACAAAACTTGAGTTTCTAGGTCCCCTTGTACACTACATCTATGTATATTTGTATTCTTGTATTTTTTTATCATAGTTGACCTCATCTCCATTTTTGGTCAACATGAAACTTGTAGATCTCATTGAGATCTACAACTTTCATGTTTTGAGTTTTCTCAAATTCGACCATTTAACCCCAGAAAAATCAAAATCTCTTATGTAATAATCTAATTGCACCACGCCGCCCGCACCCCTGGCCGTTGGATCTCTTCTTGATCCAACGACCCTTCTGTCGCTTCGATCTCCATCGTCAGGTCAAGCCCCCGCTTTCATCACCGCCACTCGTTCGTGCCTCGCTCACAGTCCGCCACGTGGCGGCTCCTGCACCTCACGATCACCTCCAAGATGCTCCATCCCAGCCGCTCCTATGCATCAGATCACGACCCTCCGATCGTTCTCCATGTGAGATCTGCACCGCCCGTTTGCGCCTTAATCTCCGCCTTCCACGTTGCACTTTGAGCGCCATTTGATCGTTCCCTCGTCCTCACATCTTCACCGTCCACTACAGCTATAATACCAACCGCCAGATCGCAGTCTTAATCTAATCACGTCCGTCCAATAGCATTGCTTCCACCACACTCCACGTGGCACCGTGTACGCCATCCGATCATCCAGCCCTAGATCAGATCACAGTCGTTGTTGAGCGCCTTGATCCTGGTCGTTGGATCACAAGATCCAACGGCTACGAACTCGTCGTCAACCTCGGGTCCCCTCTCTCTCCCACGATCTCCACCTCGTGCGCTCGCCTTCCCCTTTCTATTTTCAGCGCCACGCCGACCATCACCTCTACCTCCTGGCACACCACTACACAGTCCACTCTCCCCTCATCCTCGCCAGCCCCCTCAATCTCCATGAACACTCTCCACTCGCTCCACGAAACCCACCAACTCCACCTCTTTGCCATCTACGCCGTCACCTTCATCCTATAAATAAGTCGCCTTCAGCCACCTTCACCCCTTTCCGTCATCACAAAGAGTATCTCCGAGCTCCCACCTTCGAGTTGGTGACAACAATTTGACGTGAGGACGAGCGACGACCGAGATCCACCTCTGGCGAGATCCACAACCAACTCTGTCGTGTCGCAGCTACCCCAAGGCGCGGCACGGGCTCGGGACTCTACCGACCCTTGAGCAAGGACATGGAAGCTTCATCTGAGCTTCTGACCACATGTAACCACCTCCACCTTCTCCCCGATATTCTTCTTATTTTTCTTTCTTCTTCTCCGATTTTATTCACCTTCATTCCATTACTTCCCGCTCTACCAACCATCCTCCGAGCTCCGCAAGGGAACTCTGATCTTCACGCTACACTCCGTTTCCTCCGACGACACACCTTACTTCTCACTGATGCCAGCTCCGCCACCTGGGCGGAGCTCGATCACCGGATGCCCCCTTTGTCGCGCATGCCTCGCACCGCATGCCAGACCACCCCACGAACACATCTGCATGCCTCGACTATATCTCTAACCCCTGCAGGTACTTATCCTTCATAAGCCGTAACTTCATCGGAGCTGCTTCCGAGCTTCTCAGCCACCGCACCCCAGAGCCGCTCGGCCACTTCTGAGATCGTCGAAGCTTCCCCGATGCCTCCACGAGTCTCCCCAGCTACCTGGGAACCTCCACCGAGCTTCACCGACACCCAGAGGAGGAGGCGGAGCTCGAAACCTTTCACCGGAGCCCAGCCTTCTCTGCCGCAGGAGGCGGTGGGCCGGTCGAGGAAGAAGAACAGCTGTCATTCGATCTCCTTGATCGAACGGTTTCCATCAAGCCACGTCGCCCACATCCGCAGCCGTAGGATCAGGCGGATCCTCCGTTCCAGATCAAGCCACGTCACCACTTCCTTCGCGCTCCAGAGGTCGTTGGATCAATCCTGATCCATCGGCTATCGATCGTCCACGTGGCCTTCTTCAGCAAGCTTCAAGGACCGTTGGATCGATCTTGATCTAACAGATTCAGATACGCCATGCGCCAGCAGCTAGCCACCGTTGGATCGTCACCTGATCCACGGTCCAGATCAAGCCACGTCGCCCGATCCGAGCCTCTTCTCCGACCACTAGGCTCGGATCCCCGAAGCTACTCCGAGCCAGATCCGAGCCTCTAGAGTCACCTGAGCCTCCGAAGATCAACGAGTCTGGGACCCCCACGTGATCTGCACGTGTGTCCTAGGTAAATTGCAGTGAGGCCCCTAAAGGTTTCCATATTTGCATTTCAATCCCTGCCAGGAGACCCCACGTGAGGAGCACATGTTCTGTGGAAAATTGCATCCACCCCCTCAACATTATAGGTAATTGCATATTGGTCCCTGTCAGCACATTTTGTTTTTATCAATTTTAATTCCTGTAATTGCATTTATACACCTATCTTTGCATGCATATTTAGGTACTAATTTTAATTTATTTTTTAATTTTGAAAATTGCATTGTGTAGCTTATTTTGTCCTCTTCCATATGTTACAGCACATTTTTGTAATATCAGTGGATTTTTCTATTAATTAATTGGTTGCGTTTTGCTATATTTTGCCTATTTATGCCTTTTAATTCATAGAAATTTCTCTATGATCCAAAAATCACCAAAAATTCATAATCGATCTAGGATAGTTAGGTTTACATTGTGCCAAAAAATCATCTCATTTGCACGCATTTTGAGGCATGAATAAATCATTTAGTGATTTGCTTAATTGATTTTTAATAGATTCATTTCACACAGAAATTTAAGTTGATTAATTTTCCTGGATTCTTCACACTTAGATCTATCTAGGATAATTTTGATATCTGAAAATATTGTGATTTGATATTTATGAAAATTACTTTAGTTAAAAATCACTTTGCATCCATTTTAAATTCATAGTAAATTCATCAAGTGTCATAAAATTCTAAAAAAAATTGTGTAGCTTAATTTCATCATATTTCACCATCTGGCCAAGTTTCATAATTTTTGGAATCAATTTGTCTTTTCCTTCTTGCATAAAAAAAATCAAAAAAGACCAAAAAATATCATTCCCTGGAAATCAAACTTCAGAACTTGCTTAAATTCTACCTAAGGAGACAGCTGCCTCCCTGAGTTCGACCTTGGGCTTGCCCAAGTAAAAAAAATTCGCCACTCGTGGTTAACTCGACAATAATTAAAAGTGGTTTTTGATCTGCTCTCATTATACGACTACAACGAACGACAACACATTAATTTGACCATTAGTTTGATCGAATTAGCAAGGGTAATGAACAACATGTTAAAATGGCGCCATTGCCAGGGAGGCACGGCTTACGTTAATTTACAGCCAACTTCTGAGTGTTTGATTTTTCTATCCCCGGGTAGTCTGACCCCTGGTTTTCTTGTGAATATTTTTCTGTCTTTTAATTCTTGTATTTTTATGTCGTTCTCTATCTGACCTCAACTTGTTTTTGTGAGAGGAACGCGAGGAGTCGAAGACGCTTTGAGGGACCTGCATTTTAATTCATTTGAGTGACTTGAGAGGACTTGTATTTTTTTTCTCATTTCTTTATTTTTTGCATTATTTCCAGCGGTTCCCGTTTGGATTCTCGTGAGTGTAAACATAGTGGAACCGTGTCCCCGTTGGTTGTGTGGTTGAATTTTTAGAATAGGTTTGCACTAGCGGCTCCTCGAGCCACTCTAGGGTTTGCTTGTGCTCGTAATTTTTAGGACCACATGGTCACGTAAAAGTCGCACTTAGACCGCAAATCTAGTCAAATCAACTTGTGCTTCACTCACTAATAGAACTGCCTGTCTAGGAGCGGATTTTGTCGTCTGCATTTGCATGTAGTATAAGTAGATTTCAATTCTGTTTTGCATCCTACATAAAAGCGAAGGGATCACTGTAAGTATTCTTCACTCAGCATAAGCATCATTGTTTATCGTGCATCGGCTTTTCTCAATTTCTCTCTCTTGGTTTTCCAACTTAAGTTAAAGGAAATTGGGACTGGACGATAGGCGTGATGTGTGGATTGGACTAAACCAGTGAAAAATTAACCTAAAACCGGGACCACTGACATTATTGACCAAAAAAATTCAATAAAATTGGAAATTCTTCTTGCGGGAGATTAACCCCGACCTTGTTTTTAGGCTGAGTGAGGGTACTTGAGTGTGTGTGAACACCTTAAGGCAGAGCCCAAATCCCCGCCTTCCATATCACGTACCAACTGATCCTAGCAAATATCACGAGTTGAATATTTTCAGGTTCATCGACTAATACCAAGTAGCCTCCGCCTGTTTACAGGTAGTCAGTGGTGAACCAGTGGTACTCCGCGACAAGTTGCTAGTAACCCTTCGGGGTGAAGTTCCAGCCTTGTCAGCCTCCACCTGCTTGCAGGTAGATAGGGGCATGGTCTTTAAATACACCAACTTGGGATAGGAGCGAAGAAAGGAAGGGTGCAGGTATCTTAGGCAACATGTTAAATAGGGGAGACGCATCCGGCTTTGAGCTGACTTCCCTCTAGGCCACGTAACCTTCGCTATTTGCTTGAAAATCGCACTTAAAATCAACCAGATTAATTAGACTCGGTTTCGGGTCCTTCACCGTATTGACTGTGAAAAATACAGGGTTTGGATTGAATTGCTTGCTTCAGGTAGGAGTAAAATCCTATCTTTACTTAGAACTCCCGATTCTTCTCGCCAATTCAAGATGACTGACTGGGGGAATATCGACACATTACTCGCCAATCTCTCTTTGAGTCCCCCGTGAAACTCATCTTCATCGGCCCAAGCGCAACTTGGACCACCCAGAGCTCATGACCCTCTTGAGTTCTGGATCCCTCACACCCAGGGTGGTTACTCTCAAACCAACCCTTTCATCTCCTCTGAGCTTACCGAGGAAGACCATCACCTCGGTAAGAATCCCTTCCTTGATATGTACTCTAACCAAGACCATCTTCTTTACCCAGGACTAGAGGACAAGATGCCACCTAAGAGACCCCCAGATGAGGAAGAACACCGAGATGACCCACTCCAGTAAATCCTTGCCCGTCTCGCCACTGCCGAACAATAGAATGCTGATCTTACAGCAAGGATGGAAAAATCATCGCAGCAGGAGGAATCGACCGACCAATGGTTGATGCTTATAACCCAGCGGAGAACGAGATGCACAGTTGGTTGGCACCAGCGGTTCCCCCCGAAGCATTCGAGCTCAAGCCCCACTTTCTTAGTTTGCTTCCGAAGTTTAATAAAAATGCCAACGAAGAACCATATGACTTCCCCAGAGACTTCGAATTGATTTGCAACAACCTTAGTCATCCTAGGGTTGGGCAGGATTACATTCGAGTGAAGGCCACCTCATTTGCCTTAGGAGATAAGGCATCACATTGGTTGAAAAATCTTGGGGTGATATGTACAACCTGGATGCAATTCAAGGACCTTTTTCTGAAGAAGTTCTACCCCCTCAGTAGGACTAAACAAATGAGAATGAAGATCGTTAGTTTCACCCAGGGACCCAGTGAACCATTCCATGAGGCCTTGGATAGGTTTAATGACCTAATTCAGAAATGTCCCTGTCATGGCATTTCTAAGGCGATCTTAGTCCAGACCTTGTTCTGTGGTTTGACCCGAAGATGCAGGGGTTAGTAAGTACCGCCTGTGGAGGAAACTATCTGAATAAGAATGAGGATGATGTATGGAAGATACTAGAGCAGATGGCGGAAACCGGCAGGTCGCAGGCCACCAAGGCCTATCAGTTGTCTCCCTCAATCCTATCCAACGAGACAACTAGGAGGACTGTATCGAATCTGACAGAGGACCTCATTCCCAGCATGGGGATGATTGCTGACAAGTTAACCATGGTCGAGCAGATCTACAAGAGGGTCACTGACCTTGAGTCTCTCTCGCGTTTGCCAAAGCAAGTGGAGGAACTTACTGAAAGGGTAGCTAAGATAAAGCTACCTTCCCCTTCTGCACCACCTGTACCTGTGCACCGAGTCCATCTTGTACAGGAACATGCACCCGGGACTCAGAGTGGCCGGGTAGAGGAGCAGACTTACACCCAGCAGGACCAACATGCACCCCCACAAGTGGAAGCCGGATACGAGGAGCCTCCACATGTGTTCGAGATTAACGGGTTGTGGTACATCCATGACCCCATCAGCAGACAGTCGGGGATGGGGAATGGTCAGCATCACCGACCTTCCCCAGCTTACCATGAAACCAGCTCCATCCCCGTACCGTGCTTTGCTCAGTCCAGGCCCGAACGAGGGTACCAACCTCACCAGCACCAGCAGCAGCACACGTTCTACTCAGGCCAGCAGGGCCCATCACCATCTCATTCGCAGCAACAGTATCGGCATAGCCAGTAGGGCCAATATAGGACCTCGTCTACAGGACATCATCAAGTCGTCCATCCCACTGAATTGGAGTCCCTCACCTTGGTGATCTAGACCCTGACTGATAGGGTCCAACAGATCCAGAATGACTATCTGGATATGATAACCGACCTAAATCGTGTTTCTCGTACCCAGGATCAATAAATGGCACCAAAGACCCCAATTCCCGCCTAGGTTCAGGCCAACCCGAACAGCTTAAATGAAGGCCAGAACCGACCTCGTGATTAGGTATATTATTCAAATAAGTCTTTATCTGAACATGAGATCCTTTTGTATGACAATGTAAACCATATGTCCCTCAGGAGCGGAAGGACCATGATCGTACCTGATCGGGCACGGACACCGAAGGAAGAAGACGTCAAGTCTCTACCTGAGGAGAACTTGGAGGCAGAAGAGGAGCAGCACCACCATCAACACCACCGACAGAAGAAGAGGACTTATGGGTCCTCAAAGAAGCAACGAACCCGCACCAGCAAAGAGTCCACCGAAACCGATGAAGAGCTCGCACCTCCATCTGAGGAGGACCATCCAGAAGTTGCGGAAGACGCATCACCGGTTTCGCAGCAGCATTTTCCTTTTAGTCAGAGTCCAAGTCCGAGTCTGTTTCAGAGTCCGAGTCTTGTACAGAATTCAGTTCCCGCTTTGAATGAAAACATTTCAGTTTCAGAATCTGAGTTGGAGTCAATAATCACTTTCCCCCGAGCTCTTAAGGGTGGAAAGAAGAAAACTAAAAAATCCAAAAAGATGACCCCGAGATGGCAGAGTTTTGTAACAAACATATCAAGGTCATAATTCCTTTTGACAAGTATGTGGAGATGACACCTGCATTTTAGAAATACCTTAAGGTAAGATGCACACCTACTAGGGTTAGCAGGAAGACCAAAAGCCGTGTTGAGAAATACGTTCTGTCAGTGGCCACGACTTGTACGATAAAGAACTCGTTTCCAAGGAAACGAAGAGACATGGGTGCACATTATGTGGTGAGTCATGTTGATGACATTGCATTTGCACGCACTCTCCTAGACAACGACTCCTCAATCAACTTAATGTCTACAATCCTCTATGAGCGGCTTAATCTCAGATCTCTTAGGAAATCTAGAGCCCTCCTTCAGTTCGTTGATAAATCAACCAAGAGGTCCCAAGGAGAATTGAGGAATGTTGTCATCAAAGTCGAGGGTCAAGAATACATGGTAGATTTTACTGTCTTAAATATGGAGACTGCTCGTAATTGGAGAGATTCCCAGATCATCCTAGGCAGGCCCTTCCTCAGAACAGCGGGGACCTTGTTTGATTACAAGATCGGGAAGATCCAGTTCCAAACTCCAGGCGGAGATGAGGAACTTGAGATGAAGCAAACCAGATGTCAAAAACTGGATTCCGAATCCAGCACCGAGTACTCTTCATCCGAAGAAAACCGCGACCATGCAGACACAGTTGGGCCATGGAGACAGAACCTAGCCAGCACCAATGAGTCCCTCCTCTCCGGAGATGATTCAGTGCATGAGTCAGTTTGCGAGATCCTTAGAAATGAGTACAGCTCAGAACCTGCATCCCCCTACATCTCCGATGACTTAGAAGCCTAGCTGGACTTGTCAGTCCTTCCCTCTTTAGGACAATTAGAAGATGAGTATGACGAGTCGGACGTAGCTTTCACCGATCGCAAGGAGACCTTTGACGATCCGACTCCAGAGCTGAATAATTTGGTGGCAGCAATTTCAGAGACAGATCCAACCACTTTCAACATTGAACCAGATTCGATTGAGCCAGACTTCCTAGACGATCACACATTACCTGAGCTCAAGCATTTACCCACAACACTCAAGTATGCCTTCCTTGCGGGTAAGGAGAAGAAATTTCCGGTCATCATCAGTTCACGATTGACCGTGGAGCAGGAATCTCGCTTACCAAAGACCCTGGAGAAAAACTGCAAGGCAATAGGCTGGAGCATTTCCGATCTCCACGGAATAAATCCCGCTCTATGTTCACACCATATCTACTTGGAGAATGAACCAAACCCTCTCGTGAATTCCAATGTCGTTTGAATCCAAATTTATAAGAGGTAGTGAAGAAGGAGATAGAGAAATGGTGCAACGCGGGTTTCATTTATCCCATCTCCGACTCTAAATGGGTGGCCCCGATTCATGTTGTCCCGAAAAAGTCAGGAATTCAGACGACCACCAACGGGGACGGAGAGGAGATCGTGACACGAGTGCCCACGTCGTGGCGCATCTGTGTGGATTACAGACGCCTGAATACTGCAACGAAGAAGGATCATTTCCCCCTAACGTTCATCGATCAGATCCTAGAGAGATTAGCGGGGAAAGAATTCTTCTGCTTCTTCGATGGATTCTCAGGCTACAAATCAAGTAGCCATAGCTCTAGAGGACCAGGAAAAAACCACGTTTACATGCCCCTTTGGTACTTATGCTTTCAGGCGCATGCCCTTTGGGTTATGCAATGCTCTAGGTACTTTTCAAAGATGCATGATTGTTGTATTCACCGAAATGGTCGACGAATTCCTGGAAGTCTTCATGGATGACTTCTCGGTCTACGACGATTCCTTCGATTCTTGTCTTAGGAATCTGGATCGAGTCCTCAAAAGATGTGAGGTTAATCTGGTGCTCTCCTTGGAGAAAAGTCACTTCATCGTGATGGAGGGCATTGTGTTGGGGGATTGATGAAACTCGATTTCATCATCACAATTTCCCATTATTAACCCCCTTGCTTAAACATGTGTCAATAAAATCCAGATAATGTCCTGTAATTATCAGAGTCTCTAATAAATTAAAAACCACAAAAAAATGGCAAAACAAAAATTCGTGGTATTTTTAACCTTAAAAATACCCTTAAAAATCTTTCGAGTCTTTGTTTGACCTCATCTCCATTTTTGGTCAACATGAAACTTGTAGATCTCAACTTTCATGTTTTGAGTTTTCTCAAATTCGGCCATCTTGACCCTCAAAAATCAATATTTCCTTTCGAATAAATCTGATTGGGCCACGTGGCCCGTTCTTGGTGTGCCACATGGCCCCGCCCTCCTTGCTTCAGCCGATCGCGTGCTCAGCCGTTGGATCCTCCTCTGATCCAACGGCTCAGATATCTCCACGCGCGCTCATTCACCACAGCCATCAGATCGTCTCTAGGTCTTGATCACTACCGCCCACGAGCGCCTTAATCTCCTTGCGCCACGTGTCGCCTTTTACACCCTTCGATTGCGCCAAAGCTTCATGATCTCCATCGTTAATGGCCTTGAGGATAGCAACCGCTCGATCAAATCTCCAGAGATGATCATCACCGCACGTTAGCGCCTCGCGCAGAGCGCGCCACATGGCGGTTTGTAGACCGCTCGATCGTGACTTCATCTATCCATCACAGCCGCTTCTTCTAAGCGCGCGCCTCAGCCATTCGATATGTTCTCCGTTACATCATGACCGTCCGCTAGCGCGCATGCCTCAGATCGACACGTGGCCCATCCGTTGCCCTTCGATCGTGTCGAAACAGATCATATCCCCACCGTTCTCTCGCGCCCAACCGTCAGCCGTTGGATCTCCAGATCCAACGGCTAATCTTCATCATCAACCTCCCGACTCCCACCTCTCACACATTCTCCATCTCGCGCCCCACTCGCCCCCTTCCTTTTTCCTCCTCCACACCAGCGACCACATCCACTCGCCAACCGCTGATGAATCTCGTATTCATCATGCTAAAATTGGTCATTTAGGCTCTGTTCCCCATCATTCACCTGTAATTAATCATTAATAGAGCATTATTAGCCATCATGCATGTGTAAATAATATCTGCATTTCATCATGCATAATTGCATTTAAATCCCCAGTGTAAATTAGCCCAAAAAGCCGCTAACTTCCCACATTTTTAGTTAATTCATCCTGACTCCGATTGACCCGAAACCACTCCATTGTGTAGATATTACTAACTTTATTAAATAAAAAGTATAAAAAAATTACTAACCCCAATAAGTGTCAAATAATCCCAAAGTCAAATTTCACATCTGACGGACTAAAACGAGCATATCTCCCACATACAGTGTCCGATTTTTGTCTACTCACTTTTAAAGTACTCCATTTTCAAATAACTTCAAAACAAGACCAATTTCGTAAAAATCGGAGCTCATATGTGAAAGTTGGGTTTTGGGCCTCTTTTGCGCATTTTAACTTTTTGCCAATTTTGACCTGAGTTTTTATGTGCATAATTAACTCTTTTAATTTTATTTCTTTTGCATTTGTATCCTTTGATGAAAGTTTTAATAAGAAATGCAAAAATCCAAATCCAGATCTAAACTGAGATCAAAGAAATTGACCAAGTCCAAGTGTCTGTTGTCGGTCTGTGCAAAAGTTGAGCGTTTCTTACTTTTATTTTATTTTCCTAATTTCTTATCCCTTAAAAATCCAAAAAATTAGATTAATGTGTAAATAATTTTCTTATATTTTATCGTATTTTTTCTAGAATTTTCATCCTCTCTAAAACCACCAAAAAAATTACAAAACTCCAAAAATCGGTTTTTCGTACACCAGGAAAGCCACCAAAAATACCACTTCGCACAGGTGACCTCTTTTGCTCCCGGGCCCTTCATGAAAGTTGTAGATCTCGACGAGACGAACAACTTTCTTGAAGAAAATTTTTCGATCCGAGTCAACTTCTATCTCTTTTTCCCACTTTAAAATCTGAAATTATTTTGGTGCCAGGTGGCAGCTCCAGGGCGTGCCACGTGGCACCCCGCTGTTTCCTCTCTCCAGCCGCACCCCGGGTCACGTGCCAAGCACGTGACCCTCCTTCATCTTCTCCATCCAGCCGTTTCGCCTCTTCCCTCCCGTCGTTCCTCCTCCATAACCCCAGCCGCCGGCCGTTACGAGGCCTGCCATTAAGCCCCTCCGCATAACGGCCCTCCGATCACCTCCTATAAGAACACCTCGTCGTCAGCACCTCCGATGATCCGCCATTTCTCCATTGCAGGTCGGTGACAGCGGCCCCTGGATGACGTGATCCAGAGGTCCACGATCTCTGCTGCCCCCTTGCTCCGGCGAGCGGGCTGAGCTTCTCCGCATCCTCGCCGCGGCTGAAGCGAAGATCAGGAGAAAGCATCTGCTCCTCCAACCCCTAGGCGAACCCATCATCTCCATTTTTACCATTTCTATGCAGGTCCACCTCCATCGACATCCTTGGAGCTCGAAGCTCCACCTGCGACCTCACCGCTCCGCCCAGCCTCCGCGCCTCGACCTCGAGCGCAGCCACCGCACATGCCGCCCTCCGCGCGCGACCGTCCCCTCCTCCCCTCGCGTGGCCGCACGTGGACGGTTGCGCACACCCCGTGCCCACCGCCGCTCCGCCCAGCGCCGCACCTGTCGCCCAACGCCTCCTGCTCCGCCGCCCGCACCTCGCGCCGTGTGTCGGCCGAGGTGCGGCTCCAGCTCCTCCGCCTTCGCGCGGAGGCGCCGCCTCCGCCTCGCGCGGCTCCGCCCTCGCCCTGGAGCTCCGCCGCGACGCTCCTCCGCGCCTCCCAGGCGCTTCGCCCGCCCCGCCGGCCTTCGACGCACAGGTGTCGTTGGATCGGGCGGCCGAGCCCTTGATCCAACGGCCTCTGCTCTGCCACGTGTCATCCCCGAGCCTCGGCCCCAGCCTCGAGGCTCGGGTCCCCGAAGCTCCATCAGCCCGCCATTTAGGCTCGGGCGTCCGAGCCTGAGCCTGGCCTCCGAACCATAGGCTCGGGTGCCCCGAGCCTGAGCCCCTCCACCGAACCTCCTGAAGCACGTGCAAAGCACATGCTTCCAGGGGAAAATTGCAACTGTGTCCTCAAAGGTTTCTGAAATTACATTTATACCCCCGCCTAGGGTAAATTGCAGAGGATCCCCTCCGACTTTCCAAAATTACAGATAAGCCCCTCCAGGGACCTTTTTGAAAAGAAAACTTTATTTAAATTGCATTTTAGTCCCTGAAAATTCATTTTATCATATCTTTGTCATACGAACTCCGATTTTAGCATATAATATGTCATTTTGAAGCTAATTCCATTCTCTATCACTTAGCATAGTTTGTGATCAGATCTGAGGGTGTTTGTTATCAATTATTATTTGAAGATCATCATTGACTATTGCAGGCTAATCTATGCCATATCTCCCTTGGAAAAATTAACGATTTATTTTTGTAGGGATTTCATCTATGCATTGATGCAATTGAACTTAGATTTGAGGACTTATTTTATGCAGGGGTTAAATCAAGGAGTTTTATAGGTTTATATACCTGTGGACTGCAATCATTTCTTGAGAATATAATTTGAAGAATTTTTTGGAGAGAAAATCATTGCAGGATTAATTTGATAGCCTATACTTGCATCAGGGATTAATTTGATACATCCCACTGGATTTAATATTATTCGATCTGTGATTTCATTTCACGGTTATTGAGTAATCTTAATTGGATTAAACATCACTAAATCGCAGATCCAGTGCTTCATTTTCTCTGTCTATTTCCTCGCATTTGCATTGCATTGTATTATATTTTTCCCACACAAAAATTAATCGAGCATTAATCAACTATTAAATTTGATTTAAGACTACGCAACTAAAAATCACCGTTCCCTGAGTTCGACCTTGGTAAACGTGCCAAGTAAAAAAATTCCACATTCGAAGATTGTGGTATTTTGACGACTGAAATCCGCTTCCTATACTACAATTCATCTTTATTAAAGAAGTGGATTTCGCGAGCATCAAATGGCGCCGTTGCCGGTGAACGGCGAATTTTTAGGGTTTTTAAATCATTTTGGTAATTGATTTTTTGTGAAAATTAATTTTTGTGCCATTTTTTTTTCCTTTCTGCATTTTATTTTGCATTTCTCTCTTACTTCTGCTACTAACCGCAAATTATCTTTTCGCAGACTTCTGGGAGCTGGATTTCGATATTAATTCAAGGTCCTGCTATGAAGATCGAATTTTAATTTTGTGAGAGAGAGCTTAGCATAGATTTAATGTCTGCAATATTCTCAGGGTCCCTCTCTTTGAACCCTTGTAATAATTAAGACTGAACATTCATGTGGTGTGTCGGGTCTGATTCAACCCCTTCTGTGTGGTTGGGACCCGACTTGAGTGGCGTAGGACTTAGGCACATATACGCTTGCTTGTTTATTATTGATTGTGCTCGTAATCTCTAGGCCACACTTTTTCACTAATTAAACGCATTGTAGATCGTTCAACATTAGCCAAAAAATTTCAATCAATTCTTCCCGCTAATAGAACTATCTGTCTAGGGCGTTTTTCATCTGTGCATATCATTTAGTGTAATTTTTAATTCCTTGTACTGCATCCCACATGAAGAACGCGAGGAGTCGCTGTAAGTCTTTCTCTTAAGCATGCATCATTGATTTACGTTTGCATTGGCTTTTCCGATTCTCCTTCTCAAGTTTTACAACTTAAGGATTCAAAGGAATTGGGACTGTTCGTTAGGCGTGAATTTTTGTGCTCACATAAACTACAGTGATAACCTTAACTTAAAACTGGGACTGCTAATCAAGGTGATTGTAAATAAATTGACATAAAATTAATCTGTGTTTGGTGGAGAGGAACCCACTCATTGTTTGTAAGGACCAGAACGCACACCTTAGGGTAGAGCCAAAAACCGAAATATTTCATTCAGACTACTGATTTTAAAAACAATTAGCTACATTTCAGTGAGGGTCTCGGGTAGCCGTTTACGGTCCGACTTCCCTTAGCAGAGTAGGTGGTTTAGAGGACACCGTGGAAGGCACCGTCCTCAAGTAACATGGGTAGCCGTTTAAACGGTTTGTACTTACACCTATACTGGCTGAAAGTGGGTGCAACTAGTTGTATGAACTCGGGACAGTCTTTGTGAAATATTTCGGCACCTAACAGCTCCGCTTAATTTGCAAGATTGTCTTGTCATTAAATTAAAATTGAAAAGATAAGCGGTCGAACCCTAACGTGCCTTCACCAGTGTTGAGTGGGTGAATCAACGTGTTTGTTTTGTGTTTAATTTGTGTACGTAAAAGACCTTGCAATCGCAAGAAAATTGAGGTTCGCTAATCATTCCATCCCTCTTGACAAGATGTCGTCACAGTGGTCTTCTTTCCCGATCTCGACGACCATGTCCCGATATTCTTCTTCTCACACTCCTCAGGGGAACCTGCTCTTCAAATCAGGTTCCCCGCAGCCATCATTCTCTACCCACCCATACATCCCACCCTGTGACCACACTTCTTCTTGGATTAGCCCTCTCTCACATTCTGACAATCTTATGGACAAGAGAGCGAGACCAGAATCGAGGATGAACAATAGAGTGACCATTATTGATAGGAGAACACAATTTCTGGTCACTAGGATCTCACAACCTATTGAACCATCCTCTACTCAGGATGACTATTCTCTTGAGTATAATCAATTTTCCTTTGACAACCCACGAGAAAACCAAACTCAAGGAAATTCAACTCATGACCAGCCCATAATGTTTATGAACAATCAATACTCTCCTCGAGGATACATGCCCGAATCACGACACATGGAGACTGATTATACAATCACTAGTCATGAGATGTTTGAGGATGAGATTGCTCGGATTAATCATCGAGCAGACGCTTTAACTATGAGAATATATGATCTCATCCAGTCAATGCAAAATTCAGAAGAAGTGAGGCCACCACCATGCGAACCACTGGATCATCACAATCAGACACAACCACTGACTTCTGACCCCCCCCCCACTAACCATATCACTGAAAATCACAAAAAAATTGAAAAATTTGAAAATTCAAAAATATTGGACAATTCTGAAATGGAAGCATTTTGCAAGAGTCTGATCTTAGAGCTTCCATTAATCAAAGCCATAGAATATGTGCCCAATCTTAAGAGATTTGTGAAGAGTCGACTGATACCCAAAAAGACGGGCAAGAAACGATCCAGGACTGAATATCATGTCATATCTATGGCTAGTTCTTTGGTGATGAATCATAAACTCAAAAGCCGTAAAGTCAAGCGGTTGACTCGGGTCACATGTGAAATTGAGGATTCTATATTCACTCATGTTCGGTTAGACGACGACTCTACATTAAACATCCTCCCCAAGTCCGTCTTTGACCAACTCAAACTCGGACAACTCAAAAAGTCTAGGGTGATCGTTCAATTACCCGATCGATCTACCAAAAGACCGCGGGGGATCGTTTCTGTCGTCGTAAATTTCTGAGGTAAAGAACATAACATGGACTTTATTGTCCTCGACATTGAGCACCCCGGAAGGATGTCTGAGTCTCCTATTATTTTAGGAAAGCCGTTCTTAGCCTCTGCTAAGGCGATCGTCGATTGTGAGACTCAGGAAATCAAGTTCCCGAACTCGGACCACAATGAAAACGACCCCAATGACACATCATGCTCTGAGGAAAACCAACTTGAAACCAACAGTTATGATCAGGAGATAAATAATTCACACTATCAGACATCTCCACATGACACACTGATACAAACCCTAGGAGAGTCACCTAAGGAATTGACTGTTGGACAAACTTTGGATTCTCACCACCCTATCACTGCTCCTAGGAAAAATCATGATTTTGGAGCTTATGAGGAATTGGACCATATTATTGAAGATCAACACGATTATTTGAGTGGTCCAATCTTCGAGTCGGCAGTAATTAATGACATACTTGAACCTTATAAGGAACCGACTCCAGAAACATCTGATGTCACCAAAACTCATGATCATTCCGAGGTGACATCAACACCCCCAGCCATAGACAACAAGATCAGCAAGTACACTCTCCCTCGACCGAAGCAGTGCATGACCCTTCAAGAATTGGTCGACTTTTACGGGGATTCATCTGATGAGGAACTCACAAATGCCACATCGGTTACTCAAGACAGGGAGATGAAGACTGTCCAACTTCCTCCCAATACTTCTCAAGGAAACAAACCGACCAAGAAAGTCACCTTTGACCTTAGACATCAGGTGATTTCTGACGAGTCCTCGTCCGGTCCTGATGAGGTTCATCAGATAAGTGCAATAGGTACAGCTCTGATCCATGGGCACTTATCTCTGATCGACAAAAGTTGGAGATCCTCTGCAGACGATTACTATTCTCCTGAGGACGACTCCGACGATGGCTGGTTTTCTTCATCGGTCCCCTCTTCATCACACCCCACATCTCCATACTATCTCCCTCCATACTCCCGCAAGAAGGTCCGTCGCAAACCTCCTTGATCTTGTACATCCGTAAATCTACCCGGTTCCCCATCTGTAATTAACCGATTATACTTAGGCTGACCTGAGCCTAAGTATAGGGGGACCGCATCCATTGTTTATACATCACTTCTCTTCTTTTGTTTTTAATCCTTCTATATTTAGTACGAGCTATGTCAACATTTCACTTTGTGCCATGGGGGCATAGCACAAGCTAAGTATAGGGGGGTGTATTTGTATATATTTTATCTACTTTATCCATAGCTCGTACTTTAATCGTTTTTATCTAACATCGGGGATGGGTACAAGTAGTGTATACTACCTGTTTTTCAAAAAAAAAGAAAAGAAAAAAAAAGAAAAAAAACTTTTTGCATTAAAAAAATCATCACTCATGGTCTTGCATTTCATCAAGCATTTCATGCATTCCTTGGTCGATATATTCCTGACACATTCACCATCACTCAAGGCTTGAGGATTTGTGAGGACACTTGATTTCTGAAATCTTGAGATTCTGAGTTAGCCTGCCTTAGTCATTAGGGTTTTGAACTTAATAATCCACACTTCCCTAGTTTGAAAGATTTGAGCGCTATATTGCACTCTTCATCTCTACCTTCAAAAAGAATATGATAAGCACAATCACTTCCACAACTGCATGATTGATGAGATGAGTTGAGATATCACTTGAGGAACTAGGACTAGAGATTTGAGTCTAGATCCGATCTGATGATATTCGAGGATGGGATAAAGTTAATGAAGGCTTCAGAAAACCTGAGTGTCAGCAAAACACTAGCCAGTATATGAACAAGATTCATATGCTATCTTTTTGATATTGACCTAAGTGCCAGGGTGTGATGAAACTTAAGGAAAATTGTTGATCAGTGTGCGCCAACTTTTGGTAAAAGCAGTGGAGCTAGCCAACAAAAGAAAAGAAAAATAAATGTCAAAGAAAAGCTCTATCATCCAAAGTGAAATTCCAAATGAGCTTCCACCAATGGCAAGCGCTCCCAAAATTTTCAAAGTGTCCACTTGGACCAAGCGCTAATTAGGACTAAGGAGTCGGGCTGTCACCATAAAAGGGCTCTGCATCGTAAGCGATACAAGTCTGGGTGTCGAAGGTATCTTAGATACTCAAAAGAGACACACCCCGGTGTACTCCAAGAAAAACAAGTGCAGACGACTCCAAATTCTCTTGACGGACACATTGATCAACAAAATTAAAATACACTTGTGTTGAGTAATAAGGCACTCGAGAGGCACCTTGTTCCAATGAAAGGGAAAGAAAATCAGACACAATCCTATGCTCTCCATCAACTGGCCGTCCATCTACACTTTCAAATCTGACAAACTAATGAGACGGTTGACTGAAGCAAGAATAGACTTATTCCCTAGGGTTGAGGATCAGGTCTAGAGGAGAGTCTCTTGGATTGGAACTTTGGGTGATGTCTCAACTTGACTCTCATAAATGCAGTACACTAAGAATCATATCCTTATACTATATGTACAAAAAGAGAGTCTGAAAATTAGAGAAGTTGGGTTCCTTTTGATTAAAGCTTGGGTGAGCTCAGAATTTTAGGATCACTCAAATTAAGGGTCTTCTCTGAACTAAGCCTTGAAAATTCACTTACACGGTCAGGGATGTAATCAACTAATTCATTCATTCATGCTCGGGGACGAGCATGGTCTAAGTATAGGGGTATGATGAATCTCGTATTCATCATGCTAAAATTGATCATTTAGGCTATGTTCCCCATCATTCACCTGTAATTAATCATTAATAGAGCATTATTAGCCATCATGCATGTGTAAATAATATCTGCATTTCATCATGCATAATTGCATTTAAATCCCCAGTGTAAATTAGCCCAAAAAGCCGCTAACTTCCCACATTTTTAGTTAATTCATCCTGACTCTGATTGGCCCGAAACCACCTCCATTGTGTAGATATTACTAACTTTATTAAATAAAAAGTATAAAAAATTACTAACCCCAATAAGTGTCAAATAATCTCAAAGTCAAATTTCACATCTGACGGACTAAAACGAGCATATCTCCCACATACAGTGTCCAATTTTGGTCTACTCACTTTTAAAGTACTCCATTTTCAAATAACTTCAAAACAAGACCAATTTCGTAAAAATCGGAGCTCATATGTGAAAGTTGGGTTTTGGGCCTCTTTTGCGCATTTTAACTTTTTGCCTATTTTGACCTGAGTTTTTATGTGCATAATTAACTCTTTTAATTTTATTTCTTTTGCATTTGTATCCTTTGATGAAAGTTTTAATAAGAAATGCAAAAATCCAAATCCAGATCTAAACTGAGATCAAAGAAATTGACCAAGTCCAAGTGTCTGTTGTCGGTCTGTGCAAAAGTTGAGCGTTTCTTACTTTTATTTTATTTTCCTAATTTCTTATCCTTTAAAAATCCAAAAAAATTAGATTAATGTGTACATAATTTTCTTCTATTTTATCGTATTTTTTCTAGAATTTTTATCCTCTCTAAAACCACCAAAAAATTACAAAACTCCAAAAATCGGTTTTTCGTACACCAGGAAAGCCACCAAAAATACCACTTCGCACAAGTGACCTTTTTTGCTCCCGGGCCCTTCATGAAAGTTGTAGATCTCGACGAGACAAACAACTTTTGTGAAGAAAATTTTTCGATCCGAGGTCATCTTCTTTCTCTTTTTCCCACTTTAAAATCTGAAATTTTTTTGGTGCCACATGGCAGCTCCAGGGCGTGCCACGTGGCACCCCGCTGTTTCCTTTCATCTTCTCCATCCAGCTGTTTCGCCTCTTCCCTCCCGCCGTTCCTCCTCCATAACCCCAGCCGCCCGCCGTTACGAGGCCTGCCATTAAGCCCCTCCGCGTAACGGCCCTCCGATCACCTCCTATAAGAACACCTCGTCGTCAGCACCTCCGATGATCCGCCATTTCTCCATTGCAGGTCGGTGACAGCAGCCCCTGGACGGTGTGATCCAGAGGTCCACGATCTCTGCTGCCCCCTTGCTCCGGCGAGCGGGCTGAGCTTCTCCGCATCCTCGCCGCGGCTGAAGCGAAGATCAGGAGCAAGCATCTGCTCCTCCAACCCCTAGGCGAACCCATCATCTCCATTTTTACCATTTCTGTGCAGGTCCACCTCCATCGATATCCTTGGAGCTCGAAGCTCCACCTGCGACCTCGCCGCTCCGCCTAGCCTCCGCGCCTCGACCTCGTGCGCAGCCACTGCACTTGCCGCCCTCCGCGCGCGACCGTCCCCTCCTCCCCTCGTGTGGCCGCACGTGGACGGTTGCGCACACCCTGCGCCCACCGCCGCTCCGCCCAGCGCCGCACCTGTCGCCCGACGCCTCCTGCTCCGCCGCCCGCGCCTCACGCCGTGTGTCGGCCGAGGTGCGGCTCCAGCTCCTCCGCCTTCGCGCGGAGGCGCCGCCTCCGCCTCGCGCGGCTCCGCCCTCGCCCAGGAGCTCCGCCGCGACACTCCTCCGCGCCTCCCAGGTGCTTCGCCCGCCCCGCCGGCCTTCGACGCACAGGTGCCGTTGGATCGGGCAGCCGAGCCCTTGATCCAACGGCCTCTGCTCTGCCACGTGTCATCCCCGAGCCTCAGCCCCAGCCTCGAGGCTCGGGTCCCCGAAGCTCCATCAGCCCGCCATTTAGGCTCGGGCGTCCGAGCCTGAGCCTGGCCTCCGAACCATAGGCTCAGGTGCCCCGAGCCTGAGCCCCTCCACCGAACCTCCTGAAGCACGTGCAAAGCACGTGCTTCCAGGGGAAAATTGCAACTGTGTCCTCAAAGGTTTCTGAAATTACATTTATACCCCCGCCTAGGGTAAATTGCAGAGGATCCCCTCCGACTTTCCAAAATTCCAGATAAGCCCCTCCAGGGACCTTTTTGAAAAGAAAACTTTATTTAAATTGCATTTTAGTCCCTGAAAATTCATTTTATCATATCTTTGTCATACGAACTCCGATTTTAGCATATAATATGTCATTTTGAAGCTAATTCCATTCTCTATCACTTAGCATAGTTTGTGATCAGATCTGAGGGTGTTTGTTATCAATTATTATTTGAAGATCATCATTGACTATTGCAGGCTAATCTGTGCCATATCTCCCTTGGAAAAATTAACGATTTATTTTTGCAGGGATTTCATCTATGCATTGATGCAATTGAACTTAGATTTGAGGACTTATTTTGTGCAGGGGTTAAATCAAGGAGTTTTATAGGTTTATATACCTGTGGACTGCAATCATTTCTTGAGAATATAATTTGAAGAATTTTTTGGAGAGAAAATCATTGCAGGATTAATTTGATAGCCTATACTTGCATCAGGGATTAATTTGATACATCCCACTGGATTTAATATTATTCGATCTGTGATTTCATTTCACGGTTATTGAGTAATCTTAATTGGATTAAACATCACTAAATTGCAGATCCAGTGCTTCATTTTATCTGTCTATTTCCTCGCATTTGCATTGCATTGTATTATATTTTCCCCACACAAAAATTAATCGAGCATTAATCAATTATTAAATTTGATTTAAGACCACGCAACTAAAAATCATCGTTCCCTGAGTTCGACCTCGGTAAACTTGCCAAGTAAAAAAAATCCACAACATTCGAAGATTGTGGTATTTTGACGACCGAAATCCCGCTTCCTATACTACAATTCATTTTTATTAAAGAAGTGGATTTCGCGAGCATCAACCGCCTCACGGTCTTCCCCAATCATCCACCACCCTCGCGAGTCATCCCACGATCTCCGTTGTCATTCCACTCGCTCCATAACACTCTCACAAACCACACCCATCACCTGCCCCACCACCGAACTCGATCTTTAAATACGTCGCTCCCTCCTCCGAGTTCTGGCATCCACCTGTATGCGGCGCATGGCCCAGCCCTCGTCCTCCTCCCTGTGACAGGGGGAGGAGAGAGGATCGAGCGACGATGACCGGAGCCCCCGGTGTCGACCCGCCGCCGACCACGACGGCGTTGCGGAGCCCTGAGCCCGCCTAGCTGCTCCGAGAGGTCGCCGGAGTCCAGTGATGACCCGAGCTCCTCTCGGAGCTCAAACCCAGGCCACTTCATCCATCTCCAACCAGGTAAGGTTCTCAAACTCTCCTCTTTATTTTTGCTGAATTTATTAGCTGCTCTCATACACCCCCCTGCTCCATTAACCACTCTCCGAGCTCCACCACACCCCACCCTTCCACGTGCCACCTCCGACGCCCAAACATTCCTTCTTCGCCTCTGACCATCTCCGACCCACCTCATCTCCGATCACTGGAGATCGAGCTCCGGTTCCTCGCTCTCCCCGCTCGCACGGAACCTCACTTCACCCCCTTTCACGAATCCCCAAGCTTCGGCTATCAAATAACGATGCAGGTCTGCAACTCTTCAACGACCGGATGTTTCACTGGAGGACTTTCGTGCAACTCCGCCTCTGTCTTCCCATCACAATCAGGCATAACCAGGAAGCTCGGAGAATTCCCTGGAGTTCCAGCTACATCGCCAATCGTCTATGGAGCGCTGGGGACCTTCATGGAGCGAGCTGAAAGGCGGCAGAGCTGGAGCTCCTTCACTGGAGCTTAGTTCCCGTCGTCAGCTGCAGGAGGAAGATGGAGGAGCAGTGACCGTTGGATGCACCTCACCGGTGTTCATCCAACGGTCACAATTCAGCCACGTCACCAACAAAGAGCCACCTCCAGATGCCATCGGATCTTCTCGATTCGATGGCCTACACTTAGCCACGTGTTGGATCCAGACCTCCTCTGAGCCTTAGTGTCCGAGCCAGTAGGCTTGGATCTTCCGAGCCTATGACGAACCTGCGTCGATCCCGAGCCTAACGTACGAGCCTAGCCGAAGCTATGCCGAGCCTCTGCCGAGCCTGACCCGACCTCCGAGCCTAGATAGCACATGCCTGGCACGTGCGTATCTGGAAAAATTGTAGAGACGCCCTGCCTTCTTCTTCAATTTGCAAACAGGTCCCTGGAGCATGTGTAGTCCACGTGCACTTGGGTATTTTGCAATTATGCCCTCGCGGGTTTTAATAATTGCAAAAATGCCCCTATGTGTGTAGGTACTTTATAGGGAAGGCCTCGTACTTTTCATATTTACATTTTAGTCCCTCTCAGGGACCTGTTTGTAGTTATCATTTCATGTTTTCTTGCATTTATGCCCTTATCTTCAATGTTGCATAACTTGAGCATCATGTTTCCGTTTTAGTTGATTTCAGTCTCATTCGAAAGCTTGTTTGATGTACTTTTTAATGGCATAGTTAATCTTTCATCTTAGAGACATAAATTTTAATGAAGTATTATGTTAGCTAACTGTCTCTTATTATTCACTCATGCCTTGTTCACTTTGTCGATCAATTCTAACACTTCAAATAAATCTGAAATTGACTCATATTAATTTGCTCATTATATCTATTCTGTTCTTGGGCATATTTGCATTGCATTTCCTTGCATTTATTTGCATAATAAAAAAATAAAAAATGCATGTTTATTTCTTTAATGCATTGTCTTGCATACTTTGACCTATATGTGCTTTAACTCAACACTTAATTAGATAGATAAAAATCTGATTAATCACAAGAGAGGCTCGTGTCCCTGAGTTCGACCTTGGTATCTTACCAAGTAAAAAATAAATATGACCGTCTCATTTTAATTGATAAATTTAAATCAGATGGTCTTTGATGAGCCCGAATTGGCCCGACTGCTACGACATTTTCAAGTGCTAATTACACACTTTTAAAGGGCTGATTTTGCGGATCGTCAAATGGCGCTGTTGCCGGGGACACAACTCATTTCTTGTATTCTTTGGATTTTTGTTTATTTAATTTAGTGTTCATTTTATAGGTCAATTTGTGAATTCATTTTGCATTATAAAAATTTTCTTTTCTATCGATCTCTAACTATTGTTTTTGTGGCAGGGCCCTTGATGGTTCAAGAATGCGAGCAGCAGGATGCTACCCGCTGCGAGGAGCCGCAAAACATACGTGGATCAAATAGGGAAGAAAGAAAAAAATGTGTGTCTCGCATTTTATTTTTTCCATGCATAATAATTCGTCTTTTACAGCGGTCTTCGATCGAAGACTCGCGAATGTAATCGAACGATCGTGGTTGTGTGGGGATCGTCCCCACTTGAGTGTCAACCTAGGACCAGGCACGCGGCTCTTTGAGCGGTTTTTATTTTCCATATTTTTACATGCATGATCGTAGGAAGGACACACTAAATTATAGACGCACATAATCTCGCCTCACGTAGCCAAATTTAATGGATATCATTCCCCGGTAATAGATGCATGATTGCTTTTATCGACTTGCATACATGGATTTTGGTTTTCAAAACAGCCCAAATTTTCACATGTTTTTGTCAAGTCACTGCATGTTTTATCGCTTAGCCTAGATCGCGGTTTTTATCGAATACATGATTTTCTCGGCTTTCTATTCCTAGCTTGATCACCCAGGATTAATGGAAAATGCGAATGAACGGTAGACGATGATTGCTTGATTTTGTGCTAACCATAATTCAGTGATAACCTAAAATAAAATTGGGACTGTTAATTGCAAGTCAACATAAAATGGAGTAAAACTTTGGTTTTGGGAGAGCAATACCCTCGCGTACGCATTGATTTTCATTTCACAAATTTTTCCGCGTAAAAATCAAATGTTTTATCACCAATAAAATCGACAAGATAATAAACCAACCGCGATTGGTTTCATGTGTGAGTTGGTGAATTTAAGGGTCTTGCTTGCTTGATTGAGCCTTGTTTGCTCCGATACACTCCCCAGAACCTTAGTCACTCCATCCATCTCCGTAGATTCATCCGTTCACCTGTACATCCATTCCTCTTCTTCGTTCACCTTGGGTCCCTCCCAATATCAATTTCCATCTTTATACTTAGGCTAATCTCAGCCTAAGTATAGGGGAGACCCGAGTCTCTGTGATTTCTCTACTCATCTTTCCTTGCCTTTATACTTAGGTTATTTCAAACCTAAGTATAGGGGGAGCCCCTCTTAGCTCCCGTATATTTCTCTATACTTAAATGGACCTATGGACTTGTATCATCTAGTGCTATGAGGACATAGCAAAGTTTAAGGATAGGGGGGTATACCGTATATACAGAATACTTACTTTAGCTGTAATCTGAAAATTTTGAAAAATTTAAAACTTTTTGGCTAAAGTAAAATCTTTTGGACTAAGAGAACTCAAGTGTTTTTACGGCTTTTTCTATACTATGTTACACTATTTTTGATAAAAATATTTTTGAAAATGATTTTAAAAATGAGATTTTCTTATTTTGAAAAATCTTTTGAAAATATTTTGAAAATCTTTTACTTATGTGACATGGTTTTGAAAATTTTCTATCTCTTTTCAAGGAAAGTCGAGTCTAACCTGTGTTTTAACTTTAATTTAAAACCATAAAAAAAGAAAAAAAAATGTGTTTTTGAATGAAGGAGTTGGATTAATCCTCTACTTTTACACTTCCACCCAGGATCTGAAATGATCAAGGAAACTTAGCTTTTTGAGGTCTTTGAGATTTTAGGTTAACCAGCCTTAGCCATCAGGGTCACAGACTTAATCATCCACATTCCCCTAGGTTTCTAGTTTTGCATGTTATATTCCATTCTTAGTCTCAGACTAGAAGAATATGATCAATACATCACATGCACGACTACGGTTTTTGATGAAATGAGTTGATTTTTCACCTGAGGGATTGGGATGAGGAAGTCGAGTTTGGATTTGATCTAATGATGCTCGAGGATGGGATAAAATCTTTGGAGGCTTCATGAAACCTGAGTGTCAGCAATATTAGCCAGTATGAGAACTTGGTTCTTATACTAATCTCTTGATATTGACCTAAGTGCCTGGGTGTGAAATAAATAAAAAATTGTTAATCAGTGTGCGCCAACCCTTGGTAAAAGCAGTGGAGCTAGCCAAAAATTTATACAAGTCAATGAAATTCAAAGAAAATCTCTCATTCCACAAAGTCAAAGATCAAAGAGCTTCCACCAAAGGCGAGCGCTCCCAAACTTTTCAAAGTGTCCACTTGGACCACCGCTATAAGGACCAGGAGCCGGGCTTGCACCAAAAAAGGTCGCTGCATCGTAAATGCTACAAGTCTGGGTGTAGAAGGTACGATAGGTACTCAAAAGAGATACACCCCGGTGTACTCCCAGGAAAACAAGTGCAGACGGCTCCAACTTCTCTTGACGGACGCACTGATCAACACCAAAAAAATGCGTTGCGTAAAAGGCACTAGAGAGAATCCCGGTTCCAATGAGAGGGAGAGAAGAAATGACACAATCCCATGCCCTCCATTACTGGCCTGCCATCTACATTTTCTAAGTCTAACAACTAAAGAGACGGTGGACTGGATGCAAGATTTGATTTATTCCCTAGTGTTGAGGATTGGATCCTTAGGAGATTTGACCTATAAAAATGCATGTTTATTTCTTTAATGCGTTGTCTTGCATACTTTGACCTATATGTTCTTTATCTCAACACTTAATTAGATAGATAAAAATCCGATTAATCACAAGAGAGGCTCGTGTCCCTGAGTTCGACCTTGGTATCTTACCAAGTAAAAAAATAAATATGACCATCTTATTTTAATTGATAAATTTAAATCAGATGGTCTTTGATGAGCCTGAATTGGCCCGACTGCTACGACATTTTCAAGTGCTAATTACACACTTTTAAAGGGCTGATTTTGCGGATCGTCGGGCATGTCATCTCCAAGAGAAGGAATGGAGGTTGACCCTTCCAAGGTGGATGTGATCAGACAACTCCAGCCTCCCACCAACATTAAACAGTTGTGGTCCTTCCTCGGGCATGTCGGATTTTATCGGAGATTTATTAAGGATTTTTCTAAGATTGTCCGACCGCTAATTGAGCTTTGAGGCAAGGACATGGAGTTTATTGTTGATCACAAATGTCTTGAGGCCTTTAAGCTATTGCAAGGAATGATCATGGACGCCCCAATCCTACTGGCCCCTGATTGGTCTCTACCTTTTGAGATCATGACAGATGCATCAGATTTTATTGTTGGGGTTGTGTTAGGATAAAGGAGGGATGACGTCCCGTTTGCAATTCACTATGCAAGCAAAGTGCTTGATACCGCTCAGCGTAACTATACAGTTACAGAAAAAGAGATGCTTGCGGTAGTGTTTGCCTTGGACAAGTTCATATCTCACTTAATCAGATCCAAGGTAATTGTGTTCACTGACCATACGGCACTACGATATTTGATGGAAAAGAAGGACGCGAAGGCACGTCTTCTTCGGTGGATTTTGCTTATCCAGGAGTTTGATTTGGATATTCGTGATAAACCTGAAAAAAGAATGTAGTTGCCGATCATCTCTCCTGTCTCGAAGATCTTAATACTTACGAGGATTCACCAATTCAAGACTCCTTCCCCGACGAGTCAATTTTTGTTGTCGACTCACTCTCATGGTATGCCAATATCGTGAACTATCTTGTCTCTAAAAAGGTTCCCGAGGATTGGCCCAAGAACCACATTGACCGACTGAAGTCGGATGCTAGACACTACCATTGGGAGGATCCGATCCTTTTCTTTGAAGGACTGGATTGTGTCTGGAGATGATGTATTCCTCAGGAGGAATACCAGAGTGTCCTTTCTTTTATGCCACAGCTTGGAGGCAGGAGGACACCACTCTGGGAAGAGGACCGCGTGGAAGGTACTTCAGTGTGCCTTTTACTGGACTCTGTTTCGCGATGCCATCACCTTTGCGAAGTCGTGCCCAGTATGTCAGAGAATGGGAGGAACCATTGGTTCCAATGATGAGATGCCCATGCAGCCTGTCATCATTTGTGATTTCTTTGATGCGTGGGGCATCGATTTCATGGGCATGTTTCCTGTTAGCTACGGATTCGAGTACATCCTTCTTGTGGTAGATTACCTATCCAGGTGGGTGGAGGCTATTCCAACCCGAGCCGCAGACAGCAGGACTGTCTGTAAATTCATCAGAGATCATATTATCTCTAGGTTCGGGATCCCCAAGATGTTGATATCAGATGGGGGTAGCCACTTTGTAAATAGAGATGCGAAGAAACTTCTGAAGGACTACGGCATCGAACACCGTGTCGCTAGCCCTTACCACCCACAGACTAATGGTATGGCTAAGGTGTCAAATCAGGAGGTGAAAACTATATTGCAGAACCTTGTCCACCCAGACAGGAAGGATTGGTCTCAGATCCTGGATCAAGTCCTATGAGCTTATGGGACAACTTACAAGACACCGTTAGGAACATCCCCATTCCGAATGATATTCAAAAAGCCGTGCGATTTATCTGGAGAGTTAGTGCATAAATCAGAATGGGCAATCAAGAAGGTCAACTGGAACACGCATCTTGGGCAGAAGCAGAGAGAAATGGATCTGAATGAGCTTGTGGAAGTCAGAAACCGTGCATATGACAACAGTTTAGTGTACAAGGACAAGGTTAAGCGTTGGCACGATAGATATATCAGAAGAAAGACCTTTGTTCCTAGACAGAAGGTATGGTTGTTTAATGCAAGGCTGAAGATCTTCCAAGGCAAGTTGAAGTCCAAGTGGACGGGCCCATTTGTTGTCTGCACGGTGCATGATAGTGGATGTGTCGAGATCTCAGATCTAGCAAACAACGCACCGCCATTCCTAGTGAATGGACAACTGTTGAAGCACTTCATCGAATCCAATGAGCAATTAGTCCATGTTGAGGAAAATGTATTCTTGCGCGAGACAGATACAGCGGACGCACTTCGAGTTGTGCATGAGACCTTGCAGTAGCGAGTTCTCGCAATCAACAGCATCTTGAAAGATTCAGACCGACACCCTTGTATATACCCATCATTCTTGTACATTCTGCTCTCTTCCACGACTCTAATGACCCATCCCAGCTTCATCTATCTCCATCTATGACTATACGTAGGATGACCAGATCCTAAGTATAGGGGGTATGAGCCATCTGAGTCTATCCTCTGTACATCCTCCAGATCACATTGGTCCTCATACTCACTCCAATCCTATACTTAGGCTAACCTGAGCCTAACTATAGGGGGGACCGAAGCCCGCCTTGTGTGTGTGTGTGTGTGTGTGTGTGTGTGTGTGTGTGTGTATACATATATATATATATATATATTCATCCCTTTCTCTTCTTGACCTCGTCTGCCCCATTTTTGACCCTCTTCTACACTTAGGCTGCTAGAGCCTAAGTATAGGGGGGCAGGACGACTTCTATACATTTTCTCTCCCTTGGCTCTCTTACGCTTAGCACGAGCTATGGCTTTTTCATCGCTTTTCGTGCTCTGAGGACATAGCACACGCTAAGTATAGGGGGGCGTGTATATATTACATATATACTTTACCCATAGCTCGTACTTTCACGTATTTTCTGTATATATTACTTAATAATTATGGGATGGGTAAAATTGAAATTTTTTTTGTAAAATACAATTGTATAATCTGTATAATACTTATAAAACTCTTGTGAAATGTTGTAACATAGGAGGCACACCAAACTCTCAAAAAAATGATGAAAAAGTCGAAGGTTTCTTATTCTCTGCATCTGAAAAGAAAAGAAACAGAGTCTTGCATTTCATTCATCTACATAGCATGTCATCTGCACCTCTCATCTGCATACTGCATATGCAAGGTGAAAAGCTAGTGGGTTCTGAATTAAGTTATGAGTAGATATTGAGGATGGACTCGATTTGACCTTAATCCACCTAATTTCAGAGGAACCTTGTAGGAGCTGGAGTTAAGATTTCTCGGGTCAAGTGACTTAATTCTTTAAGTTCGCAAGTCTGTGTTCACATGTCATCTTGATTAGTCTAAGTAAAACATCTCGTGCACACGCATGATTCTTTTAGACAGTGACCTAACTTGAACAAGCACAATGCACGTAGCTTTTCCTTGATGAGGTGGTGAGGAGGTAGAATCCTTTAGCTTGGAGTAGCACACGGGTGGAAACATCCGTCCTCCTCTAAGGAGGGTAGTGCATCTCAACCTAGTCTGGTAGTGTTGACGTCTGAGGACGGGACGTTGTGGGTTGCAATAATGCTTCAAAAGAGGGATAGTCTAAAAATGCAAGAACTCCAAAAAAATCAGACAGGTACAAGTGAAAATAAAATACCTGTCGGAATATGTATATTAGCAAAGAAAATGCAGCTGGATGACTTGGCTACACTGGTCAGGCATCCCGGGATAGGTAGCTACACTGGCTATCATCCATTCTTTCTCCACCCCCTCCTCTTGAGCTAGTCGCACTTGAACTTAGAAGGGAATACCCCGCTCCTCGAGGGAAGAGTTACTGGACCGGGTTACTTGAGTTACCTTGTTAGATGAGGCTATTTCTGAGCCATTTCTGATGTGGAGAGCTATTTTACACTTACACAGTACAAGTAAGAATCATAGTCATCAGAAATTTGCGTTTGAGGATTTGTTCTGACCTGACTGTTGAGGCGTCTTGAATAGAAGACTTGTGGAACTTGAAGTATGTTAGGTCTTAAGCTCAGATCCCAATAAGATTCCGCCACACAATTAATCCAAAGGTCAAGTCAAGCTCCATTTTCAACTTTTGTTCATGACCTTGGTATGGAACCCAATCTCATTTCCCTCTTGCATTTCATTTTAGTTGCTCGGGGACGAGCAAAGTTTACATATAGGGGGCTGATGAATATGTGATTCATCACTCTTAAAGTTGAAAATAGAGCTTTGTCCCTGGGTATTTAACAGCATATTTCCCTTTATTTTGCATAGCTAGCATTCATGCATCAATCCACAATACATGCATTATAGCATTCATATTTGCATTAAATAAGAAGCCAATTAATTTGTGAAATCCACTTGTAAAATATCCACAAATAAATCACCTAATTATTTGTACTTTATAGCACCTCCAAAATCAAATAACACCTTCCTTATAATATGTACATTCTTAGTTAATAACATAAGGAAGAAGGCCGAAATCCCTATCTTGTAAAATACCCAATAAAGCCCCAAACCCCCTGGAGCTTAGAATGCCAATATGTCTCTCTTACAAATTCCGAATTAGGTCTACTCACATTCAGATTAATACACATCCAGAGACCTTTAAAATGAGACTAATTTCCTTAAATTCGGAGCTCGTATATAAAACTTGGGTTTCTGGGTCCCCTTGTACACTACATCTATGTATATTTATATTCTCGTATTTTTGTATCATAGTTGACCTCATCTCCGTTTTTGGTCAACATGAAACTTGTAGATCTCATTGAGACTACAACTTTCATGTTTTGAGTTTTCTCAAATTAGGCCATTTAACCCCTCAAAAATCAAAATCTCTTATGCAATAATCTGATTGGGCCACGTGGCCCTTTCTGGTTGAGCCACGTGGCCACCTCTCATCGCGCCACGCCGCCTGCACCCCTGGACGTTGGATATCTTCTTGATCCAACGGCCCTTCTATCGCTTCGATCTCCATCGTCAGATCAAGCCCCCGCTCTCATCACCGCCACTCGTTCGCACCTTACTCATAGTCTGCCACGTGGCGTCTCCTGCACCTCACGATCACCTCCAAGATGCTCCATCCCAGCCGCTCATGTGTATCGGATCACGACCCTCCGATCGTTCTCCATGTGAGATCTAGGCCGCCCATTTGCGCCTTAGTCTCCGCCTTCCACGTTGCACTTTGAGCACCATTCGATCGTGCCCTCATCCTCACATCTTCACCGTCCACTGCCGCTATAAACCAACCACCCGATCGCAGTCCTAATCTAATCACGCTCGTCCAATAGCGTTGCTTCCACCACACTCCACGTGGCACCATGTACGCCATCTGATCATCCAGCCCTAGATCAGATCACAGTCGTCGTTGAGCACCTTGATCCTGGCCGTTGGATCACAAGATCTAACGGCTACGAACTCGTCGTCCACCTCGGGTCGCCTCTCTCTCCCACGATCTCCACCTCGTGCGCTCGCCTTCCCCTTTCTATTTTTGGCGCCACGCTGACCATCACCTCCACCTCCTGGCACCACCACTGCACAACCCACTCTCCCCTCATCCTCGCCAGCCCCCTCGATCTCCATGAACACTCTCCACTTCGCTCCACGAAACCCACCAACTCCACCTCTTTGCCATCTACGTTGTCACCTTCATCCTATAAATAAGTCGTCTTCAGCCACCTTCACCCCTATCCGCCATCACAGAGAGTATCTCTGAGCTCCCACCTTCGAGTTGGTGACAACAATTTGACGTGAGGACGAGCGACGACCGAGATCCACCTCCGACGAGATCCACGGCCAACTCCGCCGTGTCGCAGCTACCCCAAGGCATTGCACGAGCTTGGGACTCTACCGACCCTTGAGCGAGGACCTGGAAGCTTCATCTGAGCTTCTGACCCCAAGTAGCCACCTCCACCTTCTCCCCGATCTTCTTCTTATTTTTCTTTCTTCTTCTCCGATTTTATTCACCTTCATTCCATTACTTCCCGCTCTACCAACCATCCTCCGAGCTCCGCAAGGGAACTCTGATCTTCGCCCTACACTCCGTTTCCTCCAACGACACACCTCGCTTTGTATCGACACCAGCTCCGCCACCTGGGCGGAGCTCGATCACCGGACGCCCCCTTCGCCACCCTCGCACTGCACGCCAGACCACCCCACGAACACATCTGCATGCCTTGGCTATACCTCTAACCTCTACAAGAACTTCTCCTTCATTGGCCGGAACTTCATCGAAGCTGCTTCCGAGCTTCTCAGCCACCGCACCCCAGAGCCACTCGGGCACTTCTGAGATCGCCGAAGCTTCCTCGACGCCTCCACGAGTCTCCACAGCTACTTGGGAACCTCCGCCAAGCTTCACCGACACCCAGAGGAGGAGGCGGAGCTCGAGACCTTTCGCCGGAGCCCAGCCTTCTTCGCCGCAGGAGGCGGTGGGCCGGTCGAGGAAGAAGAACAGTTGTGATCAAACGGTTCCCATCGAGCCACGTCGCCCACATCCTGCAGTCGTAGGATCAGGCGGATCCTCCATTCCAATCAAGCCATGTCACCACTTCCTTCACGCTCCAGAGGCCGTTGGATCAATCCTGATCCATCGGCTATCGATTGTCCACGTGGCCTTCTTCAGCAAGCTTCAAGGACCGTTGGATCAATCTTGATCTAACGGATTCAGATACACCACGCGCCAGCAGCTAGCCATCGTTGGATCGTCACCTGATCCACGGTCCAGATCAAGCCACGTCGCCCGATCCGAGCCTCTTCTCCGACCACTAGACTCGGATCCCCGAAGCTACTCCGAGCCAGATCCGAGCCTCCAGAGTCACCCGAGCCTCCGAAGACCACCGAGCCTGGGACCCCCACATGATCTGCACGTGCGTCCTAGGTAAATTGCAACGAGGCCCTTGGAGGTTTCCATATTTGCATTTCAATCCCTGTCAGGAGACCCCACGTGAGGAGCACGTGTCCTGTGGAAAATAGCATCCACCCCCCTCAGCATTATAGGTAATTGCATATTGGTCCCTGTCAGCATGTTTTATTTTTATCAATTTTAATTCCTATAATTGCATTTTATACCCATGTCTTTGCACGCATATTTAGACACTAATTTTAATTCATTTTTCAATTTTGAAAATTGCATTGTGTAGCTTATTTTGTCCTCTTCCATATGTGACACTTGCACATTTTTGTAATATCAGTGGATTTTTCTATTAATTAATTGGTTGAATTTTGCTATATTTTGCCATTTATGCCTTTTAATTCATAGAAATTTCTCTGTCATTCCAAAAATCAACAAAAATTCACAATAGATCTACTAGGATAATTAGGCTTACATTATGCCAAAAACTCATCTCATTTGCAAGCATTTTGAGGCCTGAATAAATCATTTAGCATTTTGTTTAATTGATTTTTAATAGGTTCATTTCACGTAGAAATTTAGGTTGATTAATTTTCCTGGATTCTTCATACTTAGATCTATCTAGGATAATTTTGATATATGAAAATATTGTGATTTTATATTTATTAAAATTACTTTAGTTAAAAATCACTTTGCATCTATTTTAAATTCGTAGTAAATTCATCCAGTGTTAGAATATTTTAAAAAAATTAGTGTAGCTTAATTTTATCATATTTCACCATCTGACCAAGTTTCATAATTTTTGGAATCAATTTGACTATATTCTTGAATTAACTTGTAAAATTGGCCCGATTGCGCATGTGTCTTTTCCTTCTTGCATAAAAAATCAAAAAAGATCAAAAAATAACATTCCCTGGAAATCAAACTTCAGAACTTGCCTAAATTCTACCTAAGGAGACAGTTGCCTCCCTGAGTTTGACCTTGGGCATGCCCAAGTAAAATAAATTCGCCACTCGTGATTAACTCGACAATTATTAAAAGTGGTTTTTGATCTGCTCTCATTATCTGACTACAACGAACGACAACACATTAATTTGATCAAATTAGCAAGGGTAGTGAACATCATGTCAATCAGCTAGGCCCATCCTTCAGGTCACATTCCAACACATTCGGAACAAAACACCAAACATAAGCAGAAGAAGAAGATGACACATGAGGAGAGTCGCATAAAAAGGAAATGGTGGAAAAGGAAACGACAAAGGATGTTTGAAAGGATATCTTAAGATATCAAAACTATAAGATTTTTTATAATATTTTTTATTATTTGTAAAAAGATATTGTCGTACTTTTATAATTTTAATAAAATAATTGTATTTTTCCAAATTGTTTAATATTGAAATGTGCAATGTTGAGCTCACGTATATCACTGTCAATGTCTATATATTTAATTTCTATTTATTATAAACTTTCTGAGATGTAAAATAATAATATTCTAATTTATATCAATAATAAAGAATAAAATTAAGTATAGAGATATACACCATAATTGTCTAATAAAATTGTGAATATAATAGATCTAATTGACTCTTATACATCATTCTTGTATAAGAATGACGTGCTCGGGAATAGGAATAAGAGGCAGCGCAGAAGGAGAGCTTCCATCTTTTTACCTCTAATGATGAGAGAACGAAGTCCTAGTGATAGGTTGAGATGCTCACGATGGAGGAAAGCACTAAAAGCGTGAGAAAAGGTGATTCGGGTAGTGGAAGTCAACTTGCAGGAATGGAGAATGGAGAGGAAGTGGATCTCGGTTGGGAGCATTGTGGGAATGGGTGTCGATGTGGTGCACCATTGGTGGGGAAGTAGAAGGAGGAAGAAAAGACTCATGTGCCGATCGATGTATATTTTTTTAAATAAATATACATGACGCTTATTTAGTTATATACTAATTATTTCAAAAATTATTAATCTTGTATTATAGAAAAAAATAAATATATTTTTTATTATTTATAGGATCGAATAATAAGTAAAAGGAGGGACATGGTTTTAATGCAATTTACTCTTGGTGTCGATTTGGAGGCCACATTCTAAATCGGCACCTGAGGTGTCGATTTAGGATGAGCTTCCCAAATCAGCACCTCAGATGTTGATTGATACTTAATTTTTTTTAAATTCACTGACCTCATGTCTACTTAATTAAATTTAATTTTTTTAATAATTAATTTAAAAAATCCATCGGAAATAATTCAGTTGAAATGCTCATCTCCAATGAAAATGAAATTACAATGGGTAACCCCTCCTTGATTGCCTCCCAGGCTCTCGCCCATTTTGAAGCTCTTCTCTCTGGCCACACTGCCGCTTCCCCCTGGAATTGCCAGGCATCCCCCCCCAAGTGGGTATTGTCTATGGATGCTAGAGAATGGCTTGAAAGGCCTTTTCTGGAGGAAGAGGTTTTGGATGCGCTATGGTCTATTGACTCCTCCAAGTCCCCTGGGCCGGATGGCTTCAATGCTAAGTTCTTCAAGGTGCATTAGTTGTTGGTTAAAAAGGAAGTCCTTGTTGCCATATCCTTTCTCTACTCGGGGGGATCTATGTTGAGCAAATCAATCACACCTTCCTGACGTTGGTTCCGAAGGTCCCCTCCCCTGCTTCCTTAGGGGATTTCAGGCTAATCTCCTGTTGTAATGTCATCTACAAGATCTTTGCAAAAAGCATTTCTGCGAGGCTCTCTGCGGTGCTACCACACCTGATCTCCCCTAACCCATTGGCATTTATTAAAGGGAGGCAAATTGGGGATAGCGTTCGCCTTGCGCAAGAGTTGGTCTTGGGTTTTGGGAGACGCAGAGGACAACCCCGTGCGTGTGTAAAGGTGGACCTGGCAAACGCTTTCGACTCAGTTAACCATTCTTTACTTCTGGATAAGCTTTTCGCCATGGGCTTTGGAGATGCATGGGTGGCTTGGATACAGAATTGTATTTCTACAGTCTCTTCTCAATCATGGTCAACAGTGTCCCGCACGACCTCTTCAAGGGAACTAGGGGACTCCGGCAGGGAGACCCCCTTAGCCCCCTCCTTTTCACGGTGGTTATGGAGACCTTGACTTTCTTGGTGGACTTGAGTGTGGCAGATGGCTCTTTTGCCCCTATGGGAAGTGGGCCCCCACGCACTTGATATACGCGGATGACCTACTTTCTCGAGGAGCAACTCGAGGTCTCTAAATTCTATTGCCTCTACAATGAATGCTTTCGGGGCTATGTCTGGATTATGGATGAATGGGGCAAAAAGCCGCTTGTTCTGCTCCAAGAACTCTAGAATACAATTTTCTTGGAATCTTGCGTTGGGTCTTTTGGGAGAAGCATTACCCACTACATATCTTGGAATCCCTCTCTCACACAAATTTGGTTGTTCCGTTGCGGGTAAGGTTCTTGTGGATAAAATCCACTCTTTGCTTTGTGGCTAGAAGGCTCAGCTCCTCTCTATGGCGGGAAGAATCGAGCTTATTAATTCTGTGATTGCGGGGATCCTGATCTATTGGATCGATTGCTCTATGTTGTCCTCCTTTGTCATCTCTAAGGTCTCCTCTCTTTGTGCTGACTTCCTATGGGACTATAAAAGGCGTGATTTTGATTGGAAAAATATCTGTCTTCTGAAAGGGGAAGGGGGACTTGGAATCAGGTCTTTAAGGGACCTTCAGGTTGCTTCCATGGTTGCGTGGATGTGGAGGTTCCTTACGACGGAGAATTCTATTTGGACTGACTACCTTCGCTCTAAATATCTTCGAGGAGAGTCATTCTGGGATGTCCTGATTTCCCCAAGTGACTCTCTCGATTGGAAAGCTCTCCTAAGATGTCGAGATATCATCTCACCAGCCTTGGTGCAGTCGTGCCCCCCTACAAATGGGCTCTTTCTGTTGACGATTTTTCTTTCCGATCTTGCTATGACCTCATCCAGTTTAGAGGGCCCATCTTTACCTACTGCAAGGAAGTGTGGGGCTCCAAGGTCGCCCCAAACACAGGTGTTGTTTGTTCAGGGTGGTCCGTAACAGGCTACCCACACGTGACAGACTTATCAAGATTGGCCTCTACGCGACTGGTAACTTCTTGTTGTGCTCCCACCCCCTTGATGTTAGACATGTGAGCCCACAGCGAGCCATTATGCAATAAATGTTATTGCACATATCATTCCCTGATCTGAAATGAAGAATAAATAATTTGCATAAAAGGTCCCTCTGTACAATTAGGGTTATGTACCATGGCTATCTTAATGATCATGCAGCTGTTGGTTCAATAATTGAATCATAGAGGCTGGTGCTTGGATGAATATCTAAAGGGTTAGATTGAGGACTCATCAAGTACCGTCAAATGATTGTTAAGATGTGATCTCCAGCCTGAGTAGGAGATGGCAATCCTTTCTCACATAGGCTAATATCTGACCGACCTCTTGATGCAGGTCCTCTACATGGGAATAGTGATTCGGAGGTGTCAGATTAGTTAGGTCAATGGGTTGACTTAACGAGATCGAGATAACCTAAGTCCTATATTGAATGCTGTCACAGCATAGGCACGTATCCTCTGACCGGAGACAGATGTGTTGTTATATGTCTGAGTATGTACATTTGGCAGACCAATAGGTTGATGACCAAACCAAGGTCTATACACTGGCACGCTGGTGTGCATATAAGGGCATATGAGTAATACGATCTCTCAAAGGGATCATCAGGTTCATTACTGAATCGGAAGACATGAGCTCACTCATGAGATATTGGGAAGAATCAAATTCCGTGCACGGTCGTCTCGCTTTGGAAGCTTGACTGAATTTGTAGGTTTGATATATACTTTTGGAAAGTATATGATCAAGACCTAGGTATGATATATGCTTTTGGAAAGTATATGATCGATACCAAATCCCAATAATCAAATGAGAAACTTAGTGATCAAACCCTGAAGAAGACAGTGTAAAATTGATCTTGATCTTTGGGTTGACCATGGGTCTTTCAATATGCAGGATGTACAGGTATTGGGAATACCTGAGGGTGATGTGATCATAAACGATTGTATATCCATGACGCTTCCATTCCGAGGGAGTGATGAAACAGGTCTGGATTTTAGTGACTCCTTTCAGTAGAGATGCAATCCGATCTTAGTCCAAGTGTTGGACATTGGTCTGAATGAGATTCAGATGTAATGAGAAGATTAGATTTGCGGTCTTGATTTAATCGAGCATCTATGGGAGGTTCGTAAGATCTGGATTTGAGATAAGATCTCAACATCCAAGTCACTATACGTGGAACAATACAATCGCCCTGTCCTTATCTCCAAGTATCTGCGGAGAAAGCACATTATTCTTGAAAGGGTTCAAGAATAATTCATTTGATGAAATTCATATCCAAGCAAGAAAGACTTGATGATTAAATGAGATTTAATTATCAAGCATAATATGAATAAGATTCATATTGTGAGAATTATTATCTAAGATAATTAAATGGGATTTAATTATCAAGGATTAGAGAATATGGATAATACTATCCATGATATATGTGTATTATAAATATAATTTATAATACATATATTGAAGAGAGAGAATCTATGTAAATAGCATTTGTTAATTAATAATGTGGATTGGATTCGCATTAATTAATTAATTAGAAATGTAATTTACAAATTAGTTTGGATTGTGAATTTGATTCATATAATTTTCAATGGCATAATTGAAATATTCACAAATTAATTTGGAATTAATTTGGTGGATATTTTGTGATAATTGAGATATAATGTAATATAATAAAAAGGAGAAATAAAGCCACCATTTTAGGAGGTAATATTATCTCCATTTTATTATGATGATTAATCTCTCAACTAACTTATTTATGTTAAATTAAAAATGTGTTGATGATGTTGTAACATATATTTAATTTAATCATAAATAAATGTTGTTGGTTTTAACCAACAATAATTATAGCCATTGATTTTACATGGATCAAGCCTGGCCGTTGGATCTATGTGTCCCATGGATTGAGATCCATTGGATGCTAAACTAATATAAAAGGAGGGCTAGAGTAGCCTTCCAAGGTACATCATCTAGAGTTGTAGAAGACTACTACTCTCTCTCTCTCTCATTCTCGACTAGGCTCTCTCTCAATCTCAAGTGGCCGTCCACTTTGTATATTGAGAAGGAGAGCATCTTGCCTTCGCCTTCAACGCTTGGTTTTTCGTTAAAGATTGCGGGAAGGACGCGACTCATCATCGTGCCCGCAAGTGCGTTCTTCGTGGGTCGGACTTGAGACAGGAGGATCTCTCGTTTGGGATCTCGCGATCACAAACACGCTTGAAGAGGTATTCCTTATACTTTGTGGTTTGATGAAACGATTTGAGAAGTGTTCTTGTGATCATGTGGTTTCATCTTTAGCTTTAAAAATTTTAATTTCCGTTGCATCTAACATCTAGTGCGACTAGTTGCTCCGACTGCATACGATGCGATCAACACGATTCCGTGATGTGCTTAAGGATACTCAATTTCCTTCAAGTGGTAACAGAGCCATAGGTCGAATAAGGTTTTGGATATGATCCATAGACCTTAGACGATTTGGTTCTTGAAAGGGTTGCGAAATTTTTACTGCATTTCAATTTTCGCACCTCTGCCTAATTGAATTGTTATGTACTGTTTAAAATATTTAAACACGAAATTTTCAATTGGATTTTGTTTCTCATTAATTAAGGAAACCACAGGATTTGAGTTTGTGAAATTTGGACTTCATTTGCTGAAGATATGGTTTTTTGAATATGCCTATATTCACTGTTGCGGGAACTGCGGATTTAAACGTGATTAATGAGATAATTACGGTTTTAATCCGCCTCGAAATACGTGAATTATCACTTGGGTTCTTTAATAAATCAAATAGGCAATCTTTGAAAACTGAGTTTGCATTTTTTGGATTTAAATTGATCAAGATAAGTTAATTTTAGTGATTGGGGGTCACTGCTGGAAATTAACAATTTTTGATCTTGAACCTTGTGATAAGTCATTCAATTATCATGATGAATATTAATTGTTAATTTTCTGGAATAATTTGTGATAAATATTTGTGAAATATTTAAAGAGATAATTATTTCATTGGATGACATTTGCCTAAACCACAATGATGAGATATTAGATCTTGATCATTGGTTCATCAACAAACATTGATTTCATGAAAAACAATAGTTTATCCTACAATAGTTGTTGGACAACATTTACATGAAAAGCCCTCTTGCTTGAATAGGATTGGAGATTTGTCTAGCAAATCTCCTTATAATATAATCAAAATTGTTTTGATGTATATTATATGGTATAATTTCGGTTGAAAAACCGATGAGCATATCAAAGTACATGATGATCTATCTGGCATTATCCTTTCCCGAGGCGGATATGGTGCCTAGTCGGAGAGCATTGGGGTCGTGGGTTGCAACGTATGTAGTCCGTCCCACTCTCGTTGGTACTGGCCATGACAGCGAGGTAGGGATTGTATAATGCTGGACAAAGCCAATGTGTATTTTTCTAATTATTAAAATTCGAATAATACGTACTTTGAGAATATACCTACTATTCAAGTAAAAGACATGCTTGTTGATTGATGATTGGATTAATGATTAATTTAATATGATTAAATTAATTATATCCAATAAACACTCTATTTTGAATAGATGTGTATTTTCCTTGGAAGAATTAATTATGTGAATGTGATTCACGATAATTAATTATAAAATTTGAATATGAGGTGGAGGATCACATAAGTGACATCCATGGTCTCCTGTCAAGGCGAAGGGTTTCCATCGTCAGGGATTGTATATAGGAGACGCCTGTCCGAAGTGACAGCTCCTGTATTCAAGCGCATCTGGATCGGGCTCTTTGCTTCTCGAAAGAGTAAGGCCGTATGCGTAGTGACCCCAATATCGAGTCTTCATATTATTGGAGAGATATTGGATTGCGCATAGCGAGTTCTAATCCTGTTGACGGTTGGTTCAATTAACAACGGGTCAACATCATCTTAGGGGTGGTGGGCCCGGGTGTTAAAGACCGAATTGGGAATGCAAGTTGGACTTGCAAGGCGGAATGAGTTCCCGCTTCTTTTTATCGGAATCGCAAGTTCTCATATTATTGGGATGTGACAAAGATAGGAAAGGAGATCCCAGATCTTGCTAGAGATATAATGGTAAGAATATTTCTTACATTGAAAGTAATTAAGGGAATGAACTTTCAGTGTTGACAAGGCAAGACAACTTTGATATAAAAATTCTTAAATCAAAGTAAAATATGTATATATAATATATATACACTTATGAAAATTTCTTATTTCAAATAATCCTTCATAAACCCACTCAATGTTATACTCAATAATAACCAGTAAAATATCATGGATTGAACTCATGATCCAGATATTGTACTTGCAATTGGACACATAATGTATGTGGTTGCAATGTGCAAGTTTCCTCAACATAATGAGGAATGACAATTAAATAAGACAATAAGACATCACCTTAGGGTTTGTATGTCTCTGTAATCTTGATCTTTCATCGATTGTACTTTGGAAGTGGCATGTCGATGGTGATCGTAATTGTCAAATAATCCTTATA
The DNA here is from genome assembly GCA_037367405.1 of Ottelia alismoides. NCBI lineage: Eukaryota > Viridiplantae > Streptophyta > Magnoliopsida > Alismatales > Hydrocharitaceae > Ottelia > Ottelia alismoides. Next base: position 828,500 of record JAZKJV010001031.1, on the reverse strand, counting down.
AAATAAAAGAAGATATTTTTGGCATACATATGTGCTCTAGACATTTAATCATGAATGACATGGTTCTCTGCATTATGCAGAATGGTAGCTCGAAAGAGATGATGTATTCAAAATGTTTGAATACCTACCTGAACCTAAGTCTCTAGGAGTTAAGATGTTTGTAGATATGATGAGTGTCGTCATTCTACTATCTATACTCAAGTCATTCATGAAGCTTCAGAATAATCATTTTGAATGAATTTAATGAAGCATGTATAAATGTTGAAATACTCTTACATTGAATTCTTTTGAATTTAACATAAGAGATTCTTTGTCTTGAACAATGTTGTTTATAGATGAAGAGAGCACAATGGAAGCATGGGTTGGACCCATGTAAGAAGGAAAGTCAAAGAGTAGACCTACTTCTGTGACTTCCATATGACATCCAAAGAGTTGGATGAATGCCAATAATGCAATAAGTTGATGTGTTGATAGTATGACTATCAAATCTGTCTAAAATCCTTAGTGAAGGACTCAGATAGAGCATCAGAATAATCTACATATAATCATTGACTTTGACTTACTTATTTCATAAGATAAAGTCTGATAATTGTATCCCAATCTTCTAATGACATTTGCAATTGGTTGCATATATATATATATATATTAGAAGATTAGAAATTTGATCTTAAGGTTTAGTAGTCATCTACATGGATATTGATGTAATTGTTGCAGCAATCTCTGTTGGATAGATAAACTTCATATTCTCAGTGGGAGAGCCCTTAGTTTTAGAGAAGTCTATGACCTAGATATTAGAATACCCTCATTGTTTGTTTCTAAATGTTGGAAATAAACATGAATTCTGAGATAGAACTATCATAAAGAGTTATGATGGATATATTTCAGATAGTAATCTAACATCTAGTGGACTCCACAAAATTAGAAAAATTAATGAATGGCTCATTAAGATTTCTAATACTGAAAATTAAACCTTGATAGATCAATAGGAGGATGAAGATCATTTGACGATGATCTGGCATCGAGTCTTGGACATATGTCTATTGATATGATCAGTAGACTAGTAAGATATGAAACTTTAGAATGTCTAAAAATTTCAAATCTTACATACTTGTGAATATTGTATTCAAAGTAAAAATGTCCAATACACCCTTCTCTGGGAATGGTGTTAGATATCGAGGTATTCAAGATCTCATACATATTGATGTATGTATATCATCTTTATCATAATAAACATTATGGATATGTGATATCTATTGATGATTATGTATGATATGAGATTTCTTCTCTTCACCTGAGAAACCTTTGAAATGCTTGAAGATTTCACAATTTTGGTTTAGAACCAAAGTTTGAAGGAAGATTAAATGAATTTGATCTAACCAAGGTAGCAAGTACCTATTAGATGAATTCAAGGAATACCTTTGAAGATATGAATATCATTTCTATCTCAATCCTCCTAACATACCTAAACTCAATGGAGTTGTAGGGAGATACAATTGGATCATGTGTGACATGATTTGATCAATGATGAATTATAGCATAATTATCCTCTTAGTTTCCTGGTATATATGTGCAGTAGAGACTACAATATATATCCTTAATAAGGTTCCATGCATGTAAGCTGGAATCGAGCACTTGAGAGTGCTACTTCATTAGGAAAATAAAGGATGGTATTGGATACCTACTTTATGACCTTGAGATTCTTAAAAGATCTCATTTCTGAGAATGTAATTCTTGGAGGATTGAGACTCTTGAGAATCAAGATGAAAATGAAGTGAAGGAACTCATTTAATCTTGAGAAGATAATGAGGCTCCTGAAATCGGAAACTAAAAGGATAACTAAAGATGAAACATTAATACCTCTTCAATTGAGTTTGAGGATGTATTCCATGTGTCAGTTAAGTCTGAGAGTGATCGGACTTCATGTGATGAAGCTCTTAAGGATCATGACATGGAAAAATGTATATTAGCAATAAAGTCTAAAGTAGACTTCATATACAAGTGTTGTATATGGACCCTCGATGATCCACCTATATGGGTAAGACCCATAAAGGAGTAGATGGATCTTCAAAGGGAGTCTGATGATAAGGTAGAGACCTTCAAAGCTCGGTTCGTAGCCATAAGCTACACATCGAAAGAGAAGACATTGCTTGCGATGAGACTTGCTCTTTGGAAACCATGCTTGAAATCATCAGGATATTGCTAACACTAGCCACACAACTTGGCTGTTGCATCTTTAAGATGTAAGTCAAGATTGCATTCCTCTAAGAATACCTCTCTGAGGATATTCACATGAAGTAGCCCCAGGGCTTCATGATTGGGAAAGTAAGGTGTGAAAGCTAAAGAAATCCATTTGTGGACTCAAATAAGCTTCTTAAAGATGGAACATAAGATTTGATGAAATCACAAGTGTTATGATTTTAGATAGAATCTTGATGTACCATGTGAAGCTTAGTGGGAGTGCCATTGTGTTCGTCATGCTAAATGTAGATAATATCCTAATCATTTGAAATGATATAAGGATGACAATAAGTGTTTTATGATCTGTCAATTCCATACCTTGAGATATGATCTCAAAGATGCCTTTTGGATCTTAGTTCTGAAGGTGTTCAGAAGCAAAGAAAAGATGGTATTGGGACTGTCACATTTGTAGTACACCTTGGACATATTCCATTCTTGGAAATTCCAAGAAAGGCTTCCTTCCCTTGAGATTTGTGACTGACCTATTGACGAACCGCAAAATCGGCCCTTTAATAGTGCACAATTATCACTTGGAATTGTCGTAGCAGTCGGGCCAAAATGGGCTCATCAAAAACCATCTGATTAATATGTGTCAAATAAGAATGAAACGGTCGTGGTTTTTATTTTACTTGGCAAGAAACCAAGGTCGAACTCAGGGACACGAGCCTCTCTTGTGATTATTCGGATTTTTATCTATCTAATTAAGTGTTGAGTTAGAGATCTATAGGTCAAATTATGCGAGAAGACACAACAATGCATTAAGATAAAGTAAACATGCATTTTTTATCAATTTTTATCATGCAAATAAAAGCTATGTAATGCAATGAAAATACATCAAGAATATGCCCGAGACCATAAGTAAATGAACCATTTAAAATACACGTCCAATCAAGGTTAAATCAAGAAGCAACCTTTATTCATGCAAAAATAGGTAAGAGTAGCAAGTCACTTAATCAGTAGAATACTTCTTCAAATTTCATCTTGTCTACTGTGAAAATAAAGATGCCATAAGAAAGACAATAAAGAGAGCTTCAAAATGCCACTGAAATCATCTCAATCGGAGTTACGAGGCTCAAGATATGCATAAAAGAAAGCAAGGGCATAACTGAAAGAAAACAAGAAAGGATAACTACAAACAGGTCCCTGGGAGGGACGAAAATGTAATAAAAGTAAAAGAGCGAATCCTTCCCTGTAAATAAACAATACGCGCGGGGGCATATCTGCAATTATTGAAACCTGCAGGGGCATGAGTGCAAATATCCCTAGGCGCGCAGCTACTACACGTGCGTCAGGACCTGGATGCAAAATGAAGAAGATGGCGGGGCGTCTCTGCAAATTGCCCAGACGTGCACGTGCCAGGCACGTGCCACCCAGGCTAGGAGATAGGCTCGGACTCGGCAGAGGCTCGATGAAGCTCCAGCTAGGCTCGTACGTTAAGCTCGGGCTCGATGCAGGTTCGGCATAGGCTTGGAAGATCCAAGAGGTTTGGCATTAGGCTGGGGCGTCCCAAGCCTGGAGGGTCGGAGACGAAGGCTCGGGGAAGCTCTGGCGACGCCACATGGGTGATCGTGCACCGTCCGATCTTCAACGATCCAACGGCATCTGGAGGAGGCTCCTTGCTGGCGACGTGGCTGAAATGTGACCGTTGGATGAACACCGGTGAGGAGCATCCAACGGTCACTGCTCCTCCTTCTTCCTCTGCAGCTGGCGGCGGGGACTGCGCTCCGGCGAAGGCCCTCTTCCTCCGTCGCTCCATCCTAGGCACGGTGAGCCTTCCCAGAGGCTCCTGAAAGCTCGTCGAGATAGCTGGAGGTCCGAGGGAGGCGCAGGATCTCTTGGCGTGACCCATTGGAGCCCGTACGTCGAAGTCGAGGCTGATGAAGGAGAGTTCTGGTGGTCTTCCGATCATTGAAGCTTTGACGACCTGCACTGTTATTCGATAGCCGAAGCTTGGGGATTCATGACAGGGGGTGAAGTGAGGTTCCATGCGAGCGGGGAGAGCGAGGAACCGGAGCTCGATCTCCGGTGATCGGAGATGAGGTGGGTCGGAGATGGTCAGAGGTGAAGAAGAAGGGTTTGGGCGTCAGAGGTGGCGCGTGGAAAGGGGATGTGTGGCGGAGCTCAGAGAGTGGTTAATGGAGCAGGGGGGTTGTTTGAGAGCAGCTAATAAATTCAGCAAAAATAAAGAAAAGATACAAGAAGGATCAGAGGGACTTACCGGAGGTTGGGCGGAGCGGGGCCTGTGCTCGAGGTCATCGGATGACCTCGGGGTCATCGCTGGACTCCCCCGGCTACGGGGAGCAGCTTGGCGGAGGCGGAGCTCCGCAGGCCTGGCCTACCATGGCCAGGGGTCGACACCGGAGCAGACCTTCATCTTTGCGCTCCTCGCCGCCCCTTCGCTGTCACAGGGGGGCGGGGGCTTGCTGGGAGGTCACCCACGTACAGGTGGACAAGGGCGAAAGAGGGAGATGGTGGTGTATTTGAAGAAAGAGTTCGGCGGTTGGGAAGGTGGAAAGCGTGGGTTTAGAGGGCGATATGGAATGAATGGAGAGGTTTCATGAGGTGTTGGAGAGTTCGCGAGGTAGAGGGAAGAGTGGGGCACGTAGTGGGCCGGTGGGCGAGAGGAGAAGTGGTCGGAATAGATGGAGAAAATAGGAAGGGCGAAGGGTCTGCGCGGAGTGGAGAACGTGGGAAGAGAGGGGGGTCTGGTGGTTGACGATGACTGTCGGCCATTGGATCTGGAGATCCAACGGCTGACGATTAGGCGCTGAAGGACGGGTGCGATTGAATCCAAGATGCGGTGATCGAAGGGCGCTGAGTGCGCCATGTGTCAAGCTGAGGGATGCGCGCTAGCAGACGGTGTGGATGTTCTCCAGACTTTGATCAGATGGCTAGCACACGCGATAGGAAGAAGCGGTTGAGATGGAAGATCGAGGCGCGATCGGAAGGCACCAGTCGCACCACGTGGCACGCTCTGGTGAGAGCGCTCACGTGCGGTGCAGATTGAAGGCGGGGATGATCAGACGATCGAGGCAAAGGGGCATGCGTGGAGAGCTTGGGACCATTGGATCTCAGGAGGAGATCCGACGGCTGGAAGTGGAGGCGGAAGAGACAAGAGAGGAGGGCCACTTGGTGCCCTCTGGATGGGCCACATGACCCAATCAGATTATCAGAGGATATTTTTGATTTTTGAGCGTTAATTTGGCCAAATTTGAGAAAACTCAAAACATGAAAGTTGTAGATCTTGACAAGATCTACAAGTTTCATGTTGACCAAAATTGGAAATGAGATCAAACAAAGACCCGAAATATTTTTAAGGTTATTTTTAAGATTAAAAATACCACGAATTTCTGTTTTGCCATTTTTGTGGTTTTTAATTTATTAAGGACTCTGATAATTACAGGACATTAACTGGGTTTTATTGACACTAAGCTTAAGCAAGGGGGTTAATAATTGGAAATTGTGAAATTGTGATGATGAAATCGAGTTTCATCACCCCCCCTATACTTAAACTATGCTCGTCCTCGAGCATCAAAGAGAATGAATAAGCTGGATTAACTCCCTTGTGCAGGTGGGTACAGGATCCAATCTGTTTAAGTCAACTCAACTTTAGAGGTCCAAAATTCTAGATTCAACCCAGCCTTAATCAAGAGGTACCCAATTCCTCTAATTCTCTATACTCTCTCTGATGTACATATAATCTAAAGGATATGAATTTTAGTGTTGACTGCAATTCTGAGAGTAGAGTCAAATCGTCACCCAAAGTCTTGGTCCAAGAAATTCTCCTAAGGACCCAATCCTCAACACTAGGGAATAAATCCAATCTTGCATTCAGTCTACTGTCTCTTTAGTTGTCAGACTTAGAAAATGAAGATGGCAGGCCAGTAATGGACGGCATGGGTTTGTGTCATTTCTTCTCTCCCTCTCATTGGAACATGGATTCTCTCTAGTGCCTTTTACGCAACGCATTTTTTTGGTGTTAATCAGTGCGTCCGTCAAGAGAAGTTGGAGTCGTCTGCACTTGTTTTCCTGGGAGTACACCGGGGTGTGTCTCTTTTGAGTACCTATCGTACCTTCTACACCCAGACTTGTAGAATTTACGATGCAAAGCTCTTTTTTGGTGCAAGCCCGACTCCTGGTCCTAATAGCGGTGGTCCAAGTGGACACTTTGAAAAGTTTGGGAGCGCTCGCCTTTGGTGGAAGCTCTTTGATATTTTATTTTGTGGAATGAGAGCTTTTTCTTTGAAATTTCATTGACTTGTATAATTTGTGGCTAGCTCCACTACTTTTACCAAGAGTTGGCGCACACTGATCAACATTTTTTATATTTATATCACACCCTGGCACTTAGGTCAATATCAAGAGATTAGTATAAGAACCAAGTTCTCATACTGGCAAATATTGATGACACTCAGGTTTCATGAAGCCTCAAAGATTTTATCCCATCCTCGAGCATCATTAGATCAAATCCAAACTCGAATCCCTCATCCCAATTCCTCAGGTGAAAAGTCAACTCATCTCAATCAAAAACCGCAGTCGTGCATGTGATGTGCTGATCATATTCTTTAAGTCTGAGACTAAGCATGGAATATAGCATGCAAATCTAGAGACCTAGGGAAATGTGGACGATTAAGTCTATGACCCTGATGGCTAAGGCTGGTTAACCTAAAATCTCAAAGACCTCATAAAATTAAGTTTCCTTGAACATTTCAGATCCTGAGTGGAAGTGGAAGTGTAGAGGATTAATCCAACTCCTTCATTCAAAGACACATTTTTTATATGAATTTTGCTCATTTTTATTGATTTTAGTTTAAAGTTAAAACACAGGTTAGACTCAACTTTCCTTGAAAAGAGATAAAAGATTTTCAAAACCATGTCACACAAATAAAATATTTTCAAAACATTTTCAAAAGATTTTTCAAAACAAGAAAAACTCATTTTTAAAATCATTTTCAAAAATATTCTTATCAAAAATAGTGTAACATAGTATAGAAAAGCCGTGAAATCATTTGAGTTCTCTTAGTCCAAAGAATTTTACTTTAGCCAAAAAGTTTTAAATTTTTCAAATTTTCAGATTATAGCTAAAGTAAGTAAATTGTATATACGGTATACCCCCCTATCCTTAAACTTTGCTATGTCCTCATAGCACGAGATGATACAAGTCAATAGGTCCATTTAAGTACAGAGAAATATACGGGGATAAGAGGTTCTCCCCCTATACTTAGGTTAGAAATAACCTAAGTATAAAGACAAGGGAAGATGAGTAGAGAAATCACAGGGACTCGGGCCCCCCTATACTTAGGCTGAGATTAGCCTAAGTATAAAGATGGAAATTGATGTTGGGAGGGACCCAAGGTGAACGAAGAAGAGGAATGGATTTACAAGTGAGCGGTTTGAATCTACGGAGATGAATGGAGTGACTAAGGTTTTGGGGTGTGTATCGAAGCAAGCATGGCTCAATCAAGAAAGCAAGACCCTCTGGTTCACCAACACACACATGAAACCAACCGAGGTTGGTTTATTATCTTGTCGGTTTTATTGGTGATAAAACATTTGATTTTACGCAAAGAAAAATGTGAATTGAAAAATCCATGCGTATGCGAGGGTGTTGCTCTCCCAAAACTGAAATTTTACTCCATTTTTGGTTGACTTGCAATTAACAGTCCCAATTTTATTTAAGGTTATCACTGAATTAAGGTTAGCACATAAATCAAGAAATCATCATCTACCGTTCATTCCCATTTTCCATTTATCCTAGGTGATCGAGCTAGGAAGAAGAAACCGAGAAAAAGCCGCGTATTCGATAAAAACCGCGATCTAGGCTAAGCGAGAAAACATGCAGTGATTTGACGAAAACACGTGAAACTTTGGGTTGTTTTGAAAACCGAAATCATTGTATGCAAGTCGATAAAAGCCGCACCTAATCATGCATCTATTAGCGGTGAATGATTTTCATTAATTTTAGCTAAGTCAGGCGAGATTATGTGCGTCTAAATTTAAAGTGTGTCCTACCTACGAGCAAGCACGTAAAAGATAAAAAAATGAAAAATCGCTCAAAGAGCCACGTGCCTAGTCCTAGGTTGACACTCAAGTGGGGACGATCTCCACACAACCACGATCGTTCGATTACAACCGCGAGCCTTCGATCGAAAACGACTGTAAAAGACGAATTATTACATGGAAATAAAAATGCAAGACATTTTTTTCTTTCTTCTCGACGTACTCCAAGCGTGCTTCTGCGGCTCCTTACAGCGGTTAGCATCCTACTCCTCACCTCCTTGAACCATCAAGGGCCCTGCCACAAAAACAATGGTTAGAGATCCATAGAGAAGAAAATTTTACGATGCAAAATATGTGAACATTTGACCTATAAAAAGGAACACTAAATTAAACAAACAAAAATCCAAAAAAATATAAGAAATGAGTCGTATCCCCAGCAATGGTGCCATTTGACGAACCGCAAAATCGGCCCTTTAAGAGTGCACAATTAGCATTTGGAATTGTCGTAGCAGTCGGGCCAAAATGGGCTCGTCAAAAACCATCTGATTAATATGTGTCAAATAAGAATGAGATGGTCGTGATTTTTATTTTACTTGGCAAGAAACCAAGGTCGAACTCAGGGACACGAGCCTCTCTTGTGATTATTCGGATTTTTATCTATCTAATTAAGTGTTGAGTTAGAGATCTATAGGTCAAATTATGCGAGAAGACACAACAATGTATTAAGATAAAGTAAACATGCATTTTTTTATCAATTTTTATCATGCAAATAAATGCTATGTAATGCAATGAAAATACATCAAGAATATGCCCGAGACCATAAGTAAATGAACCATTTAAAATACACGTCCAATCAAGGTTAAATCAAGAAGCAATCTTTATTCATGCAAAAATAGGCAAGAGTAGCAAGGCACTTAATCAATAAAATACTTCTTCAAATTTCATCTTGTCTACTGTGAAATTAAAGCATGCCATAAGAAAGACAATAAAGAGAGCTTCAAAATGCCACTGAAATCATCTCAATCGGAGTTACGAGGCTCAAGATATGCAAAAAAGAAAGCAAGGGCATAACTGAAAGAAAACATGAAAGGATAACTACAAACAGGTCCCTGGGAGGGACGAAAATGTAATAAAAGTAAAGAGCAAGTCCTTCCTTATAATTAAACCATACGCGCGGGGGCATATTTGTAATTATTGAAACCCGCAGGGGCATGAGTGCAAATATCCCCAGGCGCGCAGGTGCTGCACGTGCGTCAGGACTTGGATGCAAAATGGAGAAGATGGCGGGGCATCTCTGTAAATTGCCCAGACGTGCACGTGCCAGGCACGTGCCACCCAGGCTAGGAGATAGGCTCGGACTCAGCAGAGGCTCGATGAAGCTTCGGCTAGGCTCGTACGTTAGGCTCGGGCTTGATGCAGGTTCGGCATAGGCTTGGAAGATCCAAGAGGTTTGGCATTAGGCTGGGGCGTCCCAAGCCTGGAGGGTCGGAGACGAAGGCTCGGGGAAGCTCTGGCGACGCCACGAGGGTGATCGTGCACCGTCCGATATTCAACGATTCGACGGCATCTGGAGGAGGCTCCTTGCTGGTGACGTGGCTGAAATGTGACTGTTGGATGAACACCGGTGAGGAGCATCCAACGGTCACTGCTCCTCCTTCTTCCTCTGCAGCTGGCGGTGGGGACTGCGCTCCGGCGAAGGCCCTCTTCCTCCGCCGCTCCATCCTAGGCACGATGAGCCTTCCCAGAGACTCCTGAAAGCTCGTCAAGATAGCTGGAGGTCCGAGGGAGGCGCAGGATCTCTTGGCGTGACCCATCGGAGCCCGTACGTCGAAGTCAAGGCTGATGAAGGAGAGTTCCGGTGGTCTTCCGATCATTGAAGCTTTGATGACATGCACTGTTATTCGATAGCCGAAGCTTGGGGATTCTGAAGGATATGGTTAGATCCTCAAGCGCATCACGGAAGCGTGAGCGTCACATCGAATACGACGAAGAACGACTAGTCGCACTAGTTGTTCTATGCAGCGGAAATTAAAAAATTTTATGCGACGAAACCACATGATCCAAGAACACTTCTCGGATCGTTTCGTCTAAACCACAAACAAGTATTAGGTTTACCTCTTGAAGCGTGGTTGCGATGAAGTCTCTAAACGAAGAGACCTCCTGTCTCAAGTCCGATCCGACGGAGGAGACGCTTGCGAGCGCGGGGATGAACCGTGTGCTTCTCGCAATCCATGTTGATGATCCAAGCGGCGGATCTCCTGATCTCGACACACGAGATCCGATGTCTTCTTCACGAGCGGGGCGCACCGAAGGAGACGGAGATCCACGAGCAAACCATCGGGCAGCATAACGACGATGCCGCGGCAATGGAGAACCTCTCTAGGGCATCCATGGTGGACGACCACATGAGAGAGATGGAGAGAGGACGTGTAGAGAGAATGAGAGAGAGAGAGAGAGAGATTTGTTGCCTCAACTTATGTGTCAAGAAGAGCAATGGGGTGCCTCTCCTTTTATAGGATTTTGGGATCCATGGATCTCAATCCATGTGTCAACACAAATCCAATGGTCCACATCAATTTGTGTTTCTTTCAATGGTCATGATTTGTTGCTAAAAACACAACAACAATTAATTTAATTTAAATTAAATATATGTTGATAAATCAACACAATTTAATTACAAAATTAAATCATCAATACATGGAGATAATGAAAGGAGAGAAAGCCTCCTTCCATGTGGAGAGGGGGGACGGCCTCCCTTTCCTAATGGGAGTGGTGGCCGTCCACCCTCCTCCATTAGGAAGGTGGCTATTTCACCTTTTATGTAATCTCCATTATTTGCAACAACTTTTGTTGCAAATTATTTCACAAAAATAAATCCAATTTATTTTGTGAACATTGCAATCATGCCATTGAAAAATTGTGAATCACATTCACAACCCAAAACAAAATGTAAATTACATTTTCAATTTGATGTCCAATGTGAATCCAATTCACATTAACATTTAATTAACAAATGTAAATTACAAATAGCTCTCTCTTATATATTATAAATCACATTTATAATATATATGACTAATATGGATATTGCTATCCACATTATTCATATCCATGATAATTAAATCATATTTAATCATCTTGGATCTCTATTCTCTTGTGTCCAAATAATATGAATCACATTCACATTATTTACATCTTTGATAATTAAATCTCATTTAGTTATCTAAGATAACTCTCTTTATAATATGAATCAAATTCATATTACTCATGATAATTAAATCACATTTAATTATCCATTTCCTCAATGCTCGGATACATAAATCAACAATAGAATTATCCATGAACTAATTCAAGGATAATGCGCTTTCTCCGCAGATACTTGGAGATAAGGACAGGGCGATTGTATTGTTCCACGTATAGTGACATGGATATTGAGATCGTATCTCAAATCCAGATCGCGGGCCTCCCATAGATGCTTGATTAAATCAAGACCGTAAATCTAATCTTCTCATTGTATCCGAATCACATTCAGATCAACGTCCAATACTTGGACCAAGATCAGATCACTTCTCTACTGAGAGGAGTCACTAAAATCCAGACCCGTTTCATCACTCCCTAGGAATGGAAGCGTCATGGTTATACAATCGTTTATGATCACATCACCCTCAGGTATTCCCAATACCTGTACATCCTGCATACTGGAAGACTCAGACTAAACCCGAAGTATTCGATCAACTTTATATTGTCTACTTCATGGTTTTATCAGTAAGTTTCTCATTCGATCATTGGGAGTCGGTATCGATAATATACTTTCCAAAAGCATATATCATACCTAGGTCTTGATCATATACTTTCCAAAAGTATATATCAAACCTACAAATTCAGTCAAGCTTCCAAAGCGAGACGACCGTGCGCACGGAATTTGATTCTTCCCAATATCTCATGAGTGAGCTCATGTCTTCCGGTTCAGTAACTGAACCTGTATGATCCCTTTGAGAGATCGTATTACTCATATGCCCTTATATGCACACCAGCGCGTCGGTGTGTAGACCTTGATTAGGTCATCAACCTATTGGTCTGCCAAATGTACATACTTAGACATATAGCTACACATCTGTCTCCGGTCAGAGGATGCTTGCCTATATCCTGACAGCATACGATATAGGACTTTGGTTATCTCGATCTCGTTAAGTCAACTCTTTGACCTAACTAATCTGACACCTCCGAATCTCTATTCCTATGCAGAGGACCTGCATCAAGAGGTCGGTCAGATATCAGCCTTCAGAGATAAGGATTGCCATCTCCTACTCAGGCTGGAGATCATCTCTTAACAATCATCTGACGGTGCTTGATGAGTCCTCAATCTAACTCTTCAGATATTCATTCAAGCACCAGCCTCTATGATTCAATAGTTGAATCAACAGCTGTATGATCATCAAGATGGCCATGGTACATAACCCTAATTGTACTAAGGGACCTATTATGCAAATTATGTATTCTTCATTTCAGATTAAGGAGTGAATTGCAATAACATTTATTGCATAATGGCTCGCCGTGGGCTCGCATTTCCAACAATCTCCCACTAGCCCAAAGAGCCATTAATGGGCTAATCATTTAAACCCGCACTCATGTGACAATCATAGGCTATTTAGAAAATAGCTAGGTAAGCTGATCAGTCACTCTGTTCCCGCGAGACTATGCCAAGTCCTTTTACGGCACTTGCATATCCCCAGTAACAGTGCTCGCATCTAATGCGAATGTTGCATCTCATGCAACCAATACTCAATCTAGTTTGGTTACATTGTCCCTGACATCATAACCAGTATCCCCATAATCCTTATTAGAATACCTTCATTCCTGGAGATCTCTATCTCCTAAGGTATCTAAAGTTTAGACCTTTATAGATCACTATCTACATGGTCTTAAACTTTTGAAGATAAGACTTTGATATCACTATCTCAAAAAACTCCTCATCTATGAAGATTTTGTTATTACTGCAATCAAGTGTTTTATCTCTACAGTAGGATTAGTAACAATTTACTACTCCCACTGCATGACAGACATCTGGTATTTGTACACTCTAGTATACACTCAGCTTCTCGTAACTAATGCACAAGTGCAAGTAGTTGTAGCATTTACTTCCTCAACTCTTTGAGGTGCTATCCCTTAAGATAGGTCAGTACCATATCTTAAGGGTTAGAAGCCTTTCTGGGAATTTCTATGAATAGAATATGTCCAAGGTATACTACAAATGTGACAGTCCAATTATCCTCTTCTCTTGGCTTCTGAACAACTTCAGAACTAAGATCTAAGAGGTATCATTGAAATCATATTTCAAGATATGGAATAACCAGATTATAAAACACTTATTATTATCCTTATATCATTTTAAATGATCAGGATATCATCTATATTTAGCGCAATGAACACATAGGCACTCCCACTAAGCTTCGCATGGCTCATCAAGATTTTATTTGAAATCATAACATTTATAATTTCATCAAATCTTATGGTCCATCTCAAAGAAGCTTATTTGAGTCCTTAGATGGATTCCTTATCTTGCACACCTTGCTTTCCTCAACCATGAAGCCCTGGGGCCACTTCATGTGAATATCCTCAGAGAGATATTCATAGAGGAATGCAATCTGGACTTACATCTCGAAGATGCAATAGTCAAGTTGTGTAGCTAAGGTTAGCAATATTCTGATGATTTTAAGCATGTTCACCGAAAAGCAAGTCTCATTGCAAGCAATGTCTTCTCTTCCATGTGTAGCTCATTGCTACGAACTATGCTTTGAAGGTATGTACCTTCTCATCAGGTTCCCTTTCTCTTGAAGATCCATTTACACCTTTACGGGTCTTACCGATATAGGTGGATCCTCGAGGGTCCATATACAACACTTGTACATGAAGTCTACATTAGACTTTTATTGCTAACATCCATCTATCCATGCTATGATCTTCAGAAGCTTCATCACATGAAGTTCGATCATTGTCAGATTTCTCTGACACATGGAATCCATCCTCAAACTTATTTGAAGAGGTTTTAGTGTTTCATCTTCAATTATCCTTTTAGTTTCCAATTTTAGGAGCCTCATTATCTTTTCAAGATTAAATGAGTTCCTACACTTCATTTTTATCTTGATTCTCAAGAGTCTCAACCTCCAAGAATCACATTCTCAGAGATGAGATATTTCAAGAATCTCAAGATCATAAAGTAGGTATCCAATACCATCCTTTATTTTCCTAATGAAGCAGCACTCTCAAGTGCTAGATTCCATCTTGCATGGAACCTTATTAAGGATATACATTGTAGTCTCTACTACACATATATACCTGGAAACTAAGGGATAATTATGCTAAAATTCATCATTGATAAGATCATGTCACACATGATCCAATTGTATCTGCCTATAACACTATTGAGTTAAGGTGTGTTAGGAGGATTGAGATAGAAATGATATTCATATCTCTATAAGGTATTCTTTGAATTTATCTAACAGGTACTTGCTACCTAGATTAGATCAAATTCATTTTATCTTCCTTCAAACTTTTGGTTTTAAACCAAAAAAAATGAAATCTTTGAACATTTCAAAGGTTTCTTAGGTGAAGAGAAGAAATCTCATATCATACATAATCATCAACAGATATCACATATCCGTAATGTTTACTATGATATAGATGATCTACATACATCAATATGTATGAGATCCTGAATACCTTGACATCTTACACCTTTCTCTAAGAAGGGTGTATTGGACATTTTTCTTTGAATACAATATTCATAAGTATGTAAGTTTTGAAATTTTAGACATTCTAAAGTTTCATCTCTTACTAGTCTATTGATCAAATCAATAGACAAATGTCCAAGGCTTGATGCTAGATCATTGTCAAATGATCTTCATCCTCCTATTGATCTTAAGGTTTAATTTCAGTATTTAGAAATGTTAATGAACCATTCATTAATTTTCTAATTTAGTGAAGTCCACTAGATTATTAGATTATTATCTGAAATATATACACCATAACTCTTTATGATAGTTCTATCTCATATTCATGTTCATTTCTAACATTTAGAAACAAACAATGAGTGTATTCTTATATCTAGGTCATAGATACATTCTCTAAGACTAAGGACTCTCCCACTGAAATTAACAAGTCTATCAATCCAACAGAGATTGTTGCAACAATTGCATCAATATCCATGTGGATAACTATAAACCTTTAAGATCAAATTTTTCAGTCTTCTAAAACATATGCAACCTATTGCAAATGTCATCAGAAGATTGAGATACAATTATTTGACTTTATCTTATCAATGATTTATGTAGATTAATCTGATGCTCCATCCGAGTCCTTCTGTAAGGATTTTAGATAGACTTGATAGTCATACTATCAACACATCAACTTATTGCAGTATTGGCATTCATCCAACTCTTCGGATGACATATGGAAGTCATAGATGTATAGTCAACTCTTTGACCATACTTCTTACTCGGGTCCAACCCATGCTTCCACTGCGCTCCCTTTATCTATAAGCAACCATTGCTTAAGACTAAGGATCTCTTATGTAAGAGCATTTCAACATTTATACATGCTTCATTAAATTCATACAATATGAATATTATGAAGCTTCATGAATGACCAGAGTATAGATAGTAGAATGATGACACTCATCATCTACATCCATCTAAACTCTTAAAACATAGGTTCAGGTAGGTACTCAAACAATTTGAATACATCATCTCTTATAGAGCCACCATTCTGCATGATGCAGTGAACCATCTCATTCATGTTAAATGTCAAGAGCACATATGTATGCCAGAATATCTTCATTAATTTTATAAGGATTATTTGACAATTACGATCATCATCGACATGTCACTTCCAAAGTACATCCGATGAGAGATCAAGACTATAGAGACACACAAACCCTAGGGTTGTAGTCCTATTATCTATTTAATTGTCATTCCTTAATATTATGAGGAAACTTGCACATTGCAACCACATACATTATGTGTCCAATTGCAAGTACAATATCTGGATCATGAGTCCAATCCATGATATTTTACTGGTTATTATTGAGTATATCATTGAGTGGGTTTTAATGAAGGATTATCTGAAATAAGAAATTTGCATAAATATATAAATATATATATTTTACTTTGATTTAGGATTTTTATATCAAAGTTGTCTTGTCTTGTCAACACTGAAAGTTCATTCCCTTAATCACTTTCAATGTAAGAGATATACTTACCATTATATCTCAACAAGATCTGGGATCTCCTTCCTTATCTTTGTTACATCCCAATAATATGAGAATCTGCAACTCGGATAAAAAGAAGCGGGAACACATTCCGCTTTGCAAGTCCAACTTGCATTTCCCAATTCGGTCTTTAACACCCGAGCCCACCACCCCTAAGGCGATGTTGACCCGTCGTTAATTGAACCAACCGTCAACAGGAATAGTACTCGCTATACGCAATCCAATATCACCCCAATAATATGAGGATCCGATATTGGGGTCACTACGTATACGGCCTTACTCTTTCGAGAAGCAAAGAGTCCGATCCAGATGCGCTTGCATACAGGAGCTGTCACTTCGGACAGGCGTCTCCCACATACAATCCCTGGCGACGGAACCCTTCGCCTTGACGGGAGACCATGGATGTCACTTATGTGATCCTCCACCTCATATTCAAATTTTAATTAATTATCGTGAATCACATTCACATAATTAATTCTTCCAAGGGAATTATTAACTCTAATAATATTAGAGTATTTCAATCTTAATTGGATTCCAATTAATCTAATCATATTAAATTAATGATCCAATTAATATCCAACAAACATTTTTTTAATAGTTACTTGAATAATGGTATTATCTCAAATACGTATTATTTCGAATTTTAATAATTAGAAAAATACATCTTAATCCCTCGGACATTATCCCGGCCCTACCCGCTGTCATGGCCAGTACCGACGAGAGTGGGACGGACCACATACGTTGCAACCCGCAACCCCAATGCTCTCCGACTAGGCACCATATCCGCCTCGGGAAAGGATAATGCCAAATTGATTAATTTGTACTTGAGATGATCATCGATTCTTCAACCGAAATTGTACTATATAGTAATAATCAAAACATTTTTTATTAACATTATAATGAGATTTGCTAAACAAATCCCAAGTCCTATTCAAGCAACATGTTTGTTGGAATGTTGATCATGTAGATCATGTAACCAATCTTGATCTAGATCACATCTAATCATTTGTTGGTTAGGGCAAAGTCATTTAAGGACATAATTGTCATTAAATATTTCACAAATATTTATGCATAATTATTCCAGGAAATTAAACAATTTAATTTCACTAATTAATTAAATGACAATCACTAGGTTCTTGATTAGGAAAGTATTTTCAGCAGTGACCCTCACTTACTAAAAATATCATATCTCAATCAATTTAAATCAAAATTAAACAAAGTAAATTTCTAATGTTTGCTAACTTGATTTACAACAAAACCCAAGTGATTTGCACGCATTTCAAGGCGTATCAAATCCGCAATTAACATCTTAATTACGTCATGATCCGCAGTCCCCGAAACAGTGGATACATGTTCACTAAAATGAGCATATCTAGAGCAAACGGAATCGAAATCACGCAAACTCAGATCCTACGGTTTCCTTATTTAATGGGGAATAAAATCCAAATATTATTTTCGTGTTTAAACAATTTAAACAGTGCCGAAAATAATATCAAAACAGAGATGCGAAAATGAAATGCCAGAAAACTTTCGCAAACCCTAATGAACCCAAGTCGTCCTCGGTTTATGGATCGTATCCAAAAACACCGACCTAAGGCTCTGATACCACTTGAAGGATATGGTTAGATCCTCAAGCGCATCACGGAAGCGTGAGCGTCACATCGAATACGACGAAGAACGACTAGTCGCACTAGTTGTTCTATGCAGCGGAAATTAAAAAATTTTATGCGACGAAACCACATGATCCAAGAACACTTCTCGGATCGTTTCGTCTAAACCACAAACAAGTATTAGGTTTACCTCTTGAAGTGTGGTTGCGATGAAGTCTCTAAACGAAGAGACCTCCTGTCTCAAGTCCGATCCGACGGAGGAGACGCTTGCGAGCGCGGGGATGAACCGTGTGCTTCTCGCAATCCATGTTGATGATCCAAGCGGCGGATCTCCTGATCTCGACACACAAGATCCGATGTCTTCTTCACGAGCGGGGCGCACCGAAGGAGACGGAGATCCACGAGCAAACCATCGGGCAGCATAACGACGATGCCGCGGCAATGGAGAACCTCTCTAGGGCATCCATGGTGGACGACCACATGAGAGAGATGGAGAGAGGACGTGTAGAGAGAATGAGAGAGAGAGAGAAATTTTTTGCCTCAACTTATGTGTCAAGAAGAGCAATGGGGTGCCTCTCCTTTTATAGGGTTTTGGGATCCATGGATCTCAATCCATGTGTCAACACAAATCCAATGGTCCACATCAATTTGTGTTTCTTTCAATGGTCATGATTTGTTGCTAAAAACACAACAACAATTAATTTAATTTAAATTAAATATATGTTGATAAATCAACACAATTTAATTACAAAATTAAATCATCAATACATGGAGATAATGAAAGGAGAGAAAGCCTCCTTCCATGTGGAGAGGGGGGACGGCCTCCCTTTCCTAATGGGAGTGGTGGCCGTCCACCCTCCTCCATTAGGAAGGTGGCTATTTCACCTTTTATGTAATCTCCATTATTTGCAACAACTTTTGTTGCAAATTATTTCACAAAAATAAATCCAATTTATTTTGTGAACATTGCAATCATGCCATTGAAAAATTGTGAATCACATTCACAACCCAAAACAAAATGTAAATTACATTTTCAATTTGATGTCCAATGTGAATTCAATTCACATTAACATTTAATTAACAAATGTAAATTACAAATAGCTCTCTCTTATATATTATAAATCACATTTATAATATATATGACTAATATGGATATTGCTATCCACATTATTCATATCCATGATAATTAAATCATATTTAATCATCTTGGATCTCTATTCTCTTGTGTCCAAATAATATGAATCACATTCACATTATTTACATCTTTGATAATTAAATCTCATTTAGTTATCTAAGATAACTCTCTTTATAATATGAATCAAATTCATATTACTCATGATAATTAAATCACATTTAATTATCCATTTTCTCAATGCTCGGATACATAAATCAACAATAGAATTATCCATGAACTAATTCAAGGATAATGCGATTTCTCCGCAGATACTTGGAGATAAGGACAGGGCGATTGTATTGTTCCACGTATAGTGACATGGATATTGAGATCGTATCTCAAATCCAGATCGCGGGCCTCCCATAGATGCTTGATTAAATCAAGACCGTAAATCTAATCTTCTCATTGTATCCGAATCACATTCAGATCAACGTCCAATACTTGGACCAAGATCAGATCACTTCTCTACTGAGAGGAGTCACTAAAATCCAGACCCGTTTCATCACTCCCTAGGAATGGAAGCGTCATGGTTATACAATCGTTTATGATCACATCACCCTCAGGTATTCCCAATACCTGTACATCCTGCATACTGGAAGACTCAGACTAAACCCAAAGTATTCGATCAACTTTATACTGTCTACTTCATGGTTTTATCAGTAAGTTTCTCATTCGATCATTGGGAGTCGGTATCGATAATATACTTTCCAAAAGCATATATCATACCTAGGTCTTGATCATATACTTTCCAAAAGTATATATCAAACCTACAAATTCAGTCAAGCTTCCAAAGCGAGACGATCGTGCGCACGGAATTTGATTCTTCCCAATATCTCATGAGTGAGCTCATGTCTTCCGGTTCAGTAACTGAACCTGTATGATCCCTTTGAGAGATCGTATTACTCATATGCCCTTATATGCACACCAGCGCGCCGGTGTGTAGACCTTGATTAGGTCATCAACCTATTGGTCTGCCAAATGTACATACTTAGACATATAGCTACACATCTGTCTCCGGTCAGAGGATGCGTGCCTATATCCTGACAGCATACGATATAGGACTTTGGTTATCTCGATCTCGTTAAGTCAACTCTTTGACCTAACTAATTTGACACCTCCGAATCTCTCTTCCTATGCAGAGGACCTGCATCAAGAGGTCGGTCAGATATCAGCCTTCAGAGATAAGGATTGCCATCTCCTACTCAGGCTGGAGATCATCTCTTAACAATCATCTGACGGTGCTTGATGAGTCCTCAATCTAACTCTTTAGATATTCATTCAAGCACCAGCCTCTATGATTCAATAGTTGAATCAACAGCTGTATGATCATCAAGATGGCCATGGTACATAACCCTAATTGTACTAAGGGACCTATTATGCAAATTATGTATTCTTCATTTCAGATTAAGGAGTGAATTGCAATAACATTTATTGCATAATGGCTCGCCGTGGGCTCGCATTTCCAACAGATTCATGACAGGGGGTGAAGTGAGGTTCCATGCGAGCGGGGAGAGCGAGGAACCGAAGCTCGATCTCCGGTGATCGGAGATGAGGTAGGTCGGAGATGGTCAGAGGTGAAGAAGAAGGGTTTGGGCATCGGAGGTGGCGCGTGGAAAGGGGATGTGTGGCGGAGCTCTGAGAGTGGTTAATGGAGCAGGGGGTTGTTTGAGAGCAGCTAATAAATTCAGCAAAAATAAAGAAAATATACAAGAAGGATCAGAGGGACTTACCGGAGGTTGGGCAGAGCGGGGCCTGTGCTCGAGGTCATCGGATGACCTCGGGGTCATCGCTGGACTCCCCCGGCTACGGGGAGCAGCTTGGCGGAGGCGGAGCTCCGCAGGCCTGGCCTACCATGGCCAGGGGTTGACACCAGAGCAGACCTTCGTCTTCGCGCTCCCCGCCGCCCCCTCACTGTCACCGGGGGGCGGGGGCTTGCTGGGAGGACACCCACGTACAGGTGGACAAGGGCGAAAGAGGGAGATGGTGGTGTATTTGAAGAAAGAGTTCGGCGGTTGGAAAGGTGGAAAGCGTGGGTTTAGAGGGCGATATGGAATGAATGGAGAGGTTTCATGAGGTGTTGGAGAGTTCGCGAGATAGAGGGAAGAGTGGGGCACGTAGTGGGCCGGTGGGCGAGAGGAGAAGTGGTCGGAAGAGATGGAGAAAATAGGAAGGGCGAAGGGTCTGCGCGGAGTGGAGAACGTGGGAAGAGAGGGGGGTCTGGAGGTTGACGATGACTGTCGGCCGTTGGATCTGGAGATCCAACGGCTGACGATTAGGCGCTGAAGGACGGGTGCGATTGAATCCAAGATGCGGTGATCGAAGGGCGCTGAGTGCGCCACGTGTCAAGCTGAGGGATGCGCGCTAGCGGACGGTGTGGATGTTCTCCAGACTTTGATCGGATGGCTGGCACGCGCGATAGGAAGAAGCGGTTGAGATGGAAGATCGAGGCGCGATCGGAAGGCACCAGTCGCGCCACGTGGCACGCTCTGGTGAGAGCGCTCACGTGCGGTGCAGATTGAAGGCGGGGATGATCAGACGACCGAGGCAAAGGGGCGTGTGTGGAGAGCTTGGGACCGTTGGATCTCAGGAGGAGATCCGACGGCTGGAAGAGGAGGCGGAAGAGACAAGAGAGGCGGGCCACTTGGTGCCCTCTAGATGGGCCACGTGACCCAATCAGATTATTCATAGGATATTTTTGATTTTTGAGGGTTAATTTGGCCGAATTTGAGAAAACTTAAAACATGAAAGTTGTAGATCTTGACAAGAACTACAAGTTTCATGTTGACCAAAACTGGAAATGAGATCAAACAAAGACCCGAAATATTTTTAAGGGTATTTTTAAGACACCACGAATTTTTGTTTTGCCATTTTTTGTGGTTTTTAATTTATTAAGGACTCTGATAATTACAGGACATTAATTGGGTTTTATTGACACTAAGCTTAAGCAAGGGGGTTAATAATTGGAAATTGTGATGATGAAATCGAGTTTCATCACCTATCTAAAGGGATAGCACCTCAAAGAGTTGAGGAAGTGAATGCTAGAACTGCTTGCACCTGTGCATAAGTTACGAGAAGCTAAGTGTATAATAAATGTGTACAAAAGCCAGATATCTGCCATGCAGTGGGAACTAATCCTATTATGGAGGAAGAACACTTGATTGCAGTAATAACGATATCTTCAAAGATGACAAGGCTTCAGAGATGGTGATCTCTAAGTCTTATCTTCAAGAGCTTAAGACTTTATAGATAGAGATCTAAAAGGTCTTAACTGTGGATACCTTGAGAGATAGTGATCTCCCGGAATAAGGGTATTATGATAAGGATTATGGAAATACTGGTTATAATAATTATTAAGCAATAGTGTCAAGGACACTATAATTGCTTTGTCTAGGTTGAGTATTGGTTGCATTAGATGCAACATTCGCATTTGATGCGAGCACTGTTACTAGAGATATGCAAGTGCCGTAAAAGGACTTGGCGTAGTCTTGCGGGAACAGAGTGACTTATCAGCTTACCTAGCTATTTCTAAATAGCTTATGATTGTCACATGAGTGTGGGTTTAAATGATTAGCCCATTAATGGCTATTTGGGCTAGTAGGAGATTATTGGACATGTGAGCCCAAAGCGAGCCATTATGCAATAAATTTTATTGCACATATCATTCCCTGATCTGAAATGAAGAATAAATATTTGCATAAAAGGTCCCTCTATACAATTAGGGTTATGTAGCATGGCTATCTTAATGATCATACAGCTGTTGATTCAATAATTGAATCATAGAGGTTGATGCTTGGATGAATATCTAAAGGGTTAGATTGAGGACTCATCAAGCACCGTCAAATGACTGTTAAGATGTGATCTCCAGCCTGAGTAGGAGATGGCAATCCTTTCTTACATAGGTTGATATCTGATCGACATCTTGATGCAGGTCCTCTGCATGGGAATAGTGATTCGGAGGTGTCAGATTAGTTAGGTCAATGGGTTGACTTAACGAGATCGAGATAACCTAAGTCCTATGTTGAATGCTGTCACAGCATAGGCACGCATCCTCTGACCGGAGACAGATGTGTTGCTATATGTCTGAGTATGTACATTTGGCAGACCAATAGGTTGATGACCTAACCAAGGTCTATACACCGGTGCGCTGGTGTGCATATAAGGGCATATGAGTAATACGATCTCTCAAAGGGATCATACAGGTTCATTACTGAATCGAAAGACATGAGCTCACTCGTGAGATATTGGGAAGAATCAAATTCCGTGCACGGTCTTCTCGCTTTGGAAACTTTACTGAATTTGTAGGTTTGATATATACTTTTAGAAAGTATATGGTCAAGACCTAGGTATGATATATGCTTTTGGAAAGTATATGATCGATACCAAATCCCAATAATCAAATGAGAAACTTAGTGATCAAACCCTGAAGAAGACAGTGTAAAATTGATCTTGATCTTTGGGTTGACCATGGGTCTTCCAGTATGCAGGATGTACAGATATTGGGAATACCTGAGGGTGATGTGATCATAAACGATTGTATATCCATGACGCTTCCATTCCGAGGGAGTGATGAAACAGGTCTGGATTTTAGTGACTCCTTTCAGTAGAGACGCAATCCGATCTTAGTCCAAGTGTTGGACATTGGTCTGAATGAGATTCAGATGCAATGAGAAGATTAGATTTGCGGTCTTGATTTAATCAAGAATCTATGGGAGGTTCGTAAGATCTAGATTTGAGATAAGATCTCAACATCCAAGTCACTATACGTGGAACAATACAATCGCCATGTCCTTATCTCCAAGTATCTGCGGAGAAAGTACATTATTCTTGAAAGGGTTCAAGAATAATTCATTTGATGAAATTCATATCCAAGCAAGAAGGACTTGATGATTAAATGAGATTTAATTATCAAGCATAATGTGAATAAGATTCATATTGTGAGAATTATTATCTAAGATAATTAAATGGGATTTAATTATCAAGGATTAGAGAATGTGGATAATACTATCCATGATATATGTGTATTATAAATATGATTTATAATACATATATTGGAGAGAGAGAATCTATGTAAATAGCATTTGTTAATTAATAATGTGGATTGGATTCGCATTAATTAATTAATTAGAAATGTAATTTACAAATTAGTTTGGATTGTGAATTTGATTCATATAATTTTCAATGGCATAATTGAAATATTCACAAATTAATTTGGAATTAATTGGTGAATATTTTGTGATAATTGAGAGATAATGTAATATAATAAAAAGGAGAAATAAAACCACCAATTAAGGAGGCAATATTATCTCCATTTTATTATGATGATTAATCTCTCAACTAACTTATTTATGTTAAATTAAAAATGTGTTGATAATGTTGCAACATATATTTAATTTAATCATAAATAAATGTTGTTCGTTTTAACCAACAATAATTATAGCTATTGATTTTACACGGATCAAGCCTGGCCGTTGAATCTATGTGTCCCATGGACTGAGATCCATTGGATCCTAAACTAATATAAAAGGAGGACTAGGGTAGCCTTCTAAGGTACATCATCTAGAGTTGTAGAAGACTACTACTTTCTCTCTCTCTCATTCTCGACTAGGCTCTCTCTCAATCTCAAGTGGCCGTCCACTTTGTATATTGAGAAGGAGAGCATCTTGCCTTCGCCTTCGACGCTTGGTTTTTCGTCAAAGATTGCGGGAAGGACGCGACTCATCATCGTGCCCGCAAGTGCGTTCTTCGTGGGTCGAACTTGAGACAGGAGGATCTCTCGTTTGGGATCTCGCGATCACAACCACGCTTCATGAGGTATTCCTTATACTTTGTGGTTTGATGAAACGATCCGAGAAGTGTTCTTGTGATCATGTGGTTTCATCTTTAGTTTTAAAAAATTTTAATTTCTGCTGCATCTAGCATCTAGTGCGACTAGTTGCTCCGATTGCATACGATGCGATCACCACGATTTCGTGATGCGCTTAAGGATACTCAATATCCTTCACTTGATTCATGCGATCATTTGTTCTGGGGATGTCCATACTCTAAGGATTTATGGGCGGTTGTTTCTGCAGATTTGTGGCTGCCATCCTTTGCTGATGGGTCCAATATTTCTGAGATCTTGGACTGGGTTAAGACGATAAATAGCTATGATAAGGAACTGACCTTAAAGATTTTGGCTACTATCGCAGCATCTATTTGGTGGATTTGGAGGGAAAGAAACCGCCGTTAGGCTGAGGACTTGTCCATGACTGCTAGGACAACCGCCAATCAAATTGTGGACGATCTCAAGATCATTTGCGGCTGATTCTCTCCATGAATACCTACTAGTGGGCACCCTATAATTACTGTCTAGAGAAACCTTATAATGATCTCCCTCCCTCATTTGTTGGATTTTTGTGAGGGGGGTTAATACTTCCTGTTCTCAAATCAATAAACTTACCTTTCAAAAAAATTGCAATGGATTAAAATAAGCTAACAACGACCGCCCCCACAGCCGCCAGTCTCATCACGTGCCTCGTCGCCCCTATCCAGCCGCCCCCACAGCACCGCCAGCGCCGCCGCCACCACCATCCTCCCTCCATACATAAAACGCCCCTCACCCATACCATGTCACGCCCATCAAATGGCTTCCCCCGCCACCGCCTCTCCTCCCCGCAAGCTCGGCGGCCCTGGCCAACCATGGTCAGATCTCGAGACCGCCCACCTCATCTCCGCCTACGCTGACAAGTGGTACTCCCTCAAGCGCGGTCCCCTCAAAGCCCATCAGTGGGAGGATGTCGCTTCCGCCTTGGCCGCCCGCTGCGGCCTCCGTATTCCCAACAAGAACGGCACGCAGTGCCGCCACAAGATGGAAAAGCTCCGCAAGCGGTACCGCGCCGAAAGGAAGCTCCCCGATCCCTCCCGCTGGCCCCATTTCCACCTTATTGACCGCATGGAGACCGGGCCCCTCCCCGTCTCCGCCCGCCCTTTCCCCGCGGGGGACGGTAACCCCTCTGACGGGGACGAGGTTAATAACTCGGATGGGGACGGCGACAACGACGAAGAAGAAGCTGAAGGTCCGGTAATTCTTGGTGAAACTGGTCGCATGATCAGGAATACTGCTGGATTGGGGAGACGCGAGAATTGGGGTTCTTACAATCATCCAAATTTATCTGCGAGGGATGGAGTGGGAGTGGTGGTGACTGAGCTTGCGAGGTTGCTGATGCGATTCACGGACCAGTTCGAGAGGATTGAGAAGAGGAGGATGGAGTTGATGGTGGAGCTGGAGAGGGACTGGATGGAGATGGAGAGTAGGAAGATGCAGATGGTGATGGAATCGCAGCAGTATCTTGTCAACGCCGTAGCTGCAGCTTCCGAGCATCCTGTGAAGAAGAAACGATCCTCGTAGTTCGGAGGAGATCGCAGGTTTTTCAAACTTTTCCCTTTGCCTTTGTTTTCTTTTGACCACTGATGGAATGCTTGCTGGTGTTATTTATTCGAGGCTCATAATTTTCCTACATGTTCCTGCCTCGTAAGGATTCTGCTGTCTTAGTTAATGGAGTTTCATGTGAGTGTTTGTTTTGTAGATCAAGGTTTTTTTTAGTACTGGTAACTCAGATGGATCTCGTTAGATACTGGTCTCTGAAATAAAAGTTTCCTTCTTTTATAGATTGTAGTTTGAATCATGCAACTGATTTCCATTTGATTCTTGATGTATTATGCTTGCAAAATAAGGTCATGTTCGTTTCTAGAATAAACACATGAATAAGGAGTCGTGTTTTTCCAAGAGTATGGCTATTCCTGTCACATTCCATTATTTCACTCTTATTTCTATCTTTCTTCCACTTTACCTACTTTTATTTTACCTTATTCTCCTTGTTCCTATTTTTTCAGCTGAACAAAGAGTATACTTTTATTCTCCTTATTTTCCATTCTTATTATTGCATATTCATGAACCGCAAACCGCCTAAGTGAATTTTGGCATTCCATATTTACTATACTTCTTGCCTTCCGGCCTTTTCTTGTTGAAATTGTATAAATGTGAAGCTACAAGAAGAAGATAATCTCGTTTGTCTTAAAAATTACATGGCAACACCAAAACAAAAAACTCTAAGAGTACGTTTGATATGCAGGCTAGGGCGGGTTGACTGGTAGAATGTAACTTATTTTTGTGTTTTAGTGTTTGGATAGTGGACTAAACTGTGAGTGTTGGTTGTGGATTTGTTATGATATGTTTGTATTGAAATTTGGAAAAGTGATTAGCTATTGTGATTTGATTGTATTAAAGGTTGGAAAAGTGAGTAGAAGTGGAGTAGTTTATGATTTGTATATGATATGATGGTATAATATATTATTTTTTGATGGAATTGATGAAAGAGATTTGAATTATTTAATGTATTAAAAAAGATAAAATGTTTACCCCACTACCGAACGGGTCTAACATTAGTTAGTTTTCCAACATCGGGCAATCTTCCAATTCCAACATTAAGTTGGGTAATATTTGGATGCGGGATTTTTTTTGCCTTTGTTCAGCTCTTAGCCGATTGAGATTCAGATTAAGAAAAAAAGGTCATATTAGCTTATTCTCTTCATTGGTTTTGTCGGAAAGGTATATGATGGCATGGATCAAATTGCATTATTGCATGGCTAGTTTTAGATGTCTTGCTGCATCATTTGTTATCATTTATTTTATTCCAACTCATATTGCATATCTGTTATAGATATACTGCAATCTTGTGTCTTTGGTGGACACTCTGGGTAAGCGTGCTCATTGAATAAGCAATTCAATGATAGATCACGAATCCGATCGATACTGAATTACTGAGTATCTGTTGATATGAAGTCCGGGAAAACCTTTATCATGCAAGAGAATTGTGAAAAGGAAGAGCAAAAAACCTTTCCTGAGGTAGAACATTCTCAACGCAAACACAATCGTCCAAAAGACAAAAACATCCCTGCCTAGTCATAACATGTAGAGAAAAGCTGTCCATCCCCATGAAGAACAGAAAGAAGGTACCATCAAGGATGCCTACAAATTTTCGATGGAATATATATCCATCCACCCAATCTACACGTACTTTCTCCAGATCTCTGGAGCAAATCGAGTAGTGAAATAAATATGCCCAGTACACACAAGTGACATCCATCTCATTGAATAACCACACCATGGAAACTTTTATTTATTACCTATGAGCTCCATGGTATTTTCATGAAGACCTTTACTCTCACAGTATTTGAGAGTCCCAAATCAATATAAAGATTCTAGAAAGAAATATGTCATTTTGCAATTGTTTATAAAATGTGCAATGTAGCGTCTCTCTCTATGAAGAGGGTTAGAGTCCCCTCTTAGTAAGAAAGATTCCTACTTAGTGTCAAAGCGACTCACCACCTCTCGCTAGCTCCCACCTACACCACCTTCTATTGTAAGTGCCACCACTATTACCTCCCATCATTGCCTACCTCTCACTTTATCCCACTTCCCATCATTTCCAACCACTATTGTCCCCTCCAATCGTCGCCCACCTCCCACCAACATAAAACCTCCACATCTCATGATGCATATGTTGGACATGTGAGTTCCGGACGAGCCATTTCTGCAATACATGTTATTATAATCCTTTCATATCAATAAAAGTTTTTTATTTTCACTTCATGTCTGAGGTTAATGAATGCATGCACTTATAAGGCCCCTTCGTACAATTAGAGTTGTGTATCATGTCCATCTTGATAATCATACATGTGTTGATCTAATGGTTGGATCATAGAGATTGGCGTTGAGATGCTATCTAAAGAGTTAGATTGGGAACTTATCTAGCATCATTTAATTATTGTCAAGAGAAGATTTCCAACATCAGAAGGAGATGACAATCCTTACTCCAAAGGCTGATATTCGATCGATCTATTAATGTAGGTCCTCTACATAGAAAACGCGATTCGGAGGTATCGGATGTGTTAAGTCAAACAATTGACTTAGCAAGATCGAGATGGATAAGACTTACATTGTATATTGTCACGATATAGGCATACATCCTCTAATCGGAGATAGATGTATCTCTATTATTGGACTTGTAAGCCCTTGGTGACCTATTAATGCAATAGAAGTTATTGTTTTTTCATGTCAACCTGAAATGAAATGAATGACTGTGAATGCACTTTACTATTAAGATCCCTTTATACAATTAGGATTATGAACCATGACCATATTGAATACCATGCAACTGGGAGGACACATCTGATTCCAAACATGTGATATTTAATAAAAATCTCTATTCTGAGAAAGAGATGGCAATATTTCTCTAAAGACTGATTTCCAACCGACTTCTTGATGCATGTTATCTGTATAGGAATGTGGATTCAGAAGTGTTAGAATAATCAAGTCAAGGATTTGACTTGATGAGGACGGGATAAACTAAGACCTGAATCATAACCTTTGACCTGTAACAAATATACATCTACATATATGAATATATACATTTGACAGATCAATAAGTTGGTGACCTTGCCAAGATCCATATGTCGACGCGTTGGTATGCATATGAAATCATATGAGATGTATGAACCCTTAAAGGAATCATACACGTTCATAGTTGATGAATCGAGAGACAAAGCTTACTCATGAGATATTTTGGGGGGAAAATGAATTTCATGCATGGTCGTTTTGTTTATGAATAAGAGACGAATTCAAGATATTAGTATAGCTTTTGAAAATGAAACGATTAATGTTATCGTCGAATTATCAACTGAGAAATCTATTGATATATTCTAAAGAAGAGGATCAAACCACTGTTTGATCTTTGGATTTATCAAAGTCTTCCCGTATGAAAGAGCAATGAGTATTGAGAATGCTCAGGACTAAATCTATCGTAATAGATCGTCTACCATGCGACGTCCATTTCGAAAGCGATGAAACATGATGGATTTTAGTGGCTCCATTTTGCTAGATGATTTGTGATATAATTGGATTAAATCACAAATCATTTGGATCCAATTTTCAATTTCCAATTTGAATTTCAATGTTCAAATACTGAAAATAGAAATGATCATGGAAATGAAAGTATACAAGCTCCTTCAGCTCATTTTTAAGCTCCAAA
Source organism: Ottelia alismoides (assembly GCA_037367405.1). Classification (NCBI taxonomy): domain Eukaryota; kingdom Viridiplantae; phylum Streptophyta; class Magnoliopsida; order Alismatales; family Hydrocharitaceae; genus Ottelia; species Ottelia alismoides. The sequence continues at coordinate 798,146 of JAZKJV010001031.1, read as the reverse complement.
TGGTTCAGACTTTAATTAAAATTGTTCAAGGAAGCTGGATTCAGCTCACCGACACTTTTTCCAGATCATGGAAAGTGTGGTGCATTTCCTTGAGCTCGCTGAGAATGTAAAGTGTTTCATCTTAAGCTCAATATTTGTAGGTGATTGATTTTTTTCTAAAATGGTATAAACTCTGAAATTGGATTGATATCCAAATTTAAAGTCACTTTATAAGAGTCTTGAGAGACTCCATCTCTCACATGCATCTTCTCATTGCTCTGATCGACATTCTGATTCGTGGGAAGCAACATGATTCATTTTCACATCTACGAGAGATGCTTCTGCATATCAGACTTGATACGAAAGGTTTCTTTGTTTAGAAACTCATGCTTCAAAGGTAACCTTGATTTATCTCTTTTATTCATTGTGACTATTAGAAACTATTTTGGATATTGTTTCCTTAGGAAATATATTTATAAATAGGAATTTTTACCCGGCAGACCCTGTAATCTTTTGCAATTACCGCTACGACCTCTGAAACATCGTAATTCCTCCCCCGACCCTGTAAAGTTGCTAACTCTTACCCTACAGACCCTGTGGTTAAGGCCCGTTAATTGACCCGTTAAAATTAACCAGATTCCATTATATTCATTTATATTATACCCATTTTGTTTATTAAATTTACATGGAGTGCCACTCCACCATAGGAGGACCCCCGGTCGCTCCACCATCCAATATCGTGTTCTCCGATGGTGGGGTGGGAGCCTGGTGTTCACGTACGGGACGCTGAAGCAGAGCTTCTCCAACAACACCCTCCTGCAGGACCTCATCTTCACCGGAGACGCCTCGTATGTCGGCCCTTCCGTACCTCCCTCCCCTTCCCGCTGGTCTGCGGCCCCTTCTGCGTCCCTTTCCCCCTCAATCTCCCTGACCGCGGCCACAACGTCTTCGGCGAGCTCTACTCCGTCTCTCCACAGGCCCTCGCCTGCCTCGACGATTTTGAGGGCACCTCACACGGACACTACCAGTGCCTCCCCATCGCCCTCATCCGCACCGACGCCAACGCCGACGAGACGAAGGAGGTCGTCGAGGTCGAAGCCTACTACGCCCATAGCAGCTATGCCAAGGAGCTCTGGAAGAGAAACGGGGAGAGGGGGTATTGCGTCTACGCCGATGAGCTCTGGAAGAGCAGGGGATCGCAGAGAAAGAGGGATCACCATCGCCTCCGCCCTTATCTTGAACCCTTGCCCCCATCCCGAGCCATGTCGCCCCCGCCTCCGCCCCTATCCCCAGCCCTCCCACCATCCCGAGCCCTGCCGCCCCCGCCTCCGCCCCTATCCCCAGCCCTCCCACCATCCCGAGCCCTGCCGCCCCCGCCTCCGCCCCAACCCCGGCCCTCCCACCATCCCGAGCCCACCGCTGCAGGCTTTGGAGGGAGAACACTCGAGGAGGAAGGTCTCCACGGCGCCAGAGGCGAGGGCTTCAGTGGCGGAGGAGCCGGTTGGGCCAACGTCATCGGGCGGGGGAGGATGGGGTTACGGGAGGAGGAGGTGATGTGGCTACACGTGAGGGGGCATGGTGGAGGGGGTCCCTACACAGGGAGATTGAAGATCCACACCGTTGATCTTCTTGGGTTTGATTAACTCAAGTTTAACTCAAGTAATTGACTCCAATAAAGTTTAATTTAACGACAGGGTTTGTGGGGTAAGACAGAGCAAGTTTACACGGTCGAGGGAGGAATTACGATGTTTCAGAGGTCGTAGCGTTAATTGCAAAAGATTACAGGGTCTGCCGGGTAAAAATCCCTTATAAATACATAAATTATTTTGCTACATTTTCTAGTTCATACGATAAACTTACATTATTTTGGTAAAAAAAATGTTGAATATTATGTGTTTCTGTGATGCGTAGTAAACAGTTTTATTTGCTTCATTCAATTGGTATCAAAGCTTTAGTTTTGAGGATTTGGATTGCATCTATGTCCGATAAAAAATCAGCTAGATTATTTTGATTATCGGATACATTGTATTGCGATAGTTTAACGATTCAAATTATTCAACGACTTTCGAAGTTGCTACTATTCTCTCCTATTTTAAACATATTTTAGAAATATATATGAGGTTTAAAAGGTCTGAACTCATGCCCAAAAGATGCATCAATTTTTGAAAATATTCGGGAGAAGATTCAAATGTTAAAAACAATCACAAACTTCAATTTCGACCAAATACTGCAACAATAAAATATTGATTTTTAGCCACTATTTTTGGTTGTGATGGTCGTGCCTTGCAAATTCAAATCCGAAATCATTGTTTGTTTATTTTGGAAGTATGGAATAGAATGTCTTCTTATTTCATATTTTTCTTGATGAATTATGCACTTGAATTTTTACAATGCAATCAGAAATTGTGAAATGATCTGATTGATATCATGAATTGTGTAAATTGTTGCACTAGACATCTTTTGAAATTGAAATTGTTTTGATTCAATAAATTTTCTATAGTGTTACACTATGCATTTTGAGATTAACCAGGAGTTTTTGAATTCAAGAAGTGTCTAGATTATTGCACTAGATATTTTTGAGTAATTAAGCAGATTTATAAATTTTTAAAACTTTTGAGAGTTATTATATAGTATCATACGTGGTCGAAAGATCGATAAAACCTCCTTAATATAATATGTACCAATTGTGTTGTCTCGAATTTATTCAGAGAAAGTGTATAGATTGTAGATATGCTAATAGGTTACTTAATTGGTACCCTATACCGCATTTGCAGTGGAAACATTTCCTATTAACATTATATGTCCGATCGAACTGGATCTGTTTCAAGGAATGGTAACATAAACAGTCATGGCATATTTTAACAACTAAAATTGGAACATTAAATTGTACTAAGTGAAGGTGTAATACTATATGGTAACATCAAGTGTATAAAAGATCAAACCCTAATTGGGACCGCTTAAGTGTTGTTGTTTTAATCATATTAAAATTATGAGAAAATGCATGAATCCTAACTCTATGCCCTAGATTATCATGAGAATTTTATTCGAAATGATTAATCATTAATTTAAAATGATATAGACTAAATCATATGATGGCATCAATTGTCTCCCGTCATTGCGAAGGTCTTCGTCACTATGGGTTGTATTTTTGAAGACGTTAATGCGCAGTCAGCACTCCGGGATACAAATAACCATGTAACCAAGTTCTTCATTTCTTGAAAGAGATGAGCCATAATGATCCTAATGTTGTTCCTCATATTATTGAGATGGTATTGGATTACACATACATAAATTGATAGTTGCTTATTAACAGTCGGCTTAATTAACAACATGCTAACTCTATATATGTGTAGGGTGTGGGTGTTGAAGACCGGACTGAGAATACAAGTTGGACTTGTAAGGTGGAAAGAGTTTCCGCTTCTTTCATTGTAGTTGTATTTTCTCATATTATTAGGGTGCACTGAAAATGGAAAGGAGACTTTGATTTTGTCATGAAGCCTTTGGTTAGTCTGCCTCATGCTTTGAAAGCTTATAAGGGAAAGCATTTTAAAGTACAAAAATATGAGAAATCTTGATTTAAAAATAATAAAGTATTTAATCTCCTTAATCAAGATATTGAAGTATATTCTTTTTCATTTTATTTTAGATGAAATCTTCCAATTAGCGTAACAATCCACTTAAGATCAATCAGTTGACCGAATCAAATTATTCAGATTTGTTCTATAATTTGGGACTCGTACTTGAGACAAAATACATAATGTATATGCTCTCGTATGTGAAGTATGAGAATCCTCAGACAAATGATGCCAGTGAGTTCAACAAGAAGTGGGATGATGATCATTCGATTGCTCATTGCTACATTCTTGGATCATTGTCTAATATGCTTCATAAGCAACTTATAGATATTGAATTCGCTCATGACATCCTCCTGAATCTGAAGGAGATGTATGGAGATGTGAATCACACTTTTTTACATTAAATCCACTAAGGATATTATGAAGAAAGAATTTTCCTCTAGCAGTGCAAAGGTTGCACATGTTAAAGAGAAGTGCGAGAGGAAACATGGATCTCGAAAGAGTCCAGTCCAATAAAAATATCAAATTGTTGATCAATCTTCTAAAGCTTCAACACATCTAACACACATATAGATGGATGTCTACCATCACTACAATAAATTTGGATTCTGGAAGAGTAACCATTCAGAATATCTAAAGTTCATAGAAAGGATAAAAGTATAAACATTATCAAATAAGAAATCTACATTCATTATTGAAACCGCCTTACTTGTAGGACGAGAAAAAGGTCGGATTATTGATTCTTGTGCTTTTGTACATGTATGCAGTCAGTTGCACATGTTACAAGGCATCAAAAATCTTGATGAAGGGGAAATGGTCATCCAAATGGGATTTGATGCAGCTATTGTAGCGATCGTAATTGGGACGTAGACTTTCATTATCTAGCGAAAAAGTCCTAGATATTAGAGATTGCCTCTATGTATCGGATGTTAGAAGAAACTTACTATCCGTATCTAAACTGGTTAGACATTGATATATTCTGTAACAAATTTATCATAAATCTTTATGGTAATTTTATAGCAGATGTCTCTCTAATACCGTGTGGACTTTATGAATTAAACATGCATGAATGTGTCGTGAATGTTAATACTAGTACGAATAATAAAATCCCTAAACAATTAAAGTAGGATGTAGATCATTTAACTATGATCTTGCATCAAAGACGGGATAAATAGACTGTTAAAGGACATGCTTTTAGATTTTCTGAAAGTCTGGAATTTACCAACTTGAGAACATTTTATTCGCGAGAAAATGTATATGGCACCATTCTCTAGAAAAGGTGAACGATGCGAAGGTATATTAGACCTGATACATACTGATGTATGCGGTTTCTTTCGTATTGTGAATTGAAATGAACATCAATATTATGTGACCTTATTGATGACCATTTGCGATATGATTTTATCTTCTTGTTACATCACAAAGATGAAACTTTTGAAAATTTCAAAGAATTCATGGTTTTGGTTGAGAATCAGACAGGAAAGAAGATAAAATAGACTCGATCTGATCGAGGTGGCGAATAAATCTTAAGGAGAGATGGATTATTTCCAATCTCACTCCTCTAGATACTCCTCAACTTAACATAGTTTCGGGGAGATGCAAGAAAATCATGTTGGACATGGTAAGATCAATGATGAGTAAAGCAAACTTACCTCTCAGTTTCTAAGGACATGCAGTAGAGACTGCAGCTTATGTCCTAAACAAGATTCCATCTTGTTTAGGACAAAAAATCAGAAAACCATAAAAAATATAAAAATTTCGTAAAAAACTAAAAGCTAAAAATCCTTAAAAAATAAGAATTTGCATAAAAAGACTCCTTTTATTTCTTTGATTTTTCTTTGATTTGAATAACACTCGGGATTTGTAGCCTCCTTGAGTTTGATCTGGTACGCTATACAGGTAAATAAATTGCAAATTTATCTCTCCTTCTTACATTCCTCATTTTGTTTGCATTGAGTTTTGAATAATTAAATAATTTTTGTTTGAAGGAGATTTAGGGTTACTTCAAAAGTTTTATTTTCTTAATAAAATAAAAATACCTTATGTTCTTGATAAAAAAATATCCAAATTAAACAAATAATGATTTCACATTCGATTTTGCAAGTCACGACCATCGCACTTCAAAATAGAAAGCATTATATAACTTGGACTTCAAATTTGTTGCGACTTCAAATATTTCCAAAATATTAGGTTCAACTCCTGATTTTAATATATCAAATATCATTTCATCTATTTTGAGAGCTAAAATAAGAGAAAGGAATCACTCAAAACAATCAAGTCCTCCTCTAACTTCGCCTAAGGAGAAATCTAATATCTCAAGGTGAATCGCATGAAACTTTTTTTACACTGATTGGGGACTTGATTTATAACTTATTAATTAGTATTTTATAATTTTATATGACCCAAAACTGTAGCAAAAAATCAATATTTTCTAGATCCAATCTTGGTCGAAATCATAGTCTGCAATCACTTTTAACATCTGAATCTTCTCTTGAATGTCACCAACTGTTGGTATATTTTTTGGGAATGAGTCTAGATCTTATATATTTCGTATATATCCCAAAAAAACTAAAACTAGTGGAAAAGTGTAGCAACTTCGAAAGAAACCGAATCATTCGAATAATTAAAACTATCGCGAGACTATGTACCCGATGATCAAAACTAAACTGTAGTGACTTGAAATTTAGATAACCATCAAATTTCAAATTTTATACCATTTTTAGCGAATCATGATACACATAATTCTTGAGCTCACACTGAACAATTCACACTTTAAGTGAGCTCAACAAAACGCATTACACACTATATGAGCGGGAGTACGTATTAGTGAGCTGAATCTGATTTAACTTTAATCTTAATAGAAGAATGATATACAATTATTTGACTTCAATTATGATATGTAGATGTAGGATATGTCGTTATACTATTTGATCCCTTCTCTAGGGATTATAGATAGTCATACTATCAGTATATCAACTTCTTGCAATATTGGTATTCATCCTACTATTTTGATGTCATATGTGTGGAAGTCATAGAAGTATAGTCAACTCTTTGACTCTCCCTCTTACATGGATCACATCTATGCTTCCACTACGCTTCCTTTAATTGTTAAACAACAATTGTTTAAGATAAAAGACCTCTCTAATTGAACTTGTCCTCAAAGGACTTCAATCTAAGAATATTTCAATATTTATATTTGATTCACCACATTCATTGATGAATCACGTATTCATCATGCTTAAATTGGTCAATTAGGCTCTGTTCCCCAACATGCACAAGCATTTACTCATTAACAAAGCATCATTAGCATTCATACATATGTAAATAATATCTGCATTTCATCATGCATAATTGCATTAAAACCCCCAAGTGTAAATTAGCCCAAAAAGCCGCTAACTTCTCACGTTTGTAAATAATTCATCCTAACTCCGATTAACCCCAAACCACCTCCATTGTGTAGATATTACTAACTTCATTAAATATAAAATACAAAAAAAATTACTAACTCCAATAAGTGTCAAATAATCTCAAAGTCTAATTTCACATCTGATAGACTAAAATGAGTGTATCTCCCACATACAGTGTCCGATTTTGGTCTACTTACTTTTAAAGTACTCCATTTTCAAATACCTTCAAAACAAGACCAATTTCGTAAAATTCGGAGCTCATATGTGAAAGTTGGATTTTGGGCCTCTTTTGCGCATTTTAACTTTTTGCTATTTTTGACCTGAGCTTTTATGTACATAATTAACCCTTTTAATTTTATTCCTTCTTCATTGATGTTCTTTGATGAAAGTTTTATCAAGAAACCGAAAAATCTAAATCCAGATTAAAACTGAAATCAAAGAAACTGATTGAGTCCAAGTGGTTGTTGTGAGTCTGTACAAACATTGTGTGTTTCTTACTTCTATTTTATTCTCCTATTGTCTTATTTATTAAAAATCCAAAAAAATAGATTAGTGTGTAAATAATGTTCTTGTATTTTATAATAATTTTTCTATATTTTTGTCCTCACTAAATACACCAAAAAATTATAAAACTCCAAAAAGTCGGTTTTCTATACACATGGAAAAACCACCAAAAATTCCACTTCGCATAGGTGATCTCTTTTGCTCACGAGTCCTTCATGAAAGTTGTAGATCTCGTCGAGACGAACAACTTTGTGAAGGAAATTTTTCGATCCGAGATCTCCTTCTATTTCTTTTCTATTTTTCTTTAACTTTAAATTTTGAATTTTTTTGGGGCGCAACGGGCAGCCCTGGGCGTGCCACGTGGCACCCCACATGCTGCTCTCTCTCTCCTAGCGCATGTGCCACGCACGTGCCGCCTTCTCCTCCCGCGCGTACGTGCGCGGACGTGACCCGTCCCCTTCCCTTCCTCTGTTCATCTTCTCTAGCTGCAATGCCCCCCCCCATGCACAGTCGTTCCCCTCTCGCATTTACATCTCCACCATGCGCGGTCCCATGCCGTTATGCGCCTCGCCTCCATTCACTTCCCTCACGCGTAATCGATGCCCTCTCTCGCTCCTATAAGAACCAGCTCCATCGTCAAGCTCTGTATCCGCCATTTATGGAGATCTTCAAGCCCTCCGTCCTCCTTGGTGACAGCAAGTGACGACTGGTTCGCAGCGACACCCCCTCCGACGTGATCCAAGGGTACAACCTCGCACATCGACTGCCCCTTGCCCTCCACCGTCACCCACCGGCCTTGCACAGGTGGGAACCCCAACCCCCTTCCTTCCCTGCGCACGAGCCTCGTTTTTCCCTCTGCGCTTCACGCGCACGGGCCTCGATTCGGCCCCTCCGTTTTGCTTCTAACCCTTGCAGGTTCCCCAGCTGCTATTGCCTCCGCCCTCAGCCCGGCACGAGCTCTGATAGCCCACCACCTCGCAACCACCGCCTCTGCTACAGCTCAGCCGTGTGTCAGCCGAGCTCCTCCGCTCTCCGCCGATCGAGCTTCACTATCGCTCGCCTCGCACCAGAGCCCCCCCCCTCCCCTCCGCACGTCAGCCGACCACCGCGCCCATGCGCCTCAGCCACCTATGCGCAAGGCTCCGTCGTCCTCTCCGACTACTCCTGAGCATACGGCTCCAGCACCGACCGCCCTCGCGCCGTGTGCCGGCCGAGGTGCGGCATCGCGACACCACCGCCCCGCTCGCCTCCGCTCCTGGGTTGCGCCGTCCTTGATCGGACCGTGCATCCTTGTACATGTGCCGTTGGATCAGGAGCAGGCCTTGATCCAACGGCCACGGTTCTACCACGTGGCACATCCCCGAGTCATCTCCAAGCCTCGAGGCTCGGGGCATCCGAGCCTGAGCTCCGCCTCCGAGCCTCTGCCTCAATCATCGAACCTCCGCCACCTCGCCGAGCCTGAGGTCAGGCGCCCGTACCTCAGGTTCGGGTCCCCCGGCCTAAGGTTCCGCCTCCGAGCCTCCTACGCACGTGCTGAGCACATGCGCCCAGGGGCTAATTGCATTAGGGTCCCTCCGACTTTCATAAATCACAGATAAGCCCCTCTAGGGACCATTTTGAAAGAAAAACTTTATTTTAATTACACTTTAGTCCCTGAAATTTCATTTCATCATATCTTTTTCATCTGAACTCTGATTTCAGTATATAATATGTCATTTTGAAGCTATTTTCATGCTCTACCATTTAGTATAGCTTTGAACAGATCTGAGGTTGTTTATCGTTAATTATTATTTAAGGATCTCTGTTGACACATGCGGGCTTAATTTTTGACCTTCTACGCCACATTTCATTGAGAAAGTAATGATCTATTCTGCGGGGATTTATTTGATCTGATGGTTTTGAATTAATAATCGAGGATTTAATCTTTACAGGGGTAAAATCGATGATAAATTTATTTAATCCTATATTAATCTGACTGATCAACGATTAATTTTTAGAAGCAAATTAAAAGGAATTCTGACAAAATTACTTATGGATTAATCTCTTGGTCTGCAACTTGAAAACTAGTTTCCTGAATCTCTTGCGATCTGAGATCTCACATTGAAGATATTGATTAATTTCATTTAGATTTAAATACCATAAGTCACAGATTCGAGTTTCATTTCTGTTTACTTTATTCGCATCACATCTTCACCTTTTGCATTGCATCTTCATTATTGCATTATACATTTCTCAACACAAAAATTAAGCAAACATTGATTAATTATTTAATTGGATTTAAAATCGTGCAACTAAGAATCTCTGTTCCCTGTGTTCGACCTTGGTAGACTTGCTAAGTAAAAATATTCCACAACATTCAAAGATTGTGGTTTTTGATCGACCAAAATTCGCCTCCTATACTACAATTATTGATTCTTAAAGAGGTGCATTTCACATTCATCAAATGGCACCATTGTCGGGGAACGACGAATTTTTAGGGTTTTATATCATTTTTGTAATTAATTTCTATAAAATTAATGTTTGTGTCAATCTTTATGCATTTTATTCTGCATTTCTCTCTTACGTCAGATACTAACCGCAACTTCTCTCTTTGCAGATAAACTTCTGGGAGCGGAATTTCGAGACTAAATCAAGGATCTGCAAGGAAGATTGAATTTTAATTTTGTGAGAGAGAACTTAGTCTAGGTTTAATTTTCTGCAGTATTCTCAGGTCCCTCTCTTTGAATCCTTGTAATATTATAGACTGAACTTTTCTGTGGTGTGTCGGGTCTGTTTCAACCCCTTCTGTGTGGTTGGGACCCAACTTGAGTGGAGTAGGACTTAGGCACGTATACGATCGTTTCTTTATTATTGATTGTGCTCGTAGTTCTTAGGCCACACTCTCACTAATATACGCACTATAGATCGTTCAACATTAGCCAAATTTTGCAATCAATTCTTCCTGCTAATAGAACTATCTGCTTAGGACGTTTTTCATCTGTTCATATCACTTAGTGTAATTTAAATTCCTTGTCTTGCATCCCACGTGAAGAACGCGAGGATTCATTGTAAGTCCTTCTCTTAAGCATGCATCATTGATTTACGTTTGCATCGGCTTTTCTGATTCTCCTTTCTCAAAGTTTTACAACTTAAGACTTAAAGGAACTGAGACTGTTCGTTAGGCGTGAATTTTTGTGCTCACATAAACTACAGCGATAACCTTAACTTAAAACTAGGACTGCTAATCAAGGCGACTGTAAATAAAACTGACATAAAATTAACCTGTATCTGGTGGAGAGAAATCCACTCATTGTTTGTAAGGACTAGAACGCACACTTTGGATAGAGCCAAAACTGAGAAATTTCACAGAGACTATTGTTTTTAAAAACAATTAGCTACTTTTCAGTGAGGGTCTCGGGTAGCCATTTTACAGTCTGACTTCCCTTAGCAGAGTGGGTGGTTTAGAGGACACTGCGGAAGGCTTTGTCCTCAAGTAACACAAGTAGCCGTTTGAACGATCCGTACTTACACCTATACTCGTTAAGAGTAGGTGCAACTAGTTGTACGAACTCGGGACAGTCTTTGTGAAATATTTCAGTACCTAACAGCTCCGCTTAATTATCAAGATTGTCTTGTCATTAAATTAAAATTGAAAAGATAAGCGACCGAACCCTGACGTACCTTCATCTGTTGAGTAGTGAACTTGAGAATTGGCTTGTGTTTGCTTTGTGTCTGCTTCCTCGTGAAGACTCTCTCGATCCTTCTTGTATTAGAGACATCATCTTTTCACTCCTCTGCTAAGGAATCTTTTATCCTTAGCGAAAACTCATTTAACTCTGACACTTAACACTGAATTCTTCCTTTCTGAAGGTGAATCACAATGCCTCCAAAGAGGAACCCTGGGGACGATGAGAACGACAATGACCCTATTCGGGCACTCTTGGCTAGGATAACCGCTGCTGAATAACACAATGAACAACTTAGGACACAGTTGGCAGTACTACAACAAGGAGAGGCTGCTATGGAAGACACATATCTCCGGAGATTGATGAAGACTATAATTGGTTGAGACATGTCCCCCCTAAGGATGCGTTCGAACACAAACCACATTTCCTTGCATTGTTGCCGAAGTTCGGAGGAAATAATCATGAAGAACCGTATATCTTCCTCCGTGACTTCGAGTTAGTCTGTGCTAAACTCTCCCACCCTAGGGTTAGCCAGGACTACATAAGGTTGAGAGTTGTCCCCTTCGCCTTGACTGATAAGGCGGCTTATTGGCTGAAAAATTTAGTGGAAATAGTCACTACATGGGCCACATTCAAGACTTTATTCTTAAAGAAATTCTACCCAATAAGTAGAATCAATCACATGAGGATCAAGCTCACGAGTTTCACCCAACACCCGAACGAACCATTCCACGAAACCTGGGAAAGATTCACAGACTTAGTACAGAAATGCTCAGGACATGGGATAAGTAAAATGATGCTGGTCCAAAGTCTTGTCAGCGGGCTGAACCCTGAGACTCAAGGGTTGGTAAGTGCATCTTGCGGAGGAAGCTACATGGGATGCCACGAGGACACCATCTACAAGGTGTTCGAGAGACTTGTTGAATCCAGCCGTGCACAAACCACCAGCCGGACTTACATAGCTGGCTCTAAAAAGATGGTGAATAATCTGATGACCGATCACAGTGCTGATATGGGAATAATAGTTGATAAGCTAACTATGGTCGAGCAGATTTATAAGAAGGTGGACGAGCTCCATAAATCATCTGATATGGAGAAATTAGCTAAATTGCCTAAGCAAATGGAGGAATTGGCTAATAGGGTATCCAGGATACCAACTCTGATTTCACCCCCAACATCCATACACCAAATTCATTACATTCAAGGTCAAGGGGTAGGGCAACAGAGCCATTGGGGTGGAGACCAAGTCTTGTCCCATCAAACTGAGGAAACCTCCTCCCAAACTGATTACGAGGAACCTCCACAAGTCATGGAGATAAACGGAGTTTGGTATAACCTGGAACCGATCAATCGCTCAGACCAAAACTCTACTCCGAACCCTCGTCCACCACAAGCACGGCTCACCTACCAGCCTCAACCTCAGCAGCGACAACAATCTCGCACGGGTTATCTGAACCCGCAACCTCAGCCACAGCAGAACCAATGCCAAGGCCAACAGGGCCAATATCAGCGACCTCAGGCCAGGCAGGGCCAAGGGTCCTCGTCTTCTTCTATATCTCCAGAACTCCAGCGAGTGCTAGATGAGCTTTATGACAAGAGAGTCGACATAAATCGACTTTCTCGTTGGAGAGATGAGGTGACTACACCCCAGACTGTGATTTTAGCTCAAGTCCAGACTAATCCAAATAACCTTGGACACAATCAGGTATTAATCTCTGACTATTCCGTACCTGAACTTGAGCCCTCATCAAATAATAATGCTTATCATATCTCTCTTAGGAACAGAAGGACCGTAATCATGCCTGATCAAGCACAGGAACCCGGTGTCATAACCCCAGTGTCCATCAATTCACATAATCTTGTTGGAATTGACAAAGGAAGACATGAGGAGGAGGAAGTCCCACCCACACCACCTGGAGAAAATGGAGCGTCGGAGTCTGAGTCTGACGAGGACACACCACAAAGTCATCTGCATCACCCTGCCATCAATTTCCCTGCTTTTAGTCAAAGTACTGTAAATAATTTCTCATTCAATAAAAGTGATGTTTTTTTATCACAACAAGTCCATTCCTTTCCCCCATATTACGGCAGGAAAGAAGAAAAACATAAAAATCCAAAAAAATGATGACGAGATGGCTCGCATCTGTAAGGAAAATATTAAGGTCACTCTGTCCCTAAACGAGATGATAGAAAGAGTCTCGGCTTTTCGAAAATACCTTAAGGTGAGATGCACACCAACAAAGGCAAGCAAACAGACTCCTAGCCGAACAAAGAAACACATACTCTCAGTTGCCACATCTCGTCTTATAAAAAATGAGCTGCCAAGGAAGAAAAGAGACATGGGTGCTCACTTTATCACTAGCCACATCAAGGAAATCAAGTTTGCAAGAACATTGTTAGACAATGGTTCATCCATCAATCTCATGCCCACAACCCTATTTGAGCATCTAAATCTAGGCCCTCTTAAGCAATTTGCAGTTGTACTTCAATTCGCAGATACATCAACAAAGAGACATAGGGGAGAGATTTGAAATGTTGTCATCAACATAGAGGGACAAAGCTACCCATTAGATTTCACAATACTTGACATGGATGTCCCTAGAAATTGGAAAGACTTCCAAATGATACTAGGGTGACCCTTCCTTAGGACCGTCGGAGCTATATTTGATTACACGTCTGGGAGAATCCAATTCGGAAAAGTGGAACTGAAAATGAAGCAAACTAGGTTTCAAAGACCTGACAATGAGTCGAGCACTGAGTCTGAAAAATCAGAAACTGAGATTGAATATACAATAGCAACAGTTGGGCCCTGGAGTCAAAACCCAACCGTTATGATAGACTCAACCTCATCTGAGGAGGAAATTCTTGATGACTTAGTCTGCCAGCTCATTCATGCATCTACCTATACTCTTGGAGACTCAGAGGCCCCTCTGGACCTGTCAGTCCATTCTCCTTATGGACAATCCCTGAGTAAGGTACACAGATCGGACGCGGCACTTGCCACACCGCATTCCATCATTAGCAATCCGATTCCAGAAACAACCACGATGGTGGCCGATATGGATACACTGCAAGCATCCATATCACAACAAGAAACATCGATGAGGGGACCAGATTCGAGAAACATCATTGACCTTCCTGAACTCAAACCATTGCCCCCTACACTTAAGTATGCCTTCCTTGCAGGAGAAAAGGGACGGTTTCCGGTCATTATCAATTTACATCTGACCGAAGAGCAGGAGATCCGCCTGCTTAATGTTTTGGAGAAAAACCGTAAGGCTATAGGCTGGAGATTGTCTGATCTCCCAGGGATAAACCCAGCCATGTGCTCACACCATATTTACCTGGAGGATAATGCTAAACCCTCCCGTGAATGCCAACGTAGATTGAATCCAAACTTACGGGAAGTGGTTAAGACTGAGATCGAAAAATGGTGTAAGGCTGGGTTCATATATCCCATCTCCGACTCCAAATGGGTGTCACATTTGCATATAGTCCCAAAAAAGTTAGAACTTCATATTATCACCAATGAGGAGGGAGAAGAGGTCATGACACGGGTACCCACGTCGTGGCGTGTCTGTGTGGATTACAGGTGCCTGAATGCCGCAACAAAGAAGGATCACTTTCCGCTGCCTTTTATTGATCTTATCTTGGAGAGATTGGCAGGGAGAGAATACTTTTGTTTCTTAGACGGGTATTCGGGCTACAATCAGGTAGCCATCGCCCCCGAGGACCAGGAAAAGACTACTTTTACATGTCCTTTTGGCACGTACGCATTCAAGCGAATGCCCTTTGCGCTTTGCAATGCCCCGGGCACCTTTCAGCGATGCATGATTGCAATTTTTGCCGACATGGTTGGGGATTTTCTGGAGGTCTTCATGGATGATTTCTCGGTCCATGGTGATTCATTCGATGATTGTCTAGCGCACCTGGATCGAGTCCTCCAAAAGTGTAGGGAAGTGAATCTGGCTCTCTTGGGAGAAAAGCCATTTCATGATGAAAGAGGGCATTGTATTGGGGCCTGTCATCTCCAAGAAAAGAATGGAGGTTGATCCTGCCAAAGTTGATGTGATCATGAAACTCGAGCCCCGCACAAATGTGAAATAATTACTGTCTTTTCTAGGGCATGTCGGATTTTACAGGAGATTTATCAAAGACTTTTCAAAAATTGCTCGATTGCTAACTAACCTCCTAGGGAAAGACATCGAATTCCTAGTAGATCATAAGTGTCTTGAAGCCTTCGAACTACTCAAGAGGAGGATCATTGAGACTCCCGTCCTACAAGCTCCCGATTGGTCTCTTCCCTTCGAGATCATGACAGACGCATCCGATTTCGATGTAAGGGTTGTGTTAGGACAACGAAAAAATGGAATCCCGTATGCTATTCACTACGCAAGCAAAATTTTGGACCCTGTTCAGAAAAATTACACAGTGACCGAAAAGGAAATACTTGCTGTAGTTTTTGCCTTGGAAAAATTTCGATCTATACTTCTAGGATCGAAGGTAACAGTTTACACAGACCACTCTGCCATTCGATATTTAATGGCCAAAAAGGACGTAAAAGCACGACTTCTGAGATGGATTCTACTGCTTCAAGAATTTGATTTGGAGATTAAAGACAAACCTGGTGTTAAGAATGTCGTGGCTGATCATTTATCATGGATCCAACATAACAAAATTCCAGAATCTGAATCCATCCATGAAACCTTCCCAGATGAGTCAATTTATGCTATTGACTCACTCCCATGGTATGCAGACACGATGAATTATCTTGTCACCAAGGAAGTTCCTCAAGGTTGGCCCAGAAACAAAATCGATCAACTCATATCTGAAGCGAGACACTATCATTGGGAGGATCCGTTCCTTTTCTTTGAAGAACCAGATTGCATATGGAGAAGATGTAATCCACAAGAGGAATACCAAAGTATCCTCAATCTATGTCACACCTTGGAGGCGAGAGGACATCAAGAGGACCGCTGAGAAGATTTTGCAATGTGGATTTTACTAGCCGACCTTGTTTAAAGATGCTTATAATTTTGTCAGGTCGTGCCCCATCTGTCAGAGAATGGGAGGAACCATTGGTTCCAAAGATGCCATGCCTATGCAGCCAGTGATCATCTGTGATGTATCCGATGCATGGGGTATTGACTTTATGGGCCCATTCCCTAATAGTCAAGGATTTGAATATATTCTTCTCGCGGTTGATTATTTATCTAGATGGGTGGAGGTTATCCCTACTCGAGCACCAGATAGCAAAACCGTTTGCAAATTTTGAAAGATAATATTATTTCGAGGTTTGGAATTCCAAAAGTTTTAATATCTGATGGGGGAAGCCACTTTGTCAACAAGGAGGTAAAGAAGTTGACTAAGGAATACGGCATCGAGCACCGTGTCGCTACTCCTTACCATCCACAATCCAATGGTATGGCCGAGGTGTCAAACAGGGAGGTTAAAGGAATTTTACATAAGCTCGTCCGCCCTGACAGGAAGAACCGGTCCCAACTACTGGACCAGGTTCTATGGGCCTACTGGACGGCTTATAAGACCCCATTGGGCACCTCTCCATTTAGAATGGTATATGGAAAGCCATGCCATTTGCCCGTAGAACTCGTGCATAAATCAGAATGGGCAATCAAAAAGATTAATTGGAACTATCACCAAGGAAAGAAGAACCGAGAGATAAATTTGAATGAACTATCTGAAATCCGAAATCATGCTTATGAAAACAACACCATTTACAAGGACAAAGTAAAGAGATGGCATGACAAGAACATTCGAATAAAGATCTTTGTCCCAGGGCAGAAAGTTTGGTTATTTAATGTAAAATTGAAAATTTTCCAAGGAAAATTGAAATCAAAATGGACGGGACCCTTCATTGTAAGAAAGGTACACAATAATCGTAGTGTTGAGATCTCAGAGACCGCAGATACCATGCAAATATCTATAGTCAACGGTCAGCTACTTAAGCATTTTGTGGAATCCAACGAGCAATTAGTACAAGTTGAACATCTAGAACCAACACTCTTTTGTATATCCATCTACCCTCTCTGGACCAATTTCATTGTGTATATTTCACTTCTTCTCTTTCTGTTTTGGCCCATCTATACTTAGTACGAGCTATGTCTTCACTTCACTTTGTGCCATGGGGACATAGCACAAGCTAAGTATAGGGGGTGTTTGTATATATTTTTACTACTTTATCCATAGCTCGTACTTTAATCTTTTTTATCAAACATTGGGGATGGGTACAAGTAGTGTATATTATGTGTATAATACCTATCATTAAAAAAACAACAAAAAAACTTTTTGCATAAAAAATCATCATCACTCATGGTCTTGCATTTCATCAAGCATTTAATACATTCCTTGGTTGTTATATTCATGACATATTCACCATCACTCAAGGTTTGAGGAGTTTGGAGGACACTTGATTTCTGAGATTTTGAGATTCTGAGTTAGCCAGCCTTAGTCATTAAGGTTTTTGAACTTAATTATCCACACTTCCCTAGTTTGAAAGATTTGAGCGCTATATTGCACTCTTCATCTCTACCCTCAAAGAATATGATCAGCACAATCACTTCCACAACTGCATGATTGATGAGATGAGTTGAGATATCACTTGAGGAACTAAGACTAGAGATTTGAGTTTAGATCCGAGCTAATGATGCTCGAGGATGGGATAAAGTTAATGAAGGCTTCAGAAAACCTGAATGTCAGCAAAATCCTAGCTAGTATGTGAACAAGTTCATATGCTATCTTTTTGGTATTGACCTAAGTGCTAGGGTATGTTGAAAATTAATAAAAATTGTTGATCAGTGTGTGTCAACTTTTGGTAAAAGCAGTGGAGCTAGCCAAGAAAATGAAATGTCAAAGAAAAACTCTATCATCCAAGTCAAATTACAAATGAGCTTCCACCTATGGCAAGCGCTCCCAAACATTTTTAAAGTGTCCACTTGGACCAAGCGCTAATTAGGATCAAGGAGTCGGGCTGACACCAAAAGAGGGTCTGCATCGTAAATGCTACAAGTCTGGGTGTCGAAGGTATCTTAGATACTCAAAAGAGACACACCTCGGTGTACTCCCAGAAAAACAAGTGCAGACGACTCCAACCCTCTTGACAGACACATTGGTCAACAAATCTAAAAATTTACATGTGTTGAGTAAAAAAGCACTCGAGAGACCCCTTGTTCTAATGAGAGGGAGAGAAAAATAGACACAATCATATGCCCTCCATCATCTGGTCGTCCATCGACACTTTCAAGACTGACAAACTAATGAGACGGTTGACTGAAGCAAGAATAGACGTATTCCCTAGTGTTGAGGATTAGGTCTAGAGGAGAGTCCCTTGGATTAGAACGTTGGGTGATGTCTATACTTGACTCTCATGAATGCAGTACACTAAAAATCATATCCTTATATTATATGTACAAACAGAGAGTCTAAAAATTAGAAAAGTTGGATTCCTTTTGATTAAAGCATGGTTGAGCCCAGAATTTTAGGATCACTCATATTAAGGGTCTTTTATGAATTGAGCCTTGAAAATTCACATGCACAGTCAGGGATGTATTCAACTAAGGCATTCATTCATTGATGCTCGGGGACGAGCATGGTTTAAGTATAGGGGTATGATGAGTCACGTATTCATCATACTAAAATTGGTCAATTAGGCTCTGTTCCCCAACATGCGCAGGCATTTACTCATTAACAAAGCATCATTAGCATTCATACATATGTAAATAATATCTGCATTTCATCATGCATAATTGCATTAAAAACCCCAAGTGTAAATTAGCCCAAAAAACCGCTAACTTCTCACATTTGTAAATAATTCATCCTAACTTCGATTAATCCCAAACCACCTCCATTGTGTAGATATTACTAACTTCAATAAATATAAAATATAAAAAAATTACTAACTCCGATAAGTGTCAAATAATCTCAAAGCCTAATTTCACACCTGACAGACTAAAATGAGAATATCTCCCACATACAGTGTCCGATTTTGGTCTACTCACTTTTAAAGTACTCCATTTTCAAATACCTTCAAAACAAGACCAATTTTGTAAAATTCGGAGCTCATTTGTGAAAGTTGGGTTTTGGGCCTCTTTTGCGTATTTTGACTTTTTGCTATTTTTGACCTGAGTTTTTATGTACGTAATTAACCATTTTAATTTTATTCCTTCTTCATTGATGTTCTTTGATGAATATTTTATTAAGCAACCCAAAAATATAAATCCAGATTAAAACTGAAATCAAAGAAACTGACTGAGTCCAAGTGTCCGTTGTGAGTTTGTACAAACATTGTGTGTTTCTTACTTCTATTTTATTCTCCTATTGACTTATTTATTAAAAATCCAAAAAAATAGATTAGTGTGTAAATAATTTTTTGTATTTTATAATAATTTTTCTATAATTTTTTTCCTCTCTAAAAACACCAAAAAATTATAAAACTCTAAAAAGTCAGTTTTCTATACACATGGAAAAACCACCAAAAATTCCACTTCGCATAGGTGACCTCTTTTGCTCACGAGTCCCTCATGAAAGTTGTAGATCTCGTCGAGACGAACAACTTTTGTGAAGCTAATTTTTCGATCTGAGGTCTCCTTCTATTTCTTTTATATTTTTCTTTAACTTTAAATTTTGAAATTTTTTTTGGGGCGCCACGTGGCAGCCCCTGGGCATGCCACGTGGCACCCCACCTGCTGCTCTCACTCTCTCTCTCCTAGCGCATGTGCCACGCACGTACCGCCTTCTCCTCCCGCACGCACATGCGCGGCACGTGACCCGCCCCCTCCCCTTCCTCTGTTCATCTTCTCCAGCTACGACGCCCACCCCCGCCATGCACAGTCGTTCCCCTCTCGCCTTTACATCTCCACCATGTGCGGTGCCCTGCCGTTATGCGCGCCGCCTCCATTCACTTCCCTCGCGCGTAACCGATGCCCTCTCTCGCTCCTATAAGAACCAGCTCCATCGTCAAGCTCCGTATGTGCCATTTCTGGAGATCTTCAAGACCTCCGTCCTCCTTGGTGACAGCAAGTGACGACTGGTTCGCGGCGACACCCCCTCTGGTGTGATCCAAGGGTACAGCCTCGCACATCGGTTGCCCCTTGCCCTCCACCGTCACCCACCGGCCTTGCACAGACGGGAACCCCAACCCCCTTCCTTTACTGCGTGCGAGCCTCGTTTTGCCCTATGTGCTTCGCGCGCACGGGCTTGATTCCGCCCCTCCTTTTTGCTTCTAACCCTTGCAGGTTCCCCAGCTGCTATCGCCTCCGCCCTCATCCCGGCACGAGCTCTGATAGCCCACCGCCTCGCAACCACCGCCTCTGCCACAACTCGGTCGTGTGTCGGCCGAGCTCCTTCGCTCTCCGTCGATAGAGCTTCACCGCTTCCCACCTCGCAACAGAGCCCCCCCCCCTCCGCACGTCAGCCGACCACCGCGCCCACGCGTCTCAGCCACATGTGCGCAAGGCTCCATCGTTCTCTCCGACTACTCTCGAGCATACGAGCTCCAGCGCTGGTCGCCTTCGTGCCGTGTGCCAGCCGAGGTGCGGCATCGCGGCACCACCGCCCCGCTTGCCCCCGCGTCTGGGTTGCGCCGCCCTTGTTCGGGCCGTGCATCCTTATAAAGGTGTCGTTGGATCAGGAGCAGGCCTTGATCCAACAGCCACGGTTCTACCACGTGACGTGTCCCCGAGTCATCTCCAAGCCTCGAGGCTCAGGGCATCCGAGCCAGAGCTCTGCCTCCGAGCCTCTGCCTCAGTCACCGAACCTCTGCCTCCTCGCCGAGCCTGAGGTCAGGCGCCCGTACCTCAGGTTCGGGTCCCCCAGCCTAAGGTTCCGCCTCCGAGCCTCCTGCGCATGCGTCCAGGGGCAAATTGCATCAGGGTCCTTCCGACTTTCAGAAATCACAGATAAGCCCCTCCAGGGATCATTTTGAAAGGAAAACTTTATTTTAATTACACTTTAGTCCCTGAAATTTCATTTTATCATATATTTTTCATCCGAACTCTTATTTAAGCATATAATATGTCAATGCTCTACCATTTAGCATAGCTTGTGAACAGATCTGAGGTCGTTTATCATTAATTATTATTTAAGGATCTCTGGTGGCACATGCAGGCTTAATTTTTGACCTTCTACGCCACATTTCATTGAGAAAGTAACGATCTATTCTGCAGGGATATATTTGAGGATCTGATGGTTTTCGATTAATATTCGAGGATTTAATCTTTACAAGGGCAAAATCGATGATAAATTTGTTTAATCCTAGATTAATCTGTCTGATCAACAATTAATTTTGAGGAGCAAATTAAAAGGAATTCTGACAAAATTACTTGTGGATTAATCTCTTGGTCTGCAACTTGAAAACTAGTTTCCTGAATCTCTTTCAATATGTGATCTTACATTGAAGATATTGATTAATTTCATTTAGATTTAAAAATCATAAGTCACATATTTGAGTTTCATTTCTGCCTACTTTATTCGCATCACATGTTCACCTTTTGCATTGCATTTTCATTATTGCATTGTACATTTCTCAACACAAAAATTAAGCAAACATTGATTAATTATTTAATTTGATTCAAAACTGTGCAACTAAGAATCTCTGTTCCCTGTGTTCGACCTTGGTAGACTTGCTAAGTAAAAATATTCCACAACATTCAAAGATTGTGATTTTTGATCGACCGAAATTCCATCCTATACTACAATTACCGATTCTTAAAGAGGTGAATTTCACGTTCATTATTCATACAATATGAATATCATATGAAATACTTTAGAGGATATAATAGAATGATGACACTTATCATATGCATCTTAACCCTTAAAGACTTTGGTTAAGGAATGTACTCAAATATTTTGAGTACATCATCTCTTATGGATCCACCATTCTACATAATTCAGGGGACCATGCCATTCATGATTAAATGTTAAGAGCGTATATGTTTGTCAAAACATTTCCTTCGATTTAGAAGGATCTTGCTAATTATGATCATCATCGACATGTTACTTCCAAAGAACACTCGATGAGAGATCAAGACCATAGAGACATACAAACCCTAGGTTATTGTCCCATTATCTATTTAATTATCAATCCTCATTAGAATGAGGAAACTTGCACACTGCAACCACATACACTATCTGTCCAACTACAAGTGCTACATCTTTATCATGGATTCATTGCATGATACTGGTTATGATTGAGTATAGTTTTGAGTGGGTTTAGTGAAGATTATCTGAAATAAGATAATTTGCATAATTGTATTTACTTTGATTAAGGTTAGTAATGTTTTAAATCAAAGTTGACGCAAAGTTTTGTTTTAAAGTGAGCTTTCAAAGCACGAGGTATACTAACCAAAGTACCTCAAGCGAGATCTGGGATCTCCCTTCCACTTTTGTCACACCTCAATAATATGATAAAATGCAACTTGGGTGAAGCAGGAACTCTTTCCACCTTGCAAGTCAAACTTGCATTTCCCAATTCGGTCTTTGACACCCGACCCCATGACCATTAATGTAATGTTGACCCATTGTCAATTGAATAAACCATCAGAAGGAATAGAACTCACTATGCACAATCCAAAGCTGTCATAATTATATGAAGAACAACACTAGGGGTCACTATGCATACAACCTTACTCTTCCGAGAAGGAAAGAACCTGATCCATGTGCACTTGTACGTTAGAGCTATGACTTCGCATAGGCATCTCTGCTATACAAATTGTACTAAGGGGTTTTATTGATCTTTCGACCGTATATGATACTACATATTAATCATTCAAAAATTTAAGAATTTTAAAATATTTTTAATTTCATTAACCTTTGAGTTATATCAAGCAAATAAGTTGTTTTGCTTGAAAGTGTTGAACTACAACTATTGTAATTTCAAGTTAGGGTTTGCCATGAAGTAATCATTCATTAAAAGCTGATGGTGGTAAAATATTTCTCTAAGAATATTAATCATCATCTATTAGAGAAAAATTCATAATTTTCATGATTTTTATTTAATGATAAACATATTAAATTAATGTTGTAATATGAGCTAATCATCTTCCGATACATCCTCACTAAATATCACATATCCAAGGCAAATGGAGTTGGAATAACGTGAAATAAATTCGATTTGTTTACTGGCTTGATTATTAACATTATTAATGTATTTTAACATGTTTCATGATAATAAACAATAACTAGAATTCGTCAAGTTATAGATCTGAAATTCACGTAGAACAACACACCGTGGGAACTTTTCGAATCTAAAACAATGGCCGATTGTTTCTGGAAAGCGAACCTTTTTGGGCTCATGTAAGACATTCTAAACATGATGTAGCATCCTTAAATTCATTCATAACATGCCAAAATAGTAGACATCATATATGCACAAATTTGATTCGAAACCACATCTATGTGTAAAACGACAAGTTCCCGCAAATCCAATATCCAAAATTTTGTTCCCTTAAGATTTGGATCATATCAAATATCGTTGACCAAGTCGTTGATAGCACTTGAAGGGATTATTAAAAAGACTTGTGCATCACGAAAGAATGGGAATCGTATTGCATATGATCTAGATTGAGTTGCCACACTAGTTGATGGGGCAATAGAATTTAAGAAAAAAATAAATGAAGCCACATGGCATGGGAACAATTCCCATGCCTTTTCATCAAGATCATATAAGTATTGTCTTACCTCTTGAAATGTGATTGCAATTTTGCAGTCTCTAAGCAAAAAGACATCATGTCTCAAGTTTGATTCGATGAGAGAGCACTTATGGGCACGTGGATGAGATGTGTGCTTCCCACAATCCAAGGCAACAATTCGAGCAGGGAATATCCTGATTTCATCTCATGAAATCCGATGCATTCTTAAAGAGCACAAAGCATTGAAGAAGAGGAAGATTCACGAGTAATTAATCTGATATCACGACGGTAGCGCATCGAAGATCGCTCTCTCAAAAAACCCTAAGTGGACAATCGAAGGGGGTTGAGAGAGAGGGATGATGTGTAGAGAGAGATTGCAAAAAATGCTTAAGCTTTAGTCAATTAATATGTGTAAAAGAATAATAGGGTTAGTTATTCTTTTATATATAATTGGATGATTAGGATGCACTAATAAGTATTTATCAATGGTTGAGATTAAATAACTTTACTTGTAATCCAAGTAAAATAGATTTTAGAATTAATAAACCACTTGTTAATTCATTGATCAAAATTTTAGTCTCAAAATAAATCTCATTCTCATGAATAAAGAAGAAATAGGAGAGCTACCTCCAAGAATAAGGAAAGGAGAAAGCCTCCTTATCATTAGGAGGGTGGACGTCCACCGTGAGATTTAGGGAGAGGTTTTCTCTCTCTGATCTCTTTTAATGTATTCTCATTGTATTAAATCTTTATTCATAGAATTATTTATCAATTAATGTCTCTAAATAATTTGCAAGTTATTTGTGATAATTATAAATAGATCATGAATATTTATGAATAATATTTATCCATCCAAAAGTAAATGCCAATCATATTTACATTTAATTGCTCAATTTAAATCCAATTCACATTAATATTTAAATTAAGAATCTCATTCATAATTAATTCTCTCCATGCTATTATGGATCACATCCGCATTATTCACAATTATTGTGGATAGTGATGTCCACGTTAATCACATCTATGATAATTATCCAATTTAATTATCCAAGATGTCTCTATACATGTCTAAATAATATGAATCATATCCATATTATTAATGACAAATAAATCCAATATAATCATCAATATTTCTCTTTATTTTTCAATGCTCAGATATCATCTAATGAAAATATTCTTGAACTCTTTAAAAGGATAGTATGCCTTCTCCCCAGATACTTGAAGATAAGGACATGGCAACCACATATTCCATGTATAGTGATTTGGATAGTGAGATCTAATCTCCCATCCAAATCAAGAAGACCTCTTTGAGATACATGATCAAGTCAAACATAATATCCAATCTTCTCATTACATATGAATCATATTCAAAATAGTGTTCAGGATTGGGATTAAGATTAGATAATTAGTTTAAAGAGTGGAGTCACTAAAATCCAAACATGTTTCATAACTCCCTCAGAATGTAAGCATTATGATTATACAATCTATTATGATCACATCACCCTCGAGTATTTCCAATACCCATCCATCTTGCATAATAGAAGACTATGATTAAACCCGAAGTTCTGAACTTATTGGAATTGTCTTTTTTAAGATTTTATCGTTAAATTTCTCATTCGATTATTGAGAATTGGTATTGATCATATGCTTTCCAAAAGCATATATCATACGTTCAAATTTATCTTTTTTCTAAAACAAGACGACCAATGTTAGAATTTCGTTTATCCTAATATCTCATGAATGAGCTCAAGTCTTCTCATTCAGTAACGAACCTATATAATCCATTTAAGAGGTCGTATTACTCATATGTCCTTGTATGCACACCAGCTCACAGGTGTATAGACCTTAGTTAGGATCATCAACCTAACAACCTACCTAATGTACATACTTAGACATGTAGTAATACATCTGTCTCCAATCAGAGAATTTTGTGCCTATACATGACAGCATACGACATAGGTCGTGGTTAGCTCAATCTCGTTAAGTCAACTCTTTGACCTGACTCATCCAATACCTTCGAATCTCTATTCTTATGCAAATGGCATGCATCAAGAAATCAGTCAGATGTCAGGTTTTGGTGTAAGAATTGTCATCTCCCCTCTCAATTGGAGATCCCTTCTTGATAATCACTTGACGGTATGGTTGAGTCCTCAATCTAACTTTTTAGATATTCAACACTACACCAACTTCTATAATCCATCCTTTAGATCAACAGTTGTATGATATCAAGATGACCATGGTACATAATCCTAATTGCACAAAGGGACCTATTATGCAAATGTGTTATTCTTCATTTCAGATTATGGAATGATTTGCAATAATCTTTATTGCATAATGGCTCACCATGAGCTCACAAGTCCAACATATTGATGTTCACAACTTCATAAATTGAGGACATCCATATAGAACTTACCACATTGTAGAAAGAGTTGCGAGATGGAAAACAATAGAAGGGAATCTTTATCACAAACACGTATTGAACATCTTTAGCTCAAGTTTCATTTAGCAGCTCACAGATGCACTTGTTGTCCATAGACAAATCTGAAGGTAGAGAGAAATGGAGTTTTTAAAAAGTTAATTTCTTGTCTTCAATACGTGCACACATAAATCATGTTTATAACTTGCTACTATGAGGGACTCCTCAGAGCTTCAAGAAATACAACTTCTCGTGGATTATGTAGCACTTGAGGAATAAGCTGATTGTCATCATTTTAGAAGCACCATCATAATTGTCTTTAGTCTATGGATGGATACTTTTCTAAGTCATAATTATCTTCCAATAACTACAGCTTTCCTGAAGCAAAGATAAAGTATGCTTTTCTTTCTTTCCTCTATCGATATGGTTGAAGCTATGCCTTATTACAAGATGATCTTTCATGATGAAAGAATAAATTTTGGCAGTCCTAATAATTTCCGGTACTGTCTCATGAAAAGACACATATTTTGACTTGAAAAAGTCTCACAAGACCAAAGTAGCAACACCTTTCGAAGACGTATGATTCAACGTACCGCATGACTAAAGATAAGTCGTCTACATGTTCAACTATATTGTCGCGTTATGTCATGAACCACAAGTATCAGCAGATTAAAACATAATAAGATAAACATATGGTAAGTTAAGAAGGAATGATTTCATGAAACTAAACCATATCAAGTTATCTCTTAGTGGACCAAAACTTGCGAGAATGGTTTGAAGTATAAACAACCACGTATTTGATATGAATATCATGAAAAAAGCTCCACTTGATGAAAATGATCTTTTATGCACTTCCTTGTATATTTCATTCTTATTACAAGATTCATGAAAGAAATTAATATGCAACATATTAGGGAAAAATGAAATAAAACATGTATGGAAAACATAGGCACGTGATGCCAATTCTCATAATTACATGCATTGCACATTATCATAGGAAGGTTAGATTTTTTCATGCATGATCTCCGACACGTATTAGAATTATGCTCATGAAAAAAATTATGTATCTCGATTTTTGGCGAAGGTTATGGTTCTCCGTGCTTAGAGGATCGTACTGTGGATTCATCGAGGTATTCTTTTTGTGTGATTTATTGCATGAAAAAGGGCCATATCATTGTAATAGCTATTTTTTATTTGCAAATTTACCATTATTAGAATGGTAATGTTGGTACTCTTAATTATGAATGATTATTACGAAATTTACGATTAATATATTTTTGTTGTTTATTGATCAACCTAAAAGTTCCATTAACGGTTCCCACGTGCAACTGAATATTTTCCCAATTCTACGTATGGGTCGCTTTCAAATGTTAATTTGAATATTTTTTTGCACTAATAATTGGAAACTCATATCAAACATTAATTAATGAAATTTAAAGGAGTACATCTTAAAACTATATAACAATTAACCAGTGATCCCGCCGTGAATAGCAAAAGCAGCAGAAGGAATTCCATGGCGTAAACCCATAGAGTGGAACTTGATTACCGCTTATGCTTACTGACAGAGTCTATCGGCGTGTCCGGGACGTCGTAGATCTCTGTGATCTCCTCGCAGATTGCCTCTGCGTTCCCTTGGGGGTCGTACTGCTGCACCACCAGCACTGATGCCGTCGTCGAGAACTCCGATGATGCGAGGTAGCTCCCCACCGGTCCCAGCTCCGGCGTGTCGCTCCTCTCCAGCAGCGCCACCGTAGGTGACATCCTCCCAACCACGAAGAGGCTGCACCGCACCATTCCCTTCATTGCTGACATAATCTCCGTCTTACTACCGGCGGCGGTCTCCTGGTACTGGATGGTCGGGTTACTTGAGGCGATCTTCGCACGGAACTCGGCAATAAACTCCTCGTCTGTCGTCTCCTTGTTGGCAACGTCGACACGGACGTCTCTGGAGGTGGGGTTACTGGTGAAGCGGATGACAACGAGGGAAATGCCGGGGTGCTCAGCCATGCGGGAGGCATAGGAGAGCGCCTCGCGGTCGTCGGCGCCTCCAAAGAAGAGGACTGCGATGGTGTAGGAAACCTCCCTTGCGGAGACCTGTGCAGGGCCGCCGAGGCCGCGGTCGACGAGGATGCCGACGGAACAGGGGGCGTGGCGGAGAACCCTCTGATTTATATGGTGGTACGAGTTACCCAGCGACTCCAGGGAACCGTCCACCCTCTGGTACTTGTGGAAAGGAAGCACGATGATTGCTGCTCGTTTCTGGTGTGCCATGGTGACAATATCCTCGTGGATGGTATCCAATGGGGAGATGGCCGTCATCGGTCGGATGGAGACGCTGCTGAGCTGTCGGTACGCCTCGAAGGCGACTATGACGTGGTCTCGACCCTCGTTGGAGCGGAGCTTGTTCCAGAAAGGGAGGCCGTTCATGCGAGCCTTGTGCACCATGGAGATGGCGGAGGACCTCTCGGAGAACTCCATGAGGTGCATGGCATACACCACGACCCTTCGGCGGCGAGTGCCACGTGAAGACTCGATGAGGTTGATCATGGTGGGGATGTTGCGGCTGCTGTGGAAACAGGCCACCATCCTCAGCTCGCTCTCGAGATCGGCACGCGCAACAGTACGGTGCTTGTAAGGGGCGGCGCGACGGGCGGGCTTGTAGACGGCCATGACTATGGGAGTGGTTATGAAGGTTGTGAATAGTGCCATAAGGACCATGATCGCAAATGTCTCCTCGTTGAGGACTTTCCGGTCTTTCCCGATGTTAAGGACGATGAGCTCCACCAGACCTTTAGTATTCATGAGAAAGCCGAGGGTGACCGACTCCGCCAAGGGGATGCTCGCGAGCAAGGACACGCCAATGGTGCCGAAGATCTTGCCGAAACAGGCGGTGCAGATGACGAGGACCAGTAATCCCCAGGACTGACCGCCGCGTATGGTGGCCACGTTGGTCTTAAGACCGCTGGACACGAAGTAGAGCGGGAGTAAGAGGCTGGATACCAGGTCCTCTATCTTCTCTATGAGCGCCGGGGCGAAAGGCCCGTCCTTTGGGACGACCACGCCGACTATGAAAGCACCGAAAAGGGCATGAATGCCGATGGTATCGGTGACGAATCCGGCGGCAAGGACGATGGAAAGGGTGGCGCACACGTAGAGCTCCTTGACGGGCTCCCCCTCCGGGGAACGCCGAGCCATCCAAGCAAGAGCAGGGCGGATGACAAGGGCTGCAAAGGCGACGAAGGCAACACCCGTGAGGAGAACCCAGAGTGTGACGAGAGCGGAACCGTCACCCGAGAGGGCAATGGCGAGAGCGAGGAGGATCCACGCGGCAACGTCGTTGACGGCAGCTGCAGACATGGCCATGCGGCCGACATCTGTGGTGAGGAGCTTGAGCTCTGCAAGGATGCGGGCGAGGACTGGGAAAGCTGTGATGGAGAGTGCCACGCCCATGAAGACGAGGAAGGGGGCGGGGCGCGCTGCCTTGGCGATGGTACGGCGAAGGGCGAAGGAGGTGCCGATGCCGAGGACGAAGGGAAGGGAGATGCCCGCGAGGGCTATCAGGAGTGCCTTCTTCCCCGTGCGGCGGATTGCTCGGAGATCGAGCTCGAGCCCCACCAGGAAGAGGAAGAAGAGGAGGCCTATGTTGGCGAGCGTATCTAGCACCGTCATGCTCCTCTTCGGGAACACGTTGTCCAGGAACCGGTGGCTACGACCCAGCGCCGACGGACCCAACAGCACTCCTCCCTGAGAAAGCAACACCTCGTCCATCAGTCCGCTTCGTTTTGTTTAAGATTACAAAAAATTACTCTTCGTAGTTATGCAGATGAGTTACAATTGTAATTAGTGTACAGAGATAAACCATGAAAATAGAACAAATATAAGAAACAGACACGAAAGTAATAACGTGAAACAAAAATAACATGGTAGAAAATTTAGTAATATAATGGGACAGTTGCCTATGATAGATGATCCAATTTGCTGGATCCATCTAATTTTACTTGAGCTTATGCTTCCAAATTTAGGAGATCGGATCCGACTCCAAAAAGATATCCCTCCAAATAGCACCTTTTGCGCCTCCAATGTTATCCAAGAGGTCCCATGTGAGCATTTTCTATACATTATGAATTCAGGCTATTTTGCATGGAAGAATCGTGTCTCCTGCATCCAAGACAACGCAAAGGAGAACGTGACACCCAGTAGGTTTCCTTCAAACTTAAGATAAAACTCGAATGCTGAAAGGGGAGCGGATATCTGCTGCAACCCGGGAGTGTATCGAGCCGTTCGATCGAGATCGAGCGGTTCGCACGGTAAGGACTCACAAAACCCTTGATTTCGTGCGAACTGTTCGATCTTGATCGAACGGTTCGGATACACTCCCGGTTGCAGCAGATCCATGTTGCCCAACAGAGGATCCGCTTCCTGCTGAAAGAGCTCGCGGTCTCTTTAAATCCAACTTGGGAGACAAGCGAACTTTTTGTTTTTTTGCTTACGACATATCTAAATTCCTCATCATATCGATAGTCGTCTATAATTACAAAATGTATGACGATGAGTTGTCTTATTTATGATAAGAAATTACGTAAAGATTGATAGGAGATATGCAACAAGTTGCGCAGCCAATCTCTTTTGGATGACAAATTCAGTTCTGCGAAACACAACATCTATAGACTTAAGAACTATAACATTGCTTTGCATAATTTTTTTATGCTTTTGAAAAGCTCTACCGCTTAAATTGCCAAAAATCCAAAGAAATCAAATTCAAAGGGAGTGAATACACGTTGATTGTCAATACAAATCTTCTCATGTTTAACAACTTTAGCTGAAACAACTTTCTCTACAGCGTATCCTACAATAAAATCACTCCTTATCGGACTCATTATTGAAGAAACTCCAATCAAATCAACACATGCATGTTTTCCACTGACCCATCTAAATATTAAAACATTTGTTGGTATGAGGGTCAATCACCCCTCTTAAGAATCAGTCAGAAAATTCATAGGTGTTTCTTATTTGAAGTAACCTCTACATGTTTGAGTACATCATAAAGGGCATCCCTCACAAAATCAGATCTATATTTAAAACATGGGAGTTCATGACAATGAATTGCATGCTCTCCAAAAGTGTCTAGGTAGGATTTGTGGCATAGTGGACAAGCATTATCAAGTAAAAATAAAGGAACCATAAAGCAATACTTAAGAATAGTACGATATTCAATGGGTGACATATGCATTCCAAAAATCTCAAAATGACAAAAAGGAAATCTTAAGAATGATCGGCTTGTAAACAATGAAAAATTATTTTTTGTCTAGCAATCATGTCAAACTCAACTTCCATTTCTTTAATGATTTTGCTAAAAAAGGAATTCGCCAAATTGTTCTGAGTTTTAAGGAGGACAATATCCTTGTTAGCAAAATATGTAAGATGGAGGGCTAAAAGTGTGACACGTGTAGGCCCTCCAAAGCGTTTTTTATGTTCAAGTGTCTTGGCCACCTCCAATGTGTCTCCAATGATAGTCTCATCATCGAGATACCAAGCATGGAGAAGGAGTTTACAATTGTCTCTGATCTCATGAAAAAATGGGTGCAATGCCAAAGAAAAAAGAAGTGGACTTCAAGGATCACCTTTCTCCACTCCATTGATTGACCGTATATGATTTTCTCCAATATATAATATGACAGCTTGAGCGTAAATAAATTCCACCCATGAAAAAATAGATGAGCATCTCCTACTAACTTAATAGAGCATCAAATATCCATCTATCATGTTGAAAGCACTAGAGAAATCTACTGTAAGTACAGAGAGAGACATGTCACCAGAATGCATGACTGTTTGATAATTTTATTTTATTGTAATTTAATAGTTACATCACTTTATATAGTGCTCTTCTTTTCTAAGAGAACAATATTAAAAAAATCATCTATTTACTAAAAAAACGATTTAATGTAACCGACTCTACTTATAGTGCGAGAAGACTTCACTACTTTTTTATGTCCCTAAAATTATGAGGAATGCGTGTCCGTTAATAATCAAGAAAATAGAGTGTGAACGTGCGAGTTCCATCAACTATTTAAATTGTGGCCATCAATTCACGTCGGTATCATCTATCTGGAAAAGTCTACATATGTCAAAACTTATGGACACAACGAAGACTAAATGGAAACCTTGTTTTACAAATAATCAAGCGCAAAATTTGTGCGGTTGCCGACGTTCCTATTGAATTCCATGCATTAAATATTGACTGAGATATCAATAATGCTGGCAATATATTAAAAATAAGCAAGTTCGTACAAATCGAACTTTGACTTTCAGGAATTGGCATCACAAATCAGAGCCTATTATATTTAATAAAAGACTTGAAGTCAGTTAAGATCTTACTTGGAATCGTTGCAAATGTACTCGGTTAAAGAGTTTTTTAAATGAGGAAACCGAGAAGGGAAGAAAGATGCTACGTTGTCACAACAGAAGCCACAGAAATTCGGAGGTTCTTATATCACTATAGATATCATGCTTTATATCATTGTGTGTTCATAAATGATCCCAACTAAAAAGGAGAACCCAAACCATATAAAATCAATTTCATATTCATATTTAAGATAAATGTGCAATTATAAATCGTTTGATTATTCTAGAAAGAGGAATATGTCCCCGTTGTTGCTTGAATGTTTAGATTGTAATATTTGCTATATAAAATATGTTATGTTATTTTATAATCAAAGACACATGCCTTAGGTATTCCATATCTGGGCACAAGTTCATGCGATGCAGGAGCGGAACTAGTATATATTATGGGTGGTTATGGCCCACCATGATTATTACATATCACTTACAGAATGTATTAAGCTTTTAATACAACCCCTCCTTAATTGTATTATAATTAATGTTTTTTAAAAAATATTGTAGAATCATTGAATGATCTATAGAGTGATATGGCTATGAAGACAAGGGTTCTAATCTTATCTTCATCAATTTTACTTTCTTTTATATATTTTATCCAATTACTTCCAAACTATCAAAATAATTTGATATAAAATTATATTCAAATTTATATATCTCTCTGATTGTTTTAGTACTCCTTGTAAATAAAATAAATTTTATTGTTTCTTTTTAACCATGCACTTTTTTATTATAAAATTTTAATTGATAATTTAACCTTTTTAGGATGGATTTAGAGAGGCTTAAATTATTAGATTTATCCAATTTTAAAAATAGCCACTAAAAATACCAATCTATTTGAAATTCTAACATTAATAGTAGATTTAAATTCTACGTTTCATTTTAAAAATATTAATTCTATTTAAAAATATCATTTGAAAATACATAGAATTTTCTATTTTTGAACATACATAATAGTTGTATACTCGGTCATTCCTTGACGAAATTCCTGGTTCCGCTCCTGATCGCATGTATAATAATTTTATATTACAAATATCTTAGTACATAAAAAACTATCATTAAGGCATAAGGCAATCCCAGTCTTCTTTATTTGTCGCTCAATCCTTTACCTCTTAAGCCAAATTAAGTAGTCAAAATCAAAAAAAAAATCTCAACTG
The DNA here is from genome assembly GCA_037367405.1 of Ottelia alismoides. NCBI lineage: Eukaryota > Viridiplantae > Streptophyta > Magnoliopsida > Alismatales > Hydrocharitaceae > Ottelia > Ottelia alismoides. Next base: position 764,406 of record JAZKJV010001031.1, on the reverse strand, counting down.
TTGATATAAATATTTCCAGGATGGAAAGCATGATCCATCCATTGGAATATGGTCTACCACAAATAAATTTTAGCGGTTAATAATTGATACATATTATTTCTCTTTTCTATCGCAAGTGATGTAAGTTTAATCTCTCGAACTCGACCCAAATTCCCTACATGTGGAAAAAGGATCTACGAAAACGTAATCAAGTGGGGCACAAAAAGGCGACTCCGTCGTAGAAAGTTCATGTCTGGAAAGAGGAAAAAGCGTGAACAAGACAAAGTTTAACAACAAGACGCCGATTAGCAGGAACTGCAGCGGAATATATAGTAATTGTTGGAGCCGTTCGAACTTGATCGAACAGTTCGTACAATATTATATCTTTTTTAGACTTGTACCGTATAAAATTGTGCAAACCGTTCGATCAAGATCGCACGGTTCAAATGATTAAAGACACAGCACCACAGCAACCTCTCTATTAACAACGACCATGAAAGAAGGAAGACAAAGCGTAACCAACCAAACCCGTGTAAGGAGTTGGTTGTTTCATAAGGCCTATTTTTAGCGATATGTTGTGCCTGTTTTTAGCGATAAGTTAAACTGCATCGTATTGAACCAAACAAGCACAGGTCGGTCTCTTCCCTCGATAGATATACTTACGATGATCTCTGCGATGACGCGCGGCTGGCGGAGAGGCCGGAGGATCCATGCGATCCCCCTGGTGACGACAACCACCAGGCATATCTGCACGATTGCCAGAGGCAGCGCATAGTCCAGAGGATTCTCACCCTGCCACGCTCCGTTCGATGTCGCCTTCATCGGCGCAGGGCACGTTGTGACGTTGCCTGCAGCCATGATCCCCTGGAGCCAAACACCGGCGTTCCGATTATCAAATTGACAGTCGCAACGGGACTCGGGTCCGAACAAAAATCAAACAACACAGGCACGTTGAGTTGATGATGGCAATCTCTGCAAATTGGGTCTCAGGGGATCGGGTTCACCTCGTGGATTGGATCACGTCGTTTTCGATAGGACTGGGGGATTATGGGCAGGAGACTGGGGAAGGTGAGTCGCTGGCGATTGAGTTGGGAGCGCCGTGTGTGAGGTGTGGATTATTTATAGGCGGGAGTTGTGGAATCTTTTGGGATTTGACGTTTATCACCCTCTTTCATTGCGATAACTTTAGAGCCGAATCCCAACTGAAAACGAAGACCTTTTTCGCTGGATAATTGGCATGATTGTTAAATGCTACCTGAAAAATATCGAATGCATCCTCCGGTTCAACTTCTTTATGCAACTATCTACGAGATTTAAGGGATAAACATTTTCTGATTCTTTTTTTTCAAATTTAAATTTGGCTGAATAAAGAATTATATCTTCTCACGCTCCATCTACATGCTTACTCGTTATCTTTGAAAATGAATTGACTTCAAGATTGAGAGCTAATCGGCTACGTTAATTTCGTATTGTTGTAATACAGTCAATTATCAAATAATTAGACCCTCGATAACAAATATTTCAGTTAAGAGATCGAGGCTTAAATTTTTTTCCGATATGATCATGGTCGAATACAAGGACAGGAGCTTATTAGTCTACTTATGTTGAGATCAAATACCTAGGAGAAGATGTGTTTAGTGATATCAAGGTCAAGAATGCGACACAATAAGCATGCATGATTTTATGCAGCTTTAATAAATTAAAGTGGTCCATGAAGATTAATGAGTGTCGGCAGAGGTATGTGTGTGTTCATGTGAGTGGAATAGAGTGTATGCTTGAAGAATAAATTAAGAGAAATCAAGTAAAAACACAAGCTAATGGAACGAAGAAAACCTAAAGGTGGAGAAGCTCATCAAAAGGCGAAGGATTGCATGTGCTCGAAGCTTCAATTGCTTCGTGGGTCTTCGCTTGACAAGTTGATGAATCTCTATTTCTTCATCTTTATTCTATCATTTTAACCTTAAAAACCCTAGTAAATACGTGTAAATAGTCTTAATTCATGCATTTTATCAATCATGCACCATTGTGTAAATAGTGTATAAAATACAGTTTTTAAAGCCAAAATTATAGAATAAAGAAAAGAAAAGAAAAATAATAAAATATTGCAAATATTTTATAACCTGAAACCCCGAGACCTAAGCATCTCGATGACTGGGTCAACCAGGAATATAGTAGGGGGAGATAAGGGCCAAAATACAAATAAAAAATCCATGTTATTCTATTCATTTTCATTCAATTTTGGGACCTATTTTTAGTTCTACCTTTTATACTTAAAATAAAGAAACTTTGAACACAAAGATTGTAGATAATTAAATATAGAAAAATACAAAATTTATTTCATACAAAAATAATATATAGATAAAAAGATATGATCTAAATAAATTTCCAAAATCCCAACTTCCCAGACCCATATCTCTCAAATAAAAACTCAAAATATATCAAAATCACTTTTAATTATATAACTTTTAATAAGCTATTTAATGATGGTAGTTTCATATTTTTTGGAGTTACGGTTTGAAAGTTAGGTTTTGGACCCCTATTATATACTTATATCGATTAAAATATTCATTGTTTCTATATTCATTATTTTTATAATTTTATATTTTTATAATTTTGTAAATATTATTTATAATATTTATACATATTAAAACATGAATAAAAACATCAAGAAAACATAAAAATAAATTACTGTACAAAATACATAGATGAATTACCAATAAGTATACCAATATAGATAATACAACTATTTATATAATTGTAACTACCATATAAGAAAAATAAATCAAATATATATTTAAGTATATAAATTAAGTTATAAATATATAAAATAATAAACCATTTTAAAAATTAAAAATACAAAATAAAAATAAAACATTAAAACATATAGACAATTATACCTATATATAGCCTTTAAAAAGTAACTTGTAATTATAAAGCCCCGAAAAATAAATAAAAATCATAATAAATTTTTTCAGAAAATAATATTTATTTTATATAGCTAAAATTAATAAAAATCTTTTATTATTTTAAATTTCATGGATTTTCTAGTTGGTCCACGTGGACCAACCAGATTGATCCGTTGGTTGACCTCGGTCAACTCTCTGACCGAGGTCTACCCCCTGTTAGAAACGAGTTTTGTCTTGTTTTCTCATATTTTTAGAGGCTGGCTCTTGCACCATTTGATGTCGAGGTCTTCTTGATTTTTATCCCCTAATTTGTGATGATTCACGCCCGGAGCTTTCCTCAAGTTGTGAATCATCGATTCGCGTCATCTTCACCGATTTTAGAGTCCTCTCATCAACCCTGTACAAAAGCACCCCCAATTCTCCATTCAAACTTTGATCCCTCTTCCGCCTCCTAACCCTAGATCCGAGTCACAAATCATTATCCTGGTGACAGCAAGAGGTGACCCGTGCTCTTGGTGTGGTGATTGGCATCGAATCGAGGTCCGATCCATTGTTCTCCATCGCATTTTGCCGCTTCTCCGGCAGGGGGGGTTCTTTGCACCAGTAAGCTCATACATCTCTCCCTTTTGATGGTTCTTAGTATAATGGAACCCTTAGGAGTTGTTTCCCGCATCTAATTTTCGCGTCCATCGATCGATTTACCCTAAATCCCCTTATGCGTAGTTCATCGGAGTTGAACTCCGGTGAACCAGATCCGCCCCTTCCGCTTGTTTTCCCTGACTCAAAACCCCTCCAATCAGTACCACACCGCTTCCTCGACATTTGTCGATGCTCTGATCCCCTTGTTCTTGCACATAACAGGAGATCCGCGCTTCCTCCTTCACCGCTTGCCGGAGGAACTTCACCCCGACCACTTCCCATTACCAATCCCGCCTCTGGAGCTCGCCCGAGCTTTGCCATTTTTGGCCTGACTAACATTGTGCAGGTTCGGACCCTTAAAGAGCGAGTTTTACGTATTTTTGACCCTCGCTGGATTACCTGGAGCTCCTCACCTCCCTCAACCTCGTGGAGGAGCTTCGATGAGCCGAGAGGCCCCTTGACTTGTCCAACCAACAAAGGAACTGCCCGGGAAGCCTTCTGGACATTTTGGAGCGCTTTTGATCATCGGAGGATGGAGATCGAACTCAGAGAAGCTCGCCTCGCCGGGGCTGTTTCCTAGGTCTTCCTCTGCCTTTCGCTGCCACTGGATCTGGTCGGATCTTCCAGACGTCCTAGCTGCCATCAGATCTCATTGTCGCAACCGTTCGATCCGTCTAGGGGATCTAATCCTAGATGAGCATCCGTGAAGCATCATCGCGCGTCCATGACCCGATACGTGGATAAGTGGCTTCGCCCGCACCGTTGGACTGTGCCTCGTCTAGGTATTTAGCGCTTTTAACACAACGATTTTTGTATTTGCTAAATAGAACTCATCCTTTCATTTGACGTTCAAATAGTTTTGTAATATTTGTAGAAAGGCCCCTGAACTTTGTTGAATTACATTTCAGTCCAGACCACGTCACCTCACGTGATGCTTCACGTGAGGGGACATTTTGCGCATGGACCCCTACCGAATTTTTTTTGCAGTTATATATTTGTGGCAAATTTACAGTATGAGAATTACAATTAGGTCCTTGCCTACGTGGCTCATGTGTGCGAACACGTGAGTTGCGTATTTTGCGGGCAGACCCTTGGGTTTTTATGCAAATCTAATTTGTCATGTAATTTTGATATTACGTGTATTATTTTGGTGAAAATTGCACTATGGCCCTGATCTCTCTGATATTTAAAAAAAATCCCTTGCCAGTAGTGTAGTTTCTCTTTGTTGTATCTATTTGTTCCATGCATCTATAAACCTCTAAAAAATCCAAAAAAATAGCACTAGCTTCCTGTTGCACTGCACTTTAATGCCATATTTTGATTTTATATTTTTGAATCTTTTTATTATTTATAAAAAAATTAAAAAGAGTCATTTTTGTCCCTATTTGCATTAAAAAATACATAAAAATTACAAAACATTTTTTGAAAAATTCTCCTAAAAATATATTCTACTTATTATGTGTTTTTTTACTTCCATAGCAAAAATCACTAAAAATATAAAAGGAAACACATAAAAATTGCAAACCCCCTAAAACCTTTACAAAAGTATAAAAAATCCATAAAAAATCACAAAAATATAGTTTCTACCTCTAAATTTTCTCTATACTATTATCTATATATTAAAATTAACTAGGAGAATTTTTGACTATGTTTACTATTTTTCATCTCTATTTTTATTTCAGGTATTTATTTTATTCCCTGTTTTTAGTATCTTTGACTTTGAAAATTATATAAAAATTACCAAATTTCATAAAAAGTCACAAAAAATAGTAAAAAATTATCACAAAACCCAAAATATTTTATTTCCTTTATTCTAGCTATTTTACCTCTTTTTTATATACACTGTCTCTCTCTTACCTCTCTTGTATATACATCTTATATATAGCTTTATATATTTTTTAAAAGAAAAAGGAGATATAAAAAACATAAAATATAAAAAGAAAAAACAAAATCAGAAAATCAAAATCAAATAAAAAATATAAAATTAAAAACCCACAAAAAAGTTTAACTTGGCTAAGTGTTTGAGAAGATATTTGGTGTGTTGATATCGATCTTGCCTGCTCTACTCCTTTGGTTCATGTGTTCGACCCCTACTTGCTTGCCATTATACAATCTTAGTAGGGTATAATAAATTTTAACTCTTGCTTTTAATTGCTTAATTACTTGTGTGGGTTAATTGTTGAACAACGAGAGGATTTGAGTAGTCGCCTCAGCGACAGTGAACCATAATTGTCAGGTTATTACTTAGCAACTTCTATCTTATCGTTTTTCACGAGTTCGGCTAGAACTTGAAGCTCAAGCAACTTCAAAGGTTGTTGCGACTTGGCTGGGTTGCTAATGATCACGCCATAGGTACTTTCATCGTTTAAGTCTTTATGCAACATGTGCTGTCATCGGAAGGAGGTTGAAACTAGGGAAGTTTCTCTCAAAATGGGTAGATGATGGTGGAAGTTGGCGGAGGAGAGGATTTTTTCGGTGAAGGATGTGATTCCAGGTGGTTGTTTCAACAACCTCGAAGTTGGCAACGGTTAGAAAAAGTTGAATATGAGGGACCCATGTGAAATAAAAAAAGGACCAGCTTCAAAATGACACCTAAATCATGATCGAATGACATGTCAGTCGTCGTGACCCTAAGACAATACACCGAGGTTGATGGATCTTGCGATCTAATGACCTTGATTAAGTCTCTAGTGGGTGGATCTAAATCGTCTGATCCATCAGATCAAACGGCTCTAAATTTGAGCGGTAGGTCTTTAATGATTGGATATGTGGCATGAGACGGTTAGGCCACGTGGCCTAATCAAAAAATTAGAAAATGAAGAAAATCATGTAAAATAAATATAAAATAGTAAATGAAGTTAAATGAAAAAGTATGCAACATGAAAGTTATGTATGTTTTCAAGATCTACATCTTTCATGTAGAAGCTAAAGTCAAAATACATCATATGTCAATACTTAATATTTTTTCAAGTATTCTTAATAAATAAGAATATTTATTTTCTATGTTTTGTTTTTTTGGTATTTTTATATCATGAATAATATACAATTTATTACATACAATATTATACTAATTTTATAGAATTTTTATTAATGAGAAACACAAAAAATAAATAGAACATTAAACACATACACACATTTATATTAATTAGTCTTATTTAATTACAAGATGTTAGATATTAAAATGAATTAATTAGTTGTATATTAGTTGAAGAATTTAAGATAGAGGGTTAATTGGTAAGAATAAAGATGATGAATATGAGTTTCATCACCTCTCCCATACTTAAACTTTGCTCATCCTCAAGCAAATAAAGATTGAATGAAGTTAGTTGAATCCCTGATTGTGCACGTAAAATATAAGACCTAGCATTAGGATGTGAGTTTTATGTGGCTCTTAAACTCTAAGATCAACCAAGTCTTAGTCAAAAGGAACTCAACTTCCCTTATTATCAGACTCTCTTTATATATATATATATATATATAAGAGGTGTGACATTTAGTGTGGATTACATGCACAAGTGTAGAGCCAAAATTTCACCTGAGGTTCTAGTCTAAAAGATCTTCCATAGGACCTAACCTTCAACTCTAGGGAATAAATAAAGTCCCACTTCATTCGATCGTCTCTTTAGTTGTTAGATTGTAATATGCCAGATGGAATGGCCAAAGTATGGAGGATATAGGTTTGGGTCATTTATTTTCTCCTCAAAAGGGTATATAGATATCTCGAGTGTCTTATTAACATGTAAAGGATACGAGTAATCCTCAAGCGCATCACGGAAGCGTGTTGAGCGCATCTCATGCGATCGGGGCGACTAGTCGCACTAGTCGCTAGATGCAGCGGAAATTAAAATTTTTAAATCAAGTGATGAAACCACATGATCACAAGGGCATTTCTTGTATCGTTTCATCAAACCACAAAGTATTAGAAATACCTCCTGAAGCGTGGTTGCGATCACAAGATCTCTAAAGCAAGAGATCCTCCTGACTCAAGTCCGATCTACGAAGATGGCACTTAAGGGCGCGATGATGAGACGTGTTCCTCCCGCAATCCTCGATGAAGATCCAAGCTTTGAATCCCCTGAATTCGTCCAACGAAATCCGTCGATGGAGATCCACGAGCAATCGAAGCGACAGCGAACTGGCGTGGAGACAATTGCTTCTTCCCTCAAAGCACAAGATGGACGGCCACCTTAGAGAGAGAGATAGAGTAGGCGTGTACTCTTGTTTCTTTTTTTTCTTTTTTTTTTTTGAAGAGGCTAGGGTTGCCCTCTTTATATACTAGTTTGGAAGTCCATGGATCACAATCCATGGCACATACAAAATCAATGGTTAGATTGATATGTATATTAAATCAATGGCCATGATCAATGTTGTTCAAAAAAACAACAGCATATTAATTTATATTAAATTAAATATATGTTTCATTACCATAAACATAATTTAATTCAATAAATAAATCAACAAACACAAGATAATGAGATATTAATTAAAATAGGATAATAATCCTCCAAAATCATGGGGCGTCACCCATGACCAAGTCATGGGTGACGCCACCTCATGTTTTGGTGGATTATCTCCTCCTTTAAATTCATATCATTATCTCATATTTATCTTGCAACATTATCCACTAAATTAATTCAAATTAATTAGTATATATCTATTGCAAAATTATCCACTAAATTAATTCCCAATTAATTAGTGAATATTTCAATCATACCATTGAAAAATATGTGAATCACATTCACAGCCCAAACTAAATTGTAAATAGCATTTCTAATTAATTGCTTAATGTGAAACCAATTCACATTAACAATTAACAAATGTTATTTACAAAGGTTCTCTCTCTCTCTAATATATTATAAATCATATTTATAATATATACTCAGATATTATGGATAGCACTATCCACAATTTGAATTTCCTTGATAATCATATCCCATTTAATTATTTTGGATAATCATTCTCACGATATGAATCATATTCATATTATTCTTGATAATTAAATCCAATTTAATTATCAACATCTTGTTGCTTGGATATATATAATTCATCAAATGAACTATTCTTGAACTCCTTCAAGAATAATGTGCTTTCTTCGCAGATACTTGGAGATAAGGATAGGGCGATTGTATTGTTCCACGTATAGTGACTTGGATGTTGAGATCTCATCTCAAATCTAGATCTTGCGTACCTCCCACAAATGCTTGATTAAATCAAGACCGCAAATCTAATCTTTTCATTGCATCTGAATCTCATTCAGACCAATGTCCAACACTTGGACCAAGATCAGATTGCTTCTCTACTGAGAGGAGTCACTAAAATCCAGACATGTTTCATCACTCCCTCGGAATGGAAGCGGCATGGTTATACAATCGTTTTACAATCACATCACCCTCAGGTATTCCCAATACCTGTACATCCTACATACTAGAAGACCTATGATCAACCTGAAGATCAAGATCAATTTTACAGTCTTCTTCAGGGTTTGATCACCAAGTTTCTCAATCTTGGTCATTTGGGAATCGGTATCGATCACATGCTTTCCAAAGCATATATTATACCTTCAAATTCTTGTCATGCTTCCAAAGCACGACGACCATGCATGGAATTTGATCGGTCCCAATACCTCATGAGTGAGCTCATGTCTTCCGGTTCATAAGTGAACATGTATGATCCCTTTGAGAGATCGTATTACTCATATGCCCTTATATGCACAGCAGCGCGCCGGTGTATAGACCTTGGTTAGGTCATCAACCTATTGGTCTGCCAAATGTACACACTCAGACATATAGTAACACATCTGTCTCCGGTCAGAGGATATGTGCCTATGTTGTGACAGAATTCAACATAGGAATTAGGTTATCTTGATCTCGTTAAGTCAATCCATTGACCTAACTAATCTGACACCTCTGAATCACTATTCCCATGCAGAGGACCTGCATCAAGGGGTCGATCAGATATCAGTCTATGTAAGAAAGGATTGCCATCTCTTACTCAGGCTGGAGATCATCTCTTAATAATCATTTGACGGTGCTTGATGATTCCTCTACCTAACTCTTTAGATATTCATCCAAACACCAGCCTCTATGATTCATTTAATGAATCAACAGCTATATGATCATCAAGATGGCCATGGTACATAACCCTAATTGTACTGAGGGACCTTATAGTGCATTCATTCATTTAATTTCAGAAAGGGAGTGAAATATCAATAACTTTTATTGATAAACATATATATATTACAATAACATTTATTGTAAGAATGGTTCGCCCGGGGCTCACATGTCCAACAACATGCACTTGTATTTTTGGTATTAATTAGTATGTTTGTCTGAATGTTGAGTTGTCTGCACTTGTTTTCTGGGATACATTGGGGTATGTCGCTTTTGAGTATTTATCGTACCTTCAACACCTAAGATTGTATCACTAACGATGTAGAGCCCTTTTATTTTTCTCGTCCGACTTATATGGCCTAATTGATTTGGTCCTAATGGACACTTTGAGAAGTTTGGGTGCACTTGCGATTGATTTAATCTCTTTAAATGCTTCTTGGAATGGATGACATTTATTTTCTATATTTGTTTTTTCTTTCTTTTATTTTTGGCTAGCTCAATTACTTTTACAAGTTGGTGCACACTGATCAATAATTTTTATGATTTTACGTACACTGATAGTTAGGTTTAAATCAAGATAGTATAAGAACCTTGTTCTCATAATGGTTAAGATGCTGGCACTTAGGTTTCACGAAGCAATCTTCAATCTCATCCCATCCTTGAGCATCATTAAACCATGTCCAAACTTAAACATTTCATTCTACTTCCTCAAGTGAAATAACGACTCGTCACAAAGTCTATGCAATGGTGCAAGTGAAGTGTTGGTCATATTCTTTTGAGAATAGATATTCCACATGCAGCATATCATGTATATCTTTCAACCTAGGGAGTTTAAGTTATTAAGTCATAAGACCCCTAACTATCAAGAATTGTTAAACCTGAGTTAAATGTCACTCCAAATCGTGTATCCTGGATTATACAAGTCTTGTGTGATGTGAAAGTGGAACTGCTGCTATTTGGAGCTCATGGTTAAGAGTCAAGGTGGGGCTCCAGGTGTTGCTAAGTATCAGGGCCTACACAAAAAGGAAGCTCGACTTGAGATGAAGATCCTCAGCCAAGTAGTGAAGTTGCTGCGCACGGAAATGGATGGAATGAAGAGTCTCTGACGAACGGTGGAGGAGGAACCTTGACGGCTCAGGTTCGTGCAGGCTATGAGGTTAAGATGTGGGAGAAAGATGGATAAGTGAATGGGGAACGAGAGTGAGGTAATATGGGGACGAATTGCAGAGAAGATCACGATGAATCAGAGATGGAGCTGAAAGCTACAACCAACAAAATTCGCTAAATTACTCTAGATTAATGACTATTTACAGAAAGTAAAAGTTACACTAAGATGCTAGAATGAAAAGTAAGAAGAAAACTATATCTATCAGTTTGAACAAGTGTATTACTTGGAGCATAGGAAGGTCGGAGAGACTCCGATGAATCTTGGATCACGTCAACTCTATCCCTTTTCCATGCTGACACGAAGGGGAGGATAAAGTTGTCACCGACTTCCTACTACCGTTGAATCCTATTGGGATTACATGATTAAATTGGGGATCAAAAAGGCAAAAGAGATGGCTAGGATTATTTATTAAACAATGAAGGGGCGAAAGGAGCCAGCCGATTGTGTGGAGAACGAAGGGGGTAGGTGGAGTCTATGACGTTGGCGAGGTAGAGGGATGGTCGGTGATGAATCCATGATTCATTAACATTCTTTCTGCATTTTATCTTAATACCCTTAACAAATATATGTAAATATCCACTAATTTCCATCTTTGATCAAAACTACCATCTTGAATAAAAATGTACTTTTATGCATAAAAAATATGTAAATAATAAAAGAATAAAAATAAAGAAAAATAAAAAGAATGCAGATTGTAGATATGTATATATATATAATATGACGTATATAATATAAATATAGCTGCACGATATATTTATATAACCTAACCCCCAAGACCAAGTCAGCATGGATTGGTCGACAAACAAACAAGCAGGGGTATAATGAAAGAAAACCACAAAAGAATTATTTATTCACTTCATATATTGTTCACTATTTATCAAATAATTATCAAATCTTCATTGATTTTTAATTAATACATATGTATATATTTTTCACCAAACTCTTTTCCTAATTATTATTAGAAATATATAGAAAAATATAAAAATAAGTTAAAAATATTATCTTTTATATGTGCAAAGAAATCCAACTTTTATATCATCAAATTCCCAACTTCCCAACATCATGACTTTCTCATACAAACTCCAATTTCATTCTACTCACTTTAAAATTTATAAAATAACAGCATCTAATTAAAGAAGGTGATTTCACTAAAATCGGAGCCCATTTGCAAAAGGTCTTTTGGGACCTAATGACAACAGGGTTTCTGGGCTATTTATTTTATCTAGAATATATTTTTTATAGTTTCATTAATTTTATAATTTTTTATTATTTTAATGATCTTGTATTTCAACCATGATTTATTTTAAATTATTGTGACACTATTTAATATTTTAATTAAATCTGATACTCTAATTTATAGATGAATTTGACCTGAAGAGTATATATCCGTATTTACTAGTATATTTAAATTAATTTACTAAAGTCTGGAAAAATTCGTATAAAAATTATTTATAATAATATTAATCAATAAAATATAAAATTAATACATTATTTAAATTATTAAAAATACAAATTCTACCTATTAAGTATATTATATAAATATTTAACGATATTATATTTTTATCTCATTAAATATTTATTATTTATAAAAATAACATACATCATAAATTAGACAAGTAAATTATTTAAATATTTTATTTTTATACCTAATTTAATTAATGACATTTTCTATTTTATATCTAATTTATAAGATTAATTATTTTCAGCCTACCATGTGTAGACACGTGTCAGCATCTGGAGGCTTCTTCTCCAAGAACAACTTTGTTGCAGTTGCTGCAACCAGCCTTCTTCCAGGCTTTTCCCACGACCACCCTAACATCTTCACTCAACCCAAACTATCTATTCTCTAGACCTGACCACCTGCATACACACCTAACCTAAGATCTTACCAAACTTTCTTGAGATTTTCCTATAAAACCAACCAAAGTTCTAACATTCAAACTAACTTCTCTACTACAAATCCAACTGACCCAACTACCCATATTTCGAGCCTTGTATCTTCTTCCACAGGTGACAGAAGATAGGGCTTGAAGGCCGACGTGAAAGAAGGCTGATGGGAGAGTAGTGATAAACCCAAGAATCGAGCGGTCGTGTATTCCACACAAGGTGGGAACACAGTCGGTGTATTGACCACTCAAGATCTGGATTTAATCAACAATGAACCCACAACAATATTAATCAAGAAATGACAAACAAATGTGGAGTCAAATTTATTTTTTTAATTCTACAATAATGTGTATAGTGCAAGTATGTGTAGAGTGTCGAACTCAGGGAGCAAGGCAGGATAGATCAAGCAATGTGCAAAAATGTGAATGTGATTAAATGCCTACAATATGCAATTTTTTGTGGGTTTTTAATTTTATAATTTTTTTAATTTTTAATTTTGTATTTTGGTTTTTGATTTTCTGATTTTATACTTTCTTTTTATATTTTATATTTTTTTATTTTCTTTTTCTAGAATATATATATAATATAAGAAAAGAGGGAAAAAGGTTTTTATAAAAATAGGGAAAATGCTCAAAAATCAGAAAATAAATGTTTTTGGTCTTTTTATAATTTTTTTAATGTTTTTGTGATTTATGGTGGTTTTTCAGAATGTTTTTGGTAATTATAAAAGTCAAAATATAAGAAAACAGTGAATAAAGGTTCTGTCCAAAATTAAAATGGGAATGAAAAATAGTAAACAGTAACACAATTTTCCCAAATTAATTTTAAAGTAAAGACAATAAAATAGAGAAACTACAAGAACTAAATTTATATTTTTAGGATTTTTTAGATTTTTATGAAATTTTTAGGAGTTTTCTAATTTTTAAGGTTTTTGTTTTGAAATTTTTAATGATTTTTGTACTGACACTAAAAGATGATAAAACACACAAAACATAATTTTTTTGGAATTTTTCAAAACATTTTTATAATTTTTATGGATTTTCTAATGCAAACAGTGCTGAAAATGCATGTTTTTTATTTTTAATAAATATGAAAATGCAATAAAAATGCAATGCAAAAATATGGCGTGAATAAGGAAGCAAACAGGAGCCTATGCTATTTTCTTTGAGAATTTTTCGATTAAAATCAGGCACTAAATAAATAAGGAAAGCATACAAAACTACAAGGCCTAGCAGGGGTATAAGTGCAAATAAACAAACATCCAGGGGCCAAGTTGCAAATTTCACACAAAATATAATACTAAATATTGCATTTAACGGAACAAATACAAATAACCAACCCCGCGGGGGTATACCTGCAAAATACCCACCAGGGCGCGTGACGAGCACGCACTTGGAAAGGGCCTAGATGTTATATAAAAAACACTCGAGGGCTGACATGCAAATATTCCAAAAATATTACACGTGATGGAATAGTTTCTGGACTAGAACGAAATACGAAAACTCTGGGGGGGTCCCTTGCAAAATGCCCTTCTCCTCACGTGTACTAGTCATGTGAGGTGACGTGGCGAGGACCCAAATGCAAATGTAGAAAGTTCAGAGTCCTAAATATAATTATTACAAAACTTTTTAAATGGCAAAGGAAAGTTTAAGTTCTCTTTAATAAATACAAAAATGTGGGGGTGTAGGATGCAAAATACCCCTCGCGCGCGATCCAACGGCGGATGTGCGTCCACTTGACGCGTGGCGATGATCTGACGGCCGATGACGCTTCGCTTCGACGTCTGAGATTAGATCTCAGATCAAGATCTAACGGTGGAGGAGCTCGAATGATCTGACGGTCGACGTTCGAACTTTAGGCGCGGCTCGATCCGACGGTGGCGAAGCGCGGAGGAAGAACGGGGAAGAACGCCAACGAGGCGAACTTCCTCGAGCTCGATCTCGGTGCTTCGTCGCTCTTTGGGCTTCAAAATGGAGCAGGGACCTCCTGGTGGTCGTCACTATCTCTTGGGGGCTTCAAAATACCTCGGCGGTGGCCGAGGCTCGCTGGGGACATCGGCGGAGCTGGGAGGCTTCGTGCGTCTCCGGCGAGGGTCAAAATGATCTCCAGGTGTGTGTTTGGGCTCGTTGACCTGCGAGAAAAAGTGAGAGGGTCCAGGGCAAGTTGCCTGGACCCCGCGGAGGTGGAATAGCGGTGCGAAACGATGAAGAGGTGATCGGCCGGAGGAGCACTCCGGCGGTGTTGATGCGGGTGGTGATTTGATCGATAGAACTTGAAATTTTCTTGGGGCTTTTGATCCTAAAGATATGGCGAGTAAAATGCGAAAGAAAGTAAGGGGAATGGGGGCTGCCTCGACGGTGGATCATCGGAGGGAATGGTACCTCGACCACCGACGAAGGGGGAGGTTGTAGAGCCGCCTCGGGTGACGCTCGACCCACCTGAAGGGCTCAATAGGGAGCTATCACTTCCTGGAGCTTCGAGGCACGAAAGGGTAGCTAAACCTATGGGGTGAGGCATTCAAATTCAAAAGTGAAGTCGGGTGTGTGTTTTATGTGGTTTGACCCGACGACTTGGGTGCTTCAAAGATCGAGGGGGATTCACAATATCGATGATCCTCGGCCCAAGAAGATCATAGGGCGAGTAAGAGGGATGATAGAGGACCAAGTTTGCAGAAGGAATCCACTCGAAAGGATGAAAGAAACGTCCTCGAAAAATCCGCAAAAGCGGGGTCAAACGAGGCTCTGACACAGGCTACAGGTGGGAGGACGCCTAGTTGACCGGGGTCAACTAGGGTTTGCACCTGGTTTGTCCACGTGGACCAACCAGGAAAAATCCCTGGAAATAATTTTGTAAATTCAATTAAAAATAGAAAATGAACGAATTAAATTTTTGTTATTAAATGAAAAATGTTTATTATTTTACAAAGTATTTTATTCTGATTTTTAATTATTTTTATGAGGTACATTTTTACAAGTTCCCTTTTATAGCCTTTATAGGTATATAGCCTTTTATACCTATAAAGGCTATAAAAGGGAACTTGTAAAAATGTACCTCATAAAAATAATTAAAAATCAGAATAAAATACTTTGTAAAATAATAAATATTTTTCGTTTAATAACCAAAATTTAATTCGACCATTTTCTATTTTTAGTTGAATTTACAAAATCATTTTCAGGGATTTTTCCTGGTTGGTCCACGTGGACCAACCAGGTGCAAACCCTAGTTGACCCCGGTCAACTAGGCGTCCTCTCACTTGTAGCCTGTGTCAGAGCCTCATTTGACCCCGCTTTTGCGGATTTTTCGAGGACGTTTCTTTCATCCTTTCGAGTTGATTCCTTCTGCAAACTTGGTCCTCTGTCATCCCTCTTACTCTCCCTATGATCATCTTGGGTCGAGGATCATCGATATTGTGAATCCCCCTCGATTTTTTAAGCACCCAAGTCATCGGGTCAAACCACATAAAACACACACCCGACTTCACTTTTGAATTTGAACGACTCACCCCATAGGTTTAGCTCCCCTTTCGTGCCTCGAAGCTCCAGGACGGTGATAGCTCCTTGTTGAGCCCGTCAGGTGGATCGAGCGTCGCCTGAGGCGGCTCCACAACCTCCCCCTTCGCCGGCGGTCGAGGTACCATTCCCTCCAGTGATCCACCGTCGAGGCAGCCCCCATTTCCCTTACTTTCTTTCGCATTTTACTTGCCATATCTTTAGGATCAAAAGCCCCAAGAAAATTCAAGTTCTATCGATCAAATCACCACCCACATCAACACCGCCAGAGGGCTCCTCCGGCCGATCACCTCTTCGTCGTTTCGCATCGCTATTCCACCTCCGAAGGGTTCAGGCAACTTGTCCTGGACCCTCTCACTTTTTCTTGCAGGTCAACGAGCCCAAACGCACACCTGGAGGTCATTTTGACCCTCGCCGAAGATGCACGAAGCCTCCCAGCTCCGCCAACGTCCCCAGCGAGCCTCGGCCACCACCGAAGTCTTTTGAAGCCCCCAGGAGATAGTGACGACCACCAGGAGGCCCCTGCTCCATTTTGAAGCCCAAAGAGCGACGAAGCACCGAGATCGAGCTCGGGGAAGTTCGCCTCGTCGGCGTTCTTCCCCGTTCTTCCTCCGCGCTTCGCCACCGTCGGATCGAGCCGCGCCTCCAGTTCAAACGTCGATCGTCAGATCATTCGAGCTCCTCCACCGTCAGATCTCGATCTGAGATCCCATCTCAGACGTCGAAGCGAAGCGTCATCGACCGTCAGATCATCGCCACGTGTCAAGTGGACGCACATCCGCCGTTCGATCGCGCGCGAGGGGTATTTTGCATCCTACACCCCTGTATTTTTGTATTTATTAAAGAGAACTTAAACTTTCCTTTGCCGTTTAAAAAGTTTTGTAATAATTATATTTAGGACTCTAAACTTTCTACATTTGCACTTAGGTCCTCGCCACGTCACCTCACGTGACTAGTACACGTGAGGAGAAGGGCATTTTGCAAGGGACCCCCCAGAGTTTTCGTATTTCGTTCTAGTCCAGAAACTATTCCATCATGTGTAATATTTTTGGAATATTTGCATGTCAGCCCCCGGGTGTTTTTTATATTACATCTATGCCCTTTCCAGGCGCGTGCTCGTCACGTGCCCTGGTGGGTATTTTGCAGGTGTACCCCCGCGGGTTTGGTTATTTGTATTTGGTCCATTAAATGCAATATTCAGTATTATATTTTGTGTGAAATTTGCAACTTGGCCCCTGGATGTTTGTTTATTTGCACTTATACCCCTGCCATGCCTTATAGTTTTGTATGCTTTCCCTATTTATTTAGTACCTCATTTTAACTCAAAAAATTCTCAAAAAAATAGCATAGGCTCCTGTTTGCTTGCTTATTCACACCATATTTTCGCATTGCATTTTTATTGCATTTTCATATTTATTAAAAATAAAAAACATGCATTTTCAACACTGTTTGCATTAGAACATCCATAAAAATTATAAAAATGTTTTGAAAAAAATCCAAAAAATTATCTTTTGTGTGTTTTATCATCTTTTAATGTCAATACAAAAGTCATTAAAATTTTCAAAACAAAAACCTTAAAAATTAGAAAACTCCTAAAACCTTCATAGAAATCTAAAAAATTCTAGAAAAATCTTAAAAATAAAAACTCAGTTCTTGTAGTTTCTCTATTTTATTTTATTTATTTTAAAATTAATTTGGGAAAATTTTGTTACTGTTTACTATTTTTCATTCCCATTTTAATTTCGGCTAGAACTTTTATTCATTGTTTTCTTATATTTTGACTTTTAAAATTACCAAAAACATTCTGAAAAATCCCCAAAAATCACAAAAACGTTAAAAAAAATATAAAAAGACAAAAAACAATTTTTTTTCTGATTTTTGAGCATTTTCCCTATTTTTATAAATACCTTTTTCCCTCTTTTCTTATATTATATATATATATATTCTAGAAAAAGAAAATTTAAAAATATAAAATATAAAAAGAAAATATAAAATCAAAAACCAAAATACAAAATTAAAAATTAAAAAAAATATAAAATTAAAAACCCACAAAAAAATTGCATATTGTAGACATTTAATCACATTCACATTTTTGCACATTGCTTGATCTATCCTGCCTTGCTCCCTGAGTTCGACACTCTACACATACTTGCACTATACACATTATTGTAGAGTTAAAAAAAATAAATTTGACTCCACATTTGTTTGTCATTTCTTGATTAATATTGTTGTGGGTTCATTGTTGATTAAATCTGGATCTTGAGTGGTCAATACACCGACTGTGTTCCCGTCCTGTGTGGAATACACGATCGCTCGATTCTCGGGTTTATCAAGTGGTCTTGCATCACCGCTTTTGCATGTGTACAACTCCAACATCACTAACCGTCGAGATACCACCTGAAGTTCTTACAACTTTAACATCCCAAGTGACTGCATTCATCCATTTCTTAATCAAAATTCTTCTATTATTGTGCCACTATTATGATAGTTAATCATGTATCGTATCTCATCTAATCATACTTCTTTAATTCACCCACAAAACCATTGTTCAAATTGATCAATACACATCCAAATTGCCTTGTTTCAAACGTATCGTGGTTTTAGAACTGCAACCTTACCCTTTTTGGCCGATTTCTTGAGAAATCAAGCATTCAATCCTTCAATTATTGGTATTGTTCTAGAACACCAATCATCAACTGAAGGTCCATAATCTTTTTCACCAAGCAATTGAGTCGCGATTCATAAGATGTTGCACTTCAGTATCCTACCCGACATCCAAGTCTGTCGCCACCACCATCTCCGACTCCATTTCGCCGCAGGAGAGCTCATAGGGGGTAGGCGAACCCCTTCGGCCCTGTCACAGGAGCATTGAAGTCTACATCGCTGTTCATGGTCAGATTCAAAGGATTGTCGTCGTCGCTCCTGCTTTGGGGAAGAACATGGTTAAGAACACCAGATTCTACACTCTGATGATTCGTGTCCAGAAGCAACTATCTAAATCGACTTCCATGATCTAATCGTGGCCCTTCATTATTAGCCAGTAGAAAAATTGCATAGAAGTCCAGCAATGTTCCAGAATTCATCCGCACCTCCTAAGTTTCCAGATATTATATTTAGGTCCTCACATGGGGGCCTAAATGTATTAAAACTTGTTTTCTTTACAGCTTAGTCCCTGCCTGGGACCAAACTACAAATCTTTTCTTTTATTTTCTTTGCAGATCTATGTCTATACTGTGTAGATCATTTGAACACCTTTTTGACATCAATTTTTATAGATTTTTCTACAGTAATTACACAGATACCCTAGCGAGATTTTGTTACATTTTCGAGATTTTTCACTGTGTTTATTAGTTGTTTTGATTTCTCTAGCTTTACACTCGTTTTATGTTTTTTGAGTATTTTTTCGAGCCCGTCGCTCGAGCAATTTCTTTACTATATAGTATCACCTATATACTCTATACTCCATATACTATATTGTAGGTAAATTGTTTGAAAATTATCTTTTTTGAAAATTAAATAAAAAAGTGGAAAATAAAAAATAAAAAAACTTTCCAAAATGTAAAATCGATAAAAAAGAGTTTTCCCATTCCTTTGAGAAGAAATTAAAAATCACAAAATAACTTATCTTCTCAACTATCAAAGTATTAGCATTCTGCTTCCTCAAGTCCGACCCAGGGAAACTTACCTGGATAAATAAAATAGTATAGATAAAATAGGAAAGAGCCACTTCATTCACTTCTCTCTCTCCTTTTTTTATTAATTTTTATTTGATTAATCGAATTTTGTTTTTGCGATTCTCTAAACCTACATTTCTTCTAATCATAGGCAAAACTCGATTATCAAAATGGCATTGTTGCCGGGAAAGCGTTAGCCATATTTTGATTTTGATCATATTGTTTTTTTTTGTGATCTTTCTTTTTTCTCATTTTCTCGGGTTTTCTCAAGTCTTCTTTATTTTTTTCTCATTTTTCTTTTGATTTTCACGATTTTTTTGAATTTACTCAAATTTTCTTAATTTTCTTGATCATTGATGGCTTTTTCGAGTTTTATTAGTCTTCTTGATTTTTACTGTTTTCTTGGTTTCTTGTTGTGTTTGCTAACGATTTGTAGGGACCGCATGACTTACAGATTTCTTAGGAAACCGACTCAGCTAGGAGCGTAGATATCATCTTCTTCTGTACGATCTGATTGGAGAGGCAGAGAGCGAAAGCAATCGCAATGATTTTTCTACCTATTTTTCTGTTCTCTTTTGAGAGAGGGTGTTTGCCCATTTTTCTATTTTTGTGAGAGAGGAAGGGGCTCTTGCTCGTTTTGACTTTGGTAGAAGGGGTCCATGATGGATCCGGATATGTCGCTTTTAAGAAAGTTTTTTTTTCGTGTTGTGCGTTGTAGGCGGCAATAGGAAACGGTCAAGAAAATACCACAAATAAGTTATTCAAATTTTAATCTAGTGGTTTTATGTTTATTTTACTTGGACAAGTCCCAAGGTCGATCACAAGGAGGCAAAGGAACAACCTAAAAAGATGTCTATCAAAGTTTATGTTCGGTTTTTGAGGCGTTCTTTTTTTGGAATTTTCAATGCAATATAGGGTGCAATATGCAAATCCGGCCTACTTTATGGACTAAAATGTGAATCACGTTCAAATGATGTCCGAAAAATACGAAACTTGGCCGAGATGTAAAATATGATGAAATGGGTGCACTGTAATTTTTTTTGGAATTTTTGGATGCAATATGAATTTTTTAGGGATTTTTAAATGCAAACAGAATGATTTTCAATATTTACTTATAATAAATATTAAACCTACTTATTTTCAAGAAATAAAATTATCTAAGATCTATCACTAGGTGATGGATCTCAGAAAAATCCTAAACCTCGAAAATGTGGGGTTTAATACCTATTAAAAATTAAATACTAAAAGATGCAACATGATTTTTACAGGACAAAATATGCATCCAAATGCAAATCTTTTTGGGCATTATGTTAAGAATAATTAACTCTACAAGATATGATTTTTCGGGGATTTTTAGAGCAATGGTCAATCAAAGAAGAATTTTAGAGCAAGAGATGGGCAAACTATGTAAATTTTCACAAATCAATTATTTATTAATTAACCATCCGTCACAAAAATACCCACAAGATGTTAAAAAGTAGAGAATTAATTAACAAACATCATGCAATTTTTGGATTAAGAAAATAATGTAAAGAAGATGTTCAAAACTGAGGGGGAACACAGGGGTACGGATGCAATATGTAAATAATTAAATAAAAATGCAGAGGGGGACTTTTCTGTAATTACCTATACCCTAGAGGGTATTTCTGCAAAATTTCTAGAGGTCACGTGCTATGCACGTGCCTCTGGCTGGCGGGGGTATCTGCGCAAAAAGGGGAACTTTCGGGGGGTCCTTGCAAATTGCCCACTGGCACGTGAGTGACACGTGACCCGTGGGTTACGTGCAGCTGAATTTCCCTCCGAGCGCACGTGCCTCGCACATGCGCGGAGGGCCTCGGGCTTCGAGCCCGGCGGCGAGGCGTGGTGGTCCTGGCGGATGCGGACTTCACGGCCGAGGAGGGGGCGTTGGCGCAGTCGAAGAAGGCGCAGGTGACTGGAGTCGTGGTCGACGGTGGTCGAAGGTCGATGAAGCGGTGGCGTAGTCGATCGTCGGTGGTGGCGAGACAGAGAAGGAGGCGTTGATGTTGGCGGTGGACGGTGCCGGATGTAGTCGTCGTTGGCTCGACGCCAAGGGGGCGGAGCAGGAGCTTGCGCGCGGAGGAGCGGCGCTGCAACGAGGGGGTAGCCCTCGGATCTCGCCGTGTCGTCGGGGCATGGAGCTGTCACCTCCAGCCGGTCATCCTTCGAGCATCAGTCGGCGGATACCGGGGTTAGGGAGGTCGGAGTTCTTTAAATAGAGATGGCGAGGGGATCAACGGTGATTCGATTGGGCGAGAAGATCGGAAGATCTTTGGACGGGGATTTGACGAAGATCGGCGGCGAGATACGAGCGAGATTTGAGGGGCGGCAGCCGAGATTCGCGGGCGGCGGCGGCGGCTTTCCAAAGGGAGAAGGAGTTGAGGAGGACGACGCACAGGCGCCGTCCGATCGAGTTTGATCGGATGGCGCCTGTCGCGCCACGTGGCGGGCGATGGGGACAAGTGGAGGCGCGTGCGAAGCACGTGCCTGGGAGGCACGTGCGACGCACGTGCACCCCTTTTATTATTTTTTATTTTTTTAAGAAAAACGAGTTTAAATAATGCCAAAAATGGGTGACACATGGCGGCACCAGGTGCTGCCACGTGTCAGCACCACAAAATTCCGAACGTAAATATTTTGTAAAATCGATAAAAAATAGTAAATGACCTCGGATTGAAAAACTTTCTTCACAAAAATTGCTCGTCTCGATGAGATCTACAACTTTCATGAAGACAACAAAACCAAATTCGGTCAAATGTAAAAAGTGAATTTTTGGGGTATCCTATGTACATAGAATACCTTGATTTTTGGGTTTTATAATTTTTATGTTATTTTTAAGGTAGATAAAAATTCGGAAAATTATGGCAAAATCAAAGATAAATAAAGACACCTTAATCTAATTTTTTTGGATTTTTATTAATTGATAAAATATGTACAGAAAATATTAGGTCAAAAATAGCTAAAATATACAATATACAAAAGAGGCCCAAAACCCAACTTTCACATATGAGCTCCGATTCACTTGAACATGGTCTTGTTTTGAAGGTAATTGAATGTACATTAGTTCAAAAGTGAGTAGGATTAAATCGGACACTAGATGGGGAAGATATGTGGCTTTTAGTCCGGAAATCCTAAAACTAGGGTTTGGGTTTTTGGTCCACTTATTTGGGTCAGTTATTTTCTTGTATTTTTCATTTATTCTTGTTAGTGATATGTACACAGTGGAAGTGGTTTTGAGTCATTTGGAGTTAGTATGAATGAGTTAAAAATCCGGGACGTTAGGCTATTTACAGGTCATTTTGGCTTGGATTTTTGGCTTCTTATTTTGTGCAGATTTTTGTGCTAAAATGCAATTCTTATGAAATCATGCATGAATGCTAATTATGCAGAATAGATGCTAAAATGCTGTTGATTTTGAGGGATTTGAGCTTAATAAATGAGATTTAGAGTGATGAATACGAGATTCATCATCCCCCTATACTTAAAGCATGCTCGTCCCTGAGCATTAAAAAGAAATGCCATGAGGTGAAATGAGATTGGATTCCATACCAAGACCATGAGCTGAGGATGAAAATGAATCTAAACTCAACCTTTGGATTATTTGTGTGTCGGAACTTCTGTGAGACTTAGAATTTTAAAATCAACAGTCCTCGAGTTCTACAAATCATTGCTTACAGTTTCGGCTCAGAAGTCATCTTAGATCAATCCTCTTCCCAAAGTATACCCTATGAACATTGAATAACCGACTCTTGTGTGTGAAAGGTTTTTAGCTCTTCCCACCCAGAATGCCGGACTACTGCGCAAACCTCCTCTCCAATAACTCGTCCTCGGGGAGTCAGGTATTCCCTTCTAAGGTCTGTCGCGCTGTGTTCACAATCGAATTGGGGGGAGAAGTTAGAAGAATGAGAAAAGAACTGGAGGGTGATAAGTGTAGTTCACCTCTCCTTGTGAAGCTGGCCAGTGTAGCCGAGTCTCCACCAAGATCTGCAGGTTTCTTGAAGCTTGGACCTTTTTGGTCAGATTTTATTTGGTAGTTGCTTCTTTGTATTTGGAATTTTTGGTGGTTCTGCTTGGATCTTGTTTTTCCCCTACGGATATAGCATCTTTTGTTTCCGTACATTTTTTGGGGGTCTTAGAAAAAATTGTGCCCAGCCGTCCATCCCTTTTCCGAAGCTTTATTTCAACCCGTACTCTGGTCTTTAGATTTCCACGCTACCAGAAAAGAAACTCACACAGTCTTCCAACATATGTTTGAGTTGAGCTAAGTGCATAGTGCGAGAGTACAAATTAATTCCTTATTCCAGAGTTGTACCCAGAATGAAGAGACCAGGTTAGACACTAAGAGTCAAACTCTGTGCATTGTTATGTGGAACTCAAAGAATTAAGTCACAGACCTGAAGACTCTAAATCCTATTTCTCGGTGAAGTTCCTCTGAAAATTAGGTTGATTAAGGTTAAGTCCAGATCACTCTCGGTTTCGGCTCATAACTCGGTTCAGAACCCAATGACTTTTCACATATGCAAATGAATGTAATGCTGGATGAAGTGTAGGTGCGTGGAATGCAAACACAAATTTTTTTTTGACAATTTGATTTTTTTTATGCAAAAATGAATAAGAAGCCATTTTTTCAAAAATTTTGGGCAAAGTCAGTGTTAGTAGCAAAACTCTTTTTTTTAATTAATACCCATCCCGTAAATACATATAGACTTATGCGCAAGTACGAGGTATGGCTAAAATATATACTTAGTATATATACAGACCCCCCCTATACTTAGCGAGTGCTGTGTCCTAAGAGCACAAGAAGCGTAATGAAGACATAGCTCGTGCTAAGCGTAGGAGAGTGTAAAAAATTATTATACAGTGTTCTGCCCCCCCTATACTTAAACTGTGAATAGTCTAAGTATAGAAGAAGAACGCAAGAAGAGGTGGTCAGGATATGTAAATGAGGAGAGTATAAACAAATGGGTGGCGGTTCCCCCTATACTTAGGCTTTGGTCAGCCTAAGTATAGAAGAAGGATGGATATGGAGTGAGCGAGAGATCGGAATGTGATGAGAGAAATGGTATATACAGATGGCATCGGTCCCCCCTATACTTAGGCCTTGGCCTAAGTAGAGGAAGAAGTTTTACAAGAAGACCGATGTGGTCGGGAGGGAGGGTGGGTAGCCGATGATTAAGGCGGTTTACGGCTGATCTTTTTGTGAGCCTGTGGTGGGAGATCGTAATGATGAGACGGAGATGAAACATATGATTCCCCACCATTGTCAATGTCATCCTCAGAAAAATCATGATGGATAGTAGATGAAATATTTGAGTCAGATGAAAGGTAGCCATCATCAGAGTTATCCTCAGAGGAATAGTACTTGAAAGTGGACATACTCCAGATATTCATGTCTTTTTGTTCCTTCAATTGTTTCCTCAAAATTCGTTCCTTTTTAAGATCAATCGGTTTATCCTTAAATGAATCTTCAGATGCTCCAGTCTCAGTCAGCTCATAAGATATAATTCCAGTGTACTTGTGGAAGGTAGGAGCATCAGCTTTGGATGAGTAATAATTAGGAACGGGAGTTGTCCAACGAGAATCAAATGTTGGATCTTTGCGAAGATATGGCTTTAGAGCTGCCGAACAGACTTCACTCATGTAGACTACCTTTTCCGGACCTGATGAGGGATCATCAACCGATTCCTCTTCCGCAAGATCAAAGGTGACTTTCTTTTTCTTGCTTCGTGAAGCTGTCGGTTCACTTGAGTATCCAGATGAGTAGCCATTACTGTTCTTCTCCTTGGTCGGTGTTTGAGCTGCAAATTTGTTCTTAGTCTCGTGGATGTTGGTGCACTCTCGATTTGGGAGGATTTGATCAAGATAATCAGAGTAGGTTGCTCCAGGGTGCGACCATGCATATGTCTCAAGATCGTAGTAGAAGGATTTGTCTATGTTGAGATCCGCAGGAATTGAAATACTGGAGAAAGTTTCTAAACCAATAGTCTCATTAACAAACGCAATCTCAGGTGTAGCAGCGGGGTAGGGCTCTTCTACCGTTTTATGGTTGCGGTTGTTAGAGACTTCGTGGGTTACCTCAGAAAATCGTGGTTTCTCAAAGACTGTATCAGATCGTAGTGCTTCCAATGCCGTAAAATTGATTTCCCGAGTCTCACAATCGATAATTGCCTTAGACATTGCTAAGAATGGCTTTCCGAGAATAATTGGAGACTGGGAGAATTCTCCTTGATGCTCAATATCAATGATCGTGAATTCTACCTTGAGCGGAGCACCTTGGAATTTCATGATGACAGAAATGGTTCCTCTCGGCCTTTTTATTGATCGGTCGGCTAATTGTACAATCTCTCGTATCTTCCGAATTGGTCCGAGTTTGAGTTCCTGAAATACAGAGGTCGGGAGGATATTGATCGGTGAATAGTCATCAATACGAGCATGTGTGAAAACTATGTCTTTGATTTCACAGTCAAATCTGGGCAACCGCTTCACTATGCGGCTCTTGGTTTTTCTCCTCAACACCAAGGAGGAGGCCATTGACAAGATATGTCTTTCAGTTTTTGTTCTAATCCTTCCTGATTTTTTGATGATTAATCTGTCCATTAGACATTTCTTAAGGTCAGGGAAGTGTTCAATGGCCTTTATGATGGGAAGTTCAAAAATCAAGTATTTTTCCAGTGCTTCCAGTAAAGCAGGATCCAAATTCCTCAGATCTTCTTCAGATTCAATTTTTATGAGATTTTCTGGATTTTCAAATTTTTTTGTATTTTCTGTGTGGTGTGGTGATGTGGTGTCTTCCTTAGATGAGAAGGGGCCTTGATATTCAGAGTTTGGGTCAGAGGCATAGTCATTCCTAGGGGAATAATAAGCAGAGGTGTTGATATTAGACTCATCCCTAGGTTTTTGAATATCCTCCAAAATTTCATCATGGGATCCAATCATTTCCTCATTTAGTTTTACACCCGATCCACCGTAGAATGAGATTACTCGGTCGGCAAATTTTTGAAATCTATCCTCCATCAATTCAAATTTTGTTTTTATCCTTGAAACATTATCCTCGCAATTTTGTTCATGATCAACCACGGGAGCACTCGGATTTTGTTCAATGATTCCGTCTTCCATTTTTCTGTACGTGCGGAGAGGAGAATTTCTTGGAATATCCATTATACGATCATTTCTTGAAAATTTCTCCTCAAAAATTATGGAAGGAGGCTGCTCATATAATCCAGGCATGTTTAATTGATCTGAGTAGAGCTCAATCCTTTGATCATGATTAGTCAGACCTTGATATTGTGGAGTCAGCATACAGGGTTTATATGTGTCTAGGAGGTCAGTCCAATCCTCTGTATGAGCATTATATCTGACGAGGGGTCTGTTGTGGTCAATCCAACACTGATGATCATTAATTGCATGTCCTTCTATCTGGGTTTGGTTTCTCTGCCAATCGTGGGACTTAAAAGGATTTTGATCCTGAAATGTTTCATTGGCGAGAAACTGAGAATTAGGCGGTTCAGTCCAACATGGTAGGTGGTCATGTGTGGTTGGATGACTTGAGTAAGGATTTAATGAGGGGGTCGAAGTCATCTGCGGGTGAAAGTTTCCCGCAAATGTTGGAGAATTATTGAAAGAAGAGAATGTAGTTGATTTGGGCCAAACCGAGACAATTTGTTTTCATAGTGATGTTCGGTCATTTTTGAAGGAGTTGAGAGAAATGATGGGTTGGATCTAAAATTTGGAAAGATTTCCATGATGGGATTAAAATCAAGAGATGAGAGAGAAGTTTGTATGGGATAGAAATTTTATCAAATGTGCGGTTGTTGATCTTTGATATCGGTTCACGCACACCAATACAAACACAAATCAAACCCCGGATTCACCAACTCACACAATGAAGCCGTAAGAGTTCGGCTATTATCTTTTCAATTTTAGTTGGTGATAAATCAATCTTGGAAAAATTTAGCGAGCTGTTAGGTGTAGGAGCTTGGCTCTAACCTTAAGTGTCGTCTCTCGCTCACTCAGAAGAATAGAATCATCCAAGGTCGGGGTTACTTTCCCGCAAAAATTCTTGATTTTATGGGTTGTTTGAGATCAGATATATTTAGCAGTCCCGATTTTAATGAGGTGATTACTGAAAATTTAGGTGAGCACAAATATACGTCTACCGTTCAGTCCCAATTTCCTTTAAAGTTATGTTATAAAACAAGAGAGAGGAGTTCGAGAAAAGCCGGTGCACGCAGAAAACTATGATGAATGCTCAGTTAGAAGACTTACAGTGAATTCTCGCAATCTCCATGTGGGATGCTAGACAGAATTTAAAAATTATTCTATATGATGTGCAAGTCGATGGAAAAACCGTACCTAAACAGAAAGTTCTATTAGCGGGAAGAATTGATTTAAATTTGGCTAAGTTGAACGATCTATGTGCGTCTCAATTAAAGTGCAGTGTGGCCTAAGAACCTACTAGCACAAGCAAAAATATAAATGCTCTAAGAGCCGTATGTGCAGGTCTATCCTAATCGCCACTCAAGTCGGGCCCCACCGTCACCGGAGAGTGAAACAGGTCACGACACACCACAAATAAAGTTCAAGGTCTTTTTACACACGCGAGAGTCCAAACGGACACCGCTATAAATGAACAGAAATTAAAAGTGCAGAAATTAAAAACCTAGACTCTACGCTCTCTCACGACTCGACTCGATCTTAATTTAATTGCGGTTTCTTCGGGTGTCGGTGAAGATGCGTCGGTTCCTTGAAAAACTGCTCCACGTGCGCCGGGTTCCTCGCAAGAAAAATAAGAGAGAGAATGTAAGAGAGTGACTCAGAAAATAATCAAAAATAAAATAAATGAAATAAATGCTGAAAAAAAATTATGGGATTTACAATGAAAATTTCGGGGGTCAGACTACCCGAATGCGGAAAATCAAATGAAAAATTTTTAAACAAAAATCTAAGCCGTTTGCCTCCCCGGCAACGGCGCCATCTGACGGATCCGGATATGTCGCTTTTAAGAAAGTTTTTTTTCGTGTTGTGCGTTGTAGGCGGCAATCGGAAACGGTCAAAAAAATACCACAAATAAGTTATTCAATTTTTAATCTCGCGGTTTTATGTATATTTTACTTGGGCAAGTCCCAAGGTCGATCACAAGGAGGCAAAGGAACAACCTAAAAAGATGTCTATCAAAGTTTATGTTCGGTTTTCGAGGCGGTCTTTTTTGGAATTTTCAATGCAATATAGGGTGCAATATGCAAATCCGGCCTACTTTATGGACTAAAATGTGAATTACATTCAAATGATGTCCGAAAAATACGAAACTTGGTCGAGATGTAAAATATGATGAAATGGGTGCACTATAATTTTTTTGGAATTTTTGGGTGCAATATGAATTTTTTAGGGATTTTTAAATGCAAATAGAATGATTTTCAATATTTACTTATAATAAATATTAAACCTACTTATTTTCAAGAAATAAAATTATCTAAGATCTATCACTAGGTGATGGATCTCAGAAAAATCCTAAACCTCGAAAATGTGGGGTTTAATACCTATTAAAAATTAAATACTAAAAGATGTAACATGATTTTTACAGGACAAAATATGTATCCAAATGCAAATCTTTTTGGGCACGATGTTAAGAATAATTAACTCTACAAGATATGATTTTTCGGGGATTTTTAGAGCAATGGTCGATCAGAGAAGAATTTTAGAGCAAGAGATGGGCAAACTATGTAAATTTTCACAAATCAATTATTTATTAATTAACCGTCTGTCACAAAAA
This sequence comes from Ottelia alismoides, assembly GCA_037367405.1. Lineage (NCBI taxonomy): Eukaryota > Viridiplantae > Streptophyta > Magnoliopsida > Alismatales > Hydrocharitaceae > Ottelia > Ottelia alismoides. The sequence goes on along the minus strand of JAZKJV010001031.1, from coordinate 734,747 downwards.
TACCCACAAGATGTCAAACAGTAGAGAATTAATTAACAAACATCATGCAATTTTTGGATTAAGAAAATAATGTAAAGAAGATGTTCAAAACTGAGGGGGAACACAGGGGTACAGATGCAATATGTAAATAATTAAATAAAAATGCAGAGGGGGACTTTTCTGTAATTACCTATACCCTGGAGGGTATTTCTGCAAAATTTCCAGAGGTCACGTGCTATGCACGTGCCTCTGGCTGGCGGGGGTATCTGCGCAAAAAGGGGAACTTTCGGGGGGTCCTTGCAAATTACCCACTGGCACGTGAGTGACACGTGACCCGTGGGTTGCGTGCAGCTGAAGTTCCCTCCGAGCGCACGTGCCTCGCACGTGCGCGGAGGGCCTCGGGCTTCGAGCCCGGCGGCGAGGCATGGTGGTCCTGGCGGATGCGGACTTCACGGCCGATGAGGGGGCATTGGCGCAGTCGAAGAAGGCGCAGGTGACTGGAGTCGTGGTCGACGGTGGTCTAAGGTCGATGAAGCGGTGGCGTAGTCGATCGTCGGTGGTGGCGAGACAGAGAAGGAGGCGTTGATGTTGGCGGTGGACGGTGCCGGATGTAGTCGTCGTTGGCTCGACGCCAAGGGGGCGGAGCAGGAGCTTGCGCGCGGAGGAGCGGCGCTGCAACGAGGGGGTAGCCCTCGGATCTCGCCGTGTCGTCGGGGGGTGGAGCTGTCACCTCCAGCCGGTCGTCCTTCGAGCATCAGTCGGCGGATACCGGGGTTAGGGAGGTCGGAGTTCTTTAAATAGAGATGGCGAGGGGATCAACGGTGATTCGATTGGGCGAGAAGATCGGAAGATCTTTGGACGGGGATTTGACGAAGATCGGCGGTGAGATACGAGCGAGATTTGAGGGGGCGGCGGCCGAGATTCGCAGGCGGCGGCGGCGGCTTTCCAAAGGGGGAAGGAGTTGAGGAGGAGGACGCACAGGCGCCGTCCGATCGAGTTTGATCGGATGGCGCCCGTCGCGCCACGTGGCGGGCGAAGGGGACAAGTGGAGGCACGTGCGACGCACGTGCACCCCTTTTATTTTTTTATTTTTTTTATTTTTTTTAAGAAAAACGAGTTTAAATAAAGCCAAAAATGGCTGACACGTGGCGGCACCAGGTGCTGCCACGTGTCAGCACCACAAAATTCCGAACGTAAATATTTTGTAAAATCGATAAAAAATAGTAAATGACCTCGGATTGAAAAACTTTCTTCACAAAAATTGCTCGTCTCGATGAGATCTACAACTTTCATGAAGACAACAAAACCAAATTCGGTCAAATGTAAAAAGTGAATTTTTGGGGTATCCTATGTACATAGAATACCTTGATTTTTGGGTTTTATAATTTTTATGTTATTTTTAAGGTAGATAAAAATTCGGAAAAATTATGTCAAAATCAAAGATAAATAAAGACACCTTAATCTAATTTTTTTTGGATTTTTATTAATTGATAAAATATGTACAGAAAATATTAGGTCAAAAATAGCTAAAATATACAATATACAAAAGAGGCCCAAAACCCAACTTTCGCATATGAGCTCCGATTCCCTTGAACTTGGTCTTGTTTTGAAGGTAATTGAATGTACATTAGTTCAAAAGTGAGTAGGATTAAATCGGACACTGGATGGGGAAGATATGTGGCTTTTAGTCCGGAAATCCTAAAACTAGGGTTTGGGTTTTTGGTCCACTTATTTGGGTCAGTTATTTTCTTGTATTTTTTATTTATTCTTGTTAGTGATATGTACACAGTGGAAGTGGTTTTGAGTCATTTGGAGTTAGTATGAATGAGTTAAAAATCCGGGACGTTAGGCTATTTACAGGTCATTTTGGCTTGGATTTTTGGCTTCTTATTTTGTGCAGATTTTTGTGCTAAAATGCAATTCTTATGAAATCATGCATGAATGCTAATTATGTAGAATAGATGCTAAAATGCTGTTGATTTTGAGGGATTTGAGCTTAATAAATGAGATTTAGAGTGATGAATACGAGATTCATCAGTCCACTAAGGACATCCCGACTTGTAGACTAGACTTTTGACTTTTTTTGAGATATGTTTCACTAGGTGCTGGTGCAATTGGGGGACCTCACCGTAGGTTTTGGTTTTCTTACAGATTTTATTTGTTTCACATGATTTCGTGGAGCATAGGGTTGAATGCTTGTTTGATTATATGACTAAAATTACAACCTATCTCCCTAATTTATCGATTTGAAAAATGAATTCATTCTTGCGCTATAAATGCTGGTTTAGGATTCGGTTATCATCGGTTTTGCATGCATTAGCCCACGTTTGCAATTTCTGCGTGGATCACCATCTGTATATGGACTATTGGCGCAAGGTATGATCTCTATCTCTGCATAAATCATCGCTTTCCACCGCATTCCATGATTCTCCCTCTGTGAGACATATTTTGAACTTAAAAAAAAGAACCAACATCCTGTTAGATATTCTTGAAAATATCCAAAAAAGTGTAAACCCTAAAGAAAATTTCTTTTAAAAACTTAACAAAAATAAAAAAATACATGGACTTAAATTTGTATTGGGAGAGTAAACCCCTCATTGTAATCAGGTACAACTCCAGACAAAGTGGGTGTTGATGCAACCTTAAGGATTAGAGCTAAAAATCCATGGAATTGTGCCTTGAGTACATGTACATCACTTTTCAGTGCATGGTTGCAACTGTAAGCATTTGCCTATGACCATAGAAAGTCATTTTGGTGTACTCATACCTCACAGTCAACTTTGGGCCTGATATAAACCGGCAACCCAAGCATATGATACCACTGTTTAGGGGGGGGGGGTTGTGCGTGTGTATGTTGGGCGACATGCCGACACCCTTTGTGAGTTTGCTTAATACAATTGATTGATCACTAAATGAAAATTGAAAAGATAAAAGACTGAACACTTACAGTCTCTACCTTGTGCAATTGGTGAGTTTGAGGTTTGCATTGTGTTTGCATGCGAGTTGTGTGTTATTCCACATATTATACTCCTTCACACTTGTGTTCTTGACTTGACTTGGTATTCTCTCCCGTACTTCCTTTTTACATCGAAGATGACGACTAGACGGATTTTGTGCTCATACTCCGTGAGCTTTCGATCTTCCATCGTCCATCGTATGTCTTCACAGACTCGGGATTACTCTCTTTCCGAGTTGGTCCCACTTTGACAAGGGGAGAGTCAGACCCAGACTCCTTGCCTCCCAATCCTTCACTTGAGGCAGACCTACACCTCAATTTTTTTTCTATTTCCCCTACATGTTTTCACTGAGTTCTTATGTAACTTTTTCTATCCTTGAGGATTTGAAGATCATGGCTAGAGGGAAGGGGACCAGTTGAGGGCAAAGTTGTTGAGGATAGACAAACTGATGAGAGACGTTCATATGGTAGACCTGATCCAGCTTCATATATCACTGAGGGGATTCTAGATACTTTATAGCAGATGAGCGTACAAACTAGAGATCAGTGTAGAGTCCATGATGAGCTTAGAGCTGAGATAATTGTGCTGAGAGCAGGAGCCGGGAACCCACCACTGCCTGAACAAAAGGCTAAGTGTCTGCTATGCTCTCTCTCTCTCTCTCTCTCTCTCTCTGTGTGTGTGTGGGGGGGGGGGGGTCTGCTCTATCCTGCTCTCTCCAATTAGCGCACCAGAAGAAGCGTTAATCTCCTCGTGACTCGGGTGCATCCACCTCTTAAGAAGTGATTGTTGTCACGTGGTCCCTCGCAAGAAAGATCAATAAAGAAACAAGTGATTAGAACAATAAAATAATTACCAAAAAATAAGTAACAGTAAATAAAAATAGAAATAAGCAGTGTGATGTACATAATGTGATGCACTCTGTTGTTCCCCAGTAACGACACCATTTGAAAAAGCCTAAGAATCATAGGGGAGAGTCGTGGGATCTCCCAAGGTGAGATCGAAGTCGCTGAAGAGACCTCTCGTAAAGAACTCAACTAAATTTAACAATTAACCCACAAAATATCAATAAAGCAATAAAATCAAATGTGGATAAAAATTCGTTATAACCCTACAATATATGTGTGTATAGTGACAAGCAGAGTAGGGTGTCGAACTCAGGGAACACGTTGGTGTAGTAGATATATAATTTATAAATAATTAATATATGTACCTATGCATTCTATTCACTCAATTATTTATTCAATGTTTTTGTGGATTTTTAATTAAATAATATTTAAAACTTTTACAATTTTGTTTTCTTTTTGTATTTTCTGATTTTTAATTTCTTTTCCCTTTTAAAATATAATGAAGGTATATACAAGGGTGTATATATGTATCTGTGTGTTATATATAATATAAGAGATATATAACATAATAAATATAGAAAATAAAAAATACAAGAAAGAACAATCCTTTTCATTTTTTAAAGGATTTAAAAATATTTATAAGGTATTTATAATTAATAATACTATTAATTATATATAACCATATTCGGGTATATAATACAATATAGGGTAATATATTAAAAAAAAATTATAAATAATAAAAAATTATTGAATAAAATTTCTTTATGTTTCTTATATTTTTATTCTATTTTTTGGTGGGTAGTTTTATAAATTTTAGGTAGTTTTAAAGTATAAAATATATAAATCATGGACTTAACTAATAATCAAAATATTTTTTAGATTCAAAAATACTAAATGGATTCAAAATTTCTCACTAATTTTAATATATAATAATATGAATAAGGAAAAATATAGGATAAAAAAGGAAAGTTTTATCATTTTCGAAAATATTTTGTATTTTTTACGGTTAGCTCGGGTTTATGATTTTTAGGGTTTTCTTCTGTCATATTTTGTGAAAAAATAATATAATAAATAGTAAATACTTTTTGGAATTTTTAGAAAAGGTTTATATTTTTTATTTTCCAAGTATAATAGGGAATAAAGCATTCTCTTTTGATTTTTAATAAATAAAAAATGTGTATGAAATGCAAAATAAAATATATGGCATGGAGGAGCAATAAATCAGATACATAATCCTATTTTTCTTAATTTTTGGAGCAAGGAAAGTATTTAAGGGAAAAAATAAACATGCATAAAAATAATTAAGCTAGCAGGCGTATTTTTGTAATAAAAATTAAATACGAAGGGTTACATGCAAATTACTCATATATTTTTAACTGGAAGTTGATTTTTATATATTAGAATGAAATATGCAAATTCGAAGGGGTGCAAGCATAAAATACCCAACTCACGTGGGGCCACGTGAGCTGAGCTGGCACCAGACCTACTTATAATTAACTAAAAGTCCATGGGCTTTACTGTAATTTTCCCAATTAATTTTACACATAAAAACATTTTATATACTTTTTGGGAAAAACAAAAATATAGAAGGGGTTCGACGTAATTCCCCCCAACCCCACAACGTGCTTGGAGATGAGCAACTGGGAGTATGCCATGACACACACTTACATCAATCGGACGGACGATGGAGTAGAAGTACTGCTTCGCCTCAAAGAAATGCTCCATATTAGATTTGGAGCGAGGGCATGATCGATTGTCACTTGACTGTGATGGATGAAAGGGGAAGAACACCTCCCCGCCTTTGTTTAATTCTTAATTCCTTCTTGCTTTAGCATCGATTTGCCACACCGACCAATCCAATCGCTTCCTGGCTAAGTTCCATAGTTACAAGCGATTTCAGCTACGTTCCAGGTCCCCTCGAATGGGACATAGGGCTCTCGATAGTTCAATGCACCTGGAGATCCAAGATGGATTGATTCTTCGCTCCATGCATCTTTTGAAGCACAAGACTTGCACAGAAACACTCAACAGCTCAAGGTGACTCACCTCAGCCCAAAAAGAAGCTTGGTCACAGCATGGAATGGAAGTATGATAAAGATCCGACACACTAGAGGATTTAGAGCTTGATGGACTTTGATTCTTATAGAATCGAGGGTGGATTGTGTAGCAAAATAGAGAAGATGCATCGATGAACAAAGTGAGCTGGTCAGATGGGTCGAAAATTGGTGAGGGCACAATGAGTCAGACCTGGTGCTCGAGCTCTGGGTCAAAAAAAATTAGGGATTAAACATTACCTAGAAATGAGGGAAATGGGCCTCAATTTGGTATGGTACAGAGATAGAACCTGACGGTGACCGTCGACGATGGTTCTTATCACACACAAACCCTTCTCCTCCTTACCGCTAATCGATGGAGACGCTTCATGTCACCAAGCTATCTCTGATGCACATGATCTGATGGGCCAAGAGAGCTCAAAAAGGGATCAAAAACAAACAAGCTGATACGGGGGTTATTTATAGGTTGATGAATGTTGCACTTCGAGGCACGGTAGCGTAAAATGGAGCGAGGGTTGGTGAGGAAGAATGGGTTAGTAAGGAGAACAGACATGGTGGGTGCACAGAGGTGGGGAGCTCGAGGCGAGGAGAAGCGTGGAGGAAGCATGATAAATCAGGGAAGAAAGGGGTGCACGTGAGTCTGACACCGGTAAGAGGAGAAAGAAGGATAGTTGACCTGAGGTCAACTGTCGAAAGGCTCCGGTTGCTTCACGTGGACCAACCAGAAAAGGGGATTTAGAAAATACTTTGTAAATTCAAAAGAAATATTAAATGACTTAATAAATTTTTGATTATATAATAAAAAATATTTTAAATTTCATGTATTATTTAATGCATATTTTTTATTTATTCTTATAAAGTCATTTATTATAAATTACTTTTTATATGTATAAATATAGGTACATAGACATGCAGTATTTTATTTTTTAATTTATTTTATATATTTTATTAATATTTACAAAAAATTTATAGATTTTTAATTTATTTAATTACATAATTAGGTATTTTTGTTATATTTTTATGAGTTAATTCATACACTTAATTAGTCATGTATGTATTCTTTATAGGTGTATATAGGTATATTCATCTATGCAAAAAATTAATTGATTTATTTTAATTTTTTTCATGTATTTATTTCTTTGTAATTATGGACACATGATTCAAATAATATTTACAATTTTATAAAAATAAAATAAAATGGAAAATCTAAAGAATAAATATATTGAATATAATATGCAGGTATATTGCACAATGAGGGTCCAAAACCTAACTTTTGCATATTAACTCAAAATTGGATGAAACCACCTTCATTAAATAGCTTATTAAAAGTTATATACAATTAAAATGATTTTAACCAATTTTGGTATAGTATGGAGAAGATACAGGTCCAAGAAGTTTTTATTTTGCCTTTTTATTTTATGTATCTCGGGCACACTGCGCATTATTTTTATGTGAATTCAATTTTGTATTTTTATCTATAATATTCGTGTTTAGGGTTTTATTATTTGAAGTGTAAAACAATGAAATAAAATAGTTCCCAAAAATTAATATTCAGGCAATTAAATTAGGGTTTTGTCTGTGGTTTTCTGTGTATTTATCTGCAATATTTCTACCCTATCTCCCCCAACTTTATTCCTTATGGACCAAGTCATCATGATGATTGAATCTCGGGGTCTAGGGTCATTCAGTAACTTTGACACTTCATTTATTTTTCTTTTCTTCCTTTATTATTTTTTTTAAAATTAAATACAATAATTATACAACATTTTAGTTTGGAATTAAATACAATAATTATACAACCTTTTGTATAGTATTATGTACTATTTTCAGAATGTGTATTTTGACAAATTAATGATATATACATGCATTTGACTATGGCTTTAAGGCCAAAATGAAAGAATAAAGGTCATAAAATGAGGATTCATCACCAGTATACTGCCAATACCAGTCGTATCACCAATATGTGGATAATCTTCAGAACTAGTACCCCTTCTCCTCAATTTCATCAGTAGAAACTCCCACCTCACTTCAATAATCATTTCTCCCACCAACATCCTCCATAGTATCATTCCCAGTGTTATCAGCATGCTGAATCATCAGAGGCAACTCCTGTAAACCCATCCCTCGACTGCTTGGCCTAATTAGTCGAAGACCTAGCAGAGATAGGTTAGAAGATCGACGACCTCATTACCACAAAAACTCCCATTATGGCATACGTAAAGGCCAACCCCAATAATTTCAAGCATAAATAGTAGGGAGTTTGTGATATTTTAGTTGGTCCTGAAGAGTCAGGAATTTCATAATTGGTGCTATCTCATGTAGTGACTCTCAAGAGCGGTCAGACATTGCAGTTATCTTCCCCAACAAAGGTAAAGATAAAGTTTCTTATGGCGAGTCTTCTTCTGCATCAACCGTCTAACAACAGAACCGGATGAGGAAGAAGATGATGGAGGAGCAGCATCAGCACCAATCCAACACCACCACCATGAGAAAAAGAATAAAAAATACGTAAAAAAATCCCAAAAATAAAGAGCAGCCAAAGTCTAGCTGCACCAGCCCTGGAGAATCTAGCACCAACAGCACTTACAGCACAGTTCGACGAAGACGAAGCTCATGTGGTTACCTTTTTGCCTATTTTGCATGTGTCTTACCTTATAACCAACCATCTATACAAAATTCTATAATTAATAAAAATGTATTTTCTCATGTGAATAATCATTTTCTTGAAGTAATGAAAAATGTCACAAAATAAAATTGAAAAGCTCAAGCATGGAGACACCTCCCTAACAATGATGACATTTTGATACATGGATTTGGCTAGCAGTTAGACATGTCGGTTGTAGAAACCACTGAGCTAAATCTAATGATTAAACACAATTCATCAACTAGGAGGGAGAAAAATAATAGAGAAAGAAAATGAAGGAAATCAATCTCTCTCCTAAAGTTGGTGTTCACTTTATTTATTTATCCAGCAAGTGTTCAGGGCAGAACACAAGGAGGAAAACAATTGCTCTCATATTTTTTCGAGTGAAGAAAAATATTTTCTTATTTTTTATTGCTTTTCTTCTCTTTTTTGATGAGAAAATTCTTTTTTACTGATTTTAATTTTTATATTTTTATTTGATTTTTATTTTCTTTTTATTTAATTTTCAAAAGGAATATTTTTACAAATAGAAGACCTACTATATTATATATATATATATAAGAAAAATAAATGTGATACTATGTAATAGAAGAAGCAAGAAATCGATCGAGCACCGGGTTTGAAGATGAACTCAAAATCAAAACAAAATGGATTCAAAAATTAAAGTATAAAATATGGATTAAAATGCAAAGATAATTCTTTAAAAATCAACTCAAAACAAATCTAGGGTAGTTGGCTAACTCCCCTAAAAAATGATGAAAAATGATATAAAAATAATGTCCAAACAATGTCTACAGGTCTTCAGGGGTACATCTATAAACAATTATAAAAAGGTGCAATTTGGTTCTCGGTTAAGAACCAAAATGAAAAGAAACAATGTTTTCCTGCAATTTGTTCCCCACACAGGGACCTATTAGCAATTACAGTAAATATCTTGAGTGAGAAAGGTTTCTGGAGTTCTTCAAGAGCCTACATGAAATTTCATAATGTTTGGGTCTTGAACACCTGCAATTAGAATGGTTGAAGTAGGGATGAGCATTGGGTAGGGCCGACCCGCTAAAGCCCGACCCAGGCCCGGGCCCAAGCAATAGTTGGGGGGGGGGCATGGGCCTAATTTTTGGCCCATATCAATTTTCGACCAGGCTCGGGCAACGATGGGCCCGAGCCCGAAGCCCGCAGGCCGGCCTGCATAAGGACCCATCCTAAGCCGGACCCGTGCCCAACCCACATATAAGCCCAAAGCACATAAGTCGGCCCATATATAGATCCATTATAATGATCCACATAGCTTTGATTTGAATATATTTGATGTCGAATAAGCACGTTGTAATGGAGAGGGGTCAAATAGTGAGACTCCGATTCCAAATGGGGTTCCAATGAAATATGCATATCAATAAGGAGATATAAGTAGCAGAAGAGGGCTGAAAATGTGACCCGATAAGGTAATAGCTGTAGATAGAATTTCATCATTGCTTCGCCTCTAGAAGGATAGAGGAGTAAGGTGCGACATTGTATGCTGATACATTGAACGGGATCCCTTCAGGAACAAAGTCATCATGTGAATTTAGGTTCGTGTCAACCTACGAGATGAATTTAACAGCACCAATTACGTTGATTAGAAGCAACATATTTGAGCAAAGACTGCTTGGAAGTAATAAAGGCCAACATGATATTCTGAGAAACATCGACAATTACAAAATTAAAGACATTTTTCGTTTACTATCCACCGGGTGAAAGGCAATTGCAGTAACAGAGAGTAGTAGATCGAGGAAGGTTATACTTCTTTATATAAAAACATGTATAGTGACTTCCAATCCTTGTTAACCAAATCTTTTTTTTAATATAGTGGGCCGGCCCGAGCCCGACCCATGTATTTACGGGTCGGGCTCAGGTATGGGCCATATTTTCCAAAATATTGCGGGTTTAGGCCCAGCCCGTAGGCCCGAAAATTAGAATCGGGCTCAGGCTGGGCTAGGGTGGACCCAGCCTGACCCAGCTCGATGCTCATCCCTAGGCTGAAGTGATATTAGTCATTCAAAGATGCCATGTTGTGCTAGTCTATAGCTAGCACATTCTTGTGCATTCTTCCCCAATATCAAGCGACGACAACAGATTCTTCGACTCCTCTCGTTCTCTGGTGGTGAGCATGGCTTGATAGTCCTTCGATAGGGCCAGAAGGGGGTCACCTACCTCGTTCGAGCTCCCTTGTAATGGGGCTTGATCGGAGAAGCCGACAACGAAGACTTTGAAGGTCGACTAGGGTTTAGGTTCAGAAAAGGAGTTGTTGCTCCGTTGATTGAATAAGGAAGAAGATAGGTTCCAGATGGTGGATAATTAAGATTGATGCACTCCAAATGATATTAGTACCTATAATTGAAGATTCCTTTGCTCGATTCACAGAGAATCGACCGAAGGTTTATTGTTCTTGCAGCATGTAAAAGTGGGTTCCAGACAAGGGATTTCAGATTGCGAACTGGATGGATTTGATTCGAATTGGAAAAACAACTTGATTCTGAATGAAAGAATGATGATCAATACTGCTAATGACTTGATTAAATGGTCTAAATCGATAAGAATAGTGAGATTTTTAGAAAGAGGATGAAGGATGTTACAAGGGAGTAGTAGAGTGTAAGATTCGACAATTTAAGCTCAATGAGGTGGCTACTCGGAACTCCACGCACCTTGAAGCTGCGATTCAATGCGAAGATGGTCGTGGAACCTCTTCTTCGATGATCTACCTTCCAAGCGGGACAACCCTTTGGTGCTGTCACCACTAGAGGCGGGCAGAGTGACACGTGGAAGTTGGTGATCCGACTAATTGTTTCTAGAGTATGAGAGAGTTAAGTTTGAATGGAGGAGATTGTGATCAATAAATAGAATGAATTGATGACGAGTTAGATTAAATCCTAGGGCTGACATTAGAGTAGGTTGTTAGATATGTAGGATCAAGTGTGGATATCATGGTTTGGATAAAGGAGACAACGTGAATAAATTGGTGAAGGGTCAATGGAACAGATCCAACAACATATTCTTGGAGAAGAAGCTCCAAGTGCTGACACGTGTCAGCACCTGGTAGACCAGATAAGTGAATAACGTAATAAATAGATATTAATTAGTAAATATATTATTTTTAAATAGGTATAAAATGGAAAAATATAGACAACTAGTTTAAATAAATTATTGTATAATTCATTTTAGTAAATAATATATATTCTATAAGTTACGAATATAATGTTAATAAATAGGTATATAGTATACTTAATAATTAGAATTTTGATTTTTAATTTAATAATTTAATAAATATTATATCATTTTTATATTTTAGTAATTAATAGAATAATAAACAAGATGTGTATGATTTTTTAAAAATTTATAAATTAGTTTAGATATATAAATAAATACATGCATACACAATTCAATTTCATCAATAAATTAGGGTTTTTGATTTATTTAAAATATGAAATGAAGGTTAAAAATTTTGAAATAATTCACAGGTAATCTATAATATCAAAAAAATAATTAAAAATTATAAAAACAATAATACTATGAATAGTATGTTCATAATAAAATAAATAGCCTACAAATCCAGTTGTCATCAGGTCCCAAAATTGTTTTTTGCAAACGAACTCCGATTTCAATGAAATCACTTTCATTAATTAGAGAATATTATTTTATGAATTCTTAAAGTGAGTAGAGTGAAACTAGATTTTCTATGAAGAAGTTATGATGTTCGGGAGTTGAGAAAATAATATTTTAAAAGTTGGATTTCCTAGCATATATATAGGTTGGGATTTTTTAGGATTTTTATCTTTTTATTATGTTTTTAGAAATAAATATGAGAAGAATTTGTGAAAAAATGTACAAATAAATTAATTAAAAATCTTCGAAAATTGGATAAATATTGAATAAATAATGAATAATATTCTATGTATATAATTGATTCTTTTTGTAGTTTTCCTCCTTATCTCCCCCTACTTTATAATTTGTTGACCAATCCATGTTGACTTGGTCTCGAGGGTTATGTTATATAAATTTATCCTTCTGTTATATTTATATCTATTTTAGTCATACTGCGCATATATACATATTATAGTCTGCCTCTTCTTTTTATTTTCTTTCTATTTATTTGTTTATTTATTTACATGTTTTTAATGCATAAAATGCATTTTTATTCATGATTGATAATTTTATAAGAAATAACATTTAATGGATATAGACACACATTTCTTAAGGATTTTAAGACAAAATACGACATGAAAGTTAATGAATCGTGGATTCATTAATCAACTATTGTAATCTAATATTTAAATTAACATTTATATGATATCAATATGGCCTCAATACCTAATCCGATTGTATAAAAAGAACTTATCAATAAAATTTAATTGTGTTTTATTTTATATAATGAAATGATATAATTCGTAATAACATTTGTTGCATACTAGCTCACCATGGGCTCAAAGAACCAACAGTATACCACTAGCCCTCAGAGTCATTCATAAAATATTCTTAAAGCCACTCATGTGCTAATCATTTAACTATTTAGTCAACTGATCATGTTAGCTGGATAACCACTCTATTAGTGAAGACTATGCCAGGTTCTGTTGCAAGTTGGATATCTTATGCAAACAATGGTTACATCTAATATTGTTGTTGCGTCTTATGTATTCAATACTCGAAAACAACCAAAGCATCATGATTTTTCTACTCTTATCTCTCAACAAAAACATTCAACATAGAAAAAGATAACCGGGATGAGATTTCAATTATCCTTGGAAAATACAAAGTTATGATATATTCAAATTTGGAGATCAATATCTCTATAGACTAAGACATAGTCACGAGTCTCTCTTAAGTATTTCAAGATAAGACTTGGAGATTACTATGTCTATAATCTTGAGTCCTTGATGGTGTTTATTATTGTACCCTAGTGTTTCTCTCCATAGTAGTCAATAACGATTTACCTTTCCAACTGTATAGTAGATATTATGGTCACGTAGACATCATCACGTAAATCATGCTTCCTATTAGCTAATACATAAGTGCATCCATTCATAGCCTTCTCATACACAATACTTCAATATGTCATCCCTTTAGATAGGCTAATATCATGTCTTAATGGAGGGAAGCTTTTCTTGAAGTTGTCCACGAGGAATCCTTCCAAGATGTATCATTGTTGTGATATTCTCAATACCATTTTTCTTTGTTTCAGAACTAAGATATAAGAGGTATCCTCGTGATATTTTTATATCTAAGTGTTGGAACAACTAGATCTAATCACCATTATCATCCATACATCATTCATAATGAGCAGAATTTAATTTACATATTTTTACGGTGTCGGTGACGCTCCTTTTAGAGGCTTGCTTTTGTAATGTGTGCATGAGCACCTGCGAGAGTTGTACGCTCCTTATTACCATACAGTACTGGTCAGTATTAGTCTACTTTCTACATAATTGCTAATAACATTACCTTCTTGTGAACCTAACAAGAATAGTAGTTGCCATGAGTTCAAGCTTTACTATCAGACGTCTCCAAGAAGATAGCGCGTTGAGAGACATTGTGGTATTGTGCATTAGACATGGTGCGTTGTTTTGATGTTGTTTACATCACTTTTATTTTTTTTACTATTGTTGAGAGATATTGTTGTAACGGACAAAGCCCACTCTCTATCCATTTTTTTCTTTCCATACTTTTCATTTAAACAAAAATATCATACCATTATATCTTATTATCTAAAAAATACAAATGAATCAAAATCTAATTATTTTTTCGAATTCCAATAAAATCACCCTCTAATGAATCCTTAGGGTGTGCTTGGATAGTGGGTTTAGGTGGGTTAAACTGGTTGCAGATAACCCATTTTTGGGTTTTGGTGTTTGGATAAAGGGTTAAACTGGGGGTGATGTAGAAGTGAGTTTATTGTGATGTGATTATATCGGAGTTTGAAAAAGTGAGTAGTTATTGTGATGTGGTTGTATTGGAGTTTGAAAAAGTGAGTAGAAGTGGAGTAGTTTATAATTTTTATATGATATTATGGTATAGTATATTATTTTTTGATGGAATTGATGATGGAGAATTGATTTATTTAACTTTTTTAAAAATAAAAAATGGACCCACATAGAGGGAGAAAATATGAGGTAAGGGGGGTAAACCCCTCTAGCCACAGCTCCTTAGGGCCCGTTCGGTAGGAGAATAAGCATGAATAAGGATGGGGAATAAGGGGAATAAGGGTCTATTCTCTGTTCGGCTGGAGGATAAGAATAAGGAGAATAAGGTGAAATAAAGGTAGGTAAGGTGGGATAAAGATAGGAATAAGAGTGAAATAAGATGAAATAATGAGGAATAGTTGTACCACGGAGAAGCGTGTTGGGGGCTTATCCCCCTTATTCCATTCCTCCTTATACCCCAAAGGAACATGGCCTTAGTCTAAAAAAGCAAAACACACAATAAGCTTTAACCATCATTCTCGCCATCCGAAAAGAGACTAGTCCTTTACCTAGCCAAATCAACATCTTCACGAGGCTACAACCACGGTTTGAATTGATCGTTAGATTATAGACTTGGATACCAGTCTCAAATAATTTCCTCTTCGACCCCCTTCGATTTTTTCCTCTTGCGTCGAATTCGTGTCGATTGAACCCTAGCTTTTACCATCCCTTCCGATCGAGCATCGGAAGCTTATTTTGTGCTCGGGCAACGACCCCCAGGCCGTGTAGCGTAGGAAATGCGCGATCTCGCGGCATGTGTCTGATCCCGTCAGCGTCAGCCGCACGCCATATCTCTCACGCTTTGTCCCTCCTATTTATACGCCACAGGGTCCCACACGTTCACTTCCAACTCACCACGCTCCTCCGTTGAAGTGAGCTTTGCAGAGCTCGAGCACCTGGTCGGATTGCAGTTGCTCGAAGAAGAAGAGATTCCGCCATGTTCGGGGGTATGTATCGCACCTTTTGATCGCTTAGCCTTCTTTTTTGGATTTATTTGGGCGCCCGGCTTCGCAATTATCCTTGATGCATCTCGGTTGGAACGCGCGTGTGGGTCTGGATTAGGGTTTTTGGTTACTTTCCAAAACATTACCATGGTGGTGTATCCGCTCCGGTTTATCCCAAGAAACTTTGCTGATTTGCCATGCTTTTGGTTGGTTAGTTGAAGTTGCTGCATACGTAGGGCATCTATCGATCGTTGACATGTGGTGTTTTTCTGCCAGGTTTCGGACAGCCGTCGAGCAGCCCATTCGGGCAATCTACGAGCAGCCCATTTGGTCAGTCGCTGTTTGGGCAGAACAACAATAACAGCACTAATCCTTTTGCACCAAAACCTTTCGGTAGCCCAACTGCAAACCCTTTTGGTTCTCAGACAGGAGGCTCGATCTTTGGTGGTACGTCGACTGGAGTCTTTGGGCAGACTCCTTCGCCACTGGCTACTGCACCCACCTTTGGTGCGTCATCTTCACCTGCTTTTGGAAGTTCAACACCAGCATTTGGGGCTTCTACAACTCCTGCATTCGGTGCTGCCTCTTCTGCCTTTGGCGGTTAGTGTTACATGGAATCATATTCACTTCAAAATGTTTTCCTTCATTGCTTGGTTAATCCTTTTTTTTATAATTTATAAATCTACTGCACATGTTTTGGCCGCTTACTTTTTTTGTTGCTTATATTTCTCGTCCAATTATGTATGTGGTAAATGCTTAAGCTTCTAGTCTCACTATCAAAATTGTGTTATTTGTGTTCTAATATTTTGGGCTTATCCTAGACTACTCTCTGCACTGAAATTCTTGAGTACACAAATTCAACTGTTCAAACGGTTTCTCATTTTTCCAGAAGAAAAGAAAAGTGGATAATAACTAATAGTATTTGAAATACCTATAACGAAGTCGATGTAAAGCAAAGCATTGCCTCGAAGCACATGATTCAGAGGTCTGAGAACGCATTCATAGGGCTGTCCTCAATGGAGGGTTATCCCACCTCATGTTTTGGTTCATTGCTATGAAAACTGTCACCAGAGGTGCTTGAGAATTTGAGGGATTTCCTGTGGTGATATATAGCCGTCTCTTCAAATAGGCACCTTAATCTAATAGAAATTTTTTTCCTCTCAGAAAGTCAAGATGATGTTTTTTTGGGTCAGAATCCGAGAGAACACTAGGGATTAGGACAAGATGACCTTTTTTCCTCTCAAGAAGGCAGGATGACTTTATTTTTGGTCAGAATCCAAGAGAACATTTTAGTGGTTTCTTGCTCCGTGTTTGGTGGTTTAAGGATCCAGTTTCATGATTTCACTCAAGATCCTGTCCGCTGCCTACCATTCTTTGTCAACATTTAAAAACATTTCAAGCCTTATAAGTAAGCTCTTGATATTTTCTTGAAAGCGAGCTAAGCAGCAGTTAGATGCAACTCCATTGCTCGAAGCATGACACGTCATGACCCCGTGTAGACACTGAAGTAGTCATGTTGAAGGAGAGTAGCTTTTTATGTAAAACATCCTATTTTTCTGTAGACCTGATATTGCGTGGCTCTGTTTTTGTTTAAATTGAAAAGATATTACATGAAATTCTGAGCGATAGACAATATAGCTTTTTATAACTTGTTATTGGCTAATATGACTTTGAATATAGAAAAGTGAAACCATGCCATGCCCATTCATGGGGCCGAAATAAAGAAACGTATGCTAAGTGTATGGTCAACATGGCCTTGAATGTGAGAATCTAAAAGACATTGAAAAAATGTAAGTTTAGAAATGTAGCGAAACACTTTTGTTGGAGTGTGTAATAGAAGAGTAATTGGATCCCTTCAGGATCCAATTATCACCCACTCATGTTTAGTCCCACATCTGCTATCTGTGAGATTCCGGTCTGTTTGTAGGGCTATATAACTGTACTCATTGAGAAACTTCAGTAGAAGATCCGACCCTTTGAGGCATTCTCCCGTGGTTTCATCCCGCTCCTTGGGGGTAGTGTTCCACGTAAAACCTAAGCGTTCCATGTTTTACGTTTCTTTATTTTGTTCATCCTTGTTCACATTATGCTTCCACATTTATATTTCAACATGGTATTAGAGCGGTTCGATTTTACGAGTCGGATATTCAAGTTTTGATTCGGAGTTTTTTATTCTTGAAGAGTATTTTGTTCATGATTGAAATTGTGTTCATTTTCTTTCATATGTACCTAGAAGAACAAAATTCTCTTTTCCTCACATATTTGGTTTTAGGGTTTGTCATTTAACATGTTCTACTTCTGTGAAAGTTTTCTTGAAGAACTAATAATGGTTTTAATCGATTACGACAGTCCGACCATGAAAACTCCAACCATCGTGGGGTTCCTATATGCCTTTTGCTGTTCCGTAGATGTCGTAATAGGCTATAGTGATGAATCTTCTCGAACACACCACATAGCGAAGAGTAGTACATACTGATGCAAATGGTCGGATACGGATATGGATATAGGTATTACCGTATCCTTATCCGTTTTTTAATACGAATACGGATGCAGATATGGATATTGACGGATATTAAAACTATCTTACCATATCTTTAAAAAATGGATACGGATGTAAAACAGATACTGATCGCACACGAGTAATGGTAGAAATACTCTATATAATCGACTTAAATATATAAGGATTGGATGTAAAACACATGATATTAATTTACTAAATGTGTTTGTATCATAAAAATCATATAAATATGGTAAAAGGAGGTAGAGAATTATGTTATATAGGGTTAACAATAAATCTATGACTATATTTATATAAGAAAATGGATATACGGATACAGATACGGATACAGATGTTTGCAGATATCAAAACGATATCCATATCCTTATCCATTTTAAAACGGATACAGATACAGATGTCAAAATCTGTATAAAACGGATACGGTGACGGATCGGATACGGATATATTCGTAACCATTTGCATCCCTACTAGTACATGTTCAGAGGATGACCATTCTGTTGGCCTTGTAGATATCAAACTGTAACCGAAGAATCTTGGCCTCATTTTTCGCTTGAGCATATATGGATGCCAAAATGTCCCACATCGCCTTGGCGGTGGGCTAATTCAGAATATCATTGTCTATCTCCGTGGTGAGGGTCCCACAAAGCCTAACACGCTTATACGCGTCATCTTGCTTCCAAGAAGCATTGTCTCCATTCTTATCTTTTGGCTCTTGTTATTGCACTGCACGAGGGTGAGAAACTGCATGGACCACAACTCATAGTTGGTCCCATCCATCTTTGCGATAGGAGCTGGTCCCTTGAAGGCACCAGAAGAAGAAATCTGACATGATAGTAAAATGACTGAACAATGGGACTCTACTGGGGAGTAGATTGATATGAACGAGTCTACACAATCGTACATGAGATTTGTTGTACGTGTATACTCATACAACCATCCTCGTCAATCTTTGCTACACACTTGGATCGAAAAACCTGATTTATATGTCTGAAATCACGTTTTCTGATCAAATTAGTTCGTTTCATACTGCAGTTTGAATCACAAAGTTGCACAGAGAAGCGTAGAGGTGCGATGAGGCGCATAGGAGGCTGCAGGGTTTGCAATAGCCCCTTAACGACACTCGAGAAGGGCCGGCGATGGCTTGGGACCTGCATGCGAGGGCTGCTGGGCCCGACGGGGAGGGAGGGAGGGCCCGCACGGTGGCCGGGGATGGGAGGTCGGAGGTTGGCGGCAGTGCGATGGCTTGCGAGAAGAGAAGAGGGGCTAACAGGTAGGGTTAGGGCTTGGATGGGATACGGGAACTCCAGTCTAGGACCGTCGCTCCGGTACTATGTAGAAACGAAAGAATGAATTGCATTATTGAGGAGGGGGTTCTCTTATATAGGAAAGAAACCTGTTGGACAGACTACAAGAAGAAACACAAGATATAGATAATATGAAAACAATATGAAAGATAACTAATATCTCAACGGATATTAAGGCTACTTTTAAAGAAATAAAAATATATAAAGCGACTTACAATCATGAAGTAATGTGGCTTCAAACTCCTAATTGATGATTAAGACCTGGAGGGTCATTTTCAATAATTGCCTTTTAATGGTTGTCATTTAGAGTTGATAACCTTCAAAATTGGAGCGGTTTGATTTTGTTGCAAGCATTCTTAGAGATTTTTTTAGTTCCGTAGCATTCATTCCTTTTTTTGAAGTCAAACGATTCGGGGGAGACACGGCGTGGTGTTCGCCCCAACAATTTTATTAAAAAGGGAAGAGTAAGTACAAGATACTAACAAGAGGAGGAAAAGAAGGAGAAGAGATCGGATCCAAAAGATCCCATCCAGAGAAGAAAACGCTAGTTACAACATCGCCCAGTCGCAAACAAGACGGCCTGCGTGAGCCAAAACATTTTCTTTGTAGAATCTCTGGCCCCTAAAAATTGTTGCGTTATGCCCCAGCCAAATCGCCCAAATGCAAGCAAAGAGACCCAAAAAATCCCTGCGCTCCCTGTCCTTGTTGGAACGAATGGACACCCAGAAATCGCCCATGCCAGAAGTATTGATCCACGTCATCCTCGCCTCCTCCCAAACGCCTGCAGTGATCGGGCAAGCGAAGAATAGGTGATTTAAGGACTCCACGCCATCGCCACAGAGAGCACAACCCACCGAGGCCAAGCCACCATAAAGCCTATCGCAACGATCCCGCGTTAAAATCCTCCTCTTGCGAAAGAGCCAAAGGAAGATAGCCACCCTCTCTGGGAGCTTCAACTTCCAAAGGAAGCTGCAGTCAAGGTTGAAAGGGTCCGAATGCATCTGTGGTTGATGGGAAATCGCCATTAAAGCCTTCCTCGTCGAGAATTCACCCTCCCTCCAAGCCCAGTGATCTCTTCCCGTCGCGTGTCTGGGCGCATTCTTAATAGTATCCAGGATAGTAAGAAGCTCGTCAAACCTTTGGTCAGAGAGGCTACCATGAAGCGAGGGAAACCATCCATCCCCCGACCAACATGAAGCCATAGAAGCTCGTCCATCGGTCGCCAAGGCAAATAAACGCGAGAAAGATTCCCTTAAGGGGGCTCCCCCAGCCCATTTGTCCATCCAGAACTTGAAAGACCTGCCATCCCCGAGGACAGGAACAAAGAGATGCGAGTGGCGAAGGCCCACCGACATCGCCCCACGCCAGAAGGGGGTACGCGAACGAATACTACCACCCTCCCCTATCAGCACCCCGTTTAAACCAAGAATCTCGCGCAATAAGGAAGAACAGAAGTTATCACAAACACCCCATAACCTGTTCATCCACTTTGAAAGAAGAGCGTCATTGACCCAGTCGAGTCGACGGATGCCAAGACCCCCTTCACACTTCCGCATCGTCACCTCCTATCCCACGAGATGTGGACCACGCGAAGAGGTCCCGCTTCTTCCCCAAAGAAAATTCCGCATCATCTTCTCAATACGTCGCCGCACCCTCGCCGACAGCTGCCAATTGGAGAGATAATAAACGGGATAGACGAGAGAACATATTTGATAAGCACCAACCGACCACCCTTCGAGAGCAATGCCGAACTTCAACCGGAGAGCCGCCTCTCCACCTTCTCAATAACCTTGTACCAGTCGCGATGTCTAGCCCTCCCCGCCCCCAGGGGCATGCCCAAGTATTCAATCGGCAGAGAAGCAGGGGGGGGAGCCCACTGCCAAGCCACAGTCAGACGCCGCCTTCGAATCCTAACCAAAGGGGATCACCTTGGATTTGCCTTGATTGATGCGCAAGCCCGAAAGCTCGCTGAATATTTCCAGAGTTGCCGCCATGCCCCTGACCTCATCAAGTCCTCCTTCAATGAACACGATCGTATCGTCAGCGTATTGGAGGATCGGGATCACCCGTTCGCCGCAGGAGAAGCCCATGGATAGACCGCATTCGATCACACGAGCCGCCATTCGGGGAAGCACATCAACCGCAAGAATGAACAAAAGTGGTGCCAGGGGGCAGCCTTGCCTAACCCCTCTTCTAGGTTGGAAGTGATCACCCACAATGCGCCCATTAATCATAGTTGAGAACGGAACCGTGGAGACGCATCGACGCATCCAAGAAATCCAGAGATTGGGGAAACCACGAGCTCGCAGGACCGACCACAAGAAGGACCAGTCAAGCGAGTCGTAAGCCTTAGCAAAGTCCACTTTCCAAAGCACCCCATGGATCCTTCCCCTAATCCAACTCTCCACCATCTCAGAAGCCAGAGCCGTAACATCGGCTATATGCCGCCCGCGAATGAAAGCCGCCTGCCCTGGAGAGATTATTCCATCAAGCACCGGGACGAGTCTACGAGCGAACACCTTCGCCACAATCAAATAAATACCATTCAAAATAGCAATAGGACGAAAGTCCTCAATATGATGGGCAGAGGACAGCTTCGGCAGTAAGACAATGATAGCCCTATTGATTTTGTCGAATCCCGCATTACGCCTGCAAAATTCGGCAATAACTTCCCAAACCTCGTGTCCCACCAACTCCCAAAAATCCTTGTAGAAAGCAGTTGGGAACCCATTCGGCCCTGGCGAAGCATTGTCGTTGAGATCCCAAACCGCCATCTTGACCTCCTCTAGAGTCACGTCCTTAATCAACTCGTCACGAAGCATGGGAGAGAGAGACTGAGTCCCCTCCTTTGACCACATCCATCGCCTAGGTGCGCGCGATGAGTAGAAGTCTTTAAAGTATCTCGCTACCTCCATCCCCAGGGCTTCCTCCCCCATCACCTCCCTGCCATCAAAGGAGATGGATCGAATAAAATTCGAGCGTCTCCTGTTACTGACCACCCTATGGAAATAAGCGGAGTTTGCGTCCCCTCCTCTTAGCCAAGAGATTCTTGATTTCTGCCGCCATTCCGCCATCCTCTTCCGATCCTCCACCTCCACCCTCGCCTGAGCAGCGGATCTGGCTGCCAACTCCTCCGCACTGAGGTCCCTTTCCCCCTCCAAGACATCTAAAGAAGTCACAATCTCCTCCGCCTCCTTTCTGGCAGACGCCCACGCGTCCCGTGAGGCTTTTTTAAAAGTAGCCAAGCCTTTCCGCAAGAACACCAGCTTCCAAGCAAATCTCCCCACAGTTGATCCCCCACCATAGTCCTTCCCCCAAATATCAGCCACAAAATCCCTGAAATTGTCCTCCTGAAGCCAACACATCTCGTATCTAAAGAAACCAGAAGAGGGAGACGACACCCCCGAGTCCCATAGAATAGGGGTGTGGTCTGAATAAGAGCGCGGACAGGAGTAGACAAGAGCGAGGGGAAAGGCCGTCATGAGAACTTCAGAAGCCAAAAACCTGTCGATGCAAGATCTCGATGACGAATTCCTCCAAGTGTACAACACGTCACTTGCACGAAGATCCTCCAGAGCTAAAGCGTCAATAAGATGACTAAAATCAGCCGAGCCCGGATCTGCACCCCCCTCGACCGGGGTCTATCCGAAGCGCACAAGGTAACATTAAAATCACCCCCAATCAACCACGGAAGGCCCGCAAACTGTTGGCTGACCCCAATAAGCTCATCCCATAATTCCATCCTCCTGATATGACAACAGGGGCCGTATGCGCAAGAGAATGCCATGACAGAAGAATCGTCCCGCCTAGTGAGTGAAACGGTAATCGAATGGCTGCCTTGAAGACCGAGTTAAAGGAGAAGACCACCGATCTCCAAGCGATGAGCAAACCACCCGCTGATCCCTCAACATCCAAAGTACGAACGTCATTCAAACTCCCCGTACCAAATGATCGCCAGAGATCATCTCCCATCTGTCGGAGCTTCGTCTCCTGAAGCAACACCACGTCGCAACCCCATTCAGTGAATCTGGTACCCAGCGTTTTCCGCTTATCCGCATCCCCCAACCCCCTCACATTCCATGATAAGACCTTCATGAGGAACCTTCGTCGAACCCTCCTGCTCGAACCACTCCAGCATCCGCTGCCACCGCCTCTTTGAAAGTGAGACAGGTCTGAATCTCCCCCGCCCTCGCGCGCGATTTGTTCCTCCTCCTGTACCGCTTTGCTGATCTTCTTCTGGAGTCGACATCAACCTCAGCATCAATATGAGCGTCCTCTGAAGCCTCGGAGGGAGCAAGTGAGATGGACGACCCCGACGCTTGAGAGGGAGATCCCTGATGAAGGCCCTCGAACCCATCCACGCAAGTATCGATAGAGAGGGGTACACGAAGCGGAGGACATCCTCCCCTCTCAGTGGCCCTCAAAAGCATCAGCCCTTGTTCTGGAAAGTTCTTGTCCGCCACGCCATGCTCGGTCGGATCCAACTTCACAACCCGCCTGCCCGAACCACTCCCGGATCCGAGGGAGGGTCCGGTCCAAAAATGTGCCACCCGAAACTCGGAGGAGACAACCCTAACGAATTCCCGGACATCCCTTTCGAGAAGTCAAAATCACCCTCGAACCCCGTGCACCTACCCGCCACGTCGCCTGGGAAACCGCCAAGGGGAGTATCCATGCAGGGATCCCATGCGAAGGGATGGGCGGGATGTACGAAAGAGTCGGATTGCCTTACGAAAACATCATAACGGGACGAGGTCCCCGAAGCGGCTCCCTGCATGGGTATCTGCGCCTCGAGAACCGAAACGACGGCCTTTCGTCTACCACTCGCCGAGTTGACGCCCACGCCACTCGCCATCGGAGGCGGTGGAGGAGACACCACCGACATCTTCAACCGACAATAGAACCTGCCAAATTTCAGATCCTCGTAGAATACCTGATAAACCGCCCTATCCAAGAAGGATTTGTTGCACTCCATGAGAACCCTTGTCGAGGAGGGATCCGACCCCGGAGACAAACCATCATCTGTTACCGCCAGAACTTCTCCCCATCTACGCAACGGTCGTCTCAGGCAGTGTATCGAACGAGATAGGAAAGGTATGCCACGAACCTCAGCGACGCATACCTCCACGTCCACGCATGCACCGTCCGCAAAGCGCAAGTCCTCCAAGCGATGCCTCCCACGAAACCACCATGAATCAGCCTGAGCCACTGCTCGTTCGACAGCCCCCTTACACAGCACCTTCTTGTTCCTAGGGATACGATGTTCCTCGAGAACCGATCTCCCAGGAGCTCCCGAAGAAGGTTGCTCACGACCTCGATGGATAAGCAAGCACCCATAGATACGCCAATGACCGCCTTTGTGCGAACTGATCTTCTCGAATCCTGCTCCCGCGGCTTGACCACCAAAGCACATGGATCTTTAGTTGGCGAAGATAACACCTTTTGAGTCGAGGACGACTCCCCCTCTGAGTGGCTGCATGCACCATCAGCCACGATCTGAGCAAAGGAGCGACCTCCAGCGCCGAACACAACCAACTTCCCGTGAGAGACCGTCGGATGAACACCTGATTTTCCCAAAGAGAAACGATTCCCACCGCACCGCGAACGGAAACCACAATCAGCCATCTTGTGCCCCAGTCCTCCACAAGCAAAACAGCGTGGCTTCGCAACGCAAACCGACGCCAAGTGGCCCCTCACCCCACAGCGCCAACAAGACCTCTCCGGCTTCTTATGGGAGACATGCACCCACGTCCCCTCCCCTGTGAAAGCTTCCTCCCCTTCCGCCGCCACGAACTGCGGGCTTTCTCGACGCCCTTCAGTATGCCTCTCCTCCACTGAGACGTGGCTGGTTCCCCCTCCGACTCCCGTCCACCCCCTGCCCACTCTCCCTTCGTCATGAGATAGGAGAGTCCCCCCCCCCCCCGCTCGAGCCACCAAGAGAGACACTCCTCCTTCGCCAGTTCCGAACACCTACCTCCGCTTTGCCGCGAGGAAACCTCCTACCGCTCCGGAACACCCTCCCATCGCTCTCCATCCTTCAGCATTCATTCCTTTAAACACAAAAAATTAACATTGAGCCAAACTTGTTTTAGGGATATGAGAAACAACTTCCGATCGGTTTCTGTACCTATTTGGCAAGAATTCTGATTACTTAGAGGATGAAGAAACAAATTTTTATTTCTCACTAGTGCCCATGGCAAGTACAATGTTATGGCTCATGTAACAGTAGAATTAATATGAATTCATTATGTACTTATTAAACCTCTTGTCATTCTTACTGAATTTATGAAACTCAAATACGATAATCGTGCAATAAGTTATATAACTAACAATCTCATGTTTATGAAGACATTAAACATGTAGAAGCTAACAACCATTACAACAGAGATCTGTTATAAACAAGGTTGCTGCACACCTCATGTATATCTTCTACAAATCAGATTGTTGATATGTTCATTAAACCATTCATTTACATACAATTTGAAAAATATTGTAACAAGTTGAGCATGATTGATATATATATATATATATATATATATGCTCTAGCTTGAAGGGGAGTGTTGAGTGATATTTTGTGTTTTACCTACTCAACGGTATGTTTTTAACTTTGTTGTTTTACGGGTCTTTTGGCTGTCTCGTAACGAGGTTGTTTTTCGTCGGGAGTAGTGTTATGTGGAGAATACAGTACCTACTACATGGCTTTATGTGAGGCCTAGTCCATATAATCTTCATATTTGAACTTTTAAGTAAATTTTGGGTGTGACTCACATCGAGATCACATGCTCTTTCTATTAAAAAAGTGCGGTGACTCTCTTATTTAGCTCTTTCTATTAAAAAAGTGCAGTGACTCTCTTATTTAACTCTAACATCAGGACTCCACCTTTATGGGAAAATACCGAGGTAGCATATTATAACCAAGTCATTTTCTCATTCCTCTCAACTCATTAATGTAAAGCAAGTATCAAAACTAGAGGTCAATATAATAAATAAAAAATAACAATGGATTCAAAATGAGGATAAAGAGCATCAGCGGGCAAAATTTCGTAATCTGGGATTGCATCAAAAAATGCCTGAAGATTAGAGGAGAAACATCGTGGTATCTCTTTATAAGAATGAAGGAGACATTAAAAAATATTCAAATTACAGAGGTATTAAGCTGATGAGTCACCCATAAAATTTGGGAACGTTTGACAGAAGAAGACTAAGGTAAGTTTCCAAAGTAAAAGGAAACAATTCAGATTCATGGTAGGTCGCTTAACTATTGAGGCCATTGACTTGCCGAGGAGAACAATGGAGATTTATAGAGCTAAAACGAAGAACCTCCATATGATTTTTATTGATTTGGAAAAGGGTTATGATTCTCTCCCATATGAGATATTGTAGAGAGTTTTGGAGAAGGGACAAGTACCCATCCTCTATATTAACCTCATAAAATATATGTATTATATGGCTTCATCTTATTTAAGGATGCAATCTGGGAAGATTGATTATTTTGACATCAACATTGGTTTGCATCAAGGTTCAAGGTTCAACTTTGTGACTATTCCTTTTTACTTTGATTAAGGATGGGCTGACAAATCCTTCAGGATGCGATACCTTGGTGTATGTTATTTGCTGTTGATATTATGTTGATTGATGTGACTAGAGATGGAGTAAATGAGAAGCTTGAGGTCTGGAGACATGCATTGGAGAATAAGGATTTTGTATAAGTAGGTCTAAGACTGGATATATGGAGTGATGATGGTAACATCCAAAAGAGAGATTCTTTTAGATACTTGAGATCTATTTTGCAACATGGTGGGAAAATTGATGGAGATGTTACAAATAGAATAAATGAAGGCCGAGAGGAGCCTCTACTGTTTTTTGTGATAAGAAAATTCCTTTGAAAATGAAAGGAAAGTTTTACAAAGTAACTGTGAGACCTGCTATGCTATATGGATTTGAATGTTGTCCTGTGAACCATAGACATGTGCAGAGAATGTCAATAGTAGAAATGAAAATGGTAATGTAGATATGTGGACACACACACGTAAAGATCAGATTCAGAATGATGCCATCGGGAGGAAAGTTGGTGTAGCTTCGATCTAGGATAAGATGCGATAAAATCGCTTAAGGTGGGTTGACCATTTACAAAGGAGGTCAATTGATGCACCTGTGAGATGCGAGTTTTAGGATTTTGAGCCGGCTAAGAGAGGGCGAGGAAGGCCCAAGACGTGTTGGAATGAGACTATACAAAGGGATCTTAGTTTTTTGGATCTCAGCCCGAAAATGACCCAAGATAGATCTAAATGGAAGCAGGGAATCCATGTAACCGGCCCTGCTTAATGTGAGAAAAGGCTTTGTTCTTGCTGTTGTAGTTTCTTTTTGGAATGCTTTCATTATCCAGAATATAAGAAATACAAGACTCATTTGTGTTCTTGCAAAAACCATTCAGAAGTAGGAATAATATATATATATATATATATATATATATATTGCAAATGCCATATTTTTACATTTATTAAATCTCATATAAATAAACAAATAAGCTTTTTGTAAAGTAGGAGTGGAATCATATGGAACAGTCATAGTTTGCCCTTTTCTCGGGCCTTTCCTCTTGCCTATTTTCAGGCCGTTGACAATATTAGCATTTATCCATGTTACTTTTTATCACAAGGAATAGTCACAGTTTGCCCTTTTCTTATACCTTTTCCTAGCTTGTTGTTCAAATTATTATCGATTTTATCCCCATGTTATTTTGTTGTTGAAAAGTCATGATGGCTAATCAAAGTGTTATTGGTTGCTTGCTGCAGGATCGTCTCTTTTTGGACAGAAGCCTGCCTTTGGAGGGTTTGGTTCAACTACTGGCCAGTCAAACCCATTTGGTAGCAGTTTTCAGCAGACACAACCGACGTTTGGAAGTAGTCCATTTGGGTCTACCACTTCTTTTGGTGCATCAAGCCAACCGGCCTTTGGTGCCTCAACTGTCTCATCTTTTGGAGCTACGTCTGCACCAGCTTTTGGGGCTGCAGCTCCCACTTTTGGAAGTACGACGACACCTGTTTTTGGCTCGACAACCACCCCAGCATTTGGTGCTACAACCGCTCCTGCATTTGGGGCTGCAACTACCCCGGCATTTGGTTCAACAACATTTGGTACCCAAGGAACCACATTTGGATTTTCTACTCCGGCTTTTGGTTCTACTCCTTCATTTGGATCAGGAAGTTCTCCCATCTTTGGAGCCTCAACTACGCCGGCATTTGGTACTTCTAGTACGTCTACCTTTGGTGCACCAAGTACACCGTCGTTTAGTTTTGGTTCAGCTCCTGCTTTTGGCCAATCAACACCTGCATTTGGGACCACAACATTTGGAACCACAGCTTTTGGTAATGTTTAGTTTTGATTTGATAATGGCATCATGTTTTATTGCCATTTTGAAAAATAGTAATTTATTTCTGTCGTCGGTGTTATAATTTCATAATTTCATCATCCATGTATACAAATTCCGCGTAGTTCCATTTCAAAGTTATTTATTTAAAATCACATTTCCATCATTGACAAATGATTTTCGATGCTTTTTTTGACGTTTCTTCCTTGATATTTTTTGAAGAAGCCATTTTTTCAGTGGTAATACATTTTTTTTTGCAGGTGGACAATCATCAACTCCTGCATTTGGCAGCACGGTTTTTGGGCAATCTACATTTGGGCAGCAGGCTGGACAGCAAGGTGGGAGTAGGCTTGCACCCTATGCTCCCACTGTTGATGCTGATGGTGCTACTGGTACCCAGCCTGCTGGCAAGCTTGAATCTATTTCAGCAATGCCTGTATATAAAGAAAAAAGCCATGAAGAATTAAGGTGGGAAGACTATCAACGAGGAGATAAAGGTACTTATTATTATATTCTCTATCTTATTGGTTTACTAGCTTCCATTTTTGTTCATGTCGTTCATTTTTGCTGGAACAAGTCATGATTATGTTTGAGTGGTTTTGTGGCATGGAAATATAGACAAAGTCATGCAAACATATTTATTTGTTATTTCCAAAATTTTATATTTGAATGTTTGTAATGACGTTGATACCTCGATTTAATAAAATACTTGGGAGAGATTGTGATATTCATTATTTATATGTTGCTTCATTTGTTATTCTTGTATGTAACATGGAAAATTTAATCTTAGTTCAATTCCGTTGAGGATTTCTTTGTACTTTCCACCTTTTGGGTTTTGGGTTTCATGCTATCTAAGAAACCCTACCCTTCAATATAATATATCTCATTCCATTTCATTATTTTCTTATGGTAACGTTGGCGCAATACCGAGGTTCCATGCCTCTCTTGTCTTGAATCATTGTCCCCTGCCGTGCCAACCTCTCCATCGTCGCCTTAAGCAACACCACCGCCCCTCATTGCATCTCTGTCTACCACTTTAGGGGGCGCTACCACCGAGCATCCCTCAACATCTCTCTCTGTCGTGCCTAGGGGTGTAAACGAACCGAACCTACCTAGGTCCGATTCGGTTCGTTTAGTAGGTATATAGGTTCGGGTTCGGCTCGGTTCGATAAGACTAAAATCATGTTCAGGTTCGGTTCGGTTCGATTGAGGTTCGCGAAGGTTCGGTTCGGTTCGTTAAGGGTTCGATTATATACAAAGTGAATGAGCACAAGTTTGGTTCGCTAAGGTTCGGTTCGATTCGTTAAGGGTTCGATTATATACAAAGTGAATGGGCACAAGATTCCAAAAATTGAACATATATACAATAAAATTTACCAATGGTTCAATATATATTGATTCTTAATAAATAATGTTTCACATACCAAATGATCATAAAAATTCTGTATTTTAAAATTTTAAGATATTAATCCTCTTATATCAGGAATTAAAATAGTACATCCACAATTTAATGCAATACTACTATGCTAGAGCTTATCATTTGAATGACCACAAATCACGAAGAAAATTCACTAATTTATTTCTAACTTATGAATCGAATTATAATATCCAGGTGCAGCAATGGAAAAAAATGACATATCAAACCTTGAGAACCCATCGTGTCGATGCGGGTGGGAGGAGATGCGGCGTCGACGAGTGACTGGAGGAGGAGAGGGTCGAGAGGGGGAGCTGGAGCAGCGACCCCTAGGAGGAGGAGGAGGCGGAGGAGGAGGGGCTGCGGCGTTGACGGTTACCTGGAGGAGGTGCGGCGGCTGCTTGGAGAGGGGGAGCGGGTACCGATGGTTACGTGGAGAGGGGGAGCAGGAGCAGCTGCCGCTAGGAGGAGGAGGGGATGCAGTGCCAGCGGTTTCCTGGAGGAGGAATAGAGCAGCGGCGGCCGCTAGATAGGAGGATGGGCTGCGTCAGTTGTGGGTAGACGAGAGGGAAGAGAAAAGAGGAGAGGCAGGCCGCGGATGTGAGTGTTTGGAATGTTAGGGATAGGGACTTTAGGGTTTGGGGAAAATTTTCATATTAGGTCCTTTGTTTTTTGAGAATTGAATATAAATTAATATACAAGGTTTACTTGTGACTTGTTAGCTTTATAAGAGGCCCCAATTCCCAAATCATATTATATATGTATATTTATTTATTTTTTATATATTTATTTTTATCGAACTATTAACGAACCGAACCTGAGCGAACCTACCATTTCAAGGTTCGGTTCGTTTATGTAAACGAGCCCAAAGTTATGTTAAGGTTCGGTTCGTTTAGGATCGAACCGAATTCGAATCGGACTATTATCGAATCGAACCTGAGCGAATATCGAACCTGAGATTTTTCTGACAACCCTAGTCGTGCCCCTGTGAATCCCTCTTCAGACTGCCACCAATGCAACTCTCGCATGCAACCCTATTGGCTACGGTCATTGGCCATCACCAGTGTTGTACTCGAAAGACGTCCTTTTGGTCATTGGTTTTCATTTAGCATGGCTTTTGTTGCACTATTTTTTGATGAGCGACTAGATCATGATTCCTCTTTTACTTCTTCCTTTTATTTGATTGCCATTGACATGGCCACAGCTTCTATCGAGATAAAATTCAGTATCCATCTCATCTATCATGGTATTGACTTTTATCAAGCTTAAGGGTAGAGAGTATTACATATTCCCCTTATAAACTGGTTTACCAATAGTATGAATCATGCCATCCTGATCAATCTCCTATACAAGGAGAGAATCGAGATTATGTGAGAAGAGTAGTTTGAGACGTATTCTCAACAAACAACTAAATCTCGTCTTGCTGATATCTACATGTGGATTTGGTCCATCTCTCAGGGGGAGTCCTCCCTTATCTAGTATTTTTCAGCAGGTCACGTGGTTTTATGAAGATGTTTTTCATCTGGCCTTTTGTGCCAAGCAAAGTTCATAGCGATGCAAGTGGCATGCCTACATGTTCCTTGCAGGTTTGAGTCCTTGCTACCAGTTAGTGAATGATTAGTTTCTTACCTCTGTCACTGTTCCATCACTTCAGGTAATACTTGAATGACTACAACAACTTCATTCTACTCTCGGTCGATCTGGTCAACTTACGTAGTGTAAATACCACAACCTTTCTTGTGGCATTTGGACGCAGTGGTAATTGGTCATTATGGTGGCCGAGGTTGCAACTATGGACGTGGTCGAGGATGCAATTATCCTTCATGCATGCCTTATCACATGATCGACCATCTGTATAACATGCGATGGGCGAAGTTTGGTATGCATCCTATGACCAACCAAGCTTCTACTAAATATGTGATTTTTTTGGGTACTGCAGAGGTAACGCTTGATCAAGTACAAGGGGTAGACTGCTTTATTCTCCTCCCCAGAATACTCCCGACCAATCCTACTCTAGAGCCCTCCTTATTACTACTTTGTTTAACTATGCACATACCACTAGTCTAACTACTACATAAGTTATGATAGCCAATTTTGTTTCTACATTTGCTCCAATATGGATCATTGATTCTTGATCATCTATAGATCTGGTCGGAGAACGTAGTTTTCTGACCTCCTCACAACCTTCCTCACGTGTGAAGTCAGTATGATTATTTAGTAGTGCTAATTCACCTATTAACTTTGTTGGAAGTTTATAGTTCTCTTTTAGACTCAAGCTTTAAGTAGTTTTCTATGCACGCGGATTTTCTTTGAGCTTATCGATTGTGTATAGGTTATGTTATGAGCTCAGTAGGAGAGTAAACTTTGAGGAGCATTTGCTATTTTCGGAACATTCAGATGATACTATTTGGTGGGGGCCATGAGAAGAATGCCATTTATTGCCTTGATATTCCTACATATTCATGTTTTGCTGGAACAACTTGGAGATCTACTACCATGTTCCCGTGGCATTTACATCACATCTTGGCCACCCATCCATCAGATCTTTCTTAGTTGTTCCCTGATCTGACTTCGTTGAAGACCTATGGGTGTAATGCTTGCCAATTTGGAAAACATCGCAAAGTATCTTTTCTTTGGAGGATTGAGCCTTGTTTCTTATGCTTTTTGTTTTAGCCTTTTGCGACATCTGGGGACTTTGTCCAATATGTGTTATGAGTAGTCATGGTATTCGGTTGTTTCTATTGATGATTACAACAGATCATCTTGGGTGTATTTGGTGAAGAGGAAGTTAAAGATAAATAATGTTATCTAGTCTTTCTTTGAGTTTACAATAATTTTTAAGTGTTCTTGAGTTTGTTCATCGTGACTTGACTAGCCTATTTGCTGCTCAACGTACCCTAGATTAGACTTCTTGTCCGTACACCCTACATCTGAACGAGGTGGCAGAAAGGTAACTTTATCATTTTTTGGATGTACCTCACACCCTTCTTATTCTGATGAATGCCCTTAAGCATTTTGGAGGGACACCATTCTTATTGCCATGTACTTATAAATTAGGTACCTCGTCAATTCTTAACGAGGTATCATTGTTTTTATTACTCTTTGAAGGTTAGGAAATATTTTTGCTTCCTTTATATATTTTTGGTTGCATAACCTTTAACCATAACTTTCATGTCTATGATAAATTATCTGCTTGTGCAATCAAGTGTCTTCTTTGGGTATTTCGAAGCCCATAAACGGTGCAAGTGATATGATTCGAGTGGGTGTCCGTATTTTGTTTGACATATATTACATTCTTTTCATGTTATCGACATTTCCTTGTAGTTCCCTCCACTCTAGGTCTACCATAGGAGGTGGCCCATACTATTGGAGTATGTCCAGGATGTGTCTCTCCGTTTACTTGTTCCTACCATGTAGAATGATGCACTTTCTTCAGATGGCCCTTGAATATAGATTTGGATGGTCCTTCCTCTACAAGACCTCCTGTTGCTCGTAGAAAGTTTGAAAAACAATGTAACTTACATTCGATGTTACACTGTACTTACAATGGTGGTTTATCTAGGTGTAACGAGACATCTACATATTTTTTTAAGGAAAGAGGGGTTTGGGCTTGAGGTGAGACACACCTTAAGTGATTAAAAATTAAGTATGTAAAATTATAAGGATCATGCCTCGCATAAGGACATGGCATGTACCAACATATTCTCAAGGTACAATGCTTCTGCTGGAAATCAACGCCATTACGGGAGAATCGAATTACCCAAATAATAATAAAAGGACACATACAACCCTCCAACAAAGCTAGGCTGTTGAAAGAATGGAGCTTCATAACTCCTCTAATTTAGATTGTTGCAACCAAGGCAGCTCCAAACGATTCAAAACGTTAATAGATGACGGGTAAGCAAAGAGTAAATGGTCCACATCTTCCAGTGGACTTATACAACGATGGCAAGAAGGAATGCTCGAACGTGACCAACCTCCTCTGAATACGTAAGTAATTGACCTTTTCTTCAGTTGGCATAGGGCAACCTTTACTTTTGGTAGAACTAGGGACTTCCAAATTATCATGGAAGGATGTACCGATATCGAAATCGATATATCGATATATCCAATTTCAGGCATTTTCTTCAGAAAGATTCCCAGATAACGATATCGATATCGATATGTCCTTCCTTCCAAATTAGTATATAAATGGATGCATTTGAACCCACATCACGCTGCTTGAGATGCGAAGTATGGAATCTATGCGCCTTCCGAATAGAGAATCTCTCGTTAGCCCACTCTCAAGCATCCCTTCCTACAGATGGACTACGAATATCTCCAAGAACATCATCAACTCCATAATACCCTATATACATTGTTCCGGGAAATCATGTAGAAAGGACATGCACCAAAAAACATTCTCCCAGGCTTCTTCCATACGTGCCTTGGTCAACAACAAGAGCAAATAACCTGGGATATCTATTTGCCAATATTCCATCATCTATGTGGTCATCCTTGTAGAAGTGAAGGGAAGTTTCTGTATCCAAAACTAGTCTCATCGCCTACCTATCCATCGTTTACACAACATAGATTAATTCTTTGATTATTTTCAAGGTTCAGGAAGTCGGTATGTGGTATTTGTTCGGTCAGGCGGTCTCGAGTGAGCAAACGGATATGCGGAAGTATATGCGGATTATGCAGTTTGCATTATTTTAATTAAACATATTAAAGAGATATATACATATATATATATAATTGTGATGTTAGAGACAAAAAAACTTTTATCAACATAATGAATAAGATTATCAACATAAGATTGCATTATCAACATAATAGTAAAAAATATAGTAATAAATGATGAAGGTTGCATTAGGAAAATAATAACTTCTATATCATAAACAAATATTCTTGCTCACAATGATTGGATTCGATGGTGGATTTTGGTGGCTGAAAAGGTGCTTTGGCTGGCGAAAAAGTCAAGACGGGTTGTGCGGAGGTGCAAGATCTGTTGGGGGGGGGGGGGAGATGCAGCTGTAGGAGGTGCTGGGGGCAGAAGTCGGCAGTGTTGGTGCTGCTGTGTGGTTCAGCCGAAGAGGGCAAAAGCGTAGCCGAAAGGTGCAAGTCAGGAGGAGGAGGTGGTGACGAAAACACATACCCAAGCTGATGGAGGCGCTTCAGCTGGGGAGGAGGCACTGCAAGCTCGTGCGGTGAAGTGCTGCTGCGTGGTTCAATGGGTGAGGGCGAAGGTGCAGGCGCATAAAAGAAGTCAGGAGGAGGTGGTGGTGGCGAAAATGCAGGCCCGAGCTGTTAGAGGCGCTTCAGCTGGGGAGGAGGCGCTGCGAGCTCATGCAGTGGAGTGCTACTACATGGTTCAGCGGGTGAGGGCGAAGGTGCAGGCGCACGACGGAAGCCGGGAGGAGGAGGTGGGGGCAAAGGCACGCTTAGTAGCCGCTGAAGGGGTTTAGGGTTTTCTGTCGAGGGAAATAAGCATATAGGTGGGGTACTGCAGGTTTGGGGCTTGTTGTAACCGGATCCATAAATGGACCAGCCTCATGTAAGCCCCGAGGAAGGAATCAAAGAAGACTGTAAGTTAAGCTAAGTCAAAAGTTTTTGAAGTTTTGTACAAAAATCTTGAGTCTAAGGAGGGCTGGAAGGATATATTCAGATTGACCAAAGCAAGAGAAAGAAAGAACAAAAATCTTTCTTAAGTGAGATGTTTAAGGATGAGGAAGGACACATGCTTGTTACTCAGAAGAATTTAGAGAGATCACTTTGAGAGATTTAGCTAGCAGTGAAAGTTGATTCGTGTAAATTATAGACAGATACAAAGGAAGTAGATGATTCTTTGAAGGTTATGGAATCTAGGAAAGGTGTAGGTCCTGATGACATTCCTATAGAAATATGGAGAGTTCTAGGTCAACGTGACTTGACTTGGCTTGCAAATTTATTCAATTTTATTTGGCGAAACAAGAAAATGCATGAAGAATGGAGAAGCATCGTGGTGCCTCTTTATAAGAATAAAGGGGATATTCAAAATTGTTTGAATTGCAGAGATATCAAGATGATGAGTCATACTATTTCTCCTTGATCGAGAAGGTTGAGGGGAAACTTGTTGGGTGGAAGGCGACGCTCCTCTCTAAGGGGGGCAGGCTGGTGCTCCTGAAGTCTGTCCTCTCTGCGATCCCTGTCTATTTCTCCTCAACGAGGATGCTCCCCTCGGGCATCAGGAGGAGGCTTGAGGTGCTTATGCGTAATTTCCTTTGGTGCAAGGACGGTCGGCCGGGTTTACATCTGGTTGGCTGGGAGGACGTCACTCTGCATAAAAGTCAGGGAGGTCTGGGCGTTCGCCGCCTGGCTACTCTCAATGAGGTGCTTTTGTTAAAATGGGTGGCTAGACTTTGGGGTAGCAACGACGACCTCTGCACTCGCCTCATTCGCCAGATCTATTCGATCACCTGCTCAGTGCCATCGACCGATTCGTTTGTGGTGACGGCTAATCCCTCTCTTTTTTGGAGGGGCATTCTCAAGGTTACCTCCGACTTTGGGGATTCATTTAGACTAGTGCTAGGGAATGGTGAGGGATTTCTCTTTTGGAGGGATAATTGGACCGGCCAGGGCATCCTTGCTTCCCGCTTCCCTTGTCTCTTTGCTCTTGCTTCAGATCCTGATGTGCGTGTTGCTGCATGTTGGGACTTTGGAAACTGGATGCCTCTTTTCCGTTCGAACTTTTCAGACCAGCGCCTGGAGGATTTCATGGGCCTCCTGGACGTCCTGAGGGACGCCACCTGCCCCAACCCCTCTTCGGGGCGTGACCATTGGGTTTGGCGGGACGAAGACTTCACCGTCCGTAAGGCTTACTTGGCCATCTCCAGGCCCCCCTCCCTCTCGCCTGATTTGGTGCGGGATTGCGCCTTTCTTTGGGGGCTGAACCTCCCGGAGAAAATTGGCTTCTTTTTATGGCTTCTCAGACGCACAAGGCTTATGACGCGAGACCGATGTTGCAGACTACTTGGAGCGGTCTCCGACCGTTGCCTCCTTTGTGGCACAGAGATTGAAACTGTGTATCATCTTTTCTTCTCCTGCTCTCATGTGGCCCCCCTTTGGGACAACCCGTCTTTCCGCTGGCTCAACCTCTCTGATGTGGGTGCCTTTTGTAGCAGCTTGGTGGTGGCTTCTAACCGGGAAAGGTGTGATTCTCTGTGGCCGCTGGCTACGCTTTGGGCTATTTGGCTTGCCAGGAATGCACTTCTCTTTTCAGGGCAGAGATTTTATCTGGAAAATATTAAGTTGCAGGTGTCAAGTCTTGTAAGCTCTTGGTGTGTTTAGCGCTCTGAGTGCTCTCCTGTACCTTCCCCCCTTTTTTTCTTCTCTCTCTCCTTTTAATAAAGCTTTGGGGGGAACACCTTCGAGTGTATCCCCATTTCTTGGATTCAAAAAAAAATTGACCGAGTAGTCATTAGTCAGTCGGCATACATGCATGCTTGCATTCATACATACTACGTACATATACGCATGCATGCACACACATACTTAACTTTGTAGAACATTAGGTGTAATCTATTAATATTTAAGCTCATTGAAAAATGAGATAATGTGTAAAAGGAATGCCACATTAGGGTATTGCTTCTTTGTGATATAATGTGGAAAAAGGAATGCCACATTAGGGTAAGATGTGAGAAAATCGCTTAAGGTGGTTTGGCCATTTGCAAAGGAGGTCAACTGATACACCGGTGAGGAGATGCGAGTTTTAGGATGTTGAGCTAGTTAAGAGAGGGCGAGGAAGGTCCAAGAAGTGTTGGAATGAGACTATACAAATGGATCTTAGTTTTTTGGATATAAGCTCGGGAATGACCCAAGATAGATCTGAATGGAGGCAAAGAATGCATGTAGCCGACCCTACTTAATGCATGAAAAGGCTTTGTTGTTGTACGTAGTTAGCAAATTAAATAGTCATCAACTATTACATATTTATTGTATTAGTGGGGACATGTTAATTTGATTCTGTTGTACTGGAACTGATATTTAAATATTACCTTTGGCTTGTCAGACCCAGGCTGGACCCCTTATGTTGCAGGTTGGGCTCGGGCTTGGGCTTGGGCCTTGTTTGTGCAAAAAATACGACAGTAAGCCTGATATACTTGACCGCCACATATAATGTGCTTGAGCTGGGCTCAAGTGGGTACGCTTCAACTCGACATGATGCTGAATCCTATCAATATGGCATCATTTGAAAATACCTCATTCATGGACTCCTCCCTCCCCCTGGACAGTTACATATAGGAACCTCCTCAGTTGGGGCCGGTTAGGAGAGTAACCCTACCGTTCCTGCTTTGTCAACTCCATTTGGGCCAACCCCTACATACAACACTCCATAAGTAGCTTATAGGCCCACCATCTCACACATGTCCCATCACTAAGCAAAAAGGGCTACATAAGATATGGTAATTGGAACTTCAGCCAATTACCCATTTAAACATAACTTTATCACTGCTGTATTTGTACATATGCAAATGTTGGTAAATGTTTTTCTTGTTTATCTTTGTTTATTTAGTGAACCCACCAATGCTTATGGCAAGTAACTAAAGAGGGTATTCTTGTAGCATAAATTTGCGTGGTGGTGGTCATTGCATTTGGCTTTGGTTATAAACTTTAAAATATAATAATTATTTATTATTGGTTTTTACATTTCAGGAGGTCCAAATCCTGCGGGACAACCTGCAGTTGGTGTTGGCTTTCCTGCAGCTACACAAACTAACCCATTTGGTCAAACTGGTGCATTTGGTCAGACAACTGCTAGCTCCTTTTCTTCAACGTCTGCTGGCCTCTTCGGTCAGAAATCTGCTTTTCCTACTACAGGTTTTAGTCAGACTACAGGTGCATTCAGCTCACCTTTTGGTACAGCTTCTTCAAGCCCATTTGGATCTTCCTCATCTACATCTCTTTTTGGTGGTCAATCTGCCGCTGGATTTAGTGCCAGCACTACTCCACTTTTTGGATCAACAGCAGCACCTTTTGGAGCAGTTTCATCATTTGGCTCTTCAGCAGCATCTTTGACAACTCCTACATTTAATACTGGATTAAATTTCAATACTCAACCAGCTGGGTTGTTTCAGTCTTCAGCCACTGGGCAAACCTCTCTTTTTGGGCAGACTTCTGGCTTTGGACAGTTACCAGGTTCTAATATTTTTGGTGCACAATCTACTGGTTTTGGGAGTATTTTCGGCACCTCATCATCTTTAGCTCCTTCTACACCTATGGGTTTCAGTCAAACAACTGTGAGTATTTTTCTCATTCTTGTCTTGGTACATTGGCATATCAAGCGCATACCTTAATTTTATCAAATATTTACATAAAAGAAAGGTGCACGAGTCTTGCATGCTTGTTCTCGTCACAGGTGTTACATTTTTTGGGTCAAAATTTCATTTTGTCTTCATGTATTTTTGGGTTCATTTATAAGCACCACTGCCCTACTACATGCAGCCGACACTTTCCAGTCCATTTCAACCAGCCACGCCAGTGCCAGCATCAGGTGGCTTTTCCTTTGGGAACTTTGGGCAATCACAACCAGGTATATCTAAATTGTATCTCTTTATTAATTTGTCCTTCTTTGGAGAAGCGTTTCACTTGGATAGGCATGTTTCTCTTTTTTTACTTACTAGTCTCTGTTGCAGTTGCAAGTGGTTTTGCAGGTATTTCAAATATTTTTGGCCAGAGCAATGCACAACCGTAAGTTTTCCTGTCTACTATTGTTTGGAATTTCTTCTTTCAGATGTGTTTCTTAAAGGATAATTGGAAGTTATTAATGTCACTGCTTTAATGCTCTCCTAGTTGGTTGATGTGAGAAATTGTTTACTTATAGCTACTAATGTTATTTTCCATCTCCCTTCTTTGGCACTTTTTTGAAGTCCACTTTAGATGGACTTTGCAGGCACCCTCTTCTTTGAATTAGTTTGGCTGCTATTTTTTGGTTTGGTTTACCAGATGCCTACATGAGCATTGATCCTGTATTTTCTTTGAATTCTGGAAGAGCTAAATTTTTAAAATTTATCGATATATGCATGTTGATTGTGGTAGCATCTATGCTGAGCCCTTTTATGGAAATGTACACTGTTATGCTTTTCCGCTAATCCTTTTTCAGTTCTTTGTTCTAATTTATCTTTTTATAGCAGCACCACACAGACAAGTGTAGTTTTACAGCCAACATCAA
This sequence comes from Ottelia alismoides, assembly GCA_037367405.1. Taxonomy (NCBI): domain Eukaryota; kingdom Viridiplantae; phylum Streptophyta; class Magnoliopsida; order Alismatales; family Hydrocharitaceae; genus Ottelia; species Ottelia alismoides. The sequence continues at coordinate 694,542 of JAZKJV010001031.1, read as the reverse complement.
TTACAAACCCATTTGGAACCCTTCCTGCCATGCCACAGATGTCCATTGGACGAGCAGGTGCTTCATCCTCAATTCAGTATGGGATCTCTAACATGCCTGTGAGTGTTGTTTTTTATTCTATCCATTAGCATTATTTCAGGCTCATGTAAATGTTTTAGATGAGGGCTCGCCTCCTAACCTGTGATGTTACTGGGAGTCTCCATGGCAGGTTTCTGAAAAGCCTATTCCTGTGAGAGTATCATCATTATTGACACCAAGGCATTTATCTCAGAGAAGAGTTAAGTTGCCTTCAAGGAAATATTCTTCCAAAACGGATAGTCCAAGGGTGAGATATTTCATCCTACTTCTACAATAATTTGCCGAGTATCCTGATAATAAATTGCAATTGCAATTTATTTATGTTAGTTGCAGCAGATTATCTTTTCCTAGTTCTCTAAATATTTTCTTGCAACTTGACTGTTTTGTATGTAAAGGTAGCATTCTTTTATGACGAAGAGGAGCCTCCAAGTACTCCGAAGGCGGATGCACTATTCATTCCGAGAGAGAATCCAAGGGCGCTGGTTATTCGTCCAGTTGAGCAATGGCCATCCAGGAATACCAATGAAAAGAATTTGTTCACTGTAGTTCGTGAAAATGGTAAGTTGGGATATTGCTAATGTGTTTAACCTGCTTATGTGGTTGCTTTCAATTTAGAGAAAATGACCTCAATGCTTGTTAGTGTCAACGAGATTCGAGAAGGAATTGCGTAGATCGTGTGGAGGGAGAAGAGATATGGAGAGAGATGGGATAAATCTCAAATTGATTTCAACTTCAATTGTTCTTAAATAAGGGACTATCATTCCCTTTATATATAAGGGGCATGACTAGCAAGAAAATCAAAATTCAAATCTAACTTTTCTTAATTGACTCTAACCGATTAACAACCTAATATAACCGACTATATAATTAAAGTGAGAACATATGCGATCTCTTTATTTAAAATAAAATTGCAACGGACTAATGTCCTATTTATTTATTTCACGCTCCATCACACCTCCACTTTAGTTGGTCCACCACAATCTGTCATTGAGGCTAAAATGTTCCTGGACAAAGTCTGCTAGTCTCAGGAACTTCTACCTAGTAGTACTCTCTTGTTCGGCAAATTGTCTAATAGTAACTGGCATATTGTTAGCAACTTGAGGTCTGCCTCCATGACCCTTTTTCCTAAACAAGGAAGACCTCCAGCATAGTCTTCTTACCCTTTTAACTAGCACCATAGTCTTGCTATATCACATGGGAAGAATTCTGCAAATAAGTCCTCAACACACCCTGATAACTTTACTGTCGATTTTGACAGTAAGATTTCACTGGTCGTTTCGGGGTCAAAAATTTCAAAACCGCATATCTTCTTTGCTGTCGTTGAGATTTTGAAATTATAAGGAATGCATTGGTGTGGCAACATTAGTAAACATACATTAACAGACTCCAACACATTCCCCTTTTTGGTCCGATTCCTGCCAGCCGTTTAATTCAACACTCTGAGTATGTCTGAGAGCTATGTTCCACTTTCACTTCGGTTGCTCCTCCAGTTAGTCGTTGAGGTTAGAACATTCCTGGGAAAATTATGCTAGTCTCGGGAGCATCTATCTTAGCACTCTTTTTCTCAACAAATGGTTTAATCATAGGCTGAACTCTTTACTACTCTTAAGTTGTTTTGCAACATGAAGTTCTGCTTTCATGACCTGTTCTCCAAAATATGAAAGTCCTTTGGCATTGTCTTCTTACTTTCTCTGCTTGTTCAATAATTTCCTATAAGCTATGAGACATGGGAAAAATTCTCCAGAAGTCCTCACCTCATGCGGGTAAGTTTACCATCTAATTTGACAGTAAAGATGTATTAATCACCGAGTGTGTTCAATCCTGCCGGATTTGACTGGGTATTTGCACCCTGTTCTAGGTGATGGTAATGGTTTCCAATTTTGGATTGACTGGACCGAAGATGGTGCGCTTTGTGATCTTTACCCTGATCGTTTGCGTTGGCTTCGAACATGGACATTTGTGTGGCAGATGTGTGGTCAGATAGATCATGGACACCTAGTTTTGTGGCAGAACTGTCGGATCAAAGAGTTGAAGAATTTATGCGTCTATCTAGCAGATTGACTAGACTTGAGGCACCTTCGGAAGGAAGAGACTTGTGGTGTTGAAGGGATGGTTTCTTCACGATAAAAAGGCCTTACAAGGTTATGGCTACCTAGCTTTCGGTCTCATATCTTGTGATCTCGAGAGACTGTGCAAGGATATGATCTTGGAGGATTCCTTTTAGAGTATTGGTGACTAAGGAGAGAACGGGTACTGATGGTAACTAGAAGAGCAAGGATTCTTTCAGGTGTATAGGAGGGATGTAGAAGATGCGTTGAATCGTCGGAAGATGTAGGTCACTTATTCTTTAAGTGCCCAGGGTCGCTTGAAGTTTGAAGAAATGCGACATTTACGAGTCTAGATTGGAGTGATACATATACTTTCTCGGAATCTGTTTGCAGAAGGTGGTCTGGCTCAGGAGAAGGGAGACCAAAGCTTTGTGCGACTATTTGGTACCTATGGTTAGCTAGAAATTATATGATCTTTGAGGGAGCGAAATTTTATTATGAGAATGTACTTGGGCATGCCAGAGCCCTCTTTTAATCATGGCGGATGTCATTACCAGTTTAATTATATATATACATATTACTTGGATGGATATCTACAGGAGATTCATCCCACAGTTTCTCAAAAAGACGTTTTAATCACCGAGAGGTCACACTCTCAACCACCCTGCATCAGCGACACACGTCTCTTGACCAAACTAGGGGACCACCTGCTTCCCTCATTGCATGTCATCTCATTAGATTGACCTACCTTATACATCTCATCTCTCCTTCTCTATCGTAGACATTTTGAAAACATAACTATTAGTACATTGATGGAAATAGCACTGCCTTCTTCAAAACCAGATAACATGCCAAATATAATTGCTTATGGACCCTACCTTCCGTATGCAATTTGATTTTCTTACCACATTACCCATATCCTCAACTGTCGCAAACATACTTGTTAGAAGAAGTCTGTGATAGAACTATTGGAGTATATGTGTCATGTGTAGATGGGTAATTGGATCCCTCTAGGGTCCAATTACTACATCTAGTGTTTTAGTCCCACATCTACTGTTTGTGGGACTTGGTGACTTAGTGGGGGCTATATAAGAAGCCACACACCCATTGTATCTGATGAGAACCTTCAATAGAAGAATCAATCCTTAGTGGCATTCTCTCATTACACTCCTCACAGAGTAGAGTTCCATGTAAAAATCCCGGTGCTCTTCTTGTTTTATTCTTTATCTATGATATGACGCTTCCGCATTCTCGATTTATAACATGGTATATGAGCGGGTTCGATTCTCGAGGATTTATTTTCATTCGTTATTTGTTCGGGAATCGATTAACATAGCATATTCGATTCTTGTTTTTTTTGAAGATTCATTCTTTGAAGATTATTATTATGTATTTGTTCATTTCACAATCAAGTTCAAGATTTATTGGGTTTCTTGAAACCCTATTTTTTCATCGTTGACGCCAACCGATTCTAAGGGTTTCTGAAACCTTAAATTCTACATGTTCAGAGCGGATCACATCATCATCGATTTCTGTCATCAAAATCTGAATTATTGCCCGAGTTCTTATCTGTTCAGCAATTAGAAAATCATGTTTACATCTAAGGTTGAGGAAGGCTAGGGTTGGTGATGGTGCGATTCATCACTCCCAGCACGCTCATTTCTTTGCATGCATCTCCTCCGATTATCACACATCTCCTCTCCACACGCGAAGGCATCCATGCACAAACAGAACCTTAGCAGCGCGAGGAAGCACTAGCAGTGGTACGTTTCTGAGCCCTCAATGATTCGATCCAAAAACACACGTCCAGGCGACCCTCTCGCATGAGGGCATGGCATCGCCTCCTCCTTCTCTGGCTCAAGCAGCGGTGACATCCAAGCCTTGACGGAGCCCATGTGTTCCATTACCCTTCTCTAGATAGCGGCGGTGCACCACCTCCTTCACTTGATCCAAAGCGGCAGTGATCAGGAAGAAGAGCCCATCAGGCGGCGATGGCGTAGATCTCCGATCGCATGCACCTCCCTGCCTCGAGCAACTCCTCGCGAGGCCTCATGATTCTTCAGGCGGTGGCGTCAACTTGGGAGGAGCCCTATCTGGGCGACATTTGACTTGCGAAGAGGGTTTTCCCCGAGGGGATCCCTAAAAAGGGATGCACCCCTCCTTTCGTTTGTAGCCCAATGAGCCTTGTATAAACAAAAAGTGGGAGAAAAGAGGGGACAAAAGTAAAAGAAAGGGGGCAGGGGATCCAATTGGACGGAGGTAGCTACTATATAAATAAGGAGGGCCTAGTTCTATTTGTGTTTGGGCCCACTATGTGGGTCGAGAGATCTTGTTTTTTTGCAAAAAAAAGGGAAGGGGTGCATACACAAAAGAACTGGACGTGAAAAAATGAGACAATTAAAAAAAGGAATATGCGGTAAGAAAAATGATAAAAAGGGGAAAATGAGAAGAAAAGTCGATTTTTCAGTATGACTTATGTCATTTATTCAGTTTTTCCCATCATTTCATGTCTTCTCCTAACTTTATCGATCTCATTGTTTTCTGACAAGTATGGTAGAAAGTGGGAGTATTGTGTATAGTTTTATGGCCCATATTCCGATTCTCCAATCCAGATGCCAAGATAGTTGTCGGAGTCTACAATTCAGATTCAGACTTGACGTTCAGATTGGTTTTGAGTCTGCAGTTTGATGCGCGCATGTATGTGATCAGTTGAGAGGCCCTCATCTCCAATTTGGTCGGCTCAGGATTTTCATGTGATCCATAGGCACTCCGGAGTAGAGATCCCATTCTCTAAGCCATTGTGGGTTGGGGTTTTCGTGTGGTTTCATAGGGACTCCAGAGTAGAGATCCCATTCTCTGAACAAGTATGGGAGAGACCCAGTTCTCCGACGAGGAGATTTACAGACTCCATTTTCCAATGAGGATGTTTCCAACTTTTTCTATTTCGGCCCTTCGGAGAGATGGAGCAGTTGCAGGCTAGAGTACTCAAAGTGGAGACTCATTCCAGTTTCAGTAACTCTGACAGGCACAATACATAGCACATATTCTCCGACGAGGAAACCCAGTTCAACTCACTCCCCAACCCCTTTAGCTCCCACCAACACGACATGAGAAGCGGCGTCCTCGACAACAACTGACAATAGAGTATGCGTTGAGTTGATATTGCTTGTAATGCCTTGCATTGTGAGTTTGAGATTTCTTTCTATGTGTCTAAGCTGCATTGCATGCTCCTGCTTGAGGGGGAGTGTTGGAGTATATGCGTCATGTGTAGATGGGTAATTGGATCCCTGTAGGGTCCAATTATCACATCCAGTGGTTTAGTCCCACATCTACTACGTGTGGGACTTGGTGACTCAGTGGGGGCTATATAGGAAGCCCCACACCCATTGTATCAGATGAGTCCACATTCTCGATTTATAATAAGAACTAAGGTAGCGATCCACACAACATGCCCAAGACCTCTAAAACTGACTCTACCCAGTTAGATGTAGAATAAAGACTATAGATGGGTATGCGCGTCACGTGTAGATGAGTAATGGGATCGCTTTAGGGTTCAATTATCACAACTAGTAGTTTAGTCCCACATCTACTATTTGTGGGACTTGGAGACTCAGTGGGGGCTATATAAGAAGCCCCACACCCATTGTATCAGATGAGAAACTTCAATAGAAGAATCTACCCTTAGTGGCGTTCTCTCGTGATTTCATCCCGCTCATCACGGAGTAGGGTTCCATATAAAAATCCTGGTGTTCTTCGTATTTTGTTCTTTATCTCTAATATTACGTTTCCACATTCTCGATTTATAACAAGAACCAAGGTAGCGATCCACACTGCGTGCCCAAGACCTCTAACACTGACTCTACCCAGTTAGATGTAGAATAAAGATTAAACACTAACTTGTGAGGAACTGCCAAAATCTGAGGCCTCCCAGAAGCTCGATCAACATCTTCACACACTACCCTTAGACATGCACCCAACAATATGAACCACAAAGCGCTATAGCTTCCAACTCAAGGGTGTCAACCATCAGGCTGAAGAAAGAGGACAAATGGGCAACCTTGCCATGCCCCTATTTTCTACTGCATCTGCTGGGTGGCTTAAGGACTGTTAGCATACCCAGAACTATTTTAGTTTAGTCGAATTTGATGATGTTTTTTTTTGCATTTGCTTTCTAAAGAATTTCACACCTGGGTTTCTTTACATCCTATGGAAAAAGGAGTCACCATCATTAAAGTTTATTTCTGGCGTGGCTCAGTTGGTTTGCTCTTTACTTTGGCATTTGACTTTTCTATTTGAATTACTTTTTATCATTTTCACTACTTTTTGAGTACTTTGGTTGCTTGATATTGGCCTATTAATGTTACGTGGCTGTTTTGAATTTTTGATGCATTAGATGATATTTTCTTTTGTGTGCATTGTGGGGTTGTTCCTCTGTTAAAACTAATTGATACTGACCTCACTTAGTGGAAATACTGTTGTTTTGGGTATAGTGTTTTTTTGCATTATAATTTTGACTAATTGGTTGGCGTTCAGGCAAAGTTGCGGGAGATGTACCGGTTACTGCTGAAAAGGGATCCATTTCTAACGGTGGTGGTATGGTGTTTTTCATATTCTTTTATGCTAAATTAGTTTGCATACATGTGCGTGTATTTGCAGTTTTACACGCATGCATCAATATCGTAAAGGTGCATGTACTGTCTAATCAAAACTAATATAAGATCTTTCTCTGACACTTGACACTAAATTCTAGGCTTATTGGAGAATTGCTATACTGTAACATTGTCTGCAACATAATTATCTCCATTCGTCTCATCTTCATTATCGATCTAGATAAAGTGGAAATTTTATATTATGCATTTTTAAAAACGTGAGGTGGATCGAGACGGCTTTACGTTCTTGAGACGTGGCATAAGCCTTGGTTTATGTAGAGGTTTACGTTATGTTATGATGTACCGTTACGTATTTCTTATTTATCTCATGTATATCTATGTAATTTACCCAAGGGTTTTCTCTCTATATAAGAGACCCTAGGGCTCTATGGAATAACACAACTGAGTATTTTTGACTCTGACTTGGTATCAGAGCCAAAACCCTAATCTAGGGTTTTCTTTCCACCGCCCCTCCCCTTCGGCCGCCGCCCACCTCCTCTCTTCAAGCCGCCGCCGCCAGCTGGGAACCCCTCCCCTCTCCCGCCATCGCCCACAGCCGAGGCCTCCCCCCAGCCGCCGCCTTCTTCTCCAGCTGCCGCCGAGGTCCTCTCCCACCGCCGCCGAGGCCTCCCTCTCCCGCTGGGGCTGAAGTAGCCCTCCCTCGGGCTCCTCTTCCTCGTCGGTCGGCACTTCTTCATCTGTGGGTTCAAGTGCATAAAGTCTACATATGCACTTGAATCCAATCCAGTCTTTATAGACAAACGTTCCTTTGTCTATCATCCCAAGGTCTTCTTCTCCGGGAACATGTCAGACCAAAAGGTTGATATGCCCTCCATAGGTGCCTTCAAAAGTTCAACACCAATAGTCAAAATGGACGGGACGAATTACGAACTCTGGGCTATGCAGTTCCTGAGTCTTATGAAGTCATGTGGTAAGAAAGAAGCACATTCTTACCGAAGATGAGCCGGCAGAGAAGACCGGGATATATGCCTCATGCGAGGCTGATGATGCGTATGCCAAGGTCTGGCTATCAGGGACGCTCACGATGGAGATCGCCAATGATGTCCTCCATCAACCCACCGCCAAGGCGATGTGAGATATTCTGGCTACTACATATTCTCAAGTGCGGAACGAGACTAAGATGCTGCAGTTGCAGCATGATATTTTTACCATGAACAAAATGGGCGGCCTCTTCACTCTCTGTACACGTCCCTGTGAGGGATGTTCGAGAAATTATATAGCACCATCCCGCTCACAGCCACCCCAGAGCAGCAGAAGACGTTTCGCAATGCCACTATGGTAGGCGTATTACTTGCTGCCCTGGATCCGGAGTATGAGGCGGCCTGCTCTCAGATCCTCGCCGACGCCACTATTCCTCCGATGGAGGAAGTCTACAGGAGGCTCAGTCGTATCTCTGTTCCCTCCAGCGCAACAACTCCACCTCCTTCGGTAATGGCGGTTTCCAGAGGACGAGGTAGTTCGTCTTCATTTCGTGGCTGAGGAGGTAGCGCACGTGGCCGAGGAGGTCGTATGCATTCAACGTGCTCTTTCTGTCGTCGCACTGGTCATTCCGAGGATACATGCTATTCCAAGCATGGATTCCCTCCTTCGGCACATGTAGCTGATCATGTTCTGGCTCCGTCATCATCTACTCCAGATCACAGGTTCGAGGAGCTTGTGGCATGGCTTCGTGACATTATGCCACAGACATCATCAGAGGCTGCTGATACATCTGACGTTGCGGCTTCTGCGTCAGCTAGTACCCCTGCTACTGCCAGTACCTCAGGTAGTACTTCTGCCTTTCGTCATAACCACGATCTATCAGGTTGGATTGTCGACTCTGGAGCCACCCATCATCTCTGCCGTGACAGAGATATGCTGCAGTCCTACAGGGATATTCAGTCTGGTCGTTCCGTGCTACTCATAGTTGATGGCACTCATTCCTCTATTGTGGGTCAGGGGGAGACTTCCTTATTACCCTCCATGCACTTACAGAATGTTTTACATGCACATGAGTTCTCCGTGAATTTGTTATCAATTAGTCAGATTACAAAAGATTTGCACTGTCATGCTATATTTGACCCATCTTCTGTCATTTTTCAGGACATACTAACGGGTAGGGTGATTGGTTGTGGTTCTGAGCACAATGGCCTCTATCGTCTAGTACGGAACTCCTATGCTGGCGTCTCACTTCACTCTCAGGAATCCGTATCTCCGTATACATGGCATCTTCGCTTTGGTCACCTTCCGCTCCAGAAGATGCGTCACCTCCTGCCACAGATCTCTCTAAATTCTTCATTTCGTTGTGAAGCTTGTCAGTTAGGGAAGCATCATCGTTCTAGCTTCCCTGGTCGTCAGGGTCGGAGCAGTCGCTCCCCGTTTGAGTTATTTCATATAGATATTTGGGGTCCTAGTCGTGTCCCAGATCATCAGGGACACAGGTTTTATCTCGTTGTGGTTGATGATTTCTCTCGTGTCTCTTGGACTTTTCTTCTTAAGAATAAATCTGAAGCAGGAAGTGTTATCAAAAATCTTATCAATGAAGTGCAGAATGCTTTTTCGTCTACTGTTAAATATGTGCGCACGGATAATGCATTGGAATTCTGCACTCGTTCTCTTGCTCAGTTTCTTTCCTCTAAGGGCATTATTCACCAAACTACCTGTGCTTACACATCTCAACAAAATGGTGTCGCGGAGAGGAAACATCGACACTTTCTTGATATTGCTCGCACATTACTTATTCAAAGTTGTGCACCATTAGCCTTTTGGGGAGATGCTATACTTACAACATGCTATTTGGTTAATCGTATGCCTTCTTCCGTTCTTAGGGAAAAAGCTCCAATCTCTGTTCTCTTTCCTGATAAGGACTTGTTTTCACTTACCCCTCATGTCTTTGGAACTGTAGCCTTTGTTCACCCTTGTCTCCAGGACTTGACAAGCTCTCTCCTAGAGCTATTAAGTGCGTATTTGTAGGTTACTCTCGGACACAAAAAGGATATCGCTGCTATGACCCTATTAACGACAAGTACTTTGTTAGTGCTGACGTTACATTTTTTGAGCCAGTTATGTACTTCTCCCCTGCAGGTGACAGGTTGGTTTCCTCTACATCTCCGGATGATAATGTCTATGTTCCTCTACCTCCAAGTCTGGGTCAATCTGAGTCCATTACACCACCACCACCACCGCCACCTCCATATCATCCCATTCCACCATTCCCTAAGTTCTACACAAGGCGGTCAGGGCCTGCTCAAGCTACACGTCAACCATCCAGCACGCCTCAGGTATGCTCCGATGCTATCACTAATGATGGGTTAGATAATGTACCGGTGCAGGAATCTTTGATACAGGGGGAGGATCCGCCAGTCAGTACAGTGGATAATGATCTTGATCGTCCTATTGCTCACAAGAAGCAGAAGAGGCAATGTGCGTCCTATCCTCTTGCGTCTCAGGTGTCTTTTCATCGCCTTACTGGTGATTTTCAGAGGTTTGCAGCAGCTGTCTCAACGGTTGAGATCCCACGGACTTATCAAGAGGCCATGAAGATTGATACCTGGCGTTTAGCTATGGAGGAGGAGATGCGCACCTTACAGTCTCAAGGGACTTGGTCCCTAGTTCCTATTCCTCCTGGTGCTTCTGTGGTTAGTAGCAAGTGGGTATTCACAGTTAAATATCATGCAGATGGCCGTCTAGATCGGTACAAGGCCAGACTTGTTGCACGGGGCTTCACCCAAACCTATGGGGTAGATTATTTGGATACTTTTTCACCAGTGGCTCGACACTCGACTCTTCGCATTCTACTATCTGTTGCTGTGGTACGTGATTGGCCCATTTTCCAACTTGATGTCAAAAATGCATTCTTGTATGGTGATTTAGAGGAGGGAGTCTACATGCAGCAGCCACCGGGTTTTACTGCTGAGGGGGAGGCTCACATGGTGTGTAGACTTCATAAGGCAATCTATGGCCTTAAAAAAAGTCCAAGGGCATGGTTCCTGAAGCTTTCCCAGCTGATTGAACGACAGGGGTTCAAAAGATCAAATGCGGACCACTCATTGTTTATCCAAAAGACTCCCAGAGGTACAGTTGTCGTCATGGTATATGTTGATGATATTCTGGTTACAGGAGATGATGCTCAGGGAATCGAGACGACTAAATCTCTATTGGGAAGTCAGTTTATTACGAAGGACCTAGGTACAATACGATATTTTATGGGGATAGAGTTTGCGAGAAATGCACAAGGAATGGTAATGACCCAAAGAAATTATGTCACAGACTTGCTAGTTGAAACATGAATGGTTGGATGCAGACCGTCGAGCACTCCTATGGACCCAAGTATGAGACTATACGACAATGACCCTGAAGAGGTGGACAAAAGAAGATACAGAGAGATGATGAGTAAGCTTCTATACATCACCATAACTCGACGGGATATTGCTTTTGCAGTAAACCGGGTGAGTCAATTTATGGAGCAGCCTAGGCAAGTCCATTTGGAAGCCCTGTATATGATATTGAGATACCTAAAGTCTTCCCCAGGCACAGGTTTGTTATTTAGAAAGGACACATATCTGTCCATTTCCGCTTGTGCAAACACAGACTATGCAGGGTGCCCAAAGGATCGTAAGTCTACTTCAGGATTTTCTATCTTTATAGGAAGCTCTTTGGTTTCTTGGAAAAGTAAGAAACAAACTGTTGTGGCGAGATCCAGTGCTGAATCCGAATATAGAGCTATGGCACAAGCAAGCACAGAAATGATGTGGGTTCGAGCGGTCTTGGAAGATTTGAATGTAAATGTCTCTTTACCCATGCAGCTTCAATGTGACAACCAGGCAGCATTGTTCATTGCCAACAATCCAGCTTTTCATGAAAGAACAAAGCACATTGAGGTAGATTGTCACTACACTAGGGACATGATCCAAAAGGGCTTGATTTCCACTTCACACGTCAATTCAGATGACCAGACTGCTGATATATTTACCAAGCCATTGCTCAGAGGACCTTTCCAGAGATGTTCTTCCAAGCTGAGCATGATTGATATCTATGCTCCATCTTGAGGGGGAGTGTAGAGGTTTACGTTATGTTATGATGTACCTTTACATATTTCTTATTTATCTCATGTACGTCTATGTAATTTACCCAAGGGTCTTCTCTCTATATAAGAGACGCTAGGGCTCTATGGAGTATTTTTGACTCTGACAGTTTATGTAGAGAAATATACATAAAACTACAATTAAAAGTAACTATATATATTTATAAAAAGCATAAATTTATCTATTCTCTAACAAATTCACCATATATGTTATTAACTTGTGAATACATAATTTTCTTTGTATGAGATGCTTTGAATCCTAACTCGTATTGTCATTATATAATATATGACATCCATTAATGTTGAAAAGTTGTTCTCTGCACCCTCCATGCCAGTATACCCTATTAGCACAAGGATCTCGCTTTTCCCGTCACCCAAGAACGTAACCCAGTTACGAGTGGACCCCATAAACTCATTTTTGCATGTTTGCTTTCGCTACGTCCAACAAAATAGTTTGCTGTATAGTATATGTTATGTCATTATGATTTAGAACATACGTATATGACTAACATACAATTTATTAAACAAACTATACATATGGGTTTAATGGGGCTACCCTTAGGGGGAGCCAACATGGCTACTCCTATCTTTTTTCTAAATTTCTTAGGGTATTTTCTGAAAAAAACTTGGGGATTTAGATTACTGCATGATACCATGTTCTCATTTAACTTTCAACTCAATTTGAGATTCGTATCCCATGCATCAAGCTTGTCAAATTTTAATGATATCAGAATTGCTGAAATTGACCCCGTATATATGAACATGTTATAAATATTTATTTTTTATGAAATTTGTATGAGAACATAGTGTCTTATAGCGATCTAAATTCCCATAGTTTCAGATCATACTCCAAGAAATAAAAAATTAAGGATGTGGATAGCCAATTTGGTTCCTCCTTGGGTTTAACCTCATTAAGCCATATATATGTGTATATATGGGTTGCTCCTGACGGGCTCCTCCAACTCCATTTTCAGCATTTTTGGAAAATATCGCTGTGTATTTTTATCACTATATATATCCATATATTCTGTCATTCAAATTTCATCAGAAACAAACTCGTATGCCCTCCATCTAGACCGTCGAATTTTATCGATCTCAGAATTGCTGTAATCGATCTGTTTTGGATGAAGGGTATATGAGTCTCTATTTTTAACGAAATTGGAATGACATAATATATAGATATAGAGATGAAGATACACGATGGTATTTTTTAAAAAAATTGTCGAAAAATGGGATGGGAACAACCCGTTGACTTCCTCCATGGAGCAATCCCATTTTTCTCATATATATGGGAAAAAGAAGCCTATACCTGGGCGTGGTAATTTTCCTACACCCACCTTTTCTCACTATATTTTTTTGATTTTGTGAAATGAATCCTTAGGGGATTTACTTAGAATATTAAGTGGAACATGTGTTTTTAATTTTCCGTAAAACATATAATATGTCTGTCCGAAGGGGTCGATTTCAACAAATCTAAGACCGCTAGAATTTGACTATCTTGATAATTATAAGTTTCGAATTAAGTTGAAATTTGAATCATGCCATATTATGATCTAAATTGCCCAAGTTCTTATTTAAAAAAAACTAGAGTTAAAGAGCGGTGGGTGTATGTATGTTACCTACGCATTGGTTTAGGCTCCCCATTCCCTATATATATGAGTGCATAGCAAATTAAATTGATAATAATTAATATTCTACTTAAGATACCATGATTGTTAGTGCAAGGAAAGTCTATATTTGAGTACCAAAGCCAAGTATAACCCAAGGCGATGCCTCAGGGGCGCCTCACCGCTTGCCTCGCTTGGGTTGCATGAGGCTTACGCATTGAGGCAATTTTCTTGGAAAATTGCCTCAAGGGATATGCCTCAGCGTACCTCGAGGTGCGTTTTTAAAGCCATGTGCTAGATATTACAATTTTCTTATCAAAGCAGTTAATTTACATAATCTACGACTACCATCAAGATCATCTAACAATCTGGTTCGATGGGTGTCTAGAAACTAGATCTTATAACTTGTTTCATTTAGCACTTTGTTCAAGGTGTTGGATGATGTAGAAAGTTGTAGTTGGTGGGAAGTAGAGGGTAAGAGGAAGAAGAGGTTGTGACACCAAGGTTGGAAGGAGTTGATACGAGTGGTAGGATCTGGTGTGGCGATGAGTGTGAGGAGGTGGAATGGGAGAGATGCTTGCCAATGATTAATGTAATGGGGGGGGGTTGCGTGTGGTGAGTTGGGGATTATGTGGACACTAGAGCAGGAGGAAAGTGCATGCACGAGGTGGATGTTGATGTTGGAGTTAGAGCTGACGCTGCGTTGGTTAAGGGCCATGCCTTAGCCTAGGTGTAGCCTACACCGTTTAGGAGAAAAGAGCCTCAGCCGAGTTTGGAGTTTAAAATGTGTGGCATCATTATGGTTGTCAAGGCATGCCTAGGCGATTGCCTCGGCGCCCTGGGTCCGGCGCCTTGCCGGACGGCCGTACTTGGACAAGAAATGATGCACGCCTAAGCGCCAAGACTCCCGAGGCGTGAACCTAAATTACCCCCTAGGGTCGACCATGTAGCCGCCAAACCCCCTTCCAGCACCGTCCCTGCATCCCCAACGTGCTCCTTCATGCTCCCTGCTTCTCTGGTGTTCTCGAGGCTTACACTAAGGGTTATTGATATGGTGAGTTGGGGAATATGTGGACAATAGAGCAGGAGGAAAGTGCATGCACGAGGTGGATGTTGATGTTGGAGTTAGAGCTGACGTTTGGTTAAGGGCCATGCCTTAGCCTAGGTGTAGCCTACACCGTTTAGGAGAAAAGAGCTTCAGCCGAGTTTGGAGTTTAAAATGTGGGGCATCATCATGGTTGTCAAGGCATGCCTAGGCGATTGCCTCGGCGCTCTGGGTCCGATGCCTTGCCAGACGGCCGTACCTGGACAAGAAATGATGCACGCCTAAGCGCCAAGACTCCCGAGGTGTGAACCTAAATTACCCCCTAGGGTCGACCATGTAGCCGCCAAACCCCCTTCCAGCACTGTCCCTGCATCCCCAACGTGCTCCTTCATGCTCCCTGCTTCTCTGGTGTTCTCGAGGCTTACACTAAGGGTTATTGATGAGGCATTAGGTGCTTCTCTCTAATGTTGTTTGTTGTTAGCAGGTCGAGGACGAGATCAGATCACATTCCCATTCTTTGGGACTCTGGTGATCCTTCGTCCCCACGGGGGTTCTTCAGGTACGAGAGGGCTTGGCTATTGGAGGAGTCTTTTAGAGACCTGGTGACGTCGCATTGGTCATCTGTGCCTGCTACTAGTTCGACAACCTCGAGATTTGTGCAAAAGTTGATTTCCTTACGGGCTCGTCTATGTGATTTTAAGAGAGAGTCGAGGGAGGCTCGCCGCGCGGACAGAGTGGTGGCAGAGGAGGTTAGTAGATTCGACATCTTGGAGGATGACAGACCACTGACTGAGGCAGAGTTGTTGTAGAGAGTGGATGTCTAGTGGAAGATACTTAAGGAGGACATGAAGAGAGTCATCGAAAGGAAGCAGAGGTCCAGACACAAATGGATAAGGGAAGGCGATGCGAATACGACCTTCTTTCACAGGGTGGCTAGTGGGAGGCGTCGGGGTAATACCGTCAGGTCTATGGTCATTGGCGGCGCCAGAGTAGATGGCAACAGGGAGTTGGGGAGGGCAATTGCTGACCATTTCCTGGACTTTTCCATGAGTGTTTCCGACAGGCGGTGGAGGTGGGCTGGGTCAGGCACCGTGCAGTTGTCGGCCGTACATGCGACTAGCTTGATTCATGAGGTCACCTTGGAAGAGCTGAAGGTGGTGGTGTGGGATCTTAATGGGGATGGCGCACCGGGGTCGGATGGTTTCCCTGTTGGCAGGGAAGTGCTTGAGGTTGTGGCGGAGTGTTGCCGCTGCAACGTGGGTTCTGATCGCATCAACAAGGCTCTGATTGCCCTTTCGAAGCAAGGAGTTGACATGATTGAAGGCTTTAGGCCTATTGCGGTCTCAAACGCTCTGTATTTGATTGTGGCAAAGGTCTTCGCTATCCGGTTGAGTAGGGTGCTCATGCACATTATCTCCCCGTGTCAGTTTGCATTCGTTCCAGGGAGACAGATCGCGGAGTGCTTAGTTGTGGCGTCTGAGGTTGTTGCTGATTGGAAGAGATGTGGGAAGAAGGCATTGCTTTGGAAAGTGGATTTTGCAAATGCTTATGATATATTAAACTGGCGTTTCCTCTGGGCGGCGTTGCATAAGAGGGGTTTTTCGGAGATCTGGATATCTTGTGTGAAGCGTTGTTTGACTACCACATCGTTGTCGGTACTCGTGAATGGCCGTCCGGAGGGGGGCTTCTTTCAGTCGTAGAGGGGCGTTAGACAGGGACGCCCTCTCGTCCATTGCTCTTCATCATTGTCGCTGACGTCCTTGCTTGCATGGTTGTCCGGGTGCATGCCAGTGGGATCACTAGTGGCTATTCGAGGGATTATTTGAGGGTCCCTCTACTTCAATACGCTGACGACACCATTTTCTTCGTTGAAGGTGGCAGTAGCGAGGCTAGTGGCATGACGGTCACTTTAGAGCTATTTAGTGAGATGTCGGGGTTGGCACAAAACGCCAGCAAGTCCAAGGTTGTTCCTTTTGGCTTTTTTGACGATGAGTCGCATCTCTGCGGGTAAATAATGGGCACGACGTGCGCCTACATTCCCATCCCCTACCTTGGGGTTCCTCTGGCCATTGGCAGGACAAAGCCGGCGAACTGGTTGCTGCTCATCGAGAAGCTAGAGAAGAGGCTGGCGGGGTGGAAGTCCCCGACCCTGTCTGGAGGGGGGCTTGATTCTTCTGAAGGCGGTGTTCTCTGTTATACCGATTTACTTCACCTCTACGAGACTCATGCCGACCGGTATTAGAAAGATGTTGGAAAAATTGATGCGCCGTTTTCTTTGGGGCAAGAGCGGGCATGAGGTTGTCGTCATGCACCTGGTGGATTGGGATATTGTCACGCTTCCAAAGTGCAAGGGTGGTCTCGGGGTCAGGCGCCTTGAAGCATTGAACGAAGCCCTTTTGCTAGAGTGGGCCGGATCTGAGGGAGTGCTGATGATGTTTGTTCTACTCTTGTTCGTCGAGTATACGGTGTATCTGTTTCTGTGCTGGAGATCAGGGGGCGCGGGTTGATTCCCTCGCCTTTTTGGAAGGGCATTTTGGCGGTCATCCCCCGTCTCCGAACTTTGTTCAGGCCGGTTCTGGGGGACGGGGAGACCTTTGCTTTCTGGAAGGATAATTGGACAGATGGTGGGGCGATGTGTGACCGCTTCCCACGGTTGTTTGTTTTAGCGGCGGATACAGAGGTTTGTGTGGCTGCATGCTGGGTGGATGGGAACTGGATGCCGTTGTTTCGCTTGAATTTTTCGGATCAGCGGATGGAGGAGTTTCTCCTTCTGCTTGACTCGCTTAGGCTTTTTGGAGGCCCTTCTGAGGAACGGGATCACTGGATGTGGCGAGAGAGCTCTTTCTCGGTGGGGAAGGTTTATAGGGCGATTTGCAGGCCTCCCCCTTCTCAGTCGACTGAGTTTGCGAGGGACTGTGGCTTCTTTTGAAGGCTTGGCCTGCCTGAGAAGATTGGCTTTTTTCTGTGGTTGTTCAGGAGGAAGAGGTTGATGATGTGTGATCGCTGCGTTAGGCTGCTTGGGGCGGTTTCTGACAGATGCCTTCTGTGCGGGTCTGGGATTGAGTACGTGGAGCTTCTCTTCTTCTTGTGTCAGGATCGGCGCCTGTTTGGGATGGGATGGCTCGGATCTGGATTGGGTCAATATGGAGAGCCTTACCTCCTTTTGTGATTCGTTGGTGGCGGCCAGGCACCGGTCGAGGAGGGTCCTGCTTTGCCCTGTGGCCATTATCTGGTCCATTTGGTTGGGTAGGAATGCTCTGTTGTTCTCTGGGCAAAGGTTTTATAAGGAGAATGTTTGTATCTAGGTGTCGGGTTTGTTAGATTTGTGGCTTTCTTAGTTGCTCTAAATGTAGTTGTTTCCTATCTCTTATTAATGAATTTTTGGGGTAGACATCTCTGAGTGTTTCCCCCTTGTTTGGCTTAAAAAAAGGTGCTTCTCAAGTATATGAAGGTTCTCGTCTTGGAAGGAATCATCCACAAGCACAATCAAGCACTTCAGCACGCGATAGTCTTCGAGATTGTGGTGGTCGTGGTCCTCACAGTGTGCATGTGATTTGACATGAATATGTACCTTCACCTATCCCCGATGAGGAGGAAGTGGAAGATGATTGGATGGATCTACATAATGATGAGCAAGAGTAAGATGAAGGACATGAAGAAGAAACAAACATGTTTGATGATGATGATGATTGAAGCATTCAATTCATCATTTTTCGTTCATTAGATTCTTTTCTTTCAATCTTTGAAATGTTGTGTTATGCTAAACAATCTATCTGTATTCTACATTTCTACATTTTTATAATTGGATAGATTTTTAAATTATCTTTGTTCTTGTTACTTTTGTGTTGTCATTAATCACTACTATTTGATTAAATGGCATTTATTATTCTTAAACTCTTATTACTATGTATTTATAAAATCTAGACAAATAAAGAAATCTAATACCTATTGAAATTTCCATACACATGTATTTATAATTTTTTTTAAAAACGCTTAAGCACGCCTCTACGTGCCTAGGTGCCCAGGCCAGGTGCCTTGTCGCCTTGCCGCCTTAATAACTATTGTTATAAAACTTGAATGCGGAAGCTTATCAGAGAAATATGATAAAGAAATGAAGGAGCGAGATGAAACCACGTGAGGAGCGGGATACAGGAGGTCTGAGACTTCTTATATAGCTTCCACAGACTCTCCAAGTCCCACCATTAGTAGATGTGGGACTAAACTCTGGACATATACTCCAACACTCCCCCTCAAGCTAGAGCATGCGATGCTCGGCTTGGACAAATCGAAAGAAATCTCAAAATCAGGCTACAAGAGACTACATACAATATCAACTCAATGTGCACAACTGTCAGCTGTTGTCGAGGACGTTGCTTCTCATGTCGTACATGTGAGGAGGAACAAACGGGCTGGAGTGTGAGTCAAATTGAACTCTGGCCCGCCACAACATGTGGACAACTGCTCCATCTCTGAAAGGGCCGAACTGAAAAAGCCATGGGGACATCCTTGTCAGAGTCCACGGTCGTTAGACAATGAAGTCTAAAAAGTCTCCTTTGCAGAGAACTGGGTCTCTCCATAATGGCTTAGAGAATGGGATTTCTACTTTGAAGTCCCTATCAAACCACATAAACCCTAGCCCACATGTCATAGGGAATGAGATCTCTACTTTGGAGTCCCTGTGGATCACATGAAGACTATGACCAAAAAAATGAGGACCACAACAAATGATGGTAAACATGTACACATCTGACTGAAGACTCGAAATCTGATCGTCTAGTCTGGAACTGAAAAACTGCAGAGTCTGAGAATTTGTCTGGCATTGTCTGGCATCTTGAATATGTAGAATATGAATCTAGAGAATTTGACAATTTGGCATGTTACTCTGCATAATACTCCCCCTTTCTCTCATACTTGTCGGAAAAATAATGACATCGACAAAGTTGTAAGAAGAGAAGACGATGGGAAAACAAACCATCACATAAATCGAGCTCAATTTTTTTGGTTTTTCTTTCTTTTTTTTCAAAATCATTTTTTTCGGTTATACTGATTTTTTTAAATCCCACTCTTGCAGGGGTTGCGTTAGGTACTCGACGACCATCGTAAAAAATAATCGAATCTTTCAACATGGATTTGAGGAAGAATCCATGTAACCGACCATACTTGTAGTAGGATAAGGCTTAGTACATTTTTATACCATTTTTTTTTTGAGACGGTCGTCACTTCCTTTTTTTTTCAAAATAAGGCGTTCATCTACATTTTTTTTCGATTTTTTCCTTATGTACACACCTTTTTTTCAAATTTTTTTGAAACATGACCTACATAGGGTCCACAAATATGGCATCCCACTTGGGCTTGCTCTCTTTCTCTCTCTCATTTTTTCTTTTTTATATAACTCACGGCCTTACTGGCCCCCTTTCTTTCTTTTTCTTGTTTAAGATTCCCACTTGGGAACCCTCTTTCTCAACGAAGCACGCCGTTGTCGCCAAGGTTCAGGAAAGCGGCATGCGTGTGCATTCGGACTGGTCACCGAATACTGATTAAGCGGTATGCAGGGGCATTTGCGGGGTATATGCGGTTATAAGCGGTTTTCTAATTTTTAATTTAAAAATAAAAAATATCTATGAATAACATTAGCACTGAAGTGAAGTTATGTATAAGTAGAGTTAAAGAAGATCTAAGAAAAATGGTTCATGTTAGATGGGTGTGCATATATACTTTTAATTGCCTCATATTTAATCACAAAAAAACATTTACCATAAAGACTTCACATTATATGATTCGTAATAACAAAACTTCAATAAACATACGTGCACTACATGAGCAAAACCTCAATCGGCATATATAAAAAATATTCGACGATACATTGCATATACTCGTGAAACTAATACATGAGAATAACATAAAACATTGTATATACATAATGGTATAATGCATTGCAATTGTATAGAAATGCATGTCATATTCTAGCAATTGAATGAAGAGGCAGAGTTACAGAATTAAGGACCTGAATGAGAAGATTGAAAAGTTGGAGCTGCTGGAGCAGTATGCGGGGCATATGCGGGATATACGGGGCATATGCGGGCCGCATATGCGGGAAGGGCGCATAATGCACTGATTCAAATAATCGGTGCGGTCTGCATGCCGCACGGGCATATGCGACCGCATATGCGGCCAATTTAGTGAACACTGGTTGTCGCCTTGGGCATGGATAGGCGCAAGGTCGCCTGTTGTTAGCCGCCGCTTGCGCGAAGGGGTAGCGCCACTGGAGAAGTGGCTCCTCCGCCTCGTCTGTGGAGGAGGGCTTCTCCTGGAGCCTTCAGAGTCATCGCGGAAGCGTCGTGAGGTGGCTTTGCTTGTAGGTGGAGATCGATGCCATTAGTTGATGGTGTTGTCTCCACCATCATCGACTAGAGAGAGAGAGAGAGGATCGAGGGATGCTGCGATAGCTCGCACCACCTACGCGAGGGCTACTCTAACTGGAGTCTAGAGATGGAGGTGTTGCTAAAGGGTGCGCCACCTAAGGGTTGCATGTATCCTGTAGGAGGGGCTTCAATGCGCTTGAGGAGGATGCCTCCGCCTCTTGTAGCTGGGAATGACGTCGTCGCTACACTATAGAGATGGAGATGGGCATCGCCTGGAGATCTCGTGCAGAGAGGAGGAACACGCCTGGGATGCGGCGATCGCCGCCTTTTTTATAAACTCCCACCCATATCTGATATTTTTCTAAGAAATGTGTCTGGAGTTGCTGTTGCGACGCTTGCCTGGGATCATCTGAACTCGCCGCTGATATCATTTAGAAGCGGGCCTTAGGGTTTTAAATCTGGAACTTCATGTCGTGTTGGTGATGAAAAACCCCCTGATGTTGATGACAATTCATGCAGAACAAGGGTTTTAGCGAACTCTAAATATTGTTAAACAAACTCCAGAACTTTAACAATATATATTAATCAATCTTGAAGAATAGTATCAACTCGCAGAGTTGAAGATCTTGGGATCAACATAAAAATCTTCAAAATAATCAAGAATCGAATCTCGAATATAAAATATATTCTCGAGAATCGAACTCTCTCTGATACCATGTTAGAAAACTTGAATGCGGAAGCATATCAAAGAAATAAAATAAAGAAATGAAGAACACAAGATTTTACGTGGAACCCTACTCCTTAAAGAGCGGGATGAAATCACGGGAGAAGGTCTCAAAGGGTCATATGTTGCATTGCACTTTCTCATTGGATATAAGCGGTCTGGGTCTTCTTATATAGCCTCCACATACTCTCCAAGTCCCACAACCGGTAGATGTGAGACTAAACTCTGGATGTGGTATACCCATCTTACGTAAGTGATGCATATACTCCAACAACTATGACCATCATTCATAACACCCTGTAAATAGTTGAACTGTGCTTGACCCCTAATGAAATGCAAGCACCCATATTCTCCATTTAACTTGTACAAATAGGCATGTCGTAGTCCATGGTTAAGGAATGAAAAGTAAACGGTTTTGGATTGTTACTTTGGAAATATTTTATTTTTATATTTATGATTATAAATATGGAAATTAAAAATGCAAACACCCCAAAATCCATTAAATGGGATGGGAACATAAGGTACAAATTACATCATAATACATCTACCATGAACATGTACGTGCCTGTGCTTATTACATGGTCTTTGCTCTCTGTACAACTTTGTCACATATACCTTTCATTCCCCAAACCATCACATTCCTCTGAACTCACATTTCCCGCAAAACAGCGAGTTTCATCCTTCCATTCTGTCGTCTTTTGTAGGCTTGACCATTTGCCATCCTACCCACTTTAAAGCTCCGTATGTTGCTAACATCAATGGAGGCATCTATTCTCTTAAATTTTATATTTATTATTCTTTTATGGAAAATACTTTTATCATTCTGGCAACCTAAAGTCCATCAAAAGGGAAAATACTATACAAAATACACCGTATTACATCTATCATGAACAAGTATACACCCATGCTAGATACAAGATCTTAGCTCTCTGTACAACTTTCTTTCTCCATATAATACCTCCTATTTTCCAACACAATCACATTTCCTGAACTCACACCCTCGCAGTTTGTTCACCTTCCATTGTAACTTCTTTTGTAGGTTTACCTCTGCCTACCTACCCATTCTGAAGCTTCGTTAAATTCGTCAAATATGTTTAACTTCTAGTGCGACCTTTACTGGTTAATTTTTTTATTTTAATACGGAAATCATTTCTATCATGTCACACCCCAAAGCCCATTAAAAGGGAATATAAGGTACAAAATACATTATATTACAATCTATCATGAACAGGTACGCACCTGTGCTATATACAATGTCTTTGCGCTAACTTTGTCCTCTTTTCATTTCTCAATACCATAACATTCCTCAGAACTCACACCGCCCACAAAACCATGAGTGTTCTTCCATGCTTTCTTTTGTAGGCTTTACCTTTGCGTGCCTTGCTTACTCTGAAGTTTTATAAGATATGTTAAAGTTGTTTAACCTTCATTGAAGCCTTTACATTTGATATTCGCCAAAAGTGTATAACTTTCATTAAGGTCTTCACCCTCAAAATGAAACCACAATCCAAGGTAAAATTTGAATTTGGGATCTCTAGACATACTCTCAACAAATTAGCCTCATGGTATCCAATCTTGTCATCTTTCTATACCCAGGTGTTAACCACCTATATCCAACGATGTCACACCCTCTTTCAATGTTCTAGGAAATGTGACGAATGCTAATTTATGATTTTATAAATATATATAAATATGTTTCATTGTATTTATGTATATTTTCCTATATAAATCATGCTTTACACCTCGAACATGCGAGGCTCACGCCTTGCCTCATCAAGGGAAAACAACCTCGATCCATCTGATACACTCCTCTTCCTTCGGTTGTGGTTCCAACGTCGCCATATCTCCAAAGAGGCAATGCTCTGATCTTGGTGATGGGGTTTTCTCCATTGAGAGCCCTAGAAGATGGATTCATGTCTCTCCATGCATTTGCTCTACCTCCTACAGGCTTCCAGGCGGCGCACGCGACACCTTGTTGTGTACCTCTTGTTGGTGGCAAAGACCTTTAAGCCACATCAATCAACCCTGGCGATGGGTTCACATTTCTCAATGCCGAAACCTCCGCACATGGCTCCAGCAATGGGTTCTCGAACCCTATTTCTTCTCTGTGCGGAGGCGCAAGGGATTTCTTTAGAAGAGAGAGCCCCAATCGAGGACGGCTTTACGAATTTGGAGTCCCATCAGGAAACCCTAGCTTTGGGTATGTTTATTGGATTTCTTTATGGGGTAAACGCCTCTGAGCGTCTCCCCCTTTTCTGGCTTAAAAAAAACGGGGGCACACTCTGCTGCAATATTTTTTTGAAGGATGGAGTATCTGGTTGTATTTTAGTCCTTTATCGGGCCTAATTCTAATGGTTGACCATAATCAAATAATATTTATCTTGAAAATTTCTAAAAGCCCAAGAGGCCCAATTTTGTAAAGCCCAATGGGGTTGATATGTATCTTTGGCCCAAAGTTTATCCGCGAGTTTTGGAAAAAGGTGGGGTAGCATACAAAAAAAGAAGAGAAGTTGTACGCAAGATTTTTTTTTAAAAAGACGGCTATTGAAAAAAAGGGGGAAATAGCCGAGAAAAAAGTCATTTCGGGTCGCCCCCCCATATCCAGTTTTCCTCCCAACTTGATCGACGACATCTATTCTGGCTAGTATGAGAGAAGGGGGTATTATGTAGAGTTATGCGGGATAGATTTAGAATCTCCAGTTTAGATTCAGACATTCATATTTTAGACTCTATAGATTGTCAGATTCAGACTCTACAAATTGGTTAAGAGTATACAGTTCAAGGTGCACATTTGTGCATTCGTTGTTTGAGAAGTCCCCATACTTGATTTGGTTAGCTCACGGTTTTCATGTGATCCACAGGAACTCCAGAGTAGAGGTTCCATTCTTTGAGTCATTATGGGCTTAGGTTTTCATGTAGTTTCATAGGGATTCCAGAGTAGAGATCCTATTCTTTGAGCTAATATGGCAGAGATCCGGTTCTCTGACAAGGATACTTTCAGATTCTATTCTCCAAGGATCTTGGACTCAGACGAGGATGTTTTCACATTTTTTTTCAGTTTGTCCCTTCAGAGAGATGGAGCAGTTGCGGGCCAGAATTCTTAAGGTGGAGACTCATTCTAGTTTCAGTGTCTCTGACCAATGTAGTACATAGAACACATTCTCTGACGAGGAGACCCAGTTCAGTTTGCACTTCAGCCTTTCAGTTCCCCACTAACACGATATGAGAAGCAACATCCTCAGCAGGTAACCTGTAGAGTATGGATTGAGTTGATATTCTATGTCGTGTCTTGTATTGTGTGTGAATGAATTTTTTATTGTTCAAGCTAAGCCTTGCATGCTCCAACTTGAGGGGGAGTATTGGAGTACACGTCATATGTAGAGATGGGTAATTAGATCCATCCAGGATCCTATTACCACATCCGCAGGTTTAGTCACATATTTATTGTTAATAGGACTTCGGTATGTCTGTGGGGCTATATAAGAAGCCTCACATCCATCGTATCAGTTGAGAAAACAAATAGAAGAATCGTCCCTAAGCGGTGTTCTCCCGTAGTTTTATCCTGCTCCTTTTGGAGTAGGGTTCTATGTAAAATCTCAATGCTCTTACATTCTATATTTCTTTAACTCTGATACGCTTTTGCATTATCATTTTCTACAGCCGTTCCCAAAAATGTGTCTTCACCAGAGATTTATAGGCGTCATCTATAGGAGGGATCTTTCATGATGATCTAGCTATGAAAGGTAGCCCATTGCCTCATTTTCACCCAAACAAGCAAGCGTAAGGTTCGTTGCCTTATGATTCTAATCTGAGTTGGGTCTATCATGAGCATCATGACATGAGATTTGAGCAAGGAACATATCGATTTCGACGTCGTTTTGCCAGCTTGGGGAAATGAAATATCAACGACATTTTGCTTATATTTCGGACAAGTCGGTGAAAAGAGAGCAAAATGCACTCAAATTTTATCTTTTTGGAAACTAAGATTTTTACCTTGTCTTAATCAATAAATAAGATAAAAAATATACATTTATATGCTATTATATAGGTATAGACACGTTTGACATGTATAGCATATATGCTGATAGCATGATAGACTGATATGTTGAACATGCAATTGGAATTTCAATGTATGTTCGTGAATAGGGAAGTTGAAATATCAAATACCAACTTAGATACAACTCATAATTCTTAAGGTGCACAAAGGCAACTCAAATGCACAAAACTGAATTACCGAAATTTTTAGCGAAATTTCAACCCATGGATTCGAGAAATTCGAAGGTCACATGCTTTCAAAAATTGAGTTGGACTGGTGATTATTATCTTCTACAACTGTCGTCAGCTGTATTGTGGTAGGGCTTGCTAGATTATGTTCTTCCTTGCCCCCTCATATGGCTTAACCACGATGATCTTCAGATCATCTTCGTCAAGAGACGAACAAGCATCAGTCAATAGCCGTAATTGCAATGTCGCAGTAGGCTGTGATGCCGTGTGTGGCAAGGCATGTTAAAAGTTGGCCTCTTTTTTGAAAGGAAAGAGGGTGGAGTCCGAAAATGGGACCCACCACAGAGTTATATTAGCATAAAATGAGCTATACATTATTCCATAAAAGCAAAAGAGTCCTGTATTGACCCACTACATTCTCAAGATATTAGTTTTGGCTCCGGAAAATTGACTCAATCCTAGAGCACCAAATTGACCAAAGGAGAGCAAAAGCACCAGAAGCGTCCTTCTTAGAGCTACCTTAAACCAATCTAACGAGCTCCAACAAGATGTGATGTCTGCAAACCGAAGCTACGAGATAGCAACTCCCTCCCACACCGAAGACGAGGTCCAACGTCCAAAGAAAAAAATGGTTCATATCTCCCTGTTCGAGCCTGCATCTATCACACATCACCTCCCCAGGGCAGTGTGCAACAACCTATATCTGCACGCCTTTGTTAGCAAAGGGCCATATCTCGCTAACCAAAGAAAGACTTTGATCTGCACCGAAGAAGAGGTTGGGTTCTCTTAGGTTTAGGCAAGGTGATATTATTTTATTTTTTTGAAAGATAGTGATTGGACCAAAGTAGAACTGTGAGGCCCGCTCCCGCGGATCTGGAATACCCGTTTACATATCATCTGCAGTATCATGTTCGTTAAAGATCACATTAGAGTACTGAAAATTTGGGAATTTTTTTAAATGGCATTCGCAATTTAATAACAAGCCACAGAACTACACTATGTCACAATTATATTGCATAATTTCCATAGCAATTGACATGTAACAACATAAATTGCATCATGTACATGCATCCCAATTATAGCAGAAGAGAAATAAAAAGCATAAAATATCTTGAATAAACCATCGCATGCGTACCTGATAATTGTAACTGCAGAAGCTGATGTTCAGCTCTCCTAATACAACGGTGCAGGTATTTAGCCTGCAATCCATGGAATAGGGAGAAAAGAACATCAACAAATGTTGAGTACATCTAATTAATTAAAATTAACAGGAATTTAATGGTTCCAAAAGAAAGCAAGTAATTTGGCCTTGACAATTAAAATTTAAAGCTACCTCCAATGAAACAGGCTTTCAAGCTATCTGGTATGTAAAACCCCATTCTACTCATCCTACACTAGTTACCCACATTAGTCATATATATACAAATATCATATGATCAATAGTGAACAGAAGTATCTCAAGGATTGATAAGTTCTATGATTCATATATACTTTTTATGATCGAGGTGATCCAGATCTCTCTCTGATGTTTACGAATAATGTGAATGGATCATAGTAAGTGTACATGATGGGTCTAGTGTTTTGATTCTTTTCTTGTTTAATTGCTCAAGCTTAGTGGATAGTCTGTGGTCTTGGTCTGGGTAAGACCTCACACTATGACTCTAAGGCAGTAAGGAAACCATAGGGTTGGGGTGCCTCCGTAGGCATGCGGTGGAGTAAAATGCATCCTAACTAAGTTCCCAACACGTCCACTAGCTATTTCAAACAACTGTGATAGTAGCTTGTAGTCTGATAAGGATGATTTTCATGATATGGTCTTTTCTCTTTGTCAGGAATTATTGGCAGAAAAGTAACTAGTTCAACGGAAACCAACTCAACTGTAACCAAGCTTCCATGTAACCAATTCAACTGTAATTCAACTTTAGCCAAACTCAATTGTGACTCAATCCAATCTCAAATGTAGCTTTTCCAAATTCAACTGTAACTGATTCAGATGTAGCCATAGAGGATTCAGATGTATACATGGGTGATTCGGATGTAGCATCGACAAGTCTGTTGGCGAAAAATAAACAAAACTCAAGCGGTGAGGTAGCCTACAAAAGGCTCTTCCGTCTCGTCCTCTAATTGGAAGGCGGTCCAATAGAGGGATAGGTCTACTCCAAAACTACGCCACTGAGACGGGTGAAAGAGACTCTCCCGAAAAGTCGCTCTAAAAGAAAAACTGGCCTGACCGGTACGGGCTAACGAGCTCGAAGAACTAAAACCAAGGGTCCTCCAGCCTAGGTACCCTAAAGAACAAGGGTCAGCGGAGCTGGTCTTTAAAAGAAACCTGTGGATCCCAGAGAGGCGTAAAAACTGCGAGCGCTCGCGAGAAAACCGAGAAAAAGACTGGGATCCTAGACCCGCGCACTAAGCGGCCGCTGCCCTAACTGGGCTTCCTATCTCCCGCCCAGCTGAGGGTCACCGCACCCTCACACAATCAGGTGCAAAGGTCACCATGACTGGCACTCAATATTTATCAGTCATTACTGAATCACCAACGTTGACTTGATTCAACATCCTTTCTCGATCTCTGTGGTGATTGACTGCACAGATCTAGGTCTTTTGTCAATAATTCAGTCAATAGTGATCTACAGTTAGTAGAATATGCCCAAATGATTTATTCATGAAGATGATCGATCTTTGTGGTCATAATTTATCATTTCTAATTTTTATTAGATCATCGGATATTTATTGGATCTGGATCTTAAATTTGATTTGAGGTAGAAATTCTACTTTTTTTTAAACTCATAATTTAGTAATATGATTATTGATCTAAATCTTATAGGTCACTTATATGAGAATACCTCAATGTTCTCATCTTGTGAATTCATCTTCAATTCTCTAATGTGTTGCCATTAGATTAGTGGTTAGTTGATGTTATTAAAACTTGACTTAATTACATATCTATCACTGCTCATTTCTCCTCAATCAACATGAAATCAGTGGTCGGAAATTTTGTTTAGTTTCATGCAACTCATTCCCAAATCCTCACTACTGAAGCATGCAAATATGAAATATTTATAGGTCTGATTTTTGAGTTCTAAGTGCATGCAAAATACTTCGAACTTTTCATCAAATCAATCATGAATATGTAGCTGTTCTATGGTCCGAAATTGGATTTTAAAAAAAAACATTTTGATCCATTTTTGGACGGCTCCTCTTCTTAGTTTGGATGTAGTGGAGTAGGAGTACCCATCATATTCCTTCATAAGGAAAAGAAATGAAAAAAAATTCTTAATAATTACTAGTTGTGTGTAAATAGGGACTAATAAAAGTTACATCCTATAACCTGTCACATGTGAAATGAAACTTAAAGAGGAGAGTATATCTCTATAAGTCCAAGAATGCATGGCATTAGATATGATCTATACTAGGCAACTTTCATACTTAATCTTTAAAGGACTATCTTTCAGGTGGATGTAGATTCTTTTCCTAAAATATGTGTATAGTTACTGTTGTTTTCCTTTACTAAATAGTAAATAGTGGAGATTAAGAAGAAAGTTAGGATGTGGTTGTATAGATAGGAACAGAACATATGCATATGCATTTACTGCTTTAATGTTGTAAAATTTTCATTACTTCCTTTCTTAAAGATATTGATTTCATCTCTGACCTCTTATACTTATATATATATATATTTGATTTTTCATACGTTATTTCGGTAATTAGATTTTCAGTTTTGTCGAAATCGATATAAATACATGATTAATTAAGCAAAGACTAAAGAGGAAAATGCCATTGCAATCCCAAATGAAGAGCCAACTATTTTTAGAGAAAGCATGCCATTGTTTACCATATGCAAAGTATAGGACATTTAGTCAAGTTATGACATTCTTGAAAGATATTTCAAAGGAATGATGATATAGTTCAAAGATATATAGAAATGATGCAACTGATCAAAGATATAAACCTGATATGCATCATTGATCTTAAAATGAACAATCGGCTAAAACAAGTGTAGGGGAAATAACATGGATGACAGCAAAAGGGGGGTTTTTAGATTGTACCTTAGATTTGTTCCATTATTGGAGAAGTAACATGCATTGCAGCAATTGGTTGTAGGAGAATTTTTCTTTGCTTGGCAGTAGCTTGCAACCACCGAGAGGTTGTTGCATGCACCTTCTGGTTGCCGTAATTGCAATGGTAGCAAGGGCTGGAGTTAACAACAATTCTAGCTGCATGGAAACCTCAATTTGGGGTTTTGTTTGAAGCTCCAAATTGGTTGGAATGGCTGCCAAGATCAGATGTTGAAGAGGAATAAGAGGGGAGGATTTTACCTTTTTGTTTCTCCATTTTTTTTGAGAAAAAAGACCTTTATTTTGGTAGCAGCAGTGGCAGCCCTTGAATGCAGTAGCTTGCTGAAATTGGGAGTAGCAGGTCCACTTTGTTGAAGCTTCAACAGTGGAAGAAGAATCCACCTGTAGCATCTCCACACTCTGCTTGACTACACTCTAAATTGGAGAAAGGGACCACTCTCACGATGGATTTTGGGAGAAGAGTTAGAGAGAAAAGAGGGGAAATGATTGTACCTTGGATCTCCAAGGTTTTGGAGATCAAAATGCATGCAAGAGTAAATCTCCAGCAGGAAACATCTGTTCTAGAGCTGCTTCAATAGCAGCTCTAGCTTCCCAGCTGCCTGCTGTCCAGCAATCGTTGGAGACTCCAATTCACCCCGACCACTGCCCTTGGTCAGGAAAAAAAAATATATTTTTTAAAAAATAGTACAGCAGCAACAGCTGCTTGCTGTCCTGTTGTTTTCCATGTGGCCAAAACCCTCCACACTTGGCATCCAAATGCTCCTACACATGTCAACTCCAAAGGGCATTCCTTTGGTTATATAAACATGGCCTCAAATTTCAGCGAAATTCGATCGAATTTCTGTCGAATATCGATATCCAGTCGAAATCGAAATTCGATCGAAATGACCGAAATGACCGAAATATGGGGTCCTAGTACAAAAAATGACCGAAATGACCGAAATTCTGGCCGAAATTCCATCGAAATTCCATCGAAATTCTGTTTTGGTCGATACTGAAATGGTGACCGAAACCGGCATTTAGGGCCTTGTATATAAACACCCAAATAACTGTGAGGCCCGCTCCTTCTCGGATCTGGGATACCCGTTTACATATCACCCGTAGTATTATGTTCGCTAAAGATTGCATTAGAGTGCTGAAAATCATGGGATTTTTTTTTACGAATGACATTCATAAATTAATTGATAAGCCACAGAACTACACTATGTCACAATTATATTGCATAAATTTCCATAGCAGTTGGCATGTAACAACTGAAATTGCATTATGTACATGCATCCCAATTACAGCAGAAGAGAAATAAAAAGCATATAATATCTATAGCATTGATTGGTTGCTGTAAGAATAACCGATAAACAGAATCTTCATGGACGAATGGCTTACAAGGGAATTAGGCTACTTCTATGCAACTTGTTCCTGCCAACTCAATGCCATGATACAGATTCCTCCAGAAGAAAAAGGAAATGTTTCAACAATTAAGTTGGGTCATGAGATCAATAGAAGCGTAAATACTTCTTCAAGTAGGGAAATCTTCAAACTTATTCAAACATTACATTCAAGTATGTAATAACAAACTACACAAATGGATATCCAGTTGTGGATTTAGGTAGGATGATATTCTAATTTAGATGGATTTAGATAGGAGGTTTAGGGATTATCATCTAAAACACCAACATTATATTAGGACAGCAAGAAGGGTGTTCTAGATTGTGCATTTGAATCTTTAGATCACATGCTAGGTAGCAGAGGAAAGCTATGATTGTACAGAAACATGGATGTAGCATGAGGGAATAATTGTACATTGACCACTATAAACAGTGAACTATAGGTTCAAAGTAAACATGATGATTACTGAACTTTATTCCAATTAAACTTCACATTCTCTTCTAATTTTCGGGCAATTTAAGAGATTAAAACAGGCATGGAAGGCAGCAAGAGGAGGGGGCTTAGATGTACCTTGGATCCTCCAAGATTGGAGGGTGTAGCTCCAAAGAAGGAGGAGCCTTGGGTGTAGCAGCAACTGGAGGTTGCTGGGAGCAGCCCCCATGGAGAGGAGCAGCAGCTCCAGGCTGCTTGCTGCAGCTCCTGAGATGCCCAATCAATTGTTTCAGCAGCATGGAGATCTTCAAGGTCTGCAACAGCAGCAACTGTCCAAGGAGAAGGGCTGGAAAAGCTCCTTCGGATGTGGCTTTGGAATTATAGAGAAATGAGGAAGAGAAGTTTGGTGTTTATATAACCAATGAAGTAGGTCCTTGTTTTGACAAGTGGATACAAAGAAGAAGCCTAATGGAGACACGTATTTAGCCATGTGGAGGTAGTCAAATGAGTCAAATATCCACTGTACAACAGCAGTCCTGCAGTTATTTTTTTTACCAATATCTCTTTTATAATTAGAAATCCGAAGTTGACCGTATAGGCACCTCAAGTGTCGGATTTTGGTGTACAATAGCTCGTTTTGATCGTCTCTAAACGACGATCAATATGAGTATAATATTCATATGCTTTCGGTCGGGTTTTGAATACCCGAAATTTTCGGATACAGTTTCCGTTTAAGATTAAAATTTGTAATTTAAAAATATCAAACGACCTCCGATTTACGAACGATCGATTCCGTTGGTCTTGTTTCGTCGAATCGGATCTAATGGCGATCTCGGTTTGTTTTACGATTTTCAAATTTGTATCGCGGCTTTTTCGCGCACGCATTACGATGCGACCGATTTTTGATCGATTTCGTCCGAACGACTTTTGATTCACGATCAGTTGATCGTTTAGGTTGTTTGGTATTGACCAACAACTTGATTGGGTTCATCGGACTCAAATCGGATCGAGTTCGGGTTTGTGTGGATTCGGATGTTACAGGAACAACCTATGCCAAGGAACTCGAACCCTCTCCACATACAATTGCATGGCTCAAACTCCTCTCTTTGGATACATCCAACGAAATTTGAACAATACCGAGGAGATTATCATGACCCATGCTTAAGGATGACGTGCATAAATTGAGAAATGATCTTAAAATATGTATATCTATATTTTTTTATAGATTTGGTTATTCACAGTACCAAATAACAAGATCGGACAAACATTGTGTATTTTACTTTTATCTTATTTGAAAAAAGTTCAGGAAAATAATACTAAAAAACATATATTAATTGACTAGATGTTTGGTAAGAAACCGACTAGTTGGATGGACTAATCGGCAAGATTGAATTTTGACTGAATTGAGTTTTTTTTTGTTCACGCCTTTGAACTGCATAATCAGGCCAACCAGTTAGCCTAGTCAGGCTACTACTGTTGCAAGATTGTCTCCATACCAAGTATAAGCACACACTTACCCATTTGATGTAGACACATGATCATTTCAATGGACACCGCTAGAAACACCATCATCTCCACCGCAATGGAATCTGAAGTAACAAGTTCGAATACTGGACCTTTTGTTGGGGTCCTGGAGCTGTCTGATCTCACGCATTTCTGCACACCTCAATCTCCCCCCCCCTTCTGGTATGCTGCCCCGCTGTTCTTTCATATTTTATTGACATTTATAGATATTTTAATTTGCAAGTAATGTCCATGCAATCTTTTGGACTTAGAAGATGTCATGGAACGTACCGTACAAATCTATTACTATTACTAACGTTGGGGTCTTCCCCCTTTCTCCATACTCATGACATGCGGCGCCCTCTCTTGCCTTTCTCTCCATATCTCTCATGATCCCATTCCCTCTCCAATGCTCTCTTTGAAAGGTTTGGTGGAGACACGGTTTCTCTCATCACACCCCCATTTCTCTCTCTCTCTCTCTCCATTGATTACTCATAAAACCCATCACACACTTTCTCTCTCTCCCTTTTTCTATTTTTATAATAGGTCAAATGATATCTCTCTCCCTTAATACTTTTTCTACGCTTAAGTTATCCTTCCGCATGAGTTCATTGTAGAGTAATTTCATCATTTTAATACCATCAACTTAAGAGCTTTTTCTATCAAAATCAATCTATAAGTATTGAATCCTATACCATAAATGATAAATTCTACTAATAATATATCGAATGAATGTAACCAATTCATAAAATTAACCCGCATTCTTTTTCTTTTAAATTTCCATGTCATGACATGCATACAAAGTCTGGCTCTTAACATCCTTTCTCATTTCTATTCCATTATTCAATTCATTTCATGTTACATCCCTACGTTTCCATTTAATTATAGTCATTCTTTCCCCCTAAAAAAATTACCATCGCTATTTTACTGTGCCTTTTGTGTTTGCTGATGCAGGTGGGAACACTGTGCAAAACCAGGACAATGATAAATCTAAATCCCCTCCAGAGACAAATGGATTCCAAGATGATTATGATGCGAAGGGGATCAGCTCGTCAACATCATCGTATACTCTATTTACGGGAAAGCGTGCTGGTGAAGCTGCTATTGTTTATGAACATGGTGCTGATATTGAGGCGCTAATGCCAAAACTCAGACACCCGGAGTACTACACAGAGCCCCAAATTCCGGAGTTGGCTGCTAAAGAGAGAGCTGTGCCAGGTTTCTGTTGTCACGTGAAAGACTTTGTTGTTGGAAGACATGGATATGGAAGTATCAAATTTGAAGGGGAAACGGATGTGAGGAGGCTTGATCTGGAATCGCTTGTCCAGTTTAACAACAGGGAGGTTATAGTTTACAAGGACGAGAATAAGAAGCCTCCCATAGGTCAGGGGCTAAACAAGCCTGCTGAGGTTACACTCCTCAATGTCAAATGCACTGACAGAAAGACTGGTCGCCAGTACACGGAGGGACCCAAGGTTGAGAACTACCGTGAGTTGCTGAGGAAGAAGGCTGAAGAGCAGGGTGCCAAATTTGTATCGTATGATCCACTCAAGGGCGAGTGGAGGTTCAAAGTCGATCACTTCAGCAGCTACGGCATCGGTGAAGTGTCTGGTTCTCTTTTAACCACAATATCTGAACTGGAGGGTAACGAACAAAAGCTTTTGGCGTCATGAGTTTGCAATTCAGATGGAATGGTCTGCTGTTAATATGTTTTAGTAGGCTGTTATTTTTGGGAAGTTGTCATTTTCTCGAAACGGCCTTTGATTTTCAGGCTGCATTGTCCAAGCCTTGACCTAGTTCTGTCAAATTCCTCCTTGGTTTTGTAATCGATCTGTAAGAACTCTTGCTAGGAGAATTTCTCCTTTTCTGTCAGTCCATTCGTTTCTGGGTAGTGTTCTCCGGATACAGTGCATGAAGTTCTATGTAATATGTTGTTATTGTAAATAAGATGATATTTCTATTGATCTGTACCATCTCTCTTGCTATTGTTAGTGAATTGCATGTGCCTGTACAGGCAGAGATGAGAATGGTGGGAGGGAGTTGTTTGGGGGGTCCCTTCCTTCCCTTGTACCCTATGCTGTTTTTATTATTAACAAGTAGTTGTCAGTCACGTGCCGATGGGGACAGCTTTAACTAAATAAGTTGTCCGTTTGGATTCCCACTGAACAGGAATAATAATGCAAGGGAACATAAATAAAGAATTATTGGTTAGGTACCAAAATCATGAGAGTTGACTTTGGATATTTTAGTGCCGACATATATAGCGAAGTTGTGCATTTTACCTATAAGCCCGTGAAGTCTGCCATATTTGCATTAGATAAGATCTCATTTCAGCTCTTTTAATACCATACATTGCAGTGGTCTTTGCCTTCAAGAAAACAATAAAGGGGAACCATGTGCTTTTGGATGCAGGGTAATATGATAGTGGGCTAATTTTTCTATGTGGCATAAGCAAATAGGTAAGTAGTTTGTTAGTTTTGGTATTTCTGTTACATGATCATCGTAGAAAGGATTTGTTATGATCCGACTTTATTAGAATTTTAATGGATGATTTGATATATTGTTTTATAATAATTAGATGGGAGAATATGATGATATAATTTTTTTATTTGTTTATTGAGGAGAGAGATACATATTTTTTTTTATCTGAAGGGAGAGCGGAAAAGGGAGAGAATGTACGCGAGTTGGTTGAAGAGATAGAGGATGGGATTTCAACTTTACAGGTCCATTGACAAAAAGGAAGGCATTTTTGCACTTTCATATATGAGGGAGGTGATAACTGTAGCTTTGAACAAGACTGATTCTTTCATCTTTCTTTTTTCATATTTGAAAAGTAAAATAAGAGGTATTAAGCTTTTTATCATTCTGCCATCGAGCTATTGTTACCGCAGTAGAGTTTGATCACCAAGTTCAGAATGGATTGGTGTGGTTCCTCTTAGGGTTTAAAAAACCAAATCGGACCGGCCGGTTGTATCGGGAATTGGCCCCGACCCGGTCGGTTCGGCCGGTTTTAGGTAATTAATTTTTTTTAAAAAAGAAAATAAAAAACCGGGTCAGACCGGGTTGACTTGGGCGGTTGGACCGGGTTGACTCGGATTGACTCGGATTTGATGGTTTAGTATATTTTTAAAAAATAAAGGTTTAAATAATGAAATAATAGGGTTTTTATCAATTGTACCCTTAAATTCTACAATTTCAGTTACGTCCCTCTCTTTTTTGGAATATAACTTGTGCCACTACTTTCTTGGGGTAATTTTCTTAAAGTAACTATAAATAAATTATTACAATATTATATTCATATATAATGCTAGAAAATGTGACTACCTTTTGTAGAATTTTATTCGAAATAGACAGTCACGTTTTTATGTTGAAAGATTTAACATTTTAAATGATTATTTCATTGATATATAAATACATATTTACATATATCTATCCGGTTTTATCGGTTCAAAAAATCGGTTCGACCGGTCGGACCGGTAAATTAAGCTCGGTCTGGTTTTTTTCGAGCCAATATGAATGATGACGTCATGCTGACATCATCACCGGTCCGACCGGTTTGGACCGACGGTCCGACCTGATTGGACCAAACCGAAGACTAACCGGTTCAATGTCCGGTCCGATTTTTAAAACCTTGGTTCCTCTACACCTAGGACACCGAAATATCGAACCATAAATGAAGAAAGGCATGGGAGAAGAGCATATTGGCTAATGATTGCGAGGCCCCAATTCTTGATTGGAAGGGGTACCAAAGACCTCTGCCTTCGCTTTCTATAAAGGGATGGAAGGGTAGAGTTTGGGACCGATCGTGGGCAAGGAGGGATTCGAATCCCCGACATCGTGGTTCGTACCCACCTGCTTATTCCTTTGAGCTACAGGCCCAACCCGTCTCCATTGGATCTACTGGAACGATGTTTTTAAAATCGAACCGGAGAATAAATTGAAAATTTTATACAGAAGGTTGGATTGAATTTGAAAATAGAGTCAAACTGGCTAAACAAATGATGACCACTTTTTAAAACTATATTGAACCTAGTGAAGAAAAATGATTGAATCAATTAAAGCAGAAGAAAAAAAATGATTGAACCAATTAAAGCATGCACAAGATAGACACTCGAATATATTTGAAATCGATATAAATTACATATTCAATGTATATATCTTACTGTATACACCAATGGGTTTTTTTTCATGTGCAACACTGAATGTTATATTTGATATATGAAATATTTAAACTTAATACTTTATAAAAATAGTCTAATTATATTAAAGATCTATTCTTAAGAAGTTGTAGTAGAGTAGTTGATTAGTAGTTCGTGATTTATAACCAAATGTCATGAGTTTAATTTCCACTAACGTGTGTTTGTCTTTGTCACTGGTGGTTTACTTCTCACCATTTCATGCCTAAGCTATATATGTGATAGCTTTGTACCGGTTTCAAATATATAGAACTATGTTTATTACCTCTAAGGGAACTACCTCGCGGATTGGCAGAAACATCCAATAGATCGCACGACTGAATCATTACCGAAAACTTGCATGGTAATCAACGAGTAGAGATAATGTCATTATCAAGTAAGTTAAATCAACACAAGAGTTCCATTATTATAAGGGATATTTACACCCATAACCCTGAGTAATCTCGTAATCACCCCAGGAATCCTGCGCAAGCACGAATTACACCCAGAACCCCGAATAACGTTTAACCCTTACATTACATAACCCTGAGTCAACTTCCATCCATTTTACCGTTAACTATTGACGGTATCCGTTATGTATTTTATATTTACACCCTTTAAATTTTTATTATTAAGAAATAAGGTCAACTATCCCCTTCCTCCTTCCCCGTTTGATTTCCAGCACCGACCTCCGAACACCACCTCCACCCCTACCGACCATCTCCTCCGCCCCTTCCTCACCCCTCCCATGGCCGCAAGCTCTTGTTCGAAGAACCCCTCCGACCCCACTCTGCAGCCCCCGGTCGACGCCTCCCCTGCCCCCTCCCATTCGGACAGGGGAACCGACCTCCACCTGTAACTGCCTCCCCAAGGTCGGAACCCCCAAGGTCATCTCCTCGTTGAAGCCCAAGGCGCCTGCCCAAGGATGGAACCCCCCAGGTCGTCTCCTCCGTGAAGCCCAAGGCGCTTGCACCTCCCCAAGTCGGTGCCCCGTTGGAACCCCCCAGGTCGTCTCCTCCTTGAAGCCCAAGCCGTCGCCTGCAACCCCCTCCCCCCTCCGGGACCCGACCTCCACCTTCAAGCCCAAGGCGCCTGCACCTCTCCAATCGGTGCCCCGTTGGAACCCCCCAAGTCGTCTCCTCCTTGAAGCCCAAGCCGCCGCCTGCAACCCCCTCCCCCCCCCTCTGGGACCCGACATCCACCTTCAAGCCCAAGGCGCCTGCACCTCCCCAAGTCGGTGCCCCGTTGGAACCCCCAGGTCGTCTCCTCCTTGAAGCCCAAGCCGCCGCCTGCAACCCCACCCCCCCTCTGGGACCCGACCTCCACCTGCAACTGCCTCCCCAAGTCATGCCCCCACAAAGCCCAAGCCGCCTCCTGCAACCCCCCCCCCTCCGGGACCCGACCTCCACCTACAACTGCCTCCCCAAGTTGTGCCCCCCCGAGGTTGGAACCTGGGAGTCGTCTCCTCCTTCAAGCCCAAGGAGTCGTCTCCTCCTTCAAGCCCAGGGCGCCTGCAACACCCAACTAACCCCCCCCCCCCTCGGGAGACCTGCCAGCGCCACCCCTACCCCACCAAGTCTCCGCCTGCGCACACCCACCCCCCGCCTGCACCCCCCAAACCCCAGCTTGCACCCCACCCCTTTCTCCGCCTGCACCACTACCTCCCCAAGCCCCGAGGTCGCCCGCCAAACCCAAATTCGGAGCCCCCACTGCCGGTCGTCGCCTGCCTGCATCCCAGGATTGGGCTCGCAAGCCCCTTAGAACCCCCAGTGGCCGTCCTCTTCCTCGTCACCCACCTTCTCTTCTTCCTTTCCTTTCTTTTTCTTTTTTATTTTTGGTTAATCCCAACCATAGATCGCGGATTGTTTAGATTAACTCAACCATCTGGTTGAGTTAACGAACGAAACTAACTGAAGGTTATGGGTGTAAAACGGCGTGGTCATTCAGGGTCCTGAGGATAATTAGTGTTTATAGAGAGTTTCTGGGGTAATTACCATATTACTCAGGGTTATGGGTGTAAATATCCCTTATTATAACACTAACATGGGTAATTTGCAAAAAGAACTACAAAATAAAGTAGCATAACAAATGTTTCAGTGGGTATAACGACATCCTTTAATAACTAAACCATCGGTGGTCCGTACCGGTTCAACCTCATGAAGAAGGCTAGTTCGTCTTGAGTTGGAAATAAATCAATACTCGTGTTACCTTAAAAAAAACAACAACACATGTTATGAACCTAACGCTCAGTATGTGCTGAGTTGGGTTTAAGCTGAGAGAAACAAGTCTCCATAGTCCCTATGCTATTTTAAACAGTTACAATCATAAACTCTTGTGTGCATTCACATATCAAACATAGCTATACAATTTACGCCCTTATCTAGTTTCTTATGATATATAATTTGTTCTTATATACTATCGTTATGCTTCTCATTCATCACGTAAACATGCATGCGAAGGGTGTTCCTTCCGAATACGTCCATTAAAGCCATATTTTCATATATACTTTTAAAGTTGACCATGTTTGCATATACGCCGTAACAATTTTGTATTTTCACATATACACTTAGAATTTTCCATAATTACGTTTATGCTCCTTACAATCATAACATTTGCACACTGCCATAACATTGCCATAATTGCACACATATGCCTTAGCATTTTCATAACTGCACATATATCCTTACAATGCAAAAAAAAAAATTGAGCTACAATGATGTTTTTTTTCAAAATCTATCACTAAATTAGCCACTGTTAAATATATAACGATGATATTATTCGTTGCGAAATGATTTTTCGTACTCGAAATTAGCGACGAATATCATATATGTCGTTATATAATTAGCAACGGTCCACATAGTGACGCTTATTCGTTGCTATTTTTCAAACTTCTAATTAATGATCGTTAAATTTTGAACTAAAAATATAGCGACGATTAGTTGATATTTTGAAAAATAGCAACGGATAAGCGTCACTATATAGGTCGTTGCTAATGATATAGCGACATATATGAAATTCATTGCTAGTTTTGAGATATGTAATTTGAATTTCGTCAGAAATAGAGACTCTTATGCCCTTCATCTAGAATAGGTTGATTACAACAATCTTCAGACAATTAAAATTACATGTTTTAGATGGAGGGCATCTGAGTTTCTGTTTCTGACAAAATTTGAATGACAAATTTGAAGGATATATAGATGAATATACATGGTAAGATTTTTTAAAAAATTAAAAAATTGGTGAATATATTTTAAAAAAAATTAAAAAAATATATTTTTAATAGATTAAATATATTTTTTATTAACCGCACATCTAAGCTGGGAACAAACAATGGCGTGATAGTTGTGGGAATGGTGCAGGGTGGACTTTGTAACTTTGTTATAGTCGTCGTAATAGCATTACGCCACATTACCTACTACTCCTCACCCCGTCGTCTTCAATTCACAAGTCGCCTCTCTTCCCAAAGTCCTCTCTCATCACAAAAATCCCTCCCTCTCTCTCTCTCTCCCTCTAACAACTATAAAGCTGCCCTCATGCACCTCAGGTGCATACAAAAAACTCCCACCGCTTCCCCATATCCATCCATGGCTGCCCTTCTCCTTACCATCGTCTCTCTACTAGTTACGGCAGCAACCACCTCTGCCAGCGACCCCAGCATGCTCCAGGACATCTGCGTCGCAGATCTCAACTCCGGTGAGCCTCGCGTTTCCTGTTCAAAAATTAAACATCAAAGCGACCTGATCTTATCCACGCAGTTGGTAACATTTCTTGTGGCCGTGTTTGTTTAGCAATAAAGGTGAACGGATTCGTGTGCAAGGATGTGGCTAACGTGACGGAAGTGGACTTCTTCTCGGATGCGCTGGCGAAGCCCGGGGCCATCAACAACGCCGTGGGGAGTCTGGTCACGGCAGCCAACGTTCAGAGGGTTCCCGGCCTCAACACGCTCGGCATCTCCATGTCTCGGATCGACTACGCCCCCGGTGGTCTCAACCCACCTCACACCCACCCTCGTGCCACCGAGATGGCTTTCGTCCTCGAAGGCGAGCTCTACGTGGGATTCATCACCACAGCCAACCGCCTCATATCCAAGACCATCAAGAAGGGCGAGACCTTCGTGTTTCCCAAGGGCTTGGTGCACTTCCAGAAGAACAATGCCGACGTTCCCGCCACGGTCATCGTTGCATTCGACAGTCAACTTCCCGGGACGCAATCCATAGCCATGACGCTCTTTGGTGCCACACCAACTGTGCCGGATGACGTTCTCGCCAAGGCCTTCCAGATTGGCACCGATGAGGTGGGGAAGATCAAGTCGAGGTTTTCGCCGAAGAAGTAAGTGAGCAGAGCTTGCTCTGTGTGCGATTGCCGCACTTCGTCGAATAAATTTCTTGTCTCGATTTGCTTCAGCAGTGCTTTGGAATGTCACCTCAATGACCGCGTGTTAATTTTCCTTGTGCAAGAAATAATGTGTGGATTCTTGGGTGCCTGTTCAAAAGCCATTTGCATGAATCTCACGATATTTTCTGAATGTTTAAAATTAAAAGATAATACAATCACGAAGATCCGAATATACAGGAGGTATGAAATAGAGATTACAGTCCAAAACGAAAGTGTTCCTATGGTGAAAGCAGATCCCGGTTGGTTTTCTTAGCATGTAAATCAAAAGTGTTGATAAAAAGAGAGCACAAAACAGGGGAGGAGAAGAACATTCAGTGATTATAATCCAACTTTGAGACGGGAAGAGAGAGGATCTGTATATGTCACTACGGGTGCATGTGGCTCGGATTGGATCAGATTTTAACGTAATCCATGTCCAATCCGACATTAACGGATTTCAACTTTTTTTTCAATCCAGTCAAT
The DNA here is from genome assembly GCA_037367405.1 of Ottelia alismoides. NCBI lineage: Eukaryota > Viridiplantae > Streptophyta > Magnoliopsida > Alismatales > Hydrocharitaceae > Ottelia > Ottelia alismoides. The sequence goes on along the minus strand of JAZKJV010001031.1, from coordinate 652,290 downwards.
CGGACTACGGACTGGCTCAGAGTTTTTATACTTATATATTCCTCCTTGCTGTACTTCGTAATATAGGTTGGTTATTTCCAACAATATCTTCAATAGTTGACATAATTTCTTAGTAATACATAGTATAGACAAATGTTGTTAAAAGATTGCACAAAGAATACACATCAAAAATGTAATTTTGTCGTTATTTACCTAACTTTAAGAATTGCAATTCAATTGATTAGCATTTAGAGACTAGGGAAGAAAAGCATTAATCCATATAAAAAGTTGAATACAACACGACCGAATAAAGAATTATATAGAATTTGGAATATATTTATTTTAAAAAATTGGTATGTGACTACACAATTTAGTTTTCTATAAATGGTTTCCAGCTTTGACTCATTTTAGTTGATTTCAAAGGAATCAAATAATAAAACCAGCCCAATTTAATTGGATCGAATAACGGATTTTATTCGATTTGTGTGCATTCATATCAACAACTGTGTAAGGTAAAAGAAGACCCCAAAACTAGCCAACGATAAGATACCCCACCAGTTGAGAAGAGGGAAAGGATCCTCTGCTGCAGGGTTCGCTGCATCAGACTCTACAATAGAGGCATGGGTCGCTCGATCTTGATCGAGCGGTTCCCACGAATTCGCACGGTAGGACCCACAAAAAAGTGCAAATTCGTGAGAACCGCTCGATCAAGATTGAGTGGCCCGTACCTCTACTGTAGTATCTGTTGTAGTGGACCCTGCAGTAGAGGATATGTTTCCTTGAGAAGAACCCCAATCAATTTAGACCAAGGGGCGTGAAAGAAAAGTTTCATTCCAAGGAAACGTCCCAAGAGACAACGAAAAAACCACAACTACAAGGGGAAGAAGAGTCTACAAAACAATCAGGGCAGTCAAATCGTTCACATGCAAGTGCTTATTTTTAGAAACGCACTTGCATCTTCCGTTCCAGAAAACACAGTCAAATTGTTAACCCCCTCTTCCCTTGCCCACCACTTCAAGCCCCGTCCTCTGTCGCCAAGACTTCCTCTCGCCTCCTTCTCTGTGTTGCAAACCTCCTTTGCCACCTTCACCTCCTCCAGACCCCTCCCCAACAGCTGCCAACTCATCCAAGCCCCTCCAGCAACAACCCCCTCCTCCCGACTCCTATTATGTATCGCTCACCTCCTCCTCCACCCCCCCCCCCACACCTCCTCAAAGCCTCTCCCCTGCAACCTCCATTTATTCCAGGACCCTACATTGTCAAACCCCTCCTCCTCATCCCCCACCTAATCCAATCCACCCCATCCACTAGTGACGAATATGTGATTCATACTCTAAAAGTGAAAATAGAGCTATGTTCCGAAGCTATTATTTGCATTTATCTATTAAAATTGCATTTTTATCATCCATGCATATGTAACTAACATTCATATTTTAGCATTATGCATAATTGCATTAAAAAAGAAGTCAAAAATCGTGTACATTACCACGGATATATTACCATAACTTCCTCTATTTTTATTCATTTTTCACTAACTCGAAATAAAGTAAAATTAACTTTATTGTGTAAATATAACTAACAATACTCAATAAAAAGTACAAAAAATATTAACTTATATAATTTCTCAATAAAACCCAAACCCTAGTTCTGAGACAAAAAGCTGTAAATGTGGATATCTCTCTCATATAGTCTCCTATGAACTCCTGCTCACTTTTTAATTAATGCACATTCAATTATCTACAAAAAATATCAAAATCAAAGGAATTAGAATTCAAATGTGAAACTTGAGTTTTGGGCACTTATTGTATATTGTACATATTGCTTGATTTTGACTTTATAATGTTATATACGAAAATAATTCTTTTATTTATTTTTTTCATTCATCTTCTTTGATTTATGTTTTGATAAAATGTACAAAAATCCAGATCAAAATTGAAGTAAAAAATAAAGAATAGTATGTATATAAGTTCCTTTTATTTTAATTTTTTATTTTTTAAATTATTAAATATCGCAAAAATTAGATTAAGTTGTAATTATTTGTATTATGTTTTATGTGATTTTATTTTGTTTTTTATCTTATTTAAAAATTACAAAAATCTGCAAAATAAAAAATACATGTATTTTATATCTATAAAGTTCCCCAAAAAATATACTATGTACATATAATTTATTTAGCTTTTGGACCTTTCACGAAAGTTTTATATGTCATCGCGACGAACAATTTTAATGAAGGATACTTTTTGATTTGACCTCATTTCCTATTTTTTATTATTTTTTTTATTTTTATTCTGAATTTTCTGGGAGCAATATGTGGCAGCTCCTGAAGTTGCAACATATCGCCAACCTTACCCATTTTATATTTATTTTATTTTTTCTTTTACCTTGTGGCATTACCTTGGTCGTTTGATCTCGATTGATCAAACGATCGAGGACCCTTCCACTTCCTCTCACTAGCCCTGCTCCTCCGCCCGCTTCATGTGCCCAACCATCGGCTTTTTTGTCCTAGCTATCATTCAACTCCTCCATGATACCACCTCCCTGTGACCCTCCGCCTCTCTTACCCTAACTCCAACGTCCATTAAAAGAGCCCCTTCGATGCCACTCATCAGCATATGCCATTGGGAGAACCATAGCCACCATCCCTGACCTCTCCGAAGGTTACAACATTAGAGACACATTGGGAGGTGACGACGGTCGTATGTGTTCAACATGATCCAAGGAGCTGCATAGAACCTTATTGTAGCTTCCCTCGCTAGAAGTAGATGTTGAGTATCGTGCCCTCTATCAGGCACTCGAGATGACAATCGTAGTAGAGACACCACGATTCGCCATGCGAGCGAACCACCAGGTGTAGTTTTTCTTCTTTTCCTTCTTCTTCTTCTTCTTCTTTCTCCGGCTTATCTTCTTTCTTCTTTCTCCTTTGTTCGTTCTTCATATGTGTTTCTTTTCCTTCGTCATGCTTTCCTTTCACCACACCTCACTGACAACCAACTCCTCCGTGCCAGACCACCACCCTCACATGTCTTCCACACCACCATTTTCATCTCATACTATAACCTATCACACCATCTCAAGCCACTCCGGTGACCATCCAACACGATTGCTCCATCTTCCTCAACATCTACTACTTCCAATTCTATCCCACATTTTCCCTCATCGATTAAGTTTGATTCCTATCATTTTTGGGACATTCATCTACCTTTTCTATCTTATGTAACCACGTGAGGATTGAGCTTCCAAACACTCTAGTCGACCTATTCCTTTTGTTGGACATGAGAGCTCATGGCGAGCCATTATGCAATAAATGTTATTGTAAATCATTCTCTAATATAAAATAAAGAATAATTAATTAGTTCAACATATCACTCTATACACTTAGGGTAATGTTCCATGACCATTTTAATGATCATACATATTCAAATGTTGAATCATAAAGGTTGATGCTTGGATTACATATATAGAGTTTTATTAAGGGCTCATCTAGTAAAGTCAAATGATTGTTAAGAAAGGATCTCCATCCTGAGAAGAAGATGGAAATTCTCTAAAGGATGATATCTAATCGACCTCTTGATGAATGTCCTCTACATAGGATTAAAGATTCGGAGATGTTAGATAAATTGGATCGAAGAGTTAACTTAACGAGATCGAGATAACCAAGACTTATGTCGTATACTATCATGATATAGGTACACATCCTTAGACCAGAGATAGAGCTGCTACTATATGCCTGAGTATGTACATTTTGCAGATCGATAGGTTGATGACCTAATCAAGTTCTATACACTGTGTGCATACGAGGGTATATGAGTAATATGATCTCTCGAAGGGATCATACAGCTTCATTATTGAACCGGAAGGCACGAGTCACTCATAAGATATTGGGATCAAATTCCATGCACAGTTATCTCACTTTGGAAGCTTGTCAGAATTTATGGGTATGATTTATGCTTTTGGAAAGTATATGATCAATACCAAGTCCTAATGATCCGATGAGAAACTTAATAATAAAATCCTGAAGAAGACAGTTCAAATATGATATAATACTTAGGATTTAATATAGGTCTTCCAATATGCAGGATGTATGGGTGTTAGGAATATTCGAGGGTGATGTGATCGTACACATTTTTTTAATCATGACACTTCTATTCTGAGGGAGTGATGAAATAGGTTTGGATTTTTGCGACTCCTTTCAATAGAGAAGTAACATGATATCGGTCCAATTGTTGGATATTGATCTGAATATAATTCAATGCAATGAGAAGATTATATTTATGACTTTGAAATAAACATCTTTGAGAGGTTCACAAGATCTGGATTTGATATATGATCTCAATCCAAGTCACTATACATGGAATGGACAATCACCATGTCCTTATCTCCAAGTATCCACGCAGAAAGCACATTGTTCTTGAAAGAGTTGAATATGATTCAAGTGTTGATAATATATTTGAGTAATGAAAAATGTATAATTAAATATTATTTAATTATCATGAATAATATGTATATGATTAATTATCATGAATAATATGAATATGATTCATATTATTTTGGACTCATGAGAACTAACATCTAAGATAACTAATATGATTTATTTATCAAAGATGTGATTAATATGGATATTACTACCCATAATAATCATAAATATTATAAATGTGATTTATAATATGTTGGAGAGATTTAATTGTATATAGAATTTACGAATTAAAAGTTGATGTCAATTGGAGTCACATTAGATTATTAATTGTAAATACAATTTATATTTTATATTGGGTGGTTGAATTTGATTCATAGTTGTCAATGGTTTTATTTGCAATTGTACAAATAATCTGCAATAATTATTTGGTGATATTTATTGACAATAGATTCCATGAATTAAGATTTATTGTAATATGATTACATTAATATTGTAGAAAGACTTTTACCTCTCTAATCAAGGGTGGTCGTCCATCATGCATTAAGGGGAAGGAGGCTACCTTCTTTCCTCTTACATGGAAGGAAGCTTCTTAATCCTATTCCATTCATTAGAATATTGATTTAATTGAAACTAAATATATTAAGATTGTTTACAATATTTTTATTTTATTTTAAATTAATGATTTTTTTGTAAATTGATGTAATAAAACCTCAAAAATTGATTTGAATCGGAGTGCATTTCAATTATCCAATTTAGTATAAAAGGAAGGGTAGCCCTATCCTTTTCTACTACATTAAAAAGCAACAAGGTTCTCTCTCTCACTCTCTATTCTCTACATGCCTACTCTCTCTTTATCAATATTGTGACCATCCACATGTTGACCTAGAGAGCCCCATCGTCATCACGTCATTGCATTGTCGGATCGACTGCTCGCGAATCTCCACCTTCGGTGCATCTTGCACATGAAGAAGGACATCTATTTCATGCGATGAAATCAGGGGGACTCTTCGCTTAGATCATCAACTTGGATTGTGGGAGCTTCGCATGCCATCTAGGTGCTTGCACATGCTTATATGTCAGATCGGACTTGAGACATGAGAATCTCTTACCTTAGATATTGATGTCTCAATCATGCTTCAAAAGGTATTCCTTTGACTCATTTATGATCTCTATGAAACAATTTGAGAAGTGTTCTCATATCATATGATTTCATCTATTTAAAAATTTTAAATTATGTTGCCCCTTGCAACTAGTACGGCGGGTTGCCATGGATCGTATTCGTTGTGATCACATGCTTTTGTGATATGCTAAAGAGTAAACATGAACTTCAAGTGAATTCATAGACTTTATCAAAGGCCTTGTATGTGATCCAAAACCCTAGGATAATGGAGTTTAGTATATCCATTGTGCGGGGACTGGTTGTTTTGCATTTGATTCATGTTTTGAATTGATTTTCGATAAAATAAAACACTATTTTTATGCATTTTTTGATGAATTTTTTGGATAATAAATTGTAGTGTCTAAATATGTCTCAAAAACATTAGCCAATTATTGTCATCATAGATGCATAAATTATAATTTGAAATGTTCCCGCAGCGACATTGCTTTTGCATGTATTTACAAATCTATAACAAATTGATTTTTAATTACTATTTTACCAACATGAAATATGAAATAAACATTTAGTTGAGTAGATAATTAAACCATCATATTGTACGATTTTATTTCGTAAAATTTTGACTTCGCTTGCCCTAGATATTTCATATTTAGCGGTGATGTATTAAATGATAATTGGATCATCAAGATTACTTTCTTAATATATTTATCATGAAAGTTATGATTTATGCCTTAGCACATCACGAAAGCATGAAGATCACATTGAATATGACCAATGGTAATTAATCATACACATTATAAGGTAAATGCTGAAACCACATGATTCGAGAATAATTCTAAGATTGTGTCACCAAGATCACATGAGATTAGGATTACCTCTTGAAGCGTGATTGTGCTCCTCAGAGCTTCTAATGGAAGAAACCTCCTTACTCAAGTATTCTACGACGAGAGTGCACGTGCGGGGTGATGATGAGTTGCATGTTCCCGTAACCCCGAGCAACGATCCAAGCAAGGAACCTCCTGATTTGATCAGACGAAATACATTGTCTTCTCCATAAGCATATATCAACAAAGAAGATCGAGTTTCTCGTAGCGATTAGTCCGATAGCACAGAGGCACCACGATGACAATTGTGATTTCCACCAAGGATGTAGAGAGAGAGTAGAAGTGGGAGAGAGAGGGTTTTATTAATGCAACTATTGCATTCAACTCATGTGTAAAGAGGGCTAGGGTTGGCCTCTCTTTTATAGTTTTTTGGAAGTTCATGGATCCCAATCCATGTGCTCACACTAATCAATGGTTTAGATTGATTTGTATTTCTTTCCATGGTTCTCAATCCATGTGCTCTCACTAATTAATGGTTAAGATTAATTTATGTTCACTTTTAGTTTACAATAAACACAAAAGAAAACACAAATAGATAATTTGAAAATAACTTCCAAATTATCTCAAATAAAACAATTGCAATAAATGAAAAATAATTAAGAGAGCTCATCTATATACTAAAAATAGGTGGACATCCACTATGGTTGAAAACAACCCATGGACATCCACTGTAAGGTGAAATGAGTCAAAAAATTAATTATCCGATATATTAATTAATTAATTGATCTATTGAATTACCACCAAATAATTCAAACTTATGTGTGATAATTGCAATTATATCATTGATCACTGAGTATTAATTCTTCCATCCAATATGTAATGTAAATCATATTCACATTAAATAATGTAAAGTGAATTCAATCCATATTAACATATAAAGTGTGAATCTCATTCACAATTAACTCACTTCGGGATAGTGGATCATATCCACATTATCCATGATTATTGTGGAGTGTTATCCACATAAATCATATCCATGACAATTAAATCCAATTTAATCATCCTAGATATTGCTATTCATAAATTAATTATGATAATTAAATCCTATTTAATTATCTAATTTTCTAATGCAAATGCTCATGGAACAATTCTCAAACTCTTTCAAGAATTGTGTGCCTTCTCCTAATATTCTTGGAGATAATATCAGGACGATTGTACGTTCTACATATAATGACTTGGATATTGAGATCATATCTCAAATCCAAATCTCGGGTCTTCTCAAAGATATTTGATTAAATCAAAGCTGTAAATCTAATCTTTCATTGTATTTGAATCATATTTAGATCAATGTCCAACATTTGGACTAAGATTAGATTACTTCTCTACTGAGAGGAGTCGCTAAAATCCAAACATGTTTCATCATTCCTTAGGAATGGAAGCATCATAGTTACACAATCATTTATGATCACATCACCCTTGAGTATTCCTAATACACATACATCATGCATACTGGAAGACCTCTAATAAAATCTGAGTTTTTAGATCACTTTTAGCATGTATTCTTCAAGGTTTTATCATTAAGGTTCTCATTTAATTGTTGGAAGTAGGTATGGATCATATTTCCAAAAGCATATATTATACATAGGTATTGATCATATACTTTCCAAAATCTTATATCATACCTATAAATTCAGTCAAGCTTCTAAAACAAGATGACCGAGCATAGAATTCGATCCCAATATCTCATGAGTGAGTTCATGTCTCCTGATTCAGCAATAAACCTGTGTGATCCCTTAGAGAGATCATGTTACTCATATGCCCTTGTATGCACACCAACTTGCCGGTGTATAGACCTTGAATATGTCATCAACCTATCGGTTCGCCAAATGTGCGTACTCAGACATATACAACATAGGTCTTGGTTATCTCGATCTCGTTGAGTCAACTATTGTAACTAACTTATCTAAAACCTCTGAATATCTATTCCTATGCAAATGACCTACATCAAAAGGTTGGTCAGATATTAGTCTTCAAGGAAGAATTGTTATCTTCTTCTCAGGTTGGAGATCCTTTCTTAATAATCAGTACATGGTGTTTGATGAGTCCTCAATCTAACTCTAAAGATATCATCCAAGAACCAACCTTTATGATTCAACATTTGAATCAACAGATGTTACTCATATGCCCTTGTATGCACACCAACTTGCCGGTGTATAGACCTTGAATATGTCATCAACCTATCGGTTCGCCAAATGTACGTACTCAGACATATACAACATAGGTCTTGGTTATCTTGATCTCATTGAGTCAACTCTTTGACCTAACTTATCTAAAACCTTCGAATATCTATTCCTATGCATATCAGATATTAGTCTTCAGAGAAGAGTTGCTATCTTCTTCTCAGGTTGGAGATCCTTTCTTAATAATCAGTAGATGGTGTTTGATGAGTCCTCAATATAACTCTAAAGATATCATCCAAGCACCAACCTTTATGATTTAACATTTGAATCAATAGATGTATGATCATTAATGATGCCATGGTACATAACCCTTAATTGTACTAAGGGACCTATTATGTAAATTAGTTATTATTCATTTTAGATTAAGGAGTGGATTGCAATAGCATTTATTGCATAATGGCTCATCGTGGGCTCACATGTCCAACAATCTCCCAATAGCCCAAAGAGCCATTTAATGGGCCAATCTTTAAATCCACTCATAAGTTATTTAGAAAAATAGCTTTGTAGTCTTACTAGCCACTTTGTTCCCGAGAGACTATGCCAAGTTCTTTTATAGACTTGCATATCCCCTATTAACAGTGTTCGCATCCAATACGGATGTTGCATCTAATGCAACCAATACTCAATCTTATTAAAGTAGTTATTGTGCTTTTGTAAATATAAATTGATAATTATTATAACCAGTAAGTGATACCCTTATGTCTGGAGATCTCTATCTCCTTAGATTAAGACACGATCTTAAGTCTAATATGGTATCTGTAGGTATGACATTTTAGATCACTATCTATAAAGTATTAATTTCTTAAATACTTTGAGATAACTATCTAAAAAATATCGTGCCTTTGAAGATGTTGATTATTACTGCAATTTAGTATTTTATCTCCATACTAGGATTGGTAACATTTTTACTACTCCCACTGCATGGCATACATCTGATGTTTTGTATACATCTAGCATACACTAAACTCCCCATAGCTGATCCACAGTGTATTGCTAATGTGATGGTCCCAATACCCTCCTCTCTTTGCTTCTGAACAACATCAGAACTACGATATAAGAGGCATCTTTGAGATCATATCTCAAGGTATAGAACAACCAGATCATAAAATACTTATTATCATCCTTATATCATTCAAATGATCAGGATTTTATCTACCTTTTGCATGAGGAACAAAATGACACTCCCATTAAGCTTCCCATGGTTTATAAAGATTATATATGAAATTATAACATTTATAATTTCATTAAATCTAATGTTCCAACTACAAGAAGCTTATTTGAGTCCGTAAATAGAGTTCCGTATCTCGCACACCTTGCATTCTTCAACAATGAAGCTATGAGGCTACTTCATATGAATATCCTCGTTGATGTATTCATTGAGGAATGCACTTTTGACTTCCATCTTCTAGATAGCATAGTGAAGTTTTGCAGCTATAGTTAACAATATTCTGATGGGTTTAAGCATGGTTACTAAAAATCAAGTCTCATCGCAAGCAATGTCTTCTTTCTGTGTGTAGCTCTTGGCTACGAGCTTTGCTTCGAAGGTCTCTTCCTTCTCATCAGGTTCACTCTTTCTCTTGAAGATCTATTTATACCCAATGAGTTTGACCCCTATAGGTGAATTCTTGAGGGTCCATATACAACACTTGTGTATGAAGTCTACTTTAGACTTTATTGCTAACATCCATCTTTCCATGTCATGATCTACAGAAGCGTCATCAGACGTAGTTCGATCATTGTCAGATTTCTCTAACACATAGAATCCATACCCTCTAGGTGGTCTCACCAACCTCAAAGTGATTTGAAGAGGTCTGAGTGTTTCATATTTTATTGTCATTTTAGTTTCTGACTCTAGGAGCCTCATTATCCTCTTAGGATTCAATAAGTTCTTTTATTCATTCTTATCTTGATTCTCAAGAAAGTCATCCTCATAGAATAAAAGTCTTAGAGATGAAATCTTTTATGAATCTCAAGGTCATAAACCAATACCATTCTTTACTTTCCTAATTCTTGCATAAACCAATACCATTCTTTACTTTCCTTACCTTTAGGAGGAGCGAGATAGGAATGTGATGAATCTCCATTTCATCACCTTTATTCTTTCATTTTAGCCTTCATTCCCTAGCTAAATGCATGTAAATATCATTATTACATAAATTAGCATCTCTTATTTATTGTATAGATCTTGCATAAAATATTGTATTTAAAACCAAAATAAAAAAAATAAATAAACGAAAAGGAAAGTAAATAAAATACGATAGGTATTATTAGACCCTAAACCTTAAGACCTAGGCATCATGATGAATGGACCGACAAGGAATAAAGTTGGGAGATAAGGGCCTAAAATCACAAAATAAAACATATTTTTTAAAAAAATTGGGATCCATTTCATTTTTTATTATTTATACATCAAACAAATAAACTTTGTACATGGAAGTTGTGGATAAAAATTCATAGAAAAATATAAAAATTATTTCACACAAAAATAATACAAATTGTACATTTTACACTCAGAATAAAAAACCAAAATCCAAAATTTCCATACCCATATATTATCTATATGAACTCAAAATGCATCAAAATGACTTTAATTTTATATAACTTTTTATTAGCTATTTAATGAAGGTAGTTTCACTTAATTTGGAGTTAAGATGCAAAAGTTAGGTTTTGGACCCCTATTGTACATTATACCTGAATAAAACATTCATTTTATTTATTCTTCATATTTTTAATTATTTTATATTTTATAATTTTTTAATTTTATTTATAGTATATGTACATAATTTTAATAAAATAAAATCATCAAAGAGACACAAACATTAATAAGTCTATTTCTATTCATAGATGAATACACTATACATACACTAATATAATAAATACATATATTTATTTAAGTGCACAAATAACTTCAGAAATGCACCATAAAAATATATCTATGTGAATTTAAATAAAGTATAAATATATAAAATAAGTATATAAAATAATAAAATACAAAATAAAAATACAATATACAATATATAGGCAAATATACCTATGATAATACATGTAAATATTATCTCATAATAAATAACTCCGTAAAATAAATAAATATAAGAATTAAATGCTATATAATATAATAAACATTTCTTATTTTATAGCCTAAGATTAATTAATTAATTTATTAATTATTATTCATTTTACAAGGCATTTTGCCTTGTATTTATCTGGTTGGTCCACGTAGACCAACCAGATCGATTTGATTGTTGACCCAAGTCAACTGCCTCCTCAGCCTTCTCTGCTTTAACACCCGCCTTGAGCACTCAACATTTCACATTTTCCCCAAAGATCCTAATGATCGATTCACCTTGAGCATTGAACAAGAATTGTCTATGAGATCTATGTTATTCACGCAAGATCTTTAGATCCCATCAATTTGCTTCGAATCATTCTCTATCTGATTCACATCTTCGCCCATCCTTCTGTCTATAAATAATCTCCTCCGCTGACCATTCAATTTTTTATTCCTCTTTGAACCCCTAATCCCCTTACCTTGTGTGTGTGTTCCCGGTAACAGAGAGAACATTCTCAGGGTTTGAGGCAGAGCAAGTAGGAGAGGAGGAGGTCAAAGGCATCGCTCCAGCAAGGCCTCTGCTCCCTAGTTTCCATGTATGAGTTGTGCCTATTTTATATAATTTTAGGTAGATTTAGTCTTAGCTTTTTCATTCCTACATTTTATTTCATAAATATCTTTATCTTATCTAAAATTCTAAAAACATCAATTGTCGGAGCTCATTTCTCTATCCCTATTTCACCTTAAACCGCTCATGTTCCGACCCACTGACCATGCCCATTTCGTTCCTCATCACGTACTGCACCCCTTCCACTTCTTGATCCAATATGATCCCTCATGGGTCAGCGAATCAGAGCTCCATCTCTGTCGTTCGTTGGAGCTCCCCCATTCCGTTCATTTCTAGGTACAACAACTTCAAAAGTGCTCGAGGCGAATTGCCTAGAGACCTTTAACTTTCCTCTGCAGGTCAATGAGCAAATGGAACCTCAAAGGGTAGATTATGGACCTTCACGTACCTCCCAGGTGCCTCAGTACTTTGTGAGCTCCAAGCCTCTCCAAAGCGATGTCTGAATCCATCTAAAGGTGCCAGTAATTGTGGATCCTCATAAACAATGTGTAGAACCCTTCAATAGTGCGGGTGGAGATCAGAAGTACGAGATCTTCACGATCGAAGGAGTAGTGGTTCACAGATCTTCTGAGGCGAGCCCACAGCGAGCCATTATGCAATAAATGTTATTGCGAATATCATTCCCTGATCTGAAATGAAGAATGAATAATTTGCATAATAGGTCCCTTAGTACCATAGGGTTATGTACCATGGCCATCTTAATAATCATACAGTTGTTGATTCAACTATTGTATCATAGAGGCTAGCACTTGGATGAATATCTAAAGGGTTAGATTGAGGACTCATCAAGCATCGTCAAATGATTGCTAAGAGATGATCTCCAGCCTGAGTAGGAGATGGCAATCCTTTCTCATTTAGGCTGATATCTGACCGACCTCTTGATGCAGATCCTCTGCGTAGGAATAGAGATTTGGAGGTGTCAGATTAGTTAGGTCAAAGAGTTGACTTAACGAGATCGTGATAACCAAAGTCCAATATCATATGCTGTCACGATAAAGGCACGCCTCCTCTGACCGGAGACAGATGTGTTACTATATGTCTAAGTATGTACATTTGGCAGACCAACAGGTTGATGACCTAACCAAGGTCTATTCATCGGCATGCTGGTGTGCATATAAGGTCATATGAGTAATACAATCTCTCAAAGGGATCATACAGGTTCACTTCTTGAACCGGAAGGCATGAGCTCACTCATGAGATATAGAAAAGAATCAAATTCCGTGCACATTGTCGTCTCGCTTTGGAAGCTTGACTGAATTCGTAGGTTTGATATATACTTTTGGAAAGTATAGGATGAAGACCTAGGTATGATATATGATTTTAGAAAGTGTATGATCGATACCGACTCCCAATGATCGAATGAGAAACTTATTGATAGAACCCTGAAGTAAACAGTGTAAAGTTGATCTAATACTTCGGGTTTATTCTAAGACTTCCAGTATGGAGGATGTACAGGTATTGGGAATGCCTGAGGGTGATGTGATCATAAACGATTGTATAACCATGACGCTTCCATTCCTAGGGAATGATGAAACGAGTCTGGATTTTAGTGACTCCTCTCAGTAGAGAAGTAATCTAATCTTGGTCCAAATATTGGACATTGATCTGAATGTGGTTCAAATGCAATGAGAAGATTAGATTTGCGGTCTTGATTTAATCAAGCATCTATAGGAGGCCCGCGATCTGGATTTGAGATATGATCTCAATATCCAAGTCACTATATGTGGAACAATACAATCGCCCTGTCCTTATCTCCAAGTATTCGCGGAGAAAGCGCATTATCCTTGAAAGGGTTCAGGATAATTTCATTGTTGATAATATGTATCCGAGTATTGGGAAATGGATAATTAAATGTGATTTGATTATCATGAATAATATCAATTTGATTCATATTATAAGGAGAGTTATCTAAGATAATTAAATGTAATTTAATTATCAAAGATGTGAATAATATGAATGTGATTCATATTATTTGAGAACAAAAAATAGAGATCCAAGATGATTAAATGTGATTTAATTATCATGGATATGAATAATGTGGATAGCAATATCCATATTAGTCATATATATTATAAATGTGATTTATAATATACAAGAGAGAGCTATTTGTAATTTACATTTGTTAATTAAATGTTACTGTGAATTGGATTCACATTGGACATTGAATTGAAAATGTAATTTACATTTTATTTTGGGTTGTGAATATGATTCACAAATTTCCAATGGCATGATTGCAATGTTCATAAAATAAATTGGATTTATTTTTGTGAAATAATTTGCAACAAAAATTGTTGCAAATATTGGAGAGAATCATGAGATAGTGTGATCTCATGTAATAGGAGAGAGACATCCACCTTCCATATATGAAGAGTGGACGGCCACAATTCCTACAAGGAATGTGGTGGTCGTCCACCCTCCTTATGGAAAGAGGATTGTCTCCTTCCTATTTTCTCCAATAGAGATTGATTTGATATAAATCAAATTATATTTAATATATATTTGATTTTTATTAAATTAATTGTTGTTGATTTTTTACCAACAAAATCTTAGCCATTGAAAGAAACACAAATCAATGAGAGCTATTGGATTTGTGTTGTCTCATGGATTGAGATCCATGGATCCCAAAATGTTATAAAAGGAGAGGCGCCCATTTGCTCTTCTTTACACACAAGAGAACATAAGTATCTCTATCTCTCTTTCTCTCTACACGTCAGCCCTCTCTCTTCCTCTCTCATGGCTGTCCACCATGGATGCCCTAGAGAGAGTCTCCATCGCCGCAGCATCGTCGTTATGCTGCCCGACCATTTGCTCATGGGTCTCCGTCTCCTTCGGTGTGCCTCGCTCGTGAAGAAGACATCAGATCTCGTGTGCCGAGATCAGGAGATCCACCGCTTGGATCATCAACATGGATTGCGAGAAGCACGCGATTCATCCCCGCACTCGCAAGCATCTCCTCCATCGGATCGAACTTGAGACAGGAGGTCTCTTCGTTTAGAGACTCGATCGCAACCACACTTCTAGAGGTAATCCTATTACTTGTTTGTGGTTTAGATGAAACGATCCGAGAAGTGTTCTTGGATCATGTGGTTTCATCATATGAAATTTTTTTAATTTCTGCTGCATAGAACAACTAGTACGACTAGTCGTTCTTCATCATATTCGATACGATGCTCACGCTTCCGTGATGCACTTGAAGATCTCACCATATCCTTCAAGTGGTATCAGAGCCTTAGGTCGGTGGTTTTGGATATGATCCATTAACCGAGGATGACTTGGGTTCATTAGGGCTTGCGAAAGTTTTCTTGCATTTCATTTTCGCATCTCTATTTTGAGATTATTTTCGGCACTGTTTAAATTGTTTAAACACGAAAATAATTGGATTTTGTTCCCCATAAAATAGGGAAACCATAGGATCTAAGTTTACGTAATTTGGATTCCGTTTGCTCGAGATATGGTTGTTTTAATAAACATGTATTCACTATAGCGAGAACTGCGAATATTAACATGATTAATGAGTTAATTACTGTTTTGATCCACCTCGAAATACATGAAATATCACTTAGGTTATGTCCTAAATCAAATTAGCAATCTTTGAAAATTGATTTTGTCTAATTTAGATTTAAATTGATTGAGATATGTTAATTTTAGTGAGTAGGGGTCACTGCTGAAATTACAGTCTTAATCAAGAATCATGTGGTTGTCAATTAGTGAAATTAATTGTTAATTTCATGAAATAATTATGGAAAATATTTGAGAAATATTTAATGATGATTATTTCCTTAATTGACATGGCCTCAACCAATAAATTGATTAGATTTGATCTAGATCATAATTGGAAACTCAATCATCAAACTCCTTGCTTGAATAGGATTGAGAATTTGTCTAGCAAATTTCCTTATAATAAAAAATGTTTTGATTATTATTATATGGTATAAAATTTCGGTTGAAGAACCGATGATCATCTCAAGTACAAATTGATCTATTTGGCATTATCCTTTCCTGAGGTGGATATGGTGTCTAGTCGGAGAGCATAGGGGTAGCGGGTTGCAACGTATGTGGTCCGCCCCACTCTCGTCGGTACTGGCCATGAAAGCGGGTAGGGACTCGATAATGCCGGAGAAAGTCAAGATGTATTTTCTAATTATTAAAATTCAAATCAATACGTACTTTGAGATAATACCATATATATATATTCAAGTAAAACAATTAAGTTTGTTGATTAAATTGGATTGATAATTAATTTAATATGATTGAATTAATCATGTCCAATTGAAACACTCTATTATGAATAGAGTTGTTATTTCCCTTAGAAGAATTAATTATATGAATATGACTCATAATATTAATTAAAATTTGAATATGAGGTGGAAGATCACATAAGTGACATCCATGGTCTCCCGTCAAGGCGAAGGGTTCCGTTGCCAGAGATTGTATGTCGGAGATTCCTGTCCGAAGTGACAACTCATGCATACAAGCCATTTGGATCGGTCTCTTCGCTTCCCGAAAGAGTAAGGACGTATGCGTAGTGACCCCAATATCGGATCCTCATAGTATTGGGGCGATATTGGATTGCGCATAGCGAGTTGTATTCCTGTTGACGGTTGGTTCAATTAATGACGGGTCAACATTGCCTTAGGGGTGGTGGGCTCGGGTGTTAAAGACTGAATTGGGAGATGCAAGTTGGACTTGCAAGGCGGAATGTGTTCCCTCTTCTTTTTATCCGAGTTGCAGGTTCTCATATTATTGGGATGTAACAAAGATAAGGAAGGAGATCCCAGATCTTGCTTGAGATATAATGGTAAGTATATCTCTTACATTGAAAGTGATTAAGGGAATGAACTTTCAGTGTTGACATGGCAAGACAACTTTGATATAAACATTCCTAAATCAAAGTAAAATATGTATATACATATAAATATATATACAATTATGCAAATTTCTTATTTCAGATAATCCTTCATTAAACCCACTCAATGTTATACTCAATGATAACCAGTAAAATATCATGGATTGGACTCATGATCCTGATATTATACTTGCAGTCACAAAATGTATGTGGTTGCAATGTGCAAGTTTCCTCATAATAATGAGGAATGACATTTAAATAGACAATAGATCTACAACCCTAGGGTTTGTATGTCTCTATAGTCTTGATATCATTAAATGTACTTTGGAAGTGACATGCCGATGATGATCATAATTGTAATATAATCCTTATAAAGACTTAAGAAGATATCCTGGCATACATATATGCTCTCAACATTTAATCATGAATGACATGGTTCTTTGCATCATGCAGAATGGTGGCTCCATAAGAGATGATGTATTCAAAATGTTTGAATACCTACCCGAACCGATGTATTAAGAGTCTATATGGATGTAGACATGATGAGTGTCATCATTCTACTATCTATACTCTAGTCATTCATGAAGCTTCATAATATTCATATTGTATGAATTTAATGAAGCATGTATGAATGTTGAAATGCTCTTACATGGAATTATTTTGAATTTAACATTAGAGATTCTTTGTCTTGAACAAAGGTTGTTTATAGATGAAGAGAGAGCAGTGGAAGCATGGGTTGGAACCAAGTAAGAAGGAAAATCAAAGAGTTGACTGTACTTCTGTGACTTCCATATGACATCCTAAGAGTTGGATGAATGCCAATACTGCAATAAGTTGGTGTGTTGATAGTATGACTATCAAATCTATCTAGAATCCTTAGAGAAGGACTCGAATAGAGCATCAGAATAATCTACATAAATCATTGATATCGACTTGCTTATTGAATAAGATAAAGTCTTATAATTGTATCTCATTCTTCTAACAACACTTGCAATGAGTTGCATATGTTTTAGAAGACTAAAAAATTTGATCTTAAGGTTTATAGTCTTCTACATGGATATTGATGCAATTGTTGCAACAATCTCTGTTGGATTGATAGACTTCTCAATTTCAGTGGGAGCCCTTAGTCATAGAGAATGTCTCTATGATCCAGATATTAGAATACACTATTGTTTATTTCTAAATGTTGGAGATAAACATGAATTCTGGAATTTATCTATCATAAAGAGTTGTGATGGATATATATTTCAGATAGTAATCTAACATCTAGTGGACTCTACTAAATTAGAAAATTAATGAATGGTTCATTAAGATTTCTAATACTGAAAATTGAACTTTTAAAGATCAATAGGAGGATAAAGATCATTTGACAATCATCTGGCATCAAACCTTGGACATTTGTCTGTTGATTTGATCAATAGATTAGTGAGAGATGAAACTTTAGATTGTCTAAAGGTTCAAATCTTACATACTTGTGAATATTGTATTCAAATGTAAAAATGTCCAATACACCCTTCCTTGGAATGGTGATGTAAAGGTATTCAAGATCTCATGCATATTGATGTATGTGAATCATCTATATCAAAATAAACATTATGGATATGTGATATATATTGATGATTATCTGTGATATTATATTTCTTCTCTTCACTTAGAAACCTTTGAAATGTTCAAAGATTTCACAAGTTTGGTTTAGAACCAAAGTTTGAAGGAAGAATAAATGAATTTGATCTAATCTAGGTAATCAGTACCTATTAGATGAATTCATAGTATACCTTATGAAGAAAGGAATATAATTTCTATCTCGATCCTCCTAACACACCTAAACTCAACAGAGTTGTAGGGAGATACAATTGAATTGTGTGTGACATGATTTGATCAATGATGAATTTTAGCATAATTTCCTATTAGTTTCCAGGTATATATGTGGTAGAGACTACATTATATATCCTTAATGAGATTCCATGCAAGAAAGCTGGACTTGAGCACTAGAGAGTGCAGCTTCATTAGGAAAATAAATGATGGTATTGGATACCTACTTTATGACCTTGAGATTCTTAAAAGAACTCATCTCTAAGAATATGATTTTTAAAAGATGACTCTCTTGAAAATCAAGAAGAAAATGAAGTGTAGGAACTCATTTAATCTTGAGAAGATAATGAGGCTACTGAAATAGGGAATTAAAAAGGACAATTAAAGATGAAATACTAATACCTCTTCAAATGAGTTTGAGGATGGATTCCATGTGTCAGAGAAATCTGACAATGATCGAACTTCATGTGATGAAGCTTCTAAAGATCATAGCATGGATATATGGATGTTAGCAATAAAGGTCTAATATAGACTTCATATACAAGTGTTGTATATGGACCCTCGAGGATCCACCTACAAGGATAAGATCCATAAAGGTGCAAATAGATTTTCAAGAGAAAGAAGTCAAGATTGCATTCCTCTATGAATACCTTTCGGAGGATATTGACATGAAGTAGCCCCAGGGCTTCATGGTTGAGAAAAGCAAGGTGTGCAAGCTAAGGAATCCATCTATGGACTCAAATAAGCTTCTTGAAGTTGGACCATAAGATTTGATGAAATTATAAATGTTATGATTTCAGATAGAATCTGGATGAGCTATTTGAAGCTTAGTGGGAGTGCCTTTGTGTTCATCATGCTAAATGTAGATGATATCCTAATCATTTAAAATGATATAAGGATAATAATAAGTGTTTTCTAATCTGGTTGTTCCATAATTTGAGATATGATCTCAAGGATACCTCTTGGATCTTAGTTCTAAAGGTGTTCAGAAGAAAAGAGAAGAGGGTATCGGGACCATCACATTTTGTAGTACACCTTGGACATATTCCATTCTTGGAAATTCCAAGAAAGGCTTCCATCCCTTAAGAGATGGTACTGACCTATCTAAAGGGATAGCACCTCAAAGAGTTGAGGATGTGTATGCTAAAACTGAATGCCCTTATGCATCAGTTACGAGAAGCTGAGTGTATGCTAGATGTGTACAAAAGCCAGATATCTGCCATGCAGTGGGAATAGTAAAGCGTTACTAATCCTACTATGGAGATAAAACACTTGATTGCAGTAATAACATTATCTTCAAAGATGACAAGATTTTTGAGATAGTGATCTCAAAGTCTTATCTTCGAAAACTTAAGACTTTATAGATAGAGATCTAAAAGGTCTTAACTGTGGATACCTTAAGAGATAGTGATCTCCAAGAATAAGGGTATTCCGATAAGGATTACGAAAATATTATTTAAAATAATTATTAAGCAATAGTGTCAAGGACACTATAATAACTTTAACAAAATCGAGTATTGATTGCATTAGATGCGAGTGCTGTTACTGGGGATATGCAAGTGCCGTAAAAGGACTTGGCGTAGTCTCACGGGAACAGAGCGACTGATTAGCTTACCTAGCTATTTTCTAAATATCCTATGATTGTCACATGAATGTGGGTTTAAATGATCAGCTCATTAATGGCTCTTTGGGCTAGTGGGAGATTGTTGCACATGCGAGCCCACGGCGAGCCATTATGCAATAAATGTTATTGCGAATATCATTCCCTGATCTGAAATGAAGAATGAATAATTTGCATAATAGGTCCCTTAGTACAATTAGGGTTATGTACCATGGCCATCTTAATAATCATACAGCTGTTGATTCAACTATTGAATCATAGAGGCTGGTGCTTGGATGAATATCTAAAGGGTTAGATTGAGGACTCATCAAGCACCGTCAAATGATTGTTAAGAGATGATCTCCAGCCTGAGTAGGAGATGGCAATCCTTTCTCATTTAGGATCATATCTGACCGACCTCTTGATGCAGGTGCTCTGCATAGGAATAGAGATTCGGAGGTGTCAGATTAGTTAGGTCAAAGAGTTGACTTAACGAGATCGAGATGACCAAAGTCCTATATCGTATGCTGTCACGATAAAGGCATGCATCCTCTGAACGGAGACCAATAGAGTCTATACACTGGAGCGTCGGTGTGCATATAAGGGCATATGAGTAATACGATCTCTCAAAGGGATCATACATGTTCATTTATTGAACCGGAAGGCATGAGCTCACTCATGAGATATTGGGAAGAATCAAATTCCGTGTGCACGGTCGTCTCGCTTTGGAAGCTTGACTGAATTTGTAGGTTTGATATATACTTTTGGAAAGTATATGATCAAGACCTAGGTATGATATACGCTTTTGGAAAGGGAATGATCGATACCGACTCTCAATGATGGAATGAGAAACTTACTGATAAAACCCTGAAGTAGACAGTGTAAAGTTGATCTAATACTTCGTGTTTATTCTAAGACTTCTAGTATGCATGATGTACAGGTATTGGGAATACCTGAGGGTGATGTGATCATAAACGATTGTATAACCATGATGCTTCCATTCCTAGGGAGTGATGAAACGGGTCTGGATTTTAGTGACTCCTCTCAGTAGAGAAGTAATTTGATCTTGGTCCAAATATTAGACATTGATTTAAATGTGATTCAGATGCAATGAGAAGATTAGATTTGCGGTTTTGATTTAATCAAGCATCTATGGGAGGCCCGCGATCTGGATTTGAGATATGATCTCAATATCCAAGTGACTATATGTGGAACAATATAATTGCCCTGTCCTTATCTCCAAGTATTCGTGGAGAAAGCGCATTATCCTTGAAAGGGTTCAGGATAATTTCATTGTTGATAATATGTATCCGAGCATTGGGGAAATGGATAATTAAATGTGATTTGATTATCATGAATAATATGAATTAGATTCATATTATAAGGAGAGTTATCTAAGATATTTAAATGTGATTTAATTATCAAAGATGTGAATAATATGAATGTGATTCATATTATTTGAGAACAAGAGAATATAGAGATCCAAGATGATTAAATGTGATTTAATTATCATGGATATGAATAATGTGAATAGCAATATCCAGATTAGTCATATATATTATAAATGTGATTTATAATATACAAGAGAGAGCTATTTGTAATTTACATTTGTTAATTAAATGTTAATGTGAATTGGATTCACATTGGACATTGAATTGAAAATGTAATTTACATTTTATTTTGGGTTGTGAATATTATTCACAAATTTCCAATGGCATGATTGCAATGTTCACAAAATAAATTGGATTTATTTTTGTGAAATAATTTGCAACAAAAGTTGTTGCAAATATTGGAGAGAATCATGAGATAGTGTGATCTCATGTAATAGGAGACAGACATCCACCTTCCATATAGGAAGAGTGGACGGCCACCCAATTCCTACAAGAAATGTGGTGGTCGTCCACCCTTCTTATGGAAAGAGGATTGTCTTCTTCCTATTTTCTCCAATGGAGATTGATTTGATATGTATCAAATTATATTTAATATATATATATATTTGATTTTTGTTAAATTAATTGTTGTTGGTTTTTACCAACAAAATCTTAGCCATTGAAAGAAACACAAATCAATGAGAGCCATTGGATTTGTGTTGTCCCATGGATTGAGATCCATGGATCTCAAAATGTTATAAAAGGAGAGGCACCCCTTTGCTCTTATTTACACACAAGAGAACATAAGTCTCTGTATCTCTCTTTCTCTCTACACATCATCCCTCTCTCTTCCTCTCTCATGGTCGTCGACCATGGATTCCCTAGAGAGAGTCTCCATCGCCGCAATGTCATCGTTATGCTGCCCGCCCATTTGCTCATGGATCTCCGTCTCCTTCGGTGCGCCTCACTCGTGAAGAAGATGTCGGATAATTCTCGCCGCATAGAACAACTAGTACGACTAGTCGTTCTTCATCGTATTCGATACGATACTCACGCTTCTGTGATGTGCTTGAGGATCCACCATATCCTTCATCATCATCTTATGAATCAGCCATGCCAACCACAGGTCCGTGTGAGGAAGAAGGAGGAGGAGTCACACCAGCTAGTCGCCACCAACCAGCAAAAGAACAAAAAAATCGTAAAAATGAAAAAGACTACAAAAATGATTGCACTCAAAGTGAAGTTGCACCAGCCTTGGATGAGACAGCTCCCACAGTTGATCCATCACCAACTGTGGAGCGCAGATCGTAGTTTTTGGATGTCCACCCCATGCCCAAGATTGATCACCTTTTGCAATCTTGTTGTACAAGATGTTGGAGGACATGAATATTGATGTAAATAAGAACAATACTTTTGATTTCAATTCTATACATATTCCTTTTCCTGATGCAATTGAAAAATAAAAATGCAAAACAAAAAAGTGCATTATCTGATCCAAGTGTTGTGGAGATCATTAAAAACTTGACTGTTGAATTGCCTTTGATGAAAGCCATGGAATATATGCATATTGTGAAGAAGGGCTTGAAGGAAGCATGCACAAACAAGCATCGATTGAACTACAATAATAGATGCCACCTAGTTGAAAAGCACATCCTCACCATGTCTACAGTCGTAGCAATCAACAATCTCCCAGAAAAGAAGCAATACAAAGGAGCACCTTTAATCAGATGCGAGATTTTTGACCAGGTCTTTGAGAGCACTCTAGTTGATAGTGGCTCTTCAATCGACCTCAGCCCTCATCATTACTGCAGGAATTCAGATTGGGTCAATTGAAACCTACAAAGATGATCCTTCAGTTCGTTGATTAATCAATCAATCGACCTCAAGGTCTTTTAGAGGACGTTCTCGTAACATTGTAGGGCATGCAGTTTCCTATTGATTTTGTATTCCTTGATATGGACTCTCCTGCATGATTACTCTAGGCCTTGATTATTCTTAGTTAGCCATTCTTGCAAACTACAGAGATCATGGTTGACTATGGGTCTGAGAAGATCACTTTTTGCTCGAGCAAAGATAGAGTAACGATGGATATAATCAGTGAACCAAAGGTCATATCTGGTGAAAGTATAGCATCACCTTCTGAAGCAGACTATGACATTATTACAGAAATCATAGATACAAAATTAACTTTGAAAGACACATGGACGCTGGAAATCCTCTCTCTTGAGGAGGATCTAGAAAGCACAGTCGATGCATGCTCTAATGTCAATTGGGAGGACAATTTCAATTTGTTGATGCATCTTTTTGATTTAGAATGTTCATGTCAGTACGAACATGATGAGTCCATTGATGATGTGTTCGGCACATTGTCAATTGAGCCACGAGTGACCCAGGTGAGCAACACCTCCAAAATCATGGCAGATCATCCACCTACCAGTTAAGTTTCTGAAGTGACTGAGAAGTAGGCTAGATCATAACTAGAATTAAAGTCACTTCCGACAAGCATCAAGTATGCTTTCCTTGCGGCTGCAAGAAACATGTATCCGACAATCATCAGCAACAGTCTAACACCGGATGAGGAATCTCACGACTCTAGAGACACTACAAAAAAATGATGTGTTTGTCCTGCACGTCTTTGTGTGCCCTGGGAGAGCACATGTGCTCGCCTGACTCTGACCGAGCACAGGAGGATCACATGTGGTCGCCCATGCGGCTCGCTGGTTTGAATCCTGAGGAGCGATCGGGTGGCATACCTTTACCAATTTAGGCGAGCTCTTCTATTGCGCATGTGCTCTCCAGTACGTTCTCGATCACTTGAATTTTTATCCAGGATATCCGAGCGCTTGCAAATATATGGGCAAACACTGGCGGATGGTGGGGCGAGCACATAAGTATGCTCACCCAAACCCTTAAACAAAATGCTGGCATCCATTTCTTACTCATTCTAACTCGCATTTCTCCCCCAAAAATCCCCTCCGACGAACCCTGGACGATCATCTCCTCCACCGTCGACCTTCCTTTATGTGTTTCGAGTAGATAGACATCTACCCTTCAGTATATTACTTCATCCTCTCTTTCATTTTTTAAAATCTCATTGCATATTAGTCTTGTTTGGATAGTTTTAGGTTTTCAATTTTTTGTTTTCTTGTTTGTTATTTTGTATACATCATACGTATTTGAATGTATTTTATATGTTTAGGACAAGACTTGATTACTATATTCTTGTTATACTTGATTGTGGTTGCCTCAGTTATATATAGAATTTTATGCATGGTAGGTGTTCAATAAAATGAAACAACCAACAGTAGGTCTAAACTTTGTAGTACATGAAGGATAGGAAGTCCCTTATAACATTTATACTTGTTAGTATAGTTGATTTTTTACAATGACTAAAATTACGAAATAGGAATATCATGCCATGATATTGTATAATTGTGCTTAAATAATTAACATTAGTTATAACTTGTGAATAACATTAGGTATAATTATCTCCATGCCTACAAACATCCTCTTTATAGACTGTTCATATGAGCTAGACTATTTCATATAGTGTGGACATGAAATATGATAAACACCAACATTTCTTATGTGATAATTTATTATCACATTAAATTCTAGTTAATGTGATCAAGTATATCATATTAACTTATAGTTAGGTTGATGATAAGGCTTAAACACTAACCACTAATTATTATTAAATCACACAAAATCATTCACACATAGTGCATCCCTCCAAACCGGGTGGTCTGTGGCCCTGCACACTGGGAGGCATGTGCAATACATTGGAGGATTTGATCACTTCCAACTGTGTTATTTTTTTCACAGTTTTATTAGACTCACTTTGGGTGGCTTATTCCAGTCCAATGGTCGTGGATTTTGATGTTTGCAGGTGGAGAAATATTTTTTTGTAGGTACACTTCCAATAATGTTGACCCAAACACTTTATTAGGCACTAATTTAGGATCACACTTATCCATATCCCCATTGTTAACCAATCAAATTTACGTAAATGCCCAGCTAAAAAGAATAAATAAATATTTTAGGATTATTTTATAGTCTCATTTGTAGCACGTACAAATGTATGATGTAAAGTAGTCTTAAAGTATTACATTTATGTTAGCTTTCCTTAGTTCGGAGATGCCAGACTAAGGGGTCCGCAAGGACTCAAACTTATTAAAACAATTGGATGGTGGAATCATGGAGTGATGGTTCGTGGATCTTGTTATGAGGAAGATCATATGAATTATTATGGAATTTTAAAGGAGATACTAGAAGTAGAATATAGTATTCCAGGCTTTAATAAGTAATTCTCTTTTTGTGTGATTGGTACAAATCCAATGGAGGCGTAGTACTCGATAAGAGAAATAACATTGTTGATGTGATACTAAGAAATTTATACGCATATTTGAACCCTTCATTTTAGCTTCTGAAGCGGACCAAGTTTGTTATCTCCCACAAGTGTCAAAGAAGAGAAAGAGCGTTGAAACTTTAAGTGTCGTGAAGATAAATTCTCAAGGCTATATTTCTAATGAGTACACTCATCATGAAGATGATATAGATGAAGTATTCACACCGACTTATGAACGAATAAACGTAGTAGAAGAAGTTCCAATCATCAAATCGATTTTGATTGGTTGATAATGGGGTGTTATATGTTGACCTATAAGATGATTCGGACTCCACAAATGATGATTCAGAAAACTCAGAAATCGAAGAAATATCCTTTAATCCAACATAAATACATGATGAAGATTAACTGTAAGTTTTATTAAATTATTATACTCGAATTAGCTAAAATATTCATTAATAACTATGTAATTAACTATTACATCATCATTACAGTCGTGGCAGGTTTTGGATGTGGTAGGTCTCATGGATCTCATCGATCCAATCGTCCATCCTCCTCAGACACACCTTCTTCCAGTAGGCAGCCAACCCCAGATGTTGTTTTAGATTCACAGTCTGACGAGGTCCGATAGGTCATAGCCTACTACGAGTCGCTTGGTTATCCTCCTCCACCCTTTTATGTAGGCACCTATGGAGAGCCATCTACCTCAGCCGCTCCTGTTGCATACCTGGTCCAGATCCCGATACCTACACAGACATCGATGGGCTCTGATTCTCCTTCTGGACGTCCGAGCACCTCCGTACCTTTACCTACTGGAGCTGGACAAACTTCAACGTCCTACCATTAGTTGGAGGTTACGACGGATGGGAGGTACGATTTTAATAAATTTTGTCATTTTAATTTTACCAAACAAACAGATTGTATAATATTTACAAATTTTACCAAAATATGCGGGGATTTTTTGAATAATAATAGAGTGGCAAAGGGAATAACCAACATAATCAAGACACACTTGACTAGCATGCAATTTCGATGGTGTTGCATCCCTGCTATCGAACATGAGAAATTGTTTGAGATGTTTCTGGTAAGAATAATTTTTTAGAAATGACAGAGAAATTTTTTGTCATGTTTTCTTCTGATATTTTGCAGCAATTTTCAGAGTAGGTATCTCCAAGTTCCAGGTCTGGAGAAGGAGGCTTATCGTCAAGCCTTTATTCATTTGGTGGAGAAGAGAATGATCGATGCATTTTTCAAGGCAAGGAGAGACTCGCATGCGAAGACGGAATGCGAGGAGATGAATTTTGAGGAGATGAAGAGGTTCTCGCCAGCATGGTGCACTGAGTATATGTATTGTATTTCTTCAATAATTTATGACGTAATTTGTAAAATAATTAATATTCATAATATATTCGTTACAGATGGGTGGGTTTCTGTGATGCATTCATTACAGATGCGGAGTTTGGAAGGAGATCAATGGTGGGAAGGACAAACCACGAAAAACAAATGATTAAATCGATAAGTGGATCTAAAAGCCACAATCAAATCAGAGAGGAGCCGGTACTTTAATATAAAAATTATTTTTTCAATCTAATTTAATATAGTAGCATGTTGTTATTAATTTTTAAAAGTAATTTTCAGGCAAGTAGGTTGGAAAGAGAACCCTCATTTCAGGAGAGGTGGTCTAGGTCTCACATGAGTAGGAAGGAAGGAGAGTCTCAATGGTCCACTCCTGAAGTAGGAGAATTGTTGGTTAGTATTTTAATTTATTGCAATTGAAAGATACATTATAACTTATTCTTCTCTTTTTCAATTTATATTTCAGGATCGTTAATTGGCACTATCTACAGAAAAATGGGGTGGTGATCCAACTAGAGAGCAACCACCATCTGATAAAGCAATTTGGAAGCAGATATAGAAATTTATTAGTTTGCTATATTCATTTTTTATATATAAATGCATATTAAACAATCAAAATTTTATAAGGTGTTGGAGGAGAGGGACGTGGCGAACAGGAAGTAGATGCTTGGATGTCTTCCTCCATACTATGTGGAGGAACATCATCATTTGTATGCTATACACACAACCACAGACGTCCCAACCATCATTGCAAGTGGAGTCGTAGATGGCGATGATGGTGGACCAAGTGACGAAGCTCCAAGAAGATTTCACAGCATACATGTAAGTGTTCTACTTATAATGAGTAATAATTTCATATTTCTATATCTTTAAATTGCATATAACATGTATATATCTTCCATAATATAGGTCACAAGGGCGTGCATCTAAATCGGAGGAGATTGAATCGGATGACAAAGAGGAGGAGGAGAATGATCCAGAAGAAGAGGTACGCATGTATGCTAGGTTCAAAGAGAAGGAGAAGGAGAAAAAGAAATCAAAGCAGAGTTTAATATCAAAAAATTTTAGATCAAAGAAGTGATTGATGGTTTTTGTCTTGTTTCGTTGTTGAACTTTTAGCAGGTTTTTCAATTTATATGAACTTTGATAGTATAATTTGTTGTACTTGTAATTGTGGATTCTTTCGAATATATATTTCTAGTATTCTGCTCTTAAATATGAATGTTTAGTTTCTAAGTTCATATATATTGTGTGAGTTCGACATGTCAAAGTTAGTTAATTTAGTTGTCGAACTGGCATGTTAAAGATACTCTTATTGACTCTATTAAGCACATGCAGTGGTTTCTTGATAGGTTATACATGTTCGACGGGGCATCTAAACCCCGCCGAACCTGTATATTTTTTCAGCACTTCAGTATCGGTGTGCACATGTGCTCGCCAGGAGCTCTGTATATGATCTCCATATTACTTTGGGGCGACCATGTGGACGACCACAACTTTGCACGCCTATAGGTGAGCAAGCACGTAGCATCCGCAAGTGCTCATCCACTTGCCTTGGTGACTCTTGTATCAACGACCACACATGGAGTGAGCACTTGTGCTCGCCCAGTATAAGGGCGTGCACATGACATGCATTGGTGTGCACATTACGAGCCAACATGTGCACACCAATCACGTCTTTTTTTGTAGTGAGAAAAAGCACAAGGCTCTTGGTTGTCATGTATCAGACCTCCGCATGATCAATTTTTCTCTGCGTTCACACCACATTTATTTGGAAGATGATGCTAAGTCATCCTGAGAATTTGAAAGAGGACTGAACCCCAATTTGTAGGATGTCATCATGAAAGAAATCATGAAATGGTGTGACACAAACCTCATTTATCCCATCTCTGACTCCAAATGGGCGCGTCCCTTGCTTGTAGTTCTGAATAAATCAGGGATCATCGTGGTCACCAATGAAAGAAGAGAGGAGATTTCTACTGGGGTACCAACATCATGGCGTGTATGTGGACTACCGTCGCCTGAATGCCGCAACAAAGAAGGAACACTTCACTTTGCCATTTATTGATCAAGTCTTAGAAAGATTGGATGGCAAGAAGTTCTTTTGCTCTCTTGATGGGTTCTCCAGGTACAACCAAGTGGCAATCACCCTAGAAAACCAAGAGAAGACTACCTTCACTTTCCCGTTCGACACTTATGCTTTCAGGAGAATGCCCTCTATGCAATGCACCTGCCACATTTCAGATGCTTGCAGTTTTCGTCGATATGATGGGCAGTTTTCTCAAGGTATTTATGGATGACTTCTCCGTCTATGCTGACAGCTTTGATTCTTTTCTTAAGCACCTAGATAGAGTACTTTAGAAATGCCAAGGAGTCAATCTTGTATTGTCTTGGGAAAAAAGCCACTTTATGGTCATTGAAGGTATATCACTAGGCGATGTCATTTCCAAGTGTGGCATGGAAGTCGAACTGGCAAAGGTAGATGTGATTGCTAATCTTGAACCACCTCAGACCGTCAAAAATGTGAGGTCATTCCTTGGGTCTATGGGTTTCTATAGATGATTCATCAATGATTTCAGTCACATCGTCGGATCTCTAACTGAATAACAGTTCAAGGAGACCAATTTTAGTACTTATCAGTAGGTTCTCCTATCTTTTAATCAGTTGAAGGAGCTAGCCACTCAAGCTCCCATCTTACAGCCCTGGATTAGTCTCTACCCTTTGAGATCAAGACAGATGTGTCCGACTTTGTAGCTGGAGTTGTGTTGGTACAGAAGAAAGACAAAGTACCCTATGCCATTTACTACGCCAATAAGATACTAGATGAAGCACAGAGAAACTATGCTGTTACAAAGAAAGAGTTACTGGCTATGGTTTCCTCCCTTGGGAAGTTTTGATCCTATATGCTTGGATCTAAAGTCATAATTTATACCGATCGCTCTGCTATCCAGTATATACAACAGAAGAAGGATGTGAAGCCAATATTGATTAGGTGGATCCTTCTCCTCCAGGAATTAGATTTAGAAATCAAAGACAAGATTGGAGTTCAAAATGTGGTAGCTGGTCACCTCTCTAGAATTGAACATCAAGAACCTGCACTAAACAGTGCACCCATCACAAACACCTAGGGGAGCACACGGATCAGACAAAATCCGTAATCCGATCCAATCTGATGTTATTGGATTGGATTGGTTTGGTTTTACCATTTTAACGGATCGGATTGGATTGGAATTTTTAAAATCCGTTAAAATATGGATTGGATCGGATCATTATCAAAATCCAATCCGATCCGTTAATCCGTTAACAAACATTTATATATTTACATATTATATAAATATTATACATACATAATATATATTTTCATCCATCTATAATTCTCATAAAGCTATAGTCAATGTCATTCATCACATAATTGTCAGATACAAGTTCTCTTACCACTCCCATCTCTTTCTCTTTAAAGTTAAATGTTAAATCTCAAAAATAATAAAATATGATTATAACTTGTAGTGTTGTGAACCTTCTTTGACCATTCCCCTCCAATTCTCTCTCTCTCTCTCTCATTGCACTCTCAATTACCAATATCTAATTACCAGTTCTCTCTCCCTCATGGTCCATTTTGGTGCATTCTCTCATACACAACATTGTCCCCCTTTAGTACAATAGTGTCACCCTCCTTTATGGCATCACCGCATGTCTCACACAATGTTATCCCTCTCTGATGTGATACCATCTGCCCTGAGAGAAATGCAACACATCTGATCTCCGTTGAAAGAAAATAGATTCGAGTAGTTGCATAGTGCATGCAATTTTTATTCTTGGTCTTTTTGCTTTTTCCAACTTGCAACCTTACCCATATATGAAATTAGAACAACTATATGTTGAGATGCACCGCACCATGTAAGAACGAACGAACATACTTTTTTTATTATTTAATTGGGGGGAGGGGTTTGAACTCTGGTCCTTTAAGTGAGAGCCCACTGCTTCTATCACCAGACCATTAGAGGCGTTCACGAACAAGCATACTTGAATTCTTTTCCTTTTTAAATTGATATACATATTTGATTCGTATTGTTTTGGAAAATTTACATATTTTGACTATAGGTACAAATATGACAAATAAATTCTATTTCAAGTCTATTTTAACTGTGAGGTATGATACCTAATTGGTGGGTTGTATTTAAATTGGTTTTGTCATGGATACCAAATTGAATATGAATGTTTTATGATTCTTGTATGTTGATGATATGTTATAGTACCTTGAAAATATTCTTAGGAGTGATTTGATCTAGACATAAGTTAATAATATAAATATATCATAGACTTCATCAATATCCATAAAAAACATGTTTTTTGGTTATCTAACTAGTTTTTGCATCCATATTCGATAACTTGCATGAATCATATGTCAAAAATCTTTTACAAAAAAAACATACTAATGCACCATTAATAAAAAGAAACTTAGATATCAAATTTAATATAATCCTTTAGCATCATCGTATGGTCTTCAACTTTTTACTATGAACTAATGCAGTTCATCAACATTAATTTGATTGTGCATTGTTCAAATATTCTTTTCACTATATCTATCCACTGTACCAATTTTGAAGTCATATTTCAAATGTCGAAGGCTAATGTGCTAAAATATAAACACTGCATGGTAAATTATCGAGCGAAATATGTAAGTATAAAAAATCCGATCCAATCCGTAATCCGGTGGATTAGATTGGTTTGGATTCAGATATTTGATGGATTGGATTGGATTGAGAAAAGTGAAAATCCATTAAGGTTGGATTGGACATGGATTACGCTAAAATCCGATCCGATCCGTGTGCACCCCTACAAACACCTTTCCTGACGAGTCGATTCTTGTTGTTGATTCCCTCCCTTGGTGTGCCGATATTGTGACTACCTTATATCTTGTATAGTTCCACAAGATTGGATAATTATCAGAAAGGACAAGTTCTTGTCCCAAATCCATTTCTACCAATGGGAAGGCCTGCTCTTATTTAGGGAAGGAGCATATTGTATTTTAGCATCGGTGTATCCCTCAGAAGGAGCATTAAAGTGTCCTCGAGCATTGTCTCTCGCTTGAATTTGGTAGACATCGCTTTGGAGACTGAACCACGGCAAAAGTATTGTAGTGTGGCCTCTAGTGGCCCACACTATTCAAGGATGCAGCAGCATATGTCAAAGGTTGCAATGACTGTCAGAAAATGAGAGGAACCCTCACAACTAAAGACTCGATGCCCTTGAAGTTCATTTAGATTTCCGATATATTAGATGCTTGGGGCATCGATTTCATGAGGCCCCTTCCTAACAGTCAGGGATTTGAATATATCTTTCTTGCCATTCATTATGTTAGTCGCTGGTAGAACTATCCCTGCCCAAGCCATTGATAGTCGTACAGTTTGTCGATTTTTGAAAGAGAACATCATTTGTCAGTTTGGGATACCGAAGATTCTGATATCATATAGGGGCAGTCACTTCATCAATAAGAGGTCAAGAAATTAATGAAGGATTATGGCATCGAGCTTGTGTCGCACCTCCTTATCATCCTCAGACCAATGGCTTGGCCAAGCTATCAAATAGAGAAATCAAGACCATCTTGCAGAAGTTTGTAAAGCTGGACAGGAATAATAGGCCCTAGCTCTTGGATTCAGTCCTCTGAGCATACAGAACCTCTTACAAGTCTCCCTTGGGAATGTATCCCTATTGCCTTATGTATGGAAAGCCATGTCATTTTCCCATTGAGTTAATTCATAAATCATTGTGGACTGTGAATATTTGCAATTGAGACTCACAAAAAGGTGGTTAGCAAAGAAAAGTGGATCTGAATAGACTATTGTAGTTCCAAGACTATGTGTGTGATAACAGCTTGATGTGGAAGGAGAAGTTAAACGTGGGCACGGTCGACACATCATACGAAAGACCTTTGAGACTGGGAAGAAAGTGTTGTTATTCGACGCAAAATTGAAGACAATCCTGGTCAAATTAAAGAGTAAATGGACATGGCCATTTATGGTAAAAGAATTGTGTGACAATGAAAGCATCTTAATATCAAACTTTTCATCGTATGCACAACCTTTTGTCATCAACGGTCAGCTACTGAAGCCATACCTCGAGCATGATACTTTTTTTGGTCGTTGTCGATGCAGTTCAAGTGATCAGCAATGGAAACTCTTACACAACCACGTCATCATCAAAAGATTTAGATAATGCTCCTCTAAAAGTCTTTATTTTAGTTTTCTTCTTTTCTTCTTTTCTTTTGTTATTTTCTTTGATTCATTTTTTCTTTTGCTCCACTCAATCATAATTGTTATACTTAGGATACGATTCATCCTAAGTATAGGAGAGATGAGTGGGTCCGACCATTCATTCTTTGATCCATCACTTGTCTCCTCTCTTGTTAATATTATACCTAGGGATATTTTACCCTAAGTATAGGGAGAGACAGGACGAGTCACTAATCTGTTCATTCCAACCCTCAACCCTCCTTGCAAGAAGAATACAATCTTCTATACTTATGATTAATTGATCCTAAGTACAGGACCGGTAGTCGACTTCTCATTAATTCATCCTTTATTCTTGAGTCATTGTAGTATAAGCTCTTTCATACTGAGTACGAGTTATGTATTTTATTTTCTTTTCGATCTAGGAGGACATATCTCAAGCTAAGTATAGGGGGTCATATATATGTTGTATATACTTTATCCATAACTCGTAATTTCTTATTTTCAATAAGAATGGATAAAATACAATTAAGTAATTATAAATAACACACTTGTATAAAATTTATTATATTTCTTTGTACATACCGATTAATAAATCAAGTACAAATGTTGTATACATACTGATTAAAATTCTTTTAAAAATATTTTGAAAAATATTTTGTAAAATATTTTCAACCTTTGTAGAAAAGTTTGATTGTAAAAACTTCTTTCTTATGTGTGAATAAAACGTCTTGAAAATCTATTTTCAGATGATTTGAAAAATGGTAGTAAAAATAGTTTGAAAAATCTATACATACTATTTGAAAAATCTTTGCAAAATGATTTTCAACTTTTGTAATGTCTATAAAATTCTTTGTCAAATTTTTTTTTCAAAATAAAGTTTTCAAAATGTTTGCAACAAAATTTTCAAATTATTTTTAGAACTCTATACATAATACAAGAAAATAAAAAACTTTTACAAATTTATCACATCAACCTGTAACTAATAATTAATCCTTGTAAATACATAGTGTAAATTCTCCATCCAATTCTTGTAAATACTGAGAAGCACTCCCATGTAAAAATCTGCACATATTTATTTTCCTAAAACTTTTTGTTTTGAAAAATCCCTAAAATTTTAAAAAATTTAAAATTCCAAAAAACATTTGCAATATCTTTTTCAAAACTGGATAAAAATATGCAAGACTTTTTTCAAAAATTTTAAAATCCGAAAACTGTATCACAAAAATATTTTCTTCATTGTACATAGCATTTGCATTTTTCGAATTAATAATGATGATTGAACAAGTCTAACTAAAATCTAAAGATTAGAGCTTAGTTGGACCTCAATCCACTTAATCGCATGAACCTTATAAGAACTGGAACTGAGGCACTTCAGGTCTATTAGTCTTAATTCCTTGAGACCATGTGACTTGGTTCAATATCGTCTTGACTACCAAAGTAGAATATTTCGGAACACATGCTCGACTTCTGTTGATAGTGATCTAGCTTGCACAGCTGCACCTTACACTTTGCTCACCTTAGTTGAAGTGGTAGAGGGCTGGAGTTGTTAGTATGAGATACATGCCAATGGAAACATCGGAAGTTACATATCTCTGGTCATTATAACCCAATCTGATCCAGTGGTGACGAGATCCAATGACTGAATGTTGTGGGTTGCAATAAAGCTTCAAAAGAGTTATAGTCTATTAGCTCAAGAGGAAAAAGTCCTTATGTAAATGATGTAGTATATAGTATTCAAAAAATATGGAAAAATAAAAAACTCCAAAAATAATAGACGGGAAAAAGTCTAAGAAAAACCAATTCCGTCGGAGTATGTATATATTTGTATAGTCAACAAGCAAGTTTGAGCTCCAAAATCATATGTATGTGAGCCTGCTACCGGGTGACTTGGCTAAACTGGTCAAGCATCCTAGGTAGGTAGCTACACTGGCTACCTCTATTCTTCTCCTCACCACTTCTTCTTGAGATAGTTGTACATGAATTTAGAAGGGAATACCCTACTTCTCGAGTAAAGATTTGTTGGATTGGGGAATTAGGGTCACCATGTTGGAGAAGATTGACTTTCACCGCTTCAGCCGAGGAGAGCTACATATCACATACATTGTACAAGATAGACTCATAGTCATAAGGGACTGTGCATAGCATCGAAGTGTTCTAACCTGGCTTTTGAGGAGACTTTGATAGAGTTTTGTGACTATCATAGGTTGTTGTGTTTCAAATATGCTTTTCAATAAGGTTCTAACGAAACCTAACTACTAAAAGCTTGGTTGAACTCCAAACTTTGATTTTGTGAGGACAAGTTTAAGAGTTGAAATCAATCAACTTTATTTCTTTTCTTTTCTTTATTTCTTTTATCTGCACTTATAGGCATAAGTATTTGCTATGAACTAGCAAATGCAAGTATAAGGGGGTGGTCAATCTCCATTTCATCACCTTTATTCTTTCATTCTAGCCTTCATTCCCAAGATAAATGCATGTAATATCATTATTTTGCACAAATTAACATATTTTATTTATTATATAAATCTTCCATAAAATATTATATTTAAAGCCAAAATAAAAGAACAAAGAAAAAAGAAAAAGAAATAAAATTCCATAGGTATTTTATGACCCTAAACCCCGAAACCTAGGTATCATGATAATTGGGTGGATAAGGAATAAAATAGGGGGGATAATGGCCTAAAATCACAAAATAAAAACATAATTTTTAGTAATTTTGGGAAATTTATACATCAAATTAATAAACTTTATACATGAAAGTTGTAGATAAAAATATATAGAAAATACAAAATTTATTTCACACAAAAATAATACAAGTTGCACATTCTATAATCAGAATAAAAAGTCAAAATCAAAATTCCATGATCCATATCTTCACCATATGAACTCAAAATACATCAAAATAACTTTAATTGTATATAACTTTTTATTGGCTATTTAATGGAGGTAGTTTCACTTAGTTTAGAGTTAAGATGCAAAATTTAGGTTTTGAACCCTTTTTTGTACATTATACCTGAATAAAACATTCATTTTATTTATTTTTTATATTTTTCATTGTTTTATATTTTTATAATTTTTAAATATTATTTATAGTATATGTACATAATTAGATTAAAATAAAATCATCAAAAAGACACTAAAATAAATAAGTCTGTTTTTATACATAGATGAATACACAATATAATAATAAATACATATATTTATTTAAGTACACGGATAACTTTAGAAAAACACCATAAAAAATATATATTTAAAGAAGTTAAAAATATATAAAATAAGTGTATGAACCAATCAAATGCAAAATAAAAATAAAAAACAAAATACAATATATAAGTAAATATACCTATAATTATACACGTAAATATTAACTAATAATAAATAACTCCATAAAAATAAAAAATAGGAATTAAATACTATATAAAATAACAAAAATTCCTTATTTTAAAACATAAAATTATTTAATAAATTTACTAATTATTATTCATTTTACAAAATATTTTTGACTTGCATATCTTGTTGGTTTATGTGGACCAACTAGATCTATTCTTTTATTGACCCAAGTCAACTGCCCCCTCAGCCTTCTCTGCTTTGACATCCACCTCAAGCATTCTACTTTTCACCTTTTTCCCAAAGATCCTAATGATTGATTCACCTTGAGCAACAAACAAGAAATGCCGATGGGATCTTCGTGATTCACGTAGAATCTTCAGATCCCATCAATCTGCTTCGAATCGACCTCCATTTGATCTCCATCTTTGCTCTCATTCTATTTATAAATAAGTTCCTTCACCGACCATTCAATTTTTTTTCCCTCTTTGAGACCCTAACCCCCTTGCCTTGTGTGTGTGTTCCGGGTGACAGAGAGAACATCCTTAAGGTTTGAGGTGGAGCACGGAGGAGAGAAGGAGGTCCAAGGCATCACTCTGGTGAGGCCTCTATTCCCTGGTTTCCAAGTATGAGCTGCACCTCTTTTGTCTAATTTTAGATAGATTTAGTCATAGTTTTTCCATTCCTTCATTTTATTTTGTAATTAAATCTTTATCTTAGCTAATATTCCAAAAACATCAATCACCCGAGCTCGTTGCTCTGGCCCCGTTTCACCGTGAACTGGTCATGTTTCGACCTACCGACCACGCCCATTTTCTTCCTCATTACATGTTGCATGCCTTCCACTTCTTGATCCAACCTTATCCCTTGCTGGTCAGCAAATAGGAACACCATATCTATCGTTCACCGGAGCTCCCTCATCTCGTTCATGTTCCAGGCGCAACAACTTCAAAAGGCTCGAGGCGATTGCCTAGAAACCCTTAACTTTCCTCTATAGATCAGCAAGCAAACAGACCCAACAAATGGTCGATTCTGGACTTACACATACCTCCCATGTAAAACCCCCCAAAATGAAAGTCCCACACCGTAGAAACATGGCATTTCCAAGTGGGATAAAAAGTGAGGAGGTTACTACCGAACAACCCGACTTGAGCATTTTGGGGGTGGTTAATCGGGTCCGTATGGGCCCGATCCCAAGAGGTTGTCAGGGTCAGTAATGCTCCGCTAACGGACCGGGGACCTAAGCCCGGGACGTTACAAATGGTATCAGAGCCGAACACCCTCTGACAGTGGAAAGGGCTACCCGAGAGGTGGAGCCGCCCCTACAAAGAGGTTGGAGGAAAAGGCTACCCGGAGCGTGCAGCCGTCATTGTCATTAGGAAGAAGTGATGTGCCATGTCGCAACGAGGACGTTGCGAATATAAGTGGGGGAGGTTGTAAAACCCCCCAAAATGAAAGTCCCACACCGTGGAAACATGACATTTCCAAGTGGGATAAAAAGTGAGGAGGTTACTACCGAACAACCCGGCTTGAGCATTTTGGGGGTGGTTAATCGGGTTTGTATGGGCCCAATCCCAAGAGGTTGTCAGGGTCAGTAATGCTCCGCTAATAGACCGGGGACCTAAGCCCGGGATGTTACATCCCATGTGCTCCAGTCCTTCGAGAGCTCTAGGCCTCTCCACTGCGAGGCCCGAATCCATCTTGAGGTGTCAGCAACTGCGAATCTTAGTCATCAACATGTAGAATTCTTCAACAACGCGGGAAAACCCAGACGAGATCTTCACGATCAAAGGAGATGTGCTTCGCAGTTCTTCTGAGTTCTCGTTGATGCCCTCTGATCCCTCCGTTGATGCCCAAACTCCATATTCTATATCCTTCGTCGGATCATGTCAAAGTGATGCACATCATCAACCATCGGATGCACTTAAGTGACGATCGTTCAATCGTTGGATGATGCACGAGTAGGGGGTAAATTTCACCAAACCCCTCGAATTTTTTGTTTATTTTCATTTGATTTTGTAAATAAAAAGTATAGTGTAAATAAGTAAGTGAAAATTGCATGGATCCTCTCTCTTTAAAGTTATTTACTTAGGTGTTCGTGCCAGCTCACCTTACGTGGGAGGCCATGCGAGGTGGCAATTTGTGGGGGTACACCCCTGGTTTTTGTAATTTAAAATTAGTTAATAAAATTTAATTATCAGTTGTAAACTTTTGAGAAATTTGCATGTAAACCTCTTCGTTATAATTTAATTACAAATATGCCCTTTCAAGTTTAAACATTTTGTGCATGTTCGCATATTTTTTATAAATATCATTCATGTTCCAAAAATTATAGAAAAATAGGACAATGTACATGGATACATGATCTTTAAAGCTATAAAACTAGTTTGCATTTTAATCACTTTACCTATTTTATAAAAATAAAAAAGAGCACATTTTATCCCTATTGGCATTTCAAATCCAAAAAATTATAAAATGTTTTTGAAAAATCGAAAAAAATATAGCTGGTTTATTATTTTATTTTGTGCCTCCAGGCCAAAAATATCTAAAAATATAAAAAGAAAATCAAAAAAATAAAAATATGAAAGATCTTTATAAAAATAAAAAAAATCATATATGTTTTAGAATTTTATTTATATTATATATTATCTATAAAAAATAATTTTGGATAATTTTGACTCTATTTATCATTTTTAAATTCCAAAATATTTAGGTTTATTTATAAAGTCCCTAATTTTGTGCATTTAGGAATTTAAAAATATCTAAAAATTAGCAAAAATTCCTAAAAAATCAAAAAATTACAAAAATATGTAAAATAAAAAATATTTTCTTCTTTGATTTTGGAATATTTTTACTTAGATTTTTCTCTATTATCTCCTATTCGGTCTATATATACACATATAGTATTATAGATATACTATAATTATTATAATTGTTATAAAAACCTTCTAAATATTTTTAAACATTTAAAAGAAAAAATATTAACATAACTATACTTATTAATATTTCCTAGCTTTTTATATTTATTATATATTTATTATTATATTATACATAATACATATATATAGTCATATATATTTATCATATATTATAAAAGGATTTAAAATTAGAAAATTAGAAAATAAAAAATTATAAATTATGTATGTGAAATAAAAAATATTATTTTATTTTAGTTAAAAACACAAAAATTAATTAATTAATTAAGTAAGTAAATATTATATACCTAAATTATTTATTCATTATTTATTTATAAATAATATACATGCTACACCGACTTGACTCCCTATGTTCGATGCCCTGCTCTGCTTGTCACTATACACATTTATTTGTAGGGTTATAATAAATTTTGATTCACATCTAGTTATTTATTTCTTGATATTATTGTGTGGGTCAATCATTGCTTAGTTGCTTGGTCTCTGCGAGCGGTCTCCTCATCGACTACACTCCCGCCTTGTGTGGAATGTGAGATCCTCCTCACCTGAACAATTTTTCAGCTAATCAGAATGATGTTCCTTTCTCTATAAGGTATTCCTTGAATTCATCTAATAGGTACGTGCTACCTAGGTTAGATAAAATTCATTTCATCTCTCTTTTAACTTTGGTTCTCAACCAAATTTATGAAATTTTTGAACATTTCAAAGTTTTCTAATAGGTAAAGGAAGAAATCCCATACCATGAATAATCACTAATGAACGTCACATATCATTAATGTTTATTATGGTATAGAGGATCCACATACATCAATATGTATGAGGCCTTGAATACATTGGCATCTTACACCATTCCCAAAGAAGGGTGCATCAGACATTTTAACTTTGAATGCTATATTCACAAGTATGTAAGATTTAAATTTCTAGACAATCCAAAGTTCCATCTCTTACTAGTTTATTGATCTTATCAATTGAAATATGTCCAAGGCTTGATGCTAGATCATTATCAAATGATCTTCATCCTCTTGTTGATCTTTTAGGGTTTAAATTTTCAGTATAGAGTCCTCAAGATGTTAGATTACATCTGAAATATATCCATCAGGTCTATTCCAGAAGGTATGTCCATTTCTAACAAGTTTAGAAATAAACAATGAATGTATTCTAATATCTAGGTCATAGCAACATTCTCTAAGACTGATGGCTCTCCTACTCAAAATAAGTAGCCTGTCTATCCATTGGAGATTGTTGCATC
The DNA here is from genome assembly GCA_037367405.1 of Ottelia alismoides. Lineage (NCBI taxonomy): Eukaryota > Viridiplantae > Streptophyta > Magnoliopsida > Alismatales > Hydrocharitaceae > Ottelia > Ottelia alismoides. The sequence continues at coordinate 610,965 of JAZKJV010001031.1, read as the reverse complement.
AATTGCTTCAACTCCCATGTGGATGATTATTAAACCTTATGATCAAATTTTCTAGTCTTTTAAAACATATGCAACCAATTGCTAGTGCAGTTAGAAGGAGATACAATTACCATACTTTAAATCTTATATAGTAAATAAGTTAGTTCAATGATGATATGTAGATGTAGAATATCTTGATGCGCTATATGGGTCCTTCTCTAAGGATTTCATATAATCTAGATAGTCATACTATCAATACATCGATTTGTTGCAGTATTGCCATCCATCTAACTCTTTGGATGTCATATGTATGTAAGTCATAGGAGTACAATCAACTCTTTGACTCTCCTTCTTACATGGGTCAGACCCATGCTTCCAGTGCGCTTCCTTAACACTTAACCAATCATTGTTTAAGTAAAAAGATCTCTTAAAAAGAACATATCCTCACGGGACTTCAATGTAAGAGTATTTCAATATTTATTCTTTCTTCATCATATTCATACAATATGAATAATATGATGCAACATGAAAGACTTGACTAGAGATAACAGAATGATTGCATTCATCATATCCAGACTCATCCTAACTCAAAAGGTCTTAGGTTCAGGTAGGTACTCAAACATTTTGAGTGCATCATCTCATATCGAGTCGTCATTCTGTATAATGTAGCGAACCATGTCGTTCATGATTAAATGTTGATAGCACATGTATTTGACAAAACATCATCTTTAGTTTTTAATTTAAGAATGATATTGACATTTGTGATCATCACCGACATGTTACATCCAAAGCACACTCAATGGGAGATCAAGACTTTAGATAGACACAGACCATAGATTGTTGTCATGTTGTCTATTTAATTGTCAATTCTCATAATCATGAGGAAAATTGCACATTGTAACCACATACATTGTGTGTTCAACTGCAAATATTATATATTGATCATGGAGCCAATCCATTATATTATACTACTATGACTGTGTATAGATTTGAGTGGAGTAATGGATGTTATCTGAAATAAAATAATTTGCATATATATATATATAACTTTGATTAAGGATATTAATGTTTTAAATCAAAGTTGTCTTTCTTTTTAAACTCTTAAAGTTCATCCCTTATTCACTTTCAGAGCAAGAGATATACTTACTGATATATCTCTAGCAAGATCCAGGATCTCCTTTTCACCTTTGTTATATCCCAATAATATGAGAAACTACAACTCAGGTAAAAAGAAGTGAGAACTCATTCCGCCTTTCAAGTCCAACTTGCATTTCACAATTCAATCTTTAACACATGGGCCTGCCACCCCTAAGGTGATGTTGATCCATTGTTAATTGAATCGACCATCAACAGGAATATAACTTCATATGCATAATCCAATATCACCTGAATAATATGGGGAACCAATATTGGGGTCCCGACGCTTATGGCCTTACTCTTTCAAAAAGCAAAGAGCCCCGATCCATGTGCTTGTATGCATGAGCTATCACTTCAGATAGGCACCTCCAACATACAATCCATGACGATAGAAACCTTCGCCTTGATGGGATACCATGGATGTCATTTATATGATCCTCCATATCTCATTCAAATTTTAATTAATCATTATGAATCATATTCATCGTGATTAATTCTTCCAAGGAAATTGCATATCCATTCATAATGAAGTGTTTATTTTAATTAGATCTAATTAATCTAATCAAATTAAATTAATCAACGATCCAATTGAATCAACTAACAAACAACTATGGTTTGCTTGATATTACTATATAGTATAAGCTCTTACAAATACGTATTATTTCGTATTTTAATAATTAGAGTACAACTTGACTTATTCATATTATTCTTTCCTCAAAAATGCTAGGAGTGAGCATACCCGAACTAGACACCTTCACCATTCCGATTGAAAACAACACAAAATAATATCAATGTACTTGTGGTTTTATCAATCAACTTTGATAATCGATATTATACTATATATAGTAATCACTCATAAATATTAGGTATCTTAAAACATTTTTGAAATTTTAAATTTCTAAGTATATCAAGCAGTCATGTTTTGCATGTAAAAGTTGTCATACAACTATTATAAGATAAACTAGGCTTTTGGTCATGAAACATACATCATGAACATTTGTGTTTTATCAATTATTTTCACAAATATTAAACATCAACTTTAAACAAGATAAATTCATAATTTACATGATTTTCAATAATGATAAATAGATTAAGCAAGCAGAACTAAATATGGAATATCTATGGCAAACATAGTCAGAATCACGTGAAATAAATTCGAGTGATTTGATCGTTTGATTCTCTATTTAATTAAATTATTTATTTAATATTTCATGACAGGGAAATAGTAAGAAAAAATTAATTTCTTTTGGATTCGTGAATACATGCAAACAATTATACTGCAGGAACTTTTTGAATTTTAACTCATGCACTTTTGGTACCAACAATTGGATATTGTTTTGGGGACATATTTAGATATTTAAATATATTTAATTGTAAAAACACATCCAAAGAGTTCATAAGTAGGTATTTTTCAATTTAACAAAAATAATTTGAAACATGCATCTCATGCAAAACAACGAGTTCTCGCGCATCTGATATACAAAACCCCGTTCATCTAGGGTTCTAGAATACATATAAGACCTTTGACCAATGCTATGATACCAATTAAAGGATAAGGTTTAGGCCTTATCACATCACGAAATCTTGAAGGTCGCACCAAATACGTCCAAGGGCACCTAATTAAGCTAGTTGCAAGTGGCAGCAAAATTTAAAATAAATGATGAAACCACATGATTTGAAAACATTTCTCAAATATTTTCATCAAGATCACACCTGATTAGACTTAAATCTTTAAGTGTGATTGTAATCATCAGTTATTCTAAAGGAAGAAGCTCCTAACTCAAGTCTGATTCGATGAGAGTGCACCTGAGGGCATGATGATGAGTCACGTGCTTCCCGCAATCCCGAGCAACGATCCAAGCAAGAAACCTCCTCATTTCATCATTGTTGATTCAATTCATGAGATATACCAAGAAGAGCTTCATGATGCTGATGGAAATTCAAAAGCGAACCTGTTGGGGCGGATAGATGCGACGGAGCTTTTAGACAGTGGGTTCACTCTTTCTCGAAAATTGTGGAGATGCCGAGAAGATGGACCAGACATATAAAAATCTCAAAAATATTATTTCTTTTTCTTCTTTCCCTCTTTTCATTTTTTTCTATTATTTCATTTACTCACTCATCCCTTTCATTACTATTATACTTGGGATATGCTTCATCCTAAGTATAGGGGGTTACTGACTCAGGTATTCATTCTTTGATCCCTCACCTATCTCCCAACTTGTTGGTAATTCTTTTATATACTTAGGGCATCTTTATCCTAAGTATTGGGGAGACACACCGAGTTGATGATTTCATACATTCTAACCCTTGATCATCCCTTCCTTGTGTACAATCAGCTATACTTAGTATTAATTGATCCTATGTATAGGGAGAACGATCAACTTCACATTCTTTGGGTCGTTGTAGTTTAGATTTTTCTATATTTAGCACGAGTTATGTCTTTCTTTTTGCTCTTTGACAACTATAATAACATAGTTCTATCTAAGTATAGGGGGTCATATATATGTATATGTATATGTGTGTGTGTATTTATTTATTAACGATAACTTGTACTTGCATATTTTCAATAAATATGGCTCATACATTGGGTAAGAGTATATAACAAATCAACTGTAAAGAATACACTCATTAAACGTGCACATAACGCTAATACACTAACTCTTTTTTATTTCTCAAAAATCCCATAAAATTTTGAAAATCACAAAATACCTAAAATTTGCAAAATGTTTTCAAAAATTCCACAAAAATTGTAAAACTTTCTAAAAATCTATAAAAAAATTTCAACATCAGAAAATATCTTCACAAAATATTCCCTTGCATTACATTAGTATTTTCTGAATGGTTTTGATAATTGAACAAGTATAAATAAAATCCAAAGGTTGGAGCTTATTTTAGACCTTAATATACCTAATTTCAAAGGCACTCTTTAAGGACTAGAATTGAGATGCTTCAGGTCATTATGACTTAATTCTTTAGGTTATGTGAGACTATGTTCATGAGTCAATTGAATGTGACTAACTAGAGCCCTTCATGTCTTTTATATGATTCTTGAGATAATGGTTTGGGTCGAAACCTCACACTCAACACTTAGCTCAATCAAGATGAATGGTTGAAAAATCTAAAAGTCTAAGTCTAGACGATACTAGGTCGATTCATCAAGGGTGACTGAGAAACCATTCTTAGAGATTGTCGAAACTAGTACTTCAACCTAATATTTCTCTGGTAGCATGGACATCTAACGACTGGAGATTGGATTTAAATGAAGCTTCGGATGAGGAATGATATGCTAGCATAATTTTTCTAAGACCCCAAAACATGGGTGGAACAAAATATTCTATATCCGTTGGGGAAAATTAATAATATGCAGTGAAATGCCAAAACAAAGAAACACTCAAAGAAGCCTACATCAAAAATTCTAAAAATTTTGAGCTTTAGAAAAGGTCTACTTCTTGGTGGAGACTTGATCACACTGGCGGAGCTTCACAAGGAAATGTGACTACATTGGTTCATCTCCATTTCTTTTCTCCTTATTCTAGCTTCTCCCTAATTTGTTGTGCACTAGCATGTACTTGAACTTAGAAAGAAATATTCATCTCCCTGAGGTTGAGTTGCCATAGGAGGAGACAACTAGGTAGTTCAACTTTTTTGTCTAGAAAGAGATAACACAATTCACACACATGGTAACTGTCATTTAAAGGTTACAATAGTAAAGGTCTGAAAGGATGGTTCTAGCCAAGTTGTTGAATTGAACTGGATAAGGAGCATAGAACCTAAGGGATGTTGAGTTACAAACCTAACCTAAATATGCTTCCGAACACATTAATAATCTAAAGATCTAATTGAGCTCCAAACTTTGATTTTATAAAGACTAGTTTAAAAATCATGGTCATTATACCTTCTTTATTTTTCTTTTCTGTATTTTCTCTTTTGCATCACTTATTCTCCTAATAAGTGTTTGCTAGGGACTATCAAAGGTAAATATATGGGATTGATGAATACCCATTCATGCACCTTTATTCCTTTATTTTGTCTTTAAAACCCTAGTTAAATGCACACAAATACAACTAATATATAAATTTAACTCATTGACTATTGTTGGTTGTAAATAATGCTTAAATACTTGTATTTAGATAAAAAAATAAAATAATAAAGAAAAGAAAAGAAAAATAAAGGAAGTATTGTAAATACTAACTGACCATAAACCTCGAGACTAAATCAATATTAACTTGGCCGACAAAGAATAAAGTGGTGAGAGATAAGGGCAAATAAATATAGACAAAATAACACAGACACCTAGAAACCCTATGTGCCCACTACACTGCATATACATCCAAACTTATACTAATTTATACATTTTCTTAACACCTTAGATAAAGATATTTTATACATGAAACATGTATATAAAAATACATAGAAAAATAAAAAATAATTACGAGTGAAAATAGTATACAGTGTGACTAGGACACATCGATGAAAAAGCCGCAAATAAAACTCACAGATACATATCTTCTCCATATGAACTCAGAATTGACCAAGCTCATCTTTATTGTTCTCTAAATTAAATCGTCTCTAATGAATGTGCTTTCATTTAAATTGGATTAAGATAGAAAAGGTGGATTTTTGTGCCCCATTGTATTATATACATATACATTTTATCCATTATATTCATTCTCTTTAATTTTTATGTTGCTTATGTTTTAAATACTTATAAATATTATATAAACATATTAAAAATATAAACATAGAATAAAACAATTGATAATTCACTAAAAAAATTTTGAAATAAAATATATAGGAATATTATACCTATATTATACATACCTATATTTATTTATGTGTACAAATGGAATCAAAAAATAAAATCAAATATGTAATTAATTATATTATAGTTATAAAAATTATGTACATAAAATAATAAAATAATAAAATAAAAAACAAATACATAATATATAGGTATTATATATATATATACTTCTGCTTGTAAAAATTAACACCTAATAAATAGGTTGATATAAATATATAAAAATTACCTAAATTGTACACAAAATAAGTAAAAAAACTTTCATATTTTAAGAAAAATAAAAATAAATAATTTGTTATTTTATTTTCATGTTACTTCTATTTTATTTATGTGTTCTCTTTTTGTGACTAACATGGACCAATCAGGGAGAAACCCTAGTTAACCTAGGTCAATTGGCTCACCCCTCTTTGGATCGATCTGTATATTGTAATTGCCTCTTTCACCAAATTTTGGGGCTTGAATCAAGCTTGGTCACTGATGTGATCCTTCATGAGATTTCTTCACAGATGTATCGTACCTCACATGAATCAAAGACCGACTCAAGTTAACCTTTGATTCACGTGAAAAATCCTAATCGAAAACCCTCACTTGAGCAGTTGGTATATATTCTTCTCCTCCACTATTTTCTTAATTTTAATCCCTCATGACTAGATTTTGACCCCTTGAATAGTGTCCCGATATGGTCCTTTGTGAAGGAAGAGATTCCCTTTGATCCACAGTAAGGAGAAGGTGAATCAGAGGTGATTCAAACCTTGTCGGAGCTCCTCCGTGGGACTTCTTCTCTCGGCCACATCAAGCAGGTGAGCTTTTGTTTTCTTTTCTTTTTCGATTCCTATGAGTAGTACTAGTGTAGATTTCTAATTTAGTTCGTTTGAATTCATCTATCTTATATTAAGCTAAAAATCACAGTTCGTTAGAGCTCTAGGCTCCAACCTCTGTTCCCCAAGTTTCTGACTGTCTTCCGCTCGCCTAACCATCCCCACATCTTGAATTTGCCACATTATGTCTCCTCAATCCATTTTCCACCCCTGATCTTGCACAGATCTGGGAGACCAAGGATCACCTCTTCGCATTCGTAGGAGCTTAGTCGCCAACCCATTCCGGACCCTATTTGTTTTCACATGTGGGTCGAGGAGCTTCTACCTCGAGACCTGAAGCTTCTAATGTTGTCTTAAGCACAAAAAGACTCCATCTGGGAGTGGAATCAAGTAAAGTTGTAGATCTAGGAGCACGGGACCTCTATGACCTCCCAAGTCTCATCCGACGAGGTCTGGACATTTTTTAAGCTTCCCTCAATTGCAGAACCTTCTCAAGAATGTGTCAGGCAACTCAGTTGCTCGGGGGACCATCAAAATCAAGTGGGAGGCTCTATTGAAGCTCGAACAGGAGGACCATCTTCTCTGTTCTTCCATACCATATCATGGTCATTAGATCATGAATATATGCCACGGGCAGCAAGAGTCGTCGGATCAAACACCGAAGAGCTATCAGATCAGAGAGTAGGATATAGTCCCTACTCTCTAGACGTGAAATCGTATCGGTCGTCCATATGATATCACATCTTTAAGTGAGCGCTTCATCGCCATCTGCCAGTGCATATTGAGGGGGATATCGCATATTTCCCCCTCCGTCATTTTGTATTTACTCTTAAGTCTATAAACTTTCATTTGTAGTTGTAAAAGTTTGGTAATATTTATAGTAAGGACCCCATATTTTTTGGTATGTGCATTTTAGTCCATTCCACGTCACCTCATGTGCATATGCAGATGAGGGGGTGGGTATTCTGTGTGCATACCCTATCGGGTTTGTGTATTTATTTTTAGTCCATAAACTTTAAATATTAGTATATTTATTTTTGGTAAATTTGCATGCTTGGCTCTGTTGTTTTAGATAATTGCATTTATACCCCTGCTAGTGTGGAATATATGTTGAATGTGGAAATATATCATGTATACCCTAGACTTCTTTAAAGTGTTATTAAATGCTCTCAATATTCTTGGAAATTGCAACTAGGTCACAGTATTGCATATTTAATTTGGTAGTTGTATTTTAATTATTAAAATTATCAATTTACATATACAAATTATGGGGAAAACATCTTAAGTCCCTTGAATCAGATTATATCACGTATATTTTTCTTAAAGAAATTAAAATTATTTTCTTTTTTATAAAAAAATTAAAAACATTGCATTTTCTCTTATTTAGCATTTAAAAATCCATAATAATCATAAAATGTTTGAAATTTTCCAAAAAAAACTTGTATGTTTATTTAGGTATACTTTAGCTCTTGTTCAAAAATATTTTCAAAACATTATTGAGAACCCCTAAAATTGAAAACATAGAAAACCTTGTAGAAATTATAAAATTTCATAGAAAAATCACAAAAATATATTTTAAGTTTTAAAATTTTCTTTGTATTTTTTAGTTTTCAGAAAAATTGAATTTTGGCTTAGTCTGATTTGATAAATATTTATTAAGCTCATTTCAAGTTTTATATTTTACTTTTTTGAATATTTTATGTATTTAATTATTTAAAAATACCTAAAAATCTTTAAAAAAATTATTCAAAAATCACCAAAAATAGAGAAAAATTATAAAAATCCAAAAAATATTTTGTTTTTGAAAGTTTAAGTTTATTTCCTATATTTGAAAAATCTAAAAACCTCTGTTTTACCACTTTATATATTCTAGTTATATATAATCATATAGTATATATTAATCTATATTTTATCTTAAAAAATCAAGATTGAAAATTTGCATAATTAAAAACATAAAAAATGTAAACATTAAAACCCACAAAAACATCAATATTTAGAAATACAAAAAATATGCCATGAATTGTCTACTCATTTTTGTTGCTCTACCTCGTGTGTTCTTTTGTGGTTCACCCCTATTGTTTGCATACTATACATATTTTTGTAGGTCATAATAAAGTTTATCTCACCTACCATTGTTGATTAATCGTTGTTGTGGGTTAATTGTTGATTGATTCTCTTGAGTTGAGTTCCGAGAGCCGAGAGAGGTGTTGATATAGCGATTGCCAAATTTGACTTGCCGGATGTCGCATGTCCTCCAAGATCGGACATAGTAACCTCAATGGAACGATTCATAAGTATGGAACGATTCAAATTTTAGAATATGATCATTCAGTTGGTTTTTGTGGCTAATAAATTGGATAATTATGTATATGTTGAGCATAGTGGGAGAAAGTTCGTGATTTTGTCATTTTATGTGGATGACATATTACTTCTTGAAAATGACATAGAGATGTTGAATGATACAAAGTAAAAACTAAGTATTGATTTTGAGATTAAGGACATAAGAGAGGCATTATCTGTTTTTGAAAACCAAATTACTAAAGACATTAACTGAAGAACGTTGAGTTTAGATCAAGAAAAATATTTGCATATGATATTGAAAAGATTTGTGAATGGGAAAGTGACTTTGTAAAAGTTAACGTCTAGTAAAGGGAAAGAAACTTGTCGATGTTCCATATGCACAAGAAGTGGGTTGCTTAATGTACGTAGTGTTATGTAGACAACCTGATCTGGCTTGTTTAGTAAGCCTAGTAAGTAGATATAAAAGTAACCCTAGGCATGCACATTAGGAGGCCATCAAGAGAATTCTTCGATATCTAAAAGGTAATGTACAATTGAAGTTGCTTTATCAAGCTGTATACTTGAGATAATGGGATACTTCAATGTGGATTTTGAAGTTGACATTGATGATAGGAAACCACATGAGTTTACCTTTTTATGTTTGGTGGTACAATTGTTTCTTGGGGAATCAACAAAGAAAGTTATGTTTCTAGACATACATGAGAAGCTGAATATATTGCAATCAGCATGGCTACCACTCATGTTGTTTATATATAGACGTTTTCCTGATATTCAAGCTTTAAGATATAAGGAGGGATAAGCGATAGCTATTTGTATTTTATGACGTGAAAGGTCAATGATGGAGGAATAAGGGATCAAACTCTATCCCTCATGTTGACTCCATCTGCAAAATGTTGGCCATATCGGAGCGATAAAAAAATTAAGGGATAAGGAGGTATATTCCCTTCCCTGGCCCTCAAACGAACACCACCTTAGGGAGCCCAACTGACCGATGTTGCTTGAAACCTCTGTCACAAGCTGTCGTGATTTCTCCCTCACAGTTGATCTCCATGTCGCCACCCTCGCTTGGAGACATGTCCCTCATGTCTCTACCTCTATGATGTCGCCCCAGGCGGTGTCTTCTTTCCGCTCACCACTTCTATAGAGTACCACCACCACTACACCGCATGTCATTCCTCCATGGCATTGTCACAATCAGTTGCACATTGTCGCGGTTGTTCGCCCCACGTGTCGCCACCATTATTGCAATCCCTTTATCACACTATCGTCCACGACCAAGAAGTGACGTCACCTCAGCTTGCTACCATCGACAAGATCAGTACCGCTCTCTTAAGGTGTTGTAGTTTGAGAAGAACCATCCACCTTTGAGGGAGCAGATCCTCTGCTGTAGGAATACCTACAACATGGCCTATTGTAGCCTCATATATTCCTTAGAATCCAACCTTACATATTCGAGCCAAGGATATAGTTCTACTCATACATCAAATTTTGTCAAAATCCGATAGTTATAGCTATTTTATCTTAAAGGTTAAAGAAAACCAACTTTTATGAGACTTAAAAACCCATTTCAAAACTGATTATTGACCTTTAAGATAAAATAGCTACAAATGCAAGATTATGATCAAATTTGATAAGTGAGTAGAAGAATATCCATAACTAGAATCCGTAAGGTTGGATTTTCTACATTGATTTTGCCAAAAGAATAAACAATGCTAATCATGCCCAGTTGCAGATAATTCCTACAGAGGATTTGCTTCCCACCTCTGATTTCTCTTTATGTTTTTTAACTTTTTATTGAAAATTTATTTTTGCAATCAAATCTTAGAACTAGGTATTTTTGAAGTTTGAAATAGCTTATTGAGTTCTGCTTTAATTTCACCATTTCCTAATTAATATCGCTGTAAAATTTATAATTTTCATTGTTACCCTATACAATTAGCTGATTCGGTTTCAATATAGTCTTAATCGCGAATTAGGCGCTAGCTTTTCGAATATCTACAAATTATCTCTTCTCGTCTTGTTTTGATTATAAAAAATACCAGAAAGATCTCAGGTATTTTTTAAAAAAAATAGTAGAAAGGGTTTAGACCATTTTCGTTGTTATATGTTTAGCTACATAAAATATGAATATTGCATTATTCGTTGCGTTATGACAACTTCCTTATATTGTGATGTTGATGAATACGAAAACTATATTTCTATATTCTTAAAAATGAATCATTCTTAAAAAAAATAGATACGGATGTAAAGTGGATGATGGTCGTAGAAATACTCTATAAATTAGCTTGAATATATATGTTGTATATGGAATACACATGATATAAGTATAGTCAATGTGCTTATATCATAATAATTACACCATGTATCGTGAAAGATGGTATAAAATTATATTGTACATTTAAAAAAATAAATCTATAACTATATTTATACATATGAAAAGATATGGGTATATGAATGTTTGCATATATCAAAGTAATATACATATTCATATCCGTTTTATGGTGGCGGAACGGATACAGTTATATCCATGTTTGTTTGCATTCCTACCAATGATTCAACATGACTTAAAAAATGTTGTTCATTGAAATTTTGAGATATATCATACCATTGAACTTTTGTATTTCTTTCTTTTTGTGCAATGGACCTTTGTTGTACTCCATTCTCTGTGCTCTATTGTAACCAAGGTGTGTGTGTACACACTCATAATGTTTACATTTTATAATGTGTACACTTGAGTGGCGGACCCAGGATTACAAACTGAGGGGGCACACTCACAAACGATAGTGGATACAGATGTGGGTGTCATTTTGATATTTGCAAACATATGTATCAATATCTTTTTATATGTTTTCATATATAAATTTAGTTGTAGAATAATTTTTAACCATATATAACATAATTTTATACCTTCTTTCACCATATTTAGTATATTTTTTATGATATAAGTATATTTAGTATATTTATATAACGCTCTTTCTATTCATTTCATGTATCTTTAAGTCAAACTGTAAAGTATTTATAACATTACTCGTATGCGATTAATATCCGTTATATATATATATATTTATATTTATATATATATATATATCCATTTTTTAAGGATATGGTAACATGATTTAATATATGTCAATATCTAGATTGGCATCCTTATTCATATTTAAAAACAGATAAAGATACGATAATACTTGTATCAGTATCCGTATCCATCTATTTGCATCCCTAATAGGGACGTACGACACGCCTATGTATATATATGTAATGTCGATGTGTAAGGGAGTTGGGGATACTGTTGAGCGAGGAGCTGACATCGTGGGGACGGAGGCGTGACGACTCAGGTTGGACGTCCAGAGGAAATGCGAAAGAGAATGTGGCATTACTCAAGGGATGGAGGGTGGGAAACTACTGTTGTGCAAGGGAATAGGGGACTGGGGATGTTGCCGGGCAGGGAACCGACACCATGGGGAGGGGAGGGGAGGCACAGCAGCTCGAATTTGACGTCCAGAGAGAATGCGAGAAAAGAGGTGATGAGTCTGTACATTAACTGTGATGACAATACTAACATAAAACTAATATCTATATTTCTGGATATTTTCTTTTTCAGTCTTAACGAAATGACATTGATATAATTATTTAAATCCATGATTCCTTTTAACCAAGCAAACATTTTAAAACTTGTAGCTAGTAAACACAATTATCAAATATTCATTTTGATCGTAAATATAAATACTAATTTTAACAATTCAAAGATCGTTAAAATTTTGCAGTCTTAATGGATGGGTTAAAAGTCTCGAATTAAGTTGAAATTTGAATGACATCATGACGATAGATGATCAAAATCCCACATGATTTCATTTTAAAAAAATAAAAATTATTGTTTATGACACCATGTAAAAATTACATGCACCATGATGCATGCTTTCTAACCTCTATTAGTATAAAACCTTCTGACATAATTATGTGTACGTAATATCTTATATTATAAATAAATTTTATTTTTTGAAAGAAGGCATATTGCATTTCGCCAGCTATATTTATATTCTTGATTTATTTTCAGCTTTGTATTACTAAATAAAATATGACTTATAATCAAAATGATGTTAATACAAATAACTAAACATTGTCTACATTATAAACCCAAACATACGAAACAAAACTTATATTTTTTATTATATTGCAAATAAAAGCTAGTACAATTTTCTGATAAAAAGGGAGATAATTTACAGGGAGTTTTACGTATTCTTACAAAATTCACAGTACTATTCTTCTGTTAATTACACTTTATGCCACTATTACATTGATAGGACGGTGGAGCGTAAGTGTTCCAAGGGACACAAGTGTAAAAATGTGCTGCTATTTAAATCCGGTAACATTATAAAACAGTCAAAAACGATATTTGCATCTTCTTTAAAAAAAGAAGTCCAAAATAGATGTTAGACTGCTGCTACAATCCAAGAATCCAGCTTGAAACTGCTTTGTCAGCATTGCCATCATCTTTGAAATTTACCCTCAAACTAAAACAATCACTTCAACTCCGATTCATGGGCACCAACTTACGCAAAATAAAAATCCTCCATAAAACACTGACTTTTTTAGATATACAAACTGCAGAAGGGAGACAGATAAAATAACAAAATGTAACCCACACGAGAAACAAAAGATGATCCAAAGCAAGTGCTTCAACTTTATCAGAATGTCTGCGCAAGTGAAGATTCAGGTGTCCTGGTTACAAGTTCTCTTCATCTTTTCTATGGCAAGTCATGACCGGCCTCTTGTTCCTCAATCTTCGGTGGGGCTGGACCTACCTTGCGACCTTTCCCCAGGGCATCATCCTCATCATCAACCTCACCATCTAAAAGGCCACCTTTTCCTAGCAGTTCTTTCACCTTCCTGAACTCGTCATAGTGAGCCCTTCTATGCTCCTTAAAGCTCAACCTCTCTCTTTCTGTGTCCGTGTCTAGGAGAGGAAATTGAATAATGAATATCGAAATTTTCCACGAAGTTGGGAACGCTAAGATACATGTCTTTCTTACATAAATAAAAAAGATTGCAACACAAATAAGAATAAAATATTGAAAACATGAAGAAAAGCAAATGTTTTAAGAAAACAACTTCGGAGATATGCTTTGGTTATTCTTTGTAACGTAAATGTAATGAATTTGTACGCACAAATTCCTTTAAAGAATCGATGCAGTCGTTCCATTTTGCATAACCTTGAGAATACAACGTGGTGAAGTGGTTCTCATAGTGAGTGGGGCGATAAGATGGTTAAGATTGGTTTTCCTTCTTTTATAGCAATGGGCTATGACTCTGAGGCCGAGGTCAAAGCACTCTTACCTTCTATTGTGTGGCCTGCTATAGACTATCAGACGTGCGATTGAGAGAAATGCTGCATAAGTTGTCTCTGCAGGTAAGTAAAGCATTTGAGGTTGGTTGTCAGCAATGCAAAACAAGCATTACAATACAATCCCGGGTCGAAAAATCCGACCCTTCGTGTCAGAGGTCAGCAAGGCAGTTGCTTGTGCAAAGTCTTCAAAGTAACAAGAAAAACAACCCAACCTCGATCTAAAAGGCTTTTAGAGCCTTCAAGTTTTCTATTATGCAGGATGCTTCCGATTCGGAAATCAGAGCAGTTAGGTCATTTGGGTTATTGATTTGACCCACCAATGCAGGGCCTAGGGCAAAGTGTTGGAGGTAATTATCACCAGAGGTGGAATACCGTCTTTGGTAAAAGGAATTGGCTATCTACGCAATGCTGTCAGAGCCAGTTTGTAATATACCGAGGTGATCTCGAAGGTGATATACGGTTTCGGCATCGCCTAGCAGAGGCGAACACCTTCAAGAATTTGGTATTGCTGTCCCCTCACACAACCAGCGTACTTTGGCAGGTTTTAATAAGTTTGAGGGTGGTAATGTTGGAGACCAAAGGTTGTGGTCCGAGAATGTTTTGGCAACATGGTAATTTTGGTCATTGGGGATATATTTAGTAGGGATGGTGAAACAAAAGGATGCGATATAGAACTACCCGATGACCTTGGGATCCGTTCATCCAAGTGAAATTGAAGGGTCTCTTAGATCAATCAGATCAGAACATTGACACCAATCAGCAAACCTTCGCAGGGGGTTGAGGAGGGGCGAAGGGATGATGCCTTGATGAGATATCGAAGGATGTTGAAGTCACCTGCAATGATCAGATGGTCATTGGAGGCGTTGAAGGAGGATGGATAATCCAAGAAAATCCCGTTATCATTGGAATGCAGTGGGCCATAGACATTTACGAGCCAGATATTATTCGGACTTGTTAAGTGGATCAATTCGAGCACTGAAGAAAAATCACTGTCAGTGTAATTTGTGCATTGAAAGATAAGCAGGTCCCAAGTTGAAAGGATTCTCCAGGGTTTGCAACCAGGGTTTTGAGTACTAACACAGATAATCTAACAAGGGCAGCCTTGTTCTCGTGTCTATCAATCGCGATCTAGTTTCTTGGATGGCGTTTGGTCACAAAATTTTTTGTCTTGCAAATTTTTGAGTCTAAATTTGGTCGCAATCTAGTTTCCTAGACCACGAATATCGAATATTCCAGGTTAATAGGTTAATATCCATTTAGAAAGGTGAGTAGGGGTACGAGGTTGGAACGCAAACTAACATAATGTCAGCCCAAATTCTCTATAAATTGTTTATTGCACTCAGAATTATGGAAGGAAAATGTCACGTTGCGTAACACCTCGCATGCATTTTTATAGGTGTTAGGAGTGATGAGAAAAAAATCAAGCTCAAGGGTGGTTACAAAATCGCTTGGAGAGTATAGATATTCAAAACCATGTTTGATGGGGTCAAAAAACGGCACAAATGTGTACCTAGAGATGGATTGGATGCTCAGGGTTTAGCATAATCATGGGGTGCGGCTTGAGTGGTCCTTGGCATAGGAGTTGCAAGAGTAGAGGAAGCCACAACTGAGAAACCATATAAAGTTGTGTTGATTCATGGATCGCCTATCTTGAGAAAGTTGTGTGCGACCAACATATAGGGCCTTGTACTACATGTTTTAGTGAGAATAATCAATATACAGATACAACTATTAGGTAAGTAGCTTTCCAATAGTACAGGACGATCATCTTGGTTGTCTCAAACAATGTAAATTCCAAGTTTTGATATTAGTCTTGTTTTGTTTATGTCTAAATCATTATTTTAACATTGTATCAAAGCTGTAATTGAGATGGTCTGTATCATCATGTTCATTGTGCGAGTAAACATTATTTTAAACATGAGTGAGGTGGTCTGGCTCATTTTCAACATAGAGTAGAGATTTTAATCTACTTTTAAATGAGGTGGTTTATAAAATGTTGACATGTACTTTAGGTGTGAGTGAATAAGTTTTCAGTTCATGCAAGTTGACTCCGACTTGAGGGAGAGTGTTGACAATAGTAAAGAGTCGTGTTAATAAAATCTTGGATTTTATGGAAAGATCAGCTTATTAAGTGAGGTCATGTTTAGCCCCTGTTGCCTATTGTGAGAGTTAGGTGTGAGCGGATCCTCCACATGAGCCTTGTACTACAAGTTTCGGTGACATGAATCAATATACAACTTCAGCTCTCATTTCTTTCTTTCTCCTTACACAACACCACAACTCCTTTTCATCATACCTCATCATCTTACACCTTCCATGAATTCATGAACTTTTTTGCAAAATCCGTGCACTTCGAGCTCTCCAAGAAGTCCACGCATCCCCAACAAAACCCCCCTCCCCAAACCCCAATTGGGAGGCATGGTATGAGAAGGTATTAATTAGGAGGTAGGAAGGAAGGGGTTGAGGTGTTGTTTAAGGAGGAAGAAGGAAATAAAGAGAAGTAAAGATAGACAAGTTCCTTAGTAATTTCTCGGAATTACAAATCCCTGAGTAGTGCAAAATGTATTTTTACTTGAGTAGTAGTAATATGATCACATGTCTGAAATGCGACACTCATATCGCATACGGAAAATGAGACATTCTTTATCTTGGACTTCAAAAAATAAAAAATGGATGTCGCATTTGGAACATGCGAAATCTATATTGTCCAATTTGGATGTCATGTGGTCCAAATGCGACATCCATTTTTTTGAAGTACAAACTTTGCAATCCTGTAATATCGCATTTTCCTAACATGATATGAATGCCGCATTTCAAACATGTGATATTACTGCGCTACTGAAGTAAAAATAATATTTTGCATGACTCAGGGATTTATGTAATCTCGGGACACAATTAAGGAATTTGCCTTGAAGTAACCAGACGAGGGAAATAAAAAACTATTGCTTTTTAGAATCTTTTTTTACTTTTTAGACCTCACAAATAAGTATAACAATTTCTCTGAAAGCATTGACGGTACAAATCTAACTATAAAACAGAGAAGATTAAAAGAATCGTGGTGTAATTACGAAGGTTACAGGTGTTATAATCTAATTTTAAAGGATATATGGAACATGTGTTCCAATCGTAATTAAGTAAAACTCACCAGAGATAAACTTTCAAAATTGACACTGCAATGTCCAACGTCCCTTCATCTCACTTGCATAAGCACCTTCTCAGATCTTCCACCTTCTTCGCCACCTTTATATAACTTTCCTCGCCGTTATGGAGAGAAAAGAGGGCAAAAAACTTTGGCTATGGTACAAAAAGAAGTAAAAACCAATAACATGCAACCAACATCCGACCGCAACAGCAGTAGCAATGCCAAATGGCAAGATTAAACGGAAGCTACTTAGATAGCTTCTCTAACATGTAACCGTAGACATGGTATGCTATATTTGCGATTTGCATCCATGTGTCAATATATAAAAAATCAAATGTTCAACAAAAAATGGACAAATAACAAATGGACAAATATACAAGTAAAGATGCAATTTTAAGGAAAAAAACAGCAATATACCTCACAACATATCAAAAAGTAGAAAGGTAGGAGGGAGGGAGGGAGGGAGGATGAAAAGAGAGAATGGAGTCGAGTGTGGTGAACGTGAAAGCAAGGGCAGCAGGGGCTAGGGAGGGTAGAGTGGGAGCAAGCGAGGGTGATGGAGGAAGAAAACCAATCAAAGGGGAGAAGGAAAAGGAAGCAGCAAGAAAGGTAGAGGTAGGTGCCAAGTTTACTTGGGGTTGGAGGTGGAGGAGCTTGGATGGTGGTTTGTCAAAGGAAGACGCTAGGTGGTTCTTCTCTGACAGTTGGTGGAGGTGCTGCGGTTAG
This sequence comes from Ottelia alismoides, assembly GCA_037367405.1. Taxonomy (NCBI): domain Eukaryota; kingdom Viridiplantae; phylum Streptophyta; class Magnoliopsida; order Alismatales; family Hydrocharitaceae; genus Ottelia; species Ottelia alismoides. The sequence goes on along the minus strand of JAZKJV010001031.1, from coordinate 592,714 downwards.
ACCGTATGGTATGGGACCTAGGTACACCATTACGAACTTTAGTCTTGGGACAATTAGATGCTTCCACTAGATGGAACTTGGACATCTTGCTCATTCTTTTCACTACATTATGATGTGTTCTCAAAAAAAAACATTGTGATGTGATTCCATTGTGGGAGGTCTAGCCACCACCAAGGTTCATGTCGTGTGGGCCAGGTTTTGCAGCCTCGTGCACTATAAACGAAATTTTGGTTGAGAATGCATGGAGGAAGTTGATTACCATAATATGTTTTTCATAATAAGACAGAATCCTAGTGCTCTTTGTATAAGTGGACTTAGGGTTAGAGTTACAATAGAAGGCGACTCTATAGCGAGTCGACCAGAATACCCATAAGGTTAGAGTTACAAAATTGCACTCAACAATCCCATTCAAGTTGGAGGATATATATCAAACATGCTTAGCTTGCTGTAACATTACTCGAATTGTGTACGAGCAAGTGGTGAACATAACCGATGTTGATCTGTAGAGTCATGTAAGAGTAAAGAGCAGCCCTCTCTATAGCATATCTCTAGTGTAATGGCAATCAACTTCTACATGTTTAGTGTGTTCATGAAACATGGGGTAGTTGGTTATATGCATTGTTGCTCGGTTGTCACATCCGAGTTCCTTGGTATCGTCGAGAGTAATGTGAAGATCTATGAGCACGAATCGAATCCATACTAGTTATGTCCGTGCATGGGCCATGGATCTATATTCACTCTCAACACTTGAGCAGGGGACCACTACGTGTTTCTTGCTTCTCTAACTATAACCAAGTTTCCCGCCAAGTGCAGAACTCGGTATTAGATATTTTTGTCATCATTCATCCTCCACAATATGGATCTGAATAGACTATGAGATCAAAAGCATTATCTTTAGTGAATACCGAGCCTTTCCCAGAAGAGAACTTAATGTATCTCAGGAAAATCATGCATGCTCGAAATGAGCTAAAGTAGGAGAGCCCATGAACTAAGTTGTTTCCCAACTGCACGCAAAATATTTGCTCATCTAATGGTTAGCTACAGTTATTTTTCCACTAGTCACCCATATCAACCAGTATCATCGGCAACTCCTAGCATATAGATGTGTCCCTTAGCATCCATAGGTAATTGTGTTGGCTTAGACTCTAGCAACCATGTCTCATGAAGAAACTTGGTAGCATACTTCCGTGGGGGCATAACTAGACTTCGCTTGGATCTAGCTATTTGAATCCCTAGACAACATCTTAGTGACCCCAAGTCTTTGAAAATAAATCGTTCTGCTAGTTGCTTCTTAACTTCTATAATATCATCAGAGTTATCCCCTGTAAGGATGATACCATCTAAGTAAACAAGCATTCCCACAGTTCCTTTTCCATTCTTTTCTGCAAACAAAGAATAGTACGATGATGATCTAGCGAAGCTAGACTCTCCCGTACTCATGGAATGACATATCGATATCGGTACCATGTCGATACCGATATATCGGTGATATATCGACGCCATATCACCGACATCAGGATTCAGCTCGCCTTTTTTGCCTGTCGATACCCGATATCGGACATATCGGTGATATATCGGTGACCTGTCGATACCGATATATCGCCGATATATCGTCGATATATCGGGATACGGCCTTCCATGTCCGTACTTAATAATTTTTGGAACTAGGAGTGAAGGCTCTACTTAAGTCCATATATCTTTATGTAACAAGCACACCTTCTCACACCCCCTTTTAACCTCAAAGTCGAGAAGTTACTATGTGTACACTATCTCTTTCAAGGTCACCATATAAAAAGGCATTCTTTACACAAGTTGGAGCAAAAGCCAGTCCAATTATACCGCAATAGCCATGAAAATTTGCATTGTGTGGAGACAAGCAAACTTAGAGAATGTGTCGAAGAAATCAACATCATGGGTTTGTGTAAAACACTTTGCTACTAAGCGAGCATTGTACCTAGCAATTGAACTACCGAGCTTGTACTTCATTGTATACATCGATATAGAGCCACCACCTTATTGTCGCAAGGTGGATCAACGAGTTGTCAAGTATTACGTTAAACCAGTGTAGTCATCTCCTCTTCCATTGCTAGTCGCTATCTGGAACCACAAAGATCCTCGTCACGGTTACGAGGGATGGTTGTATCGAGCATGCTTCAACGAACTGTTTATACGAAAACCACAATCCAAAAAAGGATATTGCAGCGAAATTGGGTGCTTGGAGCATTGCTTGGTCCCCTTCTTGAGAGATATGGGAAGGGCAACCCCATCACTCACTTGATCACCTTCGACCCCCGTTGAGTGTCTATGGAAGTGAAGATAACACCATCAATTTGTAAAACTTCAGTCAAAGGATATACCGGAGGGAAAGATAGTGCCTCCTCAAAAGGGGTGCCTATGTTGAGAAGTAACCTTATATGGAGCATTTTGTATAATAGGAACATGAAAAGGAGCAGTTAATTACTGCGAGATTTCGTGGGTTTTAACTATTTAATGAAAAATATGAACAACATGATATAAGTGTCTCGTTGCAACTCACAACTTCCTGAATCAACAATTATTAATTTAGCAAAAAAATCAAAAGGAAAAATGCTAGAGAATTGCTATTGTTTTACATGTATAGCCTGCAGGATCGAACTCAAGGAGGCTACAATACCCTAAAAAGTATTTTTTTCTCTTTTATTATTTTTATGGGTTTTTATTCCTTTTTATATTTTTATGGATTTTTTATGTTTTAAATCTTTTTTTAAGTTTTCTGATTATTTATTTTTTTTAATGAATTTTAATTTGGTAAATTTTTATCTTTTTAATTTAAAAAACGAAAATAAAGAAACGTAAAATAAAGAAAACAAAGGTCTTTTGGGGTTTTAAAAAATAGTAAAAATATCCACAAAATCAAAATAAAATTCTATTTGTGTTTTATACAATTGTATACTGTTTTAGTGATTTTCGTGAGATTTTTAGATTTTTTAGGTTTTAAAAAGGAATAAAAACTGAAAACAAAACACAAACAAAATAAAGCTACTGTTTTGGAATTCTTAAACATAAAATGAAATCAAAATAATGGAAAACAATATTAAACAGAAGAAATTTTTTGAAACTTTAAAACAAGCTATTTTATGTATTTTCCTGATTTTTCAATATGTTTATATGATTTTTTATAATTTTCTGGATTTTTCAAATTTTAGGGTTTTCTGAAGGAATTTTTAAACCAAATTTTTACATAGGTTAAAATAAGTAAAAATATTTTAGGAATTTTTCAAATTTTTATGAATTTCTTAGTGTAACCAGAACAATTTTTCAATGTTTTTGAATTTCTAAAAATAATAAAATTTATTAATTTTCAAAAAAAAATAGAGGTGAATCAGGAGATAAAACTAATTAGTACAAGCTTATACAATTTTTTAGAGCATTTTTTAAATTAATTTGTTATTTATTAAACACACTTAAAGGAGCAAACAATTATTCAGAAGAACAAGGGTCAATATGCAATTATTTAATAGTATGGCACTGAATGATAACAAATTAAAGAAATATATGATGAATCATGCAAATATCCCACAAAAAAGAGTGCCAGCGCACGTGAAATGCGCTAGACAAGACTAAAATGCAATTAAATTTATTTAAAGGACCAAATGGTAATAAGAAAACGCAAGGCACTTATTGCAATCACTCCAAAATTCATGTGTTGAAGCATGTGAGTTTGTTCAAATAAGACTAAAGTGCAAATTTAAAAACACGTGAGGGCTTTCCAACGCTTCTTGGGTTGTCCTCGCCCTCTCTTAACCGGCTCAACATCCCAACACTCGCATCTCCTAACTGGTGCATCACTGATCTTCTTTGCAAAAGTTTCAAAGAAAATGCAAGGCTAAGGGTGCAAAAATCACTGAGTGTGCAGTACACGTGCGAATCTAAAGGTTGAACTTCGACAATTTGGATATGATCAAGCGATCGACATTCGGGCTGATCCTACAGTCGAGATGCGATCTAGAATGGCTTCTTCTTGGTCGAACGGCTGAAAAGTGTGCTGGAAGAACACGGTTGAAGGTTGCTTCAGATGGAATTGACTCGACTCAATCGCCGCCAATCTCCGTCAGATTTGCTCTCTAATGGCTCAAGAAGATTGCCGGTGGTCCTCCACACTGATCTGAGACGAAAGCTAAGATATGAGTCTCGCTAACCTGGATCACCTGGTCTGCTGAACATGAGTTGCAACTCCCAGATCCTCGATTATGCTCCAGATGGTGCACCTAAACCTGTAAGTTTATTTGTTGCTCGGAGAAGAAACTCCGATCATCCTTTAGGCTAAAACAAGGAAGGATGGAGGGGGGTGGTCGACCTCCTGCGAAGTGGATGGAAGTGAGGTCAAAATCCAGATCTGTGATGGATCTGGTTAATCAGAGATCGAGGGATGATGGAAAAATGGTCATGGAAGGTGAAAGAAAGGTCGGAGTTGGTTGAAATCACGTGAAGGCCTTTGATCGCGAAGATCAGAGGTTACTTTAAAAGATTTTGATCTAGATGAAAATCAAATGAAAATAGTGGAATTAAAAGACAAAAATAAAAACTAAGAGAAATTAGATTACTCTACGATGGAAATGGCGGTGATGGCCTCAATCCGTCGACGAAATGGCAGAGAAGTTAGTTGCGCCGATGAAGGTTCGACGGAGCTCAAATCTCACTCCTGAGTAGCTCTCGCGCTCTCCTGATCATGGAGAAGCCTTCTTGTCACTGTAGCTTACTCCAGGGATCGATCTCAGGCATGAATTCAACTCAAAAATGGATCTGGGGTGAAAGTAGGATCTGGAGGGGGTTTTATAAGAATGAACTCAAGTGAAATTCAATCAGGAATGAGAGTGCAAACTGAGGCCGGATTAATGAAATTTTATTCAAGTGTGAAAATGTGTTAATTGGGTGATCGAATGAAAAAGAAATCAAGATAAGAAGGGATGAGATCTGAAAGGGCGAGATCAAAAAATTGATCCGGCCAATTATTCAATTACGGGCAAACAAGGAAGGCTAGGAAGTTGACCCAATAAAAGACATCATTAAAAGACAAAAACAGAAATTAAATAAAATAAAATTGAGAAATAAATAGGAAATTATTTTTGAACTAAAAAATTGAAAATAAATAATGTTAATAAATAAATAAACCCGATTTTAGTGAATTTTAATAAATTAAATAAATAGGTTAAAATAAATTACAACTTTTATTCATAGGTAAAATACCCATATATACAACAACTTCATTTTTAATAAATTATTTTTACAAATAACTACATAATTTATTAATTTACAAAATAATGTAAGAACTTTAAATATATTTTTATTTTATTTTTATGAGTTAATTTAACAAGTTAAATAAATAAGGGTATGTACAATATATGTATGTGATACCTATACAATAAATACATTGTTTTATTTTGTTTATTTTTTTATTTTGTACTTTTTATTTGTATTTTATATAAATAAAATACAATATATATATAAAATATTAAAAAATAATACGTGCAAAAATACAAGAAAATAAAAATAATAATAACTACTATAGAGTACAATATAAATACAGTACACAATAACACTCCAAAAGGCCAACTTTCACATCTTAACTCCAATTTTTATGAAATCACTTTCATTTTAAAGCATGTTTGATTTTGAACACAATGAAAGTGAGTTTATTTTATTTTGAGTTTTTGTGAAGAAGATATTGATCTGACAAGTTTTGCTTTGTGGCTTCTTCAGAGTATTGTTATTCTTATTATGTACAATGATTCTTCTTGCAATTATTTTTATTATTTACAACTTATTTTTATGTACAAGTTCTAAGAAGAAAACATGTTTATTTGAGGTTATTTTGGTGATAAATAAAATAGTATAAGATATTTACACTATGTGCAGTGATAAATATACAAAAGTGAGAAATGATTTTCTTGGTTTTTATAAACAAAGACCCTATCTCCCCTTCTTTATTCCTTGTCGATTAAGTCAAGTATCAGCATATATTGATTGCATACATATAGTCTTTTTAGTTTTTTTTCCTTTATTTCTTTATTTATTTATTTTAGTATAAAATAGTGATAAATATACAATATTTATCACTATTTATTGATATTTACATGTATTTTATAAGGGATTTGAAGCTAAAATAAATGAATAAAGATGACGAATTGGTGATTCATCATCCCCATGTACTTTACCTTTGCTAGTCCCTTAGCAAACATTTATTTGAAGAATAACTGACTAAAAAGAAAAGGAATAAAGAAAAAATAAAGAACATAGAACAATTTTGATTTTTAAACTAACCTTCTTAAAATCAAAGTACGGAACTCGATCAGACCTTTGGATTATTAGTTTGGCAGAACGTTATTAGGAATAGGATTTAAGACTCAAAAGCCTTTATGTTCCACAAGTCTCTATTCAGTTCGTCTCGACAGTCAGGTCAAAACAAGTCCTCATACGCAAATTCTGATGACTATAAATCTACATGTACTATGTAAGTGATGTATAGCTCTCCACATCTTAAGTGACAAAGAACAACCTTCTCTTAGCAAGGTGACTCTAATTCCTCAGTCTAGCTACTCTTTCCTCGAGGAGCGAGGTATTTCCTTCTAAGTTCAGGCACGTGTTGCGTCCATAATCGAAGGGGGGAGAAGATAGAAGAATAAGAAAAGAACTGGAGTGTGGCCAGTATAGCCACATCTCCTTGAGAAGCTGGCCAGTGTAGCCAAGTTTCCACTAAAATCTGCAGGTTCTCTGAAGCTAGACCATTGTAGTCATTTTTGGCACTTGTATTTGGTGAATATTTTTCTTCTTTTTGGTAAAAATTATCGTTGCATTGCATTGATATTTTTGTGCCTTAACGGATATATAATCTTTTTTCCGCCTACTTGTTGGGATCTTAGAAAAAATTATGTCAGCAGACAATCCATCATCTGAAGCTTTATTTCAACCCACAGCTCCTGTCTTTAAACGTCCATGCCACTAGACTAGGTTGGGGTGCACTGGCCACTCGAAGTGACTGTGTATGTTTCCATTCGTGTGCGTCTCCTGCCAGTGGATTCTACTCTTCACCACCTCATATGTGTTGAGCTACGTGCAAGGTGCTTGTCCAAGTTAGGAAAATGTCTAAAAGAATCATGCGTGTGTCTGAAATATTCTTCTTAGACCAATCAAGATGACATGTGAATATAGTCTTATGTACCCAAGAATTAAGTCGATATGAACTAAAAACTCTCAACTCTAATTACTATAAGGTTCCTCTAAATTTAAGTGGATTAAGGTCTTAACCAAGCTCCATTCTTTAGACTTTATTCTAGACTAGTCTAGGCATCAATATCATTCTGAAAAATGCAAATGCAAGAAAAACACAATTTTTTTCAAAAAAATAAAAGAATTTTCTAATTCGAACTTTTTATGTGATTTTTAGAGAACTTTGGAAATTTTAAATGGATTATATCTTTTTTTTTCATTTTTACATATTTTTTACTAGAGTGAGAGAATTAGACATATTTACAAAGGTTTTATACACATTTACAAAGAATTTTATATAAAAAAATTATACAAGTTTTATACAAGATTTACAAAAAGAATTTTTCTTTACAGATTTACGTACATTTTACAAAGGATTTTATCTACAAAAGAATTTTATATACATATTTTATTAAAGAATTTTATAAACAAGTTTTAATTACAACTTTTATACAAGGGATTTTATTAACAAGAGAATTTATTCACATATTTTACAAAGTTATTATAGGTTTAATTTACAAGAATTTTACAACAAAGTTATACACATATATTACACCTAAGTTATTTTTATACAAGGTATAAACTAGTTTACAAAAGATTTTACAAACAATTTTACAAAATATTTTACAAAAAAATTACAAAAATTTTACAATCATTTTATTTAAAACATTTTATTAACAATTTGCATACTAATAATTTTATCAACATCTTACAAAACAAAATAATTTTTTACATTTTACAAAAAATTGTACAAAAATAATTATACATATTTTTTTGCAAAAAAATTGCAAAACTGTTTTACGAAGGAATTTTTTTCAAAGAATTGTATATAGATTTTACAAATAATTTTATTTCGGTTTTATTAGCCATGTTATTAAACAAACAAAAGTGCAAGTTATGCCTAAAGTATATATATAATATATACGACACCCTATATACATAGCTTGAACTATGTCATCATAATGACCAAGAAGCGACAAAGGAAGACATAACTCGTGCTAAGTATAGAAAAGTGAAAAGAATCCTATAATACGACTCAAAGAATAAAGAATAAAATGAATAGAAGCCGGTGATCCCCTATACTTAGGATCAAATGATCCCAAGTATAGAAACTATATAAACGGGGAAGACCGAGGAAAAGAATATACAAACTCAACGACTCGACTTGTCCTCCCCTATACTTAGGGTAAAAGATCCCCAAATATAGAAAAAAAATATCAACAAGTTAGAAAACAAGCGAGAGAATAGAAGAAAATAAAATGAAAAATAAAGAAGATGAAATGAACGATATCACCCCCCCCCATACTTAGGATAAAGGATCTCTAAATATAAGCAACAAAAGTGTCTAAATATAAGCAACAACAAAATTGATGAAACAAAATGAAAATAAGAATAATTCAAGCTATTCACCTCCCATACATTTTTATCCAAATTGATGAAACAAAACGAAAATAAGAATAATTCAAGCTATTCACCTCCCATATATTTAGGATAAAGTACATCCTAAGTATAGCACGCACACACGGAAAAGGGCTGAATGATAAAATTGGAAGAAAGAAAGAATAAGTGAAAGGAATATACACAAGACAAATCAACTCATGTATCAGACGTAGAAGTAATCAAAGGATCATCGTATGATACCACATGAATGGAATCCACTAAGGACATGAATGTATCATGCCTCTAGATATGACTTCAGCAATTGTTCGTTCACTACAAATGGTTGTACGTCATATGACAACCCACAAATGACTACTACCATTGTCACACACATCTCTCACTATGAACGGTCACAATCATTTGCTTCTGAGTTTTCCAGGAAATAACTTCAATTTCGCATCAAAAAACACCTTCCAATTAGGATGGAAAGTCTTTCTCCTAATGTATTTATAATGCCATCTCTTGACTTTCTCCTTATACATTAGATGTTGTCATAAGCAAAATTTCAGAATTCCGACAATCTGTTTAGATCCACTTTCCTACAATATCCTACTCTCTGATAGTTCAAGTTGCAAACATGGATTGTCCATAAAGATTAATGAATTAACTCAATTGGCAAGTGGTAAGGCTTTCCATAAACCAATCTGTAGGGAGACATAACTAAAGGAGATTTGTACGACGTTCGATAAGCCTATAGAACTGAATCAAGCATCTGTGAGTCTGCGACCAATTCTTCCTATCTAAACAAACAAGTTTCTGAATAATAATCTTCATCTTCATATTTGAAATCTCAGCCAAGTTGTTATTCTGTGGTGGTATGGAGAAGCGACAAGATGTTCAATGTCGTACTCAACTAACTTTCTAACCTCTATTGATAAAATAGTTTCCCCCATCTAAAATGTGAATCATGAGAATCTTGAACCACACAATAATGTTGTCCTTGAGAAAGTGACAAACCGTACAACTATCAGCGGTTCTAGTGGGGATAGCCTCCACCCAACGACTAACATAATCCACGACAAGCAGGATGTACTAAAATCCCTGACTGATAGGGAATGGGTCCATGAAGTCAATGCCCATAAGAATTAAACACATTTAAAATCTAAATATATCTAAGGGGCATTGTATCTTTAGAACCAATGGTTCCACCCATTCTCTGGCAATCAGTACAAGACCTCACATAATTTGTAGCATCCTTAAACAGAGTTGGCCACCATAGGACACACTGTAAACCTTTGATGTCGTACGCTTCCCTGAATGATGCTAATCATCCTCTAATATGTGACAATGCTCAAGTACATTGGTGCATTCCTCCTGATGAATGCAACTCCATATACAATCCGCACCCTCATGAAATAGATACAGATCCTCCCACCGGTAGAAATGAATCTCTGACAAGAAATCTATCTACCTTCAGCTTGGGTCAATCTTGTGAAACTTTCTTGGAGACAAGATAGTTCACAATATCAACGTATCATGGGAGTGAGGCAAAACAAAATCGCTTCATCTAGAAAGGTCTCTGTAATAAGTAGTATGAGACTCCGCATCCGTGATCCGAGAAATGTAATATGTCACAACATTCTTTATTCCATGTTTTATCTCGAATCTCCAAATCAAACTCCTAAAGAAGAAGGATCCAACTGATAAGGCGTGGTTTGGCATCCTTCTTAGCCTGTAAATACAATATGGAAGTATGATCCGTATAAACAATAACTCCGGATCCCAGTAGGTGCGATCTAAATTTCTCTAAAGCAAACACCACTGCTAGCGTCTCCATCTTTGTAATTATGTAGTTCCTTTGTGCCTCATCCAGAGTCTTATTAGCATAGAGTATAGCAAAGGATACTCCATCATTTCTCTACCCTAAAACAGCTCCAACTACATAATCTGAAGCGTCTGTCATGATCTCAAAGGGAAGAGACCAATCATGTGGTTATAGGGCAGGAGCACTAGTAACCAATTCTTTCATCTGATGGAATGCAAGGACTCTCATCATCAATAAACGCACTCTCCTTGCATAAAAGCTCAGTTAGTGATCTCCTATAGAATCCAATGTGTCCAAGAAATGACCTCAACTGCTTCAAATTCGTCAACGGCTCTAACTTGGAGATCACATCAATCTTAGCCGGGTCAACTTCCATACCACGTTTGGAGATGATGTGGTCCAATACAATCTAATTAGCAACCATAAAGTGACTCTTCTCCCATGAGAGTACAAAGTTTGCCTCACAGCAACGTTGAAATAATCGATCTAAATAAGTAAGACATAAGTCAAAACTATCCTCGTAGATCGAGAAATCGTCCATGAAGATATCTAAAAAACTACCTACCATGTCAGCAAAAACAGCCAATGTACACCTCTGGTGTAGCGGGAGCGTTACACAATTCAAAGGGCATCCATCTAAAGGCATAGGTGCCAAACGAACAAGTAAAAGTAGTATTCTCTTGATCTTCAGGAGTGATTACAACATGGATATAAGTTGAGTATCCATCCAAGAAACAAAAGAACTCTTTCCCTATCAGTCTTTCGACGATCTGGTCAATAAAGGGCAGCGGAAAATGATCTTTCTTGATCGTTGAGTTCAGGCGCTGGTAATCTACGCAGACACGCCATGAAGTGGGTACTCGGGTCAAAATCTCCTCATCACGATCATTCGTTACAATTCTAATCTTCGATTTTTTCGGTACCACATGTAACGAGCTGACCCACTTGGAATCCGGAATGGGATAAATAAAGCCAACATCACACCATTTCCTGATCTATTTTATAACAACATCCCAGAGATTAGGATTCAGATGGCGCTGAAACTCACGGGGCGGCTTGTTGTCATCCTCTAAGTAGATATGATGCGAGCACAAAGCTGGATTGATCCCAGCATGTGGCCTTGTGGTTTCTCTCAAGAACCTCTAGCAAGCGAGATTCTTGGTCGTCGATCAACTACAAACTGATGATGATCGGAAACATTTGGGACGCATCCGCAAGGAAGGCAAACTTCAATGTTGATGGTAAAACTTTGAGCTCAAGTGGGGTCTAAATCTGCTCTATAACATCCTCAGAAACCGCATTGGTAGAAGGTAAATGATCCGTCATCTGTGAGCTATCCATTGTGACTACAATACGCTCAGCATGTAATGTCTCAAATAAATCTGTAATGAACTCTCTCTGCTCAAAATAGGATGGCTCATCAATAATCTTAGAGAGCTCAGTAATCTCATTAGAAAATAACTCATAAAATCCATCAGTATACAACTCAAAATCATAAATAATGGAGCAAATATCGACTGTGCTTTACAAGCCTTCCGTTGGAGAAAGGAATTCAAAGGTATCAATATAATCCATGAAGAAATCTATATCTCTAATCTCCACTAGAAAATCACAGTCCTCTAAATCTGGTTTAACAGGCTCTCTCTCATCTGAAGTTGGCAATGATGGCTTCAGATTCAGAATCGCCTCTATCTTAATCTGTGGGAGTTAAAGGTAATCTCTAAGTATCATAATCTACTATCACTTCGACCATTCGAAGGAATGGTCGACCAAGTATGATTGAGGTATGAAGTAACTGTGTTGAGGTGTCCATGTCCAAGACAATGAAGTTCACTGGGAATTGCATTCCTTGCACCGTTACGATAACGTTCTCAAGAATGCCCATCGGCCTCTTGATCGATCTAATCAACAAACTGGCGGATCATCCTAGTGGATCCAAAAGACCCCAACACAAACTCTGTGAGTAACAAGGATGGCATGAGATTGATGGAGGATTCGCTATCGAGTAGAGTACAATCAAACTCCTTATCAAATATCTGGTAACGGATGTGAGACACTCCCTTATCTTTCTTTTGGGTTGGAGGTTGCTGATGGCATGAAATGTGGCCATGGTTAATATATGCTTCTTTGTTCTCTTGTGCCGGTTCTGCTTGGGTTAGCGCTACGTAGTACATGCCTTTTTCATTCTCTTTTTTACTGTGGGCATATACTCCATGGCCTCTAGGAGTGGCATCTCTAAAAAGATGTTCTGAAGCATCTCTACCACTCCAGGATCAAATAGTGTTGTTTTTAGCTTTCTAATATTTTTATTGTTATTCAATGCATCCGGAAAAGGAACAGAATTGGAAACAACATCAAACTTCTCATTCTTTTTATTCAAATATGAATCAGCATGTACATATGAATGATAAAAGTCAATATGTACAGTATCATCCATAACAGATAAAGAAGGAAAAACAACATGGGTTGCTCTATCTATTGTTGATGAAGAAGACTCCACGAAGGGTATGTACCCCAAAGTTGACTCAGCTCTGCATCTCCCTTTATTATCTTTGGTATTTTCTGGTGGTTGGTGGTGGTGGTGCTCCATGAACAGTAATGTTGGATCTCTGCTCAGATGATGTAGAAGGTGAGGAAGAAGATGATGCTCGATCAACGGCTTTATTGCCCTATCCCAACTGTGTTGGCGGCTACAGTCTCCTACTGCTCTTGAGAATAATGGCATCAGATAAACTTGTAAAATCGTAAGCCAAACCTGTCTCAAGGGTGGATGAATCATGTGCTACCTGCTCCTTGTTGCATCGAAGTTGTTGGGATTGGCCTCGACCTAGGATGGTATAAATACCTTCGTGGCGGTCAGGTCATGAAGCCTCTGGTTGATGTCCCTCATTTTCTTCATTAACTGTGCAAGGTAATCCAGTACGGGGTTTACCGAGGGTGTCTCTAGTTGCTCAACAACTGAAGGTCGTTGAGATTGGTAGTGTGTATGATGCAGGTATCTAGAATATGTTGTCTGTGGAATAATGAGGAGGATACGAATATTGTACATGTTGTTGCTGATAATAAGTCTGATAAGAATAAGCAGGCTGCATCTATTGATGTCCATGTCTAAAGGTATGGAAGTGTGGTGGAGACGACTAATAAGGTTGTGGATGCTGATGACGAAACTGATGTGGCCTATTGTCACACCCTGTGACACCTACCACCATGAAATTGGTGAACTGACCTCTGATCGGCCTAGGAACCCAACTGTCCATGTTCGGGTGGACGGGTCTAGCTGCGCTCGGGGCCACTCCAAATACTGTTCACCTCCTTAATGTGAGGTGGAGGTGGAAATGCGATATGTGGTATTCATTCGATCATCCAATTTAAAGCGAGTAAGCGGATATGCGGAGGAGTATACAGAGGTATAAGCTAGTATTTTAATTTAAAATATTAAAAATACAATAATAAAATGTGATTATATAAAAAATTTAGTGATCTAATAAAATCCAAAAATAAAAAAATCAAATAAGATTATATAATCAATAAGATATATAAGCATGATATTATAAAATATTTTAGTGTATATTTTGAACTTAATGCATATATATACATATACATATCTGGATTCAACAGAGAACACACGAATTCTATAAAAAAACCTTTAATGCATATATAGATCCTACGGATAACAAAAGCTAAAGAATAATCAATGGTATACAAATCATACGCCTAAAATTATACATATATATGGATCTTCAAGGGACAAAACTTGTTGAAACAAAATATAGGGGAAAATTGTATTTGCATACAAAATTTATTAAGCACAAAAATATAAAGTGCCATACTGTTAGTCAATTATTTTATGTTTTATTCGAAGAAGCATAATGAATTTCATTAGATAGAAAATTCAAAAGGCAGTAAACAGTTCACTAATAAGTGTCCAGACCAATGGAAAGATAAGGATATGAGAAAAATACCTTATATTATATTCACAAATGCGACAGATACGAGAATAATGAAAAGATGCATCAATGTAAATGATGATATAAGAGTTAGATGGAAAAAATTGAGTTAATATGTCATCAAATATCATGGATTAAACAAAAAAGACACATGAATCCTAGATACAAGTCTCTTGTTCATATATGCAGGCGCATATGCTGAATAGTCAGACCGCATATGTGTTTTGGTCACATATTGCCGCATATGGCATATGTGCTTCAGTCAAGTGACCGAATACGCATATACTGTCGCATATGCGGCTTCATTGACCGCATTTCCGAACACTGCCCGGGGACGCTTATGGCACTCGAACTCTGACATGAACTAATGGTACTAACGAGAAGCTCCGGAAGCTTTGTGATCTCATCCAACTTGTCCAACTGCTTTGTCCTATGCTCCATCACTTGTAATTTCTCTAGTTCTTGTGATCTCTTTTCGATAATATCGACTTTGGGTAGGTGATCTCCAATGATGGTCAGATCTAAATTGTCTACCATATCCACAACATGAGATGTCGTCATGTTGACGGCCTTGTGGGGTATAGAAGGTAGAGGATGTTTCTGAAATGTGCGGGAAGAAGATAGAGCTGTTGAGCTCTCTGCTATTTCCTCGAATATCTATCATAGGGCATCCTCGTCTTTGTTGAAATGGGACCTCCCACAAGCAGCACCTACTAATCTCAGATTCTCAGAACTCAAACCCCCAAGGAAATTCTACACTAAGCGTGTCTTCGGTATATTGTGATAGGGCACTTCTCTGTCAAGTCATTGAATCGTTCCCATGCCTCGTGAATAGGCTCATTGGACATATGGAGAAGTTGGCAATAAGCGACTGCATCTGATTCAGTCGTCCTAGGGGATAATACTTGCTTAAGAATGTTTGATCTCAGCTTCTCTCGTGACGTAACAACCCTTCCTAAATCATTGTTCCAATAGAGTGTCTTATCCATAAGGCTGAAGGGAAGGTTGTCATCTTCATTACATCTAATGGGATGTTAGGGGAGTGCATGGTACCACATATGCAGCTAAACTGCTGGAGGGGTATGTATGGTTCTTCATTAATGTGACCGTAGAATATGGGGAGTAATGGTAATAGTTGGGGCTTCAGGTCGAAATACCCATGAACCACAGATATCTGTATCCATGTAATTGAGTGTCATATGCTTGGGTTATAGTCATCTCTAAGAGTGAGCTTGGACACAACTCTATCTGGCTCTACAACGAGATCTGCTCTCTGTTGCTCATCTTCTCCCCCATTCCCACCTCCTTTCATCTACCCATCCTCCTCTCTCCTTTCTCCTCTGTTGTTCCTGAGCTCTAAGATCATATCTCTCAAATCGGTATGGATGTTCACCTATTCAATCAACTCTACATGAATATCCTAGATAGAAGTCAACATCGTGGTGTTGATCTCATGCTACTCAGTCATGGGTGCCTTTCCCTTGGGAGTCATCGAGTCATAAATATCAATCTCTAAAAATTTATAAGGCACTCAATCAGTCCTCAAGAATGATGGAGTCTCAAATGATAGTTCTATATTAGAGTCAATCTCATACAAGGGATTGAATGGTGAAAGAAATGGTGATGTAGAGAAAGAAGAATATTCGGGAAGAGAGTCATCCCATATAAGTGAAAACGACCGAACAGGAGTGTACAAAGAGAGGTTCGCGAAGTCTGAACAAAATGTACTCCAATCAAACATCTTCGATGTCAAGCGAAAAGATACGAGTATACGAAGTCAAACAAGAAGAAAGTGAAAGAAAGGTGTGAAGTGCACAGAAGGATCTTTATTGTAAGCAAACAAAAACAAACCAAACCCCTCAATTCACCAACTGAACACAAGTGATCTTTTATCTTTTCAATTTTAGTTTAGTGAATGCAAATAGTTACTTAACCACGGACATATAAGGTGATGGTACCCTATCGCCCAACGTACGTCCTCAAACCTCCCCAAACAATGGAACCATATGCTCGAGTTGCTGGGTTATATCGCCCAAAGGGAGATAAGAGGCAAAGCACACCAAAAAGATCTTCTAAAGTCGAAGGCAAGTGCATACAGCTACAACCGTGTACCGAAGAGTGATATACAGGTGCTTAGGGCACAAATCCAAGGATTTGGACTCTATCCGTAAGAGTGAGTCCCCACCCACTCTGTCTAAAGGTAAGTACATGTGTCCAATGAGGGGATTACTCTCCCCAATACCAGAATGATATCGTAACGTTTATTTTATGATCGAGTTATTTTAGTAGTCTCAATTTATTTTTGGTGTCACTTTTTATTAAAGTAGTTTTCATATAAAATTGCCTAACGAATTTTTCGATTTCATTTTTTATCTTAAGTGAGAAAAACAGTGAAGGAAGTTGGAAAAGTCAATGTGCGACGAAATCAATGATGCATGCAAGGTAGAGAATGTGTACCTGTCACCAACAGTCTGCATGCAAAATAATTCGCACATAAAACAAAATCTATCCTATATGAAAATGCATAAGAACTGTCCTAACAAAAATTTCTATCGGGAAGAACGTTTTTATTTGACTAAGTTCAATCTACGAATCTAACTATAGGAACATGAAGATATTATGGGGTTTGGACCTATTATTTACCGCGCTCAACCAAGATAATAAAAACCTAATACTAAGGGCTCAAGAGAAAAAACAAAGAAAAAGAAGTCGAAAAGTTCAAAACGTATGAGACAAATAAAAATAAAGGCGAAGACAACAAAATTGATGGGGTCTCCCAAGTGCACCAGCACTTAGTGAAATAGACCCCTACAATCAAAAGGTTAAAATGATCTTTTAGAAAACAAAAAAAAAGGCAAATGCCAACAAAATTATTACAAATTATTTACAAAAATAAACGGAACAAAATGACTAAAATAATAAAATAAAAATGCTAAAAAAATCGTGTCGTCCACTCCTGCTCTTCCTCAGCTACACTCTTATGTCGGTTGATGAAGAAACCACCGACCTCCGCTTCGCTTGGATGTGGACGCTCCTAAGAATGCTGCCCTCGCTCGCCAGGCCTCGTAGGAAAGGAAAAACAAGAAATGTGTCAGAAATAATTATAATAAAAATAAAAGGAAATAAAATGAATAGAAACTGAAATGAAATAAAAGAGACAAGTAAACAAGAAATAAAACAAACACTAAGAGTAGAGGAAAATTAAACCCAACTACCCTCATCGTACCTTCCCGACAACAGCGCCATTTGATTGTTGTGAGATTTCATGGGTTTTAATTATTTATTGAAAAAATATGAAAAAGGTGATATAAGTGTCATCACAATCCACAACGTCCTAAATCAAAATTATTAATCAAGCAAAAACATCAAAAGAAGGAAAAATGCTAGAGAATTGCAATTATTTTACTTGAGCCCTGATTCTCCTTCTCTGACTACTAGGACCCGGAATCCACGGTCGACAAATCTTATGAACAGAAAGATGAGACTTGAAATATGGTCCGAGTAACCGAAGTCACTTTCGGGAACATACTTCCTTTAAGCTAGCATGAAAAAGATAATAACCCAAATATATAGTGGCCTTTTCAGTTTATAGCTAATTTTCTAGCCCTAAAAAAACCATCAAAAACCCATGAGGTGGTAAGCTACTTTCCACCTTGCAAAGTGGTAAGCTACTTTCCCTGCCTTTCGTCCCCTGACAGTACCAGACCAGCTAGCTCAATAGGGGGAGCACACAAAGCCTGAAATTGATACACATATATCAAATCAGTCATCCATCGCTGCATTCATTCCCTTTCTTGTGAATGCCCGTCGGAAGGCCCCAAGCCCAACGACAAAGCCACTATGTAGACAATCCGATAAAAGCAGGAAAGAGATTCCTCGCTCGCGCTAGGGGACTTGTTAATGGTGGGGAAATCGCAAATGGTGGGTGGGGGAGAAAAGTGATCTGTACTATCTCCCAGTCCTTTTTTGAGCTTCTTTTTTCTCCAAATCCAAAAATGGAGCTCCCATTCCACCTTTTCGCCATGCAAGCTTACCAACACGAAAATCATCTATTCTATTACTCAAACATAGGTGGGAAGAAACTAGAGGCCAGGCTATAGTGGCGTTGGTCAGCTTAGAACCCATTGGACCAGAAGGAGGGGGAAAAGAATCCACTTGGCAATAGTCCAATGAGAACTATATCATTGGAGACAACTTATACGGAGCCTACAATACCCAAGGGCTATTAATTAATTAAAATTAAAGAGGATTCTTTTTCTTCTTCTTTTTCTCTTTTGTAGTTTTATGGATTTTAAATTCTTTTTCTATTTTTATGGATTTTTTATGTTTTTATTTTTTATGTTTTTTAATTTTAATTTTTTTGAATGAAGTTAATTTTTCAAATTTTTATCTCTTAAATTTTTAAACAAAAACAAAATAAAAGAAATGTAAAATAAAGAAAACAAAGGTCTTTTTGGATTCTTAGAAATAGTAAAAATATCCAGAAAATGAAAATAAAATTCTTTTATGTTTTATATAAATTTACACTAATGAAAACAGAATACAAACAAAATCAGCTACTACTTTTGGGTTTTTTAAATATAAAATAAAATTAAAAATAATGGAAAAAATTTTAAACAGAAGAAATTTTACCAAACATTCAAACAAGCTGTTTTATGTATTTTTCTTATTTTTCAATGATTTTATATGAATTTTTTAAAATTTTCTAAATTTTTCAATTTTTAGGATTTCCTGAAAGAATTTTTAAACCAAATTTTTATAGAAGTTAAAACAAGTCAAAACAAACAACCAATAATTTTTGGGGAATTTTTTGATTATTTTTAAAATTTTAATGAATTTCTTATTGTAAACAAAATATTTTTTGAATGTTTTTGAATTTTTAAAAATAATAAAAATATTTAATTTTCACAACAAAAATTAGAGGTGATAAAACTAATTAGCACGAGCTTATAATTTTAGGGAATTTTTGATTAATTTTGTTATTTATTAAACACACTAAAAGGAGCAAGTAATTAATCAAAAAAACAAGGACCAATCTGCAATTATTTAATGATCTAGCACTGAATGATAACATAAAGAAATATGGAATGAATCATGCAAATATCCCACAAAAATGCGAACAGGACTAAAATGCAATTAAATTCTTTTAAAGGACCAAAGAGTAACAAGAAAACGCAAGGCATTTATGGCATTTACTCCCAAATTCACATGCTAAAATACGTGAGTTTGTTCAAATAAGACTAAAGTGCAAATTTAAAAACACATGAGGACAATACTGCAATTATTCAAACAATATCCAACAAAAACGTGTCCAAATTGGAGTTATTTACAATTAAAAGAAAATGCAGCGCTAAGGGTGCAAAAATCACCGAGGAGCGTGTGGTACACGTGCAGATTTGACAGGTGAACGTTGGCGATCTGGATCTGATCAAGCAGTTGACATTTGGAGCTAGTCCTACGATCGAGATGTTATATGAATGGTTTATTCTTGATCGAATGGCAACAAAGTATGATGGAAGAACACTGTTGAAGGATGCTTCAGATGGAATTGACTCAGATCAATCGTCGCTGATCTCCGTTAGATTTGCTCTCTAATGGCTCCAGATGATTGATGGTGGTCTTCCACATCAATCTGAGACAAAAGCTAGATCTGAGTCCCGTTGATCGGGGACTTGGATTACCTGGTCTGTTGCACGTAAGTTGTGACTCCCAAATCCTCGATTATACTCAAGATGGTGCACCAAAACCTGTAAGTATATTTGTTGCTTGGAGAAGAAGCTCTGTCCTTCCTTATTAGGCTAAAACAAGGCAGAATGAAGGGTGGATGGTCGACCTTCGGTGAAGAGGACGAAAGTGAGGTCGAAATCCAGATCCGTGATGGATCTGGTTGATCAGAGATGGAGGAATGATGGAGAAATGGTCATGGAAGGTGAAGGGATGGTCAGAGTTGGTTGAAATCAAGTGAAGGCTTCCGATCACGAAGATCGGAGGTTTATCTGAAAGATTCTGATCTAGATGAAAATAAAACGAAAATTGCATAATTAAATGATAGAAATGAAAACTAAGAGAAAGTAGTTTACTATACGGTGGAAATGGCAGCGTCACGGCATCGATCTGACGACAAAATGATGGAAAAGCTAGTCGCACGGGCGAAGGTCTGACGGAGCTCGGATCTCGCTCTTGAGCAGCTCTTGCGCTCTCTCGATCAAGGAGAAGCCTCCATGTCACTGCAGCCCACTCCTGGTATCGATCTAGGCATGAATTCAACTCAAAAATGGATCAGGTGGAGGGGGTTTATAGGAATGAACTCAGGTGAAATTCAAACAGGAACGAGTGCACGAATCAAGGCCAGATGAATGAAATTTTATTCGAGCGTAGAGATGTGTTAATCGATTGATCGGATAAAAAAGAAATCAGAATAAGAATGGATCAGATCTGACCGGGAGAAATCAAAGAAGTTAAGAATCCGACCAGTTATTCGGGCAAACAAGGCTAGGATGTTGACCAGGTCAACAAACCCAGGTCCAGTCAATGGGAAATCAACCCACTAAAAGGCAATCACCAAAAGACAAAAACAGAAATTAAATAAAAGAAAATTAAGAAATAAACAGTAAATGATTTTAAATTAAAATTTTGAAAATAAATAATGTTAATAAATAAATGAACTTAATTTTGGTGAATTTTAATAAATTAAATAAATAACTAAATAAGGTAAAATAAATAAAAACTTTTATTCATAGGTAAAATACCTATATATAACAACTTCATTTTTAATAAATTATTTTTACAAGTAATTACATAATTTATTAATTTATTAATATACAGAATAATTTAAAGATTTTAAATTTATTTTTATTTTATTTTTATGAGCTAAATTAATAGGTTAAATAAATAAGAGTATGTACAATATAGGTATGTGATACATATACAATAAATGATTTATTTTATTTTCTATTATTGATTTTGTAATTTTCATTTGTATTTTATATAAATAAAATACAATATATACAAATTATTAAAAAATACAATATGTGTAAAAATACAAGAAAATAAAAAAATAATAAATAATATAGAGTACAATATAGATACACTATAATAGCACTCCAAAAAGTCAACTTTCGCATCTTAACTCCGATTTTTATGAAACCACTTTCATTTTAAAGCTTATATATAATTTGAACACAATGAAAGTGATTTGATTTATTTTGAATTTTGTGCAGAAGATATTGATTTGACAAGTTTTACTTTGCGACTTTTTCATAGTATTTTTATTCTTATCATATACAATGATTCTTCTTGCAATTATTTTTATTATTTACAACTTATTTTTATGTACAAGTTCAAAGAAGAAAATACTTTTATTCGAGGTAATTTTGGTGATAAATAAAATAGTATAAAATATTTACAGTGTGTGTAATGATGAATATACAAAAGTGAGAAATGATTTTCTTGGTTTTTATAAACAAAGAACCTATCTCCCTGTACTTTATTCCGTGACAGTTAGGTTATGTCTTGACCTACTCTCAGGGTTAGGATCAGCTTGTATTTATCGCAAACATACAATCTTTTTTATATTCTTTATGTTTACTTTATTTCTTCATTTGTTTTTTTATGTTAAAATAGTGATAAATATACAATATTTACAGATGAATGAGGATTATAAAGAGATGATATTTATTGATATTTACAAGTGATTTATAAGATATTTTAAGCTAAAATAAATGAATAAAGATGATGAATTGGTGATTCATCAACATTATGTAATACGGAGGTGGAGACATGTGTTGAGGACCTGAAGCAAAAGGGAAGGAACTCAAAAAAGGTAACATAAGCACTGAAGTAGTGTCTTGATTGAGGGTCATAGCACCAATAACCCTTCTGATTTTTAATACATTCTAAGAATACACATTTAATAGCTCTAGCAACCTGTTTATCTTTACCAAGACCAAGAAGGTAAACAAATGCCACACCCAAAAGCTTTAGAAGGAATGTGGAATACCCTGGGAAAAGAACCTCAATACGAACCTACTCATTACGATTGATGAGAAAAGTGTCATTAAGAATCAAGGGAACATGTTACTAAATGAGTAAGGTGCGGACGATGTCATGGATATATCAATGTTTGTGTTCATCAACCTCATTTTGTTGGGACATATGAGCACAGGTAATACGATGCAAGATCCCATGAGAAGACAAAAAGGACTTCATATCATGAGAAAGGAATTCCCTAGCATTGTCAGATCTAATAGATTTGATATAAGCACTAAATTGAGACTATTTCATTTATAAACCAAACAATAGTCGAAAAAATATCATATTTAATTTTCAATAAAAAAAGTCCATGACACACGAGAGAAGTCGTTCATAAGAATAAGATAGTATATGTTTTTCAAACGATCAAGATATCAACGGGACACCTATACGTTAAAGTGGACAAGCTCAAAAAGGACACTGGAATGGATGGTACCAAACAAAGAAAAAAGAACTCCAATGGTGCTTCCTCAGTTGGCAGGCCATACTCTAGGCAGACAATGGGAGGAAACTAGGGAAGAACCCAACACAATTTCTGAGGAGAGAGATGACCCAAATGATATGCCAAAAAGCGACTGAAAAAGCAAAAAAAAAGGTCCCAGAGTAGACAGCAATACTAGATGAATGGACGAGATGGTAGACGTCCCTTCTTCACAGCATGCAACAATTGCCCTCCTAGTCTGTATGTCCTGAAACACAAGAAACAACATCAAAAAAAGAATTGCAGTTGAGTTCCTTGACAGAAGGTTGATTGGAAATTCATGAACAAAAAAGACATTGGCGGGTAATATGGGCATCCCCTTTTCACTAAATAGGGGAAAACATGTCTTTTGTAACCTAGACAGTCAGTTTAGGAGGAACTTAGTGCATCTAATGTGGAAGAGTTTGTTCCCTACATAGATGGGTGGAGGCACATGTATCAATCAAAAACTTTGACTTAAAAAAAATTGGTTGAGCCAATATAGATACCTATATGAATGACATAAGCGATCTATGGAAGGTCATTATGGTGTAAATGCAAAGTGTCTCCAGGATGAAGCATGTTAAGATGCATATCCTCAAAGTCCCCTTTTGGGATTGTGCTAGAAACTGTCAATCACCCTCGGTAGTGACAATTCAAGCAGTAGAAGTTGGATAGTCATGCTTGTTGTAGCAGATAACCTCAGAGCATGGTTGTAAAAGCCAATTAACTAGTTGAGTCAATGGGGTGGACGATGGACTATTCACTACTCGATCAATAATTGATTAGCTGACTAGTCGACCTGATTAGTCGATTGATTTTTACATGCACGATGTGCTCTATTATGCCAGAGATTGCACCCTTCACACTGGTGATGGGGAACGGTGACTTATTCAAGTCATATGAATGGTAACTCCTCTACAGATCTTTAAGAAATCAGTTTCTATGGATGTTCAGTATGGAGGCCTACCAGAATGTTTTTATTGTGGAGGCTAGGCCATAAGGGACATGGACTCCTTGGTTATTACCGATTTCTCCAAACAAAGGATACATGATATCATGAAGCTGACCAACCTCCTTGAGAGGGTGGAGTGACCCATCTGATGGGCATGACTACTTTCTAAGTAAAGATGGTATACATGACCCTCTTTACTCATACCGAGTTTGACCTCAATGATTTAGCTCATGATTGCAAATTAAATTGGTGCTCCCATGTACCGATATGTGTAAACATTCTAGCCAAAGTTTTGCATGGAAATAATAAGACTTGTCCAAGATGCTCGAGCAATCTTGAAGATGTGGATCACCTCGTTTTCATATGCGCTCAGTCGAGCTGTTTGTCTTAGATTGAAGACTAACTAGTTGGAATGAGGGGTTTCGAGCCTCTTTTGGAACTGTGTGCTCCAACTTGCAATTAGAGAAAATATAGCCTATTGTGTTCATGTAGGCAATTTGGTTGTCATGTAATAAGATATTCATCCGTCAATAGAGATACTCCATGGAGAATGTTATAGAGCATGCCAATGTAAACATTTGATTCTTGATCTTTATAACTATTTTTTTATTTTTTAATAATAATAAATTTTAAATGAGCGACATTGTGGGCACGCCATTTTCCCCTAAAATTAGATACAATTTTACTCTTATATATACAATTAAATCTAGGCCTTCGTAACGGTTGAAAACTCTTGGATAACCATTTAGGAAATGATGCAAAGAGATTTTTTGAATACATTATAAGTTGTAGCTCAATGAGTTCTAAATATTCGAGGGTAAGGAAGCAAGCAAAAGGCAGCATAAGAGGGATGAAAAAACAGCGTATGGCAAATAGAAAAAGCAAAAACGCCAATGGACTTACAAATGAAAAGAAGCAAAAAGGTTATTGGACTTACAAAGACTCATATAGAAAGTAGAGCATTAGTTATGACCATTGAGTCATAGCCCATGCGTGCAATTTTTTAAATAGAAACAGTACCTCGCACTTTAAAAGAATCAGGGTTCGAATCCCCCCAACCCCCCTTCTTCAACCAGTAAAAAACAAGCGGAGGTGATTTGAAGGATTAAACATATCAAAGCTTACATTGCTGCTATAAACTGAACTACAAAGGCATAGTATCATTAGGATTTCATTGTTCTAGGAGGGAAAAAATAATCATGAAATTGCTCTCCTCTAGTATAGATTTTTTCCTTGTGATGCACGCTTACATAGATTTTATACATCCAGAACTCACGGTTGTTTCTGGAAAACATGAACACTGGCATGCCAAATAGCCTATCTATATTTTACCGAGCATTTGACAAACTAGCAAAATTAGCATATTCATTTGAACCTTTAAGACAATAATATTTAGATGAACCAAATAAATTTAAAAAAATAATGAATTAACACAAAAGAAAAAAATCACCATACCATCATCTTCTTCCATAGCATCCACTTCGTCATTAAAAGCTGACCAGCGAACACCATGACCAGATGGTCTACTTGAAGAAGCGACATCATTTAAAGCAGTGCGAATAGCTTCTGCATGCTCATCGAAATCTCTTATCGGTGACAGCGACCCTGTGACAATCCTACTTGACTTTAAAGAAGGGTAACTTCACGAACGAACAGTAAAGACAGCATAGACTTAGTTACCGTCATCATCTACATCAAACATAGGATGGTAAGGTGTCTTGGGCTCGGTAATTTTCTGCCTGACTGGCTTATTTGCTTCAATTTCATGCAAGTTAGCTTCATCCCATCTTACACGACCACCCCTAGAACTTGAGCATAGTATAAAAAAAATAAATCAGCTGAATATGAGGTGACATGGAGAAGGAAAATTATATTGAGAGATCTAATTTGAATACTGTGGTTTAATACTCATCCAATTTAAGAAAAAACATTCAACAAATGACAGATTATTTTTCCATGAAAATACAGAGTGTTACAATATATCAACGCTGCCCCTCTGCTGTTGCTTTACAAAGCCCACAGATTCCAACAAAAGGCCATAACATTAGCAGAGAATGACCCATCCCTCACTGAAGTCTATTATTTCACCTTAACCAAAGAACGCAATTCACCTCAAACAGCTTCACCCAATCCTCCTTGACTTGGAACCTGACATAGTCATCCAAGATGTCGACCTCCCTAAAGGAAATCCAAAATGCTCAACATGATAACAGATTGACCCAAGATAAACCCACGTCATTCCAAACTCTCACAGGAAGAGGACAACTAAAAATAAATGGTGGACAACTTCCTCTTCCAAGTTAGACATCAGACAACTCATCTCTGCATCCAGATCTCACTTCTGCACACACTCACCTCATGTTTGCATCCTGGGATCACTTGCTTCTGCACAACCTCACCATCAGCATGTGAGGCTGAGAAGCCACCATAGTATCTTCACATTGGTCGAATCTTAAACCTTCAGATCCTCCTGTGTTCATGAGTCAGGAGATGATCCCAATTGCAAGGTGGGTTCTAGTGTGATATAGGCACGAACCTAAAAAAATGCCACATGCCCACTCCCAGACATCTTTTCTTCTAATTCAGTGTACATCCCATCCAGCAGGTTCAGCATCTCCAAAAGCTATTAAAAACTTTGATCTGAGATTAAGGGCACAAAATCTGGGATCCAGCATTCACCTCCCTCCCCAAATGTGCTCACTCAAGACATCCACTCACCAACATCCTGTAATGGGACGCATGATAGTGAAGTCTCAGAAATCTCTCACCTGGTGATCATGCGCCTAAGGAAACACAATTCACTATCACTCCCCATTTTCCTTCTCAGCAAAGCATAAACATCATGATCTCCCCAATCACAACCCTCCATAAGATCGATGACCAAGGTTCACATTGTGTTCTTTCACTCAAATTCAGTGCCCTGCCAACAAAAGAAAAACACCTTTAAGTAAACATGAGCACTTTGCAAAATTCCCAACACCCACCTAAGTGTTATGTTCACTATCTGCAGAATTCGGACTCCCAACTGACAGTTTGACTCATCAGCCACACCTTGCTCCACTTCACCAGCCCATTCTCATCTCGGATTTTAACTAGCCTAGACATAACATGTATCTGGGTCCGAACCCATCAGCTAAGAGCTGGAAAATCACAATCCCCCTCTGTCGACATCTTCCAGAAAATAAATTGCTCTGATGCAATCAATTCTTCTGCCCACACACGACATTGAGTATGGGCAGATGATGTTGGTGCAGTGGAAAGAATCCCCTTCAACAACACCAATCAGCTTCCACGAGGCTGTGCGGGAGGCCCAAATACTCAATCTCCAATCCACCTTCTCCAAAAGAAATGTGCAATACACATTCTTGCGGAAGAGCCGACCAGCAAGAAGCCCAGATAAATCAGCAGATAAAAGCCGCAACGACTCTGCAAGATCCATTCCCAACACACTGCCTCGGTATCTCTGAGTTTGAAAGAAACAATGATGACTTTTACATGTTAACTTAAAGCCTTGATGTTGCAGAAAAGATGCCCTGAACTCAACAGGTGCAACCCACCTCCACTGGAATGACCAACATGGATGTTGATCTCTCCATTGTCCCTGCAGGCCATCACAAAAGTATTTTTCTGATCTCTTAAATATCCTTTGTTAAATTCAAATCTAGGATTTATTCAAGTACATGTTAGAGTATGTAGACCTAGCATACAAGACGTGTTTTGATGGAGCTCCGCAAACCCATAAACTACAACAAAACCATGAACTTAAGGAAGAACTTACTCCAAGACACCAACGACCATGGAAGGTGGAGAATGCAGGAAGATAAATGGTTTGGAGCTAAACTGGATCTTTGCATCCCACAAAAGGGCTTGGGTGAAATCAAAATTCAAATCCTACACATACTACCATCCAGATTTCACATTCAACACACACATTCACTCAAAAAACCATCACTTTCGCATCCAATATAGGAATCATGGAATTCTGAATGTGTTGGACTCGTCTCGACAAGATGCATGTAGTAAGTACTATATGTGATAGTTTTACAATTCTCAGAATATGAGTGTCAATTTTTGAACCGGGTTTTCAAGATTTTACTCTCCCCTACCCCTTCATCACCACGATATGCGAGTGTCATTACTGGTGAACAACTTGAAACAGTATGCAAAAGTCACACAAACTCTCCAACCTTGCCCTTCCTCTAAGCCAATTGTTCTATTAACATGTTCAATATGTTTCTTTGCATTTTCTCGCTAGCATTTAAGTGGAAGAAGCAAACTATTAGCATCCCTCTTACGGAACCATGTCAGCCACGATCTTTGCCTCCACCAATCTTGATCTTCAAATCGAAAAAAAAATATTCGCAAATGCCATCCGCTTCGAGAGAGTAGTAAATTCTTACTCTGTTGGAGTCTGATCATCACCCAAGCTATTAAATGCCATAATATCCCCTAAACCGCTAGTTCGAGGTGTGAGCTAACCTCCTTCAACCTATGCCTATAATCAATAAAAAATGGACTAAAATCCAAGCCTTGTGACCAAGGTGTGTGACATTTGTCTCAAGCTAGACCCCTCTAGCACTCAACAACTTCCACCTCCTTGAACCATACTCACACAACTAGGATTTCTCAAAATTTGAAACTGTTGGAATATGTAATAGATGGATAATTAGATGTCTCCAATATCCAATTACATTGCTCACTTGTTTAGTCACACACATCTATATGTAGGACTCTGGTCTATCAGCCTATATAAGATGCTCCACACCTCATGTATTCATTGAGAGATTCATAATGAAGTATCCGGCCCTCTGAGGCCATCTTCTGTGGTTTCATCCCGCTCTTTATGAAGTATGGTTCCACATAAATTCTGAGTATTCGATGTTCTTATTATTTATTTATTATCGTTTCTGGTTTTGCATTATTAATTTCAATATGATACCAGAGCAGTTCGATTCTATTCTTTGATTTTTTGAGTTTCGATTCTAATGTTGATATTGAAGATTACTTTATTCATGGTTGAGATTATGCACATGCATTGTTCAAAGTTTGAGAAAACTCTATGGTTCACAAAACAGTAATTATGTATGGCAACAACCACATCCTCTGCCCTAGTATTGTCTTCAAACCCTACAGAGCCATCATCTCCAGACATCTCCCAATGGTGGCCCGCAGCTCGTTTGGTTGCTACGTTTCCCCAATGTAACTTGGCATACCCCCAGCTCTACCACTGCATGCATTCCTGGGTTGGAATGGTTATATGGACCCCACAACTTCTTTGTAGTGATTTTTTAACCACATTCAAATAAAAAAAAAGTAACATCAAAAATATATTATAATCATGTGAAAAGTTAATATAACACATAATCAATGTGACATCACATCACATTTATCACTCCAACCCTCCTAACCATCCAAACATTTACTATTCATAAGAGGATACTCCAACGCAATCATGTTACCAAACAGACCCTAAGTGACCCTCATCTCCAAACAAGTAGCCGCAACATGCCATCTCCCTTTTCCAGACAGCAACCATCTCAAACTCGATCAAAAGATTCGAAGAAGAGGGATAGAAACTCTTCAAGTGGTGTCGTCATGCTTGCTCTTAAGGCAACGCGAGACTTTCAGAGACTACCCAGAAGCGAAACCTTCTTTGTATGATAATTCCTATGCGCGAGTTGGAGAAGAAAGGTTCCATATAGTGCAGCTCTGCCATCTCTACCCTTGTCCCTGACCAGCACAGCTATGTCATCTCTCCTATGTGCATGATGAATCAAGTTTTCACCTCTTTAAGAATATGAAATTATGGTAGTACATGAGGTGAAAATGAATTTGTCAAAAACCACCCTTTTGAATAGGTGGAGAAACTAACATGGTAAGTATACCAAGGTCGAACATAGGATACTATTGATTTAAATTATCTAATTGGGTCCTAAATCGAATGACTAAATTACTCTAATGGACTATTTAAATTAAGTATGAAAAGCACAATGAGATGGTTGCATGATTTTTATTTAATTTTTTATATGCAAATATTTTATGCAACAAAATGACACAATGGCAATTATGCTTACTCAAGAATTATATGAACAAAGTATCACAATTAATCTCATGATTTCAATTACTAAACCAATTAAACATCATCCTTAAATACGGTCCAAAGTATACACAAATCAATTTCCTATTTTAACCATGTATATTACAATTCAATTCAATGACCTGTTTCTCAATCCTTCATTTTAAACCCTCAATAAGTTGAAGCAAGATCAATAAATATCAGCAATTAAAGTTCCTGATTAATACAAATAATTGTAGGGCACATTAGAGGGTTCAATTAATCACTAAACACAAAAGCATGCAATTTTTAACGCAGAATATCATGTTCAAAAGCAAAAATATTTCTTTGAATTTTAAATCAATCTCAACAAGTCATATCAAAGAAATCAATATTTAGGATGAAAGAGCATGAAACAAGCTTTTAAATAAGACTAATTTCATTCAAATTGGAGTTGTGGTTCAAAAGTTATTCATCACTAAAGTCAGGGACATAATTACAATGAAAAAAACAACATAAATATCATAAAATGGTCCTGAATAGGATGAAAAATGCAATAAACAAAAATTGTTATAGCATAAGTGCAATTAAACCACGTACAGGAACAAAATATGAATAATAGAAGGCCGGTGGGGCTTATCTGCAAAATACCCTGGCGGCATGTGAGACGACACGTGCAATAGGAGGATTGATCCATGGCCTCAAATTTCAGCGAAATTCAATCGAATTTCTGTCGAATATCGATATCCTATCGAAATCGAAATTCGACCGAAATGGCCGAAATGACCAAAATATGAGGGCCCTAGTACAAAAAATGATCAAAATTTCGGTCGAATTTCGACCGCAATTCTGTTTTGGTCGGTCACTGAAATGGTGACCGAAACCGACATTTAGAGCCGTGGATTGATCTGCGGTTCTTCAAAATGTCGGCAAAGGTCCAACAAAATGCCCCCACGTGAGGTGGGCGCTTGAGGGGTTATGCTCGGGTCGAGCGGGTTGTGGAGGTTTGGACGATGTGGCATTGTGGCGTACTATGGTGCCTCGTGCCTAGGCTCAGTCCGCTCGATCCTCAAGCATGAAATGGTGCTTCAGCTCGGATGCTGAGATCTGATATAAACCGTCAGATCAAATCAAGGCGATCTAATCCAAAGGTCGTTGCTACTCTTCCTCAGCCGCAATCGGCGGCGCTCAACAGAGCTCCAGCAATGGACGTGTTCCTCCTCCACTCTCATTCGTTATGTATGAAGGTCCAGGAACATTCACGGTAGCCTCAAGAAGAAGATGGGCCTTCGGTGATGGTTTAGAGATAAGTGAATCTATCGGTATGAAGTGTTATCGGAGGTGGAAGAGTTGAACGGAGTGGCATGCAAATTCTGTCTAATCAAACTTCATTGGGTAATTGTCGTGTTAGCGTAAATAGACAAAGCATAATCCCATCTAAGACGAAGGGAATGAGGTGAAATGGGGGCTCATGCGAAGCAAAGGAGCCCACGTGGTTTATCGGCCTATGCAAGGCGGAGAAGGGGATGGGAGTGGATTAGGTACTGGATCCGCAGATCCAACGGCCCTAATGAAGGCGGGAAGGGATGGCTCCTGATGGAATCCATCAAGGCACGATGAGCAGCGAAGAAGTGGAGCAGGTGGTAGCGACTGGGCAGGCCACGTGGTCGGCCCTGGGAGTGCCACATGGTACAAAAATAGAAAAGGAGAAAATAAAGATAAAAAAACAAAAAACATACTTCAAATGAAAAAATGTTCAACATGAAGGTTTTAGATCTTTTTAAGATCTACAACTTTCAAGTAGAAATCAAAATGAAATTAGACCATATATACAAAATATAACTTTCGCAATTATTTTTGAGTAATTAAAAATACTTATTTTATTTCCTGTTTTGTGTTCTAATTTATAAAAAAAATACAAAGCAAATATATACAAAGTTAAACTATTTTTTATGGTATTTTTGATAATAAGAAAATAAAAGAAATAAAGAAATACAAAGAACATTAATTATGTACACTTAGTTAGAGTTAGTTATTTGGGGTTAATTGTTAATGTTAGTGTTAGTAATGTATTTTTACTGTTCTTATTTATCCATTGTAAACCCTCTAGGGGTACTTACGTCTTTTTCCCGATTTTGAGCTCTCTAGAGTTCCGTCCTATATAAGGATCCCTAGACCTCTTGTATAAAACAAGCAATTTCATTCTCTCGTTGTTTTTTCAACATGGTATCAGAGCAACAGTTCTAAACCGGCGTTATAACCTAAAATCATGTCCTCGCGACCAGCCTAAACCTCCAAAACACCGCATCTCAGCTTCACCCTGGCGAAGGGCCTTCTCTGTGCCTCCAATCCTCTCGCATCGTCACCTAGGAGGGCTGATGCAGCATGGACCCGAAATATAGTGCCGTTTATTTATTTAAATTCTAGCCGTCAATTTTATTTACGTTTATTGAGTTGTCGCAATTTTTTAATTAAATAAATGAAATCGCATGTGATCTCAATTAGCTTTATTTTGAATTTCAAATTAGGTAGTTAGTCGGTTAATTAGTTAGAGTCTATTTAGGATAATTAGTTGTCAATTTGAAATTTGATTTCTAATTTTGCAATCTCATCCCTCCTATATAAAGGGATGGGGGTCCATTGTTTTTAGACAGTTCAGTGAGTTATAAAATTGAGAATTAGTCTCTATCCTCTCCTTCTCTCTCTCCCACACGTGATCTACACGTTTCTCCTCCCTAATCCCTCGTGTTCCCGATGAGCTTCTCTTCTCAACCCCTCTTTTATTCTTTCACCGAAAATCCACCTTCAAAATTTAATTTCCAACGTCACGCCAAATCTCGTTTTGCATCATTTGGTATCAGAGCATGGCCTACAGATCGTTCTCACGATCTGACGATCCGTCCAGGCGCTCGCACCGACATGCATCAAGGGACCATCGTTCACCCGAACAAAGACGACGAGCCATCTCTGCCATCGACGCCTACAACAAGGAGACGGAGCGCATGTTACGTGATTTGCATCATTTGCAAACCACAATCCACTCCGAGTTTCGATCTCTTATGGCTAACTTCGAGGCCCTACGCGTCGCCAAATCGAAACCTCCAGCCACCGAAGCCGTTGTCCCGAGTTTTGACGAAGAACGCCAAGGAAACGACACCGTCAACGACGATTCGATCGCTGTCCAGGTCATCCCAGAGGAAAAAGTCGCCGTTGCCAAGGAGTTAGTCGCTGTCCAACCCGTTCTGGAAGAGAAGAAAAACCAAAACGGCCGCTGTCCAGACCATTTTAGAGGGAAACAAGGTCGTCGCCAATGATCTCGTCGCTATCCAGGCCGTCCCGGAAGTAAAAGGTGCCGATCCGATTACTGTACAGGTATTTTCAGATTCGCTAAAACAGTCGAAATCGATTTCCTCCCCCTCCGCGGCCCTCTCGCGGACCCCCACAACCATCCTCGCACCACCGACACCTTTCCCCACCCCCGCGACTCCTACAGCCCAAAACCCAGCCCCCCGGGCCCTCCCTGCCACCCCGACTTCTCGCCCCAGCCTCCTCGCCGCACGTCCTGCCAACCGCTTCCCGAGCCGCCCCCACCTCCCCTGCAGCAACGTACCTGCCCCTCGCCACCGTCATTGCTTTCCCCACGCGCGGGTATGCAGCGGTCGAGAACCACCGCCCTCCGCGTCACCCAGGCCGCAGCCTCCTCACAAGCCCATGTGCATCTCCTCGTGCGCAACTCGCGCAACCCCGTCGACGCCGCCTGCCTGTTCTCGCTCGCCGCGCCACCGCGGCCACCGTGCAGGGCTCCCACACCTGCGGCGCCATCGTCCGTGGTCATCCAGTCCAAGCTCCCACCGCCGCCATATAAAGAGAACCCTAACGAAGGTTAGGTATCACGCTTCAATCGGATCCCATAAAACAGGGAATGAGGAATTTTGGAAGAATTGTGATCAACCCCCTCCTCACAAGAGAATTTATCTAAAGGGCCAATTGAATACTAAGTTATATTATGGATATATTTTAAGCGAAGGGGTAGAACATTTGCAGCCATACCCCTCGATGGAAAGAAATTACAAACGTAACAATGAAAAGAATTCAGATTGAGGGGATCCAGTCCATCAGCTCAGATAATATTCTCCAACAGCAACAATTCGTCAGGAGACGAATTTTTAAAAGCGGAGGAGAGTTAATGCAGCATGGACCCGAAATATAGTGCCGTCAATTTATTTAAATTCTAGCCGTCAATTTTATTTACGTTTATTGAGTTGTCGCAATTTTTTAATTAAATAAATGAGATCGCTTGTGATCTCAATTAGCTTTATTTTGAATTTCAAATTAGGTAGTTAGTCGGTTAATTAGTTAGAGTCTATTTAGGATAATTAGTTGTCAATTTGAAATTTGATTTCTAATTTTGTAATCTCATCCCTCCTATATAAAGGGATGGGGGTCCATTGTTTTTAGACAGTTCAGTGAGTTATAAAATTGAGAATTATTCTCTATCCTCTCCTTCTCTCTCTCCCACACGTGATCTGCACGTTTCTCCTCCCTAATCCCTCGTGTTCCTGACGAGCTTCTCTTCTCAACCCCTCTTTTATTCTTCCACCGAAAATCCACCTTCAAAATTTAATTTCCAACGTCGCGCCAAATCTCGTTTGATGCAGCATGGACCCGAAATATAGTGCCGTCTATTTATTTAAATTCTAGCCGTCAATTTTATTTACGTTAATTGAGTTGTCGCAATTTTTAAATTAAATAAATGAGATCGCCTGTGATCTCAATTAACTTTATTTTGAATTTCAAATTAGGTAGTTAGTCGGTTAATTAGTTAGAGTCTATTTAGGATAATTAGTTGTCAATTTGAAATTTGATTTCTAATTTTGTAATCTCATCCCTCCTATATAAAGGGATGGGGGTCCATTGTTTTTAGACAGTTCAGTGATTTATAAAATTGAGAATTATTCCCTATCCTCTTCTTCTCTCTCTCCCACACGTGATCTGCACGTTTCTCCTCCCTAATCCCTCGTGTTCTCGACGAGCTTCTCTTCTCAACCCCTCTTTTATTCTTCCACCGAAAATCCACCTTCAAAATTTAATTTCCAACGTCGCGCCAAATCTCGTTTTGCATCAAGGGCCATAGCCTCTCAATACCGCCACCAAGGGCCCTAGCGGCACCAAAGCTTGCCGTGTAGAGCCCTAGCACCCTTCTTTTGGCACAGATCAGACCTTCTGCACGTCTGTTGGCATCGCCTCTAGGTGCTAGAGGCACCAAGGCTTGACCCCAAGGGCCCTAACAGCGATGGAAGGACATATCGATATCGGTATCGGTATCGGTATCGGTACCATATCGATACGATATATCGTCGATATATCGACGATATATCGACGCCATATCGCCGACATCGAACCGAGATTGTGAATAAAATGGCATGTCGATACCGATATCGACCATATCGGCGATATATCGGTGACCTGTCGATACCGATATATCGCCGATATACGGACCCTTCAGCAACCTAAGGACCATCGCCAACCACAAATCTGATCATCTGAGACCTCGACTAATGCCACCTAAGCCTTCTAGGGAACCCTACGACCGCTACCAAGGGTTGTCGAGGCCATCTATGGATATCTTTGAGGTCGTCGGTGCCTTTACAGCACCCAAGGCTCGCTACCGGGCCTTATAAGACGATAACCAGTAACTACGAAGGTCTTCTAATTGTCTTCTACAATCGTCTCATATCCACTTGATGCATGCTTAGGTCCTTTTTCATGCATGATTAAGACAACTGTGGTCTAGGTCACTTATTCTTGACCTAAGCGATCACCATGGCATCTGCAGAGCCCAAGCCCGTGTACCCGACTTCTTTTGTGATGATACAAGGCGTGTCTATCAAAGTGAAGGGCTCTGAGAACTATATATTGTGGTCTCAATCGTTCAAGGTGTTTATTGGTGGTCAGCGCAAAAATTATGTTCTTACTAAAGATCCGTCCAAGGAGACAGATAAGGACTATAATACCAGGTATTTGGAAAGTTGTCATGTCATTACTTGGATGACCAATAACATCGATCTAAATATAGCATCGAATATTATCTACAAGGAAATGGCAAAGGCAATGTGGGAGAGTCTTGAACATACGTACATCCAAAAGACTATCAAGTCCATGCTCTCAGACATATACACACAGACTTAGTCTGCTAATCAGGGAGATTCTACCATGGTTGAGTATTACAGGCTTCTCACAAACCTGTTCGAGGAGCTTCTCATTTTTCAGCATGCTTGTTGCGACAAGCAAATAGGAGAACGTGCAGAATGGCAGATGTATCGTTTTATGTCTAGATTACATATGTGATACAAGCCTGTGAAGGACCAATTTCATACTATTGATGCACTGCCCACTCTTGAGACCATCTTTGGTCGCCTGCAGAAACTTGATTCTCCAACTGAGTGTCCTCATACTACTCCATTTGCATAAACTACAGCCCATTATGCCAGGGGACGACCCAACTACCAGGGAGGACGCGACCATGACTTTGGTCGTGGTCGCAGTAGTGAGTCTGAACGTGGACGTGATTTTGTTCATGGATGTGGATGTGATCAAACTACTTCTCGCTATCCAGCATGCATATATTGCAGACGCTGAAATCATCCATCGAAGCGTTGCTGGGCAAAGTTTGGCATGCAGCCTAATGCCAACAGTCCTATGAGACAGCTTCGTACAAGGCTACATATGATACTATCGAGATCTCACATGATCAACCCTCTCATGATAGTCAGACACTCTTTGTGGCATCTTAATATGCTCGTCTCCGATCCACATAGTTTTGAAAGTGAGCCTCAGGTGCAACAACTTTTGCAAAACTCCTCAGCCAGTGATAGTAGTACTAGTCCTACTGCCAGTTTGGTTACTACTTGGCATCCAGCCATGCATGGATTACTGATTCTGGAGCATCAACTCATTCGACATGAGAAGGTAGCCTTCTCACCTTCTCACGGTCGTCTTCCTCTATAAAGACAGTTCGAGATGCTAATGGGGCACATTCGCATGTCATTGTTGTGGGCACTATGGAGTTTTCCTCTTAAACTCTGACTGATTGGATTTCATAGTGCTCATGCTTTTCCTCTTAGTCTTTTATATGTAAAAAAGCTATGCACTGATCGTAACTGTAGAGTTATTTTCGATGAGTTCTATTGTTATTTTCAGGACATCAAGACAAGACAGATTTTTGGTGGGAGACATGAGAAGAACAACCTTTATTATCATGATCATTTTCTCCGGCGCATTTGCCTCAGTCATCCGTCTGCCAAAGCCATCTCCTTAATGTTCCCAGAACTACGTGCGCTCAAACCTTTTGAGTGTGAGGCGTAACTGTTCGGGAAACATCATCAAGCGTCTTTCCCTGCTCGTATTGAGCCTCATCGTGAAGTACCTTTTTTCTTTAGTCCATTGTGAAATTTAGGGACCTTGTTCGATCCATACTCTAAGTGGACATAAGTACTTTGTCATATTTGTTGATGATTACAATCGATCATCTTGGGTCTATTTCTTAAAAGAACATTCGGAGATTAATAATGTTGTTAAGAATTTCTTCCATTGTGTCAAGAATATTTTCTCCACGGTTGTGCAAGTTCTTCATTCTGATAACGTATTGGAATTCACCCAACATGATCTCATAAACTTCTTTACATCCCAGAGCACCATTCATCAAACCTCTTGTATGTATACCTCCAAGCAAAATGAGGTAGCGGAAAGGAAAATCAGACATCTACTAAATATTTCTCGCTCCATTCTCACCCAAATGAAAGTTCCTAAATCTAATGGGGGTGATGCGGCATACGGGGGTGATGCTGTTCTTATTGTCGTCAATCTTATCAACAGAGTCTCCTCTACTTCATTAAATGGATCCACCTTATTCTCCTTACTTTACCCAATTGATTCCCCCTTTACTCTACCTCTGAGAATCTTTAGATGTGTGGCCTTGTTCATAATTTTAACACTACAGACAAACTATCTCATCATGCAATTAAATGTATTTTCCTTGGTTATTCTCGCACTCAAAGAGATTACATGTGTTATGATCCTAATGGACATCGTCATTATATCTCTACATATGTAACCTTCTTTAAGCAAACCAGCTTCTTCACTCAGTTCGTTACAGATATTCCTCTGGATCTTCCACCCCTCCCATTGTCTATAAGTGCAAGCAAATCTCTCCACCACCAAATGTTCCTTTACTTGTTCCTTTGTTGCAGGATGATACACCTTCTTCAAGTGCCCCATCCATTGTTGTCCCGGATGGTCCTCAGGAGCTTCCCATTGCTCTACGCAGAACTAAGAGGCAATGTACTTTTTATCTCATGTCTCATTTCACTTCTACTTCTATTTTATCATCCACTAAAATAAGATATGCATATGCTCTCATGATGCTCTCATGACTATTTCCATTCCGTGAGATCACCATAGTGCATTACAGAATTCTGGATGGCGACAGGCTATGAATGAGGAGATGGATGCTCTTACTTCAAGAGGGACATGGGATCTGGTACAATGTCCCAAGGGGACTAGGCTTGTAGTATGCAGATGAATCTTCACAACCAAGCAGTCGCCAGACAGGACCAATGACAGATTAAAAGCTCATCTTGTGGTCAAAGGTTTTATACAGACATATGGGGTGGATTACTTCGAAGTATTCTCACCTATTGCACGGATGGACTCTATAAGAACTATTCTTTCAGTGGCAGCTAACAAGGCATGGCCTATTTCCCAGCTAAATGCGGAAAATACATTCCTATATGGAGATTTTGAGGAGGATGTGTACATGATGGAGCCTCTTGGTTATGAAGTCGAGGGGGAGTGTGTATAACGACTTCATAAGGCAATCTATGGTCTAAAGCAGAGCCCAAGGGCATGGTTCGATAGACTTACTGCAGAAATTAGCACTCTTGGCTTTCAGATAACAGCCTCTAAATATTATGTGTTTGTCAGAAGACAACCAACTAGTATTATTATACTTGTTTGTGCGGATGATATGGTTGTCACGGGTAATGATGATAAAGGGATACTAGAGACCAATGCCTTTCTTCAAAAGGTGTTTGTCACCAAGGACCTTAGTCCACTAACGCTATTTCTTGGGCATAAAAGTACTACGTACTACAAAGGGACTTCATCTCTCACAAAGGAAGTATTGTCTAAACTAACTTACTGAAGTCGGATTACTTGGATGCAAGCCATCTGATATTCTTGCAAATCTGAAGGAACACTCCACATCACATGATCCAGTCTTCGAAGATATTACTCGATACAGAAGCCTGGTTGGCGAACTCCTTTACATCATCACCAGACCAGATATTTCCTATGCAGTGGGTAGAGCTAGCCAGCACATGAAGCAACCTTGCTACAATCACTAGCATGATGTCCTCAAGATCCTAAGATACTTGAAGGAATCCCCATGATGTGGCCTCTTTTATGGGGCAAATGGCTACACTGATGTTATTGCCTATGCTGATGTTGATTATGATAGTTCACCTGAGGATTGTCACTCCACCATATGCTATACTATGATAGTTGGCGAAAATCATGTCTCTAGGAGGAGCAAGAGACAAATTGTTGTATCCAGATCTAGTGTAGAAGAAGAATACAAGGTGACGACTCAAGCTACCTGTGAGATCGCATGGCTATTAACATTCCTACAGGAACTCGGCCACCACTCCTATTACACCATACTGTGACAACAAATCTGCTACATGCACTGCCATGAATCCTGTGTTCCATGAACGAACGAAGCATATCGAGATTGATTGACATTTTATCCGTGACTATACAGATTGGAACGATTACTACTCCTCATATTACAACATATCTTCAGCCTCCTGATGTATTCACGATTACTACTCCTCTCATGCATAACTTCCAAATTGGGCATAATTGAAAGATATGCTCGAACTTGAGGGTAAGTGTTAGTAATGTATTTTTACGGTTCTTATTTATCCATTGTAGCCCCTTTAGGGGTACTTATGTATTTTTCTCGGTTTCGAGCTCTCTAGGGTTCTATCCTATACAAGGACCCCTAGACCTCCTGAATAAAACAAGCAATTTCATTCTCTCAATGTTCTTTTCCACAATTAGCAAATTAGTTTTGAATCTTATTGAACAGTTTAAGTTAGATGGATACTAAATAATAGTTGTGATGATAAATCATAAATTTATTACCCCTATACTTAAAGCACGGCTCGTCCTAGGCCAAATAAAGAATGAGATAAGTTGGATTAATTCATAACTGTGCATGTGAATATTCAAGACTTGATTCATTAAGAACCCTCGATTTTGGTAATCCTATAATTCTAAGCTACACCAAACTCTAGTCAAAAGAAATCCAACTTCTCTAACTATCAAACTCTCTCTATATACATAAAGCATAGGGATATGACATTAAGTGTGAATTACTTTTGTGAGAGTCGACTCGAAACGTCACTCAAAGTCCCAATCCAAGAGATTATCCTCGATACTAGGGAATAAACCATTTATTGCATTCATCCACCATCTCTTTAGTTGAAAAACTTGAAAGTGAAGGTGAAAGGCCAGTTGATGGAGGGCATAGGTTCGTATCTTTTCTTCTCTCCCTCTAATTGAAACAAGGATCCTCTCGAGTGCCTTATTAACTCAACACATGTATATTTTTGATGTTGATCAGTGTGTCTGTCAAGAGATCACTAAGTCGTCTTCACTTGTTTTCCTGGGAGTACACCAGGGTGTGTCTTTTTTAAGTATCTATCATATTGCGACACCCAGACTTGTATCACTATACGATGCAGAGCCCTTTTTGGGTGCTATCCAGACTCATAAAAGCCCTAAAATGTTTGGTCCAAGTGGACACTTTGAAAGGATGGGAGCGCTCGCCTTTGGTGGAAGCTCTTTATAAGTATCTTTGCTCTATGTATATTGTTGCAAATAAAGGTGTTACCAACACAAAAAGAAACACCTTCCAAGACGACCTCGACTTTAACAGGTTTGCGAAAAACAGCATCCACTAAGCAGCCTTCAGCATCGATATCAGCATCCTTGAATGCCTTTTTGTAGAATTTTGGACAAGCTTTTGCCACCAGCTACCAATCCACCTACAACCCTACCAACTGTTACAGCACCGCCAACGTAAAAATCGCAAGGTCTCAAAAAATCCCCATATAAAGTGCCCCAAGAATCGCAATGAAAGTATGGTTCCACAACTCACCATCCAAAGAGGATTACATGCAGAATTCTGCAAAAAAAACACATTCACGATGTCTTCCGCAAAGATGGAGCTCCCACCACCAAACAAACATTACGTACCACACCAACCCCTTCTACATTTCTCATCTAGCCTCCCCATTGTTTGTTGCTCCTCCACAATTCAACAGCATTCGAATATCTGAAAAACTAGCCCCATCCACAGGCATTAACATAGTAAAAGACGCATACACCAATGACCATGTCTCGTTTATTGACCAACTAGGATTCATGAGACCAAGAAGTTCATGCAAAGGATTTTTGCTATTAAACGGAATCCCGAGGTCATGGAACTATCACCAAGAAACCACGACTGGATTGCTAATAATGAAACTTGTGTTGCTCCAGCAAAATCTAGAAATGACAGTGTGGAAGGTCCTCTCTCTGAAGTTCCTGATATATACAGTTGAGGATCTCTATCTGAAGTTCCTGATATATACAGTTGAGGACCTTCCACACTTGTCAGAGGCCACACCAGAAAAACTATAGACACTAGCGGAACTTATATCTCACTATATGGTATCTAAAGAGATCGACTAGTGGAAATGCATAATATTTATGCTAGTTCTCCATAGGAAAGACAATATTATCAATTTTGACATGTTTGTTAGTGAGACATGACAAGATAGGAAAGAATATATATATATAGCTGCATAAACTGGCGAAAAAATCTGCACAGCCTGTAATAATGATAGTTGGTTGAGCTTGGGATTGGGGGAATATGCCTTTTCCTGTTTCTTATGATAACCAGATTTACATCTTTTATACCACACTTTTCCATGGGTAAATAAAGCGTACATATGTTGATTATAACTTCAATCATGATCATCATTCACGAATTCAACAACATATACAGATTCTGTCGTCTAGCTGATATGAAGCTGTATGCACTCACAATATATGTACATGTTCTGTATGACATGTATGTGTCCATTAAGAGATTAACTCATTCACGTGTAAATTCAGATCAATCAGATCTGGTAATAATACAAATCAAAAACATTAAACCAACTAGAATTGTCTCTACCCTTGGGACACCATTCTCAACCAATCACAGCCTCGATCCCCATCGCCCCCTCCCTATAGCAAGTCCATTTCAGGTCACATCCTCCCACACCTCATCTCATGAAGAGTGCTTGAAACACCCTTTCATTGTCTCATTAAATGTTTATTGATGTTTTATTATTTAACATTCATGTATTTATTACAAGGATACCTTTGTATTTTTCATATTTCAATATTTAAGGTTTCACCTCTATATAAGAAACCCTACACTCTCAATAATATTATCTCCTCTTCGGAGAAAAGAGAACACGGCTTTTCTTGTGTCGCTTGGATGTGGTGGTCGTTCTGGTTTGATTGTGGTCGAGGTCATGACTATAATCAGAGCTGAGAATGAGGTTGTCCTCCGTATATGCATGGCAATGAGTCTAACCTTTCGTTTGACAGATATTGGGCAAAGATTAGAATATCTCTCATATGGCCAGTCAAAGCATCTATTGAGTTGCCATCCAGTTACCACTGAGATAACAGCAAATCATTGCGAGTCAGTCCAAACATTTCAACTCTCCTCTACGTATTACTCTGGAATCATGGAGCTGATGCAGAGTAATCAGGCAACTACTCTATCTGACTGCACACCTACTGCTAGTCTGGCTACTCCTTCAAGTTGTATAGGCAATTATGTCCCTATCTCCGGCATCGATTACTGATTCTATAGTGTCTACTCATTTGAATGAAGAAGGTAGTTTTCTTACCCCACTCCCTCGGCATCATGTGAATGCAAAGTTAGTTCATTTAGCTAATCGTGCTCTATGACATATTACCTCTTCTTGTGTTTCTTGTACACCTAACTTCCCTTCAAACTTATTATTTGTGTATAGACAATGTTCAGAGCTCAACTTCAACTATAGAGTGGTTTTTTATAAGCATTTTGCTATTTAAATATACCCAAATGATGCATACCACAACGATGGGGCCATAAAAAGAATGGCTTATGTAATCTTGATATTCTCACAAATACATGTCTTCTTGGAGCTACTTCGATTTATACAGACCCATTCATGTAGCATATGTGACTTTGTCACCCGTCTGCCAGAGCTCTCTCTCAGATGTTCCTTGAACAAGATTCATTGAAGTCCTTTGAGTGCAATGATTGTCATCTTGATAAACATCACATACAGTCTGTTTTGGAGATGGTCACAAGTACTTTGTTATTCTTATTGATGATTATAATAGATCTTCTTGGGAGTTTTTAATGAAGAAACATGTAGAGAAAAACATTATTGGCAAGTATTCCTATGAGTTTATAACAGCTTCCTTTTCCACGAATATTAAAGTTTTCAGATACAATAATGCTCAAGTTTGTTCAACATGACAATATGTTCTTTTGCAATGTAAGTATCAGATTTCATGTCCATAAACCTCACAGCAGAATGGGTTGGCAAAAAAGAAGCTCTGTCATCTTTTAGATATGGCACGCATTCTTCTTAGATGAAGATCCCTAAAACATTCTGGGAGACAGCATTCTCACTGCCACATACCTAACTAGTGGAGTATCTTCGTCTTTTCCTGGTGGGGTAACCTCATTCTCCTTACTCTCAGATGGTGATGAACCTTTTTCGTTACCCTTGAAGATTTTTGGATGGATTGTCTTTGTCCATAACTTCAATACTAGTGATAAATTATCCATGGGTGTTATCAAGTGTATTCTTCTTGGGTACTCTTGGACCCAAAAGTAATACAAGCATTATGACCTATTGGTGGGCATATGTCAATTTCTCTGAATTCTAAAGAAAATGACAACTCCATGGAATATTGAAGTGGAGAATATCTAATATACTCTGCGAAGGGATGACCGAATCATTTCAAAGAGTTGATGATGGATCTTGCGATGGTAATTACATAGACAAGGCGATAAGTTCATTTAAACTTTCTATGCAATATGACAAAAAATCCAATTAACTCCTCAATTGACCAATACTCTAGACACAAACAATTGGTCAATGCCACTGATACTACAAAAACACAAATCTTCTCAAGACATTCAGATCCTGGCCCAAAAATTAGACAATACGGATATATTGATTAAACATGTGAACCTGCTCACCCATACTATTGGTAACATGGCTTGAAATGGAGCTCAAAAAATCTATGAGGACGCTTCTAATCCTAATTTGGTGGACTTTAGCCAACTACCCACACTTCCAGCAGATCAAGAACTAACTCAGGACTCAGGAGACTGCCAATTGGGTACTAAAGAACAATCATAATACTACTAGCTATAACCCCGTACGGAAAGACCATCCCAATTTTGGATGGTTAAACCAAACAATCAAGAAACTCAAACCACTTCCTGCACAAGTTCCCTTAAACAATTTCATCTTCTTAGATCTGATTTGAGTGAAATCCTAAGAGCACACTCACAAATAAATGAATATCGGACTAAACAAACAGCATTGTTAAGGGAATCAAATGCTCAAATTACTAAAAATTCTGTCGAGATTCGATCCTAACATTCCAACCTTGTGCCCACAACCACTACCCAACTCAAATGATATCAAAGGAAATACACGTAGTTTCACTATAATTACCTCACCGGTCGGATTGTTCGTGACACCACCCGGTTTCCTAGCCATGAAGCAAGGGTTTACTATGTCACCTTAAAAATTCACTAACACTCCTCAAGCTTTCTAAAATC
Source organism: Ottelia alismoides (assembly GCA_037367405.1). Lineage (NCBI taxonomy): Eukaryota > Viridiplantae > Streptophyta > Magnoliopsida > Alismatales > Hydrocharitaceae > Ottelia > Ottelia alismoides. The sequence continues at coordinate 547,857 of JAZKJV010001031.1, read as the reverse complement.
AAGGACGTTATATGACTCAACAAGGATCCACCTCTCAGCCACCCAAAAGTCGAGTAATTTTAAAACCACCAATCAGCTCAAATAAGCACAGCTAGTTTGATCCATAGGTTGGAGGTTTCAGATATGATCCATAAAACTAAGATGAAATGGGCATTTTAGTTGTGCAATTTTTTTATCGTGTTTTGTTCACGCAACCATGTTTTATGTGATTTTTCACCCTTCGTATGTGCCTTAAAACGTGAGTTTATCGCTTGGTTATGTTCCCCATTAAATTAGTAGACCGTAGGACTTGAGTTTACGTGATTTGAAATCTATTTACTCAAGTTATGATCGTTTTAGTGGGCATGTATCCAATGTTACGGGAATGTTTTTTAGAACGTAATCAAAAGATAACCACCGTTTTAAAATGCCTAGAAATGTGTGTCTATCACTAGCATTCTCTTGCAAATCAAATTAGCAAACCAAGGAAATTTAGTTTGCTTGATTTGGAGTTTATTTGCTCTAGATTTGTTACTTTTGGTAAACATGTTTCACTGCTAGAAACTTAACAAATTTGAAAAGAATTTTGTGATTGTCATCTAATAAATTCATGGAAATTAATGGTTAATCTCCTTGAATAATTAGTTATTAAATATTTGTGAATTATTTAATAATGATAATTACTTGTGAATGATCGTAATCAACAAGATAAGATAACTGATCTTGATCGAATTGGTTACAATGAACCTTCCAAAAAACATTGATACTTGAATAGGATTGGGGATTTGCTTAGCAAATCTCCTTGTAATATTAATAAAAATGGTTTTGATAAATATTATATGGTGTAACTTCGGTTGAAAGAGCAATTATCATCTCAAAAACAAAATGATCAAATCACATTATCCTGACATGATGCGGATATGATATCTAGTCGAGGATCGATGGGACAGCAGGTTGCTCTGTGAGTGATCTGTCCCACATCCTATACGTAATGATCATGACAGCGGGTAAGGAAAGGATAATGCTTAAAGAGATCGTGATGTATTTTTCTAATTATTAAAATTTGAATAAATACGTATTTTGATATTATATCATCCTTCAAGTAACAATAAAAATTGTTTGTTGCTTAATTGATTAGATTAATAACTGATTTAATATGATTATTTAATTAGATCCAACTATTTATTATGAATAACATTATAATTCCCTTGGAAGAATTAATTATGTGAATATGATTCATAATGATTGATTAAAATTTGAATGGGATATGGAGGATCGCATAAGTGACATCCATGGTCTCTCGTCAAGGCGAAGGGTTCCGTCGCCAAGGATTGTATGTAGGAGAAGCATGTCTCAAATGACAGCTCTTGCATACAAGCGCATCTGGATCGAGCCCTTTGCTTCTCGAAAGGGTAAGGCCGTATGCGGGAGTGACCCCAACATCGATTCCTCGTATTACTGGAACGATATTGGATCGCGCATAACGAGTGCTATTCCTGTTGACAGTTGGTTCAATTAACAATGGGTCAACATCGCCTTAGGGGTGGCCGGCCTGCGTGTTAAAGACCGAATTGGGAAATGCAAGTTGGACTTGCAAGGCGGAATAAGTTCCCGCTTCTTTTTATCCAAATTACAGACTCATACTATTGGGATGTAACAAAGATAAGAAAGGAGATCCCAGATCTTGCTCGAGATATAACGGTAAGTGTATCTTTTACTTTGAAAGTGAATAAGGGAATGAACTTTCAGAGTGGACACGACAAGATAGCTTTGATATAAAAATTCCTAAATCAAAGTAATAACATATATGCGTTTATGCAAATTTCTTATTTCAGATAACCTTCATTGAACCTACTCAAAACTATATTCAATATTAACCAGTAAAATATCACGGATTGGATCCATAATCAAGATATTGTACTTGCAGTTAGACATTTTTTATAAGTATACGGTTACTCCTAAGCCGGGAGCTACCGCCTCACATCAAACGGGAAAAAGGAGTTACATTAGTGAGAAGACCAAAAATTGTAAAGGGCTTTACAATGGATAAGAGCGTTCTCCGAGTAGAATCTCTGGTTTTTAAATGTGGTTGCAATATGCAAGTTTCCTTATAATAATGAGGAATAACAATTAAATAGACAAGAGGACAACAACCTAGGGTTTGTATGTCTCTATAGTCTTGATCTCTCATCGAGTGTGTTTTAGAATTATCATGTTGATGATGATCTCAATTGTTAAATAATCCTTATAAAGCCTAAGAAGATGTTTTAGCATTCATATGTGCACTCAACATTTAATCATGAATGACATGGTTCACTGCATTATGCAGAATGGTGGCTCAATAAGGGATGATGTACTCAAAATGTTTGAGTACCTGCCAGAACAAAAAGTTTTTAAGAGCTAAGATGGATGTAGATATGATGAGTGTCATCATTAGCCTCCCCATTGTTTGTTGCTCCTCCACAATTCAACAGCATCCGAATATCTGAAAAACTAGCCCCATCCACAGGCATTAACATAGTAAAAGACGCATATACCAATGACCATGTCTCATTTATTGACCAACTAGGATTCATGAGACCAAGAAATTCATGCAAAGGATTTTTGCTATTAAACGGATCCCGAGGTCATGGAACTATCACCAAGAAACCACGACCGGATTGCTAATAATGAAACTTGTGTTGCTCCAGCAAAATCTAGAAATGACAGTGTGGAAGGTCCTCTCTCTGAAGTTCCAGATATATACAGTTGAGGACCTCTCACTGAAGTTCCTGATATATACAGTTGAGGACCTTCCACACTTGTCAGAGGCCACACCTGAAAAACTATAGACACTAGTGGAACTTATATCTCACTATATGGTATCTAAAGAGAACGACTAGTGGAAATGCATAATATTTATGCTAGTTCTCCATAGGAAAGACAATATTATCAATTTTGACATGTTTGTTAGTGAGAAATGACAAGCTAGGAAAGAAATATATATATATATAGCTGCATAAACTGGTAAAAAATCTGCACAGCCTGTAATAATGCGAGTTGGTTGAGCTTGGGATTGGGGGAATATGCCTTTTTCTGTAGCTTATGATAACCATATTTACATCTTTTATACCACACTTTTCCATGAGTAAATAAAGCATGCATATGTTGATTAAAACTTCAATCATGATCATCATTCACGAATTCAACAACATATACAGATTCTGTCGTCTAGCTGATATGAAGCTGTATGCACTCACAATATATGTACATGTTCTGTATGACATGTATGTCTCCATTAAGAGATTAACTCGTTCACGTGTAAATTGAGATCAATCAGATCTGGTAATAATACAAAACAAAAACATTAAACCCACTAGAATTGTCTCTGCCCTTGGGACACCATTCTCAACCAATCACAGCCTCAATACCCATCGCCCCCTCCCTATAGCAAGTCCATTTGAGGTCACACCCTCCCACGCCTCATCTCATGAAGAGTGCTTGAAACACCGTTTCATTGTCTCATAAAATGTTTATTGATGTTTTATTATTTAACATTCAAGTATTTATTACAAGGACATCTTTGTATTTTTCATGTTTCAATATTTAAGGTTTCACCTCGATATAAGAAATCCTACACTCTGAATAATATTATCTCCTCTTCGGAGAAAAGAGAACACAGCTTTTCTTGTGTCGCTTGGATGTGGTGGTTGTTCTGGTTTGATTGTGGTCGAGGTCGTGACTATAATCAGAGCTGAGAATGTGCTTGTCCTCCGTATATGCATTGCAATGAGTCTAACCTTTCGTTTGACAGATATTGGGCAAAGATCAGCATATCTCTCCTACGGCCAGTCAAAGCTTCTATTGAGTCGCCATCCAGTTACCACTGAGATAACAGCAAATCATTGCGAATCAGTCCAAACATTTCAACTCTCCTCTACGTATTACTCTGGAATCATGGAGCTGATGCAGAGTAATCAGGCAACTACTCTATCTCACTGCACACCTACTGCTAGTCTGAATACTCCTTCAAGTTGTATAGGCAATTATGTCCCTATCTCCGGCATCGAATACTGATTCTATAGTGTCTACTCATTTGAATGAAGAAGGTAGTTTTCTGACCCCCCCCCCCTCCCTCGGCATCATGTGAATGCAAAGTTAGTTCATTTAGCTAATCATGCTCTATGACATATTACCTCTTCTAGAGTTTCTTGTACACCTAACTTCCCTTCAAACTTATTATTTGTGTATAGACAATGTTCAGAGCTCAACTTCAACTATAGAGTGGTTTTTAATAAGCATTTTGCTATTTAAATATACCCAAATGATGCATACCTCAACGATGGGGCCATAAAAAGAATGGCTTATGTAATCCTGATATTCTCACAAATACATGTCTTCTTGGAGCTACTTCGATTTACACAGACCCATTCATGTAGCATATGTGACTTTGTCACCCGTCTGCCAGAGCTCTCTCTCAGATGTTCCTTGAACAAGATTCATTGAAGTCCTTTGAGTGCAATGATTGTCATGTTGATAAACATCACATACAGTCTGTTTTGGAGATGGTCCCAAGTACTTTGTTATTCTTATTGATGATTATAATAGATCTTCTTGGGAGTTTTTAATGAAGAAACATGTAGAGAAAAACATTATTGGCAAGTATTCCTATGAGTTTATAACAGCGTCCTTTTCTACGAATATTAAAGTTTTCAGATCCAATAATGCTCGAGTTTGTTCAACATGACAATATGTTCTTTTGCAATGTAAGTATCAGATTTCATGTCCATAAACCTCACAGCAGAATGGGTTGGCAAAAAAGAAGCTCTGTCATCTTTTGGATATGGCACGCATTCTTCTTAGATGAAGATCCCTAAAACATTCTGGGAGACAGCATTCTCACTGCCACATACCTAACTAGTGGAGTATCTTCGTCTTTTCCTGGTGGGGTAACCTCATTCTCCTTACTCTCAGATGGTGATTAACCTTTTTCGTTACCCTTGAAGATTTTTGGATGGATTGTCTTTGTCCATAACTTCAATACTAGTGATAAATTATCCATGGGTGTTATCAAGTGTATTCTTCTTGGGTACTCTTGGACCCAAAAGTAATACAAGCATTATGACCCATTGGTGGGCATATGTCAATTTCTCGGAACCCTAAATAAAATGACAACTCCATGGAATATTGAAGTGGAGAATATCTAATATACTCTACAAAGGGATGACCGAATCATTTCAAAGAGTTGATGATGGATCTTGCGATGGTAATTACATAGACAAGGTGATAAGTTCATTTGAGCTTTCTATGCAATATGACAAAAAATCCAATTAACTCCTCAATTGACCAATACTCTGGACACAAACCATTGGTCAATGCCACAGATACTACAAAACACAAATCCTCTCAAGACATTCAGATCCTAGCCCAAAAATTAGACAATACGGATATATTGATTAAACATGTGAACCTGCTCACCCATACTATTGGTAACATGGCTTTAAATAGATCTCAAAAAAACTATGAGGATGCTTCTAATCCTAATTTGGTGGACTTTAGCCAACTACCCACACTTCCAGCAGATCAAGAACTAACTCAGGACTCAGGAGACTGCCAATTGGGTACTAAAGAACCATCATAATCCGTATTCTACTAGCTATAACCCCGTACGGAAAGACCATCCCAATTTTGGATGGTTAAACCAAACAATCAAGAAACTCAAACCACTTCCTTCACAAGTTCCCTTAAACAATTTCATCTTCTTAGATCTGATTTGAGTGAAATCATAAGAGCACACTAACAAATACATGAATATCGGACTAAACAAACAGCATTGTTAAGGGAATCAAATGCTCAAAATACTAAAAATTCTGTATAGATTCGATCCTAACATTCCAACCTTGTGCCCACAACCACTAGCCAACTCAAATGATATCAAAGGAAATACACGCAGTTTCACTATAATTACCTCACTTTCACTATAATTACCTCACTGGTCGGATTGTTCGTGGCACCACTCGGTTTCCTAGCCATGAACCAAGGGTTTACTATGTCACCTTAAAAATTCACCAACAGTCCTCAGGCTTTCTAAAATCAAGGATGTTATATGACTCAACAAGGATCCACCTCCTAGCCACCCAAAAGTCGAGTAACTTTAAAACCACCAATCAGCTCAAATAAGCACAGCTAGTTTGATCCATAGGTCGGAGGTTTCAGATATGATCCATAAAACTAAGATGAAATGGGCATTTTAGTTGTGCAATTTTTTCATCGTGTTTTGTTCACGCAACCATATTTTATGTGATTTTTTCACCCTTCTTATTTGCCTTAAAACGTGAGTTTATCACTTGCTTATGTTCCTCATTAAATTATTAAACCGTAGGACTTGAGTTTGCGTGATTTGAAATCTGTTTACTCAAGTTATGATCATTTTAGTGGGCATGTATCCAATGTTACGGGAATGTTTTTTAGAACGTAATCAAAATATAACCACCATTTTAAAATGCCTACAAATGGGTGTCTATCACTAGCATTCTCTTGCAAATCAAATTAGCAAACCAAGGAAATTTAGTTTGCTTGATTTGGAGTTTATTAGCTCTAGATTTGTTGCTTTTGGTAAACATGTGTCACTGCTAGAAACTTAACAAATTTGAAAAGAATTTTGTGATTATCATCCAATAAATTCATGGAAATTGATGGTTAATCTCCTTGAATAATTAGTTATTAAATATTTGTGAATTATTTAATAATGATAATTACTTGTGAATGATCGTAACCAACAAGATAAGATAACAGATCTTGATCGAATTGGTTACAATGAACCTTCCAAAAAACATTGATACTTGAATAGGATTGGAGATTTGCTTAGCAAATCTCCTTGTAATATTAATAAAAATGGTTTTGATAAATATTATATGGTGTAACTTCGGTTGAAAGACCAATTATCATCTCAAAAACAAAATGATCAAATCACATTATCCTGACATGATGCGGATACGATATCTAATCGAGGATCGATGGGACAGCAGGTTGCTCCGTGAGTGATCTGTCCCACATCCTATACGTACTGGTCATGACAGCAGATAAGGAAAGGATAATGCTTGAAGAGATCATGATGTATTTTTCTAATTATTAAAATTTGAATAATACATATTTTGACATTATATCTTCCTTCAAGTAACAATAAAAATTGTTTGTTGCTTAATTGATTGGATTAATAACTGATTTAATATGATTAAATTAATTAGATCCAACTATGCACTCTATTATTATGAATAACGTTATAATTCCCTTAGAAGAATTAATTATGTGAATATGATTCATAATGATTGATTAAAATTTGAATGGGATATGGAGGATTGCATAAGTGACATCCATGGTCTCTTGTCATGGCGAAGGGTTCCGTCGCCAGGGATTGTATGTAGGAGACGTGTGTCCCAAATGAAAGCTCCTGCATACAAGCACATCTGGATCGAGCCCTTTGCTTCTCGAAAGAGTAAGGCCGTATGCGGAGTGACCCCAACATCGATTCCTCGTATTACTAGAACGATATTGGATTGCACATAGCGAGTGCTATTCCTGTTGACAATTGGTTCAATTAACAATGGGTTAACATCGCCTTAGGGGTAGCCGGCATGCGTGTTAAAGATCGAATTGGGAAATGCAAGTTGGACTTGCAAGGCGGAATGAGTTCCCGCTTCTTGTTATCTAAATTACAGTTTCTCATATTATTGGGATGTAACAAAGATAAGAAAGGTGATCCCAGATCTTGCTTGAGATATAATGGTAAGTGTATCTATTACTTTGCAAGTGAATAAGGGAATGAACTTTCAGAGTGGACACAGCAAGATAGCTTTGATATAAAAAATTCCTAAATCAAAGTAATAACATATATGCGCTTATGCAAATTTCTTATTTCAGACAACCTTCATTGAACCTACTCAAAACTATATTCAATACTAACCACTAAAATATCATGGATTGGATCCATGATCAAGATATTGTACTTGCAGTTAGACATTTTTTTATAAGTTATACGGTTACTCTCCCAAGCCGGGAGCTACCACCTCATATTAAACGGGAAAAGGGAGTTACATTAGTTAGAAGCCCGGAAATTGTAAAGGGCTTTACAATGGATAAGAGCGTTCTCCGAGTAGATTCTCTGATTTTTAAATGTGGTTGAAATATGCAAGTTTCCTCTTAATAATGAGGAATAGCAATTAAATAGACAAGAGGACAACAACCTAGGGTTTGTATGTCTCTATAGTCTTGATCTCTCATCGAGTATGCTTTAGAATTATCATGTTGATGATGATCTTAATTGTCAAATAATCCTTATAAAACCTAAGAAGATGTTTTAGCATTCATATGTGCACTCAACATTTACTCATGAATAACATGGTTCACTGCATTATGCAGAATGGTGGCTCAATAAGGGATGATGTACTCAAAATGTTTGAGTACCTGCCTGAACCAAAAGTTTTTAAGAGCTAAGATGGATGTACATACGATGAGTGTCATCATTCTACTATCTATACTCTAGCCATTCATGAAGCTTCATAATTCATATTTTATGAATTGAATGAAGCATGTATAAATGTTGAAATACTATTATATTGAAATATTTTGAGTTCAACATAAGAGATCCTTTGTATTAAGAAATGATTGTTTATAAACGAAGGAAGTGCAGTGGAAGCATAGGACTGACCCATATGAGAAGGAAAGTCAAAGAGTTGGCTATACTTCTATGACTTCCATACATATGACATCCAAAGAGTTGGATGAATGCCAATACTATAATAAGTCGATATACTGAGAGTATGACTATCTAGACCATCTAGAATCCTTAGAGAAGGACTCGTATAGTGCATCGGAATAATCTATAATCTACAATTAATCACTGAAATTGACTTGCTTATTAGATAAGATCAAAGTCTAATAATTATATCTCACTCTTCTACTAACACTTTCAATTGGTTGCACATGTTTTAGAAGACTAGAAATTTTAATCTTGAGGTTTAATAGTCATCGACATGGATGTTGATGCAATTGTTACAACAATCTCCATTAAGTAGACTACATATTTTCAGTGGGAGAGCCCTTAGTCTTAGAGAATGTCTCTATGACCTAGATATTAGAATACATTCATTGTTTATTTCTAAATGTTGGAAATATCATGTATTTTGGAATAGACCTATCATAAAGAGTTATGATGGATATATTTCAGATGGTAATCTAATATCTAGAGGACTCTACTAAATTAGAATAGTAATGAATAGTTTATCAATATTTCTAAATATTAAAAATTAAACTTTAATAAGATCAATAGAAGGATGAAGATCATTTGACAATGATCTAGCATCAAGTCGTGGACATATGTCTATTGATGAGATCAATAAACTAGTATGAGATGAAGCTTTGGAATGTATGAGATTTCAAATCTTACATACTTGTAAATATTGTATTCAAAGTAGAAATTGTGAATTATCCAATGCACCCTTCTCTGGGAATAGTGTAAGATGTCAAGGTATTCAAGATCTCATACATATTGATGTAGGTGGATCATCTATATCATAATAAGCATTAATGATATGTGATATCTATTGATGATTATTTGTGATATGAGATTTCCTCCTTCACCTTAGAAATCTTTGAGATGTTAAAAGATTTCATATTTTGGTTTAGTACGTGAGTTTGAAGGAAGATGAAATGAATTTGATCTAACCTAGGTAGCAAGTACCTATAGATGAATTCAAGGAGTACCTTATGGAGAAAGAAATATCATTATTATCTTACTCCTAATATACATTAACTCAATAGAGTTGTAGGAGATGCAATTGGATCATGTGTGACATGATTTGATCAATGATGAATCCTAGCATAATTAGCTATTAGTTTCCAAGGTATATATGTAGTAAAGACTACAATATATATCATTAATAAGGTTCCATGCAAGTAAGCTAGAATCTAGCACCAAAGAGTGCTACTTCATTAGAAAAATAAAGGATGGTATTGGATACCTACTATATGACCTTGAGATTCTTAAAAGATTTCATCTCTAAGAATATGATTTTAAGAGGATGACCTTTTTAGAATCAAGATGAAAATGAAGTTAAAGGAACTCGTTGAATCTTGAGAAGATAACGAGGCTCCTGAAATCGGAAACTAAAAGGACAATTAAAGATGAAACGCCCATACCTCTTCAAAATAGTTTGAAGATGGATTCCATGTGTCAGTTAAGTCTGATAATGATCTGACTTCATGTGATTAAGCTTCTGAGGGTCATGACATAGAGAGATGGATGTTAGCAATGAAGTCTAAAGTAGACTTCATATACAAGAGTTGTATATGGACCCTTGAGGATCTACCTATAGGGGTCAAACCCATTAGGTGTAAATGGATCTTCAAGAGAAAAAGGAAACCTGATGAGAAGGTAGAGACCTTCAAAGCATGGCTCGTATCTATAAGATACACATGAAGAGAAGACATCGCTTGCGATGAGACTTGCTCTTCAGTGACCATGCTTGAACCCATCATAATATTGTAACTATAGCTACATGACTTGACTATGACATCTACAAGATGGAAGTCAAGACTGCATTCCTCTATGAATACCTATCCGAGGATATTCATATAAAGTAGCCCCACGGCTACGTAGTTGAGGTCCATCTATGCACTCAAATAAGCTTATTGTAGTTGGAACGCTAGATTTAATGAAATTATAAATGTTATGATTTCAGATAGAGTCTTAATGAACTATGTGATGCTTAGTGGGAGTGTCATTGTGTTCATCGTGTTAAATGTAGATGAAATCCTAATCATTTGGATTGATATAAGGATGATAATAAAAATTTTAGAATCCGGTTGTTCCATACCTTGAGATGATATGATCTCAAGGATACATCTTAGTTCTTAGTTCTGAAGTTGATCAGAAACAAAGAGAAGGGGGTATTGGGACCGTCACATTTGTAGTACATCTTGGACATGTTCCATTTTTGGAAAAATCCAAAATAAGGCTTCCTTCCCTTAAAGATATGGCCTTAATCTATCTGAAGGGATAGGACCTCAAGGAAATGAGGAAGTGAATGCTAAAACTGCTTGCCCTTGTGCATCAGTTACTAGAAGCCTGGTGTGTGCTAGATGAGTAAAAAAGTCAGATGTCTGCCATGTAGTGGAGGTAGTATACTGTTACTAATCATACTATGGAGATAAAACACTTAATTGTGGTAAGAAAAACACCTTCGATGATGAGAAGACTTTAGATATAGTAATCTCTAAGTCTTATTTTCAAGAACATGAGACTTTATAGATGGTGATCTAAAAGATCTTAACTGCGCTCTCCAAATTCCTTATAAGACTTAAGACTTAGTTTAGTCTTAGGAGATAGAGATCTTCGGGAATAAGGACATTCCGATAAGGATAATAGAAATTACATACGGGTTACAATGATTACTGAGTTGTAGTGTCAAATACAATATAACTGCTTTAACAAGATTGAGTGTTGATTGCATAAGATTCAACATTCGTATTGGACGCGAGTACTGTTACTACGAGATATGCAAGTATCGTAAAAGGACTTGGCGTAGTTCTCGAGAACAAAATGACTGATCAGCTTACCTAGATATGTTAAATAGCTCATGATTGTCACATGAGTGTAGGTTTAAAGATTAGCACATTAATGGCTCTTTGGGCTAGTGGGAGTTTGTTGGACATGCGAGCTCACGGCGAGCCATTACGTAATAAATGTTATTGCAAATATCATCCCTTGATCTGAAATGAGTCCCTTAGTATGATTAAGGTTATGTACCATGGCCACCTTGATGATCATACAGTTGTAGATTCAATTGTTGAATCATAGAGGCTGGTACTTGGGTGATATCTAAAGAGTTAGATTGAGGACTCATCAAGCATCGTCAAATGATTGTTAATAGAGGATCTCCAACCTAAGTGGGATATGGCAATCCTTTCTCTAATGGTCTGATATCTAACTAACCTCTTGATGTAGGTCCTATGCATAGGAATAGATATTCGAATGTGTTAGATAAGTTAGGTCAAAGAGTAGACTTAATGAGATCGAGATAATCAAGACCTATGACGTATGCTGTCACGATATAGGAACGCATCCTCTAATCAGAGACAGATGTTTTAGTATATGTATGAGTATGTACATTTGGCAGACTGATAGGTTAATGATCTAATCAAGGTCTATACATCGACGCTCTAGTGTGCATACAAGGGTATATGAGTAATACGATCTCTCAAAGGGATCATACAGGTTCATTACTAAATCGAAATACATGAGCTCGCTCATGAGATATTGGAAATCAAATTCTATGCACGGTTGTCTTGCTTTGGAAGCTTCATTGAACTTGTACGCTTGATATATGCTTTTCAAAGTATATGATCAACACCTAGGTATATAATCTATGCTTTTAGGAAGTATATAATCGATACCAAATCCCAATGATCAAATGAGAAACTTAATGATAAAACCCTAAAGGAGACGGTCTAAATAGGTCTAAAACTTCAGGTTTATTCTATGTCTTCCAGTATGCAGGATGTACAGGTACTAGGAATACATGAGGGTGATGTGATCATTAACGATTGTATAACCATGATGCTTCCATTCCAAGGGAGTGATGAAACATGTCTGAATTTTACTGACTTCTCTCACTAGATGAGTAATCTAATCTTGGTCCAAACGTTGGACAGTGATTTGAATGTGATGCAAATACAATGAGAAAATTAGATTTAAGGTTTGATTTAATAGAACATCTGTGGGAGGTCCCCGAGATCTGGATTTGAGATGTAATCTCAATATCCAAGTCACTATACGTGGAACATACAATCGTCATATCCTTATCTCCAAAGATATGCGGAGAAAGCGCATTATCCTTGAAGGAGTTCAAGGATAATTTGGCTTCAAAAAAAAGAGTTCAAGGAAAATTTCATTGTTGATAATGTATCCGAGCATTGAGAAATGGATAATTAAATGTGATATAATTATCATGAATAATATGAATTTGATTCATATTATTTGGACATATAAGTAGAGTTACCTAAGATAATTAAATGTGATTAATTATCAAAGATGTGAATAATGTGAATGTGATTCATATTATTTAGATACATAAGAATAGAGATCCAAGATGATTAAATATGATTTAATTACCAAATATATGAATAATGTGGATAGCACTATCCATATTATTTGTATATATTACAAATGTGAATTATATAATATTAGAGAGAGCTTATTGTAAATAATATCTTCAAATTAATCGTTGATGTGAATTGAATTCACATTGGAAATTAATTTAAAATACAATTTACATTTTATTTTGGGTTATGAATATGATTCACAATTATTTAATGGCATGATTGCAATATACATAAAATTAATTTGGAATTATTTTTGTGAATTATTTACAACAAAAGTTGTTGTAAATATATGAAGGATTAAAGGAGCCAACACCATCCATTTAATGGATGGTGGATGGCCACCCTTTAACTTGGTCATAAGGGTGCCCCCCCTTTTAGGAGGGTGGGTGGCTCCCCTCCATATCCTTATATGTTAATTTAGTTTAAAATGAAATTATGTTGACTATTCAATATACTAAATTAACTGTTGTTGCAATTTTTACACAAATCGTGGTCATTAAATAGAAACACAAATCAATCTTAACCATTGATTTTGTGTTTCACATGAATTGGAATCCATGGACTCCCAAAAGACTATAAAAGAAGAGGCAACTCTGGCTCTTCTTAAACACACAACATAATATGCTCTCTCTACATGCCAAGTCTTTCTCTCTCTCATTGTGGTCGTCCACCTTGATGCCCTAGAGAGAAATTGCCATCATCTTCGACATGTCATTGTGCTACCACTTCGATCACTCGTGGATCTCCGTCTCCTTCGGTGCATCACGCTCATAAAGAAGACGTCGGATCTCGTGAGATGAGATTAGGAGATTCATCGCTTTGGATCATCGATATGGATTGTGAGGAACACGCATTTCATCAACACGTTCGAAAGTGTCTCCTCCGTCAGATCGAACTTGAGACAGGAGGTCGCTTCCTTTAGAGACTCGATCGCAATCATGCTTCAAGAGGTAACCTTAATACTTATTGGTGGTTTAGATAAAATAATCTGAGAAGTGTTCTCGGATCGTGTGGTTTCATCGCCTTAATTTTTTTTAAATTTCGCTGCACCGAGCAACTAATGCGACTAGCCGCTCCCGATCGCATATGATGCGATCTCCACGCAACCGTGATGCGCTTAAGGATCTTCGCATATCCTTCAGAAACCACATGAAACCCTAGTCCGTATGGCATAGGGAATGGGACCTCTACTCTGAAGTCCCTATGGACCACATGAAAATCATGGCCGAAATACAAAAGATGGGGACTGCAAACAATGATGGCATACATATACACATTTGAAAAGACCGCATACATGTGCATGTCTGAAACTGAAGACTCGGAACCAATCTGACGTCGAGTCTGAAACTGAAGAACTATAGAGTCTGAATAGCTAGTTGGCCTGGTATCTGGAATTTGGAGAATCTGACAATCTGTCATGTGACTCTACGCAATACTCCTTTCTCCATACTGGTCGAAAAACAATGGCGTCGACCAAGTTCGGAGAAGACAACAAAGATGGGTAGACAAAAAAATAAGCCATCACATTTTTCGGCTTTTCTCAATCAATTTTTTTACATCATTTTTTGCAAATAAGCCATTCATCACCATTTTTTCAGCTTTTCATTTTTTTTCTTTTTTTCCTTTTTTTCACGTATGACTTTTCTTTCGTGTGTGGCATCTTTTTTAACAAAACCATACTTTTTCGAAACAAACGAGCCCCGCCAAATTTTTTTGGGCCTTTTCCAGCAGCCGAAGCCCACTTGGACTTTTACAAAATGTTAATAAGAGAAACAAAATGATGAGGCTGCTTATTTAGGGTTCCTAGGGAACCTTTTCTCTTGAAACGTCGCCGCCCCCGAAGGAGTTCTTGTTCTCGCAGGAGGTCACAGGCAAACGTGACACTGGAGACGAGGCAGCTCAGGCGATCTCCGCCTACGTGAGGATTCTGTCACCATATGCGGCTGGTGCCTATTAGCATGTCACGTGCCGCCTGCGTGATTGAAGTATTACGCAGAAGAGGAGCTCTCCATGCGATGGACCCTGCACTCCGTACCGCCCCTCAATGGGAATCTGACGTCGAGGGAAGAAGAGGTTGTCGCCATCGGCCTGGAAGGATTCGCATGTCGTCATGTCGCCTACACAATAGGGGCAGGAGGGTGGAACAACGATGGGGCCCATACCTGGGGCATCGATCTGGAGAGGCGATGGGGTTTGTGCATGGGGCATCGATCATGGGCATCGATCTGATGGGGCATTGCGCCTGAGTAGAAGGCAGGAGGCGGAGGGGAATCGTCGTTGCCGCCGTGAGAAGGGCAGAGCAAGATACGACACCTAGAGGTGCATCGATGAAGGAATAGCGCCGCCCGGAACATAGGGTTTCAACGAAACCCTAGACTTTAAGGAGTTGTGTTGCCTCGTGTAGGATCCTCCGGAGGGAAGATCTGGGCTCTGTATGCCTTAGACTTGCTGAAAATATGGTTTAAAAAAACCCTAGAAACTGAAACTCGAACGTTCTTGAGCAACAAGAATAATCTTCAAACATCAATCTTCAATAAATCTTCAAGAACATGAACTCGAAAAATGAATCTCGAATAAAAATAAAATACATCCACGAGAAATGAACCCGCTATGATACCATGTTAGAAAATAGGAATGTGGAAGCGTATCTGAAAAATAAAGATAAAACAATATGAAAAACATGATTTAATGTGGAACCCTACTCCCTAAGGAGCGAGATGAAACCATGGGAGAAGGCATCAAAGGGCCATATGTGTCTCCCTGGATACAGAGGGTGAGGGGCTTCTTATATAGCCCTCATTGAGTCTCTACATCTCACAATTGTTAGATGTAGGACTAAAGACTTGGATGTGGTAAATGGATCTTGGAGTAATCCATTTGCCAAATTCCCATATAAGTGACACATAATCAAATACTCCAACAGTAAGCAACAGCTCCAAATGATTGGACAAGATGGTAGACACCTCTTCACAGTCCACACTAACCATACTCTAATTCAGTATGTCCTGAAAAATACAAGAAACAACATCAAATATCGCAAAGCAATTGAGCTCCTAGCAAATATGACTGACAGACAAAAGATTGATGGGAAACTCAGGAACAAAGAGAACATCAGTGAGACTAAGGTTAGGGGTGAGATGTATATCATCCCCTTCCGTAACGAGGAAAATCTGTCATCTACAACTTGGACAGTTCCTCCAAGGGGAACTTGTGCATCTGATGTAGAAGGGTACACCCCCACATAGGTTGGTGAAGATACATGCATCAATCAACCATTTTGTTTTTACTAAGTTTTGTGATGAGACAACATAGATGCATGTATGAACGACAGTATCAATCTTTGGAAGATTACTCCGGTGTGAGTGTGCAGTCTCTCCCAGGTGAAGCATGTTCAAACGCTGCATCATATCTTTGAAGTCCCTCCTATAGACTACTGCACGGGGTCCATCACTCTCACATTGATGGCTCCAATAATAGGAGCGAGATATCCATGCTTGTTGTAGCAGACAACTTCAGAGTGCCCTAACTTGTGGCAGAAAGTGCACTAGATGGTGCTCTGACCTCGACCTATAATGGAGCGACCCTGACCGTGACTCACGTATGATCTACGACCTCATCACCCAGATGGGGCAGCAAGTGCAATAATATGTCCATGTGTCTCAGTAATGGAGCTGGTGGTGGAGATAGATAGGTGGCTCAATGTACTTTAAGCATCCTCAATAGTGGGAAGGATGGTTGCAGTAATCACCTGATTGTGGGATGCATCATAGCCTGCTAAAAAGACCATAATGGTCACGTTGGTGGTGTTTCTTCTGTGTAGGGTTGGTGCATTGTGGAATGCAATCATTATACCTTTCAAACAAATATTTCAATAAAGAAATACTCAGGTAGATGACGATGTGCTTGTTTCACATTCATCGTGTCAAAGTATGCGTGGAACATCCTACTAGAGTGCTTCTCTTGACCACATGTAGCATTCACAAAGATCCACATATCGTGAGCTGATGTGTAGTAGACCAGCTCGTCTGCAATCATGTCGATGATGCTGACCATGATCCATGAACTAATTATCCCGCCATCTTTAGTCCATGTGGTGTACTTTACTGTCTTTGCAGCAAGCTCTGGCTCAAGTAAAATATGCACCTTGTCGTATCCTTGTATGATCATCAGAACCATTTGAGACCACTTGGGGTAGTTGGTCTCGTCCAACTTGGGGATCAAGCCGTAGGAGGGTAGGCGGGCACTCCCTCCCTAGTGTCCCTAAATCTCACTTTCGATTCCGACATCTATGACTAAAGTGCCCGGCATGATTGTAGAAAAATATTATAGTGAATGATAACTGCTTAGAACATACAAGGATGGATATGATCAAAGGTCATCGAATAGTAGGCGATCAGAACATGTGGGGATTCGAATATAGAAATCACATTGATTAGCATGCAGGGACTTTATCATCAAAGCTAGAGGGGGCTGAAGAATCCAAGAGAGGTCGGATGGTGGCGACAAGATAAATAATTAGTGTAGAAAGGATCAAGGCCTTAAATGCCGATTTCGGTCACCATTTCGGTGACCGACCGAAACGGAATTTCGGTCGAATTTCGACCGAAAGTTTGGTCATTTCGGTCATTGTTTGTATAGGGCCCCTATATATCGGTCATTTCGGTCATTTAGATCGAATTTCGATTTCGATTTGATATCAATATTCGACAGAAATTCGACTGAATTTCGCTGAAATTTGAGGCCATGGAAGGGATTGAAGGTGCGTGGGAAGATAGCGTGCGGTAGGGTTAGCGCAGAGGTACTAGGGCACAAAGGTACACAGGACGCTATGGTGCAGATGTGTAGAATGAGGTTGTATGGAGAGGATGGTACGATGACGACATGGAAGGATGTCGGCGACTGGTGTAGAGATGAGGGTGAGATGACGTCGAGGGGGTGGCAGTGGTGTGGCGGCATGAAGAGGGTGGTGGGGCGAGTGGCATGGAGAGGATAAGATTGTGGGGTGACAACATGGAGAAGAAAGGGGAGGGAGTAGAAAATCGCTCTAATACCAAGTTGAAATCAAAATAGGAATTTCTTGATAAAATGAGAATCCCAAGGCTCATTATATAGGAGTCCTAAGGTAAGGATTATAGTGGATGCGACTTTTATTTTTTTTAGGGAAAAAAGGGTGTCGAACCGTATGGATGCGACTTTTATATAGTGACTTGACCAGAATACCCCTAGGGTTAGGATTTACAAAATAACACTCAACAATCAAGCACTATTTTGGAAATAAAAAAAAATAGCAACAGTCCCTTTATCCAAGCTATAGAAAAAGATGGTTGTCTCTAATTCAAATTAACAATATGCTCGATATATCACAAAGAAAAGGGAAGATATTGCGGATGCAACTGTTCACTAAAGATAAACTAAAATAATAATAATAATTTTTTTAAGAATCTTTTGAATTTTCCATCATTATCATCTTTAAGAACCCTTGATATGCATGCCTCTATTAGGTATGAAACAGCTGAATTAGTTGATCTGCGACGCAAATACCAAAGATAATGCTACTGAGAGGACCAGTCATTAGTTTTTAGGAGAAAAGCAAAACTCTGAACAAGCAAAGAATAGCATTGGCATCCGTTTTTAACCTCAAAGGTGCCCAAGGACAACTTACTCACCTCTCATCTAAAATCCACGCATTGCATGAGGGAAGACACCTTACCTCAAAGATCTTACCTTTCATACTAAGCAACATTTACATGGCCAAAAATACCATTTATTGATTTACAAAATGTGACTTCGTCTTTACATTAGTCCTACCCTCAAAAAAATAAGCATCCAATAGTAATATCTGGATATGAGTACTACATTGATGAACAATTGTTTAATGGGGCAGCACAACATCATGCTATATAAAAACCTAAATAAGGTTGTTCATCCACTACATAGGAGAACTTACTACTAAACATCTTTCGGGATTTGACATCACGTGCCTTTAACTAAATTCCAAAACCTAACTAGCTTCATGACTGAAAATACGAAACTTTAAGAAGGCACAGACATGTTCTAAATGTATGATAGCCATTTGATGCCTTACCTACTTATAAAGCAAGAGAAGCCACAGCATCATTCATAATCAATAAGAAAATATCAGGACAATCAACACCACTATGTGTAAAAGGTTCTGGGCCCTGGAGTCAGACCATATTAGGACCATAATATACAACCTCACCTTCCATTCTAGAAGTATTTTCTTTCAGAACTTGGAACTCATATCTTCTTCGCCACACAATTCATATATAATAACAAAGAGTTGAATACCATCCATCATTTTTATATTTTAAGTCAGAATTATTGTCCAAATAGTCGTATCATGCCGTATAAACCTAAATAAAGTTGTTCATCCTCTACATAGCAAACTTATTACTATAATTTTCTGAGATCTGCCATCACATATGTTCTAAATGTATGATAACCATTTGATGTCTTGCTTACTTACAAAGTGCAAGAGAAGCCAGAGCAGCATTCATAATGAATAAAAATATAAGGACATTTAGTATCAACGTGCATAGAGGAGTCCAGGATCAGACCATATTAGGTCTACAACATAAGACCTGGCCTTCCATTCTAAAAGCAGTGGTTTCTTTCAGAACTCGGAACCCATACCCTCTCTGCCACACAATTCGTAAATAATAACAAAAATAAATAACATCCATCACAGAAATGATGTATCACAGAAATGATGTCCAGATAATATCATCTCCAAGTCAAAATTTTGTATAGAGAAATAGATTAAATGTACAATGCATGACGAAGATAGCATATTTCAATATAAGGTAATAATAATTACCCTAAAACCCAAATGTACATCTCCTGACAATACACTCACCTCATCTCCAGATGGCCTCTTTAGATGTCCCCAGTAATTCAAACTACTGAAGAAAATATAAGTTAGAAGACAAATCCAATTAAAAATTGCAAAAAGGTAATTTATAA
Source organism: Ottelia alismoides (assembly GCA_037367405.1). Lineage (NCBI taxonomy): Eukaryota > Viridiplantae > Streptophyta > Magnoliopsida > Alismatales > Hydrocharitaceae > Ottelia > Ottelia alismoides. The sequence goes on along the minus strand of JAZKJV010001031.1, from coordinate 527,754 downwards.
TTAATTAGACAATAAACAAGTAGAACCTAGTATAATACCAATAAGCATTAAAAAATACACCAACTACAACATGTGTATACATGTTTAGTGTGATTATTACTAATGATGAGCCTATTAGTTTATTTGAAATGAGACGTGAGTGCAGTTTACAAGATTTGTAGAAATTCACATCACCCGATGGTTGAGGGACCTGTGCACAAGCAAGCATTGTATGTTGGTTTTGCCATAACAAAATGAATGCAAAGAGTGTCCAGCATTGATCTCATAATATCAGTCATCATTTTGTAAGAAGCTGTGACTACCCCCCTCCCTCAATCGACCATTTTTCCATGCGTGTATCGATAAGCATAGCAACTCAACAAGACCAGGTCTTCAACTCATCCCGCTCTAGGCAGGTGGTTAAGAGAACTCGGGGTCAAGGGAAAATCCTGGTCGGCTTTAATGATGATACCAGCAGAATGATCAATAGGGTAATAAGTTGGGCAAATGACATTATGGATGACTGACTCGTGTCCTCAAGTAGCCATCCTTTATGTTCGCACAGAATAAAGATAATAGCATGGGCGAATCATCATAAGCAAGAGATATAGTTGCTGAGGTTTCAGTTTACATTTTTTAAATAATGGTGCGGCGTCAAGGAGATGCCACCCAAAAAACTTCTCTGAGGTCTCGGTTTAGATATTACCTGGGAGACCAACTCTAATGTTGATATTTCATATGATTTATTTCCTCATCAAATGAAAATGTTAGAGTATGCATTTAGATTGATAATTGAATCTCTCCAAGATCCAACTATACCAATATCATGTTTTGTCTCACAATGGTTAGTAGTGATATTTTGTGTCATGGTGTGGACCTATATAAACCACAAACAACTTCTATCTTTTGAGAAGTATAATATAAAAATCCAACCAAGAGAGTCCCTTCTCCCATGGAATAGCGCAGTCACAATGACCATCACGAACCACGTCAACCATGTTTATTCTCGTTCTTCTTGATGTTACACATTATTTTTTATTTGAACATGGTATCAATGCACGACATTTTGAGGGCTCTTTATAACTCAGCCATGGCCGGTCCCAAGTCCGGGTAAATGAGGAGGGTTGCGTTAGGTAGCCGACAGCCAGCATAAAACAGTCAGAGACAACTTCCTAAATAGTACTTTTTTTCTAAAAAAAATACTATTTAAGAAGTTGCCTCATGACAGTCGGATCTTTTCAACATGAACCGGGATTAACCCAAGATAGATCTAAATGGAGGCGAAGAATCCATGTAGCCGACCCTACTTAATTGTGGGAAAAGGCTTTGTTGTTGGTGGTGGTGGTGGTGGTGTATTCCGTTTATGTTCATACGAAGACACACCTCCTCCAACCATCTATGGTTGTCGTTCACAGCCTTGTACTTAGGCCTCTAGCTCCACAATAAATTCCTCACCCATTTCTCTAAACAAACTTGCACACAACCTCCCCTAGATGCCAGCTCACCATCGAGTTCAGCACCTGCCACCAATGGCACCTCAAGCTCCTCACACATGCACCTCAAACTCATTGATGCCAACACCTAACACCCCACTACCAAAAAATCCTCTCCCTCCTCAGCATTTCTTTCTTATTGCACCACGAATTTGCCTCTCCAAGCTTCCCCTCTACATGCTATTCAACACCATTGTCAAGGACTTCAAAGCCTCTTGAGTGACCTTTACTGAATCAAACGTGCCACATGTTAGACGAGATCCTTCGAGACCTTAAAAGATGAGAAGACAAAAAGGGGAGGGCGGTGACCTAATCCCTTCTATGATTGGTCTTAGACCTGTGTTATCTTCTTTATATACTTATTCTTTTAATCTTTATTTTATTTCGATTTTTAGGCCCAATAAGGACCATCGGTTTCCAAAAAAACAAAAAAAAGAGAGAGTTTGTTAAAAAGAGAATAAAGACAACCCACAAAGAGATATTACTTCAAACAATCAATGGTAAAAAGAAACGAAAAGATGAAAAGAATGAAAAAAGAGAAGTGTATTGCTATACCCCTCTTAGATTCTTCTCCTAGCATGATTGATTGTTCTCATGTTTCCATAGGTATAGAACAAAGGGGAGTGAGAGAATTAAGGCCTAACTTTGTTTTGCTTGAGACCAACCAAAAAAGAATTCATCTTTTGCTCAACCCTATAATCCCTGAACAAAATCTATTTTTCAAGTTCCCTGTGTGAACTCACTCTCTGAGGTCCCCAAATGAGAGAAGCTACTCTTGGTGCTTTCATTCAATGTCCAAGTCCATAGAGAGCCATTTAGCGATCATGTTATTGTGTGCATATCATTCTGTATCAGAAATAAAGCATGTCCGAGTTTGCATGACTAATCAAGCTCCCTATCCAATTAGAGCGTACCTTGACTGGTTTGACTGTATTATAGTTAATAATCTAAAAAGTTTGATCAAAGTAACTAATGTGTACTTGATGTTCTACAGAGTAACATTGTCTATATGCATATGAACTAATAGGTTGATGGTTTGAGATGGTTTATATATCGACAAGTTGTTTTACATATAAAGAATATGAAGTACATGATCTCTCAAAGGAATCATACAGGTTTACGTATGATACGTAGAAACTCATGAGCCATTAGGCTAAACAAATTCCATTGGTGGTCATCTTATTTTAAAAAAATGGATACAAATTCGAGAAGGACAACATATGCTTTTAGAAAACATATAATCATATAAACAATTGAGATATCTTCCTCTTAACCTTTGAACAATAAAAAATGTGGGAATGCATACTTCGGATAATTCAGGTCCTTTAGTATATAGGATGCAAAAGTATTGGGTATACTTGAGGTTAATGCGCTCAGATTGTATTCCATGACAATTATTTTCCAAGGGAATGATGAAAAATGATGAATTTTAGTGGCTTCGCTTAAAGATAAGTTGAATAAGATTTGACTAAATTAAATCCATGTTTAAAAAACTCATTCAAGTTTGCCTTCCTTTATGGTGATCTTGATGAGGAAGTATACATGATGCAGCCACCAGGTTATGAAGTCGAGGGGGAGTGTGTATGTCAATTTCGCAAGGCAATATATGATCTAAAACAGAGCCCAAGGACATGGTTTGACAGACTTACCATAGAAATCATCACACTTGGCTTTGAGAGAACAACTTCTGACTATTTAGTATTTGTCAGAATGCGGAAATCTGACACTGTAATACTTGTTTATGTGGATGACGGTTGTTACAGGTGATGATGTTGATGGGATACTAGAAACCAAGGCATTTCTTCAAAAGGTGTTTGTCACCAAGGATCTGGGTCCTCTTCGATAATTACAAATATACACTTAGATAAAACATATAGTTCATCTATGATCCTTATATCGCACATATCGGTCATATCGAACATATCATTGGTACTGTTAATTGCTGACCTATAGGTATTGGAAACGGAGTTCGTCCAAGTTCTTAGAACAATAAATAACTTATAAATATATAAAAATGTAATATATGATAATATTATGAAGATAAGAACATGAAAAAAGAATGTCTAACATAAATCTTTATATTGAATTTCTATCCAATCAAAAAGAAATCATTGGATATAACTATCACTAAAATATTTATCAAATGATTATAGTTGTCAATAAAGATATCCAAGTTGTTGATATGAATCATATGATTTGAATCCTAATTGTATGTTATGTTGAACCCGGATGAAGAACGGGTCTAATGTCCCCCAGTGCCACCATACCCTACCGATATAAGGGTCTCGCTTATATGGGTATTCAAATTCACAAACAGTTTCTTATATGTTTTAGGGTGTAATAGTAAGAGTTCTCTGAAACCATGTTCACATCATATCCTACCAGACTAGGAGTAGAAAAATAAATAGTGAAATCAAGCTTACAAGGGTATTATTCATCAATATATAGATATCGCTGATATATCGATAATATCAGTCGATATCCGGGAATTTTTGTACTGAATCCAGTTATTTTTTATCGACATGGGCTGATATGAAAATATATCATCGAATGATCGATCAAATTTCACTGATATCCCTGTAAAAGGATATGCACCCTGATATCGATACCCACTACCTCTCAATAACGATATATCGGAGAAATAACAGCCGGGAAATTAACATGAAAGTTCATATTGATTAACGACATGTTTCAATATCCAGTCTAGTAGTTGGATTACTTTAGATGTCATTATCCCTAATATCGAATTTGGTCTGCTATTAAACAACTATACATGGATAACCTCTATTAATAGGATATCCAATGTGATTGCATAGCACATCTAGAATATCACTTCTAAGAATCATGAATCGAGATATCCAAGCATTGTAATATCATGTATAATTCTTTGAAGTAGATTCACATAGACCATGGATAGTACTATCTAGAATATCATTGTCCAAGAATAGTGAGTCAGGATAGCCAAATAGGAAAATCAGAGTATGATGGCTCAGTATCGGATGTGTAATGGATTCACGAGAATTAGGGATAACACTACCTACGAAATTAGAGTCAATCGTATATGAATATCCACATAGAGATGCCTCATCGGATGATTTTGAGACTTTCATTCGCATAAGTCAATGATCAATCATGTAAATTTAATTCACATATTAATTTAGTGAATTTTATTACAAGAAAATTTCAATTTGTGAATTTCATTCACAAACAGCTTGATTAGGTTCAAGTGGTTAGGATTGGACCCTCGCCACATTAAGTGGACTAAGCCTTACCCTTTATAAGCGAGGGGTCGTTTACTGATGTTTTGAGATGAACCTAGTCATCCTCGCCATCCCCTCCATCTCTTCCTCTTGGCCATATGCACTCTCCTCTCCATCTCCCTCTCCACTAACGTAGGATCTTCTCCACAAAGATGCCGTGTGTGTGCTTCATGTGTGCATCAAAAGACGGATTCCTGTGCAATTATTCGTGAAAAAAGAATCCTTGTAGGATCTGATTGTGTAGGGAACAAACAGAAGAAGACAAATTCTTGGATGTATGGTATCTTTTTATTTCATCAGTGTGCTCCCGCGTACAATGAGTGTAAGATCATATCTATGATAGGAAACCTCTTCCATTAGAGAATCTAACACCTCCAAAGGCATAATCTCCACCCCTTGTAGTGCATGGAATGACATAAAATAGTTCTTTGTCGCGTACTTATGTGGTTATCTTATTTTTTGTTGTTATGCACCCGTATGATGTCTTTCTCAACGAATTTACTCTCTTCTTTTCCAGCAGGTTTCCGTGACATGTGAGGTTAGACCTTCAAATGGAATTAGAGCCTTAATTGAGGGATTCAAAGTCAAATTTAAATTCATTTTTATGATCAATCATGTTTTCTCGTTCATTAGACATCGATCTTTTCTTATGTGTTTGTATTCGAATTGGTTTTACCATATACAATGTTGTATATGATCAATGATGGAACGCCAGAGGACTATGGAACAGGGAGAAGAGGAAGGCTGTGGGTGATCTTTTGCTGGCATGGCGTCCCGACGTGGTGTTTCTGCAGAAGTCAAAGATGGCGGAGTGGGGGCCAGGTGTGTGGAGATTGGTCTATGGGAACCGACTTTCAGAGTTTCATGCAGTCCCAGTTGTTGCCAGTGCTGGAGTTGTAGTGTTGGCTTGGGATGTGGATATCTTTGAGTTGATAGATGATAGTGTATCTCAGAATCCAATGTTTGTCGTCTTGCAATAGAAGTGTAATGAGGTCATGATCGTGTTCTCTGCAGTGTATGGGCCATCTGGGGCCTCGCGTGGATCTGCCCTTTGGAGGGAACTGAGGACCGTCAGGGGTGAGTTCCCAAATATCCCGTGGTTGGTTGGTGGTGACTTTAATGTGACGTTCAGGTCGGATCTCCCTAATGATGGAGGACGGGATTCTGGGACACAGGATTTCTGTATTTTGTTGGAGAGTTGGAAATGGAGGTGGTTGATGCAAGCAATGGTTGTTACATGTGGCATAACAATTCTTCGAGGTTCTCAGTTGTATAGCTTCTTGGCCTCTGTGGACTTGATGAGGATGTTTCCCTCTCCTTGGTCTGGGCTATCCCCTATACTAAATCAAATCATACGCTGGTTTGTTGGGAGCCTGGGGAGGGGTTAATTCCCCGCTCCATGCTCAGGTTTGAGAAAGCTTGGCTTTTGGAGGATGATTTCAGGGAGATGGTTGCGGATTTCTAGAGATCCATGCAGGTGGTGGATCTCAAGCACCTAACCCGCCTCTATACAAAAATCCAAGCCAAAACTTCAAGACATGACCTAAAAATTTTTTGAATCAACATGACCCAAAAATACCAAGTCCAAGCCAACCTACAAACCAGATCACCACGTCTAAAGATTCGCACAAACTAGGAAGTTCTCCACCGAATTCAGCATTTCATCGTCGCAATGAAAACCCCCTCTTATTGTCCCTCCTTTTCCTCTTAAAGGATGGATAGATAGAAATCCCTCTGACCCTACCTCTACAAAGAATGAGGGGATTCATAACTATCCCAACCAGTAATGAAACAATGCCATTCGAGGGGGTTCAACGCGAAAAAAAAACATGGATGCTTATGTTGTTTGGCATGGGTATGTTTCCTTTGGTGCTTATTCTACCCTTATTGCTTTACAAAGATTTAATACAGAGAGTGAGTTCAGAAGTGGAGAATTAGTGATGGTCCACTTAAAAAGAGTGAGATTCCCTTGGAGTGTGCACCAAAATTGAGTGCTCAAAAATTAGCCCAATTTGAATCCTCAAATGAATTGGATAGAACGCTTACCTCTTGGATCTATTGCCATATGTCCAGACATCGCCAATTTTAAACTTTTCAGAACTCTTTTTATGCAATGGAGACAACATATTTGATGGGATCTTTCTCGTCAATCATGTCTGACCATTGGCCCAGCACCAACCACCCCTTGTGACCAATGCAAATACGATAGAAGATATTGTGTATGTTCGAGATATGACTACTAAACAGTGTCTTTTTTGACGCTACTTACTCAAGTGGAAGGGGCGATCGTTGACAGATTGCACAATGATTGATGAAGTCGAACTTCAACAACTCCTCTTGACTTACTTCAGAATTATCAAGACGTCATCTCGACAGAGCGAGTTTTTGCTTAACATAGGGGAGCTTATGCAGCATAGGAGCTTCAAAATTTCATTTCATAATTCATGAATCAATTTTTATTACGAGTGGCTACGATGGAAAGAAAGAAGATTCATATACTAGGTCTTCAAGAGACTAAATGGGTTGGAGAGAAAGCAAGGGAGATCGAGAAGACAGACTTTAAACTTTGATATTCATGTAAAGATAAGGGTAGAAACGATGTTGGAGTGGTTGTTCATAAGGATTTGAAGGACTGTGTGGTTGAGGTGCAAAGATTCAGGGATCGGATTATTTTGCTAAAATTGGTGCTTGAAGAAGAAATTTTGAATATCTCAGTTCATGCACCGCAAATTGGTTTAGATGAAAGGACTAACCAAACTTTTTGGGAGGATCTAGATAAGATTTTACAAGGAATCCCACAAAGAGAAATGATTTACATAGATGGAGATCTTAATGGATATGTGGGAAAAGATGCTTCAGGGTATGCTAGTGTTCATGGAGGACATGGTTTTGGGGATAGAAATGAAGAGGGAAAAGTCATTCTGGACTTGGAAATGGCATATGATCTTTTCATAGCAAACACTCTCTTCAAGAAGAGTGAGGAGCATTTAATTATTTATAAGAGTGGGCCAACTAGAACACAGATAGATTACTTTGCGTTGAAGAGAAGAGATCGGTTGTGTTGTAAAGACTGCAAAGTAATCCCAGGAGAGTTTGACAACCCAACATCACTTGTTAGTCTTGGATGTACAAGTAAAAGGGTTGGTTAAGAAAAGGAGGGTTCCTACGACCACTAGATTTAAATGGTGCAATCTTCCACTGAAGCAATCAAGCTTCGGGAAGAAGGTTTTAGAAGACTTATTTTGGGATTGTAGCGGAAGTGCAAATGAGATGTGGGAGACAGTGGCATCTTGTAACCGAAAGGTAGCCAAGAAGATGCTAGGCGAGTCAAAGGGAGGAGCTCTAGGTCAAAAGGAGGCTTGGTGGTGAAGTGAGGGGGTGCAAGAGAAACTAAAAATTAAAAGAGCATGCTTTAAAGCTATGTCTAAGGATAGAACAGAGAAAACCATCACGAACTACAAAATAGCGAAGAAGGAAGCAAAGAAGGCTGTAAACGAAGCTAAGTCAAAAGCTTATGAAGTTTTGAATAAAAATCTCGACTCTAAGGAGGGCCGGAAGGATATATTCAGGTTGGCCAAAGAAAGAGAAAGAAAGATCAAAGACCTTTCTCAAGTGAGATGCATTAAGGACGAGGAAGGATGCGTGCTTGTTACTCAGAAGGATATAGAGACTAGATGGGAGCAGTACTTCCATAAACTTTTCCATGGGGAAAGAAATAGAGATATCACTTTGGGTGATCTAGCTAGTAGCAAAAGTTACTTGAATCGTGCAAGCTATAGACGAATACAAAGAAAGGAAGTAGAGGAGACTTTTAAGGTTATGAGACATGGGAAAGGTGTAGGACCGGATGACATCCTTATAGAAGTATGGAGAGTTTTAGGTGAGTACGGTTTGACTTGGCTTACGAATCTATTCAATGTTATTTGACGAAGCAAGAAAATGCCTGAAGATGGAGGAGTATCGTGGTGCCTCTTTATAAGAATAAAGGAGACATTCAAAATTGTTCAAATTACAGAGGTATCAAGCTGATGAGTCACACCATGAAAATTTGGGAACGTGTGATCACAAGAAGGTTGAGGCCAGTTTCCAACGTAAAAGAAAATCAATTCAGATTCGTGCCAGGTCGCTCAACTATTGAAGCCATCCATTTGCTGAGGAGAACAATGGAGATTTATAAAGCTAAAAGGAAGAACCTCCGTATGATCTTTATTGATTTGGGGAAGGGTTATGATTCTGTCCCACGAGAGATATTGTGGAGAGTTTTGGAGAAGAGACAAGTACTTGTCCTATACATTAACCTCATAAAGGACATGTATGATAGAGCTTTATCTTGTGTAAGGACCCCGTCTGGGAAGACTGGCTATTTTGACATCAACATTGATTTACATCAAGGTTCGGCTTTGAGTCCATTTCTTTTTACTTTTAATAGTGGACGAGTTAACAAGACACATTCAAGATGAGTTACCTTGGTGTATATTATTTGCTGATGATATTGTGTTGATTGACAAGACTAGAGATGGAGTAAATAAGAAGCTTGAGGTCTGGAGACATGAGTTGGAGACTAAAAGGATTTTGTATAAGTCGGGCCAAGACGAAATATACCGAGTACACCTTTGATGGAATCAATGGTGAAGGAATCGAGGTAAAGATTGGTGACGATAACATTCAGAAGAGAGATTCTTTTAGATATCTGGAATCTATTTTGCAACATGATGGGAAATTTGATGAAGATGTTACTAATAGAATAAATGCAGGCTGGCTAAAGTGGAGAGGAGTGTATGTTGTCCTCTGTGATAAGAAAATTCCTTTAAAATTTAAAGGGAAAATTTTGCAAAGCAGACGTGAGACCTGCTATGCTCTATGGATCTGAATGTTGACATGTGAACCATAAACATATGCAGAGAATGGTTGTAGCAAAAATGAAAATGCTAAGGTAGATATGCGGATACACACGTAAAGAACGGATTCGGAATGATGCAATCAAAAAGAAGGTATAGCTCTGATCGAGGATAAGATGCAAGAAAATCGCTTAAGATGGTTTGGTCATTTGCAAAGAAGATCAGCTGATGCACCAGTTAGGAGAAGCGAGTATGGGATGTTGAGCCAACTAAGAGAGGACGAGGACGGCCCAAGAAGTGTTGGAAAGAGACTATACAAATGGATCTTAGTTTTGTGGATATAAGAACAAGATTGATCCACAATAGATCTGAATGGAGGCGAAGAATCCATGTAGCCGACCCTACTTAATTGTAGGAAAAGGCTTTGTTGTTGTTGTTGAATTATTATTGTGAGTCAAGTTGAGCCGGTAATTAGAGTTAGGAGTCAAGTATTTGAATATGTAAAAGTAAAAGGAACATTATAAAAGGCCTTCTTTCATTCCATTTTTTATTTGGAGTTATGTTTTGTGGTTTATTTTGGAGGGAACAAGCTTATTTAAAAGCCTCGCCCACGGGAAAGAAAAGGTATTAAAAGAGAATTGCTTTTTTATCGCTTATCTCTCTATCAAGCCTTTTCCTTTCCCCCTCCCGCAAGAGATCCTAAACCTCTCTTTCTTTTCTCCTCACCCTTCTCCTAGACATATTGCAATGAAACCATCACCCCCAGATAGGCACCTCGCCTTTCACCAACCAACTTCCTTTCCATCTCCAAAACAAACCCTAATTGGACTTATAGGTTTGTTATTGGTGGCAACTCAAGGAGTGAAGTGTATGCAACCAACATGGCTTTTTAAACCGTGACCACAACCATGCATGTACTCCTCAAAGAGGATGAAAGATACAATGCAAAATTGTCCTAATTAACCTGCAAATCCACAAACCCCCAAAATTTCCACCAATACAAAGTGGATCAAACCTCTAGTAATAACCACTCCATAAAGAAAGGGTATCATTTGTGTTCTGTAAAACCAGGATAGAAAGGTTATATGCTGTGTAAGTTGTGACGCATCATCCTTAAATTGCCTTGTCCACCATTATCAACATACATCCACTACCAACACGAAAAGGAGTGATGATAACATGTAAATGTGCATGACTCTTCTCTATTGCCAAAAAAACCCTCGGGACAAATATCGAGTATGGAGCGATGGTAACACTATTCATCCAAATAATCCAGACATCTCGAAAACCTCTTTTGGAGGTGGCTTCAAAGAAATCTCACTCAATAGAATCATAAGACTTGACTAAAAATTCACTTTCCAGAGAAAACTTGTAGCCATCTTTCAATCGATAGCAATATCTAAAGCCATCATTAGTCCTCTTCACAATGATGTCAATCATTAGTCTTTCAAGCACAATCAGTCTATAGTGATCCGATCATATTGTCAAGAGCAAGATGCAAACTATTGCCATGTGCTTAGCAACGATTAGATAATTAGAATTGGGAAATATATATGCATTTAATCCTCCATTATTAGCATGACATCCTTTTTTGGCCGAAGAAAATCAAAGCTCCATTCACCTTCTAAATCTAAAGATCCTGGCTCAAAACTCTAAAACATCCAAGATCTCTTTCGTCAACATCTCCCAGCATTCCAAAACTAAAAAACTAGTAAGTCACCTCAGGACCCAGATAGCCATTTGTGCCGACTGCCGAGCTCAACCACTACATTGTGTGTTTCCTGCTCAGAAAAAACATTAGATTGCTTAGGATTGCATGACCATATGCGGAGAATACAGTGCCGAATTATAGCATGCATCACTTATTTTGGGTGTGTAATTTCGTGTCCTTATGTGGAGAATGCAGAGCCTAATTATGGCATGCATAGCTTTATTAGATCATCTATAATTTGATTAAACCATGAAAAATTGGTTATTATGCACAGCATATCACTGCCAGGCTTCCAAAGGCATCTCCTTTGCTTCTTAAAGAATACTGATAAGAAATATGAAAATATTTCATGAACTAAAATAAGTATCATTCCTTGTTCGTTACTAAGGAGGTCAGAAGATGCACCGGTTAGAGGATGCAAGCTTTGGGATGTTGAGCCCATTAAGAGAGGGCGAGGAAGGTCCAAGAAGTCTTGGAATGAGACTATTCGAAGGAAACTTTTTCTTTGATCTACGTTCGACAATGACTCGATATATATTTGAATGGAGGCAAAGAATCCATGTAGTCAACCCTACTTAATATGGGAAAAGGCATCGTTGCTGTTCATTTTTCAGAATCTTGAGATTGCTCAAGTTATCTTTTTTTTGGCATGCAAAAAATGTTAAGGCATCTGTAAGGAGTATTGATTTGTCATACCATGCTGGGATAATCGTGTTCCATACAAACGCATCTCTGGGAAATAAGTGAATGCGTGTTGTCACCTTCTGGGTGCAGTTAGAACGTTTTCCAAATGCTGGTGAAATAAAGGTAAAAAAATACCACCAACAAAGCTATCTCACTTATGTCTTAAATGAAACCTAAGCCGCTAATATCTTTCTCTGATTGAAGCAAACCTACATTCAGAATCCAGTTAACGGCTGAGTTGGCTGACCACTGGAAATAATTCTCAAGATGAGTGGCATGTGCGACTATCATGCCAACATGTTATGGACGGAAAACAACCGCCGAATATAGGAAGGCCGAAGAATGAATAACTTTATTGAAACCAAGTGCGATACCCTTCACGGAACAATAACAAAAATTAACAAGAATTGAAAAGGAATAACTAAAATAACAAAAAATAACCAAGTTGGATGCAGGGGAGAAGAGGAGTTGACGGCGGATGTTGGTGGCAGATTCGACGGCGACGGTCGTGGTGGGGTGACGGGGGGAGGCTGATCGGCAGGGGCAAGAGCAGAGGGTAGTGTGGGGTGAGGGTGGGGACCGACGGGGGGCGAGGGCGGAGTGGGGCGGGAATGAGAAGCGGTTGGCGTCCAGGTCGGGGGTGCTCTCCTAATCCTCCTCCATCTTTTTATAACCCCTCAGGTCGCACAACGCTTCCATAACAAGCGATTGACTCCAAAAAATTGAATTGAAAAGAAATATATGGAGATCCCCTGTAAGTTTTTACTAATAGAAAAGGTTGACCACTATTCATCAATCCACCTCTTGAGAAGATATTGTTTTAATAACTCAGCATCCCTGGAATTTCACATATGGTCATGATGAAGCCACTTTAAAAAGTTAATATGTTTTACAATCCCTCTCGCTCAGCTTACGGTCCAATGTGATGAGGATGAAAGTGACCCCGAGGAGAACAGCATGTGCCCTCGCTGGATTGGCTAAACTCGAACCCTTATTCTAATTTGTAAATCGGAATTCTTGGTATATGTATAAGTTAGAATTTTTATGATTTTATATTTCTATATACATTTTATAGACACGATGAAAGGAATTGGATGAAAAATATAGTATCTATGAATTAATTAAAATTAGTTGAAGATTGTATATATATAATAAATAAATGGAATTATTGTGTTATATACAAGATTAGCTATTTTTGGTGTTTTCCTCCCTTATCTTCACCTACTTTATTGTTTGTCAATCAATCCATGTTGACTTGGTCTCGGGTGTTAGGTTATATAAATATATCTTAACAGCTATATTTATATATTTTTAGTCATATGTACATTATATACATATATACAATATGTCTTTGTTTCTTTTCTTTATTTTTCCTTTGTTTTTATATCTTTTAATGATAAAAAAATCGTTTATGAATAAAATTTTATAAAAGATGATAATTAATGAATATTTGCATGTGTTTTGTTAAGGTTTTAAGATAAAATGCGATAGAAATGTTAACGACTCACGGATTCGTCAATGTCCTCCTTTGAAAGTGGAGGCCTTGTGATTTGGGAAACCAACAATTCACGGATCCGGTTGAACTCGATATATAACCCTTTTCATGCATGGCATCTGAATATTAAATGCTTGAAATATCATCGCGTGGAAAAAATAGAATATTACCATTCTTGGTCATTTCAGAAAAAATATTATTAGAAATCCGAATTCTAGAGCAATCCCTCATAGATATCCTCTCATCCCCTTCCTCCTTAGATGAACTTGCCCGCTTCATAAAGAACTCGAGCATTTAAATGAAGATGGAAATCTTTCACCTAAATTAGTGTACAAAATTGAAATGACTCCGCGAAGATCGTCGCAATACTAAACTTCTCCAATCCATTGCCTCTACGCGGAGATGCAGAAACACCATCCTTGCTCTTAAAGATTGCCATGGTACCATACACATTAGAAATGATAAAAATCATATACGATTGCATGTTATCATAAACTCCACTTGATGAATCTCGTATTCATCATGCTAAAAGCCACGTATTAAAACCATGTCTTAAATAATCCAATAAAATCACATTTAATTCTTTGTTTTTATCGTGTACTATGTTGTATATATTTTACCATTAATTTATTATTTTTTATTCTTCTTGTTAATTATTTTATTATTAAAAACCCCTAAAAATTAGGTAGATAAGTTGTCTATAAACCACTGACCTTTAAAACCACTAAAAATACAAAAACAAATCAAAACCACAAAATCGGTGTTTTTATCCCCTTGAAAATACCCTCAAAAATAGCTTTTATACAGATGACCTCTTTTGGCTTTTTGACTAACATGAAAGTTGTAGATCTCGTCGAGACGAGCAACTTTCATGTTTTGACTTTTTCCATATTCGGCCTCTAACTATTTCTTTCCTAATTTCCTTCTTATTTTCTCTGAATCTTTCTCATTGGGCCACGTGGCGCCCTCCACTTCATCTCACGCCACGCGGCCCCTTCCTGGGCCATTGGATCAGCCTCACCCCGCCCTTAATCCTACCGTCATTGCCGCAACATCCCAGCCACCCGATCTGACTCCAGGTCTAATCTGAGCTCTCCCTTCCGCGCCATCATCCCAGCCGGGTATCCCTCAGACGTTACGACGCACGACCCTATCGCCCCCTTCCATTCTAGCCGACGCTCCAACCACCACCCCCTCGACGTAACGTCACCAATACCTCACCGTTCTTCCGCCATCCTCGCGCGTCACCCCCATGCACAGCCATTATCCCCCTCACCATTAACGCCCCATTCAAAAACGGTCCTCCACCATTGTAACCGGCGGATGCCTCCGCCGATTTAAACCCTCGCCCTCCACCGATGTACCTCGTCCACCGTCTTTGGGTTTGACCCTAGCCTCCTCCGCCCTCTGTGGTGACAGCGGAGGGGCATAATGTCAGAGGCGAAGAGGGTCTCTCCTGGTGTCGACCCACGGCCGACTCCGCCGTGTTCTGGTGGCTCCGCCACCGCCGAGTCCCCTGGATTGATCGACCAGGTTGGAGCGACGACCTCGAGCTCCTCGGAGCTCCGCCCAGATCAAGCCTCCTCCGCCAACTCCTCGCTCCGGCGAGGAGATTTTTTCCCTTGTTTTTCTTCTCATTTCTTCCATTTATCCCGCCATATACAGTCATCCTCACCTCGACCCCACCCCCTCCGAACATCGCCCAACCCACCAGTGACCCTCGCGACCCCCTTACCCTTCTCCAGAGCCTCTCCCGCTCCGACTCCCCTCTTCCCCCTCCTTGCCCGGAGAAGAGGCTACGGCCACCACTCTCGCGCTCCACGGCCGCCCATTCACTCCCTCTTCATCGCTCCACGCACGCCTCGAGTCGCTTCGGCTATACTAAATCTTTGCTGGACCTTCAACGGCCGGAGGCGACATCGGAGCATCATCAAGCTCTTCTCCTCCGGTGACGCTTCTTCGACCCGCAGCTCCGATCAGCCTTGGAGCATCGCCGGAGCCCCAACGTCTCCGCGGCGTCCCCGGCTAGCTTCTCCGACCATCAGGGCTGTCAGCGGCAGGCGGAGGAGCTCCCATAGACCTCGTCGGAGCCTCGCCTACTCACGGTGGGTCGCGGGAGGAGGAAGATGCTACAGTTGCTGTCCGATCGTATCGATCGGGCGGCTATGGTGATACACATGGCATGCCCGAGCCTTAGTCCCTGCCAATAGGCTCGGGTTATCTGAACCTTGATCCGAGCCCCATGATGCTGCCACGTGTGCCCGAGCCAAGAAGCGCCCCGAGCCTGGCCCCTCACGTGCAGCGCACGTGAGGTGCTGGGTAATTTGCATGAAAGACCCGGAAAGAAATGCAGTTTACATTCTGGTCCTCTAGGCGCGTGCCTCACGTGCGTGGCTGGGGTATTTACAGGGGGAGCCCTCCAGAGTTTCGGAAATTACAAATAGGCCCCTGCGCGCAAATGGAGAAATTATAAAATGGCCCCAGGCGGTTTTTGGTAATTGCATTTAGGTCCTTCCAAGGACCTAAATGCAATATTTTCTTTATTTTATTGCATTTTTATTACAATTATGCCCTTGTACTATTTTTCGCATAACTTGAGCATAGTAGGTCCAAATTGCATGATTTTAGTGTCGTTTTGATCCTTGTTTTGTCCTCTACATTCTAGCATGCTTAATTATCTTATTCGACACTGTTTTAATCTAAGTGAATTTTTATGTGTTAATTGAGACCTGCTCTTCTTGCCTTGCTGTGATGTGATGATCACTTTCAATGATGGATTAAATTGCCTCTAATTTCATTTTTATCATATTGCTCATTATTTTTAGGGTATAATTGTGTTCTTGTATTCAGCATACATTTTTCCTTACATATTTGCTCATGCATCGCTTTATAATTGCATTAAAAATATCTAAAAAAAATGCATACATCCTAGCATCTCTTTGTATTTTGTATAATTTGCATGAGGACCTGAAACTGAAGATAAATCACTTTGGTGCTCCATGAATCAAAATTCAATGCACACTTTAGGCAGCCGTATCCATGTGTTCGACCTTGGTACACTTGCCAAGTATAAATAGTCCACGACATTCAAAGTTCATGGTTTTTGCTGAACCCGAATTCGTCTCTATACTACAAACATAATTCTAACATTTTTATAGAGGTGAATTCGACGTTCATCACCCCTCCACCCCATACTCGAACTTGTTCACCTCCCTTGATCTTGATTAATTCTTAATTAGATAAATTTCTGATAATATTTGAGGTGATTTGTAACCTTCAATCCCTTGAAGCTCTGGAAATCAAAGGTGACTTCATGGTGATGGTTAACTATCTTTTTTCTCCACACTTCCAACTCATCTGATCTAAAAGTCATGAACAACTCGGTGGTTACCATCTATACAAAAAAGATGACTCTCATGACTTTTGGCAACTATCCCCTTATTATCCTCGTAAATGCTCCCCTTGGAATAATATCTAAAAATTTCCCCATCGATGGGCCCCTAAGCTCTGTGAGTTGATTTATTTCATTATATCCTTCCCTGAAAGGTAGAGGGGCCTCCGATGCCTTCAGGTCGCCTTCAGATATTATCCCATAGAGTCAGAACAACATGAAAGTTGTTATTTTTAATATTGACCTTAAGAAAGCCTTTGATTCTTTGAAATGGAATGTTATGTTCAAGGCCAAAAAAGCCCTCACCTTAGGTGTTGCCCCCCAAAATTTGTCGAATGGGTTACTACCTTCCTCCGGCCTCCCTAAAAATTAACAATTTCGTTTTCTGGCTTTTTAAACCCTCTTGTAGAGTTCGTCGAGGAGATATGTTGTCGCCTCTACTCTTTATTAATACCATCAACTTGTGGAAGGTACATTACAGAACCTTGAAAATCAGAATCTTATTGAAAGCTATTGTATATTAGGCGAAAAGCTATCCATAATTAATATACTTTTTGTTGATGATTATTCTTATTTTCTTATAAGTAGATTAGTATGCCTTCAAATATCTCAAACTAACTTTCAAGGTTTTTGCTGAGATATCCAATGTTTGCGTCAATAACGATAAATCTTCAGTACATTGTCTCAACCTCTCATATTCTGAAAGATAGGTTGTTTCTGCAACTTTTTAATTGAAAATTAAAGATTTTCCAATTTCAACTTAGTATACCATTATCCCCGAACCTTTGAAATGAACGGATGCCTCTCCATCATTGAAAAGTTCGAAAAGAAACTTCTTAGATGGAAATTCGGGGATGCTTTCCCTATCATCCAAGGGGATCCTTGATGAACTTGTCACTAACATCACAAATTAACCAGTTGCTTTCAACTCTAAAGGTGCCAAAAATGTCATCCTTGAAATAAACAAGATTAGGTAACACTTCTTATGAAAATGGCACCAATAAGGCACAAATTCATCACCATGCTAGATGGGAAGTCATTTTCCAGGCCAAATCCAACGACGGTTGGGGCATAAAAAGCTTAGAATTTTTAAATTGTTTGATGCCATCCAAACTTATGGACCAAAATCCAAGAAAACATGCCATGTATGTTGACTAGAATTATCAGAGTGAAGTTCCACAACTCATGACCTATCACCATCATTGAACCATCAAATCCATGTGATTCACCCATTTGGCAATCTACAGAAGTTGGCTCGAGGGCCATAAGAAATATGTCCTCTCGTTTCATCGGTTCGAGCAATCACTTCCTCTAGAGAGACAGACTTAATGGTAACCCTCCTCTTTGTGAACTCTTTCCTGTACTTTGGGAGCTTGCTCGAAACAAAAACATCTCCCTGTCAAAAGCACACTCGACTTTAGAAGCCAAACCATAATTGTATAAAAAACCCTTGCATGCATATCAAATTCACACCAAGACATAGGGAAATTTCTCTTCTAAACATCAACCCTATCCAAACTATGTTGACACTCTAATCTTCCCAAGCGAGACGTCCACCATAAGATTGGCAAACCAACTTTACAAACCGCATTTCTCATGGAAGCTTAATGCCAAACTCAACATTAAATTTTGGTCGAATCCTTTCCACCCTAGAGTCTCACTATTCCTTCAGTCACTTTGCCAAAATAAGCCCAGGCTCACGATAAACCCTTGATCCCTGATATCCTACATCAAATAGATGCCCCCCTATGGGTGGCCGACGTTGAAGTTATTCCATGTCTCATCTTATACTGTCATTTTCACTTTCAACGATGTTTACCTTTCTTAATATTTCAGATATTGTGGGGGGCGGGATTATTTTTTTTAACATTGCCCATATTCATCATGTCATTAGTAGTATCCACTAAACATGCCTCAATCTGGGGTTGACTTCGAAGAATTGCAAATATGCCTTACTCCTTACACTCATGCTACCTAACCGGATATTTCCCTTTGTGATTTTTGGTTGTTCGAATAATCTAAAATTCTATTAGTCACAAATCGTTTGTTGCAACCAAGGTTTCTCTAACTCTCTGAGCCCCCCCCCCCCCCCCCCCCACACACACACTCTGCCTTATCTTCTCTTATGCTCCTTGGGACGTAGTCTTTGGTTGTACTAAATAAATAGGTCGTTAGGTTCTTGCTTTTTTATTGGTTTATTGGTTGTTGGCTCTCAACTGCTGGGCTCTATGCTTTCTTCTAAACTTACCTTTTGATTATTAGAATCTTGTCCTATTGAGATATTTGTTATCATTATTATGTTTTTGTTTATTTTCTATTTTTTCCTCATCTTGTAATTTACCCAATATGTTCCTCTCCTATATAAGAGAACCCTAGGGCCTCTCATTAATGCAATTCATTCTTTCCCTCTACATGGTATCGGAGCGACGGTTTGATGAATATCCATTTAATCACCTTTATTCTATCATTTTGGCCTTTAAACCCGAGCTAAATATATGTAAATATCATTATTTTGTATAATTTAACATTCATAATTTATTGCATAATTGTTGTATAAAATACATTGATTAAAACCAAAATAAAAGAATAAATAAAAGAAAAGAAAAAGAATAAAATGTCAAAGGTATTTTATGACCCTAAACCCCGAGACCAAGTCAAGAACTGATTTGGTCGAAAAGGAATAAAGTAGGGGGAGATAAGGGCTAAAAATCTAATAAAATCCTATTTATTTATTCATCAATAACTCATTTTGTAGACTAATTTTATTTTTTATTTTTTATTTATCAAATCAATAAACTTTGTACATGAAAGTTGTAGATAAAAATGTATAGAAAAATATAAAACTTACTTCACACAAAAATAATACACATTGTACATTTTATACTCAGAATAAAAATCCAAAACCCAAACTTTCCATACACATGTCTTCACAATAAAAACTCAAAATGCATCAAAATCGCCTTTAATTGTATATATTTTTAATTGGTTGTTTAATGAAGGTAGTTTTACTTAATAATATGTTTACATATTTATACTAAAATAAATTCATAAAGAAAGCAATCAAATAAAATAATGTACAAAAATACATAGATGAACATATAATACTTATACCTATATTATAAGCGCACATAATTATTTAGGTGTACAGATTATATCAAAAAATAAAATAAACATATGTTCATGTATATTTATATACGTTGTTATTATATAACACATGTATATAGAATAATAAAAGCTAAAATAAAAATAAAATACATGATATACATGTAAATATACATATGTTTTCACTTGTAAATAATAACTCATAATAAATAGCCCTACAAATATAAATAAAAATGGTAATTAAATGCTACATAAAATATAAATCTTTTTTATTTTATAATCTAAAATTAATAAATTCATTTACCATTTCATTTCAAATTACTTACCATTTTGGGTTGTTTTGTCCTCTTGCGGTCCTATGTCGACCAATCATAGCCCGCCAACAGTTGAATCCAGGTCAACTGACCCTCCCCTCTTCCCTCGGTTGTAGATATGTCAGACCCATGTTTTCTTCCATTTTTCACGCCGAAGCCACTCATGATCTGGCTTAGCTCCCTCAACGAAAAATGTTGATTTGATCCCCTTAATTTCCGCCCACGTCTTGGATTTGATCAATATGCTTCGGGTTAACCAAAATCAATAGATCCTTTAACCTCCTTCACCTTGTCTATAAAATAAACCTCTCCTACTCCCTTCCCCATTTGATCCCTCTCAAGCCAGAAATCCTTCAGCCATTCATGTGTGAGTGTCCCTGGTGACACCATATGCATCCCCAAGGTGTTCGCAAGGCCAACAGAAGAGGAGAGGAGGTCAACGGTGACTCTCCGCCCACCTCTTCTCCCTGGTGTCACAACCAGATATGAGTTGCGCACTTTTCGATTCCTACGTAGATTTTCTTATCTCCATTTCATTTCAACTTTTTATTTTTCATTTTGATTAGTATGTTAGCTTAGATTCTAGTAGTTCGTTCACCGGAGCCGTTAGGTCTCTGATCATTTCATTACGAAATAGACCCGTTCCGACTCTGTTTTCGCCCCCCATCTCGCTTCCCTATACTTCCTTCATCCATTCGACCAATTTAGATCATATGATCTCGCTCAGATCAACTCACTGGTGCCCCATCCCTCATATTCATTAGAGAACCTTCATATTCGCCCATCTCACATCGAACCTCATCAATAATAGCCTAAATATGATCACCCCTATGTTGCGAAGCTTCTATCCGCTTTACATGTCTGGAGGACCCTATTTGAGGGGTCTTCGAAGTCACGAACAAAGCTCCATGTGCATCAAACTCCAAGGCTCCATCACTGAGCCCTGGACCCATTCGAGGATGTATTCAGTTGTGCAACACCTCCCAGAAGTGTTTGAGAATCTTTGCATCATTTGAGGATCTAGGAGGAGGACGAATCGAGGAATCAAAGCTCGGAGATAGGGATTTTCTTCCCTATTCTCTGAGCGAAGAAACAACCATTGGATTGAGGAGGAGCTTCAGTTCTAATCATGATCGTTCGATCATCATCAACTTCGTCCGTCTGATGGAAGCCCATATTTGGTCATGACCGTAGAGAGGTGAAGCATCACCGTGCAAGGAGCGCCGGCCACGTGTATAAGTAAATCGACCTAAGCTGCACGATAGCGCGCCTTTAGGGGTAATTTGCACATCTTCCCTCACATTTTTTATTTATATTGTATTAGTTCTGTAAATATAGGTGGTAGTTAGATAAATGTGTAATAGTTGCAATGAGACCACTTGATTTTGTGGTAGTTATTGATTTTGTGTTTGGGTCCAAATCCAGCTCAACTCACGTGTCATCCCACATGAGCTGGGCATTTTGCTCGTATATCTTAGCGGTTTTATAAATTGAAAATAAGTCAATAAAGTTTAAATATTAGTTGTATATTATCGGGAAATTTTCACATTCACCCTTGCCTTATATTTTAATTGCAAAT
The DNA here is from genome assembly GCA_037367405.1 of Ottelia alismoides. Taxonomy (NCBI): domain Eukaryota; kingdom Viridiplantae; phylum Streptophyta; class Magnoliopsida; order Alismatales; family Hydrocharitaceae; genus Ottelia; species Ottelia alismoides. Next base: position 505,908 of record JAZKJV010001031.1, on the reverse strand, counting down.
ACACCATCGCTAGTTCATATATTTTTGTGTTTGTATTTCATTTATTAAAAAGATCAAGCATACTTCAAATTTTTTTAAAAAATAGGGGTAGATGCTTGTTAGCATGTACTTTCATGTTATATTTTTGGATTTGTATTTTAGGTATTTTACCTATTTATTAAAAATAAAAAGAACACATTTTGCCTTGTTTGACTTAAAAAATTTGAAAGAAATAAGAAATCATTTGAAAATTTACAAAATAATATTTTTATATTTTAATATTTTGTGCCTCTAGTCCAAAAACCCCGAAAATAGAAAAAGAAAAGGATAAAAAATAAAAGCTCAAAATCCAGTAAAAAATAGGAAAAATCATAAAAATCCAAAAAATATTTATTTTTATTTCTAAATTTTCTTTATATTATTATATATCCATTAAAAATGATTTGGAGAAATTTTGACAGTTTTTGCTATTTTTAATCTTCAAACTAATTTGTTATATTTATTTATCCTGTATTGGGATATTTTTGACATTAAAATGCAAAAAATAGCCAAAATCATGGAAAATAATAAAAATAGTATAATTTTAAACCCAAAATTATTTTATTTTTTTATTTAGATTATTTTCAGCAGTATTATAATTATAGTACCTTGTATTATATATGTAGATACATGTAAGCGTATATTACATATTAAAAAGGAAAAAAGAAAATAATAAATAATAAAAATATATAAAAAGGAAAAAAAGAAAATTAAAATCAAAAAATATAAAAAAATCAAAAAATCAAATAAAAATTATAAAACTAAAAACCCCACATAAAAAGACTTAAAGACAAGTACGTACATAACTCACATTGATTAGCAATAATCATTAGGCTACCTAGTTTGCTCTATGTGGTTCGACCTCTACATACTTACATGATATACATCTTTATTTATAGAGTATAATAAATTGTGACTCACATTTTTGGTTATTCATTACTTATTTATACGTCGTGGGTACTTATTGATTGGACATGTGATCTAGTGAGCAGTCGCCTTAGCGCAATCCATCTTCGCTTATTCAGTGATGACCATTTTTTAGACCCTCGTGGGACTCTTGCTCATCAAATGGCATCAGTGCCGGGGAGCAATGTAGTGTAGCCTAACTTGTGCATATTTTTTATTTCATTTTATTTTATTTTCTGTGCATGTGTTTATCTTCTCTCACTTATGTATATTTATATCTTTATTGTATTTATACAATTTATTTGATTAATTATGCTAATACACCTTTCTTGTTGTTTTATTGCAGGGGCTCGCTACGTGAGGACGACCTCTTCGGAGGACGATGCAGCCGAGTAAGGTGGAGACTGATCTTTCTAACATGACCAGTTGGAGAGGCAACACACATGTCAAGGAGACACAACTAGCATACATTTTAATTTAGAATTTTATTTTATTTTGATGAGAGAATGATTCATTTATTCATTATTATTTGTAATAATTTTTGTATTTGGACACTACTCTACTTAACGAGGTCCATTGCCTTGGTGATTGTTCACTTGGGGCCTCGTCATGGTTTCTCGAGTTTTCATCACTTTGTTTTATTTGTTCCCTGATGTTTTGGAGTTTTCTGCCTTTCTTTTTATTTGTTTTGTGCATATGGAGCCCCTATACTTTAGGATTTCTTGTATCGATAATTAGGTACAAACCATGACAAGAATTATGTGCCTATAGTCTCCTATGTTTGGATCTAGTCAAATTAATAATTGTTGTTATTTGGAGTTAAACCCACACGTCGAGAGAGACATCATACAACGCAGGCAGGGTCTGTTGTGGTGGGCACCGAGATGTCTCCAAGATCGGATCTTAGGGTTTATTTCTGAATAATTGACATATTATTCTTTACGACTAATAGCAGCTATTGTCAAGGGTGATTTTCTTGATTGCACACCGTCATGTAGATAGGTTTTGAAAATTCTATTTTGCATACCACACGAAGAAAGCTGGTAAGCATTGTCAGTCCTCTAACTCTACGTGCATCATTAGATTCAATGATAGATTTCCATCATCGAATCAACTTGCATGCCTTTTTCACTATCTCCCTATGATTTTGAGCATCTAGGACTTAAATAAAAATCTACAAAATCTTTAGGTGTGTGTATGCAAAATATCTAAAAAGTGAAAATCTAAAATCTAAAACAAGGGGACTACTAAATAAACTTTAACATTTATTAAAATCTGTAATGGACTTCATTGCTTTGTGTTTATAAAGTCCTAATTGCTTTCAGCTACTTTAGGAGAGGATCAAAATCCTCACATGAGTGAGGTGCGGCCCGCTAAGGATTAGAGCCCAAAACCCAGTATGTAACTGCCTTGTGTATCGCCTGGACTTCCGAAGTATCAACGCTTCTATCGTACGCGATTGAATAGGGCCCCGTTATCGATGGCTTTCCCCCCTTATGTGAAACAATGACTTGGTACGAAGTACTGAGCATAGGCCACGCCCTCACGGTTGTATTTGTCTCATCGGTTTACGTCTGAGTAGGCCCTTGCATGCTCATGAGTGATTCCATTATGAGCGAGGTCCAAAGTAGTGATTTCACCTATCGACTTCCTCATTCTCATTCTTTGGCTGATTAGGGATCCGGGACGGGTTATAAGGACCTCAAAAAGTGAAGACTATAGATTACAAAGGAGGAGGACAAGTACGTGATACTTTTCCGGCAACACTCTCGCTCCTATAGGGTTAGTGTCTAAGGACTTGTTAAAAGATATACCTAAAATAACAACTCTAGAAATGAAAAGATAAAAATAGCGGTCTTGTACGGCTTCGCATTGTGTTGATTTAGTGAACCCAATTTTGTATTGTGTTTGTATGGATCTAGATTAAGGTTCAAAGATCAACTCCCATGCACCTGCACAAAAATTTGTCATGTGTTTCTTCTTTGACCCCCTACTCATTTCGAGCCTTTCTACTATTTTACACTCCTTTTATTCCTTTTTGACCATTGTATCCTTCTTCCTGCATCGATCCTCTTTTGTTCCACATTGTCGATCCATGGATGGTTTAGTTGGGACTCCACTGACACCCTACATCGATTCCATGGACTCAACATCATCAATTCCATTTGATATTCACTACGCAAGCAAGGTGTGGGATCTAGCACAGAAAAATTATACAACGACCGAAAAAGAGATGCTTGTCGTCGTTTGGGCTTTAGAGAAGTTTAGGTGTGTAATTCTAGGCTCCAAAGTGACAGTATATACTGATCATTCATCCATTAGGTATCTCATGGAAAAGAAGGATGTGAAGGCACGTCTTCTTAGATGGATATTGTTACTCCAGGAATTTGATTTGGAAATTAAGGATAAACTCGGGGTTAAGAATGTAGCGGTTGATCATCTTTTAAAGATTGAAATAAAGGATTCCCCTGATACCGAGCCTATTTGAGAGACCTTTCCAGATGAGTTTATTTGTATTATTAACTCACTCCCATGGTATGCCAACATGGTGAAATTCCTTGTCTCCAAGCGAGTTCCCCATAGTTGGACTAAGAGTAGTATAGACCGACTAAAGTCAGATTCGATGAAATACCATTGAGAGTATTCATTTCTTTTCTTTGAAGGATCAGATTGTATTTGGAGAAGGTTTATTCCTCAGGAGGAATACTAGAGTGTCCTCATGTTTTTTCATTCATTTAAAGCTGGAGGACACCATTTTGGAAAGAGAACCACTCACAAGGTGTTAGAATGTGGTTTCTTTTAGTCGACCTTGTTTAGAGATGCTGGAGATTTTGTATGATCGTGCCATGTTTGCCAGGGGATGGGAGGGACTGTTGGTTCTAGAGATGAGATGTCCATGCAGACTGTGATCTTTTGTGATGTTTTGATACTTGGGGCATATATTTCATGGGTCCCTTCCATAATAGCCAAGTCTTTAAATATATCTTGTTAGCGGTTGATTACTTGTCCAGATGGGTGGAGGCTACCCCAACCCGAATTGTAGATGGTAAGACTGCCTGCAAGTTTATTAAGGATCATATTATTTCACGATTCGAGGTACCTAAAGTTTTGATATCTAATGGAGGTAGCCATTTTGTGAATGGAATGATGAAATCATTACCAAATGACTATGGGTTTGAGAATAGAATAACTAGTCCTTACCACCCTCAATGAAACGACATGGCAGAGGTTTTCAATAGGGAGGTGCAGAGTATTCTTCAAAAATTACTCCGTACGGATAGGAAGAACTGGTTTTAGTTGTTGGACCAAGTTATGTGGGCTTATAGGACGACCTATAAGACACCTCTTGGCACTTCACCTTTCATGATGTTTATGACAAGCCATGCCATTTTCCCACTGAGTTAGTGCACAAATCTGAATGGGAAATTAAAAAAAAATAAATTGGAGCTATCACTTAGAGAAGTTGTGTAGAGACCTCAACTTAAATGAACTAGTGGAAACCCGCAATCGAGCATATGACAATGTCGTGATCTATACAGATAAAGTTAAGAAATGACATGATGTGCATATTAGATGCAAGAACTTTGTCCCTGGACAAAAGGTATGGTTGGTTTAATGCAAAGTTAATGATTTTCCACGGGAAACTAAAGTCAAAGTGGACGAGTCCTTTTATTGTAAGGAAAGTACATGGTAATGGTAGTGTAGAGATTTCTGAACTTTCAGAGAATGCACCTTCCTTTCTAATTAATAGATAGTTACTTAAGCATTATAATCAAAGGACAAGTTAACTCCTGTGGAGCTGATTAACTTCATGCCTATTCATTCAGTTTCAGATTTCTCAGGCAGGGCATGATCACCAACAACAGATTCATTTCTAGAAGATTCATACTAATTTTATTCTTGTATATTCCATTTCGCATCTAATTTATTATCATACCTACACTTAGGCTATTCTCAGCCTAAGTATGAGGGGAATTTGTCATTACTTTCTCCTTTTGCTATGATCTCTCCTTTGTATTTATATTTCTATATTTACTTAGGTTTTTCAAAACCTAAGTACAGGGGGGATTTTCCCTATATATTCGTCATGACTCTTTCTTTCTCATGTTACACTTGTCTTAATCTCAACTCAGTTCTTGTGAATTGTTTTATACTTAGTTGAGCTATGGCTTCATATCACTTTGTGCTATGAGGACATAACAAAAGCTAGGTATATGGGGGTCTAACGTATATATTACATATATACTATAGCCACTCATAATTTTAAAATTTTGAAACTCTTGGAGTTATGGGTATTGTATTACATTTTTGAATTGAGTTTTGTATACAATATTTTGAAATGATTTTTGAAAACTATATACTTACTTGACATGATTTTCAAGTGTTTTACATTGTTTGTGAAAATTCGGATTGATATTATTTTGAAAATCATTTGGAAAATGTTTTGAAAACCCATATCTATGTGACTTTGTTTGCAAAAAGTTTTCAATTTTTTTTCAAAAGCTAAGGGTGTAAATGATGATAATAAATAACTTTATTCAAAATCCAATAAAAATCAGAAAATAAACAAAATTAACTTTGTTGCGTCTCTTCAGTATCATTTAGTGATTTGAGGTTTCTAAAAGGTTGTGACAATTCCTTGAACTGTCTTTTTATTATCCTTTATAAGGTTATCTTGTCTTAGAGTCTTTCAGAGTTATAAGTGGAAGAAAGTCTGGATTTCAACTTTATATTTTGGAGGATCAAGTGATAAAGAATTCACTGAAAAGAGTGGTGTCTATTGAGGAGGAGGATTTATTAGTAGGAGAATTAGATATGGAGGTGTCTTTACCATTTCTTGAGGATGTCCAGTCGTTGGATTCTCACCTTTCTTGTAAGTGGGGTCATCCTTTTATGTTTAGTTTTTCTCTTCTTAAGAAAACCCAAAAGTCAGTTGCAGGATTTCAAGGTTTGAATCGTCTCCTCATGATTGTAAAAAATTTTGATGCTTCCCATGTAGATATGGATATCACTTTTGAGGAGAGTGGCATCATTCTTGGAGGTTGAAATTCTAAGTTGATGAAGATCTTTCGTACTCAGATTCTGAAGTGTATTTTGTTAGGAAGAGATAATTTAACATAAGTCATCCTGTGCTTTTAGACCTCGAAGAACCAATTTCTATTTGTAAGGGAGCTGAAGTTTGTAATGTTGTTAAGGTATCCTAGTGCATCCCTGAGTTAACTCTATATTGTTTTGTCATTGATGCCCATTCTGTTGTCCTTGTCTTAAATTAATACTTCTTTCTAAGTAACTGACATACTAATTTATTAAATGTTGTTATTCTCTAACACTTTAACTATGCACTCAAAGCTTAAGATGATCTTTAACACTTGATTTAAGGATTCCATAGATTTAGAGTTATCATGTATTAATCATCAGGGTCTTAGACTTAAATTCACTCTCCTAGCTTGAAGATATGCATGCTATATTTCATGCTTAATCTCCCTTAAAAGAATTTGACTTTCATATCACATGCACGATTGCATTTATGATTTATATGAGTCAAGATATCACTGAGGAAACTAAGATTGGAAGTCTGAGTTTGGACTTGATCTATATGATGCTCGAGGATGGGATAAGATTAATGATGGCTTCATGAAATTTGAGTGTCGGCATCTTAGCCAGTATGGGACATGTTCTCATGCTCTCTTTTGACTTTTACCTAAAGTACCAGGGTGTGAAAATATTTAATTAATAAGTGGATTAGTGTGCGTCAACTTTTGGTAAAAGTAGTGGAGTTAGCCAAAAACAAAACAAAGAAAAGAAAGAATTGTTGAAAGAAAAGCTCTTATCTTACAAAGTCAAATATCAAAGAGCTTCCGCCAAAGGCAAACGCTCCCAACCATTTCAAAGTGTGCTCTTGGACCACTGTTATTAGGACCACGAGTCGGGTTAACACCCAAAAAGGGCTCTGCATCGTAAACACTACAAGTTTGGATGTAGAAGTTATATTAGATACTAAAAAAAGGCACTCCTCGGTGTACTCTCAGGAAAAAAAGTGCAGACGACTCCAACTTCTCTTGATATACACACTGATTAGCGAAAATCAAAATAAAAGTTGTGCTGAGTATTGGCACTTGAGAAAACCCTGTTCCAATGAGAGGAAGAGAAAATAAGTACACGATCCTACTTCCTCAATAAATATGATGATCCATCTATCCCTTTGAAGTCTGACGAACTAAAGAGACGGTAGATTGAAGCAAGACTAAATTTATTCCCTAGAGTTTAGGTTGGGTCCTTGGGAAATCTTTTAAGATTGGAATTTATGGTGATATTTTGACTTTACTCTCATAGTGCAGTCTACACTAAGTCATACTTATTATATATGTATACATTGAGAGTCTAACAATTAGAGGAGTTGAAATCCTTTTGATTAATACTTGGATCAACTCAGAGTTTTAGGATTCCTATAGCTTAGTGTTCTAGGTCAAATCAATCCTCGTATTCTCACTTGCACATGTCAGGGATCTCACTAATTAAACTAACTCTCTAACAAATTATTTCTTTATTAGCTCGAGGACGAGCTTAACTTAAGCATAGGGGGTGATAAATCCCATATTTATCAGCGTAATTCATTATATTTATCTCTCTTGCTTAAGTTAATCACAAGATTCATTGACTAATTAATATTGATTAACTTAGTATGTGGTATAGATAAATGACACTAATTATTATTTATTATTATAACCCTTTTATGATGTAATATTTTATGTATTTATTTCTTATTAAAAAATCAAATAAAAATTAGAATAAAATTGTACATAAATAAATTAACATAAATAAAATAAAAATACATAAAAATATAATAATTATTTTATATGGTTTTTATTAGTATCTAATTTTTATATATGTACAAATGACTTCTGATGTCTTTGACTTCTACGTGAAAGTTGTAGATCTCATCGAGATCTACAACTTTCATGTTCATTACTTTTCCTAAATCCTTTTATAACAAATTCTTTTTGAATTAACTTTGATTTATCTAATTTCTTCAATTTTGATTGGGCCACGTAGCGCCATCTGCTTTAGCCACGTGGCCTGCTCCTGTGTTGCCATCCGCCTAGATCTAAAACACTTGATCTCCTTTTCATATAGCATATCAATGCCACCCATCTGCTCCTTTACATGAACCGTTGGATCACATGATCTGCCTGAACCTCCTTCAACCTCTAGATGTTGTCATCCCTTGCTGCAACCACATGTCTTCACCCAATTTTGCCAACCTCTTCACGTACCATCTTCCATCGAAATTATCACCATTGCCTTCTCCTATCATTCCTTATCCATGTCAACTTCATCAAAACCTTCAACCTCAACTCCCCTAATCGGTGGTGGTGGTTGAAACCACCACCTCAATTCGCAACCTCCGAACCACTCCACCTTCAAATACATTGTCACCATCCCTTGAACGACTATCCGCCTTCACACGAGAAATCCATGAAATTCATCCTCTCCATCTGTGACAGAGATAGCGAGTAACTTGAGCGTGGAAGAGGTAACCCTCCGATGTGATCCACGACCACTTTAAGCAGTCCTGCAGCCCTCTCAACAGAGCTGCTCGAGCTCTACTTCTAGTCGAAGTATCGAGCAAAGAACTGAAATCTTTCTGGACTTCTTTACATGCTGAAACATCCCCAAAAGTCTTCAATTTTCCATTTAATTCAAATTTCAATTTCCATGTGGCATTCCTTATATGTTGTTTTTTTCATCAAGTGTGCTCGAAATTTTCTAAGGCTAAGAACTTTATTATTTTATGATATGAGTATCTTTACATCTCCATCTTCGATCCATAATCCACACGTATCTTCTTTTAACCATCCCGTTTCTCCATCGTGTAGATCACATCACGCCATTGTCTCTTCTGCATGAAGAAGATAACCCATTAGGGCTTGATCTGTCACCTCCGCATTGCCTTTCTTTTCACTTTGCATTATCCTTTAAAACACTTATAGGTGCTTTTCCTTTGTTTTAATTAATTTCCAGGAAGCAAGAGTGTCAATGGTCAAAGATTGAAGCATATCCTTGATCTATATTTTTTTTACTTTGGCAGCAAGTCATCGACATAGCTATTCAAGGAGCCTTGCATTTTCTTCAAACCTCAACCAACTCCGCAGAGCTTCGACGAAGGTCATTCGACCATTAACAGTAGTAGAGGAGCGAAGAGGAGTGGGAGAAACCTCGCTGGAGTGCAATCCAGATCGTCGCCTTGCGCGAAGGAGTGGAAGAACAAGGATTAGCAGTAGTTGTTGATCTTCCCGAGTTGGGTGAGATTCAACGGTTGGAATTACGCCACGTCAAGTCTTCGAAGCAGTGGTTCATACCTAAGGCTCGGAATCCGAGACTTGATCCGAATCTCCTGTAGAGCACAAGTGGAAGACATGTCGACCGAACCTTCAACCCCGAACCTCAAAGGGTCACGTGCAAAGCGCATGTGAATGGGCAGATTACATAATTGATCCCCAATTCTCTATATTTTGCAGATGAGTTCTATCGCCTATGTAATTGCATAACAACCCATGCGAGTTATTTTTATTGCTTGTTCGTACCTGTTTGTCCTTATTTATAATAAAACTTGGATTTTTCTTTGCATTTATGCCCCTGGATTAATTATTGAATAACTTGTTATCCATAAATCCATTTAAGGTGATTTTGATTTCGTTTCAAAGCTATTTTAATACTCTATATTTTGGCATGATTTATTAAGATTTTTATTTTGAAAATCATGTTTCAATTATTCTTTCTTCTAAATGCTTGTTTTTACTATAATTGGATTGGAAATGAACTTTTCATGATTAATTGAACCTGAGATGCATGCTAAATATTAGTGACTTATTGTTAATTATTTATAAAATTATTAAGTCATTAAGAGCTCCATTTGCTGGTTAAACAAAAAACAAAACATTATTAAATGCTCTCAGAGACTTCCATTTTTGTTTTGCCTATTAAATGCATGTTATCTAATTGAATAGATTCAAGGTTTTTTGTAATTAATCCAAGTTATCTGTTATGTGCCTATAATTATGTCTGTCTTAATCACTTTATTTGTGCATCATTATCTTCACCTAATTTATTTACATAGAAAATGTGTTAAAATTTTGCATTATAATGAGTTGCACATACACTCAATTTAATTAATCTAATAATTGCAATTTAAAATATTCGACATCTACATTCAATTATAAAATTGCTCATATCCTTGTGTTCGACCCTAGATTTTCCATGTCAAAAATTAAAGCGGAATCCTCTTCATATAGATTAATCATTCGGTTCTGTATGACATGCGAAGTGTTTGTGCTACAATGGATCCAAATTAACTTATGCATTTAGCGCTTCGTCAATCTTGCCTTGTGTTCACACCATATTTACTAGGAAGAAGATGCCACGCCATTTGTGGGACATGGTCATGAAAGAAATCGCAAAATGGTATGATGCAGGCTTCATTTATCCCATCTACGATTCAAAACGGGTAAGCCCTTTGCATGTAGTTCCAAATAATTCAGGGCTCACAATGGTTACAAATGAAAGAGGAGAGGAGATTTCTACTCTGGTACCGACATCCTGGTGTGTATGTGTTCATTATCTCCACCTTAATGCTTCAATAAATAAGGACCACTTTCCCTTGCCATTTATTGATCAAGTCAAGCAAAGATTGACTGACAAGGAGTTCTTTCTTCTTTCATGATGGGTAATCTGGGTATAACCAAGTGGCCATTGCCCTAGAAGACCAAGAGAAACCACCTTTACTTGCTTGTTCAGCACCTACGCCTTTAGGATAATGCCCTTTGAGCTGTGCAATGCATCTGCCACATTCCAAATATATATGCTTGTAGTTTTCTCGTGGTGTTTATGGATGACTTCTCCATTTACGGTGACAACTTTGATTCTTGTCTTGAGCATTTAGATCGAGTACTTTAGAAGTGCCATAAGTCAATCTGATAATATCTTAGAAAAAGAGCCACTTTATGGTCACAGAAGGGATTGCGCTGGGCCACATCGTTTCTAAACGTGGAATCGAAGTTGACCCGACAAAGCTGAATGTGATTGCCAATCTAGAGCCACCTTAGACTATCAGAATTGTGATATCATTCCTGGGGCATGTGGGCTTCTACAGGAGGTTCATGAGATATTTCAGCCGCATCGACCAACCTCTCACTGAGTTGCTATGCAAGGAAATCGAGTTTCATGTTGATCAACATGTTCTCCTTTCATTCAATCAGTTGAAGGAGCTAATCACTCAAGCTCAAGTACTACAACCACTTGATTGGTCTCTACCCTTTGAAATCATAACAGAAGCATCAGATTTTGTAGTTGGGGTCATGTTAGGATAGAGAAAGGACAAATCGCCCTATGCCATTCACTATGCCAGCAAAATGCCAGATGAAGCTCGGAGAAACTGCAATGTCATAGAGAAAGAATTGCTGGTTGTGGTATTCGCTCTTGAGAAGTTTAGATCCTATATGCTTGGAACTAAAGTAACTAACTACTCCGCTATTCGGTATTTACAACAAAAGAAGGATGCAAAGACTAGATTGATAAAATGTATCTTTCTCCTCCAGGAATTATATTTGGATATCAAGGACAAGCATGGAGCTCAAAATGTGGTAGCAGATCACCTCTCCAGAATTGAGCATCAAGAACCTCCACTGAGAAATGCACCCATCACAGACACCTTTCCTAACGAGTCGATTCTTGCCATGGACTCCCTCCCTTGGTACGCCGATATCGTAAACCACCTCATAACTGGGGTAGAACCACAAGATTGGACGAAGATCAAGAAGGACAATTCTTGACCCGAATCTGTTTCTACCAATGGAAAGATCCGCTATTATTCAAGGAATGAGCATACTGCATTTGGCATCAGTTTATTCTCAGGAGGAGCATCATGATGTCATCGAGCATTGTCACTTGATCGAATCTAGTTGACACCACTCTGCAGACAGAACAACAACGAAAGTACTATAGTGTGGCCTCTGGTGGCCGACACTATTTAAGGATGTCACAACATATGTGAAGTACTGCACTAACTGTCAGAGATAGGGAGGTACCCTTACAGCAAAGGACTCAATGCCCCTGAAATTTATTCAGATTTAAGATGTGTTCGATGCACGGGGAATTGATTTCATGGGACCCTTTCCCATCAGTCAGGGATTTGCGCTCATCCTTCTTGTCATTGACTACATGAGTCGTTGGATTGAAGCTATTATCGCCCAATTCGCTGACAATCGCACAGTGTGATGAGTTTTGAGAGAGAACAACATTTCACGATTTTGGATTCTGAAGATTCTAATATCATACGAGGATATTCACTTCAATAATAGAGAGGTCAGAAAATTAACAAAAGAGTACGACATTGAGCATCAAGTCATGTCTCCTTATCATCCTCAGACCAATGGCATGGCAGAATTATCAAATAGAGAAATCAAGACGATCTTGTAGAAGCTTGTGAAGCCGGACAGAAAGAATTGGTCCCAACTATTGGACTCTATCCTTTGGTCATACAACACCGCTTATAATTCTCCCTTGGACATGCTGCCGTATCATCTCGTATATGGAAAGTCGTGCCATTTGATTATGTAACTAATCCATAAATCATTATGGCCAATCTACATCTGCAACTTGGAGTCACGTGGAAGTGTTCAACAAAGAAATGTGGATCTGAACAAACTCCTAAAATTTCAAGACTATACTTATGATAACACCTTGATGTACAAGGAGAAGGTTAAACGCTGTCATGACCGACACATCAGACGAAAGACCTTTAAGACTGTACAGAAAGTGTGTCTATTTGATGCAAAGTTGAAGATATTCTCGGAAAAATAAAAGATTAAATGGACACATGGCAATTCAGAGTGAAAGAAGTGCATGACAATGGAAGCATCGTGATATCAGACTTGTCAACTGACGCACAAGCATTCGTCGTCAACAGTCAGTTACTGAAGCCGCACCTTGAGCATGACACTTTCCTGACCGTTGTTGATGCAGTTCAAATAATCATTATGGATCCTCCACAACCAACACAACAATATAAGATTCAGATAATGTCCCTCAAACACTCTTCCTTTAGTTTTCTTCTTTTCTTCTTTTTTGCTGTATTTTCTATTTTCTGCTTTGTTTTCCTCATTAATTTCTTTTGTACTTAGGATATGCTTCATTTTAAGTATATAGGGGATGAGTGACTTCATCTGTTCATTATTTGAAACCTCACCTATTTCCTCTCCTATTGAGATTTTCTATCTATACTTGGGGATATTTCACCCAAGTATAGGGAGAGCCAACACGAATTGTTGAGTTGTTCATTCTTACCCTCGACTCTTCCTGCATGAAGATATAGTCTGCTACACTTAAGAGTAATTGATCCTAAGTATAGGGGGATGGTCTACTTCTCATCGATCATTCTTTATTCTTTAGTCATTGTAGTATAGGCTCTCTTATACTTAGTACGAGTTATGTCTATTCTTTTCCCTTCGATCTATGAGGACATAGTTCAAACTAAGTATATGGGGGTTGTACATACTTTGTATATACTTTAGCCATAACTCATACTTTCGTATTATCAATAAGTATGGCTAAACTACATTAAGTATAAAAAAACTTGTATAAAATTCATTAAAATCCTTTATATATACTGATTAATAAATTGGGTAAAAATATTTTGCAAAATTTTGAAAAATGGTTTGGAAAATTCTTTAAAAAATCTTTTAAAAACTATTTGGAAAATATGTCGAAAAATATTTTTAACCTTTGTAAAAATGTTTTGTCTGTAAAAATTTCTTTTCTTTATGTGAAAAAAAATATTTGAAAAATCTATTTGCAAATGTTTGGAAAATGGTTGCAAAATATTTTGAAAAATCTATATATAATATTTGAAAAATCTTTGCAAAATGATTTTTAAATTTTGTAAAATGTTTTTAAAAATTATTTGTCAAGTTAGTTTGCAAAATAAAGTTTTCAAAATATTTGCAAAAATATTTTCAAATTATTTTATGAACTATGTATATAATTCAAACAAATAAAGATTCTTTACAAACCTTGTATACACAATCCTGCAAATTCCTATAACCCAACCCCTGTAAATAAAAAGATGCACGCTCATGTAAATATCTGCACACACTCCCTGTTTATTCCAAAGCTGTTTGTTTCCAAAAAACCTAAAAATTTGCAAAAATTAAAAATCACAAAAACATTTGTAAAATCTTTTAAAAAACTGCATAAAATTTGCAATACCTTTTCAAAAATCCATAAAAAGTTCAAAATTTGAAAATTTCATCACAAAAATATTTTCTTGCATTGTGCATAACATTCGCATTTTTTCGGAATAACATAGACAATTGGACAAGTCCAAATAAAGTTTGAAGACTAGAGATTGGAATAGACCTTAATACACTTAATTCCAGAGGAACCCATTGACCACGGGAAGTGGAGATATTTCATGTTTCCTTGACTTAATTTTTTAGGTTCTATAAGACTATGTTCATGAGTCAATTCAATGTGCCTAAATAGAACCCTTCATATCATCCTTAAGACTCTTGAGACACTGACTTGACTTGAAACCCAACACCTAGCTCTTAGCTCAACTCAGATGGACTGTTGTAAAATCTTGGAGTCTAAGTTAGGATGATGCAAGGCTGCTTCGTCAAGGGTTGCTCAGAAACCATTCTTGGGGATTGTCGACATAGGTACTCTAACCCACTTCTTTTGGTAACAATTATATCTAAAGACTGGAGATGGATTGAGACAATGCTTCGGACGAGGAATGCCTATAGATGAGCTTTTCCGAGACCCCAAAAATGGGTGGAACAAAAGATGCCATATCCACCGAGGCACAAGAAAGGATGCGAAAGCTATACAAAGTCAAAGAAAATATCCAAATAAGCCTATACCAAAAATTCCACAAACAAATTGAGCTTCAGAAAAAGCCTTCTTCTTGGTCGAGAATCGGTTACACTAACTGACTTCACAAGGGAATGAAGACTATACTGGTCCATTCTCAGTTCTTCTCCCATTCTTCTAAGTTCTTCCTCATTCGATTGTAAAGACCAAGAGCATTTGACCTTAGAAGGAAATATCTGTATCCACGAGGAAAAGTTACCAGAAGAGCAGACGCCTTGATGGTTCAACGATTTTGTCTAGGGAGAGCTGAACAATTTCGCACGCATGGTTCTATCACTCCAAGGTAGCAAGAGTAAGCGAATGAGAGGATGGTTCTGATCTAGTTGTGAATTGGAGTGAATGATAGGAGTATGGAACCTAAGGGTTGTTATTTCACACTCCCAAACTTCCATATGGTTCTGAACACACCATTAATCCAAAGGCTTTCTCTAAGCTCTAAACTTTGACTTTATTAAGACTAGTTTAAAAGTCAACAATTATTCCAAGTTGTTTCTTTATCTTTTCTTTATTTTCTTTTCTACGCTTATAGGAATAAGTGTTTGCTAGGGACTAGCAAAGGAAAGTATAGGGGGGTGATGAATCTCCATTTCAACACCTTTTTTCTTTTATTTTGACCTTTAAATCATAGCTAAGTACATGTAAATATCACTATTTTGTACAAATTAACATTCATAATTTATTTTTTATACACAAAAGTTGTAGATAAAAATGTATAGAAAAATACAAAATTTACTTCACATAAAAATAATACATAGTGCACATTTTCATACTCAAAATGAAAACCAGAACCCAAACTTTCCAGACCCATCGCTTCTCAATAAAAACTCAAAATGCATTAAAATCATCTTTAATTGTATATAATTTTTAATTGGCTATTTAATGAAGGGTGGTTTCACTTAATTTGGAGCTAATATGTGAAAGTTAGGTTTTGGACTCCTATCGTGCAATATACAGGAGTAAAATATTCATTTCATTTATTCTTTATAATTTTTATAATTTTCTATTTTTATAATTTGAAAATATTATTTATAATATATGCACATATTTATAATAAAATAAAACCGTAAGGAAAGCAATATAACAAAATAATGTACATAATACATAGATGAACATACAATACTTATACCTATATAACAAGTACACATATTTATTTAAATGTACAAATTATATCGGAAAAATAAAACAAAAATATATTCATGTATTCTTAAATACATTATAATTATATAACTTATTTATATAAAATAATAAATCTAAAATACAAATAAAAATAAAATAACCGATACACAAGTAAATATACCTGTGTTTTCACATGTAAATGTAACTCATAATAAATAGCCCCACAAAAATAAATAAAATAGGTAATCAAATACTACATAAAATAACAAGCATTTTTATTTTATAATCTAAAATTAATAAATTCATGTACCATTTTATTTTGAATTAATTATTGTATTATGCCCTATGTGGACCAATCATAGCCTGCCAACTGTTGACTCTAGGTCAACTGACCCTTCTCTCTCTCCCGCGGTTGTAGATATGTCAGACCCATGTTTTCTTCCATTTTTCGCATCGAACCACTCATGATCTGTCTTAGATCCCTGAACGAAAATGTTGATATGATCCCCGTAATTTCCGACGACGTCTTGGATTTAATCAATCTGCTTCAGGTTAACCAAAAGCAATATATCCTTGAACCTCCTTCTCCTTGTCTATAAAATAAACGTCTCCTTCTCCCTTCTCCATTTGATCCATCTCCGAGCCCGAAATCCTCCAGCCCTTCGTGTGTGTGTCCCAAGTGACAACATGCGCATCCCCAAGGTGTTTGCGAGGCCAACAGATGAAGCGAGGAGGTCAACGATGACTCTCCGACAACCTCTTCTCCTGATGTCACAGGTAGATATGAGTTGCGCAATTTTAGTTTCCTACATAGATTTTCTTATCTCCATTTCATTTCTTCTTTTTATTTTTCATTTTGATCAATATGATAGTTTAGATTCTAGTAGTTCGTTCACCGGAGCCTCTAGGCCTCCGATCATTTCACTATGAAATCGACCCGTTCAGACTCCCTTTTCGCCCCCATCTCGCTTCCCTCCACTTCCTTCATCCATTCAACACATTCAGATCATCCTTGCTCAGATCAGCCCACCGGTGCCCCATCCGTCATCTTTGCTAGAGCACCTTCATCTTCACCCATCTAACCTTGACCTTACCAATAATGGCCCAAACCAGATCGCCCCTGTGTCATGAAGCTTCCTATCCATTTACAGGTATGGAGGTCCCTATCTGAGGAGTATTCGAAGTCATGAATGAATCTCCAGGTGCATTAAGCTCTAGGGCTCCATCATTAAGCCCCAAACCCATTCGAGGACGAATTCAGTTGCGAAACACCTCCAGTAAGTGTTTAAGCATCTTTGCAGCATCTAAGGATCTAGGAGGAGGATGAATCGAGGAATTGAATCTTCGAGACATGGATATTCTTCCTTGTTCTTCAAGCAAAGCAGCAACCGTCGTATTAAGGAGGAGATCCATTTCTAATCTTGGTTTTCCGATCATCATCCACTTCATCCGTCCGATGGAAGCCCAAATTTGATCTTGATTGTAGATCAGCTAAGCATCATCGCGCGAGGAGCGCTTGCCACATGTATAAGTGAATCGACCTGAGCCGCACGATAGTGCACCTTTAGGGGTAATTTGCTCATCTTCCTCGTATTTTTCATAATTGGTACTATAAATAAATGTATAATAATTTCAATAAGACCATTAACATTTATAGATTTTGCATTTGGGTCTAGTCTAGCTCAAAACATGTTGTCGCACATAAGATGGGCATTTTGCACATATATCTAGGTAGTTTTTATAAATTGTAAATTAGTCAATAAAGTTTAAATATTAGTTGTATATTTTGGGAAATTTACACATTCACCCTTGTCTTATATCTTAATTGCAAATATGCCCTCGCTGGTTCATATATTTTTGTGTTTGTATTTCATTTATTAAAAATAGCATCCGTATACCACAAATTCTAAAAAAATAGAGGTAGATGCCTGCTAGCATGTGCTTTCACGATATATTTTTGGATTTGTATTTTAGACATTTTATCTATTAAAAAGAGCATATTTTGCCTATGTTTGATTTAAAATTTTCAAAAAATCATACCATTTGAAAATTCCCAAAAAATTATTTTTTATATTTAAATATTTTGTACTTAGAGACTGAAAACTCCTAAAAATAGAAAAATAAAAGGATAAAAAAATTAAATCTCCAAAATCAAGTGAAAAAGGAAAAATCACCACAAATCCCAAAAATATTTTTTTATTTCTAAATTTTATTCATATTATTATCTATCTATAAAAATGAATTGGAGAAATATTTACACTTTTGGCTATTTTAATCTTTAAATTAATTCAACCTATTTATTTAATCCCCGTGTTGGGATATTTTGACTTTAAAAATACATAAAATTTAGCAAAAAAAATGAAAAATAGTAGAAAATTATTTAAAGCCTAAAAATATTTTATTTTTGATATTTTGATTATTTTTAGTAGTATTTATAATTATAGTATCTTATATTATATATGTAGTTCCATGTAAGCATATATTACATACTAAAAAGGAAAAAAGAATTAAAAATAATAAAAAATATATAAAAAGGAAAAAAATAAAAAATAAAAACAAACAAAATGTAAAAAAACAAATAAATCAAATAGAAATTATAAAACCAAAAGGCTTATAAAACGACTTAAAGACAAGTATGTACATAACTCACATTGATTAAAAATAATCATTAGGATACCTAGTTTGCTTTCTGTGGTTTGACCTCTACATGCTTACACATCTTTGTTTGTAGAGTATAATAAATTGTACCTCACATTTTGCCTATTCATTGCTTATTTATACATTTTGGGTACTTGTTGATTGAACATGTGATCTCGTGAGCGGTCTCCTCATCGACAATCCATTTTTGCTTATTCAAAGGATTGTTTTTTTAGACCCTTGTGGGACACTTGCTCATTACGATCCTGGGTCGGAGTTCCTGTATCCCACCCTAACCCTCCCTCTCCCCCCCACAAACGGGCACCAAGATCGCCATTAAGGACCCTCCGGGCCATTGCCAGGCCCCTTGCAGCCCCCCTCCTTAGCTACTGCGTTGGGCCCCCAGCCGTCGTCAGGCCCCTCTCGCAACCACTATGCGGTTGACTAATCTCCATTTTATCACCTTTATTCTATCATTTTGGCCTTAAAAACCCAAACTAATGCATGTAGATAACATTAATTTATACAAATTAGCATTCATGATTAATTGCATTTATTGTGTAGATAATATGGTTTTTAATGCCAAAATTATAGAATAAAGAGAAGAAAAAAGAATAAAATATCGAAGATATTTTATGACCCTAAACCCCGAGACCAAGTCAAGAATTGAGTTGGTCGACAAGGAATAATGTATGGGGAGATAAGGGCTAAAAATACATTTATTCCTTATTTATTCATTTTTGACACCTATTTTATTCTTTATTATTTATACATAAAATAAAGAAATTTTGTACATGAAAGTTATAGATAATAATGTAAATAAAAACACAAAATTAAGTTTTTACAAAAATAATATGTAGAGTACTTTTTATACACAAAATAAAAAGTCGAAATCCCAACTTCACAGATCCATATCTTCCAAATAAAAACTCAAAATAATCATCACCTTTAATTGTATATAACTTTTTATAAGCTATTTAATGGAGGTGGTTTCATATTTTTGGAGTTACGGTCCTCATTATATAGTAAACCCGAATAAAATATTCAATTTATTCATTCTTTATTATTTTTGCAAATTCATATTTTTCTAATTTTGTAATTATTATTTATAACTTGTACGCATATTAAACCAAAATAAAACCAAAGAGAAAATGTAAAATAAAATGAGTCTATATCAATACATAGGCAAAATACATATGATATTACATGTATACAAATAAACATGAAAATCACTCTTTCATTCTTTTTCCTCTTGTATTTTTATACTTCTGGAAATATCATTCATATTTTAATAAAATATAAAAAGAAAATAAAACCCAATAAAATACATAAAAATAAAATAATGCTTATAAATCATAGATAAAATACCTATAAGTATACCTATGTAATTTATAGTACCTATTTATTTAAGTGTACAAATAACATCATAAAAATATAATAAATATATACAAACACATAAAAATAAGTCATAAATATATAAAATAAAAGAATAAAATAATAAAATAAATATACAAAATAAAAATAAAATAGTCACAATATAGGTAAATATACATATAAGTCTACACTTAAAAATTAACTACTAATAAATAACACCCAAAAAATTAAAATCATAATTAAATACTACATGAAATAATTAACATTTTTTATTTTATATGCAAAAATTTATAAAATCATTTATTAGATTTAATTAATAATTATATATTGGTCACCCGGTTTTATGTTCTACCGCTGTCGTGGACCAATCACATCACGCCAATGGTTGACCTCTGGTCAACTACCCCTTCTGCCTGCTGATTTGACGCAACCAACTTTTCTCGCATCTTCTCCCTCTTTTCCCGGTTTATCTATTGATCAATCGATTTTGAATCCTTCACACGAAATGATAACTGATCATCCCTGATACACGCCCATGCCTTGTATCTCTTGTATATGTGCCTGATTCTTTCCATTTCGTCGGTTAATAAGGGTGCCAAGATTCGCCTATAATTAAAAGCCTCTGTCTTCAATCACCTTTTTGGTCACCATTTCGAGTCTAGGAACCCACATCCTTGGTATAGTGAGTCTTCTCGTGACAGAGGAAGCCTTCTCGCGTCCGAGCGGAGCTCCAAGAGCACGGAGGTGCACCCACGACCACCGTCATCGGCGGCCCTACTCCCTGGCCGACTCCTAGGTATAAGAAAAGTCTTTCTTTACCTTTTCAATCGCATTTCATTGTAGGTTTAATCTTCAGTTCTTAGTTTAGGTTTTGATTAGTCAAATTAGTGTAATAAGTCATCCATGTAGTTCGCCAGAGTTGAGCTCCAACGAGCTCCTCTGTGCATGATCATCCACTCCACGCCGTTCAGATCACATCCATCTCTCTCCCCTATTCCCTCTGATCGCCCCCACATCTTCATTCACCTAGATCCCCCGTAGATCTGGATTTTGAGGTCCTTCTCCGCTGTGTACCGCCGGACCTCTCTGCCATGCCTCATCTGCCATCTCCCCTCGCCAATAAGGCCCCAGGAGCCCCATTTGCGTTTGCTTTATCTATATGCATGCATTGGTGGGCCCAATGACCTCTTTGGGTCGATTTTGCGCAGACATGAGGTATCTAGGTGCCTTGAGCTTCCCCGACCTCGCTGGAGAGCTCTGGCGACCCTCAGTTCCCCTTCGAGCCCTCCAGCTGACAAGTGAAGGCCACAAGAGCGTCTGGATCCATTTTGGAGCAGCCAAGGACGATAGAGGGGGGCGATTTGGTCGTAAGAAATTTGCATCGCCGCGAGTTCTTCCCTATTCTTCATTGTCGCCTCCCTGTCGTCCGATCAAGAACATAGATCGAACAGTAGCCATCCATCATCGCCAAGTTTCAGCCATTCGATGGATCCCTTGATCAGATCTGAATCGATCATCGGCGAAGAGTCATCAAGCTACGGGGACGCAATACGTTCTAACTGGATGAAGCTCAACCATCCGATCCCGCGTCTATATTAGGTAAATTGCTACATCTCGCCCGCTTTTTTTGTATTTAATATTTAGTCTTGTAAATAAAATATAATGTGTTAAATAAATTGGGAATTTTGTAGAAAGGCCCCTATTGTTCTTGTAATTACATATGGATCCATTCCATGTCACCTCGCGTGTTGTCCCATGTGAGGTGGGGAATTTGCATATCTGGCCCTGACATTTTTGTAATTGTAAAATAGTATAATAAAATTAAATAAATGTTGTATTACATTGGTATATTTGGACCCAAGCCCCTGATATTTATTTTAATTGCAAATATGCCCTTACTAGGACATATTTTTTTGCTTTGTCTATTTACTAAAATATCTAACATACTCCTAAAAATATGAAAAAATAGGGATAAATGCCTTTTGCCATGTATTTTCACGCCTCATATTTATTTCATATTTATGCATTTATCTATTTATTAAAAATCAAAAGGTGCCTAAATTTGTATTGTTTAGATTAGGAAGTACCAAAAAATTCTAAAATGTGTCAAAATTCCAAAAAAAATATATTATATTTTATCATATTTTAATTACAAATAAAAAATCACTAAAAATGGAAAAAGAAAAAGCTTAAATATGAAAAACCCAAAAATCTCTTAGAAAAATCTAAAAAACTAGTAAGAAATCCAACAATATGTTTTTCTATTCTATAATTTTCTTTATATAAATATTCATATATTAAAATTTATTTAGGTAATTTTGGATCCTATTTACTATTTTTAAAATCCAAATCAATTTTGAGTAATTATTTACCCTCTTATTTGGGATAATTTGATTCTAAAATACATAAAATTTAGCAAAAATTCTAGAAAAATTATAAAAACATTAGAAAAAATATATAAAACCCAAAAACAATTTTATTATATATTTTATTTACATTTATTAGTATGTATAAATACATTACTCTATATGTGTATATATAGCCTTATACGACATATATATTTTAAAAAAATATATAAAAATACAAAAAAATGTATAAAAGGAAAATATAACAACAAAAACATTTAAAAATCATATATATAACAAAATAAAAAAATTATATAAAATCAAAACCCACAAAAAGATATATGTATATACATTATGAAAGACATGGTTGTAAACAAATAACCATAGGCTACCCGTGTTGCTCTCTGTGGTTCGACCTCTACATGCTTAATCACTATGCATCTTTTGGTAGAGAATAATAAATTTTAACCTTACATTTATGGTATTTAGGGCTTTAGGTATATTGTGGGTTAATTGCTGATTAACCGAAGATTTTAGAGTGATCAACACATGACTGCGGTTTTGCCTTGTGAAACCGTACGACCCTCTGATCTCCTCCTGTTATCAGCGGTGCTGGGATCCAATCCCAGACCGTTGTCAAGCCCTCCCAGGCCTTAGTAGTCCATCCCAAGCATCTCCATACACCTTTACGACTCGATCTACAGTTTGGATCGATCTGGTTTTAATTGGAAAACATGATTTCAAGCATATAAATCATGTTTTCCGACCCTAGCAAGCAACGACGATTGATGAGGATGGTTGTATGAGTCTACATGTACAATCAATCCTATGTTTGGTTGTGTAGACTCGTTCATATCAGTCTATTCCCTAGTTGAGTTCCATTGTTCTGCCATTTTCCGTCATGTCAGAGAACAAGGGTGATATTTTTTTGCCTGGAGCCTTCAAGGGCCTGGATCCCATTGCTAAGACGGATGGGACCAACAATGAGTTGTGGTCTGTGCCATTTCTCACTCTCATGTAGTGTAACAACAAGGAGAACACCCTGATAGATCCAGATCCAATGGATAAGATTAAGGCAAATGCTTCTTGGAAGCAAGATGACGCGTATGCACGTGTTCAAATTTGTGGGACCCCAACACATAAATAGCCAATGATATTTTGAATCCGACCACCACCAAGGCAATGTGGGACACTTTGACATCCACCTATTCTCAAGCGAAGAATGAGGCTCATATTCTTCATCTATAGTTTGATATCTACAATGCCAAGAAGAATGGTCGCCCTCTGCATTTTACTATTCTTCACTCCATGGCATGCTTGAGAAGCTTCATAGCTACATGCCTATTACACCATCTACTGAGCAATAGAAGACGCATAGGAACTCTATGATGGTTGGGGTCTTCATGGATGGATTTGATAAAGTATGATACTGCGCATACTCAGCTTCTGACTGGAGCTAGCATACCTCCCATAAAGGAGGCCTATAACCGTCTCAGTCGGATCATCATGCCTTCGACAACCACTTCTTCGCCCTCTTCAGTGATGGTTGCTTCTCATGGCTCAGGGAGGCGATCCAGTCCATAGGACGCATCCCTCGAGGCAAAGGCAGTGGACGCCAGCTTGGTTCTTGCACCTATTATCGTGAGCCTGAATATGCAGAGAATACATGTTACCAAAAGCATGGATATCTTGTTTCTGGTCGAGCAACGGAGCATATTATGTCTTTAGAGACTTCAGCTCCCCAGGACGATTCTGGCATGGATGATATCGTCTCTCGTATTTGAGAGATCATGTCTCCTATTGCTGACACCACCATTATAGATAGTGCAACTGTAACCAGAGCCTTTTTGAGCTCCTTAGGTATCGCCTGTGCTTTTACTGGCAGTACTGATGCAGACATGATAGACTGGATTATGGATTCTGGTGCTTCTCACCACCCGTGTGGAGGCATAGCACAACTGAGGTCCTACAGGACTATACCACTTAGCAGATGGATTGTCATTGCTAATGGAGACGATTTACCCGTCACAGGACAGGGGGAGGTGCATTTCACACTATCCATGTGCCTTCAAACTGTTTTATATGCTCCTCTCTTTCAAATGAATTTACTTTCCATTAGTTAGATCACTAAGTATCTACATTGTTGTGCCATCTTTAACCCTTCGTCTCTTGTGTTTCAGAACATACTCACGAGTGGGGGTGATTGGATGTGGCCACAAGCAGTGGGGGCTCTATAGACTGGTCCAACCTCCTTATGCTAGTGTTTCTACTATACCTATTGGACCGATCTCTCTATATATGTGGCACCTTAGTTTTGATCACCTTTCTCTACAAAATCTATATCATGTTCTCTCTCATATTTCTATGAGATCCTCCTTTCACTGTGAGGCATGCCGGCTTGGGAAGCATCATCGTTCCTCCTTTCCATCCTGTCAGAGTCGGAGCAATTCTTAGTCATTGAGCTCCTTCATTTAGACATTTGGGGTCCGAGTTGTGTTCCTGATCACAAGGGATATAATTTTTTATCTTGTTACTGTCGGTGATTTTTCTAGACTTTCTTCGGTCGTTTTATTGAAGAATAAGTCTGAAGCTAGATTTATGATCAAGTATTTATTAGTGAAATAAAGAATATTTTTCTACTAATGTTAAATATCTCCATTCTGATAATTCCTTGGAATCCTGCATCTCACGTCTTCCTGAGTTTCTTAGATCTCATGGCATTGTTCACCAGACCTCATATGCTTATACTTCACAACAAAATGGTGTCAGTGAGCGCAAACATCGTCACTTACTTGATGTGATTAAAACCTTGTTGATACATAGTCGTATTCCTCAAGCTTACTGGGGTGATGACGTCCTTACCGCTTGCTATTTGGTGAACTATATGCCCTCGTCTGTGTTGGGAGAGAAGATTCCTTTCTCGATTGCATTTCCCATGAAGGATATTTTCTCCTTTACACCTCGTGCGTTTGGATCTGATGCCTTTGTTCATGATGTCTTTCCAGGTCGTGACAATCTCTCTCCTCTAGCTGTCAAGTGTGTGTTTGTCAGCTACTCTTGTATCCAGAAGGGGTATTACTGCTTAGATCCGCTAAGGTATATATACTTTGTTATTGTTGATGTTACTTTCTTTGAGTTTGTCATGTATTTTTCTCCTACAGGTGACAGACTTGCTCCATCTGTCTTTTATGATGAGATACACATGCCTCCACCTCCTACTGTCGATCCTCCACCACCCTCTACTCCTGCTCTTCCACCACCTCCTCAGACACCACCACTACAACTACCTACTCCTGTGGTTCAGTTTTTGTCACGTGTTTTTACTCGCATGTCTCGCTCAATTCCCCCTATTCTCAAGTCTTTCCTACCATCCATCATGCCTCAAGTATGTAATGTGCATATTGTTTTTACTAATGGCACTACTGAGTTGTTTGTGTAGCAGGATTCTAGATAGGATGAGCAGGTGCCCTCTTCAAAGGGAAATTTACAGGCTCAAGACTAGATAGATGATCTTGATGTATTGATACCTTCTTGCAGCCTTGCTTCCTTAAGCATACTATTAGAGGATTTCAGGAAGTTTACTTTAGCACTATCAGCCGTGGAGATACCACAGACATATCAGGAGGCTTTTCAGGATAATGAGGGATGTTGTCTATGAATAAGTGATAGCCGCACTACAGTCATGTGGTATGTGGAGTCTTGTTTGTGCTCTAGTCGACACATCCGTTGTGTGATGTAAATGGGTGTTTAGTGTGAAACACTGTGCATATGGCAGCGTGGATCTCTATAAGGCAAGACTTATGGCATGAGGGTTCATCCAGACATATGGGGTGGATTATTTGGATACTTTCTCCCCATTCGCCAGACATTCTACTCTACGTATTCTACTTTATGTTGATGTGACACGAGATTGACCCTTTTACCAGCTTGATGTGAAGAATGCCTTCCTCTGTGGTGATTTACAGGAGGAGGTCTATATACAACCACCACCTGGGTTTGTTGCTGAGGGGGAGTGTCAGAAGGTTTGCAGGATACACAAGACTATCTATGGCCTTAAACAGAGTCCAAGAGCATGGTTCCAGAAGCTCTCGATCTTAATAGAGCAGTAGGGGTTTGTGCGATCGATTGTTGATCTCTCATTGTTTGTGTAGAGGGCCCAGAGAGGTACCATTATTATTCTTGTTTATGTTGATGATATTATTGTTACAGGGGATAACGAGCAGGGCATTCAGGGTCCCAAGGAATTCCTAGGTCAGCAGTTTGTGACCAAGGACCTTGGACATTTACGTTACTTCCTTGTACTGGAGTTTGTTAGGAACCAACAAGGTCTTGTCATAACCTAGAGGAAGTATGTTACATACCTTCTTTCAGAGACATGCATGGCAAATTGCAGACCTGCCACAACTCCTATTGACCCGAGTATGAAGCTCTATGATGATGCCATTGAGGAGGTTTAAAAGAGGAGGTACATGGAACTTGTTGACAAGCTACTATATGTGACCATCACCAGACCCAATATATCCTTTGCCGTGAGCAAAGTGAGTCAGTTTATGGAGTATCCCAGGCATGCACACATGGATGCAGTCCACATGATTCTGAGATATTTGAAGACTTCACCTGGTACAAGACTCCTTTTCAGTAGAGGCACATCTCTTTCAGTTATCGCATGTGCAGATGCAGATTATGCTGGGTGTCCAATGGATAGGAAGTCTACATCATGTTTTGTTGTGTTCATAGGGACTTCCATAGTTTCATGGAAGAGCAAGAAGCATATTATGGTTCCCCGATTGAGTGCTAAGTCAGAATATAGGGCCATGGCGTAGGCTAGAACAGTGATGATGTGAGTCAACTATGTTCTTATTGACTTGATGATAGAGGTGCCTCTTCCTATGCACCTCCAATGTGACAATCATGTTGTTCTCTTTATTGCCAACAACCCAGCCTTTCATGAGAGAATGAAGCACATAGAGATGGACTGTCACTACACTCGTGACATGATACAAAAGGGTCTTATCGCCACTACCCATGTCGGCTATGGAGACCAGAAAACACATGTTCTTACTAAAGCTTTAGCAAGAGGGCCTTATCAGAGATGTTGTTCCAAGCCGAGTCTGATCGGTATCTATGCTTTAGCTTGAGGGGGAGTGTTGAGATATTTGTTATCATTATTATTGTTTTGCTTATTTTCTATTTCTTTTGTCATCATCTTGTAATTTGCCCAATAGATTCCTCTCCTATATAAGAGAAACCTAGGGCCTCTCATTAATGCCATTCGTTTTCCCCCTCTACAAGTTCCCCTGTCAAAAAAAATCCGTCATGTTTATCATTCCTTTGGTATATAGACATATGAATTGCACTGACCTCGAGTATTCTCAATACACATAATTCTTACATACTGGAAGGTAACCCAAGGTATATGTTCCCATATTTCTCTGTTTCCTTCTATAGGGAACAAAATATTTCTCAATTAATCATAAGGTGACAATATTAGACATACAATTTTCAAAAGCTTATATTATTATTCTCAAAATTCATATCTTATTCATGACTATGATGACCACATGTAGAATTCCTCTTACACCAATATCTGATGAGTGAGCCCTTTCCTTCTAGTTTATTGAGTATAAATATGTATGAATTCTTTTAGAGATCATATAACTCATATATCCTTACGTGTAGGGATGCACATCGAGCTGGGTTGGAACCATCTCGACCCGACCCGAGCTCGGTTAAGCATACTAGCCTGCATACCGCGCCCTAGCCAGAGTTTCTTTGAAAAATCCAGCCTAAGCCTGAGCCCAGCTCGCGGGTACTTGGGCTATGCTTGGGTTAGGCTGTCCCACTCTACATCAAAATTTATGCATGATATTATTTGCCAGTTATAGCTTGCTACTGTTCAAAAAATACAAATTAGAACCCATATATTATCCCAAAAACTTTAAGTTCATTCCGAGATTGTAATTTCACTTTAGAAGATATAAAAAACAAATCAAATCCCGTGGTATGAAATAACTATCGATTTCAGTAAAATTACTAATCTTACCGACAAGATCGTGTACTCTAAGCATCTTTTCAAGTTAACAAAAATTTTTCAATATCTTATATGGTTGATAACTTGCATTTTTCCCATGGTTAATAAGTTGTCGGTTGTAGAAAAATCGCTCAAACAAAATTCAAATTAATCAAATAAAAATTCAACGTCGAGATAAATTCATTGTTGTTCACTATTTATTTATCTAAGTAAGTGTGCCTGAGTCGAACATAAGAAGGCAGAAAATCATGCTTGTGATATTCGAGGGAAAGTAAATAATTTTTGTGATTTTTAATCCTTCTTTTATTTTCTTCTTCGACGATAAAACTCTTTTTTGGAATTTTTTATTTTTATTCTTTTTATTTGATTTTAATTTGTCCAATTTTTATTTTAGTTTTCAAAAGGGATATTTTCAGTTGTTTTATCTACAATATAATATGTGAAATAATATGGAATATAGATGATACTATATAGCAGATAATACACTCAACAATGAGCTCAAGAAATACCATGAAAAGAAGTCAAAATAGATAAAAAATCGAGAAAGAAAATCCAAGCAGGAGGCACAAAGAAATACTGGAAATTCAATGTAAAATTAAAATATAAAGGTACAATGATGATATGCTAATGTCTATGAGTCCTCAATGTCCACAATAGTCCAAGAAAAGAGTGTAGAAAAATACAATAAAAAGATAAAGGTGAACTTTCAATTAGGTCCCTAGTCAGGGACCTAATTGTAAGAAAAGAAATGAAACCTTTACACTTAGGTCTCTGGTTAGGGACTAAATGTAAATAGTTTATCTCTTGGAAGTGCAATTAAAGTTCTAGACTTTCGAGGGTGACATGCAATTTTGGCACCGTAACGGTGGAGATTATATGAATGCATGCAATCTGGAGCGTTGGATGGAAACGCATGGTAGCGATCTGCATAATCTAAGACTGGGGTTGTTCTTCCCCACGGTAAGAACAACAATGGCGACTGATCTGGTCTTGGATTCGCTCGACAAGGGCTGACTGGAGGTGGGGCTGGTGAGGGTGCGACTTACCCTCTCGAGCTCACCCACTGGGTGATGAAGTTAGAGAAAGACTATGTCAGAGATTCCAACGAGAAGACTTGTAGGAGAAATGGGTTCTAGGGTTCGAACCCTAGAACTGAAAGTTGGTGAAGATGCAACTCTGTTGATCGAATGATTGGCTATTAGATGGATTCTGTTGCTTGATGATGTCGCTCCAAAATCATGAGGACCTACAAGTAAAAATGATTTCTTGATTAGAATATGAATTGGCCAAAGATTTAGAGAAGTGCAACCTGAAAATTGGATTCCAGGTAGAGGTTTTGCAACACGAAATTAGGGTGTGATTTGATTCGAATTTGATATTGAAATTGAGGTGTGACTTAAACAAGGTTATTATGGCGGACTAAATATGTGATTAATATGGCTAAACTGGTACAAAGATCGAAAAAATCAGAGATGGAAGATGATGTACCTGGGAGTAGAGGTATATGTCCTCAAATGTTTGCTCTACAGGAGACACTTCCTGGAGCTCGACGACGTGCAAATCGATGATGCAAGGCCAACCAAGGGCCTCGGAACCTCCTCCGATCTATCTTCTTCCATGCGGGGCCGTCGTAGGGTGCTGTCTCCACCTTAGACGACCTGAAGAGGGTGGAGAAGTTAGGTGCTCAGCCAGTTGTTGTGTTTGGTAGCAGGAGAGTTGGTTGTAAATGGCCGAAGTTTTGATCCATAAAT
Organism: Ottelia alismoides; assembly: GCA_037367405.1. NCBI lineage: Eukaryota > Viridiplantae > Streptophyta > Magnoliopsida > Alismatales > Hydrocharitaceae > Ottelia > Ottelia alismoides. The sequence goes on along the minus strand of JAZKJV010001031.1, from coordinate 475,801 downwards.
TGATCAATCGAAAGGGAGTCGAGGATGATCCGAAGGCTAGAGAGTGTCTTGGTTGTTGTGGTTATAGAATCAAGGGATAAGATGGAAGATCGGGTGAAGAATGGATGCAGGAAAAATAGGCGAAGTGGAGTGCTTGAAACAAAAGCTGCAAAAACGTCTCGGGAAGAAGAAGCTCCGGGTGTTGACACATGTCTGCACATGGTAGGATGATAATTAATTATTTTATAAAATAAATATTAAATAACAAATGATGTTGTTTTAATTAATTATTAAATAAAACGTATAGATAAACAAAATAACTAAATTACGATATAATTTATTTTTATAAATAATAAATATTTAATGAATTATAAATATAATATTATTAAATAAGTATACAATAAACTTATTAAGTGTGGTTTTGATTTTTAAATTAATAATTTAATAAATAACATGTTATTTTTATATTTTTATCAATTATTAGATAATAAATAAGAGATGTATGAATTTTTATGGATTTTAATAATTTAATATATATATATATATAAATACTTGTTATAAAGTTCAAATTAATCTATAAATTAGGGTATTTTATTTATAAAAATATTAAATATAGTGTCTATTATAAAATAATTGATGCATAATCTATAAGATCAAGAAAATAATTTAAAAAATAAAAGCACTAAAACTACAAATAATACGTTCTGAATAAATAAATACCCCAGAAACCAATTGTTATCAGTTCCCAAAAATGATTTTTTGCAAATAAGCTCCGATTTTAATGAGATCACCTTCGGTAGTTAGAGAGTATTATTTTATGAACTTAAAAAGCGAGTAGAATGAAATCGAAGTTCATATGAAGAAGTTACGATGGTCGGAAGTTGAGAAAACAACAATTTGAAAGTTGGATTTTTTGGCATATATAAGGTTGATATTTTTTAGTTTTTTATATACATTTTTTAAAATAAATAGGATAATAGTTTAGTGAAAAATATGTTCAAATAAATAAATTAATAATTATTGAAGTTTTGATAAATATTGAATAATGTGTAAGATGAATAATTAATTCTTTTTGCGATTTTATTCCTTATCTCCCGTACTTATTTGTTTGTCGACCAATCTATGTTGACTTGGTATCGAGAGTTAGGTTATATAAATATATCCTTCAACTATATTTCTATTTTATTTAGTCATACTGTACATATATACATAATTACAGTCCGCCGCTCATTTTGTTCTATTTCTTTTTTATCGCTTTATTTATTTACATGTTTTTAATACTAAAAATGCATTTTTATTCATGAATGATGTTTTAATAAGAAGTGTAAATTAATAGATATTTATGTACATTTTTAAGGGGTTTAAGACAAAATGTGACAGAAGTGTTAATGAATCATGCATTCATCAATGGTCAAACAAAGCTAGACACATGAAATTCTATTCACGTCGAAGGGAGTTAAATACATGATTACCTTGAAGCAGATTCATCTTCTAGAATATATTAGCCAAGTCTAGAAGAAACCAAAGGTTGGGACTGGGAAGGTGCGCGGGCCATGGATGTGTAGAGGAAGGATGGGGGCAAGGGGGCACATACGCACATCAAAGAGGGAGGGCATAGGTGGGGTTGTAAAACTTGGTTGCATGTTTCAGTTTGGGTCGATGCAACCTTAGGACCCAAGTGGGCCACTATAAAGGGCCTAAACCCTTTTTGACCTAAGCCCAACTCCCCTATCGGCTAGGTTCGGTTTGGGCCTCTTATTAGACCATATGTGGGTTGGCCCACAAACTTCATGCTTGGGCTCATCGTAACTTGAACCCAGTCCGAATTTGGAATGGGGCCAAAATTAAAGCCCAAGCCCACCAGTCTATTGCTCAGGTAAGGGACTGAGCAAGGCTTAAGTGCGTTGGGCTGGACCTACCCAATGCTCATCCCTACTCACATACACACCGACTCGATATTATATAGACCTTGTCAAGACATCAACCTATACTTCTACCATATGCACACACTTAGACATATGTCTATGTATCTCTAGTCAAAGGATGCGTGTCAATCTTATGATAATTTACTATATGAGTCTTAGTATCTCGATCTCGTTAAGTTAATTCTTTAACTTGACTAGTCAGATACCTCCCAATATCTATACTATACGGAGGACATGCATCAAGAGTGTCAGACGGAGATTAATCTTTAAGCTGTCTCTTCTCAGAACAATGATCCTCCTTGGATAACATTATATGATGTCAGTTGCATCCTCAGTTTGTTTACTAGATTAATAACTCTACATCAACTTATATGATCTAACTCCTTAGCACATAAGCTATATAAAGTGGTCATGGTATGTATCTCTATTTGTAATAAAGAGCATTATCAATAATTTAATTATAAATACATTTTATTTCAGATACAATATGATATAAATATCATTCCGATTATTACAAGATTCTTCTAGGATTTATGTTCCTAACAAAAATTTATGCACAGCCTTGCATGATATCACTAGCACTAAATAATAATATTCACTAGAAATGGTGCATCAAATATTGTGTGCATTTATACACGTGGAAATAGAAATACTTTGAATAAAAACAATCGTAAATTTAAATCCCACGAAGATGTATTGAGGTTGGAGCTTTAGATAATATTATATGTGACCTTACCAATTATCTGTAAAATCACAAGACTAATACATCATTATCTCCACTTTTGACATCGACATCATCCGCGAAGGGCTATGAAGCATCGACAAGGAGAAGCCTATTCCCTTCTTCTTTTGCAAGAATGATCAATATCATTCATAAAAAATCAACCAAAATGATCCCATGGGTTTCCAAAGTTTAAGAATATTATGCGTCATAATGTTCATCTTGGTGGGGAATCATACCCACCACCAAAAGTAAAAAAATAGAAAGCCCCAAGAGATACAAAGGTAGTTAGATTTTGAAAAATAAGCAATTTTCTTCAGTTTGTACTTCCTCCAATATTCAATAGATGTACTCCCTCATTTTTGTCCAAATAAATCTTTAATAGGGATTATGTTGCTGGATTTGGAGAATTTCCTGCTACTTTTAGGTATGGGTCAAAGCTACCAACAAAACCATAACAAGTATTAAGAATTGAAATATATGATGATCATGTTAAAGAAAATTTCAACCAAATCAGTATTATTAAATGTGAAGCCGTAGAAAATTATTAAGTTCCATGATATTGTTCTACCATGTGCACTTTTACCTCTATAAGCTCTTCTGCATCTCTCCTCCTAGACACACAACCATGTTGATGCCACCATTGTATTTATGTGATAGAGGATGAGGTAAAGGAAGAGATTATAGGTAAACATGTAAATAAGAGGCTACCAACTATCAACTTTAAGTGCTCAAGGGGAGGATAAAGAGGAAATTCTCTCCACTACTAGTCGAAAGAGGAGGTAGCCCAGTTTTCCTCACTCTTATTTAGATTTATACAATATATTGAAGACTTCAAGGAGTTTACCTCAAGTCCATACATCTTGAATTTTTTTTGAGTGTTGGAAAGATTTTTAACATATTCTTCATAAAAAAGAATGAATATGAGTATATTGTTTGCAAACAGGACATTTGTTACTTCGAAGTCTAGTTAAAGAAGAGAAAAGTCTTTTATTAAACCTTGCCTAGCAAGATATCTAATCATCCCACAAGAGTATTTTATGGAGTTGATGAATATTGGATGTGAGATTGAGCCTCCTTGCCACATTATAGAATTGATGATTGAGCCTCCTTGCCACATTATGGAATTGATGATCAGTAGGTGTGAGATTGGGTCTCCTTATCCCACGCACCCCTTCTCAAGTTTGAAGAATCCAACAGAGTTTCCATTTATCTTAAGTGAGATTACGGTAGATCTTAAAAAAAGGTGATTACGACTCATTTAATTTAGCATGGCATCATCTAATGATAAAGTCCCATCTCACTGGGAGAAATGTATTTCTAAAATCAATTTTGTATATAAGATCTCTCTTCTTTTTTCTAAACTAAGACCTTAGTATTTCCGAAGTAATTTGTAGACTTTCAGAAGTAGATTTATTTTTGAGAAATGCACATTTTGTAGATTTGTTTCTGAAGTAAGCTTTCAAGAACTCAAATAGAAGCCCATCAAGTCATGGAGCCTTGAGGGGCTTGGACTTTTTGATAGTGTTTTCAACCTCCTTTTGAAGAATGGGATGGTGAGATATAATGGATCATGAAGCTGACCAATCATATTATACTATAAGTTGTACAAAAGATATTCCTCTCGTTCATGACCATCAAACAAAGTTTAATACAAAATGTAAAGGGATCCTATCATTTGGATTTGAGGGGTGTTCCCCTTTTTGTTTTGTGCCATTTGGTTTTTTTATCACACCATCTTTGAGCCATTTGACCTTGTCACGTTGGTTTCATTTATGATATCAATTTTTGGTGTTTTCTTCTAAGTTGATTAGACATCATCCTGCTTATTTGGGTCAAGTCTTTCATTTAAAACAAAAATTCGTTCAACCTCTATGGTGAATGTGACCACAACCTTATTACTCTATTTCCAATTAGGGAATATTTCCCTTCTTCAAATACACAACTATCTGCTCAACAAAATACCCCTGATAAAAGGTCAAACATTAGGATCTCACCAAAGAGAGCGGATCCTCTGCTGTAAAGCAGAGATTTGTTGTAAAGCAGAGGTGTGCTCGATATGCTCGATCAAGATAGAATGATTCGCATGAAATCCGGGTTTTTGTGAACCCTTCCCGTGTGAACTGCTCGATCTTAATCAAGCGGCTTGAGCTACCCTCCACCTCAAGTCATTAGGCATCTTCCTCGACCCTCAGTTGTGAAGAAAGCTAATGGAGGAGGAGTAAGGAGTGTGCTAGAGCACCATCTTGCAGCCACCTGGTGATTGGGATGGATGTAATCTACTGATATTAAAATGCACAATCAATAATCGCTACGCCGATCGATCTTCAATATAACAAATAATCAACCCATAATGAGATCCAAAAAGGAGGGTAGTAATTATTACTATTAATTTCTAATTTTAATTATTTTTTGGAATTTAATTTTTTTCGGGTTTTTAATTATATTTAATTTTTTTATTGATTGTTAATTTGTTTTATCTTTAAAATTTCAAATTTCAAATTTAAATTTTATTTTTTAATTTTGCAAAATTTTAATGTATTTTAATTTTTAAATAAGATAATTAATTATATATAATAATATAAATATTATTTCTTATATAAGTAATATATAGTAAACTTGAGCAAGCGAAAATAGTGAAACATGTGTGGTCTTTTTTTGCGAACATCAGTTTCTTTAGAAGATTCGTCCAGTACATCAACAGGATTGCCGACCTTTCACAAAGCTACTAGGCAAGGAGACATAATTTATTGTAGATGACAAAGTTGTCTAGGCCTTCAATCAGTTGAAAGACTTAGTCACTTAGCGCCTGTCCTACAACCATTTAATTGGTCTCTCCCATTCGATATCATGACAGATGCATAATATTTTACTATTAGGGTTGTATTGGGACATTAAAAGGATGGATCACCATTTGCAATTCGTTATGCATGAACATTAGATGAGGCCTAAAAGAATTATACAATAACATAGAAAAAGCTGCTGGTAGTGGTTTTCTCCCTCTAGAAGTTTTATTTGCATATTCTTGGTTCTAAACTGATTGTTTATACTGACCCCTCTATTATCATGTACCTATAACAAAATGAGGATGCCAAGTCACAACTGCTCTGTTAAATCCTTTTGCTCTAGGATTTTGATTTGAAAATAAGAGATAAACACGGAGTCAAGAATGTGGTAGGGGATCATCTACCCAGAATTGAATGTATAGAAACTCCACTTAGTAGTGTGCCAATCACAAAAACCTTTCCCGATGAATCAATTTTAAGTGTTGCTTTGCTCCACTGGTTTGCCGATATTTTGAACTATCTCATCTATGTGGAAGTTCCACAAAATTGGATACGAATGAAGAAGGACAAGTTTTTGTCCGATATTCATTTTTACCAGTGGGAAGATCCACACCTTTTTAGGGAAGGTACAGATTGCATTTGATGTTAGTACATTCCTCAAGAGTATACTAGTATCCTTAGGAACTACAAGAACATCAAAGCAGGAGGACACCATTCTTGAAGCCGAACGACAACAAAAGTATCGTAGTGTGGCCTTTGGTGGCCTACACTATTCAAGGATACCACAACTTATATGAAAGGTTGCATTGACTATCGGAAATTTAGAGGAACCATCACTTCTAAAGATTCAATGCTATTCAAGTTCATCCAAATATCTGATGTATTTAATGATTGGGGCATTGACTTTATGAACCCATTTCATAATATTCAAGCATATGAATACATCATGCTTGTCGTTGATTATGTAAGTTATTGGGTGGAGGCTCTTCCTACCTGATCCGTAGATAGTCGTATCATTTGTCGCTTTCTCAAGAGTAACATTATCTCACGATTCGAAATTATGAAAATCTTAATCTCAGATGGGGGTAGCCATTTCACTAATAAAGAAGTCAAAAAACTTATGAAGGAGTACGACATTAATCATCGTGTCGCATCTCCTTACCACTCGTAATTGAATGGCTTGGCCGAGTTATCCAATAGAGAGATCAAGAGTATTCATATAGAAACTTATACGATCAAATAGGAAGAATTGGTCTCAACTTCTTGATTCTGTTCAATGAACTTATCGGACCGCCTATAAGACTTCATTAAGTACGTCTCCCTATCATCTTGTTTATGGAAAGCATTATTATCTACATGTTGAATTAATTCAAAAATCTCTTTAGGCGGTGAATATATGTAACTTGGATTCACAAGAAATTGGTCAGAATCAAAAGATTGATCTGGATAAACTCTTGGAGTTCAAAGACAATGCACACGATAACAACTTGATGATCATTCTTTCATTCTTACATTTTATTCATTCATCCTTTTGATCATTGCTATACTTAGGATGACTAGATCCAAAGTATATGGGAGATGAGTGCTTTGACTTTTCTTTTTTGTTTCATTGCTTGTATTCTAACTTGTTGATAATATATTCTATACTTAGGGACATTTTACCCTTAGTAGAGGGGGAGACAAGCCGAGATGTTAATTTTGTAAATTCTAATCTGCGATCATCCCCTCTTAGTGTACAATCCAGTGTACAATCTTCTATGCTCAAGATTAGTAGATCCTAAGTACAAGGGGACGATCAACTTCATATTCTTTTATCGAGTCATTATAGTATAGTATTATTCTATACTTAGCACGAGTTATGTCTTCCTTTATTATTCATTGGTCACTATGAGGACATATTCAGAGCTAAGTATAGGTGGTCGTATATATGACATATATACGTTATCCATAACTCATACTTTCTTGTATTTTCAATAATATGGCTAATATAATCTGAGTAAGGATATACAAACAATAAAATGATCGAAAGACTCATGTAAATGTGTGAAAATTTATGAAAATATTGATGTATATACTTGTACAAAATCCTTTGTAAATATGTGCAAAATACTTATAATTCATTACAACAACAACAACAAAGCCTTTTCCCACAATTAAGTAGGGTCGACTACATGGACTCTTTGCCTCCATTCAGATCTATCGTGGATCAATCCCGAGCTTATATCCACAAAACTAAGATCCCTTCGTATAGTCTCTTTCCAACACTTCTTGGGCCGTCCTCGACCTCTCTTAGTCGGCTCAACATCCCAACACTCGCATCTCCTAACTGGTGCATCAACCGATCTTCTTTGCAAATGACCAAACTATCTTAAGCGGTTTTCTCGCATCTTATCGTTGATCAGAGCTACACCAACTTTCTTTCTGACTGCATCATTCCGAATCCGATCTTTACGTGTGTGTCCACACATCTACCTTAGCATTTTCATTTTTGCTACAGCCATTCTCTGCACATGTCTATGGTTCACAGGCCAATATTCATATCCGTAAAGCATAACAGGTTTCACGGTTGCTTTGTAAAACTTTCCTTTAATTTTTAAAGGAATTTTCTTATCACAGAGGATTGTAGAGGCTCCTCTCCATTTTAGCCAGCCTACATTTATTCTATTAGTAACATCTCCATCAATTTCCTACATCTTGTATGCACTTCTGCTATAATCCCAAGATAAGTCTTCTAAAACCTTCTCCCTGAAGCTCGACTGTTTAACTCAGCCATGGCTAGTCCCAAGCCTGGGTAAATGAGGAGGGTTGCGTTAGGTAGCCGGCAACCAGCGTAAAACTGTCAGAGACAACTTCCTAAATATTATTTTTTAAATATTATATATATTTTTAAAAAAACTATTTAGGAAGTTATCCCATGACAGTCGGATCTTTTCAACATGGATTTAAGCAAAATACTTATAATTCATTAATCCTTCAAAAATCCCTGAAAATTAAAATTGTCAAAACCCATAAAAATTTGCAAAACTTTTAAAAAATCATAAAAAGTTTAAACCAGAATATCTTCTTCATAAAAATATCTTTGTATTTGCATTCACATTTTCAAAATGATTTTGATAATTAAATTATTCTGTAATAAATTTTGAAGATTGGAGCTTGGTTATGACCTTAATCCACTTAATTTCACAAAAACCTTATAGGAATAAGAATTAAGATTTCCAGGTCAATGTGACTTAATTCTTTGAGTCCACAAGACTATGTTCACATGTCATCTTGATAGCCTAAGTAGAATATCTCATGATATACGCATGGCCCTTGTAGATAGTGGCCTAACATGGACACGGACTCTGCACTTAGCTCAACTCAAATGAGGTGGTGAGGGTGGAATTCTTTAGCTTGAGAAGCATGCGTATTGAAACATATGCCACCCCAATAGGAGGCCAGTGCACCCCAACCCGATCCAATGGCATGAACGTATAAAGGTAGGACATTGTGGGTTACAATAAAGCTTCAAAAGAGGGATATTCTATTATCTCAAGAGGAAAAATTCCTTATGTAAATGCTAATGTACATATATAAAGAAAGGATGAAATGAAGACTCCAAAAAATAAATAGGCAAAAACTTAATGAAAAATCATTCTCATCGGATTTATGTATCAATAATTAAGGCATTATACTTCCAAGTCAAAGTTATAAGGTTTCCTTCAACTGGAGACTTGGCTACATGGCCAAGCTCCAAAAGAATGTGATTACACTGGTGATCCATTATTCTTCTCTGCTCCCTTTTCTTTGAGTCAGTTGCACTTGAACTTAGAAGGAAATATCCTGCTCCTTGAGGAAAGAGTAACTAGACTGTGGAATTAGGCTTTACTTGTTGAGGAAGAATATTTCTTTGCAATTTCAAATGAGGAGAGCTACATTTCACATATACTATACCAGTGAGACTCATAGTTGTGAGGTTTTACAGATGGAAAGACTTATTCTGACCTAGTTATTAAAAAGCAAACTGAACAAGGGATTGTGGAACTTGAAGGTTGTAAAGTTTTAAATCATATTCTCACTAAGGTTTCGATAAACTAATAATCCAAATGTCTGACTGAGCCCCAAACTTCGACTATATGAAGATACATTTAAAAATCACAATCATTCTAAGTTCTTTATTGTTCTTTTCTTTATTTTCTATTTCATCACTTATCCTTCTCATGAGTATTTGCTAGGGCTAGCAAATATAAGTCTAGGGAGGTGATGAATAACCATTAATTCATCTTTATTCATTCATTTTGACTTTAGATCCCTAATAAAATGCCTGTAAATACCACTATCTAACATTAATATGTAATTTCTGTGTAAATATCTATCTAAATCTAAAATAAAAATAAAGAGAATAAAAGTAAAAAGGAAGTACCAAATATATTGATTGATCCTGAACTCCAATACCAAGTCAAATGTTGACTAGGTGGATCAGGAGTAAAGTGGGCGAGACAAGGTAAAATACTGTACAAAGATACACACGAAACCCTAATTCTTCTAAATACGAAATGTTATGTAAATAGCCCAATATTTCACTATCATCTTACACACCTCAAATAATAAAGTATTCAACACAAAACTTGTACATAATAATGTATATAAAATAATAAAGATATTAGACAAGATAAATCATGCACAATATACTTAGTACACTCATATGAAAAAGATGCAAATAAAACTTCATTGATCAATATCTTCTCCATATCGACTCAAATTGAACCAAACTCACCTCCATTGTATTTAAAATTAAATTATCTTTCAAATGAAGGTGGTTTCATTGGAGTTGTAGCTAAGAGGCAAATATGGCTTTTCATGGTACTGTTGTACTTGGGCATCTGTATGTAAAACCATATAGTTTATTCTTTACATTTTTAATCTCCTTACATTTTTGAATTATTGTATATATATTATATAATACATATTAAAAATATAAATACAAATAAATACAATTAAAAGATACCTAAAATAATTAATACATTTACATGTATATATACTTATATATAATAATGTAAAATAAGAGACTATATCAAATAAGATTGTAAAATAATAAAAAATCATCAGAAAAATAGTTTATAAAATAAGAAACATTTTCCATGTTTTATGTTTTTTAAATAAAATCATCTATTATTTTATTTTAATTTAATTCATATTTTTTATTTCTGTTTTGTCTCTAGAGGGCTGACGTTGCCCAATCATCGTACTAGGAGTGTTGATCCCCCGGTCAACACCTACTCTGCATGGACCCTAGCCCCTTTCTTATCAGACTTTGTGGCCCATTTCCTTCGTTGATTTCTCATGCCAAATCGACACCTCTGATCACCTTTATTTCTTCATGAAAATTGTTCACCAGATCACGGACCACTATGCCATATGCTTATATCCCACCTACTACCATCGATCTGGGTGAAATCCTATTTCCAAGAACACCCCTCTCTCACTTCGATAAAACTCCTTCTTCCATTCAATTTCTGATCCATCTTCAACCCATGTAATCCCAAGAACTCATGATTGGAGTGGACCCTACTGACAGGAGGTGTCCTCCACGTGTTTAATGGTGAGAAGAAGGGCAGAGAAGGTCGATTCCACCATCGCTAGAGTAAGCTCTAGGTGGTTTCTGCTCCCAGGTCACTCGATCAGGGTATGAATTGATTAATTAGGTTTGTAGCTTCATAGTTTAATCCTTAGCGTATCTTAGCATTTAAATCATGTTGATTTCACTTAGTTTTACTTAAATCCAAAATAGAAGTTCACTAGAGCTCTAGGCTCTGACCATCATTCCACCGTGATACACCCACTGTTCTGACCTCTAGATCATCTTATTTTCTTCCCCATCGTTTCTCCATCATCTGGATCACTCCATTCACTCCGATCTTGCTCAGATCAGGTCTATTAGATCCACATTTCCGTTGCTTGTTGGAGATCCATCTATTTTACCTCATCCCGTGATGTTTCAGCTTCATTCTCATTGAGGCTATTTGCCATCGAGCCCTCTTTCTTTTTGGGCTGATGATAATTGGGGTTTTGCTTACGGTTAAAAAGAAATATAGATGTCAGTAGTAGGAAACCACTTGAAATAAAATCCCAATTAATCAAACAAAAATACACCAACTAGGAGAGAGAAAAAGAATAGAGAGAGAAAATGAAGAATATCTCTCTCCTAAAATTAGCATTTCACTTTATTTATTTATCCAGGAAAGTTCTCCTAGGCCAATCACAAGGAGGCAGGAAATCACACTTGAACTTTTCAAGTGAAGAAAATAATTTTGTGATTTTTTAATTTATTTTATTCTCTCTTTTAATGATAAAACTCTTTTTGGATTTTAAATTTTTATTCTTTTTATTTGATTTTTATTTTTTTTCTTTCAATTTTATTTAATTTTCAAAAGAGATATTTTCAATCAATATATCTACAATGTGAAAATAATATGGGATTAGTGATACTATTAGTAGAGAAACTGCTTGAGTAGTGGGCTCGAGAAAGAATAAGAAAAGAAAAACAAACAGACCACAAATCAAAGAATAAAGTCCAAAAGAATATGATGAAATCCTAAAAAATTAGAGCAAAATAAATTGAATAAAAATACTACGACTCTAGAATAATGTCCAAGATGTCCCAAAATGTCCAAAATAATCTACAAAGTAATGTAGAAGAAATACAACAAAAAATAAAGGGCTTTCTTTCAATCAGGTATCAAGGACCTAATTGCAAGAAATCTCTAGAATCTTTACATTTATGTCCCTGGTCAGAGACCTAAATGTAAATACTCTAAATTCTGGAGGCACACATGAAATTTAGTCGTGTAGAGGCTCTTCTGATATTTTTCCACTATTTCACTGATGAACAATCAAGATTAGAACGACGCAAACGGATCTGAACCCTTGAATTAGGACGTGTGATGCACAACTGTGCATCTTGTTCTTGAGACTATTCTTCCCTGAATCATGCAGCAAGTAGGGTTCTTCGTTCTTCAATCTTCAATGATCGACGAGGCTGTTGCAGATGTGGCCACTCCAGCAGGGACATGAGGGGGTCGCCTACCCCCTTCGAGCACGCCTACGACAGGCGGAGGACGAAGAGGGCAACAACGACATCTTGGATGTCAGCTAGGGTTTCAAACCCTAGCTATGATTCTGTAGCTCTTTGTTCTATGGAATTGATATTACTCTAGTTGAAGTGCGTGAAGGATATACTCCAGATGACAATACAAACCTCAAACACAATATTAATGCTCGATTCCCAAGGAAATCAACCCAAATATTAAGAATCAAAGAATATTTGAAGGTTATAATGGAGTTTCCAGGAAAGGTAATTAGATGGAAAATTGGAAAATCAACATGAAATTGCGATGGATTTTAAGTGAGAATCAAAGAATCAAATAGGAGATACTAAGGACATGATTATATGGGCTAATAAGTGCACGAGGAATGAGGAATCAAATGGAGTTTGTGGATGAAGGTTCACCTGGGAACAAGGAGGTGTAAGACCTCCAGGTCATCGCTCGATGAGGCAACATTCCCAGAGTTGTACACGACGGTGAAGTCCATGACTCAAGACCAGAAAAGCCTTGGAACCACTCCCGATGATCCACCTTCCACTGGATTCTCAACCTTGGCGCCGTGTCACCATTAAGGAAGGAAATCCAAAGTTAGAAAGATGAGGGGTTGATCAGTTTGGAACATGACTGGAGAAGTTAGTCGTTAAGATGGAGATTTAGATCAATAAATAGGAAGAACGACGAGAATCTCGTAGTGATCTGATGGTGGGAGGATGTTAGGGTAATTAGGAGTATAATCTAGATGGATGAGATCATGGTTGGATGAGAAATGAGAGCGCGAAAAATATGAGAAATGTGGTCGGTGGAACAGACTTTCGACCAACAATTCTTAGAGAAGAAGCTCTAGGTAATGACACATAGGTCAGATTGAGTAAATTATACTTCAATTGATTAATAATAAATAAATGATTTTATTTTAAATAATATTAAAAATGAAATATGTATATAATTAATTTATGTAAATTAATTATGTACTTCCTCCAACATTCAACTGATGTACTCGTCTAGTTTAGTCCAAACAAATCTTTAATAAGGATTATTTTGCTGGACTTGGAGAATTTCTTGCTCCTTATAGGTATGGGTCAAAGCTACAGATAAATAAACATAACAAGAATTAAGAACTGAAATATATGACGATCATGTTAAAGAAAATTTCAACCAAATCGGTATTATTAAATGTGAAGCCATAGAAAATTATTAAGTTCCATGATAGGGCTCAACCATGTGCAGTTTTACCTCTATAAGCTCTTCTACATCTCTCCTCCTAAACACACAACCATGTTGATGCCACCATTACGCAGCTGCAAATCAAGGCCATGTGGTAGTAGTAATATTTTGTGGATTATTTTCTGTGATATAAAAAAATTATGCAGGGAATAACGTAAAGGAAGATCTAAATGTGTCAACATATCTTTTACAAAAGAGAAAGTATATATGATGTGGTTCCAGGAGTCCTTGTTATTTTTGCAAAGATAACATCTATTTACCATACTTATATTTCTTTTATGCAACCAACTTGAGTTTCGAGCTTGTCATTGTACACCAACCATTGGAAAAATGAAATTTTTGGATGGAAAGGATTTTTCCACATCCTTTAGAAGTCAGAAAGTGTGACCACTATGTTAGAAGATCAAAAATGTTTGTTTAGATGTCTCATTTCAACATCCCTTAGCATTGAACTTGACAATGTCTTTCCCTTAATAAAATGCACTACCTTCTTGCTTATTTTTTACTTAATCAACCTAACTCCACACCCTTAGAATATCATTATTCTTTAAAGCCTTTGTTCAATTACTTTGGGCATGTAATTTATCCATGCTCTATTTAAGAGTATTATTTTTGTTAAGCTTGAAAGGCCATATACTAGAGGATTCTTCTTTGAAGCATTGATGGCTATTAAATTTATCATGTAACTCCACTGAACCTTTTTCAAGGTCCTACATATGTTTGAAATTCATCTATTTGATGCAATGTTCAATGGAGTCAACTTATCTCAATAATACGAGGCTTGAATAATCTTTTAGGTCATCCACTGCGTCCTTTCCATAATAGTGACTATGTTGTTAGACATGGTATTTTTGAAGCTCTCTAGGTATGTAATTCCCCACCCATCATTTTGTTTGGTCTACAAAACTTATTCCATATCACCAAATTTTGTTTATTGGAGTGTGCGTTTCCATTCCAAAGGAAACAACTTCTGAATTTATCAATTTTTTAATATATATTTCGATAGTTGAAGAGATGATAGAAAATGATTTGCCAACAATGTTAGAGTAGAATTCAAAGGCTTTACAATGTGTAGTAGCAAAATCTTGCAAACAAGAGGCTACCAATTATCGTCTTCAAGTGTGATGAATATGTGATTCATCACTCTAAAAGTTGAAAATAGAGCTTTGTTCCCGAGTAATTATGCTGTATTTCATCACTTATATTGCATAATTAGCATTCATGCATGTGTAAATAAAATATGCATTTTAGCATTCATATTTGCATTGAATAAGGAACCAAATTCAATTGTAAACATTCACCTGTATATTAGATAAAATCAGCTATTTGTATATATTGTATACTAACTCCAAATCCAATAAAATCAACTCTGTAGTGTATATATTACTAACCTAATAAATAAAAAATATCAAAAAAAAATACTAAGTTGTAAAATTGTCCAATAAAACCCAAATCCAAGTTTGAAACTATGAACCTTAAATGTGCATATCTCGCTCATACAATGTCCGATTTATATCTACGCACTTTTAAAGTAATATACATTCAAAGACCTTCAAACAAGAACAATTTCATTAAAATTAGAGATCGTGTGCAAAACTTGGGGTTTGGACCCCTATTGTATATTGCACATATTAACCTATTTACCCTTGTATTTTTCCCTCCATTTGAGCTCATTTTCATTTTTGATCAACCTAAAACTTGTAGATCTCATCGAGATCTACAACTTTCATGTTTTAAGTTTTTCCAAATTCGGCCATTTTCACCCTATTTTTTGAGGTTTTTCAACTAAATAATCTGAGTGGGCCACGTGGCGCCTTCTGGTTGCGCCACACAACCATCTATCCACTCACCACGCGTCTTGTCCTTCTAGACATTGGATGGCTTTCAAATGCCCCAATCTGTGCCGTCCAATCCCACACCATCTTCCAGATGGCCGATCAAAGTCCAGATCAAATCTGGACCGCTCACCAATGCCTAAACCTCCTAATGCCACATGTCATACTTCTATCCACACGATCACTTCTCGGTTCCTCCATCCCAGCCGCTCATCTCAGCTTTAAACACCAGCCCTCTGATCGGATCACAAATGAAATCATCGCCGTTCGACACCGCCTTCTTTGCCTCACGACACGTGGCGCTCTCTGTGCCCTTCGTTCCATTCGCCTTAGATCTAATATGATCCTCCCATTCGCACCCATCTCATGGCCATTGGATCACGAGATCCAACGACCAAGACCTCATCTTCCTCCTCCGTTCGTCCCTTCTCCCCCACGAACTCCACTTGCCCATTATCCCACGGTAGAGACCCTGACGTCCACCATCCTCGCGAGTACCTTCGCTCCCCATGATTCCTCTCTCTTGCTCTCTGTGCCAACCACAAGCCACGTCGCCCATCAACCACGCCTCATCTCCCCCATCCTATAAATATGCCGTCTCCGCCCACCTCCGCCTCCATCCGCCAACTTCAAGCCTTAGACCTTGTTTGCTCCGGAAACCGGTGGTCTTAAGCTCCTCACAAGGCGGGAACTTAGTCGCTGAGTCGACCACACGAGATCCGGAATAAAACAACAATTAACCCACAATAAATATATGCAATGAATATCCAAAAATGTGGAGTTAAAATTTATTATAACTCTACATGCAAATGTGTATAGGTGTAAGTACAGGTAGAGGTCGAACACTGGGAGGCGAATGGTTGTATGTAATGTATCGTTCAATTATTCAATCAATTGTGCATGTCCTTTTATTGTTTTTGTGGGTTTTGGGTTTTGTAATTTTTTTATATTTTTGTTTTTATAATTTTTATTTTGATTTTATATTTTATACTTTTTTTTCTTGTCTTTTTATATTATTAATTATATAAATATATATACTATATATATATAAAGAGATATATATATATAAGAAGAGAGAGAGAGAGAAGTAATATAGAATGTATATATATATATAAACATAAAAACTTAATATATAGACATATATTTTATAATTTTTTTTTTAATTTTTTTTTATATTTCTAATTTTTATGTATTTTTCAATTCAAAAATGTCCACAATATAGGACTAAATAAATAACCGTATATAATTTGGGTTTTAAAAATATCAAATAATGCCCAAAATTTCCCAAATTAATTTTCACATATTAAGAATAATATATAGATAATTATAAAAGAGAGAAATGTATTTTTAGGGTTTTTAAAGAGTTTTTCTAATTTTTATGTTGATTTTGGGGTTTTATGATTTTTATTTCTTTTCTTTTTCACTTTTTTAGGGTTTTTCATTTTCTGGACTCAATATGTATATAATTATACTATATATATTTTTTTTTGGAATTTTTCAAAAGTATTTTCTAATTTTTTTGTATTTTCTAATTTAAACAGTACAAAAATGGCTTCTTTTTCATTTTTAATAATTAGGAAAAATGCAAAAAATGCAAACTAAAATATGGGCGTGAACAAGCATGGCATGGGGCATCTATCCTAATTTTTGTGGATTTTTAGAAGCCTAATAGGTATTTTTAATAAATAGATAAAGACACAAAAAGTAATTAAGCCTGGCAGGGGCATTTTTGCGAATAAAATAACATCCAGGGGTACAGGTGCAAAAATACCAGAATATTATAACGTGTTTTGCAATTTTAAGGACTAAAACTAATTAACTAAACCCGCCAGGGTCCCCTTGCAATTTAACCACCACGTGGGACTGCACGTGATCCGCACTCACAGGGACCAGAATGCAATTTCAGAAAGTATAGGGTCCTGGTTGCAATTTTTCACAAAAATAATACACTGAATATTTTATTTAATGGACTAAACATAAACATGCAACTCTACAGGGGGACTTGTGCAATTTTACCACCTCACGTGGGACTACACGTGAGGTGACGTGGACTGGACCCAAGTGTAATATGCAAAAACTACAGGGGGTCATAAGCAAAATTGCCACGTTATTTACAACGTTATATTTATTTTACAATACTAAAAATTAAATACAAAAAAGGCGGGGGCTAGATATGCAATTTACCCCCAATAGGCGCTTTATCCGACGGCTGATCTTCGTTCACTTGACACGTGGCGCCTCCACGTGCGCCGATGACGCTTCGCCGATGGAGCGCTGAGATTAGATCAGCCCCGCTGATCTGACGATGGGCACGATGCTTCATCGGACGGTGGCTGTTCGATCTGGACCTTCGTCTTCATCCAACGGTAGAGAGCACATATGGAAGAACAGGGAAGAACGCTCGCCTGGGCGAGCTTCCTCCGCTCGGATCTCGCTCCTCCGCCGGTCTTCATCGCACCTGAAGGTCTCAATCGCTTCCTGGAAGGGTCTTCTACCTGCTGGAGCTGTTGGATTGGCCGGAGGCAGCCTGGAGCACAGGAGCGCTCTCGGGGAAGAAGGGCGGCTCCAGGTACCTCCGCCGGCCTTAAGATCGTCTCCTGGTGCTCCCCTTCGCACCTAACCTGCACAGGAAGGAATTACGGCTCGAGGGCGTTCTCCTCGACCAGGGGTTTGAAGCTGTCAGCGTAAAATGGGGCGAGGTGGCGATGCTCCGGCGAAGCGGCGGAGTCGAGCATCGATTCGCGGAACCAAGGGGGCTCCGGTTGGTATGAAGTGGATGGAAGGTGGAGAAGGCGAATAGGAACGAAATGAGGGCGAAAGCGAGTCGGAAAACGGTCGGGAACACGGTGAACAGCTCGCCGGAGCGGAGCTCCGGCGAACTACGAAATCGGATTTCTACGCTAATCTACTGGATTAAAGGCTAAATAAAATGCGGAATTAAAATGCTGGAACAAGAAACTAAGTAAAAATGATAAAAACGCAGCTCTTAGACCTGGGGGCCGCCAGGGAGCAGGGTGGTCGCCGGAGCACCACCGCGTCAAAATTTCTCCGACCTCCGGCCAAGTCGAGGTGCTGGGCGACTCCTCCTGTCACGAGGAACACACCAGGAGCAAGAACAAGGCGTTTTGGTGGAGTGAAAATGGCCAACTTTGGCCGGGAAGTCGGAGGTTTTTATTTATAGACATCCCTGGAATCCCCCATTGACCGGCGATTATTGGAGTATCTACACTATGTACAATGGATCTAAGCAATCGGCGCGAATCTTGGATGATCAGGGAACAAAATCGGTGAAGGGACTGTGGTCGATTGATGCCTGTGGCGAGCGGGAAAAAGGGAGGAAATCGGGGAAACGACCTTCCTTGTCACGTCAGACGGCTGGAGGTCGAGTTGACCTGCGGTCAACAGGCAGGACGCGCCCATTGGTCCACCTCAGCCGCTACACGCCAAAATAGGGAGCCTTATAAAAAAAATGAATTATTTAACCTAGTAAATGATTTTATTAGATTTTACTTATAAAATAAAAAATGTTTATAAATTAATGTAGTATTTATTTATGATTTTTATTTATTTTTTTGAAGTATTTTATTACGGTTTTATTAAAATAATGTGTATATGTATGTATTTTATATGTATTTTTGTATATTTTATTTTTAGTTTATTTATTTTATTTTATTATTTTAGTTTCTTATTTTATAATTTTATAACTTATTTTTGTGAGTATAAATATATATTTATTTTATTTTAATGAGTTTATTTATATTTTTAAATAAATAGATGTATGTGTGTGTATGTATACTTATAGGTATTTTACCTATATATTATATACATTTTATTTATTTGATGAATTTTATTTGTTTTTATTTTGGATTTGTATTTTTAATAAGTTATGTGTAATATATATATTTTTAGAAAAATGTAGATGAATAAAATAATTAAAGAATGTTTTCCCCTTTATTTATATACATATGGGTAGCATAGGTATTTTGCCTAGGTATTATCTAGGCTTATTTTATTTTTGAAATTTCTTTTTGGTTTTCTTTTAATTTCAATATGTACATGTATTATAAATATTATTTATAAAATTCTAAAAATATAATTTTGTACAAATAATAATTATTGAATAAAATGAATATTTAAATCGGGCACTATATACAATGAGGGTCAAAAACCTAACTTCCACAGATGGTCTCCAAAAATTGTGAAACCAATTTTACAAAATAGTTTGGGAAATGCTATATACAATTAAAGGTGAGTTTGGTTGATTTGGAGTTTTTAATTGCAAGATATGGGTCTGTGAAGTTGAGATTTTTGCTTTTTATTTTGTGTATAAAATGTACAGTGAGTATTATTTTTACACAAACTTAATTTTGTATTTTTATTCACATTATTATCTGCAATTTTTTTGTACAAAGTTTCGTTATTTGATGAATAAATAATTATGTACAAAATAGGTGTCAAAAATGCATAAATGAATGAATGACTAAATGAGATGTTTATTGTATTTTGGCCCTTATCTCCCCCTACTTTATTCCTTGTCGACCAATTCCATGCTGGCCTTGGTCTCGGGGTTAGGGTCATAAAATATTTGCAATATTTTATTCCTTTTTCTTTTCTTCTCTTTATTCTATAATTTTGGCATTTAAAAACCTTATTTAATGTACAATAAATACAAGAAACAATGGATGCTATTATATACAAATTAATGCTATTTACATGCATTTGCTGGGGTTTTTAAGGCCAAAATGATAGAATAAAGGTGATGAAATGGAGATTCATCAGACCTTAGCTCATATTCTCTCCTTGGTGACAGCAAGGGAGTTGACGATGAGAGACGACAACGTGGTAGGTCGGCGAGATCCAAGGGAATGCCCCTAGCTGCAGCCCTGTTTCACGGAGCTGCTCGAGCTTTATCACCAGCAAAAGGACAGTAGCCTCCAACGACATCCCCTCACCTCGGCCCTCATCGCTGCACCGCCTCGAGCTCCTCCTGACCATCTTCCGCAACAATACGCCCCTCCACCCCAACGATCCTTGGCCGTGTGTCGGCTGTCCGAATGACTCCGCCTTCCGCCACCGCCAATTTGCATCGCCAGCTGCCAACCGCTCGATTCTCATTAAGCGATCCAGAGTCCTTCTGAGCCGAGCCTCACTTTGACTATAGCTTAGGGTTTGACCGAAGATCCAGAGATGGAAGTCGAACCCGAAGCAGGAGCCGAACCGGCCTTGCACGCGAGGAGCACGTGCGAGGGACATTTACATTCGCCTCCCCCGACACTTGGCACATTGCATAAAGGCCCAACCTCGTAGCTCACGTGAGTTGCACGTGCGATCCATGGAGAAATTGCAGCCATGCCCCTAGGAGTTCTGGAAATGACGTAAACATCTCCGCCAGGCACCCTCACGTGATGAGAACGTGACTCCGTGGGTCATTTGCATCGAAGTCCTCATCAGTCTAGGTAATTGCACTTTAGTCCTATCAGCACGTTTTCTTTAATCAATTTATTTTCTGTATTTGCATACATACCCCTGCGTTTGCATGTTTATTTAAACATTCATTTAGCATCATTTCTTAATTCCAAAAATTACATATTGTAGAACACATTAGATTTTATCACTACAAAGGCTTGTTATATTTTTGTGAGATTCTAAGTATTTAATATAATTCTTTTAGTAGAAAATAGCATATTATGCAATAATTATGGGAGGGGTGAAAATCGAAATAAATTTTTTTGTAAAATACTTGTGTAATATGTATATGTATAATACTTATGTATAAATTTGTAAAATTATTGTAAATAATACTTTTGTAAAATTTGTTGTAAAATTGGATACACCAAAAAAAGGAAAAAAAATAAAGGCTTCTTATTTACTCTTGCATATCATCCTTGCATTGTGAAAACAAAAATTGTCTTGCACTTCATTCATATACATATCATGTCATCTACATCTCATTTGCATATCTTGCATATGCAAAGTTGAAAGCTAGTAGGTTTCGAACTAAGTTATGAAGAGATGTTGAGGATGGATTTGATTTGACCTTAATCTACCTAATTTCAGAGGAACCTTATAGGAGCAGGAGTTAAGATTTTTCAGGTCAAGTGACTTAATTCTTTGAGTCCGCAAGTCTATGTTCACATGTCATCTTGATTAGTCTAAGTAGAATATCTTGTACATACACATGATTCTTTTAGACAATGACCTAACTTGGACAAGCACCATGCACATAACTCTTCATTGATGAGGTGGAGAGGAGGTAGAATCCTTTGGCTTGAAGTAGCACACGGGTGGAAACATCCGTCCTCCTCTAGGGAGGGTAGTGCATCTCAACCTAGTCTGGTGGTGTTGACGTCTAAGACGGGATGCTGTGGGTTGCAATAAAACTTCAAAAGAGGGATAGTCTACTAGCTCAAGGAGAAAAACTCCTTATGTACATGCTGCACCTTGTTTATACTTCAAAAAAAAAGGAAAGGAATGAAAAGAAAAGAGAAAACTTCAAAAAAGTGGGCAGGCCTGATAGAAAATAAAATGCCTGCCAGAGATGTATATTTGCAAGAAGCCTACAGCTGGATGACTTGACTACACTGGTCAAGCATCCTGGGATAGGTAGCTACACTGGCTACCGTCCGTTCTTCTCTCCATCCCCTCTTCTTGAGCCGGTTGCACTTGAACTTAGAAGAGAATACCCCGCTCCTCGAGGAAAGAGTTACTGGATCGGGGAATTAGAGTTACCTTGTTAGAGGAGGCTGTTTCTTTATCATTTCTGATGTGGAGAGCTATATTTCACTTACACAGTATAAGTAAGATTCATAGTCATCAGAAATTTGCATATGAGGATTTGTTCTGGCCTGACTGTTGAGGCGTTTTGAATAGAAGACTTGTGGAACTTAAAGTCTGTTAGGTCTTAAATTCAGATTGCAATAAGGTTCCATCACACAATTAATCCAAAGGTCGAGTCAAGCTCCATTTTCAACTTTTGTTCATGACCTTGGTATGGAACCCAAAATGATTTCACTTTGGCATTTCATTTTCGTTGCTTGGGGACGAGCAAGGTTTAAGTATATGGGGTTGATGAATATGTGATTCATCACTCTAAAAGTTGAAAATAAAGCTTTGGTCTCGAGTAATTAGCTGCATTTCATCACTTATATTGCATAATTAGCATTCATGCATGTGTAAATAAAATCTGCATTTTAGCATTCATATTTGCATTAAATAAGGAGCCAAATACACTTGTAAATATTCACCTGTATATTAGATAAAATCACCTATTTGTATATATTTTATACTAACTCCAAATCCAATAAAATAAACTCTATAGTGTATATATTACTAACACTAATAAAAAATATCAAAAAAATACTAACTTGTAAAATTGTTCAATAAAACCCAAATCCAAGTTTGAAACTATCAACCTAAAGTGCGCATATTTAGCTCAATAGTGTCTGATTTAGGTCTACTCACTTTTAAAGTAATATACATTCTAAGACCTTCAAAACAAGATCAATTTCATTAAAATTGGAGATCGTATGCAAAACTTGGATTTTGGGCCCCTATTGTATGTTGTACATATTGAACTTTTTACCCTTATATTTTATCCCTTCATTTGACCTCATTTCCATTTTTGGTCAACAGAAAACGTGTAGATCTCATCGAGATAAACAACTTTCATCTTTTGAGTTTTTCTAAATTCTGCCATTTTTATCCTCTTTTTTGAGGTTTTTCATCTAAATAATTAGATTCAGCCGCGTGACGCCTTTTGGTTGCGCCACACGACCCATCTATCCGCTCGCCACGCATCTTCTCCTTTTAGCCATTGGATGGCTTTCAAGCATCCCAACATGTGTCGTCCAATCCAGCACCATTTTCCAGCCACCCGATCAAAGTCCAGATCAAATCTGGACAGCTCACCAACGCCTAAACCTCCTAATGCCAAGTGTCATACTTCTATCCACACGATCGCCTTCCGATTCCTCTATCCCAGCCGCTCATCTTAGCTTTGAACATCAGCCCTCTGATCAGATCACATATCAAATCATTGCCGTTCGTCGCCACATTCTTCACCTCACGAGAAGTGGTGCTCTCTGCGTCCTTCGTTACATTCGCCTTAGATCTAATCTGATCCGCCCATTTGCACCCATCTCATGTCCATTGGATCGCGAGATCCAATATCCAAGACCTCATCTTCCTCCTCCGTTCGTCCCTTCTCCCCCACGAACTCCACATTACGCAACCGTCTCTCCCTTTCATTTTCCCTGTCGTCTCCGCCACTCTCTCCACTTGCCCATTATCCCACGAAGGAGACCCTGATGTCCTCCATCCTCACGAGTACCTTCGCTCCCCATGACTCCCTCTCTCTCGCTCTCTAAGCCAACTGCAAGCCACATTGCCCATCAGCCACGCCTCATCTCCCCCATCCTATAAATACGCCGTCTCTGCCAACCTCCACCTTCATCCGCCAACTTCAAGCCTTAGACCTTAGCTCATATCCTCTCATTGGTGACAGCAAGGGAGTTGATGACAAGCGGCGATAACATGGTAGGTCGACGAGATCCAAGGGAATGCCCCTTGCTACAGCCCTGTTCCGCGGAGCTGCTCGAGCTTCGTGCCTCCGCAGGGCACTTGAGGTAACGACCAAGATAGAGCTTCTTCAGATCTATCTCCTTCACAGGCGAACATCAACACCATCCCCCCTTCAAGTAACTTCTCTTCCTCTTATTCCTCCTCCTTTCTTCTCCATTGTTTTTCTTCTGCCATTCCTCTATTTTCCCTGCATTTCCTTGTTCCTTCAATCGAACCCTCCATCCATTCGTCGATCTTCGTCACCACTCCACCCTTCTCCTCCCTCGGCCTCTACTTTTCTGATCGTCAACCTTCAACCCCCACTTGACATACACTTCTTTCGATCCTGGGCCAACCACCTCGACCTGCTCGTCTCTGCATGCGTCACCGACCGTCGTGACTCCATCACCTTCAACTGCCACTAAATCTAGATCACCATAATGCATCGCCGCCTTGGGAAGCCAACAGTCCCCATGAAGCCATCACTACCGACCGCTGACTCCATGCTTCCGAGCACACCCTTCCAGGTGCCCTACTCTGGTCAACCTCCATCCTGTCACCAGCAGCAGGACAGTAGCCTCCAACGACATCCCCTCGCCTCGACCCTCATCGCTGCATCGCCTCGAGCTCTGCCCGACAATCTCCCGCAACGACACGCCCCTCTGCCCCGATGACCCTTGGCCATGTGTCGGCCATTCAAACGACTCCGTCTTCCACCATCCCCGATTCGCATCGCCAGCTATCAACCGCTTGATTCTCATCGAGCGGTCCAGAGTCCTTCAGAGCCGAGCCTCGCCCTGACCATAGCTTCGGGTTTGATCGAAGCTCCTTAGATCGCCACATGGAAGTCGAACCTGAAGCAGGAGCCGAATCGACCTTGCACGTGAGGAGTACGTACGAGGGACATTTACATTTTCCTCCCCTGACACTTGGCACATTGCATAAAGGTCGAACCTCATAGCTCACGTAAGTTGCACGTGCGATCTGTGGAGAAATTGCAGCCATGCCCTTGGGAGTTCTGGAAATGACGCAAACATCCCTGCCAGGCAACCTCACGTGATGAGCACGTGACTCCATGGGTCATTTGCTTCGAAGTCTTCATCAGTTTAGGTAATTGCACTTTAGTCCTGTCAGCACATTTTCTTTAATCAATTTATTTTCTGTATTTGCATCCATACCCCTGCATTTTCATGCTTATTTGAACATTCATTTAACATCATTTCTTAATTCCAAAAATTGCATATTGTAGAACATCCTAGATTTTATCATTGCGAAGCTTGTTATATTTTTGTGAGCAACAAAATATTTAATATAATTCTTTTAAAAAATAGCATATTTTACCTACTGTTTACCTTTAATTGATTATTTAATCGACTATAGCTCCAAAAATCTCCAAAACATTCACAATATGTCTATTTATGTAGTTTTACATTGTGCCCAAAAATCACAACATTTGTAGGCATAACAAGGCCTTAATAAATCAATGTGTTTTTAATGTAATTGATTTTTAATAAGTCCTAAATTGATCAGTTTTGAGGCCTAGTAATTTTACTGGATTCATCTCACCTAGAAGTATCTTGGATAATTTCTATCTCTGAAAATGATTTGATTTGATATTTATTAAAATTAATTTTGCAAATATCACCCTGTATTTATTTTTAATTCGTAGTTAATTCATATTGAGTTGAAAAATTCCAAAAAATTTGTAGTAGCTTAATTTCATTATATTTAACATTCTGGCCAAGTTTCATAATTTTTGGATTTAATTTGATTACACTTTATTTTTTAACCTTTGAATTTGGTCTGGATTGCATTGCAATTTCTTAATTGCATAAAAACATAAAAAAATATTCTCCTGAAAATCTAATATATGAATCGACTTTAAATTAATCTAAGGAAAAATCTGCCTCCCTGAGTTCGACCTTGGGCTTGCCCAAGTGAAATAAAAAATTTTGCCGCTTGTGTTTAATTGATATATCAATCAAAATGGTTTTGATAAGTCCAATTTATCCGACTACAACGACATCATTAAATTTAATTGTTAATTCGGTTGAATTAAGAAGGGTAATTTAGGGTTTTTCAAAGTGCTCTAGGAGCTAAGGATAAAAAAGGAAATTCTCCTCAATACTGGTCGAAAGAGGAGATAACCCAATTTTCCTCACTCTTATTTATATTTATAATGTATTGAAGATTTCAAGGAGCTTACCTCGAGTCCAGACATCTTGAATTTTTTTGTGGATGTTGGCAAGATTTTTAAAATATTCTTCATAAAAAAGAATAAAGATGAGTATACTGTTTGCAAACATGACATTTGTTACTTTGAAGTCTAGTCAAGGAAGAGAAAAGTCCTTTATTAAACCTTGCCTAGGAAGATATCTAATCTTTCCACAAGAGTGTTTATGGAGTTGATGAATATTGGGTATGAGATTGGGACTCCTTGCGACATTATGGAATTGATGATTGGTAGGTGTAAGATCGAGTCTTCTTACCCCACCCTCCCCTCTCAAGTTTGAAGAATCCAACAGAGTTTCCATTTATCTTAAGTGAGATTATGATGGATTTTAAAAAGGTGATTACGACTCATTTAATTTAGCATGGCACCATGAAGCCATCTCTAATGATAAAGTCTCATCTCATTGTGAGAAATGTATTTCTAAAGTCAATTTTGTGTATAATATCTCTCTCTTCTTTTTTTCTAATCGAAGACCCTAGTATTTTCGAAGTAATTTGTAGATTATCAGAAGTGTATTTATTTTTAAGAAATGCATATTTTTTGTAGATATATTTTTGAAGCAAGCTTTCAAGATCTCTCACAATTAAAGCACATCAAGTCCTGGAGTCTTACGAAGTTTGGACTTTTTGATGGTGTTTTCAACATCCTTTTGTAGAATGGGACAATGAGATCTAATGGATCATGAATTTGACCAATCGTATTATACTCTAAGTTATACCAAAGATGTTCCTTTCATTCACAATCAACAAACAAAGTTTTGCACAAAATAGTAATCTCATTTTTGTAGTTGAGAGGTGTCTCCCTTTTTGTTTTTGTGCCATAATGAGTTTTTTTCTTCTAGAAATCAAGGTTGTGGCTTGAACGAAAGAATTTGGTGTTTTTATCACCATCTTTAAGCCATTTGACCTTGTCACCTTGGTTTCATTTCTGATATTAATCTTTGGTGATTTCTGGTAATTTTTGAATGTCTGTGAGGTAATTGGGGTCCACATATGATTCTTAAATTCTAGTTTTTGCATATCAAAAATGTTTATTTCTTTTCTCTTTCAAGTTCTCTTAGTCTATATAGTTTTCACTTCTCACCTTGCCCTCTAACATTCCAAAGAGGATTTGATAAATCCATCATACCATGCAGAGTACTAATTATTTGTCGATATACGTAAAGGTTTGATTCTTTTTCCGCCATAGGTCTTTAATAAAGTTCACGTCATGGTCCTAATTTTAGAATCCCTAGAGAACAATGTTACATAATTTCCATGCAAATAAATATATATTTGATGATATACAACTTGCACTACCAAATTTTCAAGTTGTTTCCATTAAAGGAATAAGAAAGCGTCTGTGGGGTATCTAGTTACATAGTTGTGGCATATGTTTTGAGCTAACTACCTCTATTTCAATTGAGAAAAAAAAACAGAGAAGGAGAATCTTGGGATCCCAGTGTTTGTTGGGGACAAGGATCCTTCGGTGTAATAAGAATTACAACATAGGTGTTGTTAAAAAATGTAATTCTCATTTTGAAGATCCAACCTTATGGATTATATCTTGCACTAATATTCTATATATCCTTGAAATTTCGCTCATATCTGACGGCATTTGCTATTTTATCTTAACAATAAAATATCCGATCAATATTTAAGAAATTTTAATCACATTTAAAAAACAAACTTTTATCCATTAAGTAAAATATCAAATGCCTTCGGATTTGAATTGAGATTTGGAGGATATATGGAACATTAGTGGAAGATACAATCCATAAGGTTGGATTTTCAAAATCAAAACCGCAAAAAAAGTTTTTTGGAATTACAACACCTTTGTTGTACAACAGAGGATCCTTGTCCGTTTGTTGGAGAGCTCGATGGAGGGAAGGGATCCCAAATGTTTCCACGGTCTTCCAAAATTGGAAGGCACATGTTTAGCAACCAATGCATGGTACTCTCCTCTACTTTCCTACAATTTCGATCCACCATCACCCTAATATTAGACATCTTATATGGACCATGATGATTAGGAAATAAAGATCCATCAAGTCTGAATCTCTCTCTCATTGTTGCGTTCAAACAAATATCAAAATTTCCAAGGAATAATTTGGTAATGTTGAGGTTGTTATTTGCCTTTCGATTCTAGTGGAAAGAGTTTTTTATCTGGACCTTCTAGGCAAAATATTATCAATAGAATACCAAGGGTGAATTGTAGTGTATGAAAGAAACCTTCGTCTTGTACAAAATAGTGTGGAAGGTTTCTTCAAACATATCATCCGTCGTGACTACCGGATGAATCATAGATTCATGATTATTGTTCTTATTAATTAACCATCTATCTTAAATTCTTCGACTAATATAACAATTAATTAATTCATTTTAATACTTAAACCTTGTAATTAAATAAGAAAAATTAGTGCATATATACATGTGTTTAAAGTTCCATTTATTTTCTATATTTCTCATTATTAAAAATTCCATAAAAAATAATCTAGAATTGTATATATATGTATTATTCAAATATACAAAAAAATAATAACAAAACAAATAAAATAAGTATTTTTATTCCTTAAAAACACTTACAAATATATTAAGTCTGTACATAGTATGTATTTTGATTTTGTGTCATACATAAAAGTCATAAATCTTGAAAAATTACACAACTTTCATGTAGAACATTTATTAATTTGATGTCATTTAATATTTTATTTTTATTTTCTATTGATTTATTAATTTCTCTTTTTTTTCTAATTGGGCCACATGGCTCAATATGTGTTTGAATTGTGAGTGGCTCTTCTTTGATCCCCACCTCAAATGTGGACCGTCTGATCTCTTGATTAAACATCCTGCAACAATCTTAGTGCGCCTCATCTTGGGCCACTCGATCGTATGATCAAGATGATCCCAACCAGTCACCCATGCCCCATCAGTGGTTGTTGGATCCCCAGATCCAATGGATGTTGTGTGTCTTCCACCTCGGGCCATTCGCCCCTCTCCTTGTAGGCTGTGAAACCGACCAACTTCCCATAATTTTCCCGATCACCTCACATGCCTTTTCCCCTCGATTCCGATCCCATCCGAGAGCCCTATCCCCCACGCTCTTTGGCTTGTACAACAATTACTCATCTCCTCTTCACGTGAGAGATCTGGAGGTGGTTGAAACCACCTCCATTCAACCGTCCACCACTGGTCAAAAACCCTTCTCCAGCCAACTGTCACGATCATCTGCCCTTGTGTGATAGAGTTAGTGAGTGAGATTAAGTGATGAAGGGAGTGTAACTCCAGAGAGATCCTTTGCTCCACCGTTTGCGTCGTAGCACCATCAGACACCGCTCGAGCTTCAACTTCTGCTGAGCTTGTAAAGCGAAGACCCAAAGCCCTGAGGCTTCATCTCGAGCCTTCGATCCATCTCTGATTTCTTATCCATTCTCCAGGTTGGATCCTAGTTACTCCCCCTTTTCGATTTCTCCCAATTTCTTATGCTTGCACACACATTCCCCGTTCAAATTGAGCATCTCATCACCTTTGCCATACTCACTAACCCTCACAAACCTAATCGATGTCACCCTTCTCTTCTCCACGATCACCTCCCCTTGATCTTCTCTTTCCTCCTACAAGGAGGAAGACCCACCTGGGATCCTCTTCGATCATCTCTCTAGCCTTCCATCTCATCTCAGACCTCTCCACATACCCTTCTTCGATGCTTTGGCAATGTGCCAACACTTGTAGGTCTTCAAAGGCCGGAATTCGAGTGGGTCTTAGTTCAAACTCTCCGTCTCCAACAAACCTACATCGTCTAGCCACCTATGAGAGCTCCAAGCTCTCTCCTACCCTCCACCCTTCTTGTCAGGTCGCCAAGCATCTTCCTCGACCCTCAGTTGTGAAGAAAAGCAATGTAGGAGGAGTAAGGAGTGTGCCAGAGCACCATCTTGTAGCCACCTGGCGTTTGGGATGGATGCGGTCTATTGATCTTAACAAGCTCGATCAATAATCGATGCGTCGACCGATCCTCAATGCAACAACTAGTTAACCCACAATATATTAAGTGATAATGTGTGTGAGTTTAAATTTATTATAAATTTACATAAATATATGTATAGGAATAAGTAAGCAGAGTGTCGAATACTGAGATGAAAAACATAGGTTAGTAATTATATTAATATTGCTAATTGTAATTATTTTGATTTTTTGTATTTCGTATTTTTGTGGGGTTTCAAGTATATTTAATTTTTATTGATTTTTAGTTTGTTTTATTTTTTTAAATTTTAATTTTATATCTTGCTTTTAATTTTTGCACATTTTTAAAATTTTAATTTTTGAAATAAGATAATTAATTACATATAATCACATATATTATAACTTATATAAGTAATATATAGGAAACTTGAGCAATCAAAAGTAATGAACATGTGAGGTCTTTTCTTGGGCATGTCGGTTTCTGTAAAAGATTCATTCAGGGCTTCAACAGAATTGTCCGACCTTTCAAAAAAACTGCTAGGAAAGGAGACATACTTCATTGTAGATGACAAAGTCCTCAAGGCCTTCAATCAGTTGAAAGATTTAGTCACTCAGGCACCTGTCCTACAACCACCCGATTGGTCTCTCCCATTCGAGATCATGACGGATGCATCATATTTTGCTATTGGGGTTATGTTGGGACATTGAAGGGATGGATTACTGTTTGCATTTCGTTATGCCTGTAGAACAATAGAAAAGGCCCAAAAAATTATACAGTAACATAAAACGAGCTACTGGTAGAGGTTTTCACCCTCAAGAAGTTCCTTTTTCATCTTTTCAGTTCTAAAGTGATTTTTTTATACTAACCCATGTGCTATCAGGTACCTACAACAAAAAAAGATGCCAAGTCATGACTGCTCCGTTGGATCCTTCTGCTCAAGAAATTTGATTTGGAAATAAGAGAAAAATTTGAAGTCAAGAATGTTGTTGCAGATCATCTATCCAGAATTAGATGTAGAGAGACTCCACTTAGCAGTGTACTAATCACAAAAACCTTTCCTGATGAACCAATCTTAAGTTTAACATATCTCTACCGGTATGACAATATTTTGAACTATTGGACACAAATAAAGAAGGATAAGTTTTTATCTAGTATTTATTTTTACTAGTGGGAAGATACATACCCTTTCAGTGATGGTACATGCATTTGGCATTGGTGCATTCCTTAAACGGAGTACACTAGTATCCTTGAGCACTATTAGAAGCTCAAAGCAGGAGGACACCATTCATGAAGCTGAATGATAATGAAAGTATTGCAGTGTGGCCTCCGGTAGCCTACACTATTCAAGGATGTCACAGCTTATGTGAAAGATTGCATTGACTGTCAGAAATTTGGAGGAACCGTCACTTCCAAAGATTCATTGGCACTCTAGTTCATCCAAATATATGATGTATTAGATGCTTGGGGCATTGACTTTATGGGCCCATTTCCTAAATAGTCAGGGGTATGAATACATCTCGCTTGCCAGTGATTATATAAGTCATTGGGTGGAGGCTCTTCCTGCCCGATCTGTAATTAGCCATATTGGTTGTCACTTTCTGAAGAGCAATATTATCTCATGATTCAAAATCGTGAAAATCTTAATCTCAGATGAGGTAGACATTTAATTAATAGAGAAGTCAACAAACTTGTAAAGGAGTACAACATTGATTATCGTATCTCCTTACCACCCACAATCGATTGGCTTGATCGAGTTATCCAATATGGAGATCAAGAC
The DNA here is from genome assembly GCA_037367405.1 of Ottelia alismoides. NCBI lineage: Eukaryota > Viridiplantae > Streptophyta > Magnoliopsida > Alismatales > Hydrocharitaceae > Ottelia > Ottelia alismoides. Next base: position 443,738 of record JAZKJV010001031.1, on the reverse strand, counting down.
TATTTCTGTAGAAACTTATATGACCAGGTAGGAAGAACTTGTCTCAACTTCTAGATTTCGTTCTATGAGCTTATCAGACTGCCTATTATAAGACTTCATTGGGTATGTATCCCTATCATCTTGTTTATGGACAACCTTGTTATCTACAAGTTAAATTAATTCACAAATATCTTTAAGCTGTGAATATATGAAACTTGGACTCATAAGAAAGTGTTTGGAGCCTGGTTAGAAGGTTTGGTTTTTGTTGCAAAGTTGAAGATATTCTCAGACAAATTAAAGAGTAAGTGGACTGGGTCATTTTTAGTGAAAACTCTATGTGACAATAGTATCATCATCATATCAGAATTGTCATCTGATGCACAACTGTTCATAGTAAATGGATAGTTGCCGAAGTTGTATTTAGAGCATGATACATTCCAGTCCATTGTCGATTCAATAGATGTGGCATTTGAAGATGATCTCCCAACATCTGCAGAAGATTCAGACAATGAGTTGACCAACAAATTTTTTGATTGTTCTTTTTTTATTCTTTTTCAATTCTTTCATTATTATATTTCCTGTTCACCATTGCTATACTTAGGATGACTAGATCCTAAGTATAGGGGGGATGAGTGCTTTGAGTTTTCTTTTTTGTTCTCTCGCTTGTCTTCTAACTTGTTGATAATATGTTTTATACATAGGGACATTTTACCCTAAGTATAGGGGGAGACAAATTGAGCCGTTAATTTGTAAATTCTAATCCACAGTCATCCTCGCTTAGTATACAATCTTCTATGCTCAGGATTAGTTGATCCTAAGTACAAGGGGGCAATCAACTTCTTATTATTTTATTGAGTCATTGTAGTATAGTATTCTTATATACTTAGCATGAGTTATATCTTCCTTTATTGCTCCTTGGTCATTATGAGGACATAGCTATACCTAAGTATAATGGCTCATATATATGATATATATGATATATATATATATATATATATATATATATATATATATATATATATAGGAGTGATCCTATGAGAGCAAAAAGTTGTGAGAGCATGAGAGGGATGATTCTAGACCACATGATTCTGTTTTCTCTCTCCTGGTCTTCTCTCTCCTGGGTGAATCATGTGGTCCAGAATCATCCCTCTCATGCTCTCACATTTTTTTGCTCTCATAGGATCACTCCTCTATACTCGTACTTTCTTGTATTTTCAATAACATGGCTAATATACTCTATGTAAGGGTATACAAACTATAAAACAATTGAAAGACTCATAAATATGTGAGATTTTTTTTAAAATACTCTTGTAATACTTGTAAAAAACCTTTTTTTAGAAATATAGAAAATACTTATAATTAATTAACCCTTTGAAAATCTCTAAAAACTAAAATTTTTCAAAATCCATAAAAATTTGCAAAACTTCTTGAAAAATAATAAAAAGTTCAAAACCAGAAATCTTCTTCACAAAAGTATCTTTGCATTTGTATTCGTATTTTCAAAATGATTTTTACAATTGAACTAGTCTAGAATAAAATCTAAAGATTAGAACTTGGTTATTACCTTAATCTACTTAATTTCACAAGAACTGTATAGGAATCAAAATTAAGATTTTTAGGTTGACGTGACTTAATTCTTTGAGTCTACAAGACTATATCCACATGTCATCTTGATAGCCTACGTAGAATATTTCATGATATACGCATGACCTTTGTTGATAGTGGCCTAACTTGGACAAGCACTATGCACTTATCTCAACTCAAATGCGGCAGTGAGGGTAGAATTCTTTAGCTTGAGAAGCACACGTGTGGAAACATACACCGTCCCAATAGGAAGACAGTGCACGCCAACCCGATCTAGTGACATGGCGTCTAAAGGCAGGATACTGTGGGCTGCAATAAAGTTTCAAAAGGCTCAAGAAGAAAAATTCCTTATGTAAATGATAATATACATATATATTTAAAAAATGATGAAATGAAAAACTCCAAAAAATAAATAGGCAAAAAGTCAATGACAAATCATTCCCGCAGACCCGCAGAGTTATGTATCAATAAGCAAGGCATTATACTTCAAAGTCAAAGTTACAAGGTTTCCTGCATCTGGAAACTTGGCTACACTGGCCAAGCTCCAAAGGATATATGACTACACCGATCACAATCCATTATTCTTCTCTGCCCCCTCTTCTTTGATCTGGTTGCACTTGAATTTAGAAGGAAATAAACCGCTCCTCGAGGAAAGAGTAGCTAGATTGGGGAATTAGGGTTACCTTGCTGAGGAAGAACGCTTCTTTGCCATTTCAGATGAGGCGAGCTACATTTCACATATATTGTACAAGTGAGCTACATTAGGGTTACCTTGCTGGGCATGTGTTTTGGCCTAGCTATCATATTTTCCATTTAGAGCGAGGAAGCATAGAAGGAAATCTTGGGGTCCCAGCATCTGTTGTTGGAGCTTGTGGAAGGAGGGATTTCAATTGTTTTCCACATGTGTTCCATAACTGAAAGGTCCATATTTTGCAGCACAGGTATGGCACTCTTATCATGCTCATGGTTTCGCTACACCATCCTCGTATTACTGGACATTAATGATTGCCTATTTTCTAGAGACATCAAGGTTGACCCTCTTCGATGGTTGTCTGATCATAAATGGAGTTTTCTCAAAATTAGCTCGACAATACAAAGGCTACTATCTCTCTTTGGTTCTGGTGGAAAGCAATTTTCTTATTTGGATCTTCTAGGTGAAATTTTATTAGTAAAATATTTAGGGTATTGTTTAGAAAGGTTGAATCTCCATCTTGTACAAAAGGGGTGGAAAGTTGCTTCAAGCACACCATTCGTCATAGCTGCCTCAACTCCTTTAGGTGTTGTTCGGTACGAATTCATTCCTTATCTCTCCTATGTGGGTTTTATTTTTTTCTTTTTTAATAGATTAAAAAAATTAATTCTCTTTTATCAATTCCATCAAAAAATAATATATTATACCATCATATCATATAAAAATTATAAACTACTCTACTTCTACTTTTTCAAACTTTAATACAATCACATCACAATAACTACTCGCTTTTCCAAATTTCAGTACAATCATATCACAACAAACCCACCACAAACTCACTCCTAGTTTCACCCTCTATCCAAACACCAAAATACGAAAATAGGTTATCATCTACCAGTTTAATCCACCCTAACCCGTATACCAAACGCACCCTTAGGGATTATGCTAGTGTCTAGGATGCCGACAAGCAGCTTGACAGAATATACCTTGTCTTTTTCTGATGCCACTAATGGAAGCTCGAAGGTTAAGAGTTTGATATTTTACCAAGTTATTGAGAATTTAGGAATATCTATGGTTATGGGAGACCCAAAACTATTTCCCGGTAGGCATTAACCTCCACCCTCTTTGCACCAAAAATATGGAGAATACTTCTAGATTCATATCATCGACCCGTCAATAGTTTAGACGGAGCTGTGAGAGGGTTCATTGAGATGGCCTTAAATGATACTTATGTGATAAGCTGGCATTTGGATCTCTTCCAAATGCATTGAAAGGCATCCGATGATACCTCCAATGAAAGATGGTGGTTTCATCCCTTGAGAATTCCACAATAAGGCATCTAAGCAGGTGTGTTTTTTTGACGTTAGAGGTCCATGCAAACCCCTGCTTGCCTTGATCATGACGCCGCAGCTTTGTCTAGCCCGGTGTGTGTAGGTAGGGGGTGCAAAGGGGTCGAACTTGAGCGAATTAACCAAAGCTTGGTTCGATTCGTTTAGCATACTTTTAAGCTCGGGTTCGGCTCGATAAAATGAAAACTGTAATCATGTTCGGTTCGGATCGAGTAAGGTTCGTAATGGTTCAATTCGACTCGTTAAAGAATAAATGTTGTGCAGAAGTTTCTGTTCAAAGGGAAAACCGCAGCAACAAAGGAGGGTTTTGTGAGGTTTCGAGAATATGGAATATGGAATATGGACTTGGGGAGTGGATGATTGGATGGGTTTGGAAAAGGAAGTGAATAGCTCTTATGTTAATATAAAACGTATTTTTCCTTATATATATATATAATACGTATGTACATATACTCTTATGGATGTATGTGTGTATATAATCAAACTTTTATGAACCGAACTTGAGCGAACCTATGTTTTTGAGGTTCGGTTCGTTTATTTAATCGAGTCCAAACTCATGTTCAAGTTCGGTCGCTTATTTTCGAATCGAATATGAATCGAATATTTAACGAGCCGAATTTGAGCGAATGTTGAACCTGAGAATTTTCTGACAGCTTTATGTGTAGGTCTATCCAGTGGTGGAAAGGTGGCATAGGTGTTGAAGTTAAGGTCTGGAATACATCATTGGTAACGATGGACACCAACATTTGACATGCCCACTTTCGCAACATTAGAAACACCTAAGGTTTCTCAATGACATAACCATGCAATCAATGGCTTTCTTCTTACGATAACCAACATTCACGAAGGCGTTTGGAAGAGCCGAAGCTGCTGCCAAAGTTAGAGTTAGTGGAATAAATTTCGTTAATCTAAAAGATCTGTCATTTATTGCAAATTAGTTCGACACTCTGCCACAAGATTTTGAATGAAAAGGACCGATGTTAGCGAAGAGTCGAAGGGCCTAAGCTTGCTTTTCAAGTTCCATGATCGAATCCTCACCTTAGCATCCATCTACTTACTTCTCGTATCATAGCTCAATTCAATCCCTTTGCCATTCGTCTCCCCCCACCACTGCGGCCTCCAACCGACCACGGTGTCCACAAAAACAGACAACTGATCACTAAAAAAGGTGGAACCCTGCAACAAAGATGGTGACGACCAGGGGTTGTTCAAAATATCCAGTTCAATGGATACCCAGCTTGACCCGTTCATTTTGACCTTAAACTCTCGGGTACACGTATGAAAATGATGGGTCGGGTACCCGCAATTTCATGACCTGTGCCCCATATAAAAAATCCGACGGGTACATACCCAGTTGAAAGCTTCCACTATAAATTGATTCACAAAAATGAAATGTTTAGATACAAAACCAATATAGATGTTACATTATTCTTATCTATTTTAAAAATATAGAAATGGATGCGGAAGCATATCGATGAATATGGAAAACATATTGCCAAATCATTAAAATTGAATACTTGTATGAAATGGATGCAAACTAGATAGGAAAATAATAGAATCAAAATTATATAGATACGATTAAATTTATATGTATGAAAGGGCTCATATATATATATATATCCATTTTGAAATCGAAATATATATGAATGTTAAAATTTGAATTAACATGTATAATAACTAATCGAATACGAACCAAATCAATATACATACATCCTAATATCCAAACATGATGATAATGAATACAATTGAATACAAATTGTATTGCACACGCACATGCATGCGCGCGCACCCAACACCCACCCACACGCACCGGGCTCGTGTCATTGCAAACGCCCATCCCCACGTGTGCGCAGATGCGCACACGCATAAGCGCTCACACACATATCGTGATAACCAATTGTGATGATAATTAATACTCACATTTAGGAATAGGAATATATACTTATATATTGTTTGTCATGTTGTCATCCGATTATATACATTGACATCTCCTTTATCCGTATTTGATTCATTATGAGAATGATCATCCATGAATGTGTTATTATTAAACTTGTATTCGATAGCATTCCTTCCAATTGCATGTATTCATGTGAGTTACATTATTCACATATTTTTATACATTATCATTAATTCATTTATCCATGTTTATTTATCCCAGTTTGAATGCATTCATTACCATTTAGATTTTTATTCCGTCACTATCATTAATATCATTATGAATACGAAATAGATAGAGATATAAATAGTTGGACATATCGTTCACATTTTTACACAACTTTTCACTAGAAGTATCTCTCTTTATCCCCACGGGTACCTACAGGTAGCCAACATCCATTACCCTTAACCGGTACCCGTTACAACTGGGTACCCGTTAGAATGGGATGGGTTGATCCGTGACCCAATACTAGCAGGGCGGGACAGATCACGATCAAATGGGTATTCGCCCCATGAACACCGCTGGTGACGACAAAGCCTTGTCAATATCGACAACATCGGGGACCTTTGAAGACCATGAGGCAATGCCACATTCTCTATGATGTGAAGACCATGAGGCAAGAGGGGAGAAATGGTGGGGAAAGAGGTATCAGCAAAATCCAAGGGCAAATTTAGGAATTTTGGATTAAAATATTAATTGAGGTTCTTTTTAATTAAAGTATGTCATGGATTTGTTCTTGCTGATCCATGTTTTTTTCTGTATAATGGACCCACTGTACAGTCTATACTTCACCGTATCAGAATAAAATGGGAATGCGATTACCCGCCACTGAAAAAAAAATACTGGCAGAAGAAAGGCGCCAACCTTCATACATGGAAGAAAGTGACATCGGTTTAAAATGAAAACAAAAGGGGCATAATTCAACCCCGTACCAGTGCCGATTCATGCATATTTCATCAAAAACTAGGGTGGAGTATTCTGAGAACTCAGCATAAATATCAACAGCAATGTCTGAAAAAATTTAGTCTAATCCAACAGCCATCCTAAAATACAAATAGTGTTATTCAAGCATGTAGGATACACACAACAGCAATTAGCAACATCACTGAAATGGATAACTTACATATACCTAAACAACGGGCCCAAATTGTCACTGAACCGACAAATGATTTGGTAACCAACATAACAGAAGACGTCGGCAACCTTAGCCAACTCGGGCAGATACAAGCTGATGGGTATCATAGAAATACAAAAACATCACCAGCCCTTGCAGGAAAAAAAGATAAGACAAAGAGGTATAGAGCTGTATGCCGCAGGCTACACAATGCTCCTCAAGTTTACCTCCTCTCTAGCAAGGGAGATGAGCACAGATGCCTCAATAGCTGTAATCCTGGTCCCTCATGCCTCACAGAAGCCTCCACTGTTGCGATGCTGCTCCTTCATGCCTTACCTCCCCCAGGCCACAGCTTAGCTGGGTTGTCCTCTTCTCAGGCATTCAAGTTCTCAGGCAGCAGCTTCACTAAGTACCTTTTAAAAAAGTAAGGCATAGGTGATGTAAACTTTGTTGTCTCCCACCATTTCCAGTCAACCTCCCATATAAGCTTTTCTAAATTTATTCATAAAATCATCCACCCTTTAGAGGGGATCAAAACTTTGCAATTTACTAATTCCCCCCCCCCCCCCCCCACTGAATAGGGTTAGGATAACAATGCATCGGCCACCAAGAACATGGAAATCGCAACGAAACACCGGAGATTCCTAATGTAAAAGATTTCTTTTTATTTATACTAACATGTGTACTTAATTTACATACGGATCAAAATTTGAAGCTACCATATGGTTTTTTACAAGGCTGCAAAACAAGAACATGCATGATCTTTTGATCTTTCAATATTTTAAAAGATGTCAGTATTGTTTTACAAATATAGTTGATACGATTTAAGCATAATTATGGGTAGGGATTGAGTGCCCACTATTCAAGGTGTTCAGTAATTTTGCTTTTGTTTATGTTAACCGTGACTGTACCCGCTCTCTCTCTAAATAGAAAGAAGCCCATGGCATACTAGACCATGAATTTGAGTGCTACCTTTCACATAGTATTATAGCAGCGGTACTAGACCGATGTTTTGTGCTCTAGGCCCCACCCCATCGCCAAGCCTCGTTTTGTCTCAACTGCTGCCACCACCTATGCAGGGCACCATCCGCATATTTGCGGCAGCACCATTTCTTGCAGAACTGTCACCCCCACACAGAGCCATCAGCACCGCTGACTTGGCGCTGCTTGCATCTTCCACACTTTTTTTGTTTACACCAACACCACCATACTGCATTGCAGTTTTTTGCTATTTTTGGTGTTTTTTATTATTTCTTGGACTGACGTGATCTGTGCAGAAAGTTACTTGAGGTCTGCTATCCGAGGAGCATGTATAGAAAAGGTGATGCCTCGTTCTTTCGAGGCGCATAATGGCAATGGTGCTGCACTTTCATCTGCAAGCACAGGGAGATGGCGTGATGTTCAGATTTTGGCTTGATAACTGATCGCGGGAGGGAGGGTTGAGTCGGTTGACTAATGTACTCACCACTCTTTGTATTGGTTGCTGATGGGCAAGCGTTGGCAGCCAAATCTGGAGAAGACGTTCAATAGGAGGTGGTTATAGGGTTTCGTTTGTTGTTGGGACCAAACATTACAAGATTTTATTAACTTGCTATCGCTCTTCGAAAGCATGGTCTCAAGGAAGGGGCGTGGGATGATTGGGTGTGGATGAGTTCACAATGAAAGAGGCGGATGATGCCTTCAAGGATCTTCACAAGATCTCAACCAAGATTTCGTGCTTGAAAATTGACTTGAGTCAAAGGTGTAGTTGAAGAATAATTTGGTGATGAAAGCATACAAAATCAAGTGGGTAATATGTTTTACATAATATATTCTCCATGGAGGTGGATATAAAGTCATGGAACACATCTACTTTTCCTTGCAACCTTTTGAAAGGAAGATTTGGACTATAGTAGGCATCCACAGATGGATGCGTCAAGATTCTAAAGAAGCTTTAGGTTAGAGACCTGGAATTGGGAATATGAGACTTACATAAGATATTAAAACCAAAATTTTCAGTTAGAAATCCCTTTTTTGGCAAAAAAGGAGGAAAAATGCAGAGGTCTCCAGTCCAAAACTATATTAGAACGAAATAAAGGTTATCAAAGCCAGGAAACAAGAAGAGTCTTGCATAATGTAGTAAATTTCCAACACAAAAGGAGCTATAAGGAGAATAGCCAATGATTGTAGAATAATCTTATAGGTTTCTAGCATGAAAGTAGCTATATAAGGAAAACATAGTTTCTAATGTGAAGTTCTCATCATGGGATGCTCTTGTTATAGTCGAGGGTAAGATGCGGAAGTTGTATAATGAGTAATCTTGTTAGAATTATTGATGATTCATGGATGACCACCCACCACGAATAGTCATCCTTTGGTTTTTCAAATATAAAAGAAGTGTACCTGTTGGTTTGTTTTTCCACATCCAATCTTGAGAAGCCAGTGGCACCTGAATAAACCCCAAACCAGAAACCAGACAATTGTAAAAGGTCAAACATTTGGACGTGAGAAAAGCATCAATTATGAATAGCTGGAAGAAAGACTACCTTCTGGAGCCGAGCATTGTCAGTAGCCGAGCCAGGGCCCTGCAGTTGTGGACTGATGAGGTCCTGAAGAAAGATGGTTGCATTAATTTCAATTTATTTATTAAATACAGCATAAACAACAGAAAGAAGAAAACATTTTCCTCAGCACAGTTGTGTACATATTTCCAATATATATATCAAATAATTAAATGAGATGTCTTCTATTTAGAATAGTCAATAACCGATATATGAACTGACAGAGAGACAGTACAGAAGAACCAACATGAATTGACCGGGAAACTGGGAAAAAATATATAATCCACAAACAATTCTGATAATTGCTCGGAAAGGCCTCTCAACATAAGCAGTCATTCCAATTCAATTGCTTAAAAAAAGATAGAAAAGAGGCCACAAGGACACCCATTACACACTACAATTCCAGGAAGCTGCTTCCAAGACTATCGAAGTGCGGATGAGCAGAACAAGATATTCTCTATATAGCTTCTTTCTCTTCTAAACATCCTAATATTCCTAAAAAGCAACATAAACCAACCACCTCCATTTCCAGACACCACCTAGTGTTGACACCTTGACACTAGAGTAAAGGCGATTGCTCCCGAACATTCTTGTTGATCTAGGCAGGTTGGGGAATGTAATGAGGTTTTATTTTCTTAGAGGAGATTATGCAAATATACTTGAGCATATCAGGGGCCTTTACGAGTTGTAATCTTTATAATTGCGTTTATAATTTAGCAATAAAGTTTTGCTTCTGGATGTGTACCCAGTTAAGGGCATATACCCTTTCTTCCTTATACAAAACAACAACAAAGTCAATTCCCACAATTAAGTAGGGTCGCTAAATAGATCTTTTGCCTCCATTCAGATCTATTTTAGGTCATTCTTGAGCTTAAATCCAAATAACTAAAATCCCTACGGAGATTCTCATTCCAACACTTCTTGGGCCTTCCTCGCCCTATCTTAACCGGCTCAACATCCGAAATCTCGCATCTTCTGACTGATGCATCAACCAACCTGCTTTGCAAATGACCAAACCATCTTAAGCAATATATTGTCCTCTATCGGCTTTACACCAACTTTCCTTCTGATCCCATGATTCGGAATCCGATCTTTTCGTGTATGACCACACATCCACTTTAGCATTTCGTTTCTGCTATTGTCATTCTTTGCACATATCTATGGTTCAGAAGCGAACATTTTGATCCATAGAGCATATCATATCTCACGATTTGCAAAGAACACATTATCTAAAATCAGATGGTGATGTGTATATGCAAGAATGGAGGACGACGACTTGCTACTGGTGCCAAGTAAGCTAACTTCCTGATAAAGATAAAATGACTATAAATTTCTCATCACCTCGATCCCTAAGACATAGTTTAAGATATGAGATCCTTGGTGAGTCACCAATACGCTAAAGAAATCCATTGTTCTCTCGAATATCTTGTATGGCATTTCCCGTAAGAACTATACAATCAACATTGACAGCAAGTATGTCATTACAAATTAAGTACTAGCGAAAAAACAATAGCACAATTGTATAAATTTCAAAGGTCTTTTTGGATTTTATAATTTTTTATCGTTTTAGATCGGTGAAGGAGTAGGAGGGTGTACAACAGTACAGACTCTAGATTGGAAGGTAATTGGTTAGTAGAAGAGGAAGGTAGAATAGACTCCATTTGTACATAGTGTGTGTGTTTCTTTGTGTCCTCTAGATTTTCAACATTGAATCTACTTATTTCATTCTACACTTCCATACCTGAGCTAGAAAAATATGTAATTAGTCAGTCGATGACATTTCTAAATTTATCCCGAATTAATTCGTTCCTCTTAATCATCCAAGAAATGTTATCCTCTAGTAGCTTGCTCTTCAAATGAAATCAAGCGCCCGACTATAAGGTAAATCAACCTAGATGGAAGTGGATCCGAGGGTAAGAAGGTGGGGTAAATTAGAAATGCGAAGAAGTGGGGAAGACAGTCGAAGTTCTAACTTCGTACACGGGGTGGGGTGAAACCGACCACGGGTAAGGGTCTCTCGTGGATGGTGGAGGGTACATGGGAGTGTAAGATGAAGAAGATGGTCGATAAATGGTCGAGGAGAAGTGACCCGATGAATCCAGGTATGATGACCAATATCTTGACATCTTTGAAGAGAAATGACGAATCGGAAGCAGATCAAGGTAGAAAATGAGCAAGTGCTCAGAATAACACACAAACAGATAAACACAAAAGCAAACCCTAGTTTCACCAACTCAACTCAGTGATGGTCGCAAAAGTTCGACTGTTTATCTTTTCAATTTTACTTAGGTGGCAAAACAAGAAATAAATTTATTTACGCAAGATTAAAATGTGGGTTTTGGACATTATCCTAGAGATACGTCCTTATCTCTCAACAAGTAGAATATAATGCGTACAATGAAGGGGTCGCTCTCCCGAAAACAAGTGTTAGTTTTTAGTCATTTTTTGTCAAAATTGTATTAGCAGTCCCGATTTTAAGTTCGATTTTCACTGAATTAGATCCACAACACAAGGTACGCCTAACGAGCAGTCCCGATTTCCTTTTATCCTAAGTTGCAAAACCAATGGAAAGGGAGTCGAGAAAAGCCGATGCAATCAGAACATCAATGATGCAAGCCCAGTTCAGAAGACTTACAGTGATCCTCACGCTCTACATGCGGGATGTAATACGGAATTGAAAATTTTATACTAAATGAAATGCAAGTTAGAGAAAATCACACCTAGCAGAAAGTTCTATTAGTGAGGAAGAATGTATTTTAGTTTAACTAAGTAGAACGGTCTATGGTGTCCATTATTAAGTGTGAACATATGTGGTCCTAGATTTTACAAGCACAAGCATATATTGACCAAATAAAGTTCTAATAGCCGCAACTGCAAGTTTAACCTAGGAGCCACTAAAGTTGAGCCCCACCCTCATCGGAGAGTAAAACAGGTCTCGACATGCCACAAATAGCAGAAGAAGGTCCAAAGTCCGAGTATACATGCGAGATTCCAAACCAAGGTTTTTGAAACCGAACTGAACAACGAACCAAAAACCTTGCTGAAATGGTCGGATAAGGTCGAACCGTGTAATCAAACCGGTTCAACCGGATGATGATGTCATTATTATTTAAAACAGGATTAAACCGGATCGGTGAAAAAAAGTGGTTGAACCGGCTAATCAAACCGAAATGAAATAATATATATATATAATATACAGTTAATATACTTGAAATATATATAAAATACATAGATAATGTATATATTTCACACTATACATAAAGTATTTTTCTTATACACCATCAAATATCATACATATCATATATATATACATATTATTTGGCGTATATGCTCTATAACATGATAATAGTTTAATGACTTAATAAGGTCGAACCGTGTAATCAAACCGGTTCAACCGAATGATGATGTCATCATTATTTAAAATATGATTAAACCGGACCGGTGAAAAAAAAGTGGTTGAACCGGCTAATCAAACCGAAATGAAATAATATATATATAATATACAGTTAATATACTTGAAATATATATATAAAATACATAGATATTGTATATATTTCACACTATACATAAAGTATTTTTCTTATACACCATCAAATATCATACATATCATATATATACATATTATTTGGTGTATATGCTCTATAACATGATAATAGTTTAATGACTTAATCATATTTAAACTCAATACATGCAAAAAGTTTTGTTAGTTTAGTTGGTTAGAAGTGTGAATAGGTAATCTAAGGTCATGGATTCAACTCCCACTACCAACAAAAAATTTAAATAATTTAAAAATTAAATGTGGTTCAACTTCGGTTGAATCTGGTTAAATCGGATGTAAAAAATAGGTTGAACCATACACGTTAATTAAAATTTGAATAATTGAACCAAACTGGCATAAACCGGTTAATCGAATCGGTCCAGGCCCCGATTCACCGGTCGAACCGGTCGGCCGGCCCGGTTTCAAAAACACTGTCCCAAACAGAATCTGCTAGAAATGTGCAATTACCTAAATTATTAAAAATTAATTACAAAATCAAATAATTGCATAAAATAAATCCTAAGACTCTACACTCTCTAACGACTCGACTCGATCTTAATTCTTAAGTGAATCCATCAATCGACTTATTTTCCAACGAAGCTGGCCTCCAATTCTCTTGAGATGCTCGATCGCGTAAGCGGTCGCTCCATCCTGTCGTGTCCCTCCTACAACAACAAGATGGTGATAAAAGAGATAGACATAAAATAAAATAAAATAAGAGAGAAAAAATGCAAGAAAATAAACAGAGTAATAATTACAAGAAAAATCGAGGTCAGACTACCCAGGAGTGGAAAACCCAACGCTAAATTCACTAAAATGATCCTAAGCCGCATGTTTCCTCATTATCATAAACAAAGTCCAGAGTTATAAAAGGGAGGCTTGGCTTCCATTCTCATCAATTCATTCAATTCTACTAAGTGCTCTCTAACCCTAAGGAGAAAGACGAGAAAATAAAAAGGAATTGTTCTCTCTAAATTCTCCTTGGCCACGACCCATGCCCCATATAGCTCCACCAAAACTCTAGCCCACAAGCGCAAGCCTCTGTCGAATCGGAATTGAGTCAGGAGGTCGTTTCTATTAGAAACTCGCGCTTCAAAAGTTATTCCACTATACTCTTACGATCCTGCGAAATGGTGCGGAGATTGCTTCCATTACCATGTGACTTCGCAATTGTAATGATTTTTTTATTATATGTTTCCATCGGTGCTCATACAATGAACACATTATTCTATGAATTTGATTCGTTTATCATGTATTTCCATGATGCGCAAAATATAATTTCCCTTCAAATCCAATACTTAAAAGAAAATGCTATCAATTAAATCAAAGAATCATGATATCACTATATCTGAAAAGGAAACATTCTTAGGTACCAACAGTGAATTCAATACAGCTCATCGGTCTCTTATCATTATTAAATACAACAAACTACCATCCATATGTTTGTTCCTATAAATGAGCAGGCAGAAAGCCCCCATCAAACAACTATGGATGCTAAGCATACCTACTATTAACATTATGTCTTGCTTTATGCAAGTCTTCGAGATCATGTGTGTTGCAGCCTATGTTGCATTATACAATGGTCCTAGGTTACTGCGAATGAAGTAAATATTTTCTTTCTTAGCTTCCATCACCATAACCATAACTTGCACAATGGAACACCCAAACAACGTTACCCACATATCCATTCAAATCTCTACTCCAAGCAAATCATTTCTCGTTTAGGATTTCTAAAAAAACTTATTCTTTATTGCAAGACACATTGTGGTAAGAACGCACAAATAACATTCAAAATCTTAACTCCCCAAATTATTTTAATCATTAAATTACAATCTCCAAACATTTAGCTTTACCACACTCCCCCTTTGTCTTTATGAACAAAAATGTCAACCCCACTCCAAGCTTTCTCCTTTCCTGAATTCCATAAAGCAAAATCAACTCTTTCAGTCTCTTTTTATCTTTTTCCCATACCATTCTGCCTAAGCATAAGATACTTAGCTTCCTTCTATTCATCATGTTCAATAATTTCATTAGATTGCCAGAAAGAGTAGTACTCCAAACTCCAATCTTTATCTTGTTATCCTTAATTAGCTTCCTTATCCTCCACATATTTTTTTAGAATGAGAAGGACGTACTGATCCTCCACATATGTCCCCTAAGATGTCAAGAACCTTGTCTGATTCAAGCTACACCCGAACATAGGTGCAACAAAACTAGCTTGAACTAAAAGATTGATGATGTAATGACGCTTGTCAACATTTCACTGCCCTTTGGACAAAACTCTAGACAGGGACACCCCAACAAGTTCTTATCGTATGCATAATCCATGTTCAAAAACTACCATCTAAGCCTATTGTTATGTGAAGCAACTTGTGGAAAACAGTCATATATTTCCTGAGAAAAAAATTATACATATGTGTGCGAGCGGACGTATTTGAGTATAATAGAGTTTGCCATAAGTTGGGGAAAAACTCGAACCTTGCCCATAAAACAGAAAAAAATCCAGAAATTGTTTTCAAATTTATCAAACTGGTTTGTCAAGCTAAATGGGACGTGGTAACTACTCTTACCGCAAGTGAGGGCTGAACTTGTTGCAGTTGAGTTGCATGTCTTAGCTGTATATGAGGAGCCTGTTGCAACTGTGGAACTTGTTGTGTAGACTGGAACTGTGAATTTAACTGCAGCTGAGATTGCAACTGAAGTTGTTGAACAGCGAAATTCTGTTGCTGCTGTTGTAACTTCTGCTGTTGCTCAAAAATTGTGAATTCCTCTGGTTTTTCCCACTGCATGTTCTCCTCATTCATTAGAAACTTGCATGGGAATTTCAAATGTAAAAAACAAAAAATATACAAGAAAACCACCTTGCTCTCCTTTGTCACGCTGTTATAATAGTATTTAAACCCTTCAGGAGAAGTGTGCTCTGTCCAACTGCAAGTTAGGGCCGAACCCTGAAAGCTGAGCTGCAGCGATGGAGAAGGGGAAGTTACAGAAGAAGCTACAAGTACAGCAGGTCCAGCAGTGTGACTGTTAGAAACTTGCTGCAGCATTTTTAACAAAAAGGTATACATAAGAATATACTAGAAAAGTACTTGCAAAAAAATACACGCACACCCTTCTCTCACATGCATGGGAACACTGAACAAAACAAACTAGCTATCCGCAAGAACACAAGTAAACAAGTTATGAAAAGTAACCGCTAGTAGTCCAATAATATGCACACCGAATTTGAATCATTAGCATGAAGAGGAATCCATATACCTGTTGTTTAAGAGCAGTGGAGCTCAGCTGAGAGTTTGGTTGCTGGCTGAGATTTGATTGTTGCATTAATTGCATTTGTTGGAGCTGGGAAAATGGCTGTTGGGCTGGGAAATTTGCCTGCAAAGCCTGTGCCTGTTGCTGTGGCAGCACCTGAGTAGGTGACTGCTGCACAGTCTGCTGATGTGGTTGTGGAATTGACCCTGGTAACTGCTGCTGATCGACACCAGAAGGTAACCCCTGTTGCATATTTAATGGCATTTGCAAGGTAGCAGCTGCACCAGGGTGCATGGGAGGTTGCGAAGTCAACATCTGTGCACCTAAACCAATCAACTGATGTGAAGGCAATGTCTGAGGAAAGTTGGGAAAAGCAGCCGAATGCTGGATAGGGAGCTGCCCAAGCTGCTGAGATGATGACTGTGAATGCTGCATATGCACGTTCTGTTGATCCTTTGGTATCTGGAACTGAGATGGAAGCTGAGCTGTTGCCATAAAACTCTGAGATGGGAAGTGTGATGCAGAATTCAATTGATTCTGAGGCACATGCAGAGAGGATGGCAATTCTTGAGGGGACATTGGTGGCATCTGCATATGTGAAATTTGCTGACTAATTGGTTGAGCATGTGGAGCAGAGCTAAAGCCCTAAAAGAACCATAATAAATGCATTGCATTAGAACACATCAAGAACGTATGAACATATGATGTAAAATTTGATGTCACATGATATAACATCTATTTAAGATACATCTACTTCTCATTAGTGTTTCACTAATATAAGCCTTCCATCCAATCTCTGCTTCATAAAATTTAAGTGCATCTTTTAGAGTCCAATACTCTAAACATGCAATTTCAAGTTCAGATCTAGTTAGAAAATATGTTTGTTTCATTATTTTGCTATTTATATTACCTCCCATTTTAATTATTTCTTGTAGGTTAAGTCTAACATAAATACAAAAATGTATAAATTTCAACAAAAATATCATTCATTCACTTTTTTCTGTAGATGGAAGCAGAGCAAGCGCCCTATATAAAAGTCCATAACTGCCACCCGCTTTTTACAAAAGAAAACACAAAATATCCCGAATCCTAGACATCTACCCTCCCTCGAGCCATACTGCTGTGAAGAAAGTATATGGTCATCAGGAACCTGAAAACTGCCCTCATCAATCACCTCCCTCCCGTCATAATCCAAATACCAGCAATATATTTCACTTGATCCATAGATTTTTTCCGTAAAAGTGCAAGCGACTTGAGGAGCGGAGCACCGCCAGCAATATTAGATGTACATTATGAGTGTCATTGAACGGCTTTAAAATATATTATCAAAGAAGATGTTAAGGGGCTCAGATAGGAAATTAATGAGAAGAGTAAAGTAGTTA